>JBBGZY010000449.1:8575000-9902500 GCA_037952925.1 Lithobates clamitans
TTGGGGTACCCCCTTCCGGGGCTTCACACCCCATTAACTGCTGCAGTTGGGAAGATAAAAAGTATCGCTGAGGATGAGGGAGAGCAAATCCACCCTCCCGTAGTGGGAGCTGAAGAACCCGTAGACGTATTCTAGCTTGTTTTCCTCTCCATATTAGTTCCCAATGGCCTTACATGCAAAGAAATAGCGACTGGGACCCTGCTAATTTGGTTCAGCACATTCTGCAAATTCACGGAGGGGAGCAGAATCCACCAGACAGAAAGGCAGGAGTTGTAAAGCCAACAATTTGGACAAGCTGGAATTTAGATGCTGGGTATGTGGTTGGCAGGGCGTGTATTTTTTTTTTTCGCTGCAGCAGTTGGGCAGAGAAATTTGCCTGCTATAATCTACAGCTGGTGGTGTGCTGCTGGCAGACGTGTTGCAAGGATCTATGAGACCCTTTGCTATTAGACGTGCATTCGTTTTCGTCCGAATGCATTTTTGTCCGAATTTCAGGTATTTTCGTTATCGTTTTAACAAACGATAACGAAAGCGCAGAATACGAAAACCGAAAGATCCAACATAAACAAATGCTTTATTTTCATTTTCGTTGCGACAACAGTTCGATATAGATAGGAGATTCGACATGAACCTGTGGTCGAATGTGCCTAACCTTAACTCTATTAGTCCAAGATTATTCTACATAGAGAGAAAAGATTCATCATAGAGGGAAAAGATTTGACATAGAGAGAAAAGATCGCTGCTGGAATTGGGTGGGGGAAGTAAAATAAAAATTATGATGACGATGAATGTTATTGACCGTTTGTAACCAAAGAGGAGGGGCAGTAAAATGGCTAGAACTAAGTACACATGTACAGCCAACTTACTTTCACTTACGATTTGCTAGCAGAGAGAGACACACATACTGAATCATTTCAGAAGACAGTCAATCTTAGCTGCTCCGTTTGTCAGAGAACCTGAATTATTTAGCAATTAAGCATAAGCACAGCAGCAAAACAATAGTGAAGCAAGCTACAGTTCAACTTAACTTTTTCATAATAATCTGCTGCTATTGTGTTAGTTTTGTGAACTTGATAGTAATACTAGTGTTGCTAGTGTTGTGTTAGCCACAGAGGCTGTGGGGGGGGATTTATTATTATAGATTCTATATTATAATGCCATATCAATATCTGACACAACGTCAGATGCCGCACCTGCCATTGCACTTGGAGATTGAGAAACAAATGTGAAAGTTGGCTGACTGTTGGGTTAGAGTAGACCATTCAACATGAACGACGACGATTCGACAAAGAAACGAAAACATACAAACCTCGAATCTTTGGCTTATGGTGTCTGTGGAAAGTTCTAAGAAGATTCGACAGAGCAGCTAAACTGTATGACGCTGCAATCATACATTTCCTGTCAAATGCATCCGCCCATAGGCTATAGAAATATTCTAATGTTGGTTGACTAGTAAAATAATCAATAAATATAATTATTACTAGTCATACAACATTAGAATTCTACTACAGCTAGCTTGTAGGCGAAAAATTCGACCAGAAATGTACGATTGCGGCGTCGTACAGTTTAGCTGCTCCGTCGAATCTTCTTTGAACATTCGACAGACACCATAAGCCTTCAATGACAGATTCGCCCTTAATTAATTTGGATTTTTGGACAAATGAAATTTTTAACGAAAAACGAAATGAATAAAAACGAATTTCGGGAGTAACTAAATAAATTTATTTTTCGGACGAAAACGAAATTCCGAAACTAAATATTTCAGTGTGCACATGTCTATTTGCTATACCATCATCCCTGTCAGTGAAGGCTGCTTTCGAGGTTATGAGATATGGCGGGTGTAGACATGAAAGGTGAGGAGTAAGGAGGAAAAACATTGTGTCCCCTGTGTTTGGCTTTCAGGTGCCCTTGCCAACTGGCTGAGTGGTGGGAGGTTAAATGCCTTGCCAAGCATGTAGTACCCAAATGGCTGGGGTTTTTGCCACGCTTGATCTGCTTGTGGCAGAGATTGCAAATTGCAACAATGCAATCGGCTGCACATGTGCTAAAAAAGGCCCACACAGCTGAGCTGTGGGAAGTAGGCCGGGAGATAACAGCTCAACAATCTGATGGAATAAGGTGGCTGCTCTTTACTGTTCCATGATGGCTGCCTCTGGAGGACATCCTGCTTGGTTTGGGTTGTGCCTCCCCCTCACTTTCCTCCTCTGCTCTATCCGGCACCCAAGTCACGTCAGTGACCTCATCATCATCATCACCCCCTCCATCCTCATCATCACTGTAGCCAACTTGGCAATACGCTGCAGCTGGGGGAACATGACTGCCAATTTCTTGTTTATCAGAGTTCTCCCCTCTCTGTAGGCTCATGTTCCTCCCTTCCTCTACTTTAGAACCAACATTGGAATCAAGTAATGTCAGTGCATCCTCAAGAAGCAAATGGTTAATGCTGTGTTAAAAAATTCAGCTGAATCCTCCATGCATGATGCTGGGGCCATGTTAGGAGTAGCTGTGTACAAAGAGGCAGAATAAGCCGCTCTGGCAGCTGCGGTGGACTGTGCACTAGTGTCAGCTTGGGTCATGGTGGATGAAAAGGATAAGGTTGGTTTAGTAAGCCAGTCCACCAGCTCCTCTGCATGCTGTGGCTGGATAGCAGGGGCAACATCACTAAACAGAGACAAGTGTGCCCTGCCTGAGGACCACGTCCACCTTTGCCTGTGGACACAGACACTGCTGGCTCCCTCATAGTGGCATGCAGTGGCAGCTGGTGGTATTTTTTTTTTTTTTTGGGGGGGGCGGTAAACAATCCAGGGAGTTCGGGGCTGCTCTGCACAAAACCATTATACAGAGCAGGTAAGTATAACATATTTGTTTTAAACATTGTTGGCTTTTCAACAATGTTTGTCATATACGCAAAATATTATTTCATCCCCTCTATCTCTTTATCCCAGCTTCCTGAATATGAGCAAACAGGTTGAAACACATGCCATTTCAGGGTGGTGACCCGCAACCAACTTCCGTTATTGAAACGAGGGGCGGCCATCCTCCCCTAATACACACAATGCTGTATGTACCAGGTGTCGGGTTATAGGACACAGCAGCAAATGAATGTATTTCTGCTTTTTTTAATAAACTTACCATAATGGTATTATGCTATGAGCCTCTTTCCCGGTTATTCTTCCTTTTGAGTACAGATCTTTTAGGGGATTGCCCCACAAGCACCTTTGACCATACTAGAGATAGTTGGTCAGAGAGATATGGTGAGTGCAAATCCATGTAAGGCACAATTAAGCTGTTGAGTGAAGCACCTTGTCATGTCCATAAGGAGGGAGCACCAGCACTTTAGTATTTCACAGGAGGTCCATAGAAACACTGTAACTCTAATTGAAGTTGCATTTTTGAAAAGTGGGACTTCTTACATCAGTCAATTAAAGTTATAATTTGAAGAATTTGACTTTTTTATAGTTCTTGGAAATCTTTGTTTTTATTTAGTCTCAAATTTCTCAAAATTCTCTCAGCATTTCACGTACATATTTTTTGCATAAGCATGTGGTAATTTGTTTAATAAATGTTTATTGAAGAATATTAACAAAAATACGAAAAAATAAAATATACATATAGCATATGATAAACAATCTTATGAGCGAAACAGAGAGGTTTCAATGAGCACAAAAATTCATCATATAGCAACAATCAGAGAAATGCAACTGTAAGTGCATAAATGATTGAACAAACAAGTATAGCCATAGATTAAGCAGAGGCTTATGACATATATGAACATAATAGTCAATCTAGAAATTAAGATTGTAACTAAATAAAGCAAGTAATAAAAAGAAAAAAAAAAGGGAAAACGAAGAGAGAGATAGAAAGAAGATGAAAGAGAGGTAGAAAAGAAGAAAAGGGGGTAAGAATGGGAGAGGGGTTGTAGGATGGGATCAGTAGGGAGGGGGGAAGGGGGGGTTGGCATGCGTGTCGTCATATTTTAAGATATTATTACCATTAGGTATGATATTATGTGGAGGAAGGATAGACCACAGTCAGAAGAAGAGGAATCTCTGAAAATAGGTCAAAAGGGCCCTAAGCAATGGTTAAGGAGGTAAGCTCATACGGGTTGTGTTATAATTTCTTTGTAGTGGGATGAGGATGTGAACTCTGTCCAGGGTGTCCATGTGAAAGTGTGTCTCTGGGAAGTACCTCTGATACTGTGAGTTATGTCCTCTAGGTGATGGACCTCTGAGACCTTATGTAACCAATTTTTTACAGACAGGATTGTGGGTTGACCCCAAAGTGTGGGGATTAGGGCCTTGGCAGTATTCAACAGATGAGGGATGAGTGAACGTTTATATGTACCTATTGATTCTTGATTCTTTAGTAGCATGGAAAAGGATGATCCAGGGATCATGGGGGAGATTGATATCTGTAATCCGTCTTAAAAGATTAAGAACATTGGTCCAGAAGGGACGAATGATCGGGCAGTGCCACCAAGTGCGTGTGTAGCTTTGTTCCCACAACTCCTCCAACACAAAGGGGAGCTGTCAGGGAACATTAGATGCATTTTGACTGGAGTATAGTTCCATCTGGAAAGAAGTTTATAGTTGACTTCTGCCATTTTTGAAGCGGGTGAGGAGACATGAGCAAGTTTTAGGATTTTATCTTTCAGAGTGTTTGTTCGGGGGGAGTCTAAATCTAATTTCCATTTAGCCAGGAAGTGCGGGTATGTAGGATTAGGGAGATCGGTAAGAGCTTTGTAAAACAGAGAGATTCCATGTAGGGGGGGTCCTTTGGGTGGAATATTTCTTCTATGCTATTTAGATCCTGTAAGCCTCGTAGTGGATGAGGGAAGGAATGTAGAAAGCGTTGCAATTGGTGGTATCTCCACTTATCCAAAAATGTGATATGTTTAGAGCTAAGGATCCCGGAAAGAGGTTTGATTGTGTTGGCATGTATAACGTGATATAGCAGAAGAGGTTCTCCTGAGGCCCAGGATTTAAATCCTGGGTCCAATAAACCTGGTAAGAAATAGTGGTGGTTAAGGAGGGGCTTCAAGGGGGAGTCATAATTCCAGGAAAATTTCCTGCATATGGCATCCCATATGTCCAGTGAGGACGTGGTGAGTGCTGAAACAGTGTGGGTGATGTTCCTATGAACTCGGGGTATCCAGGGGACAACAAAGAGATTAGTTCCACTCAGGGAGTATTCTAGTTGTACTTATAGTTTTGAAGTATTTCCAATCCGCCGGTCTAGATAATATGACAGCATGATAATATGTCGTAAAGTTTGGGAGTGCCAGTCCCCCAGAGCATTTGGAGTGAAAAATAACGTCTCTGGATATTCTGGGGTGGCTGTTCCCCCACACAAAGTGGGAGATCATCGCTTGCAGGATAGTAAAGAACCCCACAGGAACGCCTAGTGGGATCATTTGAAAATAAATAATATGCGGGGGAGAATGTTCATTTTAATGATGTTTATTTTCCCCAACCATGAGTGGGATAGACTAGACCATTTTCTTAGGTCCTCTCTGATGCTGTTTAACAGTGGGATGTAGTTATACTTGAAAAGGGAGTGCAGTTTAGGTGTAAGGTATATACCCAAGTATTTCATGTCTGTTCTCATCTGAACGGAAAGAGGGTTTTCAGATTTGGAGAGGTTTATTTGAAAATTTGATATCGTTGGAAGGTAGAAGATGCTGACATTAAGTTGGGTATGGAGATGCGTGGTTGTTGGATAAAGAAGAGTATGTCATCGGCGTAGGCGACGTATTTGTGAGTTCTGTCTCCTACTTGGATGCCTCGTATATTGGTATTGCATCTAATTGTGGCTAGGAATGGTTCTAAAGTGATAGCAAAGAGGAGGGGGGAGAGAGGACATCCCTGCCTAGTGCCATTATGTAGGGTGAAGTGATCGCTTAGCGAGCCGTTTATGCGAATGTGCTCAGAGGGGGCAGAATAAATCGAAGAAATGCAATGATACATCTTCGGGCCTAATCCAAAATGACGTAAGGTCACCTTAAGATAGTCCCAGTCCACCCTATCGAATGCTTTTTCAGCGTCAGTAGAAAGGAGTAGGGTGGGCTGGGCACATCTGGATTAGGGAAATTGTTCGTAAAGAGTTGTCTTTAGCCTCTCTATGTGGTATGAAACCTGTTTGATCTGCCGAGATCCAATTAGGCATTAAGGGGAGTATGCGGTTAGCCATCACCTTGGCAAGTAGTTTAATGTCAGTGTTTATCAAAGAAATTGGCCTGTAGCTGCTGCATAGGGTGGGATCTTTACCGGGTTTAGGTATAACAGTGATATGTGCTGAAAGGGATTCTGGAGGTTCGCCGCCCTCAGATAAGAGAGGATGCGAGAGCGCCTCTCTAATGGGGGCAAAGGAGCTAAACCATTCGTAACATTATAAAGATCTGCATAAAATTCCCTAAAGGCTTTGGAAATGTGTGGGGTTGCATGTATGAGTTCCCCCCTTGGAAGTTTAATTTTAGGGATAAACGACTTTGTTTGTTTCGCCTTAAGGGATCTAGCAAGTAATTTGCTTGGTCTATTGCCCCACTCGTAGAATTTTTGTGATATGCAGTGAAATTTCTTTTTAGTGTCTAAATCTAGGAGGTTTTTTAGTTCTTCACGTTTAAGCGCGAGGGCTTTGAGGTGCGCGCTGTGGAGAGAGAGTTTATGTTGTTTATCAAGGTCAGTTATTTGTTGCAGTACCTGTGCAATTTGATGACCATGCTCCCTTTTTTTACTGGCACCAAGCTCGATTAATCGTCCCCGTATAGCGGCCTTATGAGCTTCCCAAACAATAGGTGTGGAGGCCACAGAGGGTATGTTCTCTTTAAAGTAATGCTTCAGGTGAGATGCTAACATGGAGACTTCAGTTTGGTTAGAGAGGAGTGAATCGTTAAGTTTCCAGTTATTGGTGCTACGAGATAAGGTGGGCATGGTCATACGCATCGTCACAGGTGCATGGTCAGAGAAGGTTGCTGTTCCTATATGGTCAGATTTGAGGAGAGGAAGGTGGAAGTGATCCAGAAATATATTATCTATTCTAAAGTAAGACAGGTGTGTCGCAGAGAAGTGTGAGCAGTCTTTATCTTTAGGATGAGAAGGCGCCAGACATCTATTAGTTGATGATCTAAGAGCCTTTTTTTAACAAAAGCTAATCGTTTAAATGATATGTTAGAGCGGCTCTGGGACGTATCCATTGTAGGATCGAGGGGCATGTTTATGTACCCTGCGAGGACAATGACACCTTTGGCACATTGTGACAGTTTAGTGAGGGTTTGCGAAAGAAAGGTTGGTTGATTCTGGTTTGGGGAGTAGATATTTGCAAACATGCATTGGGTGTTGCCTATAAAGACCTTAAGGAAGAGAAAATGACCATAGTCATCTGCAAGCATTTCCGTTAGGCGAAAAGATACCCCACTGCTGAAACCAATGGCAACACCCTTAGCCTTGTTGGTGTCATAAAGGCTGTAATACCACTGCGGAAAGTAGGGTGAGGTCAATCTGACCGGTGTGGTGTGGGTTAAATGCGTTTCCTGAAGGAAGGCAATAGAGCAAGCATTGTGCATTGTGCCCTAGCTCACGCGTTAGTTGGTGTCGTTTAGCCGCGACATTAAGACTCCGGACATTATAGGATGTAATTGTCAGAGTCACCATTGGTACAGCGGAGAGGGATGTCCTAGCCTATACTTCCACGCATGTCAACGTGGAGGAGGGAGAGAGGGAGGGGGACGGGGAAAGAAATTTTGAGGGAGTAGAAGAAAGGAGATGAAACACATAGAGAAAGCATGCATATGCATTAATACAATTATGGGAATTACAAGTAAGACACGCAGAAATCTGCAGTGGTCCCTGAGGGGAGAGAAAGAACGGGCGGCCATCCAGAACTCTGGTGAGAGTCTGGGTGAAAGACCTTATGGGTCGCTTGATCTCACCAACCCCAAAAGGAAGGGGGGTGGGGGATGCACCGAGGTAAAAGAGTGAAGGAGCAATGTGCCCCGCCAGCATTCGGCCTGTTTTGAAAATTCATTATAATTACATGGAATGAGCTCCAGCAAAAAATTTAATGAAAATAAAAAAAAATAGAAAATATAAAAAAAAATGGGAAAAAGGGGAAGAAGTTATGAGAAGGTTATGGAAACGTAGTCAACAATATAATATTAACAATGGGAAATTAAACCTTACGAACCCTGCAACCAAAAAAAGTTTGCAACTGAACCGTTCAGATCCAAACAAAAAAGGAAAACTACAATTGAACCGTGGGATACCCAAAAGTAAAAATGAATGTCGGGTCTATATCCTCTAAGCCAATGAGGCTAAAAAAGAGTTCAAAGAGTCTGACCAGAGCATATCAAGCATTGAAAAAATGGGTATCGGTATACACAAAAAATAAAAGGAGAAACAGAGATGAGTAGAGAAAGGCATATCTCAGCCATGCTTCTGTGCGGATTCCGGGATTGACGTGCGCCTTTTCTTTGACAGAGTATTCCACTATGAAGGGTCCTAGGGGTTTGAGAATTTCGGAATGTGGTCTGGCCAGCCCGAGAGCTCAACAGGCGTAAGATTGAGATCTTGAAGAAAGGTAGAGCGTTCCTCTGGGAAGCGAAGAGTGTGAGAACGGCCATTTTTGGTGGCTACCAAGCAAGCTGGAAAACCCCATCTGAATGTAATCCCGTCTGTACGCAGGTGTTCAAGGAGCGGTTTTAGGGCTCTGCGGCGATCAAGGGTTTCCTTGGACAGATCAGGAAAAATATTAATGACTGTTCCGTCAAAGTCAATGTTAGGAGTGTTCCGCAGCTTTGTCAGAATGGCATTTTTATCCTCGAAATAGTACAAACGACAAATGGCATCTCTGGGTTGGTCTGAATTAGCATTACGAGGTTGCAGTGCATGATGTACGCAATCAAATCGCAGTGGGTCAGTGACAGGATTTCCCAAGATTGTGTTGAGAATTCCACGGATTGATGGCTCTAGGTCATTGTCTCTAGTTGCTTCTGGTAGGCCTCTAATACGTAGGTTATTTCTACGGTTACGGTTCTCGAGATCTTCGAGTTTATAGAGAGAGGCACGATGAGCAAAGGCAAGCTGGGTAACAGTCTCCTGTAACTCTTTTATGGCTGTTGCTTGGGAGTCCTGACGCTGTTCCATTTCCTCTACTCTAACTAAGAGGTGGGACATGTCAGTTCTCACGGTAATTTCTTTCTTGATGGATTTCTCCAAACTGTGAAACATTCCAGCAAGTTCTTTTTTAAGGTCACTCATCAACTATGTCATTTCTGAGCCAGCGGGGGATCCGGGATCCTCCATGAGGTCTGAGCAGTAAGATGAAGCAGGGGAGCTTTCCCTCACTGAGGCAGCATGGGAGGAGGGAGAAATACTCGGTCTTGAAGTTCTGACTTGTCCACTGCGTGCGCCAGCTAATTATTGCTGAATAGAGCCAGAGGCAACTGTATGAGATTTCAAACCCTTTCCGGATCTTTTGCCTAATGTGGAACAGGTTTTAGGTGTCTTGGCGGGCATAGCTGGAGCTGTAAGGCCGGTAGCTGGGCAGGGCTCCTAACACTCACATCAGTTTACATACACAAAAAGGCCATAATTCTATTACTGAATATGGTAGGCAGGTACAAATGAGTCCCCTTGAATTACTGTGAGATAAGGTTATGAGCCACAAACTGCATGAGTTCTGGAGGGGAGGGAGATGAGCTGCTAATAGAGTAAAGTAAAAAGAAATGGAATCGGGTGTATTAGGAGTAGCAAGATGGCCGCCTACTTCCAGGACTAGGCCAAAGCCGTGGACTTGCCTACTAGTGACAGCCGACCGGGTAGACTCCGCTCCCCGCAGGATACAGAGTTCTCTGAGTTCAGGGCCCCAGTGTTGCAGCAGGTGAGAGTCTCTGTAGTGTGCGGGGATATAGGGGAGAGCTGTTACTCACTGTGTCCCTGGGGCAGGAAAGGTCAGACCGTCAGGCCTCAAGATGGCGGCAGGTCGCTGCGTTCCGGAGCAAGGAAACAGGGATCTCAGGCGATTTGCCACAACTGTCTTCCTGATCCGAGGGCTCCAGCAGCACGGCAGTCAGCTAGTCCTGGGAAAACGTCCGTATTCTTCCCGGATCACAGGGACAGTGGGCAGAGGGCTCTGATTGGGTAACAGGCCCCAAGATGGCGGCGGGCGCCCGTAATGTGGCTCGGTTTGTAGACCCGGATCGAAATTAAATAGCCAAATCCAGGTAAGACCCCAACAGGAGTATAGCAGGATCTCAGGCGATTTGCCACAACTGTCTTCCTGATACGAGGGCTCCAGCAGCACGGCAGTCAGCTAGTCCTGGGAAAACATCCGTATTCTTCCCAGATCACAGGGACAGTGGGCAGAGGGCTCTGATCGGGTAACAGGCCCCAAGATGGCGGCGGGCGCCCGTAATGTGGCTCGGTTTGTAGACCCAGATCAAAATTAAATAGCCAAATCCAGGTAGGACCCCAACAGGAGTATAGCAGGAGGGTCCAGGAGGCAGAGGGAATGCGATGGGGACTTGCAAAATAATATTAGGGCCGGGATGGCAATGGATTTGTTTTGCCTGTGTGGAGCTCAGCTTCCACACGTCCTCCTCGATGCGCGTCCGGACACGTCCCCCCAGCATGTGGTTATTTGTATAAATAGCAGATCCAATGCGCCGAGCACATTTATTTATATTATTTACTGATTGATAACGATCTGGGAATTTCACTCAGTTATGAGGCGAGTAAGACATTGATACATTTTTTGGACCTTCAGATTACAGTAGATAATGAAAGCCTTATTACTAGTACTTTTCTTTTTTAACCTACTGACAGAAATTACTTCACCCCTTTGGGTAGTTGTCATTGTGAGTCCTAGCTTAAATTGGTTTCTCGCAGTCAATTTTTTTGACTAAGTCTAAATTTGGAATTTTGGACAAGGAGCACGATGAGCAAATGTTGAATGCTACTATCCCCCAAGTCCAACAGTGATACCCTGCTGAGGGATAAAGAGAAAAACAAGCCTAGTAACTCTCACAATTTTTCTTTGTCCTTGATCACCACTTTTCTATTCAGCACTATGACATGAGAAATATTTTTAGAAGACATTGGTCTGTCCCTAAAAATGACAGAATATTGGGTTCCCTCTTACCAGATAGGCTCTGTATTCTGTTTAGAAGAGCACCCTCTCTGAGGGCCAAAATTGCTTAGAATGTGGTTGACCCACCCGATAGACCTACTTTCTTTCAAAACCTAAAAGGTCTTTATCCCTGAAAGAAATATATGGTATGCTAGGTTCACCTAATAAGAAATAATAAACTTTTCTCTCTTTTCAATTCACTGATACTACACTACTCACTTTTAGATATTACACTTTTAAACCATTCATCACTTGTGCTACTCATACTGTATTATATTTATTGATGAACAGCTGTGTGTGTAGTAGCCATTTTGTTCACATCACAAGTCTCCTATGCCATTTTGTCATAAGAGGACATAGCACAGTGACCTTTCTCCCCTCCCTTCTTCAGTTTATACAATGCACAAACTGTTAACTAATGCCAGTACCATGTTATTAATCTACTGATCGGACATACAGACCTCTCCATTACCCAATCCACAGTTTCAGTCTGGAGACCCTAATAAAACATTCACCCTCACAAGCTTGAACAATTCAGAGAATTAAAAGATACCTTGTCGTAAATAGCTCAGCTGAAGGGAATGGCCAATACACATTTCTGCTAGACTGGTTAGCAGCCAAGACTCTAAAACTTCAGCATATTTTTTAATAATGAAATAATGATAGCACAGCCATAATATAGACATATTTAGATTCCTTAGTTAATTTATATTCATTCTGAAGCAAATTCCACGCTGGACAATAATATGCATCTTAGCAGTCTATAAACAGTAGGTTTTCAGAGATATGAATAATTATGGAAAACTGTATCTGGGACATGGTCATAAACATGGTGACACCCCCATGGCCACTCAGCCACCTAATTGTATGGATGGTCTCTGACATCACCCCCGTGATATCATATAAAAAGGAGGCTGCTCCTGAAGTTGATAGCTCTCGTTTTACCATCAAATTAAGGAACACCTAAGTGAACTTCAAAAAGAGCCATTGTACTATTTTTGTTTATTGGACTCTACAAACCAGGACATAGTTGGATATTCTTCATTTTCAACTCCTTTTTACTTCTCGGTTGCATTATTGTCTGTTTTTTATTTGCACCACTTTGACCTATTCATTATTAAACCTTATTTTGAAAAGTGTTGAGTGTGTTGTGTAAGAATTTTCTATCATCATTTCTCTATTTTTTAGATGCTTTTATGTGGATAATTATAACAATATTTATTGAGGCATTTTATATTGTTCATTGTATATAGTGCCAGCCTTTGTAAAGAAGAAACACCAAAACTTTTTGGATTTGTAGTGTATACCTAAATATTGCCACCAGAGGGCGCTTAACTTTCCATTTAGTTGATGGCATTTTCTTTTTATTTCAAATTTTAAACATTTACTTGTTATCCACAACAAGGCATTTGCATCTATAGTCGGTGCTTTCATTGGCCCGTTGTTTTATTTCCAGTTCCGGGGTTCCTCCTTGCCCATATTGTGAAGGCCCTATATAGGACATGTGGGCTTGCTTGGCCTCTGTGTCCCTGATGATGTCAGATTTGATGAAATGCGTATAGTGGTGCTGGAGGTCATGGCATCACTGTGCATGCGTGCAATCGATACTCTGGATTCTGGGATATGTAGTCAGAACTGTATACAGCTTTTTTAATGTTTTTTTAATCTAATACATTTTTACTGTTGGATTTCACACTATTTGGAGCGTGGGGGCTCTTTCTTTTTTTCCTATGTGTATGTGGTCCATGGCGGAGAATTGGAGAAGAAAGTGGAGGAATCCTGTCCCGCAGTGATTGTAGCTCAATTTAAACCAGGAGCAGTTTGACTTCTCATTCTGAGGGTCACAAACTTTCTGATAAGCCTTTTATTTATTGCACAGTGGAGTGGACATAGGGTGGAAATATACATGATGATTTGTTATAAAGGCACAACTGGTTACCATTTTGGATCATATATGCAGTTTTCACTGACTTTTAACTCTAAGCAGCACTTCTATACTGTACTTATATTACATTATATTACTGGTTATATTACATTGGTTGTATTTGTGCTATTAATTTAGAATCACAGTTTGTATTTTTTTACCATTTTTATTGCATTTCATTTTTTTTTTTGGGGGGGGGGGGTTTATATTGTGATTTCTTTTTCAGCGCATTCATACTTTGGGGTACTTGGGATTGGTGCAGTACCTTGTTTTTTTCATTTAGACTTAAGACAGTGTATCCTATATTTGGTGTGAGCAGCTCTTCCCATTTTCACTGTTTACTATTATTGGTTTGACCTAAAGTTTAAATTTTTTTAATGAGGTTTGCAATCGCTTTAATGTGGAGCTTGGGGTGTCTTCAGATCACATGCATGTACTGGTTAATAGTATACACATATGCACATGTATGTGCCTCAGGACAGAATGTCTATTACATTTTTCAATTTTTTTTTCTGGTTGAATATGTCTTCATTAAAAATGTCATATAGGACAGTCTTTCAGCAGTGTACACTGTAAATGTCTAACTATCATCTTAAAAGAGAAATATGGGAATTAAAAAATATAGACATTTGTACTCATCTAGGTAGATGCAGCATCCATTCAATACTGCATCTGTCCCCCACTACCTCAATCAGTTCTTGGTCTTCAGTGAGCAGAGAGCTATCTGCTCTGCTCATCCACCACTTACTGAAGCACTGGGCTGTGGAGAGGGTGGGAATGGCTGGATCAGGCTCTTAGTGGCTCGCTGAGAGGCTGAGGCAGCTGCCGGGTTCGGGCATCTGGGTGGATCACAACAATAGTCAGGATAGCTCCAGAGCCTGGACCAGCTTAGTGACCTCAGACAGTGGACTTCAGCATGCTGCCGGCTGGATACAGGTAACAGGAGTGCATAAATAAATGCACTCCTGTGATCCACTGGAGAAGTAGGGCAAAAAGAGCTTTGGCTGTACTTCTCCTTAAAATTCATGGATATTGCACATCAACATACCAGTTTTTTTTTATACAGACTGTTAATTGTGCTGTAAGTTCAAGTTCACTAGTTCAATGTATGTACATCTATTTTCTTTTCTTTCTATTGCATATTATTTGTTATTTAAAGTAAGCATAGCCTTATAATGTTTAGAAATATAAGTGTGCTTTGCAAAGTTAACCTGCTCTACCCTATTAGGAAATAATTTGTATAATCTTATGACCGATTATAGGAATGTTCGATAGAGAAAAGGAAAATGGTAGCACACCACAGTGAAGTCAAAATCTTGAAGGTTCTTTATTGTTACCAAGCCAGACAGATGCACAGGGACATGGTTGACGTGTTTCAGACGAATCACTCGGGCTTACTCATAATAACTCATACGTTATAAGTATAGAAATGTCTCAACCATGTCCCTGTGCATCTGTCTGACCTGGCAACAATAAAGAACCTTCAAGATTTTGACTTCACTGTGGTGTGCTACCATTTTCCTTTTTTCTATTTCTCTTTGGTGGCGAGCCGGGGTGAGCACCTGTAGCAGTCAATTACCTACTGATTGCCTATGTGGTGTATACTTTGTGGTTGGATAGGAAAGTTCTATACAGTTCAAATTTGCAAAGGCATATTTAAATTATGATATCCTCTCATACAGTTTTCTTGAATTTTGTTTATATCCATTTAACAATACTACTTTATAATTTAAAACTCTAACTAGAATTGGTGAACATAACCAGTGTTGATAGAGCCTATAGGGTGCTCTATTCTAATGCAATATAATGTAAAATTGAAAAAATTGAAAAGGAGAGGCAAATGCAACCTGTGGCAAGTTGGGTAAATTGTGATAGCCAGCAAGAACGAAATTCCAGGTATTATAGTTTATATGTAACATACATAATCAGACGTGACCTTCCTTTGTGATGCTTTACTAGGCAGAATTATTCAGGAGAGTAGAAAAAAGTAGGAGACAGTTGTTTGTTACTTGAGCTGTAGGACGTCTTGTGACTCATCTATGCATCTTCCCTATTTTAGTTTAAGTCACACATAGAATGTAAGGTGAAATAACAACAAAATGGCTTCTTTAATAAGACAAAGTGCAATGTGATACATCTGCAGAATGTCTATTTCATATCACTTAAAGCGTAGTACCACCCAAAAATGGAACTTCCGCTTTAAGTGAAGGTGACCCCCTGACATGCCACATTTGGCATGTAATTTTTTTTTTGGGGGGGGGGCGGATACCCTCTTTTTAAAGGGATCCAGCTCCCACTTCTTCCCGGGGCACCACAGTGCCAGAAGGAAGATCACCTCTCCCCCCTCCCTCTCGGCAATCATCTAGGACATATCACAGGTCCCAGATGATTGACCGGCCAGTCACATTGCGCAGCGTGGTTTGTGCATGTGCAGTGCTTGCCCGGCTGTGAAGCCACAGCCAGGCACCCACAGTGACAATGCCAGTGCTGCAGAGAGGAGGAGGAGTGAAGCGGGGCTTTGTTCGCCTGCATCGCTGGACCATGGGACAGGTAAGTGTCCGATTAAAAAAGTCAGCAGCTACACTTTTTGTAGCTGCTGACTTTTAATGGGGTGGAACTCCGCTTTAAGGATGAACTCCAGAAGTAAAACAGTAAAACTAAAATATATTCTCATAACTCCTAGAGCTTTTTAAAGATGTTTTTTCTTTCATAAAATGTTATAAGATATCAGTATTGGAAAACAATCTCTAACATGTAAAAAGACCTTTATTGGCTTTTTAGACTTACATTGATTAAAAAGAAATGTTTTTCCAAGGCTCCTTTCACTGTGGGGAAGTGCTACAAGTTTTATTGGATTTAGATTTTCCTTGACTCCTCCGCAGAGAAGCTGGGTCTTTAATTGATTTGTTGTCATAGAGATGAAGTGAAATTTTCAGATACTTACAGCATTTAAAGGAAATCATAATTTTACAAGGCGTGAGTTGATTTTGAGGATCAGTCATTGCTGTTTCAGATTTTCTCCTTTCAACATTTGTGGCTGCAATGGGCACATTATACATCATTATGCTGTACTAATAGGCTTGTTTAACAGGCTTAGATATATTTGCATGTTTGTTGTTTGCACATACACAAGAATAATGGCAGGAATACACAATAAGAAAGTCGGGCGAAAAATTTCTGTTCTGCGAACGATCGGCCAATTTTGTACTCGATGCCCAGCAAGTAATACCCGATATCAATATTGTGAAGAACTAGTAGACGACCCCACTTGTACGTGAGACGTCAACACTACGTATGAAATCGATTGCTCTTTTAAAGATTTTTTTGATTGGTTAATGTTGGTGACAATTTCGACCAACGAGCAATGTTTCGTTGGTCGGCAGTCGAGCGATCAGTTGATTTTCTAACTGTGTATTCCTGCTATAAGTCAGTCTAATTAGATTAACTGTATATAAATTGTTGTATATGAAAAACATCAGACAACAGCTGCTATTTTTTATTGTAGCTTAATTTTACTTAAGCAAAAATACACTGTAGTATTATTGGGATATATTTATATTTGAAATTGTATGAACATTAAGTGAAAACATTTATTGGATTTGGAATTATATAGTCAAATACAAAGGATTTCTTTTTCATGATTGGGTTGTTTCTTCTGCAGACATTGTTGAGGATAAGGTATCCAGTGCTCCAGACTCTGAAAATAAAAATACATTTACATTCATTTAGGGGAGAATTAACAATGACAATGTGCTCACTATATACGGTGCCTTGAAAAACTATTCAAACCCCTTGAAATGTTCCACATTTTGTAATGTTACAACCAAAAACTTAAATGTATTTTATTGGGATTATATGTGATAGACCAGCACAAAGGCACAAAATTGTGAAGTAGAAGGAAAATGATAAATGGTTCTCAAGATTTTTTACAAATAAATCTGTGAAAAGTGTTGCATACATTTGTATTCAGCCCCCCTGAGTCAATACTTTGTAGAACCACCTTTCGCTGCAATTCTGCAATTACAGCTGAAAGTTTTTTTTTGGAATGTCTCTACCAGCTTTGCAGATCTAGAGAGAGACATTTTGCCCATTCTTCTTTGCAGAATAGCTCAAGCTCAGTCAGATTAGATGCAGAGTGTCTGTGAACAGCAAGTTTCAAGTCTTGCCACACATTCTCAATTGGATTCAGGTCTGGACTTTGACTGGGCCATTCTAACACATGAATATGCTTTGATCTAAACCATTCCATTGTTGCTCTGGCTGTATGTTGTTAAAGAGCATCTCAACAATATGATGCTGCCACGACCATGTTTCACTGTGGGGATAATGTGATTAGAGTGATGTGCAGTGTTAGTTTTCTGCCACACAAAGCGTTTTGCTTTTAGGCCAAAAAGTTCAATTTTGGTCTCATCTGACAAGAGCACCTTCTTTCAATGTTTGCTGTGTACCCCACATGGCTTCTCGCAAACTGGAAATGGGACTTCTTATGGCTTTCTTTCAACAATGGCTCTCTTCTTGCCACTCTTCCACAAAGGATAGATTTGTGGAGTGCACGACTAATAGTTGTCCTGTAGACAGATTCTCCCACCTGAGCTGCGGATCTCTGCAGCTCCTCCAGAGTTACCATGGGCCTCTTGGCTGCCTCTCCAATTAATGCTCTCCTTGCCCGGCCTTTCAGTTTAGGTGGACAGCCATGTCTGCTAGGTTTGCAGTTGTGCCATACTCTTTCCATTTTCGGATGATGGATTGAACAGTGCTCCGTGAGATGTTCAAAGCTTGGGATAGTTTTCTGTAACCTAACCCTGCTTTAAACTTCTCCACAACTTTATCCCTGACCTGTTTGGTGTGTTCCTTGGCTTTCATGATGCTGTTTGTTCACTAAGGGTCTCTAACAAACCTCTGAGGGCTTCACAGAACAGCTGTATCATTGGAAGGTTTCTTCTCTATTCATGTTCTGGTGACAACTGCAAAAAATGTTGAATCCCCTTCACTTCCAGTGACAACAGTCACCAGCTCCTGTTTTCTTTATTGTCTTGTATACTTCAACATTTTGCAAAAATTTTACAGGTAAGTCTAAAATCTTATTTCCTTATTGTACAGTACAGGGCACAGACACCTTTAGATCTTAGAGTTTTGTTTTTTTTTCAATAAAAATAACAAACATGTAATACTTATCTGCTCTGTTTGCACAGAGCAGCCTCTTCCTTGGTGCTCCTGGCCCCTCCCTCCTGTTGAGTGCCCCAAAAGCAAGCAGTTTGCTATGGGGGCACCCGAGCCGAGTCACAGCTCCCTGTGTCCATTCAGACAGAGCTTGCCCCCTCTCTCTCCTGATTGGCCGACTGACTTTGATTGACAGCAGGGAGAGCCAATGGCGCCACTACTGTGTCTCGGCCAAACAGGAGGGAGAGTCTCTAATGGCCAAGACACTCGTGGACATCGCTGGCAGAGATGGGGCTCAGGTATGTAATAGGGGGGCTGAGGGGGGCTGCTGCACACAGAAGGCTTTTTATATTAATGCAAAGAATGCACTAAAAAAGCCCTTCTGACTTTACAGCTCCTTTAATCATAGGCTATCCCCAAGCAATACAACAAGCAACACAGCAAACAATGCCAACAGGACCAAACAAGGGATCAGGTTACCAATTCAAAGTTCAGTATAAAAAAAGAACAGTATAAAACACCTTACAGCTGAAGCTGGCTTCAGCAAAGGCCTCAACATCCACCTGATAAACTCTAAACAAATGTGTGAACAGAGGACCAGGTGACTGCCATACAATTCTAAGAATCCCTGATGCTGAAAAGCCCAAGAGGCATTGACTGAATGTGTCAGGTTAGGCCTTACAGAAAATGGAAGACTCTTATCCTTCAAGACATAAGCCCTAGTGATAACATGCCTAATCCATCTAGAGATGGTGGAACAAGATGCAGGACAAACAGGGAATATGAAGTTTGCATGGAGGCAGGGGCAGAAATGTAAACTGCGTGAACCACATCTGAATAATGTAGAGATACCTCTTTGGGGTGCTTAAGAGCAGGGCACAGAGAGGGTAGAATAATGTCTGATTAAAGTAGAAAGAGGAAACCACTTTAGGGATGAAGAAGGTCCAGGGCCTCAAAACCATCCTGTCTTCATGAAGAACAAGAGAGGGTATCCTACAGGATAAGGCTGATATTTCTGTAACCCATTTTGCTGAAAGGGTGGCCACCAGAAAAACACCTTACAAGTATCTTACAAGGGAATGTCACAACTTGACTCAAAGGGAGGCTTCTATGGAGCTGATAGGACCAAATTGAGATCTCAGGGTGAGACAGGTGAATTAACAGGGAAGCAATATGAGCTACCGCTTGAACAAAGGGTACCAGAGAATAAGTGGCCAGTGGTCAATGAAACAAAATGGCCACTTCCAAGACTTGACCCTTCAGGGTGCTACTTTAGTTCAAATTGAAGAAAGGGCAGGTTACACCCCATGTAATATCATCTAGCACCATGCAACATGCAAAGTGAGCCTTCCAAGTGCAATGATAGACTTTTCGAGTTAGAGAGACCCCAATCTTTTAGGACTTAGATATCAACAACTAATTAGTTAAAGCGAAGCAACCATGAAGCAAGATGATAGTCCAATCTCTGACAGGGCAGGTCTGACAAGTCTGGAAATGCCCATAGGGTGTCACTCGGGAGTCAGGGGATGGCTGAATACCAAGCCCTTTTGGGCAAATTTGGTGCTACAAAAATCACTGGAAGGAAGATATACATTAGCTGAAACTAATCCCACAGGGTCACCAGTGCATCCACTGTAAAGTTTTTAGATTCCTGATCTTGGCTACAAACCTATCAACCTGTCCTAACAACTAAACCTATTGGGTTGAAACGTGTCAAGTACAGGTGGTACTTGGGCAGGGACATGCTGTATGCTGCCTGTGGCTTAATAAAGGCTTTTTGAAGAGGTGACATAACTGGTGTGCAGCCTGTGTTTTGTTGTTTCCTTGTCCACCCTGTTGTTGAATAGGCACCCCAACAGATCTACATCTGGAGTCCCCCACCAGACCAATGTCATGGATTACTTTGGGATGAAGTGATCATTCCCCCGCATCAAGATGCTGATGACTGAGGAAGTCAGTCAGCCAATTGTCCATCTAAGAAATATGGACCATTTTCATCATTAGAACACCTCTCTCACCTAATAGGCTGGCAACTGTCTTGAAAACTGTCCAAGGTCAGTAGAAGGATTGACTTCCCTGACTCCAGCACGGGGCTCGTCGGCCACCAGGACAGAGATATGCTGGTGTAGGGAGCTTATTCCATGCAGTCAGTTTTTGTGCAGTGTGCTCCGCAGCCGCCCCGGAGATATGTGAACCGGCTCCATAAGCCAGTCACATTCTCCTGCTATGCGAATGAGATTTGCGGAAACGCACATCTAATTCGCATAGGTGTGAACCTGGGCTAAGAGTAAGGGATTGCTTTTTCTGCCCCTGACTTCCTTAAAAAAAAGGTGTCCAGTGATTCACAAAAGAATCGTTCTTCATCAAACCAAATCCTTTCTAGATGTTTCTTAAAAACTGCCTCTGCTGATTAGTTCCGCAACCCAAGGATTATGTGCACCTGGACTGATAAGAGTGCTAGATGAGCAGTGTTGGGTAAGGGTGTCCACCAAAATGTTTAAGCAGTAGCTCAAAGCTGCTGGAAAGGACATCAGCTTTTAAAGTATTGAGGGATCCATCAGGATCAATCTGGAGTATTGCTGTATGCGCTTGGCCCAGGCTGTCAGAGTTTTAAAAACAGCCATAGACATTGACAGATGTTGCACGGCAGAAATTGACAGAGCATAGTGGGCTTTAATGAGTGCCTCAAACCTTTTGTCCACTAACTTCACTAAGGAAGAAAATAGCCGGATGCATCACAGCACTTTTTGTGGTAGTAACGAAAAACAAACTAAAATTAGCTAAAAGCGCACAGGTGATTATAAAAGCGACCACTGGAGGGCCTCTGTGGGGAGTGTATGCAACTTCTTCAAATAGAAATAATGTAGTCAATGAATGGCAACAAACATTCAACACAAAAGGGGGTAATTGACTCCGAACAATGCATATGCACTGAATAGAGTCTAAATATAAACATCATTATCATGAAAACTCTATGAAAACCCTGTGAGATGGAAGACAAGTGCATGAGGGTCATGATATTAATAATAGTAAAAATTGGTACAATAAAGCACAAACAATGGATCTCAGAAGTAATAACTGTGTAATAATCAAATAATGGCTAGCTATTAGGCTTTGCTGCCCCCTAAGAAAATGGCTGGGAGACCAGATTGCTGAAAGACAAAAGCAGGGGAGAAAGAGAGGCGCGGACAGCCTCATAGCGTACTCATCTCTTTATCAAAAAAAAAAAAGTAGGTAATGCACTTACAGAGGAAAGGGGAGGTGGAGGACTTAGAGCACAACATCAGTCTCTATACAGCGTGCAGTTTGTAAAAGCTGCCGCTAGTGTGTGATGATACAATGGGGCCGGATGTTTGAAAGCACCACTCTCGTACATGCTACCACTGTAATCTCCACTTGAATCTCCTCCTAGGAAGATTAGGGAGTACCCAAGGAGATAAAGGGACACTCCAAAGCTTGGAGACTGAGGTCCAAGGACCCAGGTGCAGAGTTTTGAGAGGAACCTTGAACAATTTAATCATGGCAATATGCACAGTGTGTGCTGCCAGCCCTGCGTTCCATTTCTCTATTAATCTGATATCCACAATAAGGGTAAGATGATCTCCTATGGGATGCTCAAGACCTTATTCTGTGCAAAAACTATTGCCATGAAGCAGAAGTGCAGCTGTCCTGTGTCCCACAACTGAGGATGCTGGGTAATCTGGTGAACGCTGATGTGGAGATCTAAGCTACAAACTAAAAGAAAGAAGCAACTGGAGCTGTGGTGTGCCCAAGATGGCACCCAGGGCAGAGCTGTGTACCTCCTACAAAAGGCGGGACTATACACTCAGAAGGGGCTACTGTGAGCCCAAATGTGTTGCAGGACTTGGGCTTAAATCACCATGCTATCCAGAAACTCTATGGCCACTATAAATTATTTAAAGTTTTGCAGGTTAGGCTAAGCTGTGAAAAAATGTAAAGAGTGTTGCAGCCCAGCAAAACACTGCTCCCGGTCTAAGGTGCTTTACTTGCCCACCTGATATATTGCCCAAGACAGGGGCCCAGTGTACAGGGAATGCCCCCAGGCTGATGTGAGGAGAACTGGGTTTGAGAGAGATGAGAGGGCCACCCTAGGGGAAGGGGGAAAGTTATGGCCTCACCACACAAGGAAACAGCACCTTCCCAGGGGACAGACAACCAGGTGTGATTCTGCACCTCCCCATGGATTGGCATACCCTTTTCTACATGGAGAGGGTCTCTAGGGACTGGAACTAATGGGACTCAGATCACCACTGCCCTGTACCTGTAGAGCACTCTTTAGCTACCCTGTTTCCCCCAAAATAAGACCTAGCGTGATTGTCGGTGATGGCTGCAATATAAGCCCTACCCCCCAAATAAGCCCTAGTTAAAGTCCTTGTAGGTCTTATTTTCAGGGTAGGGCTTATTTTTGGGGAAACATTGTAGGGCTTATTTGGGAGGTAGGGCTTATATTGCAGCCATCACCGACAATCAGGCTAGGTCTTATTTTCGGGGAAACAGGGCACCTACATTGCGATGTACTGTTGTACAGAGGGTGAGTACCACATGCAGAGATCAGTGCTGAAATGTTACAGATAGTTAGATGTTTCTTGCAATGGGGTCTGTGTATGGTTCACCAAGATGCTGCCTAGGAGCAACCAATCGGAAAGTAGCAATTATATTGCCTCAGGGGAGTTGATGCAGCCAGGTGAAGAAGGGTTTCTTTGTGTGAAGGACCAAGCCAAGTCTTCAATCTTCTGGTAATTTCAGGAATATAAGCCAGAAACATGCTTTAAGTAGAGAGAGGCCATCCATCCTTTAAGGGCACTAGCAAAGAACTGAGGATTGCTAGGAGTGGGAGGGGTTATATAGGCTTAGGTCTTACATCTTAAAGGGTTCTCACCTGAAGGTGGCAGCATATAACCCATAGTCAAGACTAAAAGGAGCCTGTGTTCTGTGCTGTACTATTCAAAAATCATCTTTTTGTTACAAAAGTCACATCTCTTTTTTTTAAATAAGTTACAGTAGTTGGATATGTAAATGGAAACAGACATTTACTATTGATCAAAACTTCATCTGATCATTAGGTAACCAATATAAAAGTCTTACCTTTAAGATGTAAATATGTTAAAAATTCAACCAGTGTGCGCAGGACATTATCGTCGGACAAAGTTCTATAAAAATTTCCTAGAAGGACACAGATATCATGCATAAAGATTTTAGTAATTAGCAGGTATTGTGTACAAATAATCTCAAATATAACTTTTCCTGCTTATTCTGATGATTATATAAGCAAATGATAAACACAACTGAAAATTAGTGTGCTTGATAAATCCTAATGTCTTGCTCCAGCTGGTGTTTGACACAATGGGGTTCATTTACTAAAGGCAAATTCACTTTGCACTGCAAGTGCACTTGAAAGTGCACTTAGTAGTAAAGTCACTGTAGATCCGAGGGGGATATGCAAGGAAAATAAAAAACAGCATTTTAGCTTACACATGATTGGATGATAAAATCAGCAGAGCTTCCACTCATTTCAGATCTACCCCTTAGATTTAGAGCGACTGCACTTCCAAGTGCACTTGCAGTGCAAAGTGGATTTACCTTTCGTAAATAACACCCAATGGCTTGCATTTAACACCTTGGGGTAGATTTACTAGAACTGGAGAGTGTAAAATCTGGTGCAATGCTGCATAGTAACCAGCTTCCAGTTTTTTTTTTGCCAAAGCTTAATTGAACAAGCTGAAGTTAGAAGCTAATTTGCTACCATGCACAGCTGCAGGGCCATTTTTAAGGCAGGGCAAAAGGGGCAGCTGCCCTGGGCCCTGTCATTGTTGTGGGGCCCAAAGCAGCTGCCTCATACTTGATAACTATCCTGGTTTAAATTCCCTCGTCCCTTGAGGTTTTAGTCCTGCGCTGTGTCCCAATATCTCAGTGTGAAGTGCTGCTACTAATGCTGCCCAGCTCTGCCCTATTGTTGTGTATAGATGACTCACCTGCAGACCCTGTGTTTACATGTAAATTACCGGCATTCATATGTAAATAGCGGCGGCCGGAGGCATTGATGTGTATATCATGCCCCCCTGAGGTCATATTCACAGTAATCTCTAGCAACCAATCAACAAGCAGAAATCATGTGCAGTAACCTCTAGCAACTAATCAGTGAGCCGTAATGTGTGCTGTAACTTCTAGCAACCAGTCAGTGAGCGGTAATGATACACCGTAACCTCTGGCAACCAATCACCATAGCTGCCGGATCTCATTCAGTAAACTGATTTTGAGTCTAGCTGCTATTTATTGTATGTCTCAGAGCAGGTGGAGAGCGAAACTGCATGGAGGGGGCCCCAAGAAAAGTTTTGCCCAGGGTCCAATCAATATTAAAGACAGCCCTGCATAGCTGCACCAGATTTTGCTGGCTTGACAGAGTTATAGATCCTTTGCCAGCCAAAATACTTCTCATGTATGCATTTCAATTGTGAGTTGTTTTTCTCAAAATATATTGATACTTTAAATTTAATTTAGGAATATGGTAGGTGTAAACGTAACCACTTGCAGAGCACTCACCCCCAATGTACTGAGGACTAGTACGGCGCTACTTGCTTCCAGGTTTAGGCGCCTTTCACACGGATGGCTATTCTGCCGCAGTTAAAAGCATGTTTTTTTTCTGTGAAATTCAAGACACCAGGCACTGCGATCAGCTGCATTTGTACAGTGCAATTAGCTGCGGTTGTGTTTAGCTGCGGTTTGCCATTTCCATAGGAACCCGACAAGGTACCTACTCATATTGAATGGGGATCTGACTTGGATCCCCGCCAATACCAGGCACTGTATTTGGTATGAATCTTGAGGGGGAACTCCACGCCAAATTTTTAATAAAAAACCGGCATGGGTTTCCCTGCAAGAGCATGCCAGGCCTTTCGGTCTGGTATGGATTCCAAGGGGCACCCCCTACGCCGAAAAAACGGCATGGGGGTCTCCCCAAAATCCATACCAGATCCTTATCCGAGCACGCAGCCCGGTCGGTCAGGAAAGGGGGTGGGGAAGAGCGGCCACCCCCCCCTCCTGAACCGTCCCAGTCCCAGGGCTTGATGTCACTGTGACGCTATAAGGAGGCGGGGTCACCGGGTGACATCACGGATCATGGATTTTTTCTGACGGATGTTGGCTCAAACTTGTCTTGCATACACGCGGTCACACAAAGTTGTCGGAAAATCCGATCGTCCTGAACGTGGTGACGTAAAACACGTACGTTGGGACTATAAACGGGGCAGTAGCCAGTAGCTTTCATCTCTTAATTTATTCTGAGCATGCGTGTCACTTTGTGCGTCGGATTTGTGTACACACGATCGGAATTTCCGACAACAGATTTAGTGGTAGTGTCAGTTTGCCAGCCGCACTATCACTGTACCACTACAAGTCGCTGATCCCAGCCACTAATAGTAAGAAAAAAAAAATCCAGTGTTTATGTACCATAGTTTGTAGAAGCTATAGCTTTCACGCAAACCAATTAATTTACACTTTTGGGATTTTTTTTTGCCAAAGACATACATTTTGGCCTAAATTTATGAAGACTTTAGATTTTTTATTGTTTTATTGGATGTTTAATGCAGAAAGTAAAAAATAATGTTTTCAACATTTTTAGTATTTTTTTGTTTTTATATATATATATATATATATATATATATATATATATATATATATATATATATATATATATATATATAACCCAGTGATTAAATACCACCAAAAAAAACTATATTTGTGTGAAAAAAAATTATATAAATGTCGCTTGGGTACAGCATTGCATGACCGCGCAATGAGTTAGAATAGTGCAGTTAGAACATTTTTTTTATAATTTTTTTATAATACCTGGAAATTTAGATGTGTATATTGATACATGCACACATTTTTTTATAAATATTGTGCTTGAGAAATTATAGTATCAAGGGGAATGGTGAAGAGGTTCCAATTTAGTGCAATGAGCAAAACAACAAAAAAATGATATAACTATTTTAAATTCAAACTCCAGCAGATAAAAAAGTAGCAATTAATTCAGCTCTGTATAATCAAAACATCATCAAATGTATTTTGTAATTCAGGCAGTATAAATTCCATACCTCCCAACATTTTTAGATGGGAATAAGGGACACCTACTAGCCAATGTACATAGTCATGGAACTTTTTTATTTACCACCACTATTCCTTTATATTGGCTTTTAAAATTTACAAATGCAGCAATTTAAAAATTGGATGAAAGTTTTAGCATTGGGAAACACTTTTTGAAAAATAAAAAAGTGCATTTTATATACAACTATATGGATCAGACCAAAATGAGGGACAAATGAGGAGGAAAGAGGGACAAAGGGACATTGCTCCAAATCAGGGACAGTTACTCGAAATCAGGGACAATTGGGAGCTATGAAATTCCTAAATGTGACCTGGTATTAGCCTCTGGCAGTCTCTGTACAGCAGAGCACAGCCTGGGACAGGAAGAAGCAGCACAAGGAGAAAATCTGCTAGGCTGCAGTGTTTATGTTCTAACAGGCAACTTGCTGATAAGAGGAGAGGGCAGAATGGAAGAGAAGTGAGCTCATAAGTCCGCTGCTTCTCCTTGCATTGCCCAGTCACACATTGGGGGAGGGAGCAGAGCCATAAGTGCTATTCAACTGCAAAAGAGAACAATCACATCTCCTGACTTGTACATTTGTAGATGGAATGGATAGAAAGAAACACAAATCTATTGGCAGACAACACAGCAAGTTTTGTACCTTAGTATTTAGTTCTTCACCTGGAGTTCAGTTGAGGTTTTTTAATTCAAATTAGAAAATGACAACTAGCAATTACACGATTAGTTTTATGAAATGAATCATATTTTGTCCTCTTCAAGAAAGGTCAAGCTAAAGTTAAATATCTCAATCATTTAATTATCCAGTCATGCTTAAGCAGCAGTTGTTTACAGTCATTATCATGGCTCCAGAAGTATAAGGTGTTTTTGCAAGTGCTACAATGGTGCATTCATTTAAAAAGCTTACCTAGTTGGATTGAACATTAATTATATTTTTTGCACATCTGAATCAAGCTGATTAAAAGTATTTGCTAAAAAAAATCTCTTATGACTTACAGGTGTGATTATTGATTTTTTTGACTGGATGAGTGCTTGCATACTGACTTCAAACGCAACCTAAAGTTACAGAGAACCACTATTTTGTCTTGATAATCAAAAGCTATGAGAACACAGGCCATGGGGTAATTATTTAAAATACTTGTGTATAGAGACCCTAACAGCAAATTTATCCTATTAGGTCCCGTTTGATCTGTTGAATAAACCATTGGAAGCATTTTTGTATCTGTTTGATATATATATATATATATATATATATATATATATATATATATATATATATATATTTAACCTTATTAGAAATTCAGAGCCATCCCATGGTCTGTGCAAACTTCCTGTGTTATCTCAAACAAAGCTAGAGATCTGAGCGTGGAAGTGGTTGAGTAGCTTAGCAAAAGAAACTGAGCAGGGCTGACATCACTCAATGCACAAAATCTACCCTGTCAGCTATTTTAACCACTTCAGCCCCAGAAGGATTTATCCCCTTAATGACCAGGCCATTTTTTGCGATACTGCACTGCTTTACTTTAACTGACAATTGCGCGGTCATGCGACGCTGTACCCAAATAAATTTGACGTCCTTTTTCCCACAAAAGAGAGCTTTCTTTTGGTAGTATTTGATCACCTCTGCGGTTTTTATTTTTTGCGCTATCAACAAAAAAAGAGCAACCATTTTGAAATAAAAAAACAATATATCAATAGCGTATATTGATTGGTTTGCGCAAAAGTTATAGCACAAACTATGTGATAGATTTAGGGACTTTTTATTATTTTATTTTTTTTACTAGTAATGGCAGCAATCAGTGATTTTTAGCAGGACATTGCGGCTGACAAATTGAACACTAAGTGACACTTTTTGGGGACTAGTGACACCAATACAGTGATCAGTGCTAAAAAATGCACTGACACTGTATAAATGACACTGGCAGGGAAGGGGTTAACATCAGGGGCAATCAAAGGGTTGAATGTGTTCCCTATGTGTGCTTTCTAGCTATGTGGGGGATGCTGACACTAGACGAAGAGAGAGATCGGTGTTTCTGATTGGTAGGAGTCACAGATCTCTCTCTTCCTCTGTGACAGAGCGATGGTCTGCCTTGTTTACATAGGCAGATCGCCGTTCTGTCATTCCCCCAAACTATTGTGGCTGGCCGCCAGCCATCGTACGCGCAGGACACACTGATTGGCTCCCGCTGTGTCCAATCACTGGGGGAGTGGGTCACCTGCAGCGCGTGCCAGAGACCAGGAAGCGCAAACAATGTACAGCCGGGCCACCCTGCCGCAGTATATGTGCAGTGGGCAGTCCAGAAGTAGTTAGACATTTGAAAGTCAAAATACTTTGTAAGTACAGACACTACAAAATGCCTGCTATTAGGCTTGTTTCATACTGATTGATCAATCGGGTCTGCCTGTCATTTTTTCAGGCGAACTGGATCAGACCATCCATAGATCTCTATGGAGTGGAGGATCTCAGCGGACATGTGTCTGCTGACACCTGCTGAAATGCGATCATATCTGCTAAAAACAGATGAATGGGGATCCTTTCACCATCTGTCCGGCAGATCAGATCAGATGACAGTCGGATAAGAACGGATAGGCAGTTTGTTTCCATACAAACACCTCATAGAGGAGTGTGGGCTGTGTCTGCTCTGCGTAGTGGAGTGGACACGGACCTGTCATCTGCCTGCTCAGCGGGGATAAGCGGAGAGATCCCCCACCAAACAGGCGGATTGGCTTAAGGGAGTCTGCCCTGTGTGAAAGGGGCCTTACTGTCACTATCCAGAAAACCCCCTTCATTATTCTTACTTCTGGACTAGAAATACCAACTGCCATGACAATGTTGATGTTACATTGTTAAGCTGGCCATATACTGTTCAAATTGCATCTGCTTCCTGATGAACCAGATAGAATTCACTAAGTGGGTAGCCTTGCCTGCCCCTCCTAACTGATATGCTTTAATTGAAAAATTGAAAGAGCCACGTGGAAAATTGTCAGCTGACAGCCCCATGCTGTTTAGTGTGGATGGAGAAATTGGTTAGATTTTGTTTCGTTCAGCCTGCAGGCTGCATGATAGTGTATGGCCACTTTTACAGTCTGATCACAGAGGAGAAGGAAATGGCTCTTCCTGTTCGCAGAACACTGATAACATTATCTCAGCCTAGGTAAAAATCACATCGCAAGCACTCAAAAACAGCTTTTGAAAGGTAAGAGGTATGCTTTTTTTCTGTGCTTGAATATTATGGCATGTTAGGAACTGATTCTTGCAGATTTCCAATATACTGAAAGCTCAATTTTAATCTTCAAAAATGTAAAATGGTTGACACATTCACTTTAATAACACAGATTAAAGAGTTTTTTTTTATTTCCAGCTGGTTGCTTTGGATCACAGATATGGTGATATGGTTATTAGGCATTTCTATACATATTCTAGCATTTAAAAAAAAACCAGAGCAATACATTCGCATAACTGTTAATTTTCCATCTTTATAAAGGTTTTTCAGCAGATCTGCCCAATGCATTTGTTAATTACTGTAAAAATTACCTGACTTTATATCCTCCTCTGGCTGTAGCTCACGTTTTCCAGCTAATCCGTGTTTGTCATTAAATGATCTATGGTTATCTATTGCATCTGGTAAATGAAATAAATAGGAAAGATTATGTTATTTGCCTTCCGTGTAGTTTAGTACAAAACAGTGTACTGTGATAAGGACGTGGCATAATTACTGTAATGATTCCCATAATGAAACATGCATTGTATAGAAGATTCTAGAACGAAGAAAAAATAATTAAAAGCAACATACAAAACTTGTAAAAAGTGCATTGCATATTTTGAGAAACAACAAAAAGTTCTTCAGGCGAGCAATATAAAGCACATAATTTATTATATGTACAAAATGGGACTTGTGATATACTATAACATATGTGTGGTTATCATGAATTTGTAGTGTGTGTTATATTTGAATTCTTTTGGATGGCTGAACTAAATTAGCCAGGAGGTCTAAATGTATAATGAAAACCTAAGCTGTTGTGGGCTGTGGGTGGTCTTTTAATATATTATATGTGTCTATTCTGAATTCATATATTTGTAGAACATAGATTATATGTAAAGCAAATCATAGAGGTTGATTTACTAAAACTGGAGAGTGCAAAATCTGGTACATCTGTGCATAGTAGCCAATTAGCTTCTAACTTTAGCTTGTTCAATGGGACTTTGACAATAAAACCTGGAAGCTGATCGTATTCTATGCAGAGCTGCACCAGACTGTACACATTCCAGTTTTAGTAAATCAACCCCAAAGTGTTCAATTTAAGACAACACCACCACCCCCTTCCCCAGCAGTACATACTCACATTTTTTTTGCTCCACGCAACTCCATTCAGCTGCTGGGAGCAGAAAAAGTAAAGTACAAACAAGTTGCTCAAGTCATACCTTACAGGGCAATAGACTATCCTCAAGTGAAAGTGCTTGGCTCAATGCGGTTACTTGAAATGAGTTTCATACTCTTTTCCTGGGAGTACCATGGTACCTTCCTGGAAGGTAGGGAGTTTTTTTGCTCCTGGCAGATAAACAGATTTGTAGTGAAGCCAAGGATTTGTACGTGCTGCTGGGGAGGTGGGGTTAATGCAAATCTGTTGCTTTGCCCTATATACGCAAAGCAACAGGTTTACTCTAATGCTATGTACACACGATAGGATTTTCCCACAACAAAACCGTAGATTTTTTTCCAAAAGATGTTGGCTCAAACTTGTCTTGCATACACACGGTCACACAAATATTGTCGGAAATTCCGAACGTCAATAACGCGGTGACGTTCAATAGCCAGTGTGGCTCTTCTGCTTGATTCCGAGCATGCGTGGACTTTTGTGCATCGGAATTGTGTACACGTGCTCAGAATTTCCAACAACAAGTCTTGTTGTCGGAAAATTTGAGAACCTGCTCTCAAACATTTGTTGGCGGAAATTCCGACAACAAAGGAAAATCCTATCATGTGTACAGCCCATAAGAGGGTTGAAAGTAAGTAATTAGCATCTCCACTTTATAACAACAAAGCTGTAAAGCTATTTCACTAAACACTTATGCTGGTTGCACACTGAGATTTTTTTCACTCAACCAGCTGGCTGAACAAAAAAAAAAAAACACATATTCCTATATCCACACAGCATGTACTTCTCCCCTGTCAGAATAGACTGATCAGTGCTGCAGCAGCTGATTGAATGCTGGTTTTCCAGCATATCCGTTCGTCAGAGACCCGTCTAATGATCGGCTTCTGTCGAACAGAGAGGGCTACACACAGATCGATATTTTGCCAGTTCCTGCTGAACTGGCCAAATTGCGATCTGTACTGTATATACACAGCTTTACCAGCAATTTAAACAATGACTCTAAACCTTGTATACAATTGTGTTCTTCCTAAGAACTGGAGTTATTTCCCCACAGCTACCAATCGGGGCAAGTCTTATGCTGATTGGCTGCTGAGAAGAAATTAATTCATAGTTACATAATTATATAGTTAGTCGGGTTGAAAAAAGACACAAGTCTGTTTAGTTCAACCAATAGAAAAAAAAAAATAAAAAATAGAAAGCCTCCATATACAGAACTCTATATCCACAGTTGATCCAGAGGAAGGCAAAAATATATATATAATTCAATGCCTAATAACAATATAGGGATCATTATATATAAAAAATTTCCCTGGTTATTAGAAAGAACTTTCACGCCAGAGAGTTTGCAAGTACTGCGATTCAGTAATGTAATTAATCTAAAGTTACAACAGGCAGCTTAACCTGTCCTTAGCATTGGTGCTATGGCTAGAAGATCTGCCTATAGTGATACTCAGTAAGATATGCACCTAGTGAAATCTGCCTGACACCACCCAACCCCATCACTCAGCCAGTGAGATACCAGTCTTTAAGGACCACTTTGGCTTTACAAACTATTACTAAATAGCATTGTTACTATTATTTCCCTATGCTACTCCTACAGTCCTTCATGTGTCAGCTCTCATTGTACAATTAGAGATGAACTTATTTCCGCTATATAAACCCTTAGGTCATCCATACTATAACTCACACACCAGGTTGCTGAGTGGTGGGGTGGAACAGTAGGATTTGCAGGTGTAAGTGCATAAAATGCTAATTTTGTCAGAAGAGGTCTCTTTAAAGTCTAATGCCCCGTACACACGGTCGGATTTTCCGATGGAAAATGTCCGATCGGAGCGTGTTGTCGGAAATTCCGACCGTGTGTGGGCTCCATCGGACATTTTCCATCGGATTTTCCGACACACAAAGTTGGAGAGCAGGAGATAAAATTTTCCGACAACAAAATCCGTTGTCGGAAATTCCGATCGTGTGTACACAAATCCGACGGACAAAGTGCCACGCATGCTCAGAATAAATAAAGAGATGAAAGCTATTGGCCACTGCCCCGTTTATAGTTCCGACGTACGTGTTTTACGTCACCGCGTTTAGAACGATCGGAGTTTCCGACAACTTTGTGCGACCGTGTGTAGACAAAACAAGTTTGAGCCAACATCCGTCGGAAAAAATCCTAGGATTTTGTTTTCGTGTGTACGCCCTATAACTCTAGCCAAAAATTTTTGTGTTCGTTTTTATTAGAGCAGGGAATGGCTGGAACTGTGAGATGCTGTCTGGTTCTCCTTTGAGGATTTTTTTCTGTCAGATTTGAAATGTTCCCTGTATCCCCACAAATTATGTTTTTCTTTTCTTCCTGTTCTGTCTGACACCTATAACCTGAAAAAGAAGTGATAGATGATCGACTGCATATGGATACAGGCAGGAAGTGATGGAAAAATATCACCCAATTGAGGGTCCAGGCAGCAATGAAAAGCTTTATTATATAAACAGTAAGATCTCATGCACAAGGGGGCATTTGCTCACACAGTGTAAAAAAACAAGTATTATTTAGTGCAGCAGAGTCCTTGGTGCTATGCACAACCTCCATAAACATAAAAAGGATAAAGGCCACGTTATGCAAGTTGTGTCGCCTAGCTGTATACAGCCTTCTTTAACCATTCACTGCTGTACGCAACTGCCCATAGACATGAAAGGATGAAGGCCACTTTACACAAGTAGTGGTGCATACAGCTACCTTAACCCATTCATATCAATGGTTGCTTGTACACAGCACCAGGGGCTTCCAGGCACTAAAATATACCCTTCTTTATGCTGTGTGGGCCAATTTGCCCATGTGCATGAGCCCTAATTGTGGTTGAAAGGCTAAAATGTCTATGACAAATCTTTGCAACTCTCAACAACATAATGTTAATTGTTCTATGAGAAACCAATGTTGAGGAGGTATGACTGAATTCATGAACTTTATGAATGAATGAATTGTATGAATGAATTTCCCAATCCATTAATAACTGGTTTACATTTGCTTTTATTTCATCATTTTCCTTACCATACATTTTAGATATTTTATGTTCAGTTTGTTATTTCAGTTTATGTGTTTAATTGTGTTTAATTATAAATTAAATTCTATTTAACACAAGGAATCAGGGTCTGCCCTCACCTAACCTACTTACATTCCCCAGGTGGCTCTTCTCTCCCCATTTCAATGGGAATTTCCTTAACCAGTAAATGCTGATCAATACGACCTGAAATAAGAGATGGCGGCCATTAGCCATTCTAACCAAGCTGGCATCTGGCAGAAACAGACCATCATTATGCCACTTTGATCTACTTAATGAAAATGAGCTCACAGAATCACTGCAGGAGATTAAATTCTCTTAGAATTCATTGCAGAAAATGGCACAAGGTTATAAATCACACAGTAAAATCTTATACTGAATCATTTGGAGATAAAAAGCCTATGTGCTCTAACATCTGACACTGAACAGGTTATTTTATTTTGCTATAGTAACAAATCAATGTGCATATTAGGGGTGGTATAGAAAAGGGAGCTGTTTTCCATACTTTGTTCATGTTTTATGAAAAGTCTTGAAAATTCATATCCTGACTTATAAGGAATGTGATATTCAAAAGGGAGTCTATGAAAAATCCATATGTATAGAAAACGGTCCATATATGTGTTTAGGAGACAAAAATACCTACTATATAGTCCTAATTTTGTTAACAATTTAAACTTTTTAAATCCTGGGGTGGTTGAAATTATTGAACAATCTGCAAGAGTTTGCAAATTGATTTGTATTTGTTCTGAGAAAATCTTGAATCTCCTTTATTTTAATTTTAAGCCTTGGTCGCATGGTTTTCAACTTGTATGAGAACAGTGTGTACAAAAAGCTTTGAGCAGCTTTGTTAAAGCCTTCAAAGAACTCTTCAGTTCCAATTAGGGAATATTTCCTAATGGGAGTGTTGACTGTCACATGCAACAAGGTGCTAGCAGGCTACAGCAGGCTTTCAAGAAACTTCAAGTAGTGCCGAAGCTTACCGAAACCTCCTAGCAGCTTGTTTAAAGTGGTGGTCAGCACTCCCATTAAGAAACACTTCCTAGTTCTTTAATGGCTCGCCCATTCAGAGGGCATTTGACTGGAAGTGAGGAGGTGTTTTATCGCCTCCTCACCACCTGTTTAAACCCGTTAAACCCTGCCCCGGCATAATGTAATTGTGTGCATTCAGTCAAATGCGATTGTGGGATACATTTTTGCCATGTCATGATGCAAAGCAACACAGGTGCAGCATATGTACACCCTCCGCTGCTTTTGTAGCTTAAGGAGGAGTGGTTGTGGAGGGCAGCTCAACCACATGTTTTTAAACCCCCCCAACCACAAGTGTAATCAAGTACTAAAGTCTTCAACAAATTTTGCCATCAGCTGTGCAAAGGCATTGAAAAAGCAGGCTGTACATACTGTTCTATTCTAACTGTATATATTTGTTTGTATAAGCAAGGCCTTAAGGGAAAACTGTACTGAGAGAAACATGTAGAATGCCACTGCTGACTTAAGATGAACTCAGTTCAGCCTGAGCCTGTTCAAAACTGTCACACGACTGCAGGCTGCCAATCATCTGGTGACATCATTGACCTAAAATAGCCACATGGTCGTATTTGATCAATTACATTGTCAATGACATAGCAAGCTTTGAACCCTTGCAGTGACTAACTGATCAGGTAAAGCATGCAATCTTAACCGCTTCTCAACTGCCCCACGTATATATACTGCAGCAGGGCGGACCTTCTGTGCGAAACCACGTACCTGTAGGTGATTTTGTTTCCTGGATCTGGGGTGATTGGACACAACGGGAGCCAATCACAGATGTCTGCCGGGACCCGCTGATCGTTCCCAAGGAAGACAGAATGGCAGTCTGCCTATGTAAACAAGGCAGACTGCCGTTCTGTGACAGAAGAAGACAGATCTTGTGTTTCTGCTAAGCAGGAACAAGGATCTCTGTCTTCTTACAGTACAAGCACCCCCCCACAGTTAGAAAGCACTCCCAGGGAACACATTTAACCCTTTGGTTGCCCCTATGTTAACCCCTTCCCTACCTGTGTCATTAGTAAATTTACAGTGCATATTATTCAGCACTGATCATTATATTAGTGTCACTGCTCGCCCAAAAAAGTGTCAAAAGTGTCACTTAGTGTCCGATATGTCCGCTGCAATGTCGCAGTCCCTTTATAAGTCACTGATCATGCCATTACTAGTAAAAAAATAAATAAATAAAAATCCCATAAAAATATCCCATAGTTTGTAGACGCTATAACTTTTGCACAAACCAATCAATATACGGTTATTGGGATTTTTTTTCACCAAATACATGTAGCAGAATACATATTGGCCTAAATTGAAGAAGAAATTAGATTTTTTACATTTTTTATTGGATGTGTTTTATAGCAGAAAGTTAAAAATATTGTTTTTATTTTTCAAAATTGTCGGCCTTTTTTTGTTTATAGCGCAAAAAATAAAAACCTTCAGAGGTAATCAAATACCACCAAAAGAAAGCTCTATTTGTCAGAAAAAGACATTAATTCTATTTGAGTACTGCATTGCACGGCCGTGCAATTGTCAGTTAAAGTAACACAGTGCCGTATTGCAAAAAATGGCCTGGTCATGAAGGGGGTAAACATTCTGGAGTTGAAGAGGTTAATGAACAGTTTGCTATGTTTAACCTGCATAGAACATTTAAATAGGGCTGTTTTCTGCCTTATATGCAGGTAAGTCCATTAGGGAATGCCTGTGGTAATATACATCCCTAAAAACAAATCTACCTTGTGACTAGAAATAAGGCAGAGTGAATATAGGTAGTTATCAATACACCATCCATTCACAAGTAGCAAAGTATGAAACTGTACAAGCCAAAGTTGGCATGCATACATATGTGGTACCCCTTTGCAAAACATGTCTTAGAGCTTCTTTACTTTTAGTATTTTTTTCTAGTCACCTTTGGTGGTAACAGTGCACATGATGTGTCATAATGTATTGTTCCTGCATGAAAAGGGCATGTAAAATGGCTAACTGATGTTAAATAGCTCTAAAAACATTATATCCTATTTTAATTACTTATTAGGCATACATCACATGTATGCTGTTACATAGTTACATAGTTACATAGTAGGCGAGGTTGAAAAAAGACACAAGTCCATCAAGTCCAACCTATGTGTGATTATGTGTCATTATTACATTGTATATCCCTGTATGTTGTGGTCATTCAGTTGCTTATCTAATAGTTTCTTGAAGCTATCGAAGCTCCCCATTGAGACCACCGCCTGTGGAAGGGAATTCCACATCCTTGCCGCTCTTACAGTAAAGAACCCTCTACGTAGTTTAAGGTTAAACCTCTTTTCTTCTAATTTTAATGAGTGGCCACGAGTCTTGTTAAACTCTCTTCTACTAAAAAATTTTTTTTCTATTGTAGGGTCACCAGTACGGTATTTGTATATTGAAATCATATCCCCTCTCAAGCGTCTCTTCTCCAGAGAGAATAAGTTCAGTGCTCGCAACCTTTCCTCATAACTAAGATCCTCCAGACCCTTTATTAGCTTTGTTGCCCTTCTTTGTACTTGCTCCATTTCCAGTACATCCTTTCTGAGGACTGGTGCCCAGAACTGGACAGCATACTCTAGGTGCGGCTGGACCAGAGTCTTGTAGAGTGGGAGAATTATCTTTCTATCTCTGGAGTTGATCCCCTTTTTAATGCATGCCAATATTCTGTTTGCTTGGTTAGCAGCAGCTTAGAATTGCATGCCATTGCTGAGCCTATCATCTACTAGGACCCCCAGGTCCTTTTCCATCCTAGATTACCCCAGAGGTTCTACCCCCCAGTGTATAGATTGTATTCATATTTTTGCCACCCAAATGCATTATTTTACATTTTTCTACATTGAACCTCATCTGCCATGTAGTTGCCCACCCCATTAATTTGTTCATATCTTTTTGCAAGGTTTCCACATCCTGCAGAGAAGTTATTGCCCTGCTTAGCTTAGTGTCATCTGCAAATACAGAGATTGAACTGTTTACCCCATCTTCTAGGTCGTTTATGAACAAATTAAATAGGATTGGTCCCAGCACAGAACCCTGGAAATGTTAATGTTGTACATGTCTCTGTCAGCAACCCATGTACAAATAAATACTGTGACAATATACATGAGGTGTTTGGTCTGGTTTGGGATGCCTCAATGTCACAGGGTTGTGCATTTACACATACACTTTAAAAATATGGCCCTCCAGATCAGCCCCAGAACCAGACAATTAGCAATTTTCAGAAGAAGATGAGCAATGGGAGTCTGCATATTTCTCTCATTACATAATTCCTTTTAAATGCTGGGATATCTGAAATGATACTGTCATTTTGTTTTATAAATTTAATAAAATTTAAATCTCAATTTTAGGTTTATTTATGGATTTTATGTTAGTGCTTTATTGATTCGGGGCTAGCTTGCTGACATTTTTAAGACTTGACACTATTTTCTATAAAGAGAAATGTCATCTCCCGGTTTTATTCTAAGGCTTAGCTGTTTCCCAAATTCAGACACTTAACTGTCACATTTTTAACAAAATTTGTCGATACTCTTTACAATATCGTTAATGATTCATTTACATTTATAAGGTGATTTTTTCACATGCAGGGACTCTTCTCAGGAGTAAGGTTTGATAGTGATAGTTAAGGAGCAACAAAGGACACTCCATCTTTATCTAATTATTTTGATGGATGGAGAATGAGAACATTGACAGAGGAAAGGTGTTACTATGCATCTTCATATCATTATTCCAATTTCTTTAGGTTCAGCTCAACCTAATGTTCCAGAAAGGAAAAATTATATAAAAAAGTTTTAAATCGTAAAAAAAAAAAAAAATGAAATACATAGGCATGATATTTCTTACACACAGTTGTATCTTAAATTTCTCCAAGACATTTTTAAAATGTTTCATCAAAATGTAATCTCTTTATTTCTATAGAAGGCTATGTAACTGCTATGGAGTCCATCAGCACATGGGACACAGTACTGTGTGCCTCTGTATGCAGAAGTAGTTTTGGCAAAGTTAACATACTATACTGTATATATAGTGCTGATATCTCTTTCAAAATGTTACATCATTATTTAGTGTTGTTTCAGACTGCCCATCTCTGGGCATGTCTCTAAAGTGGAGGTTGGAGAACCAGGCGATCCTGTAATAACTAGGTGTGTCACTAAGATGGAGTCCTACAGTAACTTTCTATGGAAATCCCTCACATATTTTCATGACCAATGGTCAAAAAGGTTGAGCTTTACACAGTTGATTTGGAACCCTCTTTGTAATCTAGTCTATAGTTTGGTCTGCATACACAAACAAAATGAGGAACATCATGTGACATGTATAAAGATATAAAAGTGTCAACCATTTTAAATGTTGTAAGAAAATGTACAGTGCAAAATAGTATTTTTTTTTTAAATAAGTAAAAAATCCACAAAGAGAATATGTTTGTATAAATAGCCTTAAACAGTCAACCTGCCCATAAGTAATATTTTGATTATAGATGAAGAATGATCGAGTCACTATCTTGCTTCCTATAGCTCCTGGGAACTTGAGTGGCATTATGACCAATGCCATAGTTCCTTGCTCTTTTCCCACCTACCTTGGCTTTTGCGTGCCCTCACCCACCTTAAACAGTTCCCCTTAGTTTTGTTATATTCTAATTAATATATGTATAAAATCAAACAGCAAAAATGGGATACTAAATGTGGTAGATTTGAAAGCATAGAATCTCATCACTGAAGTTCTGAGAAATATATAAAGCCATTTGGAATTTGAAATGATCAGTGTCTATACAAACATAGCACACAATTTAACTGCTTTGTGGTCAGCAGCAAAAGAGACCTAGAACAGTCTGGCTGCATAATGACTTTCATGGGTAGAAATGCCATAACAACAGATAGGGGCTTTACTAACTGTATTTAAAATGGATAACATGTTAATTTTAAAAGCTTTCTATGGTGACCCCAAACATCAACACCTATATGAAGTACACAACTGAAGGCTTTTATGTTGCAACTTTGACATTTTTGTCAACGACTTCCGTTCACTTTGAAGGCAGTGATATCCTCCCTGGTTCAGGTGATATCAAATACGAACTTTCATAGAGCCATGTGTACTATAGGACAGCTTCTTGTATTTAAAAAAACAATGATGGACCTTTCTAATTTGGCCTACATATTTCAGATGTTTAGAATGGAATTAAATGACTGGATCTTTGTAATTTTGACCATTAGTGTATATAGAAAAATCTGTTTGTTCTGTGGGTTTTTAGCTAGCTATACTTCTATGAATTGAAGTATAATGTTTCAGTGTGAATGGAAACATTTTTATTACCTTATAGTCATGGCAAGGTGTAACAATGGCTATACATTTTTAGGTAATGTTTCATCAATACCTCCACTGTGTGTATGCGTTTGTGTGTGTTTAATGTTGCAAATATCTCATATAAAGTGCATTTAAATATATACTGTATAAGTAATGTAGCACAAATTCACCCACATATTGAACATACAAAGCTGTTTTAGTCACTTACGTGGTCCTAAAAGATATCCTGCACTGTTCAATGTCCAGCCACGCTTTTCTTTACCCTAAAAAGATATTTCATTTAAATCAGAAAATTGCTTCCAATGCAGATTAGAGGCACACTCACAATACCTTAAGGGTATTGTTAAACGTACATTTGCTTGGCTCACCCGAGATTCATAAATTACCTAATTTAAGGTGTGATGCTGACATGAGTTATTATATTTGGTTGAATTGTTTGTTTGTACACTCTTTTACACCACAGTAGCATGACCGGCACCTACACTGTGTCAGCAGACGACCCTTTTATAGTGAGGATACTGACATAAAACAAACCCACATTATTGGCCCTTCTAAACAAGCTGGGATGTGGGTAGAAGAGGACAGGGAATGAATAGTCGTGGGGCAAAAACAAGAGCACTTTGATGGTAAGGGTGATTGTCTACAGGCTAAGGAAAATATACCACACAAAGTGTGTTGCCTCATTGCAGTAATTTGTAGGTCTGATTAATGGTGGATGGTTTATTGTAACACACCTTTTCACATATATATACTACCAAAAGATGGAATAAAAAGGATGAACTAAAAACGGTGAAGTAATTTATGAGTTGAACAAAATGACTTCTGCTTTCTGAAAATGATATGTTCTCACCTAAATAAAATACTATGCTATCGGCACATCAAGCCTGATCATTCAGCTTTCTTGTACACAACAAAAGCAAAACCTATTAAACTCTGACCACCAAAGCATGTAAATGAAAAAGCATTTATCTAAAAGGAGAAATAAAAAAATAGAAACACAAACCCCCAAGTCCTCCAAGTGCTAGAGTGGGGTTTTTCAGAAGTCCCATTGTTATAGCAATCTGTGTGTGAGGCAGAAGCTGCCTGTCCCGGAGCACATATAATTGAGGAAAAAGAGAGGAGGCAGCAAGACTGTATAGTAAAGGGAGCAAGACAGGATTGTTGGGGGAGCAACAAAATTGAAAAAGTATAAGAGTGGATAGAGAGAAATGAGGCAGCAGAACTAGAGCTTCAAAAAGAGAAAAAAGCAATGATATTAGATTGTGAAACAGAGAGAGGAGGAAGTCAGGCAAGATTGTTGGGAAGACAGTGAGGAGAATGTGGGACTTAAGACTAGATATAGAGACAGAGACCATTGAGATCACATTGTGAGGGTTGGTAGCAAGACTGAATTGTGGAGGAGAGAGAAAAGAAAACAGAATAGACTATAAAGGAGTGGAAAGAAAGGAGGCAGTGAGATAAGATTGTGGTAGAGGAAAAGGATGATATGAGACTGGATAGTGGAGGGGATTGGATTGCCATTATATGATATATATCCTACAAAGGGTAATGGGTGGGGGGGGGGGGGGGGCAGGACAGAAAGATAGATGCATAGAGAGATAGGTACTGCAGGCTTTGCTACATATCTGGGCCCATTTTCTCTGTGATGTGTGTGCAGTAGCAACCGATAGATTAGATAGATTAAATAGATTAGATAGATTAGATAGTAGGTGCAGTTTTAGCTGAATACTCTTGATTAGCTTTTCCAGTGATCTGCTTCACAGCAGATCTTTTTGCTACAAAAAGATGTCTTGTCTGGACTTTTTATTATTACACTTCAAATTCCAGAGCAGGGCACCCATTCAGTCCAAGAATGAATGGGTAAAAGGGCAATAGAATAGTTATGGTTCAGCCCATAGTCTAACGGGTACACTGCACCATCATTGTTTAAATTCCCTGTCTTGGATCCTACTGAAACTCAGGTTTGAGGATTCCCAACAATTAAGTGATTTAGTGGGGCCTCAAAAGTACTTCTTTACCATTTATCCAAGCAGACCTGGTAGAGTAAATAGCTGATCACATTTACTGTAAATCCAAACACAATCTGATCCCCTCCCATATTCAGTCATGTTGGCTTCTTTCCCTCTTTCACAATTCCCTCCCCTATTCAGTCGCGTTGCCTTCTTTCCCTCTTCCACAATCCCTTCACCTATTCAATCAGGTTGCTTTCTTTCCCTCTTCCACAATCTGATCTCACTGTCTGAACTCACAAAAAAAATTGCTGTTGATCACACAGTTTTCCAGTATAAGACCCTTTATGTCTCCTTTCCCAAAACATGTACAGTGCAATGTTTATTCCTGGCATAAGGTGCCAAAGAGTAAGGTCCAATGTCAGGATTAAGCAACTGAATTATACATGTGGAGAGTAGCCTCATTAAGGGCATCAACTAAAGAAGAACCTTAAAAGAAAATGGCACTGGTGGTTGTGGCATGCCAAACGGAAAACAGAGCTGTCATCGCTGAAACAATGTAAACAGAGTAGTAAGTTTGCCATAATGTGCAAACATGCTGTTTACACTAAAGAAATTGTAATTCACATTTCCAGTGTAGTAGTTAGAGATAAACCATAACGTATTTTCCTCCTCCAGTGCCTATATGTATATTTAATAAATTTACTCAGAGCCATTACTTAAGATCTGATGAGACAACAAGACAGGCTACCTAGGGATTGTCTGTTTTGTAGTACAAATTAAATTTACATATATTTAAATAAAAGCTATAAAAATGCAGAAAGAGTTCACATAGCTCTACAGCTAGCCGTAAAGTTGAATCCTCTTTGCAGTTCAGAAAACAACAAATGACATGGACATATAGATATAATTGTTTAAAATTAAAAAAATCCTAAAAATAAAATAGTAATCTACAATTTTAGCCGTGGTAGCCAGTGTATTAACCTATTTTGCCCATATGTTTAATAAATCTTAATACCATCAAACATCAACAGCTCAGCCTAAGTTATGACAAATGTTCTAGAACCAAAGATCAAGTTCTCATTCTGATTAGGTTGACATCATTGACCCCTGCTTCCAGTTCATAAGACAAAATCTATACAGAACAAAGCAATACTCTCAAAAATATGATATAGTGTATTTGCTAAACTGAAATCAGTGATAATTCACTGAGGCCACTTTACATTTTAATAAGTTAAATGACTTAATTAAAAGAATATAAAAGCTGAGGAAAAGTATGGTAAATGCTATACAAAATTGAAGTTCTTGCCTATATGCATAATCAGATTCCTTGTTTAATTTTCCCACATAGGAAAATATAAAAGTGAATGGTCACTAAAGGCAAAATCTTCATAATTGTAGAAAAAAATTCTTTCCTTTCTCTTTTCTCCCTCTCTCATTCATTTACCAAAAAGTAGATAATATTCATTCAGCAAAATGAAACTGTGTTCATTCTGTAAATCCAGTCATTTGCAGGGGAATTTAAACACAGGACTTTGCCTTGTATGTGATTGGATGATTGCAGTCAACAGTTTCAATTAAACATATCTACTTTAGCAAATTGATCTATTTGTGTATATATAAATATATAGAAAATATACTTACTGATAAAACTAATCCAAATGTCTGTGAGATTGTGGCACACAGTATTAAAGACACCAGAAGCAGACTTGTGCATTTTTCCATCTGTATAAATATATAAGTAAAAAAATGGATAGCCTAAAATAAGTATACTTTTTTATTTACATCTTTTTTTTATTTAAGATGAACACTGAAACCTGGCTGGCAGAAAATGTGGTAGCTAAGGAACACAAATGAGTATACAGATTGTAGTATTGAATGTGTATTTTAGTACAGAATATGCCTGATGCTAAATTACTGCATTACATCCTACATGTAACTGCTTTCTGAGTTTTCTTCTGCTACTAGTAATCAGACACAACACACTTCCAAGGGATCCAATCAGTCTCTATGTTATGCCAGGGAACAGGAAAAATATAAGATATATTCTAAAAGTGCTCAAAGTCCGCTCAAAATTTGTAAAAAAAATGTTTTCACAAATGTTTTTTGTAATCCCCTGTTAAAATGATACCATCATACTCCTACTGCTACAATAAAAAGGCTGCTATGTGTGTTTGGTCATCAGTACTAAAAGTCTTATTATTTGTTGTATACATGTAATATGCTGAACTACGTTTATGTATGTGCTGTGCTATGAGCATAAGCTCATAAACGTTTTCATATATCACAATTTTTACAAAGATGTATACTTTTTCAAGATTTTTCATGTAAGTTGGAATACAAAATCGATTTAACCCACTCTGAACTCTGATTGATAATAAAACCTTAAGATTTTTTTTTGGCGAAACGTGACTTCTACTTTTACTGTTATGTCAAAGAGTACATCATATTGATAGTAATAAATAAATATGTTAAAAGGGTATTGACATATATATACTGCTTCCAAGCTTAATTCTTTGTTCTATCTTATTTGGACTGACAAAAATAATCAAAATGTTAATATAGCATAAAACATCTCATAAAATACTGTCACAACAAAGCTTTGTGATTCTAAGGCATCTTTTCACTGAATTGTTTTTGAAACTCCATTTGTACATAAAATTAGTTTAAAGTGAATAAAAATAATGGAAGATAATAAGAAATACAAAAGAAAACTATCAGCAGAGAAATAATATGAAAAGTGAAAATCAAGCAGAGGACAAACCTTGAGCTGATTTGGGTAGGTGTGTTTGCAGTTTCTGTCCCTTGAATCTTGCAGAGGAGTGCTACAGGTGCTTCCAGCTAGCATGCAGGAGGAGTGAGGTTGTGCAGTGATCCAAGAAAAACACACAGCAAGATTCTCACTGCATTGTATGGCATGCAAGTCTCCCCAGGGTGTTATGTGAAACAGCCAGGGGGCTCTGTATTTATGGTCGGCATCAGCTTGATATTGACTTGTCTCCCTCCCAAGGGTGCATGTAAGGGACTCAGACGTCACTAGATCATTTCCACTCCACAAGTCACTGTACTAAGGGAGGGCAAAAAATTACAGCAATTGAATTAAATGTACTTTGAAGCAATACGAAGGCAAAAGACAGATAACAGCCCTAGTAATTACCTGTGATTATGGTATGGGTGAACGGTTTGTACCAGTCCAAGTAGCTCCAGTCTACTTGCCTCCCCTACTTTAGTCACTTTATTCTGTACATAGAAAGTAATAAAAGTGAAAATTTACATTTCTGCTGCTTGAATTGAAATTTAAATATTTTTTACAATCTGTCAGTGAAAAAAAAAAAAATACATTGACTGTTTATGATAAAGAGCATACTATAAAAAAATATTGATATCCTGCATTTCTGAAAAAGCAGCATCAACATAATATCTAATGCACAAGTGTTGCTGTTCAATAAACATTTGTAGTTCAGAAATAAATTGTGACAACCTTAACATAAAAATATAGTGACCTTATCTATAATTATTTATCTCTGTAGGGTTTTCAAATCCAAATGACGCCTTTGTTTGTGTACAATGAAAGTAACATTAAAATTAAAACTCAAATACGCAATATGTGCTTGAACGCATGGATGGCTTAAAGAGTATTATTGTCATGTCATTAGACTGCTTACGTAATTATATGTGCCCATAGTTTGTTACAGCGATATTGTGCAGTTTATTATTTTTTTAATTATTTAACCTAATCACCAAATGCATGCATGAAAAATGCTTGTTTCACTTGCATCCAATGGAGTTAACTAATGTTCTGGTCATACAGGAAATGGCATTTTACTTATTAGAAGTGGTGAGACTATTTCCCTGAAATGCAGGATGTGGGTGGTGGTAGCCATTATCATTATGTACTTATACAAAATCATATGTGTCTTAAGTAGGAAACTAAAGAATGTATAAATGGAGACAGTGTATTGAGGTCATCACTGGTTGAAAAAAATGTATTGACAAATATTTATAATATTACAGCAAAGTTCTTGACACCAGAATTCATCTTTTCAATTTTTGGCAAATTTTAAATTTTTGAATATGGTGTGCTTGTCTGAGAGGTCTATAAAAGTAAATGAGACCAGCATGCAGGGTGCTATGTAAAAGTGTAATCTCACCTACAGCTTCGGGCTTGAGTTGAAGTTGGTAGGTTTGTTTAGTCATGTGGCACTTACAACATTTTAGCACCACAACAGAAATACCAAAATCTCATGTAAGATTCTCTACAATTGCTTAGGCAGAAAATATATTATCTTTAGATTTCTTGGACTGTACTATAAATGTAAACACTCAAAAAGTTAGAAAATGAAGAAATATAATAAGATAATTGAACAAAACGTTTTTTTTTTCCTTTCTTTTTTTAGTTTTGGAGTAAGGAAGGATTAGAAACCTTCAATATATTATCATTAAATGGGATACCAGTTTCGTCCAAAAACAAGAAGCGCAGATGTCCCCACTTACTGTATATTTAAGGAGTGTTGAGCAGGACAGTTAGAGAAGGATAATTCCTAGCCAGGAAGACAGAAAGCAATACAGCAATATTTTAGTTGGGTTAGGAAGGTTTAGATCAGTCAGAGTTGTATTATTGTTGATCATCCTGTATCGGGCCTAGGCGCCATCCAGCCACCATTCTGCAAATTAATGCAACCCTGTTTGAAAAGGAGGCTGGAGGCACCATAATATCATTATTAGGGAGGGAGATGGAAAGAGGCAGGGTCAGAGTCCCAGGTAGAACAAGTCTCTCTGGTACTGTCATGCTACATACTAATCACTACTATATACGCATTCTGGCAGGTAAGCAGAAACCCTCCCAGGGTAAGGGGGGTAGAATTTGCCTGCACCGAGTGCTCCTTTACCTGACTCATGAGTTTCCTGTAGAAATAATTGAGCTGCTAGGTGCACACTTTCCCTTGTCTATTTATCATGTGCAGGGTACTGCTCTGACACTTGTATATCAGCCTGCAGGGATCAGTAGATGTCTGCAGCAACTGTCAGCAATGCAAGTGACAACTGGAAAGCTTTGTCTGCACCAGAGCCACATGCTTCAGTCATCACCCACCAGGTACTACTTATTGGTATATGTTTCATTATTTGTTTTGGCTACATAGTTGGTAAGGTTGAAAAAAGACACCAGTCTATCCAGTTTAACCTGTGGTGTGTGTGTGTGTGGCTCTATGTGTTTATGTCAATAGTACATCCCTGTGTACAACCCTGTATTTTGTGATCGTTAAGGTGCCTATCTAATAGTTTTTTGAAACGATCGATGCTCCTTGCTGATACCACTGCTTGTGGAAGAGAATTCCACATCCTTACCGCTCTGACAATAAAGAACCCTCTACGCAGTTTAAGGTTAAACCACTTCTCTTCCAATTTCAGTGAATGGCCACGTGTCTTTTTAAAATTCCTTTCACTGAAAAGTTTTTTCTCTATGCTAGGATCACCGGTACAGTATTTCTACATCACTATAATATCCCCTCTCAAGCGTCCCCTCTCAAGAGAGAATAAGTTCAATGCTTGTAGTCTTTCCCCATAACTGAGATCCTCTAGTCCCTTTATTAGCTTTGTTGCCCTTCTCTGGACTCTCTCCAGTTCCAGCATCCTTCTTGAGGACTGGTGCCCAGAACTGTACAGTATACTCAAGGTGCGCCTGGACCAGAGTCTTGTAGAGTGGGCGAATTATCGTTTTATTTCTGGAGTGAATCCCCTTTTTAATGCATGCCAATATTCTGTTGGCTTTGCAGATGCAGATATCAGGATCTGGAATAGTGACATGTCTACACCATGTGTTAGCTGGCATGGTGGGGGGTATAAAGTATAGACGGGGTGTAGTTCATGAAAACTGAGATCTGGACTGATTCACATTTCAGCCACTATGCCAGCTTCAAATACTTATGCTGTGTCTATTCAAATCCTTAGCTTGGGCTGGCCACCTATTACTTCCAATTTCGGGAAGTTTACAGAGATACAGCCAATTCTAAATGTTGACTTCTACAAAATTATAATATAGGGTTTCTCCAGAGCTATCAGTAGGTCATATAACATTTTTAGAGAGGTTAGCAACATACAGAGGTCTTGTGACCAATGGTTGTGCTGAGAGCAGCAGTTCCACTGCAGTATGGTCACCTATAAAATGGTCAGCGCTGAACCAAAACAAGAACTACAGCACGTTATGACTTCTGTATAGATAATGATCTCTTTATAAAAGTTTCCTGGTGCCACTGTCGGAAGTAACTTTATCCTTTGGCAGTCCAAACCAGTCTTATAGAGCTAGAGACTATCTGGTCACATCACTGCTTTCTATTAGAGCTCCCACCCCATCTATCACCCCCTTTATAATTTACACCCCACACATGTTATAGCCATGTCGTTATTCTACTATTGTCAGCCTTAACAAAGTTAGAGCTATCAATAGGCAGTATCTGGGTAATGGTGACTGAAGTATGTGGCCAGGGCTGCCATTAGAGGAGTACAGACAGTGTTGCCATACCAGCCCCATTGGGTCAGCAAGTGTCAGGTAGGCTGTATGAGGCCCAAAGATTTTCCCTATTGGCTGTTCAGGTAATGGATGTCAGCAACATGAAGAGATGTGAAAATTTAGATGGTAACAATGTCAAAAAAGCAACAGATGTGTAAAGTTCACGCAGACACTTGTTACAACACAGTTTTCAAAACTTCACACAGTGCTGCTCTTTCCAAGAGCACCCTTTTTGTGCTTTGTGTAAACTCTTTTTAATAGCACAGCATGCTCAATGGTAAAATGTATAAAAATACAAAATTGAGTTACTGTGACAGATGAGTTCACTCAGTAAATTGGGGACAAAGCTGTCACCTCTGGGGTTCCTTGCTGTTACAATATACTACTAATATACATTACTATTCACCAGTGTTCTATATTAGGTGCAAAACCTTTCATACATGCTCCCTGCTACATGAAACATTTTTGTAGAGTTTGCCAATCTCCTACCACAACCACTACACCACCACTAATTGGGACCCATCTGTTCTCTCAGACTGCTGTCAGCCTGAATGGCAACTGTCTGTCTGGTTTCAAGTTCCTCTTCCGGTACTCTCATATTACCCTCTGACAAAAGCTTATTGCAGTTGGAATCAAAATACAAATTGTGCAGACCCAGGAGTAACACATTTATAAAATACAAAACAGGTGTAATATCTGCGCTACTATGCAATAATGTTGCTTCTAAAAAAGCAGCCAGAACAATTTGTTTGATAGCAAATATACAAAAAAAAATGTCCACATGCGGCACTGAACTAAAACAGTCAAACAGTCTTTCAGAGGAAGGAAAGATGAAATCGATTCACCAGGTTCAGTGTGTAATATAAAGCACTACACACCACCGTGTCAATCCAATCTCCTTACCAGAAGTATGTGAATAGCAAGCATAATAATAAACCTCAGCAATGGCTCCATAATCTTTGCCTGTTTATCTCCATAGAGGCCCAGGACCTCAAGTGACACTTGAGGCACTTGAGGTCCTTGGCCTCTAAGGACATAAACAGGCATTCCAACTGTCCCTCTCAAGCGTTTAATTCATTTTGTGCTAAAGAGAATGCAGCAGGAGATGCTGGTACATGCAAAGATTATTGGCTCTTAGAGACCCATCTGACCAGAGACAAAGGTTATGGAGCCATTGTTAAAGTCTATTATTATGCCTGCTATTCACATACATTCACTGGTGTGGAGTGCTTTATATTACACACTGAAGGTGGTGAAGGGATTTCATCTTTCCTTCATTTGAAAGAATGTGTTCCAAATTTCCAAATTTTTAGTTCAGTGCCACATAGGGACATTACCTTTATAAAATGTTAATATACTCACATCAGGAAAACGATTAAAACAATAACACCCGAGAGAGCTGCATAGTGGTCCAAAATATGTAAAGCCTCGTGGAGTCATGGCCCAGGGTCATGCAAAAAAAGTATTAGGTCATCTGGGTATAATGCTAATTTTTCAACTATAGAACATACAGTAATACCCAGTACCTGTTCCACCCGTCTCAGAGCCGTGGCCAAAGGTTCCATCACTAGGGCGAACAGAGACAGGGACAGAGGGCAACCCTGCCTCATTACCCTCTCCATGGCAAAGCTCAGGAAGAGATTGCCACTGAGTTTAATTTGGGCTGTAAAGGAGATCAATCCACTACCGGAAAGTGGGTCCAAAATAAAAAATTGCCAAGACCTTGGACATGAAAACCAAACTGCGCAAATTTATGTCTGAGTATTTACTCGGCATAAAGCCCATTTGACCTAGATCAAAAAAAAATGAAAGGATTCTGACCAACCTGGTAGCAAGAACCTTATTCGTATTTTTAAATCTTAGTTCAATAATGAAATGGGATGGTATAAGGAGCAGGACTGTAAATCCTTCCCCGGTTTTAGTATTAAGACCACATGAGCCTGATACATAGACAGGGGGAGCATATCCGCCTTTAAACAGGAGGAAAACCGGGCCTGTAACTTAGAGGCCAATGTAGAGGCGTGTGCCTTATAAAATTCCTCAGGAAGACTGTCCAGGCCGGGAGTTTTATTATTGGGAAAGGACATAATAGCCACCTCTATTTCAAGCAATGTAATTGGTCTGCCTAAGCTCTTTGCATCCTCCTGGGATAGAGATGGGAGAGAAAGAGAAGTGAGTTCACTCCCTATGGTGTCCACTAGAGGAGATATTGTGCAGCTGTATAGGGAACTATAATAGGAATGAAATTCCAATGAGCAGTTTGTTAACATAAAATAAAGATTACGGTATATTTGAAAAATGAGAGCCAATAATGTTGCACAGAATCTACAGAGAGTATTTAAATACTTGTAGTAGGCTGCATTTTCAAAAGTTCATGCAATGTGCAATTTTTTTATCCAATAATTGACACTACAGTGTATATAATTTAGAACTAAAAAGAAAGAAATAATGTATAGATGCCATAGACAGTATTCAAACACTTGGAGTAGGCCACATTTTGTGACAATTGACAATTAGCATGCCATTTTTCAGTACAAATATCCACACTAAAGTATATATATATTTCAAAGAGAAAAAAAAATCTTGTACAAACTGTTTAGACAATACTTAAACATTTGTAGTAGACCAGCCAGCTTGTAATTTCAAAATCCAAAAAACAATTTTGAAGTGTATTTATTTTACACAAAAAAGCAAGCTGAATATTGTACAGACTACATGCACAGTATTTATGCACTTTTGAAAAGGAGAGATAACAGTCAGCTTTTAATATAAAAATCAGCATTATACTATATGTGTTTTATTGGGGGAAAAAACAACAAAATGTTGTACGTTTAAGCACTTCTAGGCTGAATTTTAAACAGGAGAAACCACAGCCAGCTTTTATTAAAAATCTAATTATTATGTATCTATTTCACTGTAAAACGCCACCAAAATATTGTAGTGACACTATGCACAATATTTAGGCATGTTCACTAGGCTGCATTCTAAAAAAAGGAGAGACATCAGCCAGTGTTTAATGCAAATCAAAATTAGAGTGTTTTTGCTTCACAGAGTAAAAACCAAAGAAGTAGTGTGCTTATTCTATACACAGTATTCAGACAAGTTTTGTATTAATCAGAAAAAAAGCAAACATATACAGAATAGCCCAAATCAAGTTCCAGACCTTGAACATTACAATCACATATATAAGAAACAAACTGGCTCCAAGTATACATACCACGTCTCTCACACAGAAAAAGCAGCATGTCCTCCACATCATATTCTAGCACTAACTGACATAGTACATAGTTAATCTTGATGCTAACTTTGAAACCATACATTAACGCCTTAAAGTAAAATTTGGTTCAGAATCAGTTCTACAGGTGCAAGTCCTGGGATATCTAGCCACTGGGACCAAAGTTTCGCAAATTTGCCTGTGCAACCTCTGTGCTGGAAAATTTATTTCTCTAATCGTAACGGGTCACCCATTTGTATAATCCACTCCTTCAGCAAGGGTGGTTCTGCATCCTTCCAATGCCTAAGTATTAACTTCCGGGCCTGGAATAAAGCTTTACCAATAGCTTGTTTGGGAATGTCTTCAATAGGGAGGTCATCCAGGATGCCCAATAGGCAGGGTTTAGGGTCAGTCGAAATGGTTACCTGGAAGACTCTGTTTATAGTATTGAGCACTCCAGACCATTATAGATATAGTTTTGGGCATCTCCAGAGAAGGTGTATTACATCCCCATGATCTCTAGTGCATCTAGCACACAACAGATCCTCCCTTAGTCCCATTTTAAATAGCCTTACTGGTGTTAAATTAAATGCTGCGCTATCTGGATGTTAGCATGCGTACCTTGATGCAATGACACAACAAAAAAAATGTGTTGACATGCAAACAAAGTCTTTTTACCATAGAGCGTGTGATCAGAGCATCACAAACCTTATAATCCACATATGTGTTGAAATGTATAAGGTTCCTCCGTGCTGGTAAAATAAATATATAAAGTGTTTTCGTCCGAAATCCAAAAAATTCATACAAAATAAAATCAAAAACTTCATTTATCAAATAAAGTGATCCAAATACATGCGAAAATAAAATAAAAAATATATAATATATTTAAAGTGATCCAGTGATCAAAAGTGCTAAGTGCACACACAATAAATGTCAAAATCTCATATATATAGTAACATCATTAAATATTGAAGTCCATTCCAAAAATATTCACAGCTTGTACTGGTGATAAAATTTGTGTTCTCGTGTTCACTCAAGTGCTCCCCCCTTATGTGTGTATGCTCACCTTAGAGCGTGTGACCTCACAATTAAGTTCAGTCAGAACACGCTTGTGAACCACCCCTGGGTTTAGTGTCAGTTATGGAGTCCTAGGCTGCTCAGTTCTGCTGCTTCCACATTCGTGCAAAACATAAAGGGACTTGATAGTGTGATACCGTTTTATAAAATAATTTGATTAATAAACTCAGCAAATCCACCCACATCACTTTCCCATCTGTCAGTGGCCCTGGACAGAAAACCCTTAAAAAAAAAAATAATGATGCTGATCGCCTACCGCAAAACGGAGGAATTGTCCGTTTTCACCAGCACGTGAAAGTAGGCATCTTTTAGATCAATTAAAATCAACTAGTCTCCCAGATGTACTGACTGTTGAATTGTATAGATTCCATTTTGAACTTTTCCTTCCAGATAAAGGAATTGAGATGGGTCAAGTCTATGACTGGTCTCCATGAACAGTTTTTCTTTTGTATCATGAACAGAGGAGAATACATTCCTTTGCCTCGATCGTCTTCTGGAACAGGGATGGCTGCGCCTTGATCCAATAAACAATTCACGTAGGTTAACAGGACCTGCTTTTTCTCTTTTAAAACTGGAAGAGCTGTAGGAACAAATCTGAGTCTTGGGGTGTTGTTGAAGACCCACTTGTGACCGGAGGAGACCATCTTGATGGTCCAGTAATCCCGGATTGAGGCCGCCCAGACATGCCTGAAGTGATGAAGACGAGCCCCCACCTGGCATGCCTGAGCGGGCCCAATCTCAAAATGACTTAGTGGAGTCCTGGTTGCCAGAGGAACCACCTTTTGTGGGTTTTTTGAAAGAGGACTGCCTGAATTTCCAGGACCTTGAAAACTCCCTACCAGGCCTGTAACTGCGTGCTTCCCTAGCACAATCAGAATTTTGTCTTCTAGGAAAAGAGCATTTCTGATTTTGTAGGGGTCGGTCTTGAGGGAGGAAACCAGACTTACCACCTGTGGCCCGGGTTATGACACTATCAAGTTTGTTACCAAATAGTGAAGTTCCTTCAAAAGGAATTCGGCACCAAGCTTGTTTGGAAGCCGGATCCGCCAACCATGGACCTCTTAGGACCTCATCCACATTGTCAGACCAAGATTCTATAGCTTTGGATACTGCAGCTATTGCAAGTACTGGCTTGCATGCCATTCCTGATGTCAGGTAAATCCTTTTTAGATCTGAATCAATCCGTCTTTCCAAGGGATCTTTAAAATATACAGTGTCTTCTAAGGGAAGAGTTACATATCTTACTAGTCTCATAAATGCTGCATGCACCAAAGGAGCTGACTCAAGGTGTTTTACTTCCTCTTCCTTGAAAGGATACAGTCTCAAGACTTTTGATTGCATGGAACTCTTTTTGTCCATCTTGCTCCATTCATCAGATATGATGTCGCCCAGCTCAGAGAGAAAATGAAAATATTGTCACTCCTTACTGAGCTGTTTGAAAAATTTTCTGTTTTGGGGGGGAAGTAACAGGGTCTTCCCACTTCAGAGCCTCTCTTACTGCTTTCACCAAGGAAGGGACTAAAGCGTATTCAAACCCCATGCCAGGATCTTTCAGATCCGATTCGCTGTCCGAAATAGGAGCAGAATGGCGACTTGGCTGGGAAGACTCCCATGTCTCGTGTAATAAACCTTCTCCAACTGGAGGGCATATTGCGTCTGATGGGGAATCACGGGGCTGTTGAGCCTCTCTTTCCTGCAGAGATTCTTTCACAACCCGCCTCACCATAGATTCTCAACGCTGGTCTGCACCATCCCTCTCATCTGCGGCTTTAGAGAAGCAGTGATCACAGAGAGATTTGTCTACTGGAACAGGCATCCTGCACCCCCAGCATGATGTTTCTGGTCTCTTGCTAGAGTGAGATGAAGGAGGGGTGGGGAGGATCTTTACTGCACTGTTCAGATCTGGAAGAAGATCTACGATGGCTAGACCTGGAGGAAGATTGCTGGTGGTGTGATTTTGATGACCCACTTCCTCTATGGGAACTATGCCGTGGATGAGACCTAGAAGGGCTGTGAGAAAAGAAAAACAGAAAAGATAGAGACAGAAATCAGCTAGTGTCCTAAAATCCTACTCTCTTCCCTTGTACAGGCAGAAAGCAAAACTGCAAACAAACCTGCTACAAGCGGGCTAGCCACTAGAGGGCTGTGAGGAATCCATGGTGTCAACACAATAGGGAACTGCAGAGACAGATTCACACATCAACTGGCTGACAAAGACCTCATACCCCAGACAATAGAGCTTGTCTTACCTTGAACCGCCAAGATAGTTGCCCCGGGAAGTTGCCGTATCACCCACGATCATTCCCGGGGCTCTGTAAGCTTCCCACAGCTTTCAAAAATGGCGCCGGTGACTTCATCGACAGTGTCAGACGTGAGACGCTCACGTGCATGCGCGAACCAAGCCTCACCTTCGTATCTCGTCCGCGCATGCACAGAGCGCACACCAGTACCCGGAAGTGAATGAGAGAGCGGCTGCTGGAACGTAGGAAGTATCAGCGCCAGCTAGGACACCAGTGATGAGAGAAAAACACAGGAAAAGGTACAAACAACACACAAACACTGCTGCCATGTGTGTATATATATATATATATATATATATATATATATATATATATATAAAAACGTACCCCTCCACCTACGATCACCTGAGCCGAGGGAACCGCCACACACACACACCAGACTTTGTAGCAGATAATGGTTGCCTTGTAACATTAGGCAAACAGACCGTGCACACATAGATGAACCCAATCCAATCTTCAGCGTTACTCTGCTGTACACTCCATACCCTGCTTAACAGTCAGGGCCTATCGGAGGAACATAACGTGCCACTCGGCTGAATCGATCGTAGGGAGGTTATCTTCAGGTAGGAGAACCAACACCAAGTCCTACAGAGGAGGACAAAAAAGGAACATGGATAGCAGCCTAGAGCAAAGATTTATGGGAGAGGGGTCCTATTGGGTAGTTATGGAGGCGGGGGTAACCCACACGTATGCTGCCATGGAGCCTGTCAGGAAATTATATAAACTCTATTTTAGTCATACATTTATGCCAAAATGTTTTCAGCCACATGCCTTTGGTAAGAAAAATGTCAATAAGCGTATATTTATTGGTTTGCGCAAAAGTTATAGCGTCTACAAACTAGGGTACATTTTCTGGAATTTACACAGCTTTTAGTTTATGACTACCTATCTAATTTCTTGAGGTGCTAAAATGGCAGGGCAGTACAACCCCCCCCCCCCCCAAATGACACCATTTTGGAAAGTAAACTGTGGTAGTGAGGAGTGAAATCAAAAATTTACACCCTTAGAAATCCTAAAGGCTCCCAAAAAGTCTCACACATGAGGTATCCCCATACTCAGGAGGAGCAGCAGAATGTATTTTGGGGTGTAATTCCACATATAACCATACCATGTTTGAGCAATATATCATTTAGTGACAACTTTGTGCAATAAAGGTGTAATTTTCCCGAAACTTGTGGCAAAATATAAAATATTCCATGGACTCAACATGCCTATCAGAAAATAGCTTGGGGTGTCTACTTTCCAAAAAGGGGGGGTTTGAACTGTCTTGGCATTTTATTCACAACATTTAGAAGCTTATGTCACACAACACGCACTCTTCTAACCACTTGAAGACAAAGCCCTTTCTGACACTTTTTGATTACATGGAAAAAAAAAAAATTTTTTTGCAAGAAAATTACTTTGAACCCCCAAATATTATATATTTTTTTAAAGCAAAGGCCCTACAGATTAAAATGGTGGGTGTTGCGATTTTTTTTCACACTGTATTTGCGCAGCGATTTTTCAAATGCATTTTTTTTTAAAAACACACTCTTTTTAATTTTAATGCACTAAAACACACTATATTGCCCAAATGTTTGATGAAATAAAAAAGATGATCTTATGCCGAGTACATGGATACTAAACACGACATGCTTCAAAATTGCGCACAAACGTGCAGCGGCGTCAAACTACATATATTTTTAAAAGCATTTAAAAGCCTTTACAGGTTACCATTTTAGATTTACATAGAAGGTCTACTGCTAAAATGACTGCCCTCGTGGTGATACGTCACATGCATGGTGCAATTGCTATTTACATATGACACTAGACTGACGCTTGCGGTTGCCTTTGCGTGTGAGCATGGGGGGACAGGGGTGTTTTTTTAATATTATTATTATTATTTATTTTGCTTTTTTTTTAATATTCTTAAACTGTTCATTTCATTTTTAATCATTTTTATTGTTATCTCAGGGAATATAAATATCCCCTATGATAGCAATAGGTAGTGATAGGTACTCTTTTTTGAAAAAAAATGGGGTCTATTAGACCATAGATCTCTCCTCTGCTCTCAAAGCTCTGACCACACCAAGATCGGTGTGATAAAATGCTTTGCCAATTTCCCAATGGCGCTGTTTATATCCGGTAAAAACCAAAGTCATGAAATGCTCATAGCTTCCAGTTTCTTAGGCCATAGAGATGATTGGAGCTGTTCTGGTCTCTGATCAGCTCTATGGTCAGCTGGCGGAACCACCGGTTGCATTCTCTGGTTCCCTGTTGGGACAGGAGAGCCCGAGAAGACCATGGAAGACGGTGGGGGGGGGTCCACTGCTTATAAAAGCAGTCTAGAGGCTTATTAGGATTGCTTTTACACGAAAGCCAACCGCTGGCTGAAAAGAATGATACCAAGATGATACCTAAACCTGCAGGTATCATTCTGGTATAACCACTCAAAGTCCAGCAACATACCAGTACGTTGCTGGTCCTTGTTGGGTATACATTGTAATGTTCTTTTTTCATGCAGCCTGTGGGCTGAACAAAAAAAAGAGATTGATAGGTAGGTATGCCCACCATTAAAATACAGCCCTTCATCCACCCACTTCTAATGATGGGCATACATGCACCATTTTTTTTAAACTGTGGTGGTGAAATCACCTCCTACAGCACTGGAGTCGCTGATTTATGTATTGTGGGAGAAAACACAAGGCGAAAAAAAGGCGTACCTGCTAAGTAAATGATGGTTTAAAATAAAACAAAGTAACATTACAGTATAACAGTAATGCCCTGTATACACGGTTGGATTTTCCGACGGAAAATGTGTGATAGGACCTTGTTGTCGGAAATTCCGACCATGTGTAGGCTCCATCACACATTTTCCATCGGATTTTCCGACACACAAAGATTGAGAGCAGGCTATAAAATTTTCCAACAACAAAATCCGTTGTCGGAATTTCCGATCGTGTGTACACAAATCCGACGCACAAAGTGCCATGCATGCTCAGACTAAATAAAGAGATGAAAGCTATTGGCTACTGCCCCGTTTATAGTCCCGACGTACGTGTTTTACGTCACCGCGTTCAGACTGATCGGATTTTCCGACAACTTTGTGTGACCGTGTGTATGCAAGACAAGTTTGAGGCAACATCCTCTCAGTGTCCTCTAATCACTAGATGGGAAGCTCTGTACCCCCCACCTGGGGATGTCCGCTTACCCCACTTCCCTGACAACTGGGGAAAAGACACGCACCTCTGGGAGGTGACCTTCCCCCAACAACCGTCCCAAAACACTGACAGAGAAACCTTTTAGAAATTGCTAAAACAAATCGCTTAACACCTCCTGAGGGGCTGCAGGCTCCAGATTTCATGTCACGTGGCTTTGCCCCCCCAGATCTAAGTTTTGCTCCCCCACAAGCCCCCTGACCACCCCCTCCGCCCTGGATGCTATGCCCGCTGCTGAGCTTCTTTCCCAGTACAGCACTCTATACTGCTCCTCCTCTGCAGGACTGAAATCACATTCCTTTACAACACAACACAGCCAGTCAGCCATGATCTGCACAGGGTGTATTTGCATACTGCAACTACACTGCCATTCCAACCAGGGAATTTCACAGGTCAGAACGGCAACATAAAAGCCAGATACACACTGCAAAGGCTGATAGACTGTGTGTAAAGGAATGTGATTTCAGCCCTGTGTATTGTGGGTGGGGGGAGGAGCTGCATACAGTGCTGGGATGGGAAAGGAGCTCTGCTAAATGACCTGCCAGGGGTACCTGTCCTCTGATTCTCCAGGGGTGATCCCTGTCCTCTAATGTAAGGAGGAACTCTGGGAACTTTAAACTCTTAAGCCACTTTGAGTATCTTGGCGTGCGGTGGGTGTATCTGCACACACGGTGGAAGTGGTGGGTGGTAGTGGGGGGGCCCAGGTCAACTTTTGCATTGGGGCCCACAAGCTTCAAGCTACGCCTCTGGGTTCACCCCTCCCATATTAAGGTTATATTCGTGGTCACAGAGGGGTTTCTCCACAACACCAGTAGCCGTAGGAATTTAGACCGTCGTGTCTGCGTGAAGGGAGGACAGAACAAAAACATTCCGATTATCCCTCCACTTCACAGCGAGCAAATTATTACACTTCAAGCAGGCTCTCTCCCCCAGCCTAAGACAGGAATCTACAAGCCGCTGGGGTAAGCCCCGGCGATTAGATCGCACGGTGCCACATGCGCCAATTCCGTGATCAAACAAGTGACTAAAAAGTGGCACACTCGTTTAATAATTGTACACATACAAGTAGTACCCCTTTCCGAATAAGGGTGACACCAAGTCCCACACAATCTTACCAGTGCTCCCTATGTAATCTGTGCAGTTCTCCGGCTCTACGTGACTATGTCTTTCCTCGTAAACCATAAAACTATATGTATAGCCTGTGGCCTTGTCACAGAGCTTATACATCTTGACCCCGTATTTGGCACGCTTGCTGGGAAGATACTGTTTGAAAGACAAGCAGCCAGATAGTGGCGTGGGGTTTTTTGGCTGGGCGGTGGGGTTGTGTGGCGGGGTGTAAGCTCACTTGCTGGTTGCTGCCTGGCTTACCGGTGCCCATCAATGCTGACCACTAAACTCACCTGCCTAACACACGATTGACCTACCTACCTGACACGCACTGACCTACCTGACATAAATACACTGACCTACCTACCTGATATGCACTGACCTACCTGACATACATACACTGACCTACCTACCTGACACGCACTGACCTACCTGACATTCATACACTGACCTACCTACCTGACACGCACTGACTTACCTGACATGCACTAACCACCTAACATACATACACTGACCTACCTACCTGACACGCACTGACCTACCTGACGTACATACACTGACCTACCTACCTGACATGCACTGACATACATACACTGACCTACCTACCTGACAAGCACTGACCTACCTGACATACATACACTGACCTACCTGACATACACTGACTTACCTGACATACATACACTGACCTAACTGACATACATACACTGACCTACCTGACATACACTGACCTACCTGACATACATGCACTGACCTACCTGACATACACTGACCTACCTGACATACATACACTGACCTACCTGACATACATACACTGACATACATACACTGACTGTAGTGACGCACACTGACCTACCTGACCAGGAGACTTCATATGTCCTGCAGCAGCAACTCAGCCGTGGTGTGCGGTACGCTCCCATCATCACAGCAGGGAGGAAAGGAGAGAGGAGCGAGGAGAGCTGAGCGCCGTGCGGGATCTCATAGTGGCGCGGCGACCGCATTGTAATTCCCGCCTGCTGGAGCCTGCAGCACCTATGATGGACATCGCACGTCCCACCATTGGACCAGTGGGATGTCCATCATAGGCGCTGCAGGCTCCAGAAGGCAGGACCTGTTATGTGACTCGGCCGCACTCGGCGACGCTCGGAATCAGATTGGTCCCCACTCGGCAGTGCTCGGGGCAATTAAAAGAAAGTTGCCCACTCGAGACCCGTGGCTTTTTGGGGACCCACTCGGGGCTTCAGCCACGGTCAGCCCCCCCTGCTGATGCCACTGCTCTTCACTATTTGTCATGTTCAGAAACGTGTAGGCCTCTTCACTAGTGTACCTTCGATTTGACATTTTGGTCACTAAATTTACTGGTACACTAGTGAGACTCACAGGAAAAAAACTCCTGACTGTCAGCGACTGATTCAAACGCTATCAAAAAACTGTTCGCGCTCGCAGGGATCAGGTCTGACTCTGCAAATGCTGCAGTTATGTGTGTTGTGTTTTTGTAAGTGACAGTGATCGTTTAATACTGCGCTTGGGTGGGCTGGGCTGGGCGGAGGGGCTAAACGCAAGTGCTAGCAGGTATCTGGGCTGATCCAGCTAACACTGCATTTTTGGGAACCCTAAACTGCGGGGGACGCTAGTATAGATCTGATCAGATGATCCATTCAGAGACGATACTACTAAGGGAGGTGTATGGTGCGTGCGTGGGTGTTAGCACCACTGGCACTAATCTGATGCTAATAGAAGAACACAATAAGTGTAGCGCTATAAAATTATGAAAGCGTCCAATATAGAAATCATTAGACCAACAGTTCCAAATGTACTATAAAATGAAGAGTCATCCTTGTGAATGAAATGAAAAATCTTCAGGAACTGGAAACTTCAAGCAAATATGTAAACCTTCTGGAATGGAGAAATGCACAACACCACCCAAAAATTAAGAGGCTTACCAGAATGGATGGACCCAACGGGGCGTACGCCGAGTAGGGTCAGATAAGCTTAGGTGGTGAGTGACTACAGGTGGCCCCGGAGGGCAATGATAATGGAGTAGTTCACACGTTGCTGTGTCCCTCAAAACAGTGCCAGAACCAAGGGATGTGGAACAAATGACACGTTGATTGTATCCGTTTAGGGCCCTTTGCATTCAGGTATGAATGCAGGTATCCAGCTGCAGCGTAGTTGAGCTTGCCATAGACTTTGACAGGAAGCAGGGCTGGATGCTGCAGGTGCAGCATCCAGCCCTGCTTCCTGTCAAAGTCTATGGCAAGCTCAACTACGCTGCAGCTGGATGGGACTGAATGCTGTAGGATACCTGCATTCATACCTAAATGCAAAGGGCCCTAAACGGATACAATCAACGTGTTGTTTGTTCCACACCCCTTGGTTCTGACACCGTTTTGAGGAACACAGCAACCTGTGAACTACTCCATTATCATTGCCCTCCCGGGCCACCTGTAGTCACTCACCACCTAAGCCTATCTGACCCTACTTGGCGTACGCCCCGTTGGGTCCATCAATTCTGGTAAGCCTCTTCATTTTTGGGTGGTGTTGTGCATGTCTCCATTCCAGAAGGTTTACATATTTGCTTGAAGTTTCCAGTTCCTGAAGATTTTTCATTTCATTCACAAGGATGACTCTTCATTTTATAGTACATTTGGAACTGTTGGTCTAATGATTTCTATATTGGACGCTTTCATAATTTCATAATTTTATAGCGCTACACTTTTTGTGTTCTTCTATTAGTAATATCTTGTTGGTTGTGTTAGCTGCTTGTCCTTTCTCTGGCAGTGCAGAATTATTTTGTACATATTTACTAATCTGATGCTGCCTAGGGCGACGTAGACCCTGACTGACGCTAAAACCTAACTGATATCTCCTGCTGGTCAATCAGGGGGTTAAACCTTTATTCGGTAATATACAGTAGATGCCCTGATGCTATAAAAAACAAGTTAACTAACCAGCGTCACCCGTAACACTAATACGGTGATCACTGGTGACAGGGGAGGAAAGGGTTAACTAGGGGGCAATCAGGGGGTTAAAACCTTTACTAGGTAATATAGGGGGTACCTGACGCTATAAAAACCTGACAGTGAAACTAATTGGCTAACTAGCGCCACCAGTGACATAAATACGGCGATAGATTAGTGACACTGATGACAGGGGGTGAAAGGGTTAACTGGGGGGCGATCAAGGGGTTAAACCTTTATTAGGGGGTTTTAGGGGGTAATCTAGACCTAACGGGGGCTACTACTAACTACCCTAACACTTATTTCACCAATGCAGTGATCAGAGAAAAATCTGAAAACTGCAATTTGTGACACAGTGATCATTGGTCTGGCCCTGGGGACTGATCGCTCCCCTAACAAACTCGACCGTCGCGGGCACGGGGGGACGTGATTTCACCCCCCGCCCACGGGGAGGGCGGGACGTACAGGTACAATCATTTGCCCACCTGTGCCATTCTGCTGATGTACATCGGCGTGCGGCGGTTGGGAACTAGTTAATAATAAAAAGGTGGGTTGAGACTTTAAACGAGATGTGTGCTTGAACAAATGAAAATTAATACACAATATTACAAAGTTTATTCATGAATTTCACATGAGACATGGTACATTACAGATATGATGAGCTGATGTGCATATAATAGACAACAATAAAAAATTATTGAAATTTCATTATTGCACATGGTGGATGAAATCCATATGTAGGATATGATGTTAACGCATAATTGATAAAAACGTTAAAAGCTTGACGCGTTTGGTGGATATAGTTCCACTTCTTCAGAAGCAAATTCAGTATGCATATCTACAAAAAATATAAAAGATATTCCAAATTACTCAAATAAATAAAATAAGGATAAGGGGGAAGAAAAAAGCCAGACACCCCAAAATTACTCACATATCAGCTACAAAATTAGTCATGGAATACAGAGAACTGAAAGTTGAGGAAAGCTGGAAAATGTCCCCACCCGGAGCTGTGGGGACATAAATCTGCAGGCAGCCAAGGCGGAAAACACCACACTTGAGGGGGGGAGGGAAGGGGAAAAGAAAGAAAAAAGTCAGTACTTTAGCTAGTATTTTTATGTTCATCTGCAGGAGGGAAATGGAACCTATAGGACCCCGGGTCCAGTGGATTTTTACCTGGCTTCAATAATAGTACAATATTGGCCTTTGTCATCCCAAGAAATTCTTTAAGTATGTAAACAGTAAAAAAGGGAGGACAGACCATATTGGCCCCATAAAGAATGAGGAAGGACATCTGGTTACAAAGGATGGAGAGATGGCGAAGGTATTGAATTTATTCTTCTCCTCAGTCTTCACGAGTGAATCGGGGGGCTTCAGTAACCAAAACTGCAGTGTTTATCCTCATGACACAACACAGGAAGCACCTCCATGGTTAAAAGAGGACAGAATTTAAATTAGACTTGAGAAACTTAACATTAATAAATCACCAGGACCAGATGGCTTGCATCCGAGGGTACTTAGGGAACTCAGTGAAGTGATTGCCAGACCGTTGTTCCTAATTTTTACAGACAGTCTACTGACTGGAATGGTACCAAATGATTGGAGAAAAGCCAATGTAGCACCAATATTTAAAAAGGGCCCAAAATACATCTCTGGGAATTACAGACCAGTTAGCCTAACATCAATAGTATGTAAACTCTTGGAGGGGAAGATAAGATTTTAGTATTGAGAACTGTATCATTAGCAGTAATCAGCATGGATTCATGAAGAATCGTTCTTGCCAAACCAATCTACTAACCTTCTATGAGGAGGTGAGTTGCCATCTAGATAAAGGAAGGCCCGTAGATGTGGTGTATCTGGATTTTGCAAAAGCATTTGACACAGTTCCCCATAAACGTTTACTGTACAAAATAAGGTCCATTGGCATGGACCATAGGGTGAGTACATGGATTGAAAACTGGCTACAAGGGCGAGTTCAGAGGGTGGTGATAAATGGGGAGTACTCAGAATGGTCAGGGGTGGGTAGTGGGGTTCCCCAGGGTTCTGTGCTGGGACCAATCCTATTTAATTTGTTCATAAACCTGGAGGATGGGATAAACAGTTCAATCTCTGTATTTGCAGACGATACTAAGCTAAGCAGGGCAATAACTTCTCCGCAGGATGTGGAAACCTTGCAAAAAGATCTGAACAAATTAATGGGGTGGGCAACTACATGGCAAATGAGGTTCAGTGTAGAAAAATGTAAAATAATGCATTTGGGTAGCAAAAATATGAATGCAATCTATACACTGGGGGGAACCTCTGGGGGAGTCTAGGATGGAAAAGGACCTGGGGGTCCTAGTAGATGATAGGCTCAGCAATGGCATGCAATGCCAAGCTGCTGCTAACCAAGCAAACAGAATATTGGAATGCATTAAAAAGGGGATCAACTCCAGAGATAAAACGATAATTCTCCCATTCTACAAGACTCTGGTCCGGTCGCACCTAGAGTATGCTGTCAAGTTCTGGGCACCAGTCCTCAGGAAGGATGTACTGGAAATGGAGCGAGTACAAAGAAGGGCAACAAAGCTAATAAAGGGTCTGGAGGATCTTAGTTATGAGGAAAGGTTGCGAGCACCTAACTTTTTCTCTCTGGAGAAGAGACGCTTGAGAGGGGATATGATTTCAATATACAAATACCATACTGGTGACCCCAAAATAGAAATAAAACTTTTTCGCAGAAGAGAGTTTAACAAGACTCGTGGGCACTCATTAAAATTAGAAGAAAAGAGGTTTAACCTTAAACTACGTAGAGGGTTCTTTACTGTGAGAGCGGTAAGGATGTGGAATTCCCTTCCACAGGCAGTGGTCTAAGCGGGGAGCATCGATAGCTTTAAGAAACTATTAGATAAGCACCTGAATGACCGCAACATACAGGGATATACAAAGTAATACTGACACATAATCACACATAGGTTGGACTTGATGGACTTGTGTCTTTTTTCAACCTCACCTACTATGTAACCATGTCATAGAGCAGGGGAGACAACGTTGCTCCCTAGCTGCATTGAGTACCTTAAGCAGGGGTGGTAATATAACTGTCCCAAATTGTCTGTAAACCTCAATAGGGAGGCCGTCATCGCCAGGAGCTTTAAAGTTGGGAAAGGAGGTGCCAATTGCAATTCCTCTAAATTTATAGAAATTTATAAATTTATATATATTTATTGCTATGTAGTAGAAAAACTAGGTAGCTCTATTTCCTGTAAGAAGGCCTGTATAGACTTGATAGAGTACTCCTGCCTGGATTGATATAAGTCTGAGTAAAAGGTTTCCAATTCCTTCATAATGCTGTCAGGTGAGTTCACCACCCACCCTGTCCCATCTTGGAGAGCCCCGTTAGTATTCAGATCATTTTAGTTGATCACATTTTGATCAGGAGGGACAGCAATTAGCTTTGAATCCAAAAAAATCAAAAAGGTAAGCCAGCAAAATAGTGTACTGACTCCATACAAGGTATTTAGGCAATTGTAGTAGGCCACATTTTGAACAAGAGGGATAACATACACTTAATGCATAAAAGTTCAGTCATCTCAACAAAGAAGATGTGAGCTGGAATGCAAACTGAGCTGCCCTTGTGCAGCTCAGTGTACATTTCAAAGAAGACTGCAAACAGTCAGGTAGATTTATTTTTTTGCAGAAGACGCATGCAATAAAGAACCAGTCTGCAAAAAAATAAGAAGACCCTAAAATTATATTTAAATAAAATGTTCCTCCCTCAATGGAAAAAAACTCAACACTAAACTTCAACTCTGATGCCCTGTACACACGATAGGATTTTCCGATGGAAAATGTGTGATAGGATCTTGTTGTCAGAAATTCCGACCATGTGTAGGCTCCATCAGACATTTTCCATAGGAATTTCCGACACACAAAGTTTGAGAGCTTGCTATAAAATTTTCCAACAACAAAATCTGTTGTCGGAAATTCCGATCGTGTGTACACAAATCCGACGCACAAAGTGCCATGCATGCTCAGAATAAATTAAGAGACGAAAGCTATTGGCTACTGCCCCGTTTATAGTATCGACGTACATGTTTTACGTCACCGCGTTCAGAACTATCGGATTTTCTGCCAACTTTGTGCGACTGTGTGTATGCAAGACAAGTTTGAGCCAACATCCATCTGAAAAAATCCATGGATTTTGTTGTCGGAATGTCCGATCAATGTCTGACCATGTGTGCAGGGCATAAAACTATAAACTCCAAACAGCAAACACTTTTTTTGAGGGGAGTACTAAACTGCATATTGGGACGATGGGATGATTGGATTATTGGTTGCAATACTGAGAACTCTCACTGATCTCAATGAACTTTATGCACATACAATTGCAATAAAAAGTATGTGAACCCTTTTGGAATGATATGGATTTCTGCACAAATTGGTCATAAAATGTGATCTGATCTTCACAACAATAGACAATCACAGTCTGCTTAAACTAATAACACACAAAGAATTAAATGTTACCATGTTTTTATTGAACACACCATGTAAACATTCACAGCGCAGGTGGAAAAAGTATGTGAACCCTTGAATTTAATAACTGGTTGAATCTCCTTTGGCAGCAATAACTTCAACCAAACGTTTCCTGTAGTTGCATATTAGACGGGCGCAACGGTCAGGAGTAATTCTTGACCATTCCTCTTTACAGAACTGTTTCAGTTCAGCAATATTCTTGGGATGTCTGGTGTGAAACGCTTTCTTGAGGTCATGCCACAGCATCTCAATCGGTTGAGGTCAGGACTCTGACTGGGCCACTCCAGAAGGCGTATTTTCTTCTGTTTAAGCCAATCTGTTGTTGATTTACTTTTATGCTTTGGGTCGTTGTCCTGTTGCAACACCCATCTTCTGTTGAGCTTCAGCTGGTGGACAGATGGCCTTAAGTTCTCCTGCAAAATGTCTTGATAAACTTGGGAATTCATTTTTCCTTCGATGACAGCAATCCGTTAAGGGCCTGATGCAGCAAAGCAGCCCCAAACCATGAAGGGATATTTAGCTTAACCACATCCATTTTATAACTTAGTTTCCATTTTGTGATTTTCCCTGTACTCTATTTCACATATTACTAGGAGTGTAATGTAATCTAGTTTCGTTCTCACATCCCTGTTATCTTTTGTGTTTCGTTTCCTGTAAAGCACGTGATATCTTAAAAATAATTAGTTTCACTTTTGTCATGAATTGTTTCTGTATTTTATTGGATAATTTGTATGACGCGGTCAAGGGGCGGTAGTTTCTGAAAGCCCCCTTTAAATATTCACACCAAAGAATAAAGATTAGATTTGCTCGGTGAGACTTTTGCAGTTTTTATCATTGTCTCAATGGGCTAATTTCACAGGCCCGTGAGGATTGTAAGGTACACCTTATGCAGACTTATCGAGGGTCTAAAAATATCCCTAGACAATCTACATTTGCCAACAGATGGCGGCTCGTCCGGAATTGATCATAATACGTCCGGTGATCTTGATTTATATTTATTTTTCTCTTGCGTGATTTATTTAGAGATCGATTCCTTTTAAGGGACCTGTAATTAGTTTTTTGGACCTCGATTGATAAGCCCTGGGTGGGCTTCAAGAAACTGTTCTGAGAAACAGTAAGATAAGCCCTGGGTGGGCAGAAAATTTCTCTGAGAAGCAATAAAAAACCCTGGGTGGGTTTTAAGGACTTTAGGGAGAAGTCCATAGAATAAGACTGCAGCCATTGTTTTGGGTAAACAGTGAGATTAGTAGCTCTGGGAGAGCTTAATGAGTTATACAGTACTGTAATTATAAGAAAAAGTCTGATAAGGTGTGCCGGACAAAACCCGATCTCTTTGCTTTATCTTCCTGTTGCGTAGCTAGCTGTCATAAGATGATTTGTAACCTGTGTAATGTTTGTCTGTGTGGAATTTGTCGGGTGTTGTAAGGTAAGATGACACCTTTTCCACTGCACTGTTTATTTTTATTGATTTATATATGAATGCTTTGACTCTAACGTTTAAGATATAACCTGTACCATACTGTAGTTTGCAGAGTGATTCTGGTATTGTTTCAATGAGTAAAAATATTTTCTTTTCCTTGCAGTAATCAGACGTTCAGTGTCATTTTAGGGAAATAACTAGAAAGAGAACTACAATATTGGGTGGTCTGACAGAACTAAGTTTTATACCGAAATTATTGTTTTAAGGTTTATTGGTGTTTTGTTTCTGCTGATTTATCTGTATAGAGTTGAATAAGAATTTTAGAGTTTATAAGGAATCCTGGATTGTTGAGTATCCAGGTTAATTTCTTCTTATGTACTAACAAATGTTTCTAAAGTGTTTTGTTTGTATTACTGGTTTGTTATTCTGTTATACTGGTCCTCGGACATATCTTGTAGCCAGTGTCCCAGGAGCTTATTCTAAACTAGGTAAGGGACCCTTATTTAGAGAAGGTAAACCAGGGGTTCAAGTTTTAAGGTTTAATTTACATAACAAATTTGTGTTTTAAGAAGGGTTGACAGTGAAGGGAGTAATGTCACTTATTGGAAGAGCAGGGGAGACTTATCAAGTCTGTCCCGGGTCTTTGAAGTATTGTGACATTAAGGGACGTTTTTACCATTTAAAATATGGGTAGAGCGTTAATAACACTTTATTCAGGTAATACATAAATTGGTGAGGCTAACTTTTAATTAAAACATGTTATTTGAATAATTCTTTTTGCTACTGACATTTTTTGCGAAGGGAAAGTCAGGTGCAAAATTTGGACATTTGGCTTTTTGCCAACAGGGTTCAAGTGCTAATGTCTCACTAACTGTAATAGATAGTGGGGAATTGTTCAGTATAACATGCACAGTCTCTTAATACAGACATACTTCAGCAACCTTGGCCTTAAACATGCACTTACAGTAAGACAGCAAATATCAGATTGGGCTACAGGCACTGTAACTGATTTTTGCAAGAAGCTGACAGAGAAGGATGCTGCAGGATGTTTTGACATTCCTAAACAAACACCAGTGCAGACACATTATCAAAATGATTTCTCAGGAAATCAAAAGGGAAAACTTTTATAAAGAGGGAGGGGGCAAGGACAAAGAGGGAGTTACATACAGAGAAAAAGAGGAGAAAGGGATCTTAAGGGAAATTCTCTCGCCCTACAATTCTCCCATTAACCTGGTAAAGAAGGCAAATGGTGACTATAGGTTTGTACAAGACCTAAGGGCCATCAATAGCCTAGTGGTACCGATTGCCCCAATAGTGCCTGATGTGCCATCAATACTTACCGCCATACCATACGATGCAGAGTATTTACTGTGATTGATTTAAAGAATTTTCTTTTTCTCCGTCCCTGTGGACGAGGAGACACGGCCACTCTTTGTTTTTACTGTGTCGATTGACCAACACAGTCGTCAGTTTATCTGGTGTAGAATGCCGCAGAGTTATATAGACTCACCTGTGGTCTATTCTATAGTACTCCAAGCCACCCTCGGGACTTGGACTGCCCCTCATGGTTCCGTACTGTTGCAGTATGTTAATGATCTTTTGATTTGTAGTTCTTCAGAGGAGTGGATTTGCCCCGCCCACTTACCAAGAAAGACATGCTTACCTTTCTTGGAATGATTGGTTGCTGCCGCCAATAAATACCTGACTGTTCTTTCTATGATAATATATTGAGACAAGCAACCCTCTCGGAAATGTCTGATACTGTAAAATGGTCTGATGAAATGTTAAATGTTTTTGCCATGTTGAAATGTGCAATGGTTACCAGCCCGAGCCTCGGCCTCCCTGAAATATGGCAAAATGTATAACTTGTTTGCCAGGGAAAATTGCAGAACCATGGTGGGAGTACTGGCCCAGGAACATGGTGGGAGACTGCGCCCTGTAGTTTTTATTTTTTTCTCAAAGATGGTCCCGGTGCAGGTTCAAGGCATGCCCGCGTGTCTCAGAACTCTAGCGTCCTGTACGATGGTGGTTGAGATGGCAACTTCTTTCACTCTGGGACACGACACCACACTTCACACCACCCACAATGTGTCAATCCTGTTGAAAAATTTTCATACACAGCACATGTTTGCTCAGAGGTTGAGCGGATATGAGGTGATTTTGCTGTCCAATCCATAATTGCACATCAAATATGCTTCTCCCACTGCAGGCCCAGAGCCAATTTTAACCGCACTTTTAGAATTAAAAGGAGAACAAGATGAGGTCGTGCCACAACATGACTGCGTTGACCTCATTCACCGAGACACATCACCCAGGTCTGATTTGTCTTCCACAGCACTACCAGATACACAGAATGTTTTTGTGGATGGTTCTTGCTCTAGGTCAAATGATCATACATACCATGCAGGGTATGCAGTTGTGCAGTTTCCAGATGTTATACTTGAGGCCAAGCCTATCTCATGTCAATCAGCACAGGCTGCTGAATTGCACTCACTAGAGCATGCCAGCTCTTTGAAGGTCAGGATGTAAACATTTACACTGACTCGAAGTATGGGTTTGGCGTGGTACACGACTTCGGTGTGATATGAAGTAGGCGTGTCTGCGTGGCAGCAGATGGAAAGAACATTGTACATTCTTCTTTGGTAATGTTATTGCTAAAAGCTATCCAGCTACCTAAAACACTGGCTATAGTACATTGCAGAGCACATACAGGCCAACAGACAGAGATAGCCAGGGAAAATGCTCTGGCTGACCTTGCTGCTGAACAAGCTGCTATCTCACAGACATCCAAATGGCTATGCTGATACCTGACCTATCCCCATTTGAACAGTCACTTGCATATCTCCAGGATTATGCCTCAAATTATGAGTTAGGGGACTGGGATAAAAAGGGTGTGCAGAAAGATCCGAAAACTGGACTTCTCTGCAAAGAGGGGAAACCATGTATACCAGCGGCAAGTGCATCACTCTTCATCTCACAGTACCACAGAATAGGCCACGCAGGTATACAGGTCACGGCGGATCTCCTGATCTTCTGAGTAGAGATTTTAATATTTTCAAGATGGGTCGAACTTTTCATGACCACAAAAGAAGATGCACAAACAGTAGTGAGGATCCTCACTCAGGAAATCATTCCTCAATGGGGATGCCCACTTCGAATAAACTCAGACAATGGCCCAGCTTTCATGGCCAGGTTCTGCCAGGACTTGGTAAAAACTCTAAAGATAGAATGGATGTTTTATATTCCCTACCACCCTCAAAGCTCAGGGATAGTAGAAAGAATGAACAGAACAATAAAAGACAAGATAAGAAAGGCCACAGGAGGAACCTTTACCAACTGGAAAAAGGTACTCCCAGCAGTCCTGGCAGAAATAAGAATGACCCCATCCAAAACAACAGGGTAGTCACCTTTTGAAGTTTTGATGGGTAGACCTTTCCCCACCCCATGGGCCAGAGCACCTTTAATAGTAGAAAAGGGAGATTTACACTTAATACAGGAAGAATATGTAAGAAAATTGGTTGAAACATTGGATACAGTCGAAAGAAATGTTGCTCGCACCTCTCCTTTTTCTTCACAGGAAGCTACTCACCCCTTCAAGGTGGGAGACACCGTGGTGGTCCAATAGCTGAATAGAATTAAGAAGCAAGAGTATCCCAAAGCCCCAGGAGCAGGAAGGAGACCTTTGATAAAGGAGGCCCTCAAGCAGAAGTCCAAGCAGATGAAGGAGAAGTTCCTGGGAAGCAGGTCCGGCCAGAGAAGATGACCTTGCTTATTTCACCACAGACTTCTGGCAAGGCATTTTGCCTCCTGATCCTGATCTCTCTGATAGTGTTCCTGCCCACCTGGATCATCACTAACTGTATCTACCACCCTGAAGATTTGGGTGCAATTAAAAGTATCTGTGGGAACACAAACACACAAGAGAACATTACAGTGACACAAGCTAGAACAAAGAGAGAGATTGGAGATAGTTTTACTGATAAGATGCTTTTGCTAAAATTTAAGTATGCTTATGCTCAAAAAAAATCAGGGTATGAAGAATGTTGGATATGTAGCAAATTACATCCTAGTACTGCCCAAATTCCCTTTTGGCTGTACCTTTAAATATCTCCTCCTTCCTCAACGAGACTCCTCCTGTCTTCTTAACTAACATATCCACTCTGTACATAAATAACACTGTTACCTTTCCAATAGCAGGTAAAACTCATTCCCCTGATTGGTGTTTTAATTTAGGGAATGAGACACAGACCAACTCCTCCATTTGTAGTAGGTCAATATTTAACATTTCCATGTGCGAATCTAGAGGCCAGTATACACCCCAGATACCCCCTTAAAACACTGCAACAAAAGGGAATTGTTCTATAAACAAGATATTGCCTGGGCATGGTTTCCTTCTTGGACAGGATGGCGTATAGACATGATGAAAAGGTTGAACAATTATTCAAGCATATTGGATGAGATAATGGAGAGGAATTCAGATGACATTGCTATGTTAAACATAGAAACTAGAGCAATTAGAAAACAGCTAGAACTACATGAGTTAGCTATAGAAAGCATGGGTGCAGCTCTCACAGGTTTATGTGAAATGACTGAGGACTACGAATGCTGTACTTGGATCTCTAACATGAGTGCCAAGGTGCCTGACTACTATGATATTTATCCTTGCTCTGATTCTTTACCTCTGCTTTAAGTGTTGTATTTGCATAATTGCACACATTCAATCTCCTAATAATAAGGTTCTATCCTACATGATATACATGAAGAATCATCAGGCAATCTATGCCACAATCCCAAAGAAGTACTAGAACACTAGATAGAATGTAGAGATCATCTTATATGATCTAAGAGGGGATTGAAGGGATATTTAGCTTAACCACATCCATTTTATAACTTAGTTTCCATTTTGTGTTTTTCCCTGTACTCTATTTCACATATTACTAGATCCCTGTTATCTTTTGTGTTTCGTTTCCTGTAAAGCACGTGATATCTTAAAAAGAATTAGTTTCACTTTTGTCATAAATAGTTTCTGTATTTTATTGGATAATTTGTATGACGCGGTCAAGGGGCGGTAGTTTCTGAAAGCCCCCTTTAAATATTCACACCAAAGAATAAAGATTAGATTTGCTCGGCGAGACTTTTGCAGTTTTTATCATTGTCTCAATGGGCTAATCTCACAGGCCTGTGGGGATTGTAAGGTACATCTTATGCAGACTTATCGAGGGTCTAAAAATATCCCTAGACAATCTACATTTGCCAACAGCCCCCGACACCATACTTCACAGTTGGGATGAGGTTTTGATATTGGTGTGCTGTGCCTCTTTTTCTCCACACATAGTATTGTGTGTTTCTTCCAAACAACTCAACTTTGGTTTTATCTGTCCACAGAATATTTTGCCAGTACTGCTGTGGAACATCCAAGTGCTCTTGTGCAAACTGAAAACGTGCAGCAATGTTTTTTTTGGACAGCAGTGACTTCCTCTCTGGTATCCTCCCATGAAATCCATTCTTGTTTAGTGTTTTATGTATCGTAGATTTGCTAACAGGGATGTTAGCATATGCCAGAGACTTTTGTAAGTCTTTAGCTGACACTCTAGGATTCTTCTTCACCTCATTGAGCAATCTACGCTGTGCTCTTGCAGTCATCTTTACAGGACGCCCACTCCTAGGGAGAGTAGCAGCAGTGCTGAACTTTCTCTATTTATAGACAATTTGTCTTACCGTGGACTGATGAACAGCAAGGCTTTTGGAGATACTTTCATAACCCTTTCCAGCTTTATGCAAGTCAACAATTCTTAATCATAGGTCTTCTGGGAGCTCTTTTGTGCGAGGCATCATTCACATCAGGCAATGCTTCTTGTGAAAAGCAAACCCAGAACTGGTGTGTGTTTTTTTATAGGGCAGGGCAGCTGTAACCAACACCTCCAATCTCATTTAATTGATTGGACACCTCACTCCAATTAGTTCTTGGAGATCTCACATACTTTTTCCACCTGCACTGTGAATGTTTACATGGTGTGTTCAATAAAAATATGGTAACATTTAATTATTTGTGTGTTATTAGTTTAAGCTGACTGTGATTGTCTATTGTTTGACTAATGCCCCGTACACACGGTCGGATTTTCCGACGGAAAATGTGTGATAGGACCTTGTTGTCGGAAATTCCGACCGTGTGTAGGCTCCATCACACATTTTCCATCGGATTTTCTGACACACAAAGTTTGAGAGCAGGCTATAAAATTTTCCGACAACAAATTCCGATCGTGTGTACACAAATCCAACGGACAAAGTGCCACGCATGCTCAGAATAAATAAAGAGATGAAAGCTATTGGCCACTGCCCTGTTTATAGTCCCGACGTACGTGTTTTACGTCACCGCGTTCAGAATGATCGGATTTTCCAACAACCTTGTGTGACCGTGTGTATGCAAGACAAGTTTGAGCCAACATCCGTCAGAAAAAATCCAGGGATTTTGTTGTCGGAATGTCCGAACAAAGTCCGACCGTGTGTATGGGGCATTAGATGAAGATCAGATCACATTTTATGACCAATTTGTGCAGAAATCCATATCATTCCAAAAGGGTTCACATACTTTTTATTGCAACTGTATATATGGTAATGAGTCTGTTTTTTCTAAAAATGTTATTCCTTCCTGCAGTGCTTGATACAATGTTACAAGAAGCAGCTAATGTTTAACTGTTCACTTGCTAATGGAAAAATTACATTTGACCTGTTTTTGATGGGGATATGGGTAGAATTATTATTTCTCATGGGGTTTATGGGAGGAATATCATGACAATGAACATATTTAACCCATTATTGATAATAATATGCATATCATTATTTTTCTACATAGGGATGATGGGTGGAATATTGTAGTTAAACATACAAAGGACTATATTCAACCTATTTCTGATAAGAATATGCATATAATTATTTTTCTACATGGGGATTATTGGTGGAATATTGTAGTTAAACATACAAAGAAATATAGTGAATAATGAAAAGTGTATACTGCGCTGTGACCCCGTAATCCAGCAGCCGGCACGGCTGTAGACAAAGAGCTAAGTAGGTAGAAAATAAATAAGTGCAGCACTATGATTGCAAGAAAAGGGAAAAATTGTATGTGATTCAAACATATATGTGACAAAATGACACAAACTCTAACATAATAGATGTGAATGGATATTAAGCAATGTGCTACTATAGTGACTGCACTACATACAAATGTCCAAATTGAACGAAATGATGAAATACAGTCCAATTAGGTTTGTGATCCAATACACATGTGAGAAGTTCCTGGCATTCCTGGGAACCTTGGAGTGAAAAATGGAAGCAAACACCACCACTGTGAAAGAGGTAGGAGGCTTACCAGATAATATTGACTTGGCAGGGCATATACCACCCAAGTCAACAAGGCTTGTTCGGTTCAAATCACCCAATGGGGGACAGCAGATCCTGGAACTCCGTCAGTCGATCAGCCTTAGACAGTCATGAGATGTTAGCTTAAGGCTCCAGGAGTCTCAGGGAGCATGAAAACTTATTGCCACAGGAAGGGTATCATGTAATAGAAAAAGGGGGCTGACATGGCGTGATACAGTTTAAAAAGAAGGTGGTTTATTAAAAATGTAAATTCAACACTCACATTTGGAAGAAATTGATACAGCATGTAAAAGCATGAGGCGATGTTAGCAGAAGGTCAACCCAACGCGTTTCGACTGTACAGTCGTCATCTGGAGTGAAGCCTTGTTGACTTGGGTGGTATATGTCCTGCCAAGTCAATATTATCTGGAAAGCCTCGTCCCTCTTTCACGGTGGTGGTGTTTGCTTCCATTTTTTCACTCCAAGGTTCCCAGGAATGCCAGGAACTTTTCACATGTGTATTTGTTCACAAACCTAATTGGACTGTATTTCATAATTTCGTTCAATTTGGACATTTGTGTGTAGTGCAGTCACTATATTAGCACATTGCTTAATATCCATTCACATCTATTATGTTAGAGTTTGTGTCATTTTGTCACATATATGTTTGAATCACATTCAATTTTTCCCTTTTCTTGCAATCATAGCGCTGCACTTATTTATTTTCTACATACAAAGGAATATATTCAACCCATTTCTGATAAGAATATGAATATAATTATTTTTCTACATGGGGATTATGGGTGGAATATTACAGTTAAACCTATATAGGAACATATTTAACCCATTTCTGATAAGAATATGTATATAATTATTTTTCTACATGGGGATTATGGGTGGAATATTACAGTTAAACATACATAGGAATATATTAAACCCATTTCTGATAAGAATATGCATATAATTTTTTTCAACATGGGGGTTATGGACGGAATATTACAGTTAAACATATATAGTGTGAGGTTTGGGGGTTGTGAGGTATGGGTGGAATATTGTAGTTAAGCATACATAGGAACATATTTAACCCATTTCTGATAAGAATATGGGTATAATTATTTTTCTACATGGGGATTATGGGTGGAAAATTGTAGTTAAACAAATATAGAAATATATTAAACCCATTTCTGATAAGAATGTGCATATAATTATTTTTCTACATGGGGATTATGGGTCAAATATTACAGTTAAACATACATAGGAATATATTAAACCCATTTCTGATAAGAATATGCATATAATTATTTTTCTACATGGGGATTATGGGTGGAATTATGTGGTTAAACAAACATAGAAATATATTAAACCCATTTTTGATAAGAATATGCATATAACTATTTTTCTACATGGGGATTATGGGTGGAACATTGTAGTTAAACATACATAGGAATATATTAAACCTATTTCTGATATGAATATGCATATAATTTTTTTTTCTACATGGGGTTATGGGGGGAATATTGTAGTTAAACATACATAGGAAAATAATAAACCTATTTCTGACATGAATATGCATATAATTTTTTTTCTACATGGGGATTATGGGTGGAATATTGTAGTTAAACATATATAGGAACATATTTAACCTATTTCTGATAAGAATATGCATATAATTATTTTTCTACATGGGGATTATGGGTGGAATATTACAGTTAAACATACATAGGAACATATTTAACCCATTTCCGATAAGAATATGCATATAATTTTTTTCAACATGGGGATTATGGGTGGAATATTGTAGTTAAACATACATAGGAATATATTAAAGTGATTTCTGATAAGATTATGCATATAATTATTTTTCTACATGGGGATTATGGGTTGAATATTGTAGTTAAGCATACATAAGAACATATTTAACACATTTCTGATAAGAATATGGGTAAAATAATTTTTCTACATGGGGATTAAGGGTGGAATATTGTATTTAACCACTTCAATACAGGGCACTTATACACCTTCCTGCCCAGACCAATTTTCAGCTTTCAGCGCTGTCGCAGTTTGAATGACAATTGCGCGGTCATACAACACTGTACTTAAACTAATTTTTTTTTGTTCCCACAAATAGAGCTTTCTTTTGGTGGTATTTGACCACCTCTGTGTTTTTTATTTTTTGCTAAACAAATAAAAAAAAAAAAAAGTTTTTCTTTTGTTTCTGTTAAAATTTTTTGTAAATAAGTAAGTTTTCTCTTTCACTTATGGGCACTGATAAGGCGGCACTGATGAGGTGGCACCAATGAGCGGGCACTGACGGGCACTAATATGCGGCACTGATATACGGCACTGATGGGCACTGGTAGGCAGCACTGATGGGTGGCACTGATATGCAGCACTGATGGGCTGTGATAGGCGGCACTAATGGGCACTCATGGGTGGCACTGGGTGGTACTGGTGGGCACTGATGGGTACTGATAGGCGACACTGATGGGCACTGAAAGGCTGCAAAGATGGGTTCTTATGGGTGGTACTGATGGGCACTGATAAGCGGCACTGCTGGGCACTGATACGCAGCACTGATGGGCACTGATACGCAGCACTGATACACGGCACTGATAGGCATCCCTGGTGGCACTGGCAGTGGAAGGCATTGTGAGTGGGCACTGACTGGCTGCTGCCTGGGCATTGATTGGCAGCTGCCTGGGCACAGATTATTATTTCCCTGGGGGTCTAGGGGGCATACCTGGTGGTCCAGTGGGGATGGCTTCCCTGGTGGTACTGGGTGGGATCTGAGGGGGGGCTGTGCTGATAAACAATCAGCACAGACCCCCCCCCAGTCAGGAGAGCAGCCGATCGGCTCTCCTCTACTCACGTCTGGCAGACGCGAGTGTGGAAAAGCTGATCACCGGCTCTTCCTATTTACTTCGTGATCAGCCGTGATTAGACATGGCTGATCACGTGGTAAAGAGTCTCTGTCAAAGACTCTTTACCTGGATCGGTGTTGCGGGGTGTCAGACTGACACCCCACAACAACGATCGCTGCGATGTGCGCCCCTGGGGCGCGCAGCGGCTCAATATCCTGCGGACATCATATGATGCCCAGTCAGGATATTGAAACCACTTTGCCGCCGTCATTCTGCTATATGGCGGGCGGCAAGTGGTTAAACATACAGAGGAACATATTAAACCTATTTCTTTTAAGAATGTGCATATAATTATTTTTCTACATGGGTATTATGGGTGAAATATTGTAGTTAAACATACATAATACCCATGTAGAAAAATAATTATATGCACATTCTTAAAAGAAATAGGTTTAATATGTTCCTATGTATGTTTAACTACAATATTCCACCCATAATCCCCATGTAAAAAAAAATTATTTGCAAATTCTTAAAAGAAATAAGTTAAATATGTTCCTATGTATGTTTAAGTACAATATTCCACCCATAATCCCCATGTAGAAAAATAATGATATGCATATTCTTATCAGAAATTGGTTTAATATATTCCTATGTATGTTTAACTGTAATATTCCACCCATAATCCCCATGTAGAAAAATAATTATTTAACTCATTTCTGATAAGAATATGCATATAATTATTTTTCTACATGGGGATTATGGGTTGAATATTGTGTTAAACATACATAGGAACATATATAATGTATGTTTAAATACACTGTTCCACCCATAATCCCCAAGTAGAAAAATAATTATATGCATATTCCTATCAGAAATTGGTTAAATATGTTCCTATGTGTGTTTAACTACAATATTCCACCCATAATCCCCATGTAGAAAAATAATTATATGCATACTCCTATCAGAAATGGGTTAAATATGTTCGTAAGTATGTTTAACTGTAATATTTCACCCATAATCCCCATGTAGAAAAATAATGATATGCCTATTCTTATCAGAAATGGGTTAATTATGTTCCTATGTATTTTTCTTATCAGAAATGGGTTAATTATGTTCCTATGTATTTTTAACTACAATATTCCACCCATAATCCCCATGTAGAAAAATAATTATATGCATATTCTTACCAGAAATGGGTTGAATATGTTCCTATGTTTGTTTAACTACAATATTCCACCCATAATCCCAATGTAGAATATTAATGATATGCATATTCTTATCAGAAATGGGTTTACTATATTCCTATTGTGAAAGTGAGAGCCCCTGTCTTAGTGAAAACGTGTGTAAAATGCACACAGGACTCTCAAAGAAGCAATTTGAGAAGTTCCAGCAAAAAATCGGTGAGCAGAGAAAACTATGCTTTAAGTTTTCTCTGGATTTTGGAGGTCTGGATTGGGGCTGGAAACTTGAAGACTGGGTCCAGGTTTTGGGACTCACCGGCACACTGATTGTTCAGGTGTGTATGGGCCTGATAGCAGAGTCAGGACCATGATTCTGGGCTCCACCCAGAGAGACAGGAGGTCTCCAGGAGTCCAGGCTTGCAAGGGAGAACCCAGAGAGTGCAGGTGTGCCCTGAAGTATCCAGAGAGTGCAGGCTGCAAGGTAAAAGCCAGAGACCTGAGTCGGAGGTTGCTGACAGTAGTCAGGAGAGCTCCATGTGGGAGCCTGAGCAGTGGTGTGTCTGCTGCTGAAGAGAGCCAGGCGGCTCGGTATTTTTTTTTTGCAATGCTGCATGTGTAAGCCAGGAGGCTGAACATCCTTTTATTTGTTGCTGGAGGTAAAAACCCCCTGCGAGGGAAACCACTTTTGCTGGAACCTTGTTTGATTCTCTTTAATAAAAGTGGGCCAAAAAGCCCTGAAAAGGAATCATTTGTGTGGACTGTTCTCGCTAGCAGGTGCTACACTGAGCTAGACAACCCCCAAACCTCACACTATATATGTTTAACTGTAATATTCCACCCATAATCCCCATGTAGAACAATAATTACATGCATATTCATACCAGACATGGGTTAAATATGTTCGTATGTATGTTTAACTGCAATATTCCACCCATAATACCCATATAGAAAAATAATTATATGCACATTCTTAAAAGAAATAGGTTTAATTTGTTCCTATGTATGTTTAACTACAAAATTCCACCCATAATCCCCATGTAGAAAAATATTTATACCCATATTCTTATCAGAAATGGGTTAAATATGTTCCTATGTATGCTTAACTACAATATTCCACCCATACCTCACAACCCCCAAACCTCACACTATAAATGTTTAACTGTAATATTCCGTCCATAATCCCCATGTAGAAAAATAATGATATGCATATTCTTATCAGAAATGGGTTTAATATATTCCTATGTATGTTTAACTGTAATATTCCACCCATAAGCCCCATGTAGAAAAATAATTATTTAAAGTGGAGTTCCACCCAAAAATGGATCTTCCACTTTTTGGATTCCTCCCCCCTCCGGTGTCACATTTGGCACCTTTCAGGGGGGAGGAGGGAGCAGATACCTGTCTAATACAGGTATTTGCTCCCACTTCCTGGCATAGATCACCGCGGTGCTTGCGGTGACCTACGCCACTTCCAGCGCCTACACTGTCCTCCACCGCTGTATTCTGTGAGACACTGCTGGCTTTTAATTTTTTTTTTTTTAGCGGACCTCCGCTTTAACCCATTTCTGATAAGAATATGCATATAGGAGAGGATGAACGGGGAGATGCTGATGTAAACAGCATCTCCCCATTCTGTCTAGTGACAGTGTCACTGATTTCTGCTCCCTGTCATCGGGAGCAGAGATCAGTGTGGTGTCACAGCTAGCCCATCCCCCCTACAGTTAGTAATCACTCCCTATTACTGACTTAACCCCTCCCCGCCCCCTAGTGGTTAACCCCTTCACTGCCAGTGTCATTTACATTTTTATAGCACTGATCGCTGTATAAATGACAATGGTCCCAAAAATGTGTAAACAATGTCCGACATGTCTGCCATAATGTTGTAGTCACAATAAAAATCGCTGATCGCCGCCATTACTAGTAAAAAAAAAAAATTAATAAAAATGCCATAAAACTATCCTCTATTTTGTAAATGCTATAACTTTTGTGCAAACCAATCAATAAACGCTTATTGCGATTTATTTTGTTTATTTTTTTACAAAAATATGTGGAAGAATACGTATCGGCCTAAACTGAGGGAAAAAAATGTTTTTTTATATATTTTTGGGGGATATTTATTATAGCAAAATGTAAAAAATAATGCGTTTTTTTTCAAAATTGTCGCTCTTATTTTATTTATAGCGCAAAAAATAAAAATTGCAGAGGTGATCAAATATCACCAAAAGAAGGCTCTATTTGTGGGGAAATAGGACGTCGATTTTGTTTGAGAGCCACATCGCACGACTGCACAATTGTCAGTTAACCACTTGAGCCCCGGACCATTATGCTGCCTAAGGACCAGAGGTCTTTTTCCAATTCGGCACTGCGTCGCTTTAACTGCTAATTGCGCGGTCATGCAATGCTGTACCCAAACGAAATTTGCGTCCTTTTCTTCCCACAAATAGAGCTTTCTTTTGATGGTATTTGATCACCACTGCGGTTTTTATTTTTTGCGCTATAAACGGAAAAAGACCGAAAATTTTGAAAAAAAATGATATTTTCTACTTTTTGTTATAAAAAAAATCCAATAAACTAAATTTTAGTCATACATTTAGGCCAAAATGTATTCGGCCACATGTCTTTGGTAAAAAAAATGTCAATAAGCGTATATTTATTGGTTTGCGCAAAAGTTATAGCGTCTACAAACTAGGGTACATTTTCTGTAATTTACACAGCTTTTAGTTTATGACTGCCTATGTCATTTCTTGAGGTGCTAAAATGGCAGGGCAGTACAAAACCCCCCCAAATGACCCCATTTTGGAAAGTAGACACCCCAAGGAAATTGCTGAGAGGAATGTTGAACCCATTGAACATTTTTTTTTTGTCCCAAGTGATTGAAAAATGACAAAAAAAAAAAAAATATTTACAAAAAGTTGTCACTAAATAATATATTGCTCACACAGGCCATGGGCCTATGTGGAATTGCACCCCAAAATACATTCAGCTGCTTCTCCTGAGTATGGGGATACCACATGTGTGGGACTTTTTGGGAGCCTAGCCGCGTACGGGGCCCCGAAAACCAATCACCGCCTTCAGGATTTCTAAGGGTGTAAATTTTTGATTTCACTCTTCACTGCCTATCACAGTTTCGGAGGCCATGGAATGCCCAGGTGGCACAAAACCCCCCAAAATGACCCCATTTTGGAAAGTAGACACCCCAAGCTATTTGCTGAGAGGCATATTGAGTCCATGGAATATTTTATATTTTGACACAAGTTGCGGGAATGTGACACTTTTTTTTTTTTTCATAAAGTTGTCACTAAATGATATATTGCTCACACAGGCCATGGGCATATGTGCAATTGCACCCCAAAATACATTTAGCTGCTTCTCCTGAGTATGGGGATACCACATGTGGGGGACTTTTTGGGAGCCTAGCCGCGTACGGGACCCCGAAAACCAATCACTGCCTTCAGGATTTCTAAGGGTGTAAATTTTTGATTTCACTCTTTACTGCCTATCACAGTTTCGGAGGCCATGGAATGCCCAGGTGGCACAAAACCCCCCCAAATGACCCCATTTTGGAAAGTAGACACCCCAAGCTATTTGCTGAGAGGCATGGTGAGTATTTTGCAGCTCTCATTTGTTTTTGAAAATGAAGAAAGACAAGAAAAAACATTTTTTTTTTTTCTTTTTTCAATTTTCAAAACTTTGTGACAAAAAGTGAGGTCTGCAAAATACTCACTATACCTCTCAGCAAATAGCTTGGGGTGTCTACTTTCCAAAATGGGGTCATTTGGGGGGGTTTTGTGCCACCTGGGCATTCCATGGCCTCCGAAACTGTGATAGGCAGTGAAGAGTGAAATCAAAAATTCACGCCCTTAGAAAGCCTGAAGGCGGTGCTTGGTTTTCGGGGTCCCGTACGCGGCTAGGCTCCCAAAAAGTCTCACACATGTGGTATCCCCGTACTCAGGAGAAGCAGCAGAATGTATTTTGGGGTGTAATTTACATATTTCCATGGCATGTTTGAGCAATATATCATTTAGTGACAACTTTGTGCAAAAAAAAAAAAAAAAAAAATTTGTCTCTTTCCCGCAACTTGTGTCGCAATATAAAATATTCCATGGACTCAACATGCCTCTCAGCAAATAGCTTGGGGTGTCTACTTTCCAAAATGGGGTCATTTGGGGGGGTTTTGAACTGTCCTGGCATTTTATGCACAACATTTAGAAGCTTATGTCACACATCACCCACTCTTCTAACCACTTGAAGACAAAGCCCTTTCTGACACTTATTGTTTACATGAAAAAGTTATTTTTTTTTGCAAAAAAATTACTTTGAACCCCCAAACATTATATATTTTTTTTAAAGCAAATGCCCTACAGATTAAAATGGTGGGTGTTTCATTTTTTTTTTTTCACACAGTAATTGCGCAGCGATTTTTCAAACGCATTTTTTGGGGAAAAAACACACTTTTTTAAATTTTAATGCACTAAAACACACTATATTGCCCAAATGTTTGATGAAATAAAAAAGATGATCTTAGGCCGAGTACATGGATACCAAACATGACATGCTTTAAAATTGCGCACAAACGTGCAGTGGCAACAAAATAAATACATGTTTAAAATCCTTCAAAAGCCTTTACAGGTTACCACTTTAGATTTACAGAGGAGGTCTACTGGAAAAATTACTGCCCTCGATCTGGCCTTCGCGGTGATACCTCACATGCATGGTGCAATTGCTGTTTACGTTTGACGACAGACCGCCGCTTGCGTTCGCCTTAGCGCGAGAGCAGGGGGCGACAGGGGTGCTTTTTTTTTTTTTTTCTTTATTATTTTTTTGTTTTTTAATCTTACTTTTAAACTGTTCCTTTCATATTTTTTTTTTTAATCATTTTTATTGTTATCTCGGGGAATGTAAATATCCCCTATGATAGCAATAGGTAGTGACAGGTACTCTTTTTTGAAAAAATTGTGGTCTATTAGACCCTAGATCTCTCCTCTGCCCTCAAAGCATCTGACCACACCAAGATCGGTGTGATAAAATGCTTCCCCAATTTCCCAATGGCGCTATTTACATCCGGCGAAATCTAAGTCATAAAATGCTCGTAGCTTCCGGTTTCTTAGGCCATAGAGATGTTTGGAGCCACTCTGGTCTCTGATCAGCTCTATGGTCAGCTGGCTGAATCACCGGCTGCATTCTCAGGTTCCCTGTTGAGACAGGAGAGCCAGAGAAAAACACGGAAGACGGTGGGGGGGGGGGGCATTCCCTCCCACGGCTTGTAAAAGCAGTCTAGTGGCTAATTAGCCGCTAGGATTGCTTTTACATGAAAGCCGACCGCTGGCTGAAAAGAATGATACCAAGATGATACCTAAACCTGCAGGCATCATTCTGGTATAACCACTCAAAGTCGTGAATGGCGTACCTGAAGACAAAAAAATGGTTAACAATGGTTAACAATAAAGCACAGTAAACAGTAAAGTATAAATAATTACATACCTGAAAAACAAACATGATAAAACATAATAACAATAACAATAACAATAACAATAACAATAAAACATTGCAGAATAGAATACAGTAAAAAAGAGCAGAACAATAGAGAGAGAGAATAGAGAGAGAGAGAACAATAAAACGACAACTATTTTTTTTTATTTCATATATTTTTTTTTTTTACACTTTTTTTGTAACTAACTTTTATAACGGTAACCGGTTCCAGGTTCGGGTCTCTCAAAATGTGATGGCATCTTGGGAGACCCTGTGAAAGTGCACCTAGTCTGTGGAATGCTGTACCCTACGCTAATACTCAACTAGTGTATGGTAGCGTTCAAAACATTCACCAATGCAAAGACCAGGATTGTCAGGACAGGAGGGACAATAATAGTGGGTGTCACGCCTATATCCGCGCTTGCTGCAGACACTACCTCTTTTTTGGGGGGGTTCGTTGGGTAGGGGTACTCGGGAGGACATAAAAATGCCTCTCATGCAGCCGACTGCATTTGGTTGGGGATGTGAATGGGGGAAGTACAGGCGCTGCAGAAGTGGTGGGCTCCCAATTAGGATTGGCGAATGCAGCAGGAAGGGCACTATGGGCACGACGGGCCTGTGTTTGTCTTTTTGGTGGCAGCGGGACACTACTTGTGCTTGCCACCTCACCAGCTTGAACTGCACTTATGGGACTCGCCACGTCACCAAGTGTTACTGCAGTGCTGGTTTGACTACGACCGGGGTGTACTACGCCGCTGGTGCTTGCCAGTTCCCCAAAACGCTACCAAAAAAACTGTTAGCGATCGCAGGGATCAGGCCTGATTCTGCGAACGCTGCAGTTATGCGTTTAGAGTTTTGTAAGTGACAGTGATCGATCGATACTGCACTTGGGTGGGCTGGGCTGGGCCAGGCGGAGGGGCAAAACGCAGGTGCTAGCAGGTATCTGGGCTGATCCCGCTAACACTGCGTTTTTGGGAACCTTAAACTGCTGGGGACGCTAGTATAGATCAGATTGGATCAGATATTGATGCGATCAGATACTATACCACTAAGGGAGGTGTATGCTGCGTGCGTGGGTGTTAGCGGTACTGGCGCTAACTTGACGCTGCCTGGGGCTGGTGCTTGCCAGTTCCCCAAAATGCTACCAAAAAAACTGTTAGCAATCGCAGGGATCAGGCCTGACTCTGCGAACGCTGCAGTTATGCGTTTAGTGTTTTGTAAGTGACAGTGATCGATCGATACTGCACTTGGGTGGGCTGGGCTCGCCTGGGCGGAGGGGCAAAACGCAGGTGCTAGCAGGTATCTGGGCTGATCCTGCTAACACTGCGTTTTTGGGAACCCTAAACTGCTGGGGACAATAGTATAGATCTGATCGGATCAGATATTGATCCGTTCAGATACTATACCACTAAGGGAGGTGTATGGTGCGTGCATGGGTGTTAGCGGTACTGGCGCTAACCTGACGCTGCCTGGGGCTGGTGCTTGCCAGTTCACCAAAATGCTACCAAAAAAACTGTTAGCGATCGCAGGGATCAGGCCTGACTCTGCGAACGCTGCAGTTATGCGTTTAGTGTTTTGTAAGTGACAGTGATCGATCGATACTGCACTTGGGTGGGCTGGGCTGGGTCGGGCGGAGGGGCAAAACGCAGGTGCTAGCAGGTATCTGGGCTGATCCCGCTAACACTGCGTTTTTGGGAACCCTAAACTGCTGGGGACGCTAGTATAGATCTGATCGGATCAGATATTGATGCGATCAGATACTATACCACTAAGGGAGGCGTATGCTGCGTGCGTGGGTGTTAGCGGTACTGGCGCTAATCTGACGCTGCCTGGGGCGACGCATATCACCGCCGGGCGATCGGGGGGCTAAACCTTTATTCGGTAATAAACAGCGGGTGCCCTGACACTATAAAAAATAAACGAACTAACCAGCATCAACCGTAATGATTATACAGTGATCAGTGGTGAAAGGGTTAACTAGGGGCCAATCAAGGGGTTAAAACATTTATTAGGTAGTATATGGGGGTCCCTGACGCTATAAAACGCTGACGGCGAACCTAAATATTTACCTCACTAACTAGCGTCACCAGCGACACTAATACAGCGATCAGAAAAATGATCGCTTAGCGACACTGGTGACAGGGGGTGATCAAGGGGTTAAAACTTTATTAGGGGGGGTTAGGGGGGTACCCTAGACCTACAGGGGGGTAACAGTAACTGTCCCAACACTGTAACTGTCACAAACTGACACCTAGCAGTAATCAGAAAAAATAAAAATAAAAAAAAATAAAAAAACCTGCTGGTGTCAGTTTGTGACAGGGGGGGGGTGATTGGGGGGGGATCGGGGGGCGATCGGGGGGGGGATCGGGGTGTTTTGTATGCCTGGCATGTTCTACTGTGTGTGTGTGTGTGTTGGTGCACTCACATACTTGTCGTCTCTCCTCGGGCCGGAACGGAAAATACCGACCCGAGGGGAGATGACATCACTTCCTTTGCTGCTGTTTAGCATACAGCAGCAAAGGAGTGTTCTCATTGGCCGGCGGCGATCGTGAGGGGGGGGCCACGAACGGATGGCCTCCCCCTCGTCTCTGATCGCCGGGGGACAGAACGGGACCGCCTCGGGCGGCGGGGGGGGTCCGATCGGACCCCCCACCCGCGGGAGGCAAATCACGTACCCTGTACGTGATTTTGCCTGCCCGTGCCGCCTTGCCGACGTACATCGGCGTGAGGCGGTCCTTAAGTGGTTAAAGTGACACAGTGCCGAATCGCAAAAAGTGCTCTGGTCAGGAAGGGGGTAAAATCTTCCGGGCTGAAGCGGTTAACTACAATATTTACCTGATGATATCTGTTCATATCCCCATGATTCTGGAGCCATTGTTCTTATGCAAATAGTTTTTGAATATACAGGTAAATATTATGACCATTGATGGTTCTGATGCTATGCATTTTTTCAGTCGATGAATGTCTTTTTCAGTTTCTTTAAATTGTATATATGCATTTATTGTTATATTGTTGTAATTGTTGATAGTTCTGTTTTTTCAAATAATTTGTTTATTTTAGTGTTTATTGTGCCTAATACCAATTATATCTCCTGAAGAAGCCAATTACCAAGGCAAAACATGTAGAGAATAAATCAGTCAGCACATGTATTAGTACTATGACATTAACATTTACTCTTTGTATGTTTGTTTTTACTGTTTAAATACATTTCTATTTTTATAAAATTATTTTGGTCTAATTTGGCACCTTAACAATCCAATGTACCCTTTTCAAATTTTACAATATCCCACCCATAATCCCCATGTAGAAAAATAATTCTACCCATATTCTTATCAGAAATGGGTTGAATATGTTCCTATGTATGCTTAACTACAATATTCCACCCATAATCCCCATGTAGAAAAATTATTATATGCATATTATTATCAATAATGGGTTAAATATGTTCATTGTCATGTGTTAACATGACATTCCTCCCATAAACCACATGAGAAATAATAAAATAATAATTCTACCCATATTCCCAAAAGCAGGTCAAATGTAATTGTCCCATTACTTCTGTATAAGTTACAATGATTCTGTTGAAAAAAAAAAACAAGTGAACAGTTAAACATTAGCAACTGCTTCTTGCAACATTGTATCAAGCACTGCAGGGAAGAATAACATATTTTGAGAAACAACAGTCATTACCATATATGTGTATAAAGTACACTGACATCTAGTGAGAGTTCTCAGTATTGCAGCCAATAATCCAATCATCCCATCATCCCAATATGCAGTTTAGTACGTCCCTTTTTTTTGTAAACCTAATTAAAAGAAAAAAAGATATAGGAAAATGTAAAAAAAATAAAAATAAATAACTCCCAAGAACTTCTTCTTCTTAACCCTACGGACTAAGACTGGGCTGCCATTAAAGTTCATGTGTGTGTAAAGGCAGGCGTCCCAATACTTTTGGATAAATAGTGTATCTGGAAAAGATTTACAATGGTGGTGGAACCCTCCTACACATAAATACTACATTTAGACATAGTCATAAGTCCTGGCAGATGAGACAACTTCTCTACACGAAGCAGCATGTTTGGGATTTGAACCCAGACGCTGCAGGGATACTAAGCAGAAGTACTAACCTCTAAGCCATGGAACTGCCACATGTGAGAACCTCCTACACATAACTACACATAAAAAAACATAAATACTGCATTTCTTTGGACATACAGGTGATGGAATTACATTACTCAAGAGTTATTCTTCTTGATTTATTCTGTGATATTTGGTGTTTTTTGTGGGTAAGAGTAGAATATTACCCTCAAATTTTTCGGAATTACATTTTGATTTCTGATGTTGGTACACATATCATATTTTTATTAAAAAGCACAAAAAATTGTGATTCATTTTAAATTTGCATCAGCAATGTTATTGTTTGTGCTTTGTAAAGACACCTGTGTGAGTTTGGGGTAAAGATTGTTGTGAGATGGAGAGTAACAAGTGAAAGTGACAGAAAATAGAGCAGATTTTCACTTCCAAAAAATGCTCTCTAATTAGCTCTCATTTTGGTATTTACTATAGCGCCGGGTAAAAAAAGACACTGGAGCTAAAATGAGAGCCATTTCAGGTCTGAGCATGCTCAGTTGTGTTGGCACCTAGTTGTCCAAAACGGGGAATTTTTCACTTCTCAGACTTTTAAAGATTTTTCAGTGTAGAAATCACTTTTTCACACAGTTTAAAAGCAGATTATCTTTAAATAATATACCACATATTTCAGTACCATTTAGGCAATTATATCATGCTCCAAACATTATTTCCATGTGCAATTCTCCAGGTTTTAGCAGAGTAATGCCCCGTACACACGTACAGATTTTCCGATGGAAAATGTCCGATCGGAGCGTGTTGTCGGACATTCCGACCGTGTGTGGGCTCCATCGGACATTTTCCATCGGATTTTCCGACACACAAAGTTTGAGAGCAGGCTATAAAACTTTCCGACAACAAAATCCGATTGCGTCAATTCCGACCGTGTGTGTGTGGCCAGTTCCGACGCGCAAAGTGCCACGCATGCTCAGAAGAAATTCCGAGACGGAACAGCTCGGTCTGGTAAAATTAGCGTTCGCAATGGATACAGCACTTTCGTCACGCTGCAATGTAAAAAATGGTTTATTACAGCGCACTCTCTTCTTCTTTATAATGTGAGAAGAATGAAGTAGTTTTGCTGCTTATATTCACACAGACTTCTCACAAACGTCTTTCTTTATTATTTATCGGTATTCCCTCAATATATTTTGATTTGTCACATCTGACAACATTTTTTTTTTTTTTTTCTTTTTTTGTTTTTTAAAGGCTGTTTTTTTTGGGGGGGTTTGTATTTTTTTTTAAGGCTGATCTTTGTTTTATTTTTTGTTAGTTTTACTTCCTAATATTTTTGTGTGTGTTTTGTGTGTCAAGTTACCACAACACCATTATTATCTTGTATTATTGAATCTCAATGAGATTGTTTGGTGTTGGTGTCCCTTGTTAATTTCACATTGTATTTTTGAAATGTACCTGAATCCTCACAAACAAACTGTCCTTTTTGAAAACACACATAGGCGAGTATAATTGAAACAAAAAATACTTTATTAAGGGCTCAGAACCAAACAAAGAGGGAGGCAACGCTGGAGAAACAGCAGAAATTGGTGAAGCCTTGGACCCTCAGGGCAGACATCAAATTATTTAACATCAAAATTGGTGGCCTGAGGAGTCCATATCTAAGGGAGTGCAGTCTGGTCCAAAAGTCCCAGAGATTTGGATCTTTTGCCAGACCAGACTGAACCCAGGGTCATCACTTTCTGGTCTTCTTTCCACGCTTCCTTCCTGGCTGTGGCTCTGGTGTTGGAGATGTGGCAGGAGGAGGAGTAGGACCTGAAGGAAGAGGAGAGGGAGGAGGAGGACCTGGAGGAGAAGGAGGACTATGTGTGAGGTTACAAATGTGGGTAGCAGATGTTATTTGGCCCCTCAACCCCTTATTGAGAGCTTCCAAAATTAAGGACTCACACAGGAGTCGTTGGCCCTCCTCCATCTGCAGCATTTTGCAGGTAGTTATGCCAGCAAAGTCCTCCTCCACACTGTGGGGGCTTCTCAGGGCCTCAGTGGCCTTCCAAAAGAGGCCTATGGCAGCCTCCTCCAGGTTACTCCTCTTCCTGCCACTTTGTCTTTGCGGGGAGGGACCTGGATATCCTGGCTGAGACATCCCTGTGTATGAAAAAGGGACATGGTTTTAGTTTTTGCATCATCAATCACAATCATAAATTACTACTCCAAACTAACATCTACTTAACATCATTGATTAGACAAGCAGAAATATTTAGAGGAATGCTATACCTGGCTCAAGTTGGGCTCCTCCACATGTTGCTGCCTGGAAGGCCCAGGTTGGACATCAGAAGCCTCAGCTGGGGGGAAGGAAGCGTGGAGGGAAGACTGGAGAGTGCTGGCCTGGATTCAGTCTGACCTGCCAGAAAATGCAGCCTGTCATAGTACCACAGCCTGGGGACATAGATGTCATCTGCAGCTCCGGATCTCTGAGAATCCTGGACCTTCTTGTGCTCCCTTAGATAAGTGCTCCTCAGGCCACTAATTAGGATCTTCAAATAGGTGATGTCTGCCGTGGGGATCACCGTCTTCACAAATTCCAGCAATTGATCCAGCGCTGCCTTCCTCTTTGGTTCTTATATTCAGGGTGGTTTATCTCCCGTAGACAGGGCAGCTCCCTGAACATATCAATGAAGATTGGCATAAAGTCGTTATCTTTCAAGATATCCATTTTCACTGCAAGACACAACACAAGACAAACCCTAATGTCAGCCTAAAGTCTTCTAAACTTGTGCAAATACAGCCCTCAATCTAGAAGCAGTATAGGCCCACTGTTAAATCTTACCTTCGTTATCATGATCGGCGCCTCCGTTACTCCTTCCTCCGCTCACAGATCGTACGTACTACGCACGCGTGTTACGCTTTATAGACACTGCGCATGCGTGAAACTCCGCCCGCCCCTGACGTTCTTTCTAGTCTATTCCCCGCCCCTTCTCATTCGGCACAGTGGGGAAGAGCACATGGCGGAGTCAGAGCAGGTGTCTGATATTTACACCAACGAGGAGGAGGAAAGCACAGAGCCTGAAACATCCTGATCCAGAAGGAGACGATATAAGGCATCAAATATGTCCTTTGGGGAGATGTTGGAGATGGTCGACATCCTGAAGAGGGCTGACTATGATGGAAAGTATGGACCTTACCCCAACCCCAATGTGAGAAATGCCAAGATCATGGAATTTTGGCGTATGCCGATCGAAAGATCAGCTCAGGAAGCGGTGGTCGAACCTTAAATTAAGAGAACACGAGCAGTACAGAAAGATCCGGAGAGTGCTGCAAAAAAGTAGGTAGTTGTGCTGTGTTCCTATTCTTTTTGTCTTTATTACGTTCGTGCTGCTCCATGTGCTTTTCTTAACTGTTAATCCAGTTTAAAATGTCAACTTTCATGTTCATGGGCACATTATTCGTTCGTATCAAACATTTTTCTTTCGGCCTATAAAACACCATTGTTTGGGCCATATGCATTTGCCAACATTTTTTAGGGCCTACTTGTCTGAAAATAATTTGGTTGTGTAGATGTGTTTGTTACTAGAATGAAAGGCAAACTAGATTCTGTGTAAGGAGAGGACACTCAGCAGCTGGTTACACATCTGGACGCTGGAGCACTAATGTGGGACACAAGAACACCCTTTTTATTAGGGGGACCACACAGGTGCTCCAGTGTATACTATAGGGGTGTCTCCATCTGTGAAGCTTGTACAAAACAGATAAAGTATTCAAGCTTGACAAAGGACACTAATGCCGCATACACACGGTCGGACTTTCTAGAAAGCTAGGTCCGACGTACTTGCCGCCAGACTTCCCGCGGACTACCGCCGGACTTTCTGAACGGCCGGACTTGCCTACACACGGCCGGACTTTCCAGAATCCGGTCTTCCCGACGGACTTCCGCCGGACTTTCAGAATGAACGGACTTTCCCACACACGGACAAGTCCGTTCATTTTGAACGTGACTCGGGTACGACGGGACTAGAAAAGGAATTCAATCTCGCCGCTTTTTTTGGCGAGATTGAAACCTTGCGAGCCCCGTCGCAGGCCCTTAGGTCTGGTATGGAACTTTAAGGGGAACCCCCTACGCCGAAAAACCGGCGTGGGGGTCCCCCCAAAATCCATACCAGACCCCGATCCGAGCACGCAGCCCGGCCGGTCAGGAAAGGGGGTGGGGACGAGCGAGCGCCCCCCCCCTCCTGAACCGTACCAGGCCGCATGCCCTCAACATGGGGGGGGTGCTTTGGGGGAGGGGGCGCCTTACGGTGCCCCCCCACCACAAAGCACCTTGCCCCCATGTTGATGAGGACAAGGGCCTCTTCCCGACAACCCTGGCCGTTGGTTGTCGGGGTCTGCGGGCGGGGGGCTTATCGGAATCCGGGAGCCCCCTATAATAAGAGGGCCCCCAGATCCCGGCCCCCCCACCCTATGTGAATGAGTATGGGGTACATGGTACCCCTACCCATTCATCTAGGTAAAAAGTGTCAATAATAAAACACAACACAGGTTTTTAAAATAATTTATTAAACAGCTCCGGGGGGGTCTTCTTCCGTCTTCGGGGGTCCCTCCGGTTCATCTTCTCCCGGCGTCCGGTTGGTTCTTCTCCGCTCTCCGGCCTCTTCTCCCGGTGTCCCAGGTCTTCGGCCGGCCCCTCCGCTGTCTTCAGGTAGCTCTATTGCCAGCGGAGGTCCGGACTTCTGGGCTTCTTGGCTTCTTGGCTTCTTGTGTTCTCTTCTCTTCCCCCAGATGTTGACACGACGCTCTCTCCGGCTGGACTGGTCTCTGAGGGCTGCGTTGTGACTTATATAGGCGGAGACCCCGCCCCCATATGATGTCACAGTCCCTGGGCATGCTGGGACTGTGACGTTTGAGGGGGCGTGGTCGAAAATTTGTTTTTCCTATTGCAGCGAGCGCGAGATGCAGTAACCTGCTCCTCCGTCGTATCTGGTCCTTCGGACTAGCATACAGACGAACGGGCTTTCCGTCAGGAACTGAGTCCGGCGGAGGTACGACGTAAAGATTTGAAGCAGGCTTCAAATCTAAAGTACGTCGGATTTCCGCCCGAAACGGTCCGTCGGAGGTCCGATGGAGACCACACACGGTCGGATTGTCCGCCGGACTTGGTCCGGCGGCGTCCGTCAGACTTTTGCAGGTGAAAAGTCCGACCGTGTGTACGCGGCATAAAAATTCTACATCTTGGAACTCAGCCAAAATAGACAATTGTACCCCACTTCAAAGCAATGTTTCCTATTTATAGTTCTTCCCTCAAATATCTGTGTGCTAAGTATACGTTTTTTTTTTTACATAGGGGTGAAAAGACTCGGAGGAGACCCCTCTCCGAGGAGACCAGAGACCCCCCACCTCTGGAAGAAGGGGAAATCCCCCAAAGACAAGAAGAGCAGGAGGAGGAAGACGTGGTGGAAATTGGCACCACAACTGTTTCATAGCTAACCCTTAAGTGTAGTGCAGAGTAGTGCCACAATTAAGTGAATAGTTAAAATAACGGTGACACCGACTTTAGGTTCTCATGTAGAATTATCCTGGGGACTACCTTGCACTAATGTATCGTTTTGTATAATAGGCTTATCAATATTTCCAGTATAGGCGGATCCTTGCCTTTAAGCATCTATGCACATTTTTAAGCATGCAGATGCCTCAGTAAAGTTTTTATTTCCTACACCATAAAGGATGCATGTAAGACCAATAGTGCACTAACTGTACACAGTGATAACTCCATCTCCCTGGTACACTTTTTTCACACGAGTAACAACTGACACCCTGGGTTTCCATACAAAATTACCCTGAGGACCATTTTGCACTAATGTGTTGTTTGGTAGTAACATACTTATTAATACTATGAGTATAGGCTTATCAACATAGGTGGATCCTTGCCTTTTTGTACCTCGGTAATCTTAGGCACGCAGATGTTTCAGCAAGCCTTTGTCTTTTTACATTATAAGGGATGCATGTAAGACTAATAGCGAACAGACTGTATATAGTGATAATTCCTCTTGATATATCCCTCCCACACGAGCAACAATTTATTCAATGTACCCCTGTGGGATTACTCTCGTAGCTTACCAATTTAATTTATTTTTTATTTTATTTACTCATAGCATGAGTCTTGATTTTTACAAGCCTTCTTATTGTAAAGTATAGTGTGTATATAAAAACATTGTATGGGGTATACGTAGTGGGCACGTAAGCCGGAACCTGGAATAGTACAGTGACAGATACTGGCTGTGGTGTAACATATGATGCGGAGTTTTGTGGGGGAATGTCTGCATTATATAGTTATTGCCCTAAAAACCCCCCGGATGTGCTATTCAATATCCAATATAGTGTATGATACATGTGGTCTGATGATGTTTATATATTGCCTGTTGAGGGCATGCCATGGGGTCCGTCTAAATTGGCCAGTATGCATTAAGTAAGTTTTCCGTCCCTTAACAAGACACCACTGCGGACACTGTATAGACACTGCTTGTAACATCCCGCCCCTTCCTGCATTGTGATTGGTTAACCCCTGAATGGGGGATGGGACGGACATGGCGGCTCTCCTATTTCATGACATAGTGTGTGGCGTGCTGGCACCGTCGCTGAGGACGTCAATGACGAAATGCGTACGACAGTGCCACGCACGCTACGTCACTTCTACCACAGAGTACATCAGAAAAATGTCTGTAAGAAGGTGGGACGTCCCAGGCCTTTGGATAAGGATGGTGAAACAACCGTAGTGGGTTCAAACAAAAGCGCATTACCCCCGTGGGGGTGAGGGGATCTGGTGAGTGGGGACTCTGGAGGGGGAGCACAAAGTCACAAGTGTTCTTTGAATTCCTGAAAACACTCAAAGTCACTGTTTTTGTGTTAAATCCCTATGAATGAAGACCTAATCTATCGGATGGACTATTAGTCATGCACAGGTGTATCAAGATTTTTTGAAAACACGTATATTCACCAATTTGTGCTATTAACCCTGAGTGGGGACTTAATATATCATATGGACTATTAGTTTGCATATGTATACCTACACTATTTTTATTATTCTTATTGTTTTATATAAGGTTTTCTCATAACAGGGCTCTCTAATAAGTGTGTATAATTGTATTGTACTCACTAAAGTTGTTATCAACACATATTATTTATGATTGTTAAGCACGGTAATTATGTGGAGTCTTATGTACCCAATATTCACCTTGGAATATATATTGGGTGAAATTCACTAGTGGAAAAACGTCAATTGAGTGAGGATAATCCAAGTTATATGGCGGATCACCTCGCTTAAGTGATTAACAGCTATACACATTATTCACGGATTTGAAGTTCACTGATCACTATATTATACAATCAATTATATTTATTTGCAGCATATCACATTTGAGTTAACCACTAACTGGCACTCTTACCCAAACTAGGGAGCACCACCACCCCCCCTTTTTTCATTATTACCTTGCATTTATAGATCCCTTAGAGGAGCTATATCAGGGGAGGCAGCATACCTAGACAGGCTCCTAAGCGCAGTCATTTATCTTTTTATTTGACAACAGGTGAGTGTCTGCGACCACAGGCTCAGGTAAGAGATGGATGCTGGCATATTTATAATACATGTTTTTTTTGGTTTCTATCTTTTTAGGTGATTGTGATGTTGTGGATCCAGATCCTTTCACCTCAGGAAGTGCACAGATCCTGATCGGGGAGATCATGGGGTGTAATGTTGCATTGGAAAACATCAAGAAAAACATCAATGATGTTCTTAAAAAAAATAAGAACATCATTGATGTTTTGGGGAGAGTTTAAAACCCCTCCAAATCCCTTTGTTTTATGGTGTACTACAATTTTAACATTTATTGTCAAATAGTAAAAAAGCCACATTTTGAGGATGCACACAGTGTGTCAACATGTGCTATCTGCCATCACGGGAGATCAATGGATGCGCTTTGGGGTGCAACCCCTTCCTCAATAATAAAGTAGCTGAGAGGAAGGGGGTTGCTCCCCCAAAACACGTCCCTTGATCCCCTGTGATGGCAGGTAGCACATGTTGACATTCGTAAATTTGTGTGCATCTTCAAAATTTGGCTTTTCCGGGGGTGACTTCACCCCATCTGAACGCAATATCAAACACAGTTCCTAAATACTCATGTTTGATATTGCCTTCAAGTTCTACCAAATGTGAACTTTGTAAGTTCAAGATTTGTGTCTTTCTTGTTGGTTTTAAACATGCCTGTTTTATCTTAAATGGACATTTCTACTTTTTCTAATCCCACCCCAAAAATTGTTATACAACAAACATGTTGGTTTGTTTTAAAAACCTTTTCTAAATGCACATGTGATTGTGCAGGTATTAAAAAGATTGTTAATCAAGAATGTGTGGATTATTGTCTCAACGCTCCAACACTTTTGTGGTGCTCTAATTGCTGCTTTCTGTGACAATAGGGGTTATTTCCTAAGGGCAAATCCACTTTGCACTACAAGTGCAGTTAAGTGCACTTGTAGTGCAAAGTGTCTTTGCCTTTAGTAAATAACACCCAACAGTGCTTTGTAAGGTTACACAATCACGCCATTTTCAGGACTCACCACATTTCTGTCAGGGTCAGCTAAAACAAACACAAGCAGTAAATGTCACCAAAGATTTGCTTAATGTTTTTTTTAATTTGATAAAAGTTTCACACATTGTCTGGCATATTGATAGCCCCCTACCCGCAAAGAATTCAAGGTATCTTAGCCGGACATCACGGGCACTCAGGGAGTACAAGCCAGGACGGCCACTTTAAAGCGCCGTCAGGGTTGGTTCATTTTGAGTTCCGGCTTCAGGCCCAACTGAGCTAGTATAGTTGGCAGAATGTTGCCGTAAAAAGTTGTGTAGAACACAGCACGCCAGGATAATGTGATTCAGTTTGTACTCCGCCATATGTATGGGTGTTAGAAATAGGCGGAACCGGCTGGCCATGATTCCAAACGTGTTTTCCACAACTCTTCTGGCTCTGGCCAGCCGGTAATTAAAAACCCTCTGGTCCGGGGTGAGGGTCCTCATCGGGAATGGCCGCATAAGATGGTCCCCCAGCGCAAAGGCTTCATCCGCAATGAAGACGAATGGGAGTCCTTCCACATTGTCTTCTGGAGGTGGCAAGTCCAAGCTGCCATTCTGGAGACGCCTGTAGAACTCCGTCTGGGCGATGACTCCACCATCGGACATCCGGCCATTCTTCCCCACGTCCACATACAGGAATTCATAAGTAGCCGACACCACCGCCAACATCACAATACTATTGAACCCCTTATAATTATAATAGTACGACCCCGAGTTGGGTGGTGGGATGATGTGGACGTGTTTCCCATCAATTGCCCTTCCGCAGTTAGGAAAGTCCCACCGCTGGGCAAAGTGGGAGGCCACAGTCTGCCATTCCTGTGGCGTGAAAGGAAACTGTTGAGGAAAAAAAATTAGGCTTTTTGCACATAAACATGGAAAGCAGATTAGACACAAACATTCTTGGCCAACATCAAGATAACATAACAGCCCCTCCTTAGTTACACTATTGGCAGCCCACTGGACAGGTAAGAAGTGTCATAATACAAATATATAAATACACACTGTACACATTTGAGCACATTTGGACATTCTGCTATTACCTATCAAGATAATAATAGGATACAAAAACTTTAAACAGTACCATTTGAAAGTATACAGGCAGGCCTTTGCACTACATGCTTTGGGGAAGTCATCCATAAATCTGACCACAAAAGAGGTGGGTATTAGGGATGAGCCGAACACGCGAACACCGTTAAAGTCTATGGGACACGAACATGAATAATCAAAAGTGCTAATTTTAAAGGCTTATATGCAAGTTATTGTCATAAAAAGTGTTTGGGGACCCGGGTCCTGCCCCAGGGGACATGGATCAATGCAAAAAAGTTTTAAAAACGGACATTTTTTCAGGAGCAGTGATTTTAATAATGCTTAAAGTCAAACAATAAAAGTGTAATATCCCTTTAAATTTCGTACCTGGGGGGTGTCTATAGTATGCCTGTAAAGGGGCGCATGTTTCCCGTGTTTAGAACAGTCTGACAGCAAAATGACATTTCGAAGGAAAAATATTATTTAAAACTACCCGCGGCTATTGCATTGCCGACAATACACATTGAAGTTCATTGATAAAAACGGCATGGGAATTCAACACAGGGAAACCCCGAACCAAAATGTAAAAAAAAAATGACATGGGAGTCCCCCTAAATTCCATACCAGGCCCTTCAGGTCTGGTATGGATATTAAGGGGAACCCCGGCCAAAATTTAAAAAAAAAATGACGTGGGGTTCCCCCTAAATTCTATACCAGACCCTTCAGGTCTGGTATGGATTTTAAGGGGAACCCCGCGCCAAAAAAAAAAAACGGCGTGGGGTCCCCCCAAGAATCCATACCAGACCCTTATCCGAGCATGCAACCTGGCAGGCCGCAGGAAAGGAGGGGGGGACGAGAGTGCCCCCCCCTCCTGAACCGTACCAGGCCACATGCTCTCAACATTGGGAGGGTGCTTTGGGGTAGCCCCCCAAAACACCTTGTCCCCATGTTGCTGAGGACAAGGGCCTCATCCCCACAACCCTGGCCGGTGGTTGTGGGGGTCTGCGGGCGGGGGGGCTTATCAGAATCTGGAAGCCCCCTTTAACAAGGGGACCCCCAGATCCCGACCCCTCCCTGTGTGAAATGGTAAGGGGGTACTTACCCCTACCATTTCACTAAAAAAACTGTCAAAAATGTTAAAAATGACAAGAGACAGTTTTTGACAATTCCTTTATTTAAATGCTTCTTCTTTCTTCTATTTTCCTTCATCTTCTTCTTCTTCTGGTTCTTCTGGTTCTTCCTCCAGCGTTCTCGTCCAGCTTCTCCTCCGCGGCGTCTTCTATCTTCTTCTCCTCGGGCCGCTCCGCACCCATGGCATGGGGGGAGGCTCCCGCTCTTCTCTTCATCTTCTTCTTCATCCTCTTCTCTTCTTCCTTCTTCTCTTCTTCATTTTCTTCTCCGGGCCGCTCCGCACCCTTGCTGGTATGGAGGGAGGCTCCCGCTGTGTGACGGAGTCTCCTCGTCTGACGCACGGTGACTTGACGGGACTTCCCTGTGACGTCACGGGGAATGCCACAGGGAAGTCCCGTCATGTCCCGTGCGTCAGAGGGGGCGGGGTCACCGGGTGGCCCCGCCCCCCGTTATTTAAGAACCGTCAGCCGAGGAGACGCCATCACACAGTAGGAGCCTCCCTCCATGCCAGCATGGATGCGGAGCGGCCCGGAGAAGAAAATGAAGAAGAGAAGAAGAGAAGAAGGAAGAAGAGAAGAGGATGAAGAAGAAGATGAAGAGAAGAGCGGGAGCCTCCCCCCATGCCATGGGTGCAGAGCGGCCCGAGGAGAAGAAGATAGAAGACGCCGCGGAGGAGATGCTGGACGAGAACGCTGGAGGAAGAACCAGAAGAGCCAGAAGAACCAGAAGAAGATGAAGGAAGATAGAAGAAAGAAGAAGCATTTAAATAAAGGAATTGTCAAAAACTGTCTCTTGTCATTTTTAACATTTTTGACAGTTTTTTAGTGAAATGGTAGGGGTAAGTACCCCCTTACCATTTCACACAGGGGGGGGCCGGGATCTGGGGGTCCCCTTGTTAAAGGGGACTTCCAGATTCCGATAAGCCCCCCGCCCGCAGACCCCCACAACCACCGGCCAGGGTTGTGGGGATGAGGCCCTTGTCCTCATCAACATGGGGACAAGGTGTTTTGGGGGGCTACCCCAAAGCACCCTCCCAATGTTGAGGGCATGTGGCCTGGTACGGTTCAGGAGGGGGGCTGCACTCTCGTCCCCCCTCTTTTCCTGCGGCCTGCCAGGGTGCGTGCTCGGATAAGGGTCTGGTATGGATTTTTGGGGGACCCCACGTCATTTTTTTTTTTTGGGCGGGGTTCCCCTTAATATCCATACCAGACCTGAAGGGCCTGGTATGGAATTTAGGGGGACTCCCACGTCTTTTTTTTTTTGGTTCGGGGTTTGCCTGTGTTGAATTCCCATGCCGTTTTTATCAATGAACTTCTATGTGTATTGTCGGCAATGCAATAGCCGCGGGTAGTTTTAAATGAATTTTTCCATCGAAATGAAATTTTGCTGTCAGACTGTTCTAAACACGGGAAACATGCGTCCCTTTACAGGCATACTATAGACACCCCCTAGGTACGAAATTTAAAGGGATATTACACTTTTATTGTTTGACTTTAAGCATTATTAAAATCACTGCTCCTGAAAAAACGGCCGTTTTTAAAACTTTTTTTTGCATTGATCCATGTCCCCTGGGGCAGGACCCAGGTCCCCAAACACTTTTTATGACAATAACTTGAGTATAAGCCTTTAAAATTAGCACTTTTGATTTCTCCCATAGACTTTTAAAGGGTGTTCTGCGGCATTCGAATTTGCCGTGAACACCCCAAATTGTTCATGAGTTCGACTCGAACTCGAAGCTCATCCCTAGTGGGTATAGTGTGTATGGGTTTGGCAAAGTCAGCAGATAGATGATTGAGGATAGATAGAGAATTGTTATCAGCTGACTTAGCAGTTGGGGGAGGGAGGGTTCCAAAGATTTGGGGACCCACCAAAAAAAGCCTATGGCACTCTGCCTAAATTTAAAGCACAAATCACATTTCAAAAACATTTTAGGGGGTGTTTGGGGTAAAGCATTACTATGGAGCTGACAAAATACATTGTTAAGTGACTACATGAGGTGAATATAGGGCCAGGAGATCATGCTGGGGAGGTAAGTGAAGGCAAATATGTATGAAGGACAAAAAAATCATTACATAAAAATCCAGCATGCATGAGGACAAAGGGGACATTCACAGCATATTACAATCATGGTAATTAGGGAATGAGGAAAGAAATACAATATATTATCAAACATTAAATACAATTAAATGTGATGTTAAAGGATAAAAATCTTACTTTAATATACTCCTTCTGCAGGACCTGGATGATGGCAGAACAGGTCTCTGGGATAATGATCCCCAGAGCCTGGGGAGAGATGCCTGTCGAGAACTTCAAATCCTGCAGACTTCTCCCCGTCGCCAAGTACCGCAGGGTGGCGACTAGCCTCTGCTCCGGAGTGATGGCTTGCCTCATGCAGGTATCCTGCCTGCTGATATAGGGGGTCAGAAAAACCAACAAACGGTGAAATACGGGGTCCGTCATCCAGAGAAAGTTCCTGAAATCATCAGGATTGTTCTCACGGATCTCACGGAGCAAAGGCATATGACAGAACTGGTCACACTGAAGCAACCAATTCTTGGTCCATGAACTCCTCCCCACCCTGTTCATGGACTGGACTTGTGTCAAGCTAAGGACCCCAACACCAAGCCCCCGCACTGCACGAACTCTACGAGGAGTACGTATATGCAACATGGCTAGAAAACAATCGGCTGCTCAGAACGAAGTAACAGAACGCACTGAAGAACAGCAAGGCCTGTGAGGAGCGGCCTGAAAACGAACGAACAAGAACACAATGACAAGTCACGCGTAGCTTGCTTGCACGCACTGAAGAGCAGATACAAACCCACAAGCACAAACTGAACAGCAGAAAACGATCTGAAAACCACGAGTCTGAAAAAGCGCGAATCGTCTCTCACCAAACTTTTACTAACACGAGATTAGCAAAAGGAGCCAAAAGGGTGCCGCGCTTGGTTCTGAATTGGCCTTTTCTAGTCTTGTCCTACATGGTGTACGTGACCGCGTTCTTGGCGATCGGAAATTCCGACAACTTTGTGCGACCGTGTGTACGCAAACAAGTTTGAGCCAACATCCGTCGGAAAAAATCCTAGGATTTTGTTGTCGGAATGTCTGATCAATGTCCGACCGTGTGTATGAGGCATTAGAGTTTTGGCGCTATCTGGTTTCAGGGAACTATAGTAAATTCGATTTTGGGAGTATTTTCTCACCAGCGCTATAGTGAATACGGTTTAGTGCTAATTATCGTGATTAGCGATAAATTGCCACAAATTAGCGATAATTAGCGGCAATTAGCGCCGCAGCGCTATAGTAAATGACCCCTATATCTGTAGTGTTCATTTATCTCTCTCAAAACCTCTAAGTCCAATGTCTTTCTGCTGCTCCGTTCCTCTGTTATCAGCATAATAACTTCTGACAAGTTGCCCGACACACGAGATAAAAGCAGCTGGAAATTTATGTCTGGGAGGGAACTTATATATAGAAAAACAGAGAGTTGTCTATTCACAGCACAGCTCTTCAAGTCTCTTCATTCCTTTGCCTATGTGGAGTGGGGGTGTGTGCTTTTCCTCCAATCAGCTCACACACAGTGTATGCCCATACTCCTCTCCCACTGCTAAAACAGGAAGAAAGATTTCTAACACGATGTGCACTTTCTAAAGAATGTAAAAAGCTGAAGACAGCACACATACATGTAAAACTAATGTAGGGAGATTTGTTTAATCTCTGTGTATCATCTGAGGCTATTCACTTCACTATAGGAGAGGGTTTACATCCACTTGAACTGACACAAACAAAAAGGTATACTTACCACTTAAAGTGTTTGTAAAGGTAAAGAACAAATTACAGCCAGCTCCTCTGTTATTTTAATCTGTCCTTCACTGTGTAATTGCTTTTGTAACACATTGCTTGTAAATACCTTATCTCTGCTCTTTTATGGCCGGTCAAGTGAGCTCCAGCTCTTCTATTCCTCTGATATACAGGCCACAGAGGGAGGGGCCGAGTTCTCCCTTCAGACGTCAGCCGGGAAGGTCACGTGACCGCTAGGACTGGTCAGAGAAGATAAAAGATAAGGTATTTGCAGGCTTCGTTTTACAAAAACAATTACACACTGTAGGAGAGATTAGTATGACAGAGGATCTGGCTGTAATTGTTCTTTACTTTTACTGCACATACTAATAGCGGCAGGAGGAGGGCTGAGAGGGGAAGAGACATATACTTGAGCTGACAGGCAATGAAGGAGGGAGAGAGGAGAGCAGCGGGGGTGACGGAGGCACGTAAACTGACCACTGTAATCAGGGACCAGCAGCCATGATTACCGTGGTCAGCACACAGAGGGGGACACAGGAACAGGCAGGATCAGCCAGGTTTTTTACAGCTTAGAAAGGGGCAGATTAGACAGCACAAGCATTGTGCTGTGTAATCTGCTACAAGAGAACAGGATCTCTCTTCTTCTTCTTTTTTTTTTTTTTTTTTTAAGGCTCCAACCACTTTAGGACACAGCCTTTTTCTGACATTTGTTGTTTACAAGTAAAAATCTTTATTTTTTGCTAGAAGATTACTTAGAACCCCCAAACATTATATATTTTTTTTAGCAGAGACCACTGTGTGGCAATTTTTTAACCACTTGGCCACTGGGCACTTAAACCCCCTTAATAACCAGACCAATTTTCAGCTTTTGGTGCTCTCACATTTTGAATGACAATTACTCAGTCATGCAACACTGTATCTATATGAAATTTTTGTCCTTTTTTTTCACACAAATAGAGCTTTTTTTGGTGGTATTTAATCACCGCTGGGTTCTTTATTTTTTGCGCTATAAAAGAAAAAAGACTGAAAAATCTGTAAAAAAATGCATTTTTCTTTGTTTCTGTTATAAAATTTTGCAAATTAGTAATTTTTCTTCATATATTTTGGCCAAAATTTATACCGTTACATATCTTTGGTAAAAATAACCCAAATCAGTGTATGTTATTTGGTCTTTGTGAAAGTTATAGAGTCCACAAGCTATGGTGCCAATATCTGAAAATTGGTCACACCTGAAGTATTGATGGCCTATCTAATTTCTTGAGACCCTAGCATGCCAGAAAAGTACAAATACCCCCTAAATGCACGGGCGGCACAGTGGTGTAGTGGGTAGCACTCTCACCTAGCAGTAAGAAGGGTCGCTGGTTCGAATCCCAACCACGACACTACCTGCCTGGAGTTTGCATGTTCTCCCTGTGCCTGCGTGGGTTTCCTCCGGGTACTCCGATTTCCTCCCACACTCCAAAGACATGCTGGTAGGTTAATTGGATCCTGTCTAAATTGTCCATAGTATGTATGAATGTGAGTTAGGGACCATAGATTGTAAGCTCCTTGAGGGGAGGTACTGATGTGAATGTAAAATGTATATGTAAAGTGCTACGTAAATTGACGGCACTATATAAGTACATGACCCCTTTTTGGAAAGAAGACATTCCAAGGTATTTAGAAATATGCATGGTGCGTTTTTTGAAGTTGTCATTTTTCCCACAATTCTTTGCAAAATCAAGTTTTGTTTTTTTCTTTGTTTTTCACAAAATTGTCATATTAGCAGGTTATTTCTCACACACCGCATATGCATACCACAAATTGCACCCCAAAACACATTCTGCTATTACTCCCGACTCGAGTATGGCAATACCACATGTGTGAGACTTTTACACAGCGTGGCCATATACAGAGGCCCAACATGCATGGAGCACCTTCAGGTGTTCTGGAGCACCCAGGCCAATACTGACATTTCTCTCCTACATGTAAAAATCATAATTTATTTGCTAGAAAATTACATAGAACCCCAAAACATTATATATGTTTTTTTTAGCAAAGACCCTAGAGAATATAATGGTGGTCATTGCAACTTTTTATCTTGCACGGTATTTGCGCAGCAATTTTTCGAACAATTTTTGTGCTTTAAAAAAAACAAAACAATAAAGTTAGCCCAATGTTTTTGCATAATGTGAAAGATGAAGTTACGCCGAATAAATAGATACCCAACATGTCACCTTTCAAAATTGCACACGCTTGTGGAATGGTGCCAAACTTCGCTACTTAAAAATCCCCATAGGCGACGCTTTAAAATTTTTTACTGATTACATGTTTTGGAGTTACAGATTAGGTCTAGGGCCAAAATTATTGCTCTCGCTCTACCGATCGCAGCAATACCTCATATGTGTGCTTTGAACAATGTTTTCATATGTGGGCTGGACTTGCGTATGCGTTCTCTTCTGCATGCGAGCACACGGGGACAGGGATGCTTTAAATTTTTATTTTTTTTATTGTTTATTTTACTTTATTTATTTTATTTTGATGCTTTTTTCCCCCCCAAAAATTTTTTGATCACTTTTATTCCTATTAAAAGGAATGTAAACATCCCTTGTAATAGGAATATGGCATGACAGGTCCTCTTTACAGTGAGATATGGGGTCAATAAGACCCCACATCTCACCTCTAGGCTGGGAAGCCTGAAATAAAAAAAAAAAAAGATCCTGGCTTCGATCGTAGCGGTGAGTCGGTAGAAGCACCGGAGGGCGGCGGGAGTGGGGACGTCCCCTCTCGCCTCCCATAAGAATGATCAAGCAGTGGAAGAGCCGCTATGATCATTCCTATGGTGTAGGGAATCGCCGGCTGAAAAAGCTGATATCTGAATGATGCCTGTAGCTGCAGGCATCATTCAGATATCCCTGCACAAAGTTAAGGACGTCGTGTGACAACTGGCGGGCGGGAAGTGGTTAAAACGTTTTTTTGTTTTTTTTTAACACAAAGTTGTCCATTTATACAATATTTCTAACACATAGCATGTACATACCAAAAATGACACCCCAAAATAGATTCTCCTACTTCTCCTGAGTACGGCGATACCACATGTGTGAGACTTCCACAACCTGGCCACATACAGACCCCGAGTACAGCCGAGTATGGCTGAGCATGGCAGAGTATGGCCGAGCATGGCTGGGTATTGCAGGGCATGGCTTGGTATTGCAGGGTATGACTGGGTATGGCAGAGTATGGCTGGGTATCACCGAGTATTGCAGAGTATGGCTGGGTATGGCAGGGTATGGCAGAGTATGGCAGAGTATTGCGGGGTATTGCTGAGTATGGCAGGGTATGGCAGGGTATCACTGAGCATGGCTGGGTATCGCCGAGTATGACTGGATATGGCTGGGTATCACCGAGTATGGCAAAGTATTGCGGGGCATTGCAGGGTATTGCAGAGTATTGCGGGGTATTGCAGGGTATTGCGGGGCATTGCAGGGTATTGCGGGTATTGCACAGTATTGCAGAGTATTTTGGGGCATTGCAGAGTATTGCGGGGCATTGCAGAGTATTGTGGGGCATTGCAGAGCATTGAGGGATGGCTGAGCATGGATGGATGGATGGCTGAATGTCACTGAGCAGCGCTGTGGGCGCTACAGATCCAGCCCACAGCGCTGCTGCCATCTGATCCCTCTCCGCTCACAGTGTACCAATCATTACACAGAGGGGAGGAGAGGAACCGGTGTCATGAGATGACGCTGGTTTGTTTACATGTGATCGCTCCGTCATTTGACAGAGCGATCACATGGTAAACGGCCGCGATCAGCGGCCATTTACTGGGATCCGTGATGCACCGGGTCACGGATGTTCTCGGATGCGCGCCCCAGGGAGCACGCAAGAGCAGAATTCTGGGAGGACGTCACTGTATGCCCTTCCAGAGTTAAAAAACCGCCCTGTAGCCGTCATTTGGCTATGGGCCGGTTATTAAGAGGTTAAGTCACACGGTTTTTACGCAGTGGTTTTTCAAACGCAATTTTATTGGGAAAAATAATTATAAAAAAAACAATAGTATATACCCTATTTTTTTGTATAATATAAAAGAAGATGTTACGCAAAGTAAATAGATACTTAACATGTCATTCTTTAAAACTGCACTCACTCAGGGAATGGTGCCAAACTACGGTACTTAAAAATCTCCATTGGCAACGCTTTAAACATTTCTACGGATTACCCATTTAAAGTTACAGAGGAGGGCTACTGCTACAATTATTGCTCTTGCTCAGATCTTTGCGGTAATATCTCACATGTGTGATGCAAATACTGTTTACATATATGGGCATGACCTACATATGCATTCACTACTGCACGCAAGCACGTGGGGACGGAGCACTTTTGATTACTTTTATTGCTATCACAATGAATGTAAACATCCCTTGCTATAACAATACAGCACGACAGATCCTCTTTATTGAGAGATATGGGGTCTAGAAGACCCCAAATCTCTACTCTACCCTTAAAAGCAAAAGATCAAAAAAAAAATGTATCTTTTGCTTTAAGAAAAACAAAAACATCTTTACATGACCCGAGAACTGGAAGTGACACCATAACGTTGCTCCAGTCCTCCAAGGGCATAGACATGAGCGGTAGCTTACTGGCAATGCACTGCTGGTGCAATAATAGGTAACATAAGCACGGGAACCACCGGGAAGTGGTGGGATGGGGGGCACCTTTCCCACCACTTCTAAAACTGATACTGCGGTGAATCACTTTTATCTGAAAGCCGGCCACCTAAGGGAAAAGAAAATACCGGGGTTATGGCATCTAGCTGCAGCCATAACCCGGTATTTAACATCAAAGTAATTACATAAATTCCCAGTTAGGCGGTTGGCAAGGACTGTTGGGTCTAATCATCATGAACATAGGGTTGGGTACACAATAATATAGAATGCTAACCTACTGCAGTTCACAGTTATGTATCACCGTACAGAACAGTGAACATAGGGGAGGGGGGAGGAAGGGTACAGAATATGTAGCCCACAACTCTTTATAGTAGTGTTTAAAATACAGGTTAGCACTGTAAAACAGCAAATATTGCTCCCTGCAAACATTCTGACAGCTGTCCCTATTTACTTCAAGTCTCCACACACACTGACAAAAGGATGCTGGGAACCTTGACTTTTATAGGGATTGGGTTGGCGCTGATTACTGGCCTTTCTAAGCCCATGGTTGACCCAAACCCAAAACTATTTCCTAGTTCTAGTCATTTCCTAAATCTAAAATAATACCAATTTCAACTTTAATTATGTAACTTATAAAATTGTTTGAACAAGCATATCCTTAAAAAAACAAAATGACAAATACCTTATCTAATAAAGTGATGTTGTCCAGAAAGCAAATACAATATGTGATAATAAATCAGGATATTGGCACTGACAGCATTTCCCTGAGATCTGTAAACCCTTGTCCCTTCCAATAGTTGTCAGAGAACAAAAAATCAGAACATCATGACTGACGTGAAAGCTTCCAAGGAATAAACAGTATCCAGTACCTGTTGTGGTGCCTGCTATTTGTGCACTGCCCTTCATGAAAATATTAAATCTTTGGCCAAATGATTTTACAATTGACAGTCTTTCACTAAAACAAAGTAGTGATTGTGATTAAGAATATAAACAGAACAGGAAAAATAAGCAAAGCTAATTTATCACATAATACTGTCAAGGAAAGAAGTACATTTAAAGGTACACGTTGGTTAAGCTTTGAATTGTACCATTAATGATGAGATTCGGATTCAGCCAGTGAACAGGCACATTTTTGGTGAATTCTTGGTGGGTGAATTTTGGTGGCCACCCATATTATTCTGTGCAGTCTTCAGCAATAGGGATGAGCCCGATGTACGAGTCGAATGTAAGTTCAACTCGAATATTGGGTGTTCGCCTGTTCGCAGAATAGCGGAAAACCCTTTAGAAGTCTATTGGAGAAATCAAAAGTGCTAATTTTAAAGACTTATATGCATTATATGCATGGCCCTTCAGGTCTGGTATGGATATTAAGGGGAACCCCGTGCCAAAATGTTAAAAAAATGGTGTGGGGGCCCCCCAAATATCCATACCAGACCCTTATCCAAGCATGCAACCTGGCAGGAACAGGAAAAGAGGGGGACGACAGAGCGCCCCCCTCCTGAACCGTACCAGGCCACAAGCCCTCAACATGGGGAGGGTGCTTTGGGGTAGCCATAGCACAGTGTCCCCATAATGATGGGGACAAGGGCCTCATCCCCACAACCCTTGCCCGGGGGTTGTGGGGGTCTGCGGCAGGGAGCTTATCGGAATCTGGAATCCCCCTTTAACAAGGGGACCCCAAGATCCCAGCCTCCCCCCCGTGTGAAATGGTAATTGTGTACCCCTACCATTTCCAGGGGTACATTTGTACACCGTTACCATTTCACACAGGGGGGCTGGGATCTGGGGGTCCCCTTGTTAAAGGGGGCTTCCAGGTTCTGATAAACCCCTGCCAGCAGACCCCCACAACTACCGGACAAGGGTTGTGGGGATGAGGCCCTTGTCCCCATCAACATGGGGACACGGTGCTTTGGCTACCCCAAAGCACCCTCCCCATGTTGAGGGCATGTGGCCTGGTATGGTTCAGGAGGGGGGATGCTCTCTCGCTCCCCTCTTTTCCTGTGGCCTGCCAGGTTGCGTGCTCGAATAAGGGTCTGGTATGGATTTTGAGGGGGACCCCACGCCATTTTTAAAAAAAAATTGGCTTGGGGTTCCCCCTAATATTCATACCAGACCCAAAGGCCCTGGTAATGGACTGTGGGGGAATCCCATGCTTTTTTTTTAATGACTTTTATTTGTATTGCCGGGACCGACAATTCATTATAGCTGCGAGTACCTTTTAAATGACTTTTTTTCTTTAGAAATGTTATTTTGTGCAGGGACTGTTGTAAACATGGGAAACATGCGCCACTTTACAGGCATACTATTGACACCCCCAGGTACTAAAGTTAAAGGAGTATTTAACTTTTATTGTTTCACTTTAAGCATTATTAAAATCACTGCTAAAGAAAAAACTGCAGTTTTTAAAACTTTTTTTGCATTGATACATGTCCCCTGGGGCAGGACCCAGGTCCTCAAACACTTTTTACGACAATAACTTGCATATAAGCCTTTAAAATAAGCACTTTTGATTTTTCATGTTCGTGTCCCATAGACTTTAACGGTGTTCGCGTGTTCAAACACATTTTTTGCTGTTCGCATGTTTTGTTGTGAACCGAACCAGGGGGGGGGGGTCGGCTCATCCCTATTCAGCAACCTTACAACAACCAACAGTTTGGGGTAGCTTGATAACCCAGCCCATCACTATACGGCTTCATGTACACGGGACGTTTTTACAACCTCTCCTGAACGATTTAACTTGACAGATAGAAACCCATGTTTAAAATGTCAGTTTTGCCGCGTTTACATGCCGCATTTAGAAGCGCTTAGAAGCGTTTGCCGCTTGAAATGCCTGTAAATTCAGCTACTGAAAGCATTTTTTGCAATCTAAAAAAATGCCTCTAAACTCAACTGCCTAGAAACAACTGTAAACGACCCTGTGTACATGGCATAAATAGATAGTAAAAAAGTCCAGCGATCCAAACTGGATCATAGAATACTAAAAACAGCGCTAAAAAAGCCACAAAAAGAAGTGTCACAGTGAGTGGCTAGAAACACAAATATAAGTCTATATGTAGAAGGTAATGATGATGACAGTACAAAGTTTTTCTAGGTGTAGAATCACTGATGTCCAGGTGTGCACCTTTCACTAGAAAGAAAACATGTTCCACCACGTGATGCACACTCCCCAAGGGGGTCAAACTCACCAGAAGCCAATATTAAAAAGGCATTGGGTAAGGTACTCAGTATCCACTTCAATAGTCAGTCGTCATCATCAGCAGGTTTCACTGGTAAGGGGGCTCCATATATATCATAAAACACAAGAGCAACACCGACATAGCGCAATCCTGTTAATTCATGTAAAAAAAACCCTATACAGCAGTGTTCCCCTTAATCCTAACTATGTACATTGTAACAGTTTGAGATAAGCAAATAAGTAAGCCCAGAGGGCGCTGTCACCATGTCTAGCCGTCCAGGATGGAATGTGTGCTTCCCTGCAGACACCACACTATCTTCCTGGTAGATGGTAGTGGACAGTGGAGCGCAAGTGTCACTTCCGGATCGTCGTGTAGGTCATGCCCTGACCGCTTTCGTCATCAAGAACTTCTACAGAGGGCGTGACCCTGTGTAAATGTCCTGATAAGCTAACATAGAGGAGAGTTCAGGGGCAGTTGAAAAAAACTCCAAACTGCTCCTAAACGTCCATTTACCAGCTGCAGTGTACATGAGGCCTAAAGGTGTGGGCTGAGAGCACTCATGTCACTGTGTTACAGCTGTTGTAGCTGAAGCTTACACAATGCATAGGGAGAGATTAGATGAATCAGATCAAACACTGTGCTATAATTCTGTGTGTTGGAGTACATTGCATTGTACCCCCCTCCCCCTTCATGTTTACAGATCTTCATTATACAAGCCCAAAGTTAGGATTACTTGACTATTTTCTGTCTGAACAACTTTGATTGCTAGCACCTTGGCAATCACTCCTTTGTGGTTTTGTTATTATGGGTTTTTACCTTTTTCTGCTGTGCTATCCATAACAAAGCCTTTTTTTTCTGAAAGTGTTCTATTTAATCACTTGCCGCCCACCATATAGCAGAATGATGGCGGCAAAGTGGTTTCAATATCCTGACTGGACGTCATATGACGTCCTCAGGATATTAGGCCGCTGCGCGCCCCCGGGGGGAGCGCATTATGGCGATCGTTGTTGCGGTGTGTCAGTCTGACACACCGCAACACTGATCTAGGTAAAGAGTCTCTTACGGAGACTCTTTACCACGTGATCATCCATGTCCAATCAGGCTGATCACGATGTAAATAGGAAGAGCCGGTGATCGGCTTTTCCTCACTCGCGTCTGACAGACGTGAGTAGAGGAGAGCTGATCGGCTGCTCTCCTGACAGGGGGGGCTTTACTGATTGTTTATCAGCACAGCCCCCCCTCGGATCCCACCCAGGACCACCATCATGCTGCCCAGGACCACCAGGATGGCCATCCACACTGGACCACCAGGGAAATACCAATTTGTGCCCAGGCAGCTGCCAATCAGTGCCCACTCACAATGCCTACCACTGCCAGTGCCACCAGGGATGCCCATCAGTGCCGCGTATCAGTGCCCATCAGTGCCACGTATCAATGCCCATCAGTGCCACCTATCAGTGCCCATCAGTGCCGCCTGTCAGTGCCCAGCAGTGCCGCCTATCAGTGCCACCCACAAGAACCCATTTTGCAGCCTTTCAGTGCCCATCAGTGTCGCCTATCAGTGCCCATCAGTGCCCACCAGTGCCACCCATGAGTGCCCATCAGTGCCGCCTATCAATGCCCATCAGTGCCACCCATCAGTGCCGCATATCAGTGCCCATCGTCAATGCCCGTCAGTGCCAGCTCATTGGTGCCACCTCATAGGTGCCGCCTTATCAGTGCCTGTCAGTGCCGCCTTATCAGTGCCCATCAGTGAAAGAGAAAACGTACTTATTTACAAAATTTTATAACAGAAACAAAAGCAAAACTTTTTTTTCAAAATTTTCTGTCTTTTTTTATTTGTATAGCAAAAAAATAAAAACCGCAGAGGTGATCAAATACCACCAAAAGAAAGCTCTATTTGTGGGAACAAAATGATAAAAATTTAGTTTGGGTACAATGATAGATGACCGCGCAATTGTCATTCAAACTGCGACAGCACTGAAAGCTGAAAATTGGTCTGGGAAGGAAGGTGTATAAGTGCCTTGTATTGAAGTGGTTAAATGAAATTAATAAAAAATTTGTATTTTTTTCATTAATTTTGGATGAGGAATTTAAGGACATCAATCTTCCGATGAGGAATATCATAAGCTGTTACCCATCCTTCAACAGGACAGTGCCTCACATATCTCCTCGCTCCAAAACAGCTTATGATTTTCCCCATCAGAATATTGATGTCCTTAACTGGTTCAATACAGGGCAATTTCACCCCCTTCCTTCCCAGGCCAATTTTTAGTTTTCAGCGCTGTTGCACTTTAAACGTCAATTGCGCGGTCGTGCGACGTTGTACCCCAAAAAAATTGATGTCCTTTTTTCACCACAAATAGAGCTTTCTTTTGGTGGTATTTGATCGCCTCTGCGGTTTTTATTTTTTGCGCTATAAACAAAAGAAGAGTGACAATTTTGAAAAAAACACAATATTTTTTACTTTTTGGTATAATAAATATCCCAATTTATTTTTTTAAAAACAAATTTTTTCCTCAGTTTCGGCCGATACATATTCTTCTACATATTTTTGGTAAAAAAAATCGCAATAAGCATATATTGATTGGTTTGCGCAAAAGTTATAGCGTTTACAAAATACGGGATAGATTTATGGCATTTTTTAAAAAAAAATATTTATTTATTTTTTTAGCGGCGATCGCGATTTTTTTTTTCGTGACTGCGACATTATGGCGGACACATCAGACACTTTTGACACATTTTTGGGACCATTCACATTTATACAGCGATCAATGCTATAAAATTGCATTGATTACTGTGTAAATGTGACAGGCAGTGAAGGGGTTAACCACTAGGGGGCGGGGAGGGGTTAAGTATGTTTCCTAGGGAATGATTCTAACTGAAGGGGGAGGGGACGCACAAGGGGAGGAGACCGATCAGTGTTCCTCCGTTCTGGGAACACAGATCGCTCTCCTCAGAGCTGACAGGCTGTGGATCTGTGTGTTTACACACACAGATCCACATGCTGGCCCAGTTAACGGGCAATCGCGGGTGCCCGGCGGACATCGCGGCCGCCGGGCACACGCACCGGGTCCTGAGTAACGCGGCGGGCGCGCGCGCGCGCCCCCTAGACGGCCGGGAATCCCAGGATGTCATATAACATTCACCCAGGATGGGAGATCCCATCTGTGGACGTCATATGACTATGGCTGGGTATTGAAGTGGTTAAATAAGAAACAACTGGGAATTTCCTTCAATGTTGAGATGAGTGCTATTATTTCCTTGTCAATTGAAAATTAATTTTCAAACCTTGGATTTATTGGCCCACTTATATTGGGGTTCCTTTATTCCCCTCTGTGGTGCACCAGATATCTCCCAAATGTCAATATCCTCCTGACATCTGAGCTGTAATTTGATTTTCATAGGATACATGGTATTATCAGTGACCATATATGCAGTACTTATCTCGTGAGGTGGCCATCGTATGGCAAAACACGTAGAGCAAGAAAATACTGCGGTCTATTTCCTACGTATGGTTATTGTATGATGATATCCTGATGATTTTATCTTTTGTATAAATTTTGATATTTTTATATATATTGTTTTTTTATTTGTTCTTGGCACCTTTAAAGTCCCATTACCCTTTCTTTACAAAATTTCTTCAACTAAACGATGTGGTGCCATTTTGACTTTCCTAACATCCAGCAATCTTTAAATTCTATCTTGGACTATACCTCACCTTCACAACATCCCTCTATTACTAGCAAAACTAAGGCTGCATTCACACCTGAGCCGACGATTTTACAGCGATCTTTGCCACTATTTTTTTAGCGTTTTTGTACAGGTGAAAAGGTCACCAATGTAAAAATCAGAAAAACGCATGTAATCTGTGTCACAAGTTAGCCTGCAGTTTCCTGCTCATGTACTCCTACCTCCTTGCTGCACTGTTTCTCCATCTGATTCCTTTCACATATGTGGCTTGGCTGTGCTCTCCTATGGGCATCGTATTCTTTTCTGTGGACATTTATTTCCTTCCCTTCCATCACTTCCTGGCCAGCCTCCTAGTTGCTTGTCTACAGTTGCAATAAAAAGTATGTGAACCCGTTTGGAATGATATGGATTTCTGTACAAATTGGTCATAAAATGTGATCTGATCTTCATCTAAGTCACAACAATAGACAATCACAGTCTGCTTAAACTAATAACACACAAAGAATTAAATGTTACCATGTTTTTATTGAATACACCATGTAAACATTCACAGTGCAGGTGGAAAAAGTATGTGAACCCCTAGACTAATGATATCTCCAAGAGCTAATTGGAGTGAGGTGTCAGCCAAGTTGAGTCCAATCAATGAGATGAGATTGGAGGTGTTGGTTACAGCTGCCCTGCCCTATAAAAAACACACACCAGTTCTGGGTTTGCTTTTTACAAGAAGCATTGCCTGATGTGAATGATGCCTTGCACAAAAGAGCTCCCGGAAGACCTACAATTAAGAATTGTTGACTTGCATAAAGCTGGAAAGGGTTATAAAAGTATCTCCAAAAGCTTTGCTGTTCATCAGTCCATGGTAGGACAAATTGTCTATAAATGGCGAAAGTTCAGCACTGCTGCTACTCTCCCTAGGAGTGGGCATCCTGTAAAGATGACTGCAAGAGCACAGCGCAGACTGCTCAATGATGTGAAGAAGAATCCTAGAGTGTCAGCTAAAGACTTACAGAAGTCTCTGGCATATGCTAACATCCCTGTTAGCGAAACTACGATACGTAAAACAGCGGTCCCCAACCTTTTTGGCACCGGGGACCGGCTGTGTGCATGAAAATTGTGCCAAGGCCCGGGGGGGTTGTAAGCGTGCGGGGGGTAAGCGATTTTTCGCTGGCAATTTTTCAGGGCAATGGCTGGTGTTAGTGCTTCAATCATCCTGGCACCATGGTTGGTATGGTGTCAGGATGATTGAAACGCATTATTTCTATCATTACATTGTAATATAAAATAAAATAGTTCAACTCACCATAATTCAGAATCATTGGGAGCCTTAAGCGTGTCACTTGCCACTATCGCTTGTCACTTTCCACTATGCCTGCCACCATATGGGGATGTCACTTGCCACTATGCCTGCCACCAAATGGAGATGTCACTTGCCACGCTGCCTGTTACCAGATGGAGATGTCACTTGCCACGCTGCCTGCTACCAGATGGAGATGTCACTTGCCACGCTGCCTGCTACCAGATGGGGATGTCACTTGCCACGCTGCCTGCCACCAGATGGGAATGTCACTTGCCACACTGCCACACTGCCTGCCACCAGATGGAGATGTCACTTGCCATGCTGCCTGCTAGCTACATGTAAAATCAATCTCCCCCCAGCATTGCAGAGTACTTGCAGCCAGGTACAATGCTGTCAGCCTCTCCTCAGCGCAGGTACAGCTGCAGGTGAAACACAGGCACATGCGTGTGAGATGAGAGTGAAGGCGGGCGGTGAGAGATTACGTCATTCTCTCTCTTCTGGGTCGCGGCTGCAGCTCTGTGTAGAGCAGCCTTCGCGGCCCTGTAAGTAAGGGCGGAACAGCGGTGCGGGCAATGAGAGATGATGTCATCTCTCTCCCCCACCGCTGCACCACATTACGTGTCTACTCTGCGGCCCAGCAGCAGAGGCGCCACGGCCCCGGTGTTGGGCCGTGGCCCACAGGTTGGAGACCTCTGACGTAAAACACTAAATAAGAATGGATTTCATGGGAGTATACCACAGAGGAAGCCACTGCTACCAAAAAAAACATTGCTGCATGTTTACAGTTTGCACAAGGGCACCTGGATGTTCCATAGCAGTACTGGCAAAATATTCTGTGGACAGAAACCAAAGTTGAGTTGTTTGGAAGAAACACACAACACTATGTGTGGAGACTTCACTATGTGAAAAGAGGCACAGCACACCAACATCAAAACCTCATCCCAACTGTGAAGTATGATGGTGGGGGCATTATGGTTTTGGGGCTGCTTTGCTGCATCAGGGCCTGGACGGATTGCTATAATCAAAGGAAAAATGAATTCCCAAGTTTATCAAGACATTTTGCAGGAGAACTTAAGGCCATCTGTTCAGCAGCTGAAGCTCAACAAAAGATGGGTGTTGCAACAGGACAACGACCCAAAGCATAGAAGTAAATCAACACAAGAATGGCTTAAACAGGAGAAAATACACCTTCTGGAGTAGCCCAGTCAGAGTCCTGACCTCAATCCGATTGAGATGCTGTGGCATGACCTCAAGAAAGCAATTCACACCAGACATCCCAAGAATATTGCTGAACTGAAACAGTTCTGTAAAGAGGAATGGTCAAGAATTACTCCTGACCGTTGCGCCCGTCTAATATGCAACTACAGGAAACGTTTGGTTGAAGTTATTGCTGCCAAAGGAGGTTCAACCAGTTAATAAATCCAAGGGTTCACATACTTTTTCCACCTGCATTGTGAATGTTTACATGGTGTGTTCAATAAAAACATGGTAACATTTAATTCTTTGTGTGTTATTAGTTTAAGCAGACTGTGATTGTCTATTCTATCAATCCAAAAGGGTTTACTTTTTATTGCAACTGTATATAGATATACATATATGTACTGTTACCAGTGCAGTAGCTGGCTGCTGTGTGATATCACTGTATGTCAGTGCCACCAGCCATTATCTCTAATCACTGCCAGAGCAGTACAATGTCACCAGACCAGTGCTGTCAGTCAGTATCCCTAATCACTTCCTCACCAGTCAGTGCCCCTAATCGCCATTAATATCCTATTAGTTGACAGATCTGTGTAAGAAAGATAGTAGAAAGATACATTTTCATTTTCTTTTCTGCATTTCCTAAAAACATGTGTCGAAAAATGACATTTTTAAAAGACTCTCTACTTTTCAGAAAATACCTTGGAGTGTTCTCTTTACCAAAATTGTGTCATTTTGTGGGTGTTTCCACTGGTGCTTCAGGTCCTCCAAAAATGTGATAGATAGTCAGGAAATTAGATGTGTCATTATGTCTAATTTATTCTCCTTGAAAGATCAAAGATGTTCTTTGGATTTTGGGCCCCTCTATGTGGCTAAGCTGTGAAAAATCTCACACATTGGGTATCCCCAAACTTGGGAGGCATATAAGAATCTGTTCTGGGTGTAACTCTAAAATAGTTTATGCTGTGTGTGAGAAATAACTTGTTAAAATGGCAACTTTGTGAAATAATTATAAAATTAAAAGTGATCAAGCGCTACAACTGTATATAAGTACACAGACACCTATCTATATATCTATATATCTATCTAAAATGCAAATCCATCAAGTGTGTAACAAATTAAATATACAATCCCCCTATGTTAATTAATAGTCCAGAAATGAAGTGAAAAAATGAAAAACTATAGAGTGACAAAAGTCCATGTGATTGTGCTGTTCAATTAAAGTGGTTCTAAAGGCAGAATGTTTTTTTTTTTTTATAAGAAAAACCTTCTGTGTGCAGCAGCCCTCCTTAGCCCCCCTAATACTTACATCAGCCCCATTGCGATACAGCGATGTGCACAGGGCCGATCCTGGACGGGGTGCAGTGCACCCGGGCGCCACAGAGGTGGGGGCGCTGCAGTGCCAGAGTGCTCCCCTCCCTCCTCCTCTCCTTGTCCGTAGGCGGCTCTCTCCGCTGGTCACCGCAGCCGCCGCCGCTTTTTTTTTGCCGAAGCGAAGCCCATCCCCCCTACCTCCTCCTGTCAGAGGAGGAGAGTGGAGATAGCTGGAGATTGGAGCGGCTGTGTCTCTGTGTGCAGAGAGACCAGCCACGCAGTGACGTCACGGGGGGCGGTCCGTGCCCGTGTTGCAGACAGTTCTCCTCCTCCTGTGTCTCACTCTTGCCTGCTGCCCAAGCCTGACACGCTCTGTCCTCCACCCGGGCAGCGCGGCTGCACATGGTCCTCTCTTCTCCAGCAGCCACCTGGGTGTTTTTTAATTAGATCAATGGAGGGGGTGGTTTCTCAGGGGCCTATACTAATGGAGGAGGGGGGTTGTCCTGGGGGGTCTATACTAATGGAGGGGGGGGTTTGTCCTGGGGGGGTCTATACTAATGGAGGGCGGTTGTCGTGGGGGGGTCTGTATTAATGGGGGGGTGGTTTGTTCTGGGGGGTCTGTACTAATGGAGGGGGGTGGTTTGTTCTGGGGGGGTCTGTACTAATGGAGGGGGGGTGGTTTGTCCTGGGGGGGTCTGTACTAATGGAGGGGGTGGTTTGTTCTGGGGTCTGTATTAATGGAGGGGGGTGGTTAGTCCCGGAGGGTGCTGTACTAATGGAGGGGGGGTGGTTTGTTCTGGGGGTCTGTACTAATTGAGGGGGGTGGTTAGTCCCGGGGGGTCTGTACTAATGGGGGGGTTGTTTGTCCTGGGGGGTCTGTACTAATGGAGGGGAGTGGTTTGTTCTGGGGGGTCTGTACTAATGGAGGGGGGTGGTTAGTCCTTGGGGGGTCGGTACTAATGAAGGAGTGGGTGGTTTGTCCAGGGGGGTCTATACTAATGGAGGGGGGGTGGTTTGTCCTGGGGGGTCTGTACTAATGGAAGGGGGGTGGTTTGTCCTGGGGGGGTCTGTACTAATGGTGAGGGCGTGGTTTGTCCTGGGGGGTCTGTACTAATGGAGGGGGGTGGTTTATCCTGGGGGGTCTGTACTAATGGAGGGGGGTGGTTTGTCCTGGGGGGGTCTGTACTAATGGAGGGGGGTGGTTTGTCCCAGGGGTCTGTAGTAATGGAGGGGGGTGGTTTGTCCCAGGGGGGTCTGTACTAATGGAGAGGGGGTGGTTTATCCCGGGGGTCTGTACTAATAGGGGGTGGTTTGTTCTGGGAGTCTGTACTAATGGAGGGGGGGTGTTTTGTTTTGGGTGGGTCTGTACTAATGGAGGGGGGGTGGTTTGTCCTGGGGGGTCTGTACTAATGGAGGAGGGTGGTTTGTCCAGGAGGTCTGTACTAATGAAAGGGGGGTGGTTTGTTCTGGGGGGTCTGAACTAATGGAGGGGGGGGTGGTTTGTTCTGGGGTCTGTACTAATGAAGGGGGGTGGTTTGTCCTGGGGGTCTGTACTAATGGAGGGGGTGGTTTGTCCTGGGGGGTCTGTGCTAATGAGGGGGGTGGTTTGTCCCGGGGGTCTGTACTAATGGAGAGGGGGTGGTTTGTCCAGGGGGTCTGTACTAATGGGGGGGTGGTTTGTTCTGGGGGGTCTGTACTAATGGAGGGGGTGGTTTGTTTTGGGGGATCTGTACTAATGGAGGGGGGTTGGTTTGTCCTGGGGGTCTGTACTAATGGAGGAGGGTGGTTTGTCCAGGGGGTCTGTACTAATGGAGGGGGGTGGTTTGTTCTGGGGGGTCTGTACTAATGGGGGGTGGTTTGTCCTGGGGGGTTCTGTACTAATTTAGGGGGGGTGGTTTGTCCAGGGGGGTCTGTACTAATGGAGGGGGTTGTTTGTTCTGGGGGGTCTGAACTAATGGAGGGGGGGTGGTTAGTCCTGGGGGTCTGTACTAATGGAGGGGGGGTGGTTTATCCCGGGGGGTCTGTACTAATGGAGGGGGGTTTGTCCTGAGGGGGTCTGTACTAATGGAGGGGGGTGGTTTGTTCAGGGGGGTCTGTTCTAATGTAGGAGGGGTGGTTCTGTACTAATGTAGGGGGGTGGTTTGTTCTGCGGGGGTCTGTACTAATGGAGGGGCGGTGGTTCTGTACTAATGGAGGGGGGATGGTTTGTCCTGAGGGGGGTCTGTACTAATGGAGAGGTGGTTGGTTTGTCCTGAAGGGGGTCTATACTGATAGAGGGGGGTGTTTTGTCCTGGGTGGTCTCTACTGAGGGAGGGGTTTATACTTAGTGGGGGGTCTGCACTGACGGAGGGGGGTCTATACTTAGTGGAGGGGGGTCTGTACTGAGGGGCGACTATAGTTGGTGGAGGGGAATGATACCATGTTTTACCGCACCGGGTGACACCCCTCTCCCTCTCCTCTTCACGCGCGCTGCTGTACTAGTGAACGGCGCACTATGTTTCTTCCCCCGCCTTCATATCGGCCAGGGAAGAAAAAAAATGGAGCAAAGAAGAGGATTGTGGGATATGTAGTCCCGAGGACTGGCAGCCCCACTGTAACACGGAAACTGCAGCCCACATAGCATGCTCAGCTGAATGGGAGAGAGAGAGCCAGGAGCCCGGGAAAGCTTTCAGGGAAGTACGCCCAGGACTCCAGAGGTAGAGGATAGTGCTGAGGGAACACCATCAGAGAGAGAACCCCGCTGCCCTGCGCCACTAGAGGGAAAGCCACACAGCCTAGCACCATCCCAGGTGGAGAAAGGAATGGAGTCATTGCCAGAATACAGATCTGGGTGCTACCCAGCGGAGTCGCCACAGGCAATTCAGAGTGAGCAGACTCCTGATCAGAGGAACCGTTGTTGCTGTATCGCTGGGTCAGGTGAGAGAGCCGATCGGCCATTATTTACTAACGTCCATAGGGACTGCAGTCTCTGACCATCTCTTGTAACATGTCTGCAGTCTCTGACATCTCTTGTACCATGTTGAAAGTAGATGAGAAAACAGCCGCACTCCAGGAAGATATAATTCAAAGACCATTTATTGTAAATGTTAAAAGCATATGGCATACAAAACACTGTGGCAGGGGGTACAGGCAGTCAGCTGACTGCCCCCTGCCACAGTGTTTTGTATGCCATATGCTTTTAACATTTACAATAAATGGTCTTTAAATTATATCTTCCTGGAGTGTGGCTGTCCGGATTTTCTCATCTACTTTCAACATGACTCAGCATTAGCCAGCACCTGGGGCTCTTTATTTTCAGGGACATCTAAGTTTACACCTGGTGTGGATCTATACCAGTGTGGTGAGAATCTTTTTGCATCTCTTGTACCATGTCTGCAGTCTCTGACCGTCTCCTGTACTATGTCTGCAGTCTCTGACCATCTGCTGTACTATGTCTGCAGTCTCTGATCATCTCCTGTATTATATCTGCAGTCTCTGACCATCTCTTGTATTATGTCTGCAGTCTCTGACCATTTCTTGTATTATGTCTGCAGTCTCTGACCATCTCCTGCACCATGTCTGCAGTCTCTGACCATCTCCTGTACTAAGATTGCAGTCTCTGACCGTCTCCTGTACTATGTCTGCAGTCTCTGACCATCTCCTGTACTATGTCTGCAATCTATGACCATCTCCTGTATTATATCTACAGTCTCTGACCATTTCTTGTATTATGTCTGCAGTCTCTGACCATCTCCTGTACCATGTCTGCAGTCTCTGACCATCTCTTGTGCCATGTCTGCAGTCTCTGACCATCTCCTGTACTATGTCTGCAGTCTCTGACCATCTCCTGTACCATGTCTGCAGTCTCTGACCATCTCCTGTTCCATGTCTGCAGTCTCTGACCATCTCCTGTACTATGATTGCAGTCTCTGACCACCTCCTGTACCATGTCTGGGGGCTCTTTCTAACAGACTCTCTAACAGAAGCCATCTCTATGTGCATCAGAGAGACTTCACTCCAGGTCTCATTAGTGTACGCTCTTCCTGTATTTTCTTTATTGTTAAAAGATCATGGGAGGATCCTAGGGTAACGAAGACTTCTTAGGGGAGCATCTCTGTGAAATATTTCTGCACCCAGGTGTCTGTGACCCTAGGATCGGCCCTGGATGTGCACATGTACCTCAGCTATCCAGGACTCTCCCTCCTGATTGGTTATGACAGCAGTCGGAACCCATGAGGAGAGAGAGTGGGGGCGAGGCCGAGCCACAGCTCCATGTCTGAATGGACACACAGAGTGACGACTCGAGTGTCCCCATAGCAAGCTGCTGGCTGTGGGGGCACTTGGCAGGAGGGAGGGGCCAGGAGCACCGACCCAATCAGAGGAGGATCAGAGCTGCTCCGTGCAAGACCACTGCACAGAACAAGTAAGTATGACATGTTTGTTATTTTTAAAAGAAAAAAACAAGACTTTAATATCCCTTTAACAATTGTAATCTGCTAGACTTGTGCCTATCCTTAAGAGATCTTCAAACCATGTATAACAACAACCATTGGCCGCTTACCTTCTATATTGGTCTATGGTTGACAGGTCTAAATCTGGATAGGATCTGATCCTCCTGGTCTATTTTCTCCCAATGACGCTCAGCAGATATCACAATTGAAAGCTCTTCCTGACAGCAGAAATCTCCTTTGGTATTTGCCAAACTCCAGCCAGATATTCCTTTCTGTACCTGTGAACTTTGAGAAATAAAATGTTAATATTATGTATTTAATTTCTTAATTTTCCAAAAAATCGTGACAAAAAATTACAACTTTAAAAAATTCATCATGCTTCTTACTAAATATCTTGAACTGTCTACTTTTCAAAAACTGGTCATTTTCACTGTCCTGTCATGTTAGGGCCTCAAGAAATGAGAAATGAGGAGAAAGAAATGAGGCAGTCAGTACAGGATTGATCAATTTTCAAAAATTGTCAATATCTTTTTATTTATATAGCAAAAAATAAAAATAAAAAGGTGATTAAATACCACCAAAAGAAAGCTCTATCTGTCATCCACCTAGGTAAGTATGAATATGGGGGAAAAAATCCCATACTTCTCTTTTAAAGTGACTCCATTACTCAATTTTTTTTAAAAGACAAGTTTTTGTTTTTTTTTTAAATTATACTTACCTAGGTGGATGCATCATCGATTTAATACTGCATCTGTCCCCTGCCGGCTCTAAGTCTGAGTACCAAATGATCAAAGACCTTTGATTGCTTGGTTCTCAGAGCTCCATGAGCAGAGAGCCAGCTCTCTACTTTGCCCCCCCCCCCTTCGCTCACTGGAGCACTGGGCTGTGGAGGGGGCAGAAACAGTTGGCTCAGGTTCTTAGTGGCTCGCTGAGAGGCTGAGCCATGTGTCGGTCCAGGGTTGTGGGCGTATCCCGACTTTATTGTCACGATCTTGCCCCAGCCTGGACCGGCTCTGTGACATCAGCCGAAAACGGATAACAGGAGCACAGAATGAACTGTACTACTGTGATCCATAGAAGAAGTACAGCCAAATGAGCTTTCGCTGTACTTATCCTTTAAAAATGCTATGCCTAAAAAGGAGTGTAGAAATAGCTCCCTGCGCCACCAATTACTGCACTGCTGCAGAGTAATCTCAATGTGAGGGCTCTTAAACTGAAACTCACGTTTTGACACTTAATTAAAAACAACTCAAAAATAGTGCAAGTCACACCTACATCACCATCTTTAAGTTCTAATTATAATTGATCCAAATTTAAGAAAATTATATTTTAAAGGTACTGTATATTTTTTTTATTAAATTATTTCACGTGATCTAAATAAATGTTTACATGATGTACAGTATGTTTGTTATAAAATTTATGCTTACAAAATTTTATTCATCAACTTTTTGACAATGAGCAAAAACAATAAATCACAATAAATTCTTGTCCTCATTTTGTACAGTCTATACACTGATATCATTGAGATCTAATTTTGTACATATACATTGAGATTTTAGCAGTGAGGGTCATATTAGAGTCCACTAAACACACACTTGTCCTCCACACATTTTTACACAGGGGGTTATTAGTTTCTAAAATTTCCTAAAATATCAGTCTGGAACTATACTAAGAATCTTATAGTATGCGCCCGCCTGTTTGCAATGTAGAAAACAGGTTACAGCATATTGTATTTCTTTTCACTGTAAAAAATAAACACTTTTGCTCAATTGCTCTTTCTTGCACACACTCTTGATCATTTCCCCTGCACTTGTATTTAGGATCCCTTCTCTTCTGACAGCTAGGTCAGGTGCATGGATGTCTACATGCCAGAATTTAGGAGGAGCTACCATCTTAGTCGCCTCATGCTGACAGCCTGAAACATTTGGAGTTGATCCACCATAGCCTTAGAGTAATGGTTTGTTGTGATTGGCAGATGCAGTATATTTATTGATGCATTCAGGTTGCAGCTTGCATCAGTCTGATATGCTTCTGTGTTTCCTCCAGTACTTCCAGATAGGGATGAATGAGTTTGCAGGTTTTTTGTCAAATCCTGCCTAAAAATCTGCAAAACCAGAACTTAGCATCAAACCCTGGTAAAGTGGTGAGGCAAATCCTGTTATTAAGTTCTGGCCATTTTCAAGGCTAATAGGCAAGCTATTGTCAAAAAAGGGCATAGAGAGTTGGGCAATGCTATGGGAGACATGTACAAATGCAAATGTTTTTTTAAAACACTATAAAACAGGGAGAGAGTTTTTTTTCATGCAACTTAAAGGTCAGCATTAAAAACATACATAAAAAACATGCTTGGTGACAGGGGCATAGCTTGAAGCTTGTGGGCCCTAATGCAAAAGTTGACCTCCCCGCCCCCTACCACCCACTGCTTCCACTGTGCGTGCAGATCTACCCACCGCACACCAAGATACTTAAATTGGCTTAAGAGTATTGAGTCCCCAGAGTTCCCCCTTACATCAGAAGACAGGGATCACTGCTGGAGAATCAGAGGACAGGGATCACCCCTGGCAGGTCACTTGGCAGAGCTCCTCAACCATCCCAGCACTGTATACAGCTCCTCCCCCCCACACTACACAGGGCTGAAATCACATTCCCTTACACACAGTCTGTCAGCCACGATCTTTACAGGGTGTATCTTACTTTCATGTTGCCGTTCTGACTTGTGAAATCCTCTGGTCAGAATGGCAGTGTATTTGCAGTAGGCAGAAACACCCTGTGCAGATCGTGGCTAACTGGCTGTGTTGTAAAGGATTGTGATTTCAGCCCTACGGAGGAGGAGCAGTATAGACTGCTGTAATGGGAAAGGAGCTCAGCAGCCGTGCATAGTATCCAGGGTGAAGGGGGTGGTCAGGGGGCTTTGAGGGGGCGCAACTTAGATCTGGGGGGGCAAAGCCATGTGACACAAAATCTTGAGCCTGTAGCCCCTCAGGAGGTGTTAGGGGATTTGTTTTAGCAATTTTTGAAGATTTCTCGGTCAGGAGAACTAGGACTAGGAGACACTGAGTGGTGTCTTACCTCACCAGTGACAGCCATCCCATCGTGGCTACAGGACGGCACTCTCCTACCCTTGTCTTGCTGAGCTCGGTTACCATTCCATGTTGACAGTACACAGCACAGACACTTCTCCATCCTGGGCTGTTCTCACCATATGCTCCTCTCCATTCAGGAAATGGCTCACAGCTTCTCCCCAGCCAATGAGAATGAAGGGGTGTGGACTGTGGAAGGCAAAGTGGAAGCCCAGTACTGGAGCGTAGCTGTGGGGCCCTATGGCAGACCCGAGCTAGACTTTGTGGAGGTTATGATAATGTGACAGTGAGGCTGCACAGGCCCCCTGGAGCTAGGGGCGGGGTTGCAATTGTGACCCCTGAGACCCCTTATGCTAGGCCCATGTTTGGCGGGATGCATTAAAGTTGTACCTGGTGTTACAGAACAGTGCAATTTTCAGAAACAGTAGTAATTTAAGAAAAAATGAAAAACAGCATAGTGTTCCCCTTAAAATCCCCACCATAAATGTATTCAGGCATGCAGCCTGGATTACATCTGTGGAAATTGTGATTGACGTGGATTACATCGCTGTACAATGTAATTTACTCAAATTTACATCAAAAGGCAATAACAACATTTATTTTTTGTGTCTGTGTTCTGTTTCAATTAAATAACCTTTTCAAGGGGTATGTGTGTTCATTTACTCTTAACTGTTTATGGGAATGGGTAGAGAGTACCAATGAGCCCTTGTATCTCAGCAGCAGGAAGTTTTTTCCACTTTTTTTTTCCACTTTTTATTCACAATTTTTCAAGTACATCAAAAAAATGGCAGAATATCATCATGGAAGAGACATAAAATACTGTAAGAACAGGGGAGAGAGGAGGGTGGTTGTGACTAACTCTTAATGTACTGTAGTTGGTAGCAGCAGGACAGTTTTAATGAGGGAGAATTGGCCAACATGTGCTATAGACAAAAAGTAAAGGCAGGAGTTTTACAATAGAAGTTAAGAAAACCACAGATGACATAGCATTGGAAAATTGTCCAGCAGCAGGACAAAATATTTTTTATAGAAGACAGAACAAGTAATTTTAGGCCTAAATTTTGGGCTATTTTTTGCTATTTAAAAATGTCCTGCTGCTAGCCAATTTAACACTAAAGTCTCCTAAATTTTGCAGTAAAACCTCATTGACTTCAGGTGATTGGAGGACACTGGCAAGCGTTTGATGACACACCCCCTGGAGTGTTTCAAGGGAATAAACTTGTGCGCTACTATGTGTAATTTTTTAAAGAATATATAAACCATCAACCTACGGTGAATATAATCAAAATAAACTTAAAAAAGTAAAAAGCCGTATAATAAATGTATAGTGACCGTGAATTAGCTGCAACCACTTAGTAGTGTACCCAAAAAACACTGCGTAAACAAATGTAAAAAGAAGAAATAAGAGTGGTGCGCTTATTCAAAAATGTGCCATAAATTAATATACTTAGAGAATGAACATGATAAGTATCCAAAACATACAAATAGATAAAACTGAATAAAAGTCCAACTAAAAGCCCAGTGAATAAAAGTCCAATAGTTTAGTTGGACTTTTATTCACTTTTATCTAGTTGTATGTTTTGGATACTTATCATGTTCATTCTTTAAGTATATTAATTTATGACACGTTTTGAATAAGCGAACAACTCTTATTTCTTCTTCTTTTTACACCCCCTGGAGTGCCTTATCTATAACCCAAACCCACTCCATGAGTTCTCAGTTTTGTGCCAGTGACTGCAAAAAACACCTTCACTACTTTTTTTTTAATTATTTTTCTTAAGATTCTTCTCAACCGCCTACAGAAGCAGTGTATACGGATCAATGCAACCCCAGTACAACCTTGGGAACAGTATCTGGACCCTATGCTGTAGGGATGGCCTGTATTGTTGCTTCAGGCACTGGATCCTGCATGAGGCGCTCACCTTGGCACTTGGTGCAACGCATTTAGTTACCTGTAGGGTGCTAAATATTTTATTTTATATATTCTGTTTAAATATTTCTGCGAAAAAACAAGGACCCTAGAAGAGGGAAACCTTTTGTACCCCCCGGTACAGCGGGACTTTACAGGCAAACAGCAGCAATATATAAAAAAATGTTTTATTGAAATTTGCTTAAACAAGCAGAAAAACAAGTAGATCTGAGCATAGATCTCTACAATAAATATTTATACAAGATACAAACAGGTTCTTTCTCATGATCTATTTCTTTGTGCTTTCAACTGTGAATACATATTCCTCTGTCAGCCTGACATGTTTCAGGACGATGTCCCTTCTTCACAGGCGTATTAAGAAGAGAGAATATATAAATGTTTTCTGGAAGATAAATAAAGTTGATTTATAAATCAAAAAATCATTTAGGACAAACATTCACATTATGGCAAATGACCGTGTCTAGTATACATACCGGTATCCAATCTCTGAAAAACACCATGCAAAAAAATTGCAAAAGGAGACAACCTTATACCAAAAAAGAAATGCGATTTAAAAGAAATGGAGATATGACCGCCAATTAACCAAAGTTTGATATGGCAGCTTCCACCTGGGTCGGGAAAAACTCCACAAAGGCCCCCAAAAAAGAGGACGAACCCCGCCGGATCCGCAAACGAACCCTAAAGAAAAGTTTGTACACATTATTAAGTTGGGTTCTCTTAGACGATGTAAATATACAAAAAACATACGGAGTATCCTATAAATCTTTTTAAAAAAAATTATACAATATAAATTCAAAAATAGAAAAAATAGAAAAAAGTATATATGGATACATTTTTCATTATTTTAAATATAGGTTCTACAGCCTTGTGTTATAGTTGTGGAAAAAAAAAATTTTTCTTTCTTTCTTTTAAATATTTATTTGTTTAGACCAGAAAAAATACTGGTGAAAACATGGGGGGAAGGAAAGGGGAAAAAAAAGAAAAAGAAAAAAGAGAGTTTTGTACTTTTGTCTATATATGTTCTATTATATTGTGAGGCCCTTGACACACATGTTTATTCTTGAATCAACAGAGCAAGACATAGGTTTTCCTATGTAGGGGGTACTGAAAAACATTGTAGCAACAGGATAATAGGTCCGGGAGGAAAAAGACACTTTGTCTCTCCTCTATTTAATAATATAAAAGTAATATGCAAGAAACAAGATAATTATCCTACTTACTCTCGCTCAGGGTTTCAAACAAACACGCTTCAGCATAGATGTCGTTGGCAGGTGTGTTTGGCCCTGAGCATTGTGCTGACTGCAGTTTTTAAAGCCGGCTGGCACCTGCGCATTGTGATTAATTGCACAGGTGTCAGCAAAGAGAGAACAACAGAACAGCGGCGTCGCACATGACGCGTCCACGTCATAAAACGGCGACACGCACCGATGACGCTCCAGGATGGCAGCGCAGGCAGAGCATACGGGCCGCGCCATCGCATATAGCGCGATGATGTCACGTATGGGGCGGCGCTGATAGGGTGATGCAGAAGAGGAAAGAAACAAAGAAAGAAAAAGGAGAATAAAAAGGGACCGTGTGATAGGTTGCTCGGGATATATCCAGACATCCCTAAGATGAGGAAACACACAGAAAGCTCGAAACAAATACAAATAATAAAGCTGAGAGTAAAAAATGAAAAGTGGAGTATTGTGAAGTTTCTTGGGGGATCATGAGGGACCCAGGATTGGGAATGTCGGAGAAGGGGCCCCAGGGACGAATCTACACGGCGACCGCTCAGCGCCTAAACGCAGTTATGACCCCCCTGTACGGTCAGATAGACAAGAAAAGTTCAAAAAGAAATCAGACAAATTCCCGCCTTTTACAAGTAACCCCAACCTAGCGGCATTTATAGCGTCTACCACATTGGATATCAAAAAAATTTTAAAAAATGAAATCAAAAACATCTCACAATAATCTTACCAAAGACGAACAGCTAGCTTTGGAAACTCTAAAAAGAGAACACTACCTCACGATTAAACCATCGGACAAAGGTGGAAACATCGTTATCATGACAAATGAGCAGTATAGAGCAATGTGTATCAAGGCTGTCACAAACCTATCATGGTATAAACCCATCTCAAAAGGCACCGTGGACAAATTCAACGGTGCCTTTTATGATCTGGTAGATGAAGCATTTTGTAATGGGGCCATAAACAAAGATGTTTGGGAATACATTAGAACACCATACCCTTGGATTCCCACCCTGTACTGTCTTCCTAAAATTCATAAAAATCAAAAAACTCCCCCGGGCCGTCCCATCATTTCTGGCAACGGCTCTATAACCGAAAATTTAAGTAAATTTCTAGATAGTTATCTTAGACCCTACGTTGTAGGTCTTTTTTCATACATTAAGGACACCATTCACCTATTGCAATATCTGGAAAGCCTGCATATATCACCCCCATTCGCTTTTGGTTGCCATAGACGTAGAAGCGCTATACAACTCTATCCTGCACAATTTAGGGCTCACAGTTATTGGACATATTCTGTCACAATCCCATAAGGATGACCGGAAATTAAACTCTTTCCTATTGAATACGCTAGACTTCAACCTCACACATTACATTTTTTCTTTTGATGGCTCCCACTACCTCCAGGTGCAGGGGGTTGCGATGGGGACTTGTTGTGCCCCATCGTATGCCAACTTGTTCCTGGGGGAGTGGGAACAATCTTTATTATCTGATGACAACCTCTCGTCATATACCACCCATGTAGCAGCATGTTTCAGGTATATAGACGACATGCTGATGATATGAAATGGCACACCAGAAGCTTTACATAGCTTCATACAAATCATGAATCAAAATAAATTCAATCTATACTTCACCATGACCTTTAATGACACCGTCATTATCTTTCTGGACTTAAGTATAACTAAATCCATAGATGGTTCTTTATCCAGCGGTCTCTATCGAAAAGAGACAGCTGGAAATACCATCCTACACGCGTCAAGTTCACATCCGAAGTCACTAGTCTTATCTGTTCTGTATGGACAATATTTAAGACTAAGACGTAACTGCTCCACCGACACTGAATTTGTTCATGAGGCAAACAAACTGAAGGCAAGACTTTTAGATCGTGGCTATTCGCCTACATGTCTGAAAAAAGCTTTTAGACGTACACAAGGACAACTGCGACACAATATTCTTTTTCCTAAAAAAACATCTAAAGATTCCCAATCAGTCACCAGGCTAATAACCACCTATAATAAACAGCATGAGACCATTAAAAGCATTTTACAAAAACACTGGCATCTATTACAAATTGATCCCAATTTAAAACCACATGTATCTATGACACCTACTATTACCTTCAGACGAGCTCGCTCATTGAGGGATCATTTAGTAAAAAGTGAATATACTGGTACTTTCTGCTCTGATACATGCAAAAGACTTGGAACGTTCACTTGTGGTGGATGTCCTTGTTGTCGTTACATGAATACACAAACTAAATTCAAACTGCCGAACGGCAATACATACAGTCCCAAACATTTCGCTAACTGCAAGACACCCGGGGTCATCTACCTTTTAACATGCCAGTGTAAATGCTTTTACGTTGGCAAAACAAAACTTGAGTTCCATAAAAGAGCAGCAAGATACATCACGAGCATGAGGCAGGCAGACCCGGACCTCCCTCTGGGGCGACATGTGCGAGATCATCACAACTTCATCGCAAATTTCCCCTTATCCATTTCACCATTCTCGACCGGATTCATCTGGACAACAAAGGTGGTGATTGGAATAAGATCTTGCTCCAGAGGGAGGTCCGTTGGATCGCCAGTCTCAGTGCAACTCAATTTCCAGGCCTCAATACCCAAATGAGTTTCCGTACATTCCTAGACGGTTTAGTATCAGGTGGATGTGAAAAAGAATAACTTATCAGATATGCTATCCCTCTAAAAACTATTCAACAAATACCCAGGGTATGCATGCTCAATAATATATCTAAGTTACTTAAGTCTGATGCTATTCTTATGGGGTATTTTCCTTTTTCTTTTTTGTTGTTGATACTAAGATGTATATAACTTATCTATTGAAACACTTATGAATGCTGTTCATACTGATGTACATAAAATGCATTTAATATATCTAGGCTCCTTTAACTGTCAATAAGGGGGTCATAACTATTGGTAGGTTACAGTCCTGGTTTTCTCTGTTTTCCTTATATGCAATGTTACTCATGTTCTTGCTGTTATCTATGTCTCAAACATTGCTCTGTACCCATTGATGCTCACTATCATTCCATTATGTGTATTCTATCGTGCCTACATACTCATTCCAAAAAAATGGAAACTAAATTGGAGAATTTTACAATCTTCTGAGATAACTAATTCAATTTATCCTCGTTCTGTCATCCATCTGGTCTCAGTTTTAGCTTCGCCCGGCGCACGGGGCCATGTTTTTCCCTATTCCCCTTGGTGGAGGCATGGCCTTCTTTCTACACCACATGCCTGTTTGGCTGAGTCCGGACGTGCAATTGTGGTGTTTATGCGCCGGTGGGACCTGTCTGCATGGCGCTCCCCCTGCGTTTAGGCTCTGGGCGGTCGCCGTGCAGATTCGTCCCTGGGGCCCCTTCTCGGACATTCCCAATCCTGGGTCCCTAAAGATCCCCCAAGAAACTTCACAATACTCCACTCTTCATTTTTTACTCTTAGCTTTATTATTTGTATTTGTTTCGAGCTTTCCGTGTGTTTCCTAATCTTAGTGATGTCTGGATACATCCCGAGCAACCTATCACACGGTCCCTTTTTATTCTCCTTTTTCTTTCTTCATTTCTTTCCTCTTCTGCATCAGCCTATCAGCGCCACCCCATACGTGACGTCATCGCGCTATACGCGATGGCGCGGCCCGTATGCTCTGCCTTCGCTGCCATCCTGGAGCATCGTCGGTGCGTGTCGCCGTTTTATGACGCGGACGCGCCATGTGCAACGGCGCTGTTCTGTTGTTCTCCCTTTGCTGACACCTGTGCAAATAATCACAATGCGCAGGTGCCAGCCGGCTTTAAAAACTGCAATCGGCACAATGCTCAGGGCCAAAAACACCTGCCAACGACATCTACGCTGAAGCGTGTTTGTTTGAAACCCTGAGCGAGAGTAAGTAGGATAATTATCTTGTTTCTTGCATATTACTTTTATATTATTAAATAGAGGAGAGACAAAGTGTCTTTTCCTCCCGGACCTATTATCCTGTTGCTACAATGTTTTTAGCACCCCCTACATAGGAAAACCTATGTCTTGCTCTGTTGATTCAAGAATATACATGTGCGTCAAGGGCCTCACAATATAACAGAACATATATAGACAAAAGTACAAAACTCTCTTTTTTCTTTTTCTTCCCCTTTCCTTCCCCCTATGTTTTCACCAGTATTTTTTCTGGTCTAAACAAATAAATAGTTAAAAGAAAGAAAGAAAAACATTTTTTCCACAACTATAACACAAGGCTGTAGAACCTATATTTAAAATAATGAAAAATGTATCCATATATACTTTTTTCATTTTTTCTATATTTTTCATTTATATTGTATAATTAAAAAAAAAAAGATTTATAGGATACTCCGTATGTTTTTTGCATATTTACATCGTCTAAGAGAACCCAACTTAATAATGTGTACAAACATTTCTTTAGGGTTCATTTGCGGATCCGGCGGGGTTGGTCCTCTTTTTTGGGGGCCTTTGTGGAGTTTTTCCCGACCCAGGTGGAAGCCGCCATATCCAACTTTGGTTAATTGGCGGTCATATCTCCATTTCTTTTAAATCGCATTTCTTTTTTGGTATAAGGATGTCTCTTTTTGCAATTTTTTTGCATGATGTTTGTCAGAGATTGGATACCGGTATGTATACTAGACATGGTCATTTGCCATAATGTGAATGTTTGTCCTAAATGATTTTTTGCTGTATAAATCGACTTTATTTATTTTCCAGTTTACATTTATATATTCTCTCTTCTTAATACGCCTGTGAAGAAGGGACATCGTCCTGAAACATGTCAGGCTGACAGAGGAATATGTATTCACAGTCGAAAGCACAAAGAAATAGATCATGAGAAAGAACCTGTTTATGCACTGATTTTTACAGTCACTTTGCTTTTAGAAAGTCCATTTGCTTATACTTTTTGCTCTATCCTATTCTTCGGCTACACATTTTGTTCATGTATCTCCATTTTGTGTATTATTTGCATTTATGAAAATTTTTTTTTTTTAAATTACTATTGAGAAAGAACCTGTTTGTATCTTGTATAAATATTTCTTGTAGAGATCTATGCTCAGATCTACTTGTTTTTATGCTTTTTTAAGCAAATTTCAATAAAACATTTTTTTATATATTGCTGCTGTTTGCCTGTAAAGTCCCGCTGTACCGGGGGGTACAAAACGTTTCCCTCTTCTAGGGTCCTTGTTTTTTCACATTTAAATTGGGATGTTGGCAACATTAATTTGAGGGTTACCTCTCTCGGTGGTTCACCAGACTATACAAGTTTAAATATTTCTGGACCATATCACTTTTTGTGGATCATTCGGGGCTGTGTCACCACCACCCCCATTATGGACATGAGCTCCCCCATGCTCTTTTGTATACACAGAGCTGAAGAAAGTATTTAATAAATTTGTCTTCTCTTTGTCGCCAGTCACCCACTCTAGATTATTTTGTAAAGGGCCTACATTGTCATGGTCCAGGACCGTGATCCATGACAATATAACTCAGTTTCTGCAGACCTCTTCGGGGGTATGCCCACTGTGACATGCGAACCCTGGACTTTATATGCAATAATATTAAAAAATATCCTGCACACAGAATACCCCTTAATCAGGCATTTGATGCCTTATGAAGGGGTCCTACGTGACTCAGAAATGTTGCACTCTCCTGTTTGTGATGTGATCACACTTCAATAAGGCTGTTTGGACAACTTACAGATCCGTGGTGTGCTGCCAAATATCTACACTGTTCCTCAGAGGGTGGGCTCAGAGGGTGTGGTCAACGTAATTGGCATAATGCGCTTAACTATATACGCTTGTCTGAGAGTATATAAAAGGATATACATATGACATATAAATACTACAAAATACAAATAAATGAAATAAAAAAAAACTAAAACCCAATATTAATTTAAAAACCTCTACATACAATTTATATAATCCTATTATAAAAACACTGGATACCTAAAACTGACATTTAACCCTCTCAGTACCATTGTCTGTAATTCAAAAATCAACTATGATGCCTTTTGACCTTTATTTTATTACTCCCTTGCCAATGTCCCTTAAATTTCTCTATACCCCAGAATACAGTAAGTCAGTAAGCCAGTGGGATCTTTGTTATGGGCCACATCAAAATGTTTAGGTAGGCAGTGTTTTTTTGTAACCTATAGAAACATTATATATATGCTCCTGAATACATTTGGCCAATTTTCTTTTTGTACGTCCAATATATTGAAGCCCACATGCGCATTGAATGCAGTACACTACACCCCCTGTTATTCCAGACAAGAATTTTTTTCTCCTTCTCATATTAATCCTTACCTTGGTACAGCCGTAGCATCTACCGCAGGTATAAAACCCTTTTTCATCTGAGAACGTAATTCTCCTGTCTCCTGGTGGATCTATATCACTCTTCACTACCCAATGTCATATTGTTGGTGCTCTTTTATAGATAATTTTTTATTTTCCTGGCAACACACTTTCCATATATATATATATATATGTATGTGTATATATATATAATTAATTATTGGTGTATATTTAATATCATGGACCACCCCTAGGGGATTGTGACATTGCATTAAGTTAAATTCAATCTAATTGTACACTAAACAATTAGATATGTACCCCCTGACATGCCTTATCTAAAGTTCCAATTCCTATCCTTTTCTCTCAACCAATTAGGGATGGAGGCATGCCATTGTTATACAAAGGCTGCGACAGGTCACACTCATCCTAAACCTTTAATATATGGGTGGAAGACACCCGCTTTAGTGACCTGACCTAATATTCAAAATTATTTCAACATTATTTTTATTCTTATTGTCATATTTATACTTACTTTATCTGATCATTCTTAACTTAGTTAATAGATCACTAGTTAATATATAATCCACAATTCAGTTTAAGAACCCCCAGTTTAACCCCATTGTCCATCTCCTATTTAGTCCAACATATGGGTGGTGGGGCTGGGTTTTCTGGTCCCAGTCCCGGGTTGCGATGCACTCAGTTCTCCTCCCTCCACCCATCTCTGTGATGCGATGGGGGCGAGAACATGACCTTAGCGCATCAACATCATGTTCACACGTCCTGCGCGTGGTGCCAATTGATGCCGTGATGTGGCAGCAGAGGTGGACGGGCACCCACTGGGATTGGTGCACCCTGATGGGAGGTCCCCTCACTTCCTCTATGCCGCCTTGACTTCAACACATGACGTTGGCGTGAACATGCCCCAGACCCAGGGTATATTAGCAGCAGCCAGCCGGCAGTTCATTCCACACAATTCCACCATGAGGAAGTGACCAACGAACAACAGATTGCAAAAGATAGTAGGACAAACCCCCAAAAATTCTTCAAATATATTAATAGTAAAAAGACCAGGTCTGAGCATGTAGGCCCTTTACAAAATATTCTAGAGTGGGTGACTGGGGACAAAGAGAAGGCAAATTTATTAAATAATTTCTTCAGCTCTGTGTATACAAAAGAGCATGGGGAAGTTAATGTCCATAATGGGGGTGGTAGTGACACAGCCACGAATGATCGACAATGGGTCAAAAGTGATATGGTCCAGAAATATTTAGACAGAATAAAGGTGAATAAAGCACCTGGACCTTATGGCATCCACCCACAGATCCGAAAAGAATTGAGCCTCCTGTCCTGTTCTCCTGTCCTGACAATTCTGGTCTTTGCATTGGTGAATGTTTTGAACGCTACCATACACTAGTTGAGCATTAGCGTAGGGTACAGCCTTGCACAGACTAGGACACACAAATGAGAGCTGCAAAATACTCTCCATGCCTCTCAGCAAATAGCTTGGGGTGTCTACTTTCCAAAATGGGGTCATTTGGGGGGGTTTTGTGCTATCTTGGCATTTTATGGCCTTCGAAACTAATAGGTAGTGAGGAGTGAAATCAAAAATTTACGCCCTTAGAAATCCTGTAGGCGGTGAATGGTTTTCGGGGCCCCGTACGCAGCTAAGCTGCCAAAAAGTCCCACACATGTGGTATCCCCATACTCAGGAGAAACAGCAGAATGTATTTTGGGGTGTAATTCCACATATGCCCATGGCATGTTTGAGCAATATATCATTTAGTGACAACTTTGTGCAAAAAAAAAAAAAAAAAGAAAAAAGTTTGTCATTTTCCCGCAACTTGTGGCAAAATATAAAATATTCCATGGACTCAACATGCCTCTCAGCAAATAGCTTGGGGTGTCTACTTTTCAAAATGGGGTCATATGGGGGGCGGGTTGAACTGTCCTAGCATTTTATGGCCTTTAAAACTGTGATAGGTAGTGAGGAGTGAAATCAAAAATTTACGCCCTTAGAAATCCTGAAGGTGGTGCTTGGTTTTCGGGGCCCCGTGCGGGGCTAGGCTCCCAAAAAGTCCCACACATGTGGTATCCCCATACTCAGGAGAAGCAGCTAAATGTATTTTGGGGTGCAATTCCACATATGCCCATGGCCTGTGTGAGAAATATATCAATTAGTGACAACTTTTTGTAAATTTTTTTTGTCATTATTTAATCACTTGGGACAAAAAAAAATAATATTCAGTGGGCTCAACATGCCTCTCAGCAATTTCCTTGGGGTGTCTACTTTCCAAAATGGGGTCATTTGGGGGGGGGGTTTGTACTGCTCTGCCATTTTAGCACCTCAAGAAATGAGATAGGCAGTCATAAAAGCTGTGTAAATTTCAGAAAATGTAGCCTAGTTTGTAGACACTATAACTTTTACGCAAACCAATAAATATACGCTTATTGACATTTTTTTTACCAAAGACATGTGGCTGAATACATTTTGGACTAAATGTGTGACTAAAATTGAGTTTATCGGATTTTTTTCATAACAAAAAGTAGAAAATATTGTTTCTTTTCAAAATTTTTGGTCTTTTTCCGTTTATAGCTCAAAAAATAAAAACCGCAGAGTTGATCAAATACCATCAAAAGAAAGCTCTATTTGTGGGAACAAAATGACGCAAATTTAGTTTGGGTACAGCATTGCATGACCGCGCAATTAGCAGTTAAAGCGACGCAGTGCCAAATTGTAAAAAGTGCTCTGGTCAGGAAGGGGGTAAATCCTTCCGGGGCTGAAGTGGTTAAAGTGAAACAATAAAAGTGAAATATTCCTTTAAATTTCATACCTGGGAGGTGTCTATAGTATGCCTGTAAAGTGGCACATGTTTCCCGTGTTTAGAACAGTCCGAGAGCAAAATGACATTTCTAAAGGAAAAAAAGTCATTTAGAAGTACTCGCGGCTATAATGAATTGTCTATGGGAGAAATCAAAAGTGCTAATTTTAAAGGCTTATATGCATGGTATTGTCATAAAAAGTGTTTGGGGACCTGGGTCCTGTCCCAGGGGACATGGATCAATGCAAAAAAAGTTTTAAAAACGGACGTTTTTTCAGGAGCAGTGATTTTAATAATGCTTAAAGTGAAACAATAAAAGTGTAATATTCCTTTAAATTTTGTACCTGGGGGGTGTCTATAGTATGCCTGTAAAGGGGTGCATGTTTCTCGTGTTTAGAACAGTTTGACAGCAAAATTACATTTCAAAGGAAAAAAGTCATGTAAAACTACTCGCGGCTATTAATGAATTGCCGGTCCGACAATACACATAAAAGTTCATTTATAAAAACGGCATGGGAATTCCCCACAGGGGAACCCCGAAGCAAAATTTAAAAAAAAATTACGTAGGGGATCCCCCTAAATTCCATACCAGGCCCTTCAGGTCTGGTATGGATATTAAGGGGAACCCCGGCCAAATTTTTTTTAAAAAATAGCGTGGGGTCCCCCTTAAAATCTATACCAGACCCTTCAGGTCTGGTATGGATTTTAAGGGGAACCCCAGCCAAATTTTTTTTTTTAAAATGGCGTGGGATCCCCCCAAAAATCCATACCAGACCTTTATTCGAGCACGCAACCTGGCAGGCCGCAGGAAAAGAGGGGGGACGAGAGCGCCCCCCTCCTGAACCGTACCAGGCCACATGCCCTCAACAAAACATGTTGATGGGGACAAGGGCCTCATCCCCACAACCCTTTCCCGGTGGTTGTGGGGGTCTGCGGGCGGGGAGCTTATCAGAATCTGGAAGCCCCCTTTAACAAGGGGGCCCCCAGATCCTGGCCCTCCCCCCTGTGTGAAATGGTAAGGGGGTACAAAAGTACATCTACCATTTCACAAAAAAAGTGTCAAAAATGTTAAAAAAGACAAGAGACAGTTTTTGACAATTCCTTTATTTAAATGCTTCTTTTTTCTTCTATCGTCTTTCTTCTATCTTCTATCTTCCTTCGGTTTCTTCCTCCATCTTCTTCTTCTGGTTCTTCGGGCTCTTTTGGTTCTTCCTCCGGTGTTCTCGTCCGGCATCTTCCTCCACGGCGTCTTCTTCCCTTCTTCTTCTCGGGCCGCTCCGCATCCACCATGATGGGAGGCTCCCGCTGTGTGACGCTTCTCTTCTGACGATTCTTAAATAATGGAGGGCGGGGCCACCCAGTGACCCCGCCCCCCCTCTGACGCACGGGGACTTGACGGGGACTTCCCTGTGGCACTCCCCTTGAGTCAGAGGGGGCGGGGTCACCGGTTGGCCCTGCCCTCAGTTATTTAAGAACCGTCAGAAGAGGGGAAGCGTAACACAAGATGCCGTACGAGAACACCGGAGGAAGAACCAGAAGAACCAGAAAAAGATGGAGGAAGAAACGGAAGGAAGATAGAAGATAGAAGAAAGAAGAAGCATTTAAATAAAGGAATTGTCAAAAACTGTCTCTTGTCATTTTTCACATTTTTGACACTTTTTTTGTGAAATGGTAGGGGTACTTTTGTACCCCCTTACCATTTCACACAGGGGGGAGGGCCGGGATCTGGGGGTCCCCTTGTTAAAGGGGGCTTCCAGATTCTGATAAGCCCCCTGCCCACAGACCCCCACAACCACCGGGCAAGGGCAGCCGATGTTCGAGTCGAACATGAGTTTGACTCGAACTTGAAGCTCATCCCTATTAAAGATGTATAGCATATAACGTAACATATGTAAGTGTCAATACGTCATATGTCAACATGTGCCATATATACACTGCCGATGGCAAAAATACACAGTGGTAGTTATGAAAACAAGATTAAACATGATTATGAAAAAATTGATTAGGGCTGTAAGCTATAGGAGTGAGATACGGAGTCCATATGTGGATAGGGGTGATAGAATATTATTAATGGCATTCAAAATGAATTTATGTTGGTCATACAATAAAAGACGCTCCCGTAGAAGTCCGTGTGATGAAACGTACGTAGGGCGTGGCCTTTGACTGAACGCCTTGCTGACATCTCCCTGCAAAGCTGACGCTTAGGAACATCTTTGTAAGCATTGTACACCGCTCATTTTTTCCATTACAATGTGAGTACCCTTTTTATCTGACCTAATAAATAGTGGTTTTAAACGGTTTCACACTATGGAATCCTTTCTTCTTATGTCCTTATGATATCATCCTGGTCCTGGTCTTGCCAAGCACTGCTGCACAGTGGCACATACTGTGACTACTCGTTACCCCTGCAGGGGATATACAGCTGGTGAGTCTCTGCACAATCACAACGCGAGACACCAGCACTGGATTAACACCTGTTGTATGCTTTGAGGAATCCCACAAAGGACGCCTTTTTTCACTTATAGTGCACCGGGGACATACCCATATGAACTGTTTACTATCATAGAACCATTTGCATGGCACGTGTGTTTAGCACTTTTCAGAATGACCTCTTCATAGGGCACTTGTCACTTTGTTATTTGCAACGTTTGTAGAACAACATTTTAATATTTATTTATTTAGCACTAGACACTTTAGAATTTTTTGCGTGTCACGTGTGATGTATTTATTGCAACTTTGTGTTTTCTAGTGTTTAGACACAGACCGCTTCATGCTCTTAGCAGTGGTTAATATTGTTTTTTCCTTTTGAGGGAATATAGCACTAGACACCTTGGATGCGATTTATTGCACTCATTATGCTTCTCATGTTTAAATCACCAGTCACTCTAACCCACAGGAGTGGTAATAACTGCCATACATATTTCACTTAAAGGAATACACACGTGACACTTTTGATAAAACTGTAAACATTTCTTCTGCAACTTTGGGACAGCGCCACACTCACACACTTTTCTTTTTTCGCTTTTTCCGCTCATTCCACCCCCTGTGGAGTCAGCGTATGTGAGGGCAGCAGTCTATCAATTTAGGAATATACTTCCCACCTAGGCTTCTAATTACACCCATTAGCGCGGACTCCCTATTTCCTCTGTTACAGAATATTATTAATGGCATTCAAAATGAATTTATGTTGGTCATACAATAAATGGCGTGGAACCACATAGAATAATAATGTTATCTTACTTATCCAATTGGAGAAAGAATGGTATAAAAGAAACGTCCAGAAATTCATAAATTAGAGTGTTGGGTAAGGGACCTATCCTGGTTTAAGGTCCAAGGGGTCCCTTAACCAACATGTCCAATGTTTGTCAGTTACCAACAGAGTGAGAAGGAAGTAAACAGGCGCAAGTAAATTATCAAGAGGATAATCGGAAAAATAAAAGAAGGTTCAAGAATAATAAAGACATTGATTATGTTAAATAAATGACATGTCTATCCCAAGATGGTCTTACACAGCTTGTGGGATATTCAGATGAGGAAATGCCAATATCAATGTGTTTTACCTGAAGAGAATCCTCGTAGGAAAGGAGCGAAATAGATTAATTAAGGCCAAGAGGTGATGTGGCCTGTAACTGGAATATCCATTTCTGTTCTTTTTGCAACAGAACCTTATTCCAGTCACCTCCTCTGTGTGGTATATGCATCCTGTAAAGAGCTGTAAACGTTACTTTGGGTACTGTATAACTATGTACGGAAACGGCATGTCTCCCCATAGGAAGGTATGGATTGCCTATTTGCATGCTGTACATGTGTTTAGATATACGTCTCCAAAATTCCTGTTTCGTTTTGCCTATATAATAGGCGCCACATTCACATTCCATCAAGTATACCACACCACGGGTCTGGCAATTTACAAAGTGTGCAGGCTTAAGTATTTCTCTATTGGGAAGATGAAAGATCTTTTCGTATTAATGGGCAGTAGGGACAATGCCCACATGGAAATGAACCAACTATAGAGCAATGTTTACATCTTTTGTATTCATTTTTATATTCACTTTGAAAACGTTTGTCCTTTGATTGAGGTCGCTCGTTTGTACGTTATGGCCGGTTGACTGGGAACAAGGTGTCTAAGTTTGGGATCGTCGGTTAGAATGCTCCAGTGTCACTGTAAAATATTTTTGATGGCCACATGTTGATGTGACGCATCACGATGCGAGTAGAGTTGGATTCGGAGCTCAAAGGAGATTTGGGTTTGGACAACAGATTGGGTCGGGATTGTCATTTAGTTTGATTGTATGCCTTCTTAAGACATGATCGACTGTATCCGCGTGCTAACAAATGATTTTGGAGGTTGCCAGCCTCCTTGATAGACAGACTATCAGTGGAGCAGTTGCGACGTAGTCACAAGTACTGTCCGTATGGGATGGAGTTCTTGGGGGGTATGGAATGGAAACTGTCCGCATGAAGTATGGTATTGCCAGCAGTACTCTTACGGAAAAGAGTACTGGATAGTTTCCTTTCTGGTGTGGTTGAAATCATGACAGCCAAAAATGTGACACTGTCGTGGTTGTAGGTCATGGTGAATTTCAAATTCCGATCATTGATGGTAATCAAATTGAAAAATTCAATTAGTTTGGCCTCGGGTCCCTCCCAGATGACGAAGATGTCGTCAATATACCTAAGCCACTTGGTGATGTGGCTAATGTATAAGACGAGGCCCTCGTTATCCAGGAGGGACTGTTCCCAATCCCCCAAGGTACAGGTTGGCGTAGGAAGGGGCACAGTATGTCCCCGTAGCCACGCCCTGTACCTGGAGGTACAAAAGGGATGGCCAGTGGGGTTTTTGGGGTTCTTATGAATTTTGGGTAGGCTATAAAAGGTAGCCACTTTTGGATGTTGGGTCCTAATGAACTCATAGAGGTCCTTGGTGATGGCGCCGGTATGGAAGGCACGATCTACCATATTGTAGAACGTGGAATTGTACTGGTTAATATTTAAAACGGAAATTTGTTTATACCATTCTTTGTTGCGACGTCTACGCAATTGCCGCGGGAACGACGGCAGAGCCGAGACTCCCTCTTCCAGAATGCCGGGGGAGTCATCCTTGGAGTGATGCCGTGCGTCACTATCCCTACCAGGGGGGGATCAGCTGGGGAGGGAATGACAAGCAGCTGCTTATTATCATTAAGGTAATTGGTCTTACAATATAAGGAGATTGAGTACTATGGGGACTATAACAAAGACATCCCCTATGCTCTACCCGGACGCTTATACATCTACAGCACTATTTGAGGACTGGTAAGATTATCCATACAATCTTATATATCCCATGGTGTGTGCTTTTCACAATGGTTGCTAGCCTACATTTCACATTATGGACAATTCATTCATCGATATACTTCTGTGATATTGCAGGTTGCTTCACACCTTACACTGTGAACACATTAAGGGGTACACCTATTGGTGCCCCCCATCTTTCAATTGGAACTATCTTTACAACGATTAAGGTAAACTCACTGTAGCACATTCACTCAATGCATATTCATTTTCTCACATCCCTCACTCTTTTCCTCACGTTTTTCTGGGTATTTTGTGTTTGCATGGGATACACTGTTCACCATTCAATGTTGCTGTGGCTCATCACTGTCATGTTTTTTTCACCATCACACTTACTTGCATTCTCACAGTCTAACCCATACACACATCCCTATCCACTTTTCTCACACTCACATTCACCCAACACACAGTCATTTGCCTTTATAACCAGTCACATTAATCTGTATCCACATCTATACCCAACCAACCCAACCATTTGAATTGGTCTGTACTCTTCTTCCCGTCTTCCTCTCATCCTTTCCTCACTCTCACCCCCATTTTTTCTTCCCTTCCCCCCTCCCTTTTTTTTTCTTCCCCCCCAGTCCTTCCTCACCAGACCTTTCTTTCCTCTCTTTTCTATCACTCCATCACTCTATCCCACTTTTCTTGTGTTTCTCATTCAGACCATTTAGTTGCAATACATGATATTCGATACACCTATAGTGTATATACAATACATTAATGCACATGAACACCTTTTATTTATCCCCTTGGGCTGTTCACTCATTTTATACAATACCTCTACTATAGGTGCTGCTTGTCCCTCTCCTCAACCTCCCTGGGAATTTTTGGGGATTATCCGCTGCGTGACTCCTCGTAAGGTGCGCATGAGCAGCAGGCTCTCTCGTTGACTGTGCTGACCACTTAGAGACGCTGGGACTGAACAAGGGGGCCCTTCCCACACAGAGGCCACTAATGTGGCTCAATACATTGTGATTGGTAAATATACGAAAATAAATATTTATTACTGTTTTTCTTTTCCACTTACCAATGGAGAATTTCAATACATGTTAACATTTCTACAGTTCATCAAATCCTCTGAAGAAGACCTGTGGGGGTCGAAACGCGTCAGGTTTCATTCATAAGATTTACATACCAGTTTTTCATGGTGTTTGATCATGATGTATTATTATTATATATTGTCATGTTAGTGATGCTGTTTTTATTCATTATTTGTGTATCAAAGCTCATGTCCTATCTCATGTCTAAAGCGGAGATTTTTGATACTTTGTTATAAATAAAAAGTCTTAATATGACATTTTTTTAATACATTTTTTATTACCTTTTGCTACCTAGGAAACCCCTCATGGGGGACAATTCCTTTTTCTGATATTTCCATTCGGGGTGTGCAGCCATTTTTTGTCTTCCCTCATATGAGTGTCTTTCATTTAATAAAATGCCAAGATGGCACAAACCCCCCCAAATGACCCCATTTTGGAAAGTAGATACCCCAAGCTATTTGCTGAGAGGCATGTTGAATCCATGGAATATTTTATATTTTTCCACAAGTTGCGGGAAAATTACAAACTTTTTTTTTGCACAAAGTTGTCACTAAATGATATATTGCTCACACATGCCATGGGCAAATGTGGAATTGCACCCCAAAATACATTCTGCTGCTTCTCCTGAGTATGGGGATACCACATGTGTGGGACTTTTTTGGAGCCTAGCCGTGTACGGGGCCCCGAAAACCGAGCACCGCCTTCAGGATTTCTAAGGGCGTAAATTGTTAATTTCACTCCTCACTACCTATCACAGTTTTGAAGGCCATAAAATGCCCAGATGGCACAACCCCCCCCAAATGACCCCATTTTGGAAAGTAGACACCCCAAAAATACATTTTTCTTTTCTTTCTTCATTTTCAAAAACAAATGAGAGCTGCAAAATACTCACCATACCTCACAGCAAATAGCTTGGGGTGTCTACTTTCCAAAATGGGGTCATCTGGGGGGGGGGGGTTGTGCTATCTTGGCATTTTATGGCCTTCAAAACTGTGATAGGTAGTGAGGAGTAAAATGAAAAACTTACGCCCTTAGAAATCCTGAAGGCAGTGATTGGTTTTTGGGGCCCAGTACGCAGCTAGGCTCCCAAAAAGTCCCACACATGTGGTATCCCCGTACTCAGGAGAAGCAGCAGAATGTATTTTGGGGTGCAATTCCACATATGGCATGTTTGAGCAATATATCATTTAGTGACAACTTTGGTCAAAAAAAAAATTTGTCTTTTTCCTGCAACTTGTGTCACAATATAAAATATTCCATGGACTCGACATGCCTCTCGCCAAATAGCTTGGGGTGTCTACTTTCCAAAATGGGGTCATGGGGGGGGTTGAACTGTCCTGACATTTTATGCACAACATTTAGAAGCTTATGTCACACATCACCCACTCTTTTAACCGCTTGAAGACAAAGCCCTTTCTGATACTTTTTGATTACATGAAAAAATATTTTTCTTGCAAGAAAATTACTTTGAACCCCCAAACATTATATATTTTTTTAAAGAAAAGGCCCTACAGATTAAAATGGTGGGTGTTTCAATTTTTTTTCACACAGTATTTGCGCAGCGATTTTTCAAACGCATTTTTTGGGGAAAAAACACACTTTTTTAAATTTTAATGCACTAAAACACACTATATTGCCCAAATGTTTGATGAAATAAAAAAGATGATCTTAGACAGAGTACATGGATACCAAACATGACATGATTTAAAATTATGCACAAATATGCAGTGGCGACAAACTACATACATTTTTAAAAGCCTTTAAAAGTCTTTACAGGTTACCACTTTAGATTTACAAAGGAGGTCTATTGCTAAAATTACTTCCCTCGATCTGACCTTTGCGGTGATACCTCACAGGCATGGTGCAGTTGCTGTTTACATTTGACGTCATACCGACGCTTGCGTTTGCCTTTGCGCGGAAGCAGGGGGGACAGGGGTGATTTTTTTTTTCTTTATTATTGTTTTTGCTTTTTTATCTTATTTTTAAACTGTTCCTTTAATTTTTTTTACCTTTTTATTGTTATCTCAGGGAATGTAAATATCCCCTATGATAGCAATAGTCTAACCCATACACACATCCCTATCCGCTTTTCTCACACTCACATTCACCCAACACACAGTCATTTGTCTTTATAACCAGTCACATTAATCTGTATCCACATCTATACCCAACCAACCCAACCGTTTGAATTGGTCTGTACTCTTCTTCCCGTCTTCCTCTCATCCTTTCCTCACTCTCACCCCCATTTTTTCTTCCCTTCCCCCCTCCCTTTTTTTTTCTTCCCCCCCAGTCCTTCCTCACCAGACCTTTCTTTCCTCTCTTTTCTATCACTCCATCACTCTATCCCACTTTTCTTGTGTTTCTCATTCAGACCATTTAGTTGCAATACGTGATATTCGATACACCTATAGTGTATATACAATACATTAATGCACATGAACACCTTTTATTTATCCCCTTGGGCTGTTCACTCATTTTATACAATACCTCTACTATAGGTGCTGCTTGTCCCTCTCCTCAACCTCCCTGGGAATTTTTGGGGATTATCCGCTGCGTGATTCCTCGTAAGGTGCGCATGAGCAGCAGGCTCTCTCGTTGACTGTGCTGACCACTTAGAGACGCTGGGACTGAACAAGGGGGCCCTTCCCACACAGAGGCCACTAATGTGGCTCAATACATTGTGATTGGTAAATATACGAAAATAAATATTTATTACTGTTTTTCTTTTCCACTTACCAATGGAGAATTTCAATACATGTTAACATTTCTACAGTTCATCAAATCCTCTGAAGAAGACCTGTGGGGGTCGAAACGCGTCAGGTTTCATTCATAAGATTTACATACCAGTTTTTCATGGTGTTTGATCATGATGTATTATTATTATATATTGTCATGTTAGTGATGCTGTTTTTATTCATTATTTGTGTATCAAAGCTCATGTCCTATCTCATGTCTAAAGCGGAAATTTTTGATACTTTGTTATAAATAAAAAGTCTTAATATGACATTTTTTTAATACATTTTTTATTACCTTTTGCTACCTAGGAAACCCCTCATGGGGGACAATTCCTTTTTCTGATATTTCCATTCGGGGTGTGCAGCCATTTTTTGTCTTCCCTCATATGAGTGTCTTTCATTTAATAAAATGCCAAGATGGCACAAACCCCCCCAAATGACCCCATTTTGGAAAGTAGATACCCCAAGCTATTTGCTGAGAGGCATGTTGAATCCATGGAATATTTTATATTTTTCCACAAGTTGCGGGAAAATTACAAACTTTTTTTTTGCACAAAGTTGTCACTAAATGATATATTGCTCACACATGCCATGGGCAAATGTGGAATTGCACCCCAAAATACATTCTGCTGCTTCTCCTGAGTATGGGGATACCACATGTGTGGGACTTTTTTGGAGCCTAGCCGTGTACGGGGCCCCGAAAACCGAGCACCGCCTTCAGGATTTCTAAGGGCGTAAATTGTTAATTTCACTCCTCACTACCTATCACAGTTTTGAAGGCCATAAAATGCCCAGATGGCACAACCCCCCCCAAATGACCCCATTTTGGAAAGTAGACACCCCAAAAATACATTTTTCTTTTCTTTCTTCATTTTCAAAAACAAATGAGAGCTGCAAAATACTCACCATACCTCACAGCAAATAGCTTGGGGTGTCTACTTTCCAAAATGGGGTCATCTGGGGGGGGGGGGGGGGTTGTGCTATCTTGGCATTTTATGGCCTTCAAAACTGTGATAGGTAGTGAGGAGTAAAATGAAAAACTTACGCCCTTAGAAATCCTGAAGGCAGTGATTGGTTTTTGGGGCCCAGTACGCAGCTAGGCTCCCAAAAAGTCCCACACATGTGGTATCCCCGTACTCAGGAGAAGCAGCAGAATGTATTTTGGGGTGCAATTCCACATATGGCATGTTTGAGCAATATATCATTTAGTGACAACTTTGGTCAAAAAAAAAATTTGTCTTTTTCCTGCAACTTGTGTCACAATATAAAATATTCCATGGACTCGACATGCCTCTCGCCAAATAGCTTGGGGTGTCTACTTTCCAAAATGGGGTCATGGGGGGGGTTGAACTGTCCTGACATTTTATGCACAACATTTAGAAGCTTATGTCACACATCACCCACTCTTTTAACCGCTTGAAGACAAAGCCCTTTCTGATACTTTTTGATTACATGAAAAAATATTTTTCTTGCAAGAAAATTACTTTGAACCTCCAAACATTATATATTTTTTTAAAGAAAAGGCCCTACAGATTAAAATGGTGGGTGTTTCAATTTTTTTTTCACACAGTATTTGCGCAGCGATTTTTCAAACGCATTTTTTGGGGAAAAAACACACTTTTTTAAATTTTAATGCACTAAAACACACTATATTGCCCAAATGTTTGATGAAATAAAAAAGATGATCTTAGACAGAGTACATGGATACCAAACATGACATGATTTAAAATTATGCACAAATATGCAGCGGCGACAAACTACATACATTTTTAAAAGCCTTTAAAAGTCTTTACAGGTTACCACTTTAGATTTACAAAGGAGGTCTATTGCTAAAATTACTGCCCTCGATCTGACCTTTGCGGTGATACCTCACAGGCATGGTGCAGTTGCTGTTTACATTTGACGTCATACCGACGTTTGCGTTTGCCTTTGCGCGGAAGCAGGGGGGACAGGGGTGATTTTTTTTTTCTTTATTATTGTTTTTGCTTTTTTATCTTATTTTTAAACTGTTCCTTTAATTTTTTTTACCTTTTTATTGTTATCTCAGGGAATGTAAATATCCCCTATGATAGCAATAGTCTAACCCATACACACATCCCTATCCGCTTTTCTCACACTCACATTCACCCAACACACAGTCATTTGCCTTTATAACCAGTCACATTAATCTGTATCCACATCTATACCCAACCAACCCAACCATTTGAATTGGTCTGTACTCTTCTTCCCGTCTTCCTCTCATCCTTTCCTCACTCTCACCCCCATTTTTTCTTCCCTTCCCCCCTCCCTTTTTTTTTCTTCCCCCCCAGTCCTTCCTCACCAGACCTTTCTTTCCTCTCTTTTCTATCACTCCATCACTCTATCCCACTTTTCTTGTGTTTCTCATTCAGACCATTTAGTTGCAATACGTGATATTCGATACACCTATAGTGTATATACAATACATTAATGCACATGAACACCTTTTATTTATCCCCTTGGGCTGTTCACTCATTTTATACAATACCTCTACTATAGGTGCTGCTTGTCCCTCTCCTCAACCTCCCTGGGAATTTTTGGGGATTATCCGCTGCGTGATTCCTCGTAAGGTGCGCATGAGCAGCAGGCTCTCTCGTTGACTGTGCTGACCACTTAGAGACGCTGGGACTGAACAAGGGGGCCCTTCCCACACAGAGGCCACTAATGTGGCTCAATACATTGTGATTGGTAAATATACGAAAATAAATATTTATTACTGTTTTTCTTTTCCACTTACCAATGGAGAATTTCAATACATGTTAACATTTCTACAGTTCATCAAATCCTCTGAAGAAGACCTGTGGGGGTCGAAACGCGTCAGGTTTCATTCATAAGATTTACATACCAGTTTTTCATGGTGTTTGATCATGATGTATTATTATTATATATTGTCATGTTAGTGATGCTGTTTTTATTCATTATTTGTGTATCAAAGCTCATGTCCTATCTCATGTCTAAAGCGGAAATTTTTGATACTTTGTTATAAATAAAAAGTCTTAATATGACATTTTTTTAATACATTTTTTATTACCTTTTGCTACCTAGGAAACCCCTCATGGGGGACAATTCCTTTTTCTGATATTTCCATTTGGGGTGTGCAGCCATTTTTTGTCTTCCCTCATATGAGTGTCTTTCATTTAATAAAATGCCAAGATGGCACAAACCCCCCCAAATGACCCTGTTTTGGAAAGTAGATACCCCAAGCTATTTGCTGAGAGGCATGTTGAATCCATGGAATATTTTATATTTTTCCACAAGTTGCGGGAAAATTACAAACTTTTTTTTTGCACAAAGTTGTCACTAAATGATATATTGCTCACACATGCCATGGGCAAATGTGGAATTGCACCCCAAAATACATTCTGCTGCTTCTCCTGAGTATGGGGATACCACATGTGTGGGACTTTTTTGGAGCCTAGCCGTGTACGGGGCCCCGAAAACCGAGCACCGCCTTCAGGATTTCTAAGGGCGTAAATTGTTAATTTCACTCCTCACTACCTATCACAGTTTTGAAGGCCATAAAATGCCCAGATGGCACAACCCCCCCCAAATGACCCCATTTTGGAAAGTAGACACCCCAAAAATACATTTTTCTTTTCTTTCTTCATTTTCAAAAACAAATGAGAGCTGCAAAATACTCACCATACCTCACAGCAAATAGCTTGGGGTGTCTACTTTCCAAAATGGGGTCATCTGGGGGGGGGGGGGGTTGTGCTATCTTGGCATTTTATGGCCTTCAAAACTGTGATAGGTAGTGAGGAGTAAAATGAAAAACTTACGCCCTTAGAAACCCTGAAGGCAGTGATTGGTTTTTGGGGCCCAGTACGCAGCTAGGCTCCCAAAAAGTCCCACACATGTGGTATCCCCGTACTCAGGAGAAGCAGCAGAATGTATTTTGGGGTGCAATTCCACATATGGCATGTTTGAGCAATATATCATTTAGTGACAACTTTGGTCAAAAAAAAAATTTGTCTTTTTCCCGCAACTTGTGTCACAATATAAAATATTCCATGGACTCGACATGCCTCTCCCCAAATAGCTTGGGGTGTCTACTTTCCAAAATGGGGTCATGGGGGGGGTTGAACTGTCCTGACATTTTATGCACAACATTTAGAAGCTTATGTCACACATCACCCACTCTTTTAACCGCTTGAAGACAAAGCCCTTTCTGATACTTTTTGATTACATGAAAAAATATTTTTCTTGCAAGAAAATTACTTTGAACCCCCAAACATTATATATTTTTTTAAAGAAAAGGCCCTACAGATTAAAATGGTGGGTGTTTCAATTTTTTTTCACACAGTATTTGCGCAGCGATTTTTCAAACGCATTTTTTGGGGAAAAAACACACTTTTTAAAATTTGAATGCACTAAAACACACTATATTGCCCAAATGTTTGATGAAATAAAAAAGATGATCTTAGACAGAGTACATGGATACCAAACATGACATGATTTAAAATTATGCACAAATATGCAGTGGCGACAAACTACATACATTTTTAAAAGCCTTTAAAAGTCTTTACAGGTTACCACTTTAGATTTACAAAGGAGGTCTATTGCTAAAATTACTTCCCTCGATCTGACCTTTGCGGTGATACCTCACAGGCATGGTGCAGTTGCTGTTTACATTTGACGTCATACCGACGCTTGCGTTTGCCTTTGCGCGGAAGCAGGGGGGACAGGGGTGATTTTTTTTTTCTTTATTATTGTTTTTGCTTTTTTATCTTATTTTTAAACTGTTCCTTTAATTTTTTTTATCTTTTTATTGTTATCTCAGGGAATGTATATATCCCCTATGATAGCAATAGGTAGTGACAGGTACTCTTTTTGAAATTGGGGTCTATTAGACCCTAGATCTCTCCTCTGCCCTCAAAGCATCTGACCACACCAAGATCGGTGTGATAAAATGCTTTCCCAATTTACCAATAGCGCTGTTTACATCCGGCAAAATCTAAGTCATGAAATGCTCATAGCTTCCGGTTTCTTAGGCCATAGAGATCATTGGAGCCATTCTGGTCTCTGATCAGCTCTATGGTCAGCTGGCAGAACCACCAGCTGCATTCTCAGGTTCCCTGTTGAGACAGGAGAGCCAGAGAAAAACATGGAAGACAGGGGGGGGGGACATTCCCTCTCACTGCTTGTAAAAGCTGTCTAGAGGCTAATTAGCCGCTAGGATTGCTTTTACATGAAAGCCGACCGCTGGCTGAAAATAATGATACCAAGATGATACCTAAACCTGCAGGCATCATTCTGGTATAACCACTCAAAGTCCAGAAACATACCAGTACGTTGCTGGTCCTTGTTGGGCATATATTGTAATTTTTTTTGTCATGCAGCCTATGGGCTGAACGAAAAAAAGAGATTGATCGGTGGGTATGTCCACCATTAGAATACCTCCCTTCATCCACCCACTTCTAACGATGGGCATACATGCACCATTTATATATACCGAAGCATAGGGGCATCCGCCCCCAAAGTTAGGAACAAATCGTTCCTCCACCCCTGCTGCCCCCATGCTTCGGTATATATGCTCTTTTTTTTAACTGTGTTGGTGAAATCACCTCCTACAGCGCTAGAGTCACGGCTTTATGAATTGTGGGAGCAAAAGCTGTTGCTGTCAAGATAAATAAATCCGAGCTGCAACTGAATGGCGTACCTGCTAAGCAGATGATGATTAACAATAAAACAAAGTAAGATTACAGTATAACAGTAAAGCCGTATACACACTACCGGACTTTTCGACCGGACTGGTCCGACGGAACCAGTCCATTGGACAATCCGACCATGTGTGGGCTTCATCGGACCTTCAGCTGACTTTTTCTGTCGAAAATCAGACAGACTTTAGATTTGGAACTCGAGTCCGGTCCAAAAATCCATTTGTCTGCATGCTAGTCTGACGGACAAAAAAGGACGCAAGGGCAGCTATCGGCTACTGGCTATGAACTTCCTTATTTTAGTCCCTTCGTACGTCATCACATTCAAACCAACAGACTTTTGAACTGACTTTAGTCCGTTCGTGTGTGGGCAAGTCCGGTCATTCGAAAGTTCGTTGTAACTCCGTCGAAAGTCCGTCGGAAAGACCATCGGACCTTTGATGCTGAAAAGTACGCTCGTGTGTACGCGGCATTAGACATATCATACCTGCAAAGCAAATTAAAAAAAAAATAGTAAAAAATAAAACATTTTATAACGCAATCTGTGCCTAAAATATATATATGCCGAAGCATGGGGGCACCCGCCCGCAAAAGTTAGGAGCAAATTGCTCCTCCAACCCTGCAGCCCCCATGCTTCGGCATATATGCTCTTTTTTCTAACTGTGGTGGTGAAATCACCTCCGACAGCGCTGGAGTCACGGCTTTATGTATAGTGGGAGCAAACGCTGTTGCTGTCAAGATAAATAAATCTGCGCTGCAGCTGAATGGCGTACCAGAAAACAAAAAAATGGTTAACAATAAAACACAGTAAACAGTAAAGTATAAAAAAAATTGCATACCTGAAAAGCAAACATGATAAAACATAATGACAACAAAACACTGTAGAATAGAATACAGTAAAAAGAGCAGAACAATAGAGAGAGAATAGAGAGAGAACAATAAAGCGACAACTATTTTTGTTTTTTGTTTTTATATGTTTTTGTGTTTTTTGTTTTTTTTTACACTCCCTTTCTTTTCTCCTATGATGACAATACTATGCTGAGGGCTGAGCCCCTTCTTGTGGACCCATCCATCTCCATCCCAGCACCTGACGCCCTTTCCAGTTTCCATCTCCATCTCTGCCCCTGGGAATTCCGGACCAGTAGGATCTCAAAGCCCTTTTAGACCCTCTGTAACGGGGGGTCATGGGGTTCTGGTAAGCGGCAAGGCTCTTACTGTTGGTGGTGGTCCCACACATTCAAGGTTCCATGCGGTTGAAAGACCCGGGATTGCTATTTCACTTTTTTTTGGGCTCTTCTTATGGACAATTTTTTTAAAGATTCACAATGATTTTCTATTACATTTATTACACTTGGACTCTATTTTGACATTTGTTTGCACTAATCAGAATAAATTAAGAGACGAAAGCTATTGGCTACTGCCCCATCTATAGTCCCGACGTACGTGTTTTACATCACTGTGTTCAGAACGATCGGATTTTCCGACAACTTTGTGTGACCATGTGTATGCAAGACAAGTTTGAGCCAACATCCGTTGGAAAAAATCCATGGATTTTGTTGTCGGAATGTCCGATCAATGTCCGACCGTGTGTACAGGGCATTACTTTTGTAACTGTTATGCCCCGTACACACGGTCGGATTTTCCGATGGAAAATGTGTGATAGGACCTTGTTGTCGGAAATTCCGACCGTGTGTAGGCTCCATCACACATTTTCCATCGGATTTTCCGACACACAAAGTTTGAGAGCAGGATATGAAATTTTCCGACAACAAAATCCGTTGTCAGAAATTCCGATCGTGTGTACACAAATCCGACGGACAAAGTGCCACGCATGCTCAGAATAAATAAAGAGATGAAAGCTATTGGCCACTGCCCTGTTTATAGTCCCGACGTGCGTGTTTTACGTCACCACCTTCAGAACGATCAGATTTTCCGACAACTTTGTGTGACCGTGTGTATGCAAGACAAGTTTGCGCCAACATCTGTCGGAAAAAATCCTAGGATTTTGTTGTCGGAATGTCCAAACAAAGTCCGACCGTGTGTATGGGGCATAACGGTTCCAGGTTCGGGTCTCTCAAAATGCGATGGCATCTTGGGAGACCCTGTGAAAGTGTGCCTAGTCTGTGCAGTGCTGTACCCTACACTAATACTCAACTAGTGTAAGGTAGCGTTCAAAAACATTCACCAATGCAAAGACCAGGATTGTCAGGACAGGAGGGACAATAATAGCGTGTGTCACACCTATATCCGCGCTTGCTGCAAACACAACATCTTCTTTGGGGAGCTCGTTGGGTAGGGGTACTCGGGAAGACATAAGGAAAATGCCTCTCATGCAGCCAGCTTACTGCATTTGGATTGGGAAGGTGAGGTGGAGTACTGTCTGGATACAGAAGGGCTCTGACGATCTCTTCCTGCAATTTAAGGAAGGATCCAGTCCATCCTGAAGCTCTGTCTACCACATGAGCGTTCAGCAAAGCCAATTGAAATAAATAAACAGACACTTTCTTGTACCAGCGTCTGGCCTTACAGGCAACTAGGTACGACGCCAACAACTGGTCGTTAAGGTCCACCCCTCCCATATTTTGGTTATATTCGTGGACACAGAGGGGTTTCTCCACAACACCAGTCGCCGTAGGAATTTGGACCGTCGTGTCTGCATGAAGGGAGGTAAGAACAAAAACATTCTTATTATCCCTCCACTTCACAGCAAGCAAATTATTACACTTGGAGCAGGCTCTCTCCCCCAGCCTAAGACAGGAATCTACAAGCCACTGGGGAAAGCCCCGGCGATCAGGTCGCACGGTGCCACATGCTCCAATCTGATGATCCAACAAGTGACTAAAAAGTGGCACGCTTGTGTAATAATTATCCATGTACAACTGGTACCCCTTTCCGAATAAGGGTGACACCAAGTCCCACACAATCTTGCCAGCGCTTCCTATGTAGTCAGGGAAGTTTGTCAGCTCTACGTAACTATCTTTGCCCTCGTAAACCATAAAATTACATGTATAGCCTGTGAGCTTATACATCTTGACCCCGTATCTGGCATGCTTGCTGGGAAGGTACTGTTTCAATGACAAGCGGCCAGAAAACTTAATCAGGGACTCATCAACACAGTCAACTTGATGGGAAGTAAACAAGTCTGCAAAACGTTGGTTGAAGTGGTTTACGAGGGGCCGAATTTTGTAGAGCCGATCATATCCAGGGTCTCCACAAGGACGACAGAGTTCATTGTTGTTAAAATGCATGAACCGCAAGATCTGCTCGTATCGTGCCCTGGTCATGGAGGCAGAGAACAAGGGCATATGGTGAATTGGATCAGTGAACCAATATAACCGCAACTCACTCTTTTTAGGTATGCCCATGTTGAAGGATAGGCCCAGAAAGAGCTTAAATTCAGAAACCATAATTGGTTTCCAATTTCTATCAAGGGAGGACTGGGGAATAGTGGCGATGTATTGACCAGCATACAAATTGCTTTGGTCCACAATAGATCTATAGAGATCTTCGGTGAAAAACAGCGAATAAAAATCAAGTAACGTAAAATCAACTGTTTCCACCTGAATGCCAGGTTGGCCAGTGAATGGGGGAAGTATGGGTGCTGCAGAAGTGGTGGGTTCCCAATTAGGATTGGCAAATGCAGCAGGAAGGGCACTATGGGTTTGTCTTCTTCTTGGTGGCAGCGGGACACTACTTGTACTTGACACCTCACCAGCTTCAACTGCACTTATGGGACTCGCCACGTCACCAAGTGTTATTGCAGTGCTGGTTTGACTACGACCAGGGTGTACTAGGCCGCTGGTGCTTGCCAGTTCATCAGAAGGATGAGCGGCATTAGTACTTCTCTGCTCCATATGAGGGACCTGCGGTTCTTGCAGAAGAAGAAGATCGGGGTCTGGTACGCCTGATTTTTGCAGGGACCACAACTCCATCGTCAGAGCTATCTGTCATGGAGCTGCTGTTGTCTACAGAATCGTATTCTGAGCCTGAATCTGACAGATGAGTGATTTCCTCTTCACTATATGTCATGCTCAGAAATGTGTAGGCCTCTTCACTACTGTACCTTCAATTTGCCAATTTGGGCTCTAAATTTACTGGTACAGTAGTGAGACTCACAGGTAAAAAAGCTCCTGACTGTTAGCGACTGTAACAAAATGCTACCAAAAAAACTGTTAGCGATAGCAGGGATCAGGCCTGACTCTGCGAATGCTGCAGTTATGTATGTTTAGTGTTTTTTAAGTGACAGTGATCGATTGATACTGCACTTGGGTGGGCTGGGCTGGCCCGGGCGAGGGGCAAAACGCAGGTACTAGCAGGTATCTGGGCTGATACCGCTAACACTGCGTTTTTGGGAACCCTAAACTGCTGGGGACTCTAGTATAGCTCTGATCAGATCAGATATTGATCCGTTCAGATACTATACCACTAAGGGAGGTGTATGCTGCGTGCGTGGGTGTTAGCGGTACTGGAACTAACCTGACACTGCCTGGGGCGACGCAGACCCTATCTGACCCTAAAACTTAACTGATATCACCCGCCGGGTGATCAGGGGGTTAAACCTTTATTAGGTAATAAACGGCGGGTGCCCTGACACTATAAAAAAACAAACTAACTAACCAGCGTCACCTGTAACAGTTATACGGTGATTACTGGTGAAAGGATTAACTAGGGGGCAATCAGGGGGTTAAAACATTTATTAGGTAGTATATGGGGGTACCTGACGCTATAAAAAGCTGATGGTGAACCTAAATACTTACCTGGCTACCTAGCGTCACCAGTGACACTAATATGGCGATCAGATAAAAGATCGCTTAGTGACACTGGTGACAGGGGTTAACTGGGGGGTGATCAAGGGGTTAAACCTTTATTATGGGGGGTTAGGGGGGTACCCTAGACCTAAAAGGGCCTACCACTAACTGCCCTACCACTTATAACAGTCACAAATGACACCAATGCAGTAATCAGTAAAAAAAATAAAAACTGCTATTTGTGTCACTGTGACAAGGGGTGCAGGGGGGGTGATCGGGGGTGATTAGGGGGGGTGATTAGTGTGCCTGCATGTTCTACTGTATGTATAGTGTTGGTGCACTTACTTGGATGTCTTTTCTCACGTGCCGGACCGAACAGACCGACACAAGGAGAGATGACATCACTTCCTCTGCTTCTGTTTACAGTTCGGAAGCAGAGGAAGCATTCCATTCGTCAGGAGCGATCGCGAGGGGGTGGCCATTAATTAGTGGCCTCCTCCTCAGCACAGATCACTCCTGTAGTGATGCCGACCGCCTCAGAGGGGGCGGGGTCACTTGGTTACATCACCAGGTGGCCCCGCACCTTTGACACTATGGGGATGTCCCTGTGCATCAGAGGGGGGCGGGGTCACCCGTCAATGTCATCGTGTGGCCCCTCCCTCAGTTATAAAAGAACTGTCACCTGAGAGGCCGGTCATTACTGCGGGTGCCTACCATGGAGGCAGATCAGTGGCGGCGTGCTGCTTTTTTTTTTCTTTTTCGGTCCGTCGGAGCGAGAGAAGAAGAAGATGAATGGACTTTGTGGGAAACTTTTATTTCTTTATTTTTTAATAAAGGACTTGTCCCAAGGCGTATATTGTCGTTTTTACCGTTTTCACACTTTTTTTGTGAAATGGTAGGGGTACATTTGTACCCCATTACCATTTCACACAGGGGGGAGGCCGGGATCTGGGGGTCCACTTGTTAAAGGGGGCTTCCAGATTCCGATAAGCCCCCCGCCCGCAGTCCCCCACAACCACTGGGCAAGGGTTGTGGGGATGAGGCCCTTGTCCCCATCAACATCGGGACAAGGTGCTTTGGGGGGCCGCTACCCCAAAGCATCCTCCCCATGTTGAGGGCATGTGGCCTGGTACGGTTCAGGAGAGGGGGTGCTCTCTCGTCCCCCCTCCTTTTCTGGTGGTCTAGTATGGATTTTGAGGGGGACCCCCACGCCATTTTTTTTAAAATTTTGTCGCGGGTTTCCCCTTAATATCCATACCAGACCTGAAGGGCCTAGTATGGAATTTGGGGGGACCTCCACGTAATTTTTTAAAAAATTTTGGTTCAGGGTTCCCCTTAATATTAATACTAGACCCAAAAGGCCTGGTAATGGACTGTCCCATGCCGTTTTTTTCAATGACTTTTATGTGTATTGCCTGGACCGACAATTCATTATAGCCGCAAGTACTTTTAAATGACTTTTTTTCCTTTAGAAATGTCATTTTGCTCTTGGACTGTTCTAAACATGGGAAACATGCGCCACTTTACAGGCATACTATAGACTCCCCCCGGGTACAAAATTGTACTTTGTACAAAATTGTACAAAATTGTAAGGAATATTTCACTTTTATTGTTTCACTTTAACCATTATTAAAATCACTACTCCCGAAAAAACGGCCGTTTTTAAAGCTTTTTTTGCATTGATACATGTCCCCTGGGGCAGGACCCAGGTCCCCAAACACTTTTTATGACAATAACTTGCATATAAGCCTTTAAAATTAGCACTTTTGATTATTCATGTTCATGTCCCATAGACTTTAACGGTGTTCGCGTGTTCAAGCAAATTTTTTGCCTGTTCGCATGTTCCGCTGCAAACCAAACCGGGGAGTGTTCGGCTCATCCCTACATCCAAGCGAGAAATTAGTACTGGAGCAAAGAAGGGTTGTGTGTTAAGTCTCTTTCTCTATGCACTGTACACATATGACTGCACCCCCTATTATGAGACCAATAGTATAGTTACGTTTGCCGATGACACTACCGTAATCGGTTGTATCACTGAATACCATGAGGAGCAATACAGGAGAAAGGTTGATAGGATAGTGGAATGGTGTACAGCAAATAACCTGATCCTAAACACAGGGAAAACAAAGGAACTGATTGTAGATTTCAGAAGGAACAGGCCTGAACCAGCAACGCTTTTTATTAACCACTTTCCGACCGCCTCACAACGAAAAAGTCGGCAGAATGGCACAGGCAGGCAGAATCACGTACCTGTTCGTGATCTGCCTCCCGCGGGTGGGGGGTCCGATCGGACCCCTCCCGGTGCCCGAGGCAGTCGGTGTTTGTCCCTCCGCGATCGCTCCCGGCCAATCAGATCATTCCTCTGCTGGTGTATGCTAAACAGCAGCAGAGGAAATGATGTCATCTCTCCTCGGCTCGGTATTTACCGTTCCGGCGCCGAGGAGAGAAGACATCGATGTGAGTGCACCAACACTACACATACAGTAGAACATGCCAGGCATACAATACACCCCCCTTTATCCCCCGACCCCCCCCCCCCGATTACCCCCTAATCACCCCCCCGACACCAAGCAGTTTTTTTTCTGATTACTGCATTGGTGTCAGTTTGTGACAGTTAGTGTGGTAGGGCAGTTAGTATTAGCCCCCTTTAGGTCTAGGATACCCCCCTAACCCCCCCTAATAAAGTTTTAACCCCTTGATCACCCCCCGTCGCTAGTGTCACTAAGCAATCATTTTTCTGATCGCTGTATTAGTGTCACTGGTGACGCTAGTTAGGGAGGTAAATAGTTAGGTTTGCCGTCAGCGTTTTATAGCGTCAGGGACCCCATATACTACCTAATAAAGGTTTTAACCCCTTGATTGCCCCCTAGTTAACCCTTTCACCAGTGATCACCGTATAACTGTTACGGGTGACGCTGGTTAGTTCGTTTATTTTTTATAGTGTCAGGGCACCCGCCGTTTATTACCGAATAAAGGTTTAGCCCCCTAATCGCCCGGCGGTGATATGCGTCACCCCAGGCAGCGTCAGGTTAGCGCCAGTACCGCTAACACCCACGCACGTAGCATACGCCTCCCTTAGTGGTATAGTATCTGAACGGATCAATATCTTATCCGATCAGATCTATACTAGCGTCCCCAGCAGTTTAGGGTTCCCAAAAATGCAGTGTTAGAGGGATCTGCCGAGATACCTGCTAGCACCTGCGTTTTGCCCCTCCGCCCGGCCCAGCCCAGCCCACCCAAGTGCAGTATCGATCGATCACTGTCACTTACAAAACACTAAACGCATAACTGCAGTGTTCGCAGAGTCAGGCCTGATCCCTGTGATCGCTAACAGTTTTTTTGGTAGTGTTTTGGTGAACTGGCAAGCACCAGCAGCCTAGTACACCCCGGTTGTAGCTAACCAGCGCTGCAGTAACACTTGGTGACATGGTGAGTCCCATAAGTGCAGTTCAAGCTGGTGAGGTGGCAAGCACAAGTAGTGTCCCGCTGCCACCAAGAAGAAGACAAACAGGCTCTTCGTGCCCATATGCCCTTACTGCTGCATTCGCCAATTCTAATTGGGAACCCACCACTTCTGCAGAACCCGTACTTCCCCCATTCACATCCCCAACCAAATGCAGTCGGCTGCATGAGAGGCATTTCTTTATGTCCTCCCGAGTACCCCTACCCAACGAACCCCCCCAAAAAAGATGTCGTGTCTGCAGCAAGCGCGGATATAGGCGTGACACCCGCTATTATTGTCCCTCCTGTCCTGACAATCCTGGTCTTTGCATTGGTGAATGTTTTGAACGCTACCATAAACTAGTTGAGTATTAGCGTAGGGTACAGCACTGCGCAGACTAGGCACACTTTCACAGGGTCTCCCAAGATGCCATCGCATTTTCAGAGAACCTGGAACCGGTTACAGTTATAAAAGTTACAGTTACAAAAAAAAGTGTAAAAAAAAAAAAACACAAAAAATTATACAAAAAAAAAAAATAGTTGTCGTTTCATTGTTCTCTCTCTCTCTATTCTCTCTCTATTGTTCTGCTCTTTTTTACTGTATTCTATTCTGCAATGTTTTATTGTTATTATGTTTTATCATGTTTGCTTTTCAGGTATGCAATTTTTTATACTTTACCGTTTACTGTGTTTTATTGTTAACCATTTTTTTGTCTTCAGGTACTCAATTCACGATTTTGAGTGGTTATACCAGAATGATGCCTGCAGGTTTAGGTATCATCTTGGTATAATTCTTTTCAGCCAGCAGTCGGCTTTCATGTAAAAGCAATCCTAGTGGCTAATTAGCCTCTAGACAGCTTTTACAAGCAGTGGGAGGGAATCTTCCGTGTTTTTCTCTGGCTCTCCTGTCTGAACAGGGAACCTGAGAATGCAGCCGGTGATTCAGCCAGCTGACCATAGAGCTGATCAGAGACCAGAGTGGCTCCAAACATCTCTATGGCCTAAGAAGCCGGAAGCTATGAGCATTTCATGACTTAGATTTCGCCTGATGTAAACAGCGCCATTGGGAAATTGGGAAAGCATTTTATCACACCGATCTTGGTGTGGTCAGATGCTTTGAGGGCAGAGGAGAGATCTAGGGTCTAATCGACCCCAATTTTTTCAAAAAAGAGTACCTGTCACTACCTATTGCTATCATTGGGGATATTTACATTCCCTGAGCTAACAATAAAAATGATTAAAAAATAAATAAATGAAAGGAACAGTTTAAAAATAAGATAAAAAAGCAAAAAAATAATAAAGGAAAAAAAAAAAAGCACCCCTGTCCCCCCCTGCTCTCGCACTAAGGCGAACGCAAGCATCGGTCTAGCGTCAAATGTAAACAGCAATTGCACCATGCTTGTGAGGTATCACCGTGAAGATCAGATTGAGGGCAGTAATTTTAGCAGTAGACCTCCTCTGTAAATCTAAAGTGGTAACCTGTAAAGGCTTTTAAAAATGTATTCATTTTGTTGCCACTGCACGTTTGTGCGCAATTTTAAAGCATGTCATGTTTGGTATCCATGTACTCGGCCTAAGATCATCTTTTTTATTTCATTAAACATTTGGGCAATATAGTGTGTTTTAGTGCATTAAAATTTAAAAAAGTGTGTTTTTTCCCCAAAAAATGCGTTTGAAAAATCGCTGCGCAAATACTGTGTGAAACAAAAAAATGAAACACCCACCATTTTAATCTGTAGGGCATTTGCTTTAAAAAAATATATAATGTTTGGGGGTTCAAAGTAATTTTCTTGCAAAAAAAAAATGTTTTCATGTAAACAAAAAGTGTCAGAAAGGGCTTTGTCTTCAAGTGGTTAGAAGAGTGGGTAATGTGTGACATAAGCTTCTAAATGTTGTGCATAAAATGCCAGGACAGTTCAAACCCCCCCCCCCCCCCCCCAATGACCCCATTTTGGAAAGCAGACACCCCAAGCTATTTGCTGAGAGGCATGTCAAGTCCGTGGAATATTTTATAATGTGACACAAATTGCGGGAAAAATACAAATTTTTTTTTTTTGCACAAAGTTGTCACTAAATGATATATTGCTCAAACATGCCATGAAAATATGTGAAATTACACCCCAAAATACATTCTGTTGCTTCTCCTGAGTACGGGAATACCACATGTATGAGACTTTTTGGGAGCCTAGCCGCGTACGGGACCCCGAAAACCAAGCACTGCCTTCAGGCTTTCTAAGAGCTTAAATTTTTGATTTCACTCTTCACTGCCTATCACAGTTTAGGAGGCCATGGAATGCCCAGGTGGCACAAACCCCCCCCAAATGACCCCATTTTGGAAAGTAGACACCCCAAGCTATTTTCTGAGAGGTATAGTGAGTATTTTGCAGACCTCACTTTTTGTCACAAAGTTTTGAAAATTGAAAAAAAAAAACATTTTTTTTGTGTCTTTTTTCATTTTCAAAAACAAATGAGAGCTGCAAAATACTCACCATGGCTCTCAGCAAATACCGTATATACTCGAGTATAAGTCGACGCCCTAATTTACCACAAAAAAATGGGAAAAACGCATTGACCCGAGTATAAGACGAAGGTGAGAAATGCACAGCTACTGTAAGTGGAAAAAGATGGTCAACAATGTCCATCTGCAGCTGTATACCTCCCTGTGTCCTGTGCATATGTGTCATGTGTCCTGTGCATATGTGTCAGGTGTCCTGTGTATATATGAGCATGTGTATATGTACCTGTGTCCTGTGTATGTGTCATGTGTATATGTACCTGTGTGCATGTGTCTGTGTGCATGTGTGTGCATCCTACCTGTGTCCTGTGCATCCTCCGTGCGCCGCTCTGCACTGATCACTGTGTAGTATTCGGCGGCCATTCACTGTTCAAAAGCCGCTCCTCCTCCTCGTCCAAAAAACTTCATTTCCCAGCAGTCAGCGGTCAGCCTATCAGGGACATTCTCTCATCCTCATTTCATTTTCAAATGATGGATTGAACAGTGCTCCATGGGATGTTCAAATCTTGGGATAGTTTTTATAATCTAACCCTGCTTTAAACTTCTCCACAATTTTATCCCTGACCTGTCTGGTGTGTTCCTTGGCCTTCATAATGCTGTTTGTTCACTAAGGTTCTCTAACAAACCTCTGAGGGCTTCACAGAACATCTGTATTTATACTGAGATTAAATTACACACAAGTGGAACTGTGGGAGGAGGTGCTTAATTCTTATGTGGACATGGTTATCTCTGCCAGAGACAGGATGATCCAGTTGAGATATTTACACCAAATGTATTATACTCCTCTTAGATTGTTTAATATGGGGAAGAGGGAGAATCCAATATGCCATAAATGTCTGATAGCTGAGGGATCATTCCTGCATATTTTATGGGAGTGCAATAGGATCCGCCCTCTTTGGTCCCAGGTCACTCAGTTTATAGCGGACACATTTGATCTCCTGAACATATGCAGTCCAATGATTGGGCTTTTGGGGGTAATAGAGGATGAGCTGATGGACAAAAATGTAAGAACCCTTTTATGATTGTTGTTTTTTTCTGTCCATAAGTTAATTGCTATACATTGGATATGGACAGATTTCCTTACATTATCGGCCTGGAAATACTTATATAGAATGACTTATGATGCTAGGGGGTGTCCAAAAAAATGTACCAGAATTTGGGCCAGATGGGTAGAATCCATGGAAACAGTGGCAGCCCTTAACCAGGGGAAGACACAGTAATATAAAAAAATGCTTTATGTACGCATGCTGCTATCTGTAAAGGATGTATGGAATAATCCTATAGTGTCGGAAAAGCACTGTTTTCTCTTATTCTGTATATTTAACCACTTCAGCCCCGACCGGGCCATTTTTTGCGATTCGGCACTGTGTTGATTTAACTAACAACTGTGCGGTCGTGCGAGGCTGCACCCAAACAAAAATTACTTCCTTTTTTCCCCACAAATAGAGCTTTCTTCTAGTGGTATTTGATCGCCTCTGTGGTTTTTATTTTTTGCGCTATAAACAAAAAAAAGCAACAATTTTGGAAAAAACACAATATTTTGTACTTTTTGCTATTATAAATATCCCCATTTTTTTTAAAAGAAAAGCACATTTTTTCTCAGTTTAGGCCGATATGTATTCTTCTACATATTTTTGGTAAAAAAAATCACAATAAGCGTATATTGATTGGTTTGTGCAAAAGTTATACCGTCTACAATATAGGGGATAGATTTATAGCATTTTTATTATTATTCTTTTTTTTACTAGTAATGGCGGCGATCTGCGATTTTTATTGGGACTGAAACATTATGGCGGACACATGGGACACTTTTGACACATTTTTGGGACCATTGACATTTATACAGCGATCAGTGCTATAAAAATGCACTGATTACTGTAAAAATGTCACTGGCAGAGAAGGAGTTAACACTAGGGGGCGATCAAGGGGTTAACTGTGTTCCCTGCTACCTGTTTCTAACTGAAGGGGGAGAGGACTGACTAGAGGAAGTGACAGATCATGGTGTCTAGCTAATAGGAACACACAATCTGTCACTCCTCTCAGAACAGGGATTTGTGTGTTTACACACACACTTCCCTGTTTCGCTTCTTGTGCTTGCGATCGCTTTGGCACCTCCGCAGTACAGCGGTGCACGTGTGCCTGCTCTCCCGATCCCGCGAGCCGATGTATAGCTATGACGGTTTGTAGGATCATGCCGACCTGCCGCAGTAAAATGACGGCGGCTGGTCGGCAAGCGGTTAAGTTCAGTATTCTACTTTTTTGCTTTGTGCATATGGCAAACAAAAAAAAACAAAAAAATAAATACATTAAACACAGGTGGACTCTATTTACTAATTAGGTGACTTCTGGAGGCAATTGGTTTCACTAGATTTTAGTTAGGGGTATCAGAGTAAAGGGGCCTGAATACAAATGCATGCCACACTTTTCAGATATTTATTTGTAAATAATGTTGAAAACCTTTTATCATTTTCCTAACCAGTTCACAATTGAGTGCCACTTTGTGTTGGTCTGTTACATAAAATCCCAATAAAATATATTTATGTTTTTGGTTGTAACATGACAAAGTTTGGAAAATTTCAAGGGGTATGAATAATTTTTCAAGGCACTGTATATAGGTAGGAGTAGAGGAAGGGGAGGAATGATAGGACGAATGGAAGGGGTGGAGGTCCACGGTGGGGCGATGAGTCTTCAAATAGCATCCCATACAGGAGATGTTAGCAGGTTAAGATAGGGCGCTGGGATTTTGATGTGAGTTCATACAAAGAAATGAGAGGGCAAAAAAACGGAAAATTGTATACTCACTTTTCCGTAATTTTCCTTTCCTGTCGTATCTTCATGGCAGCATACACTTTGGGTTGTGACTCCGCCCCTCACAACCTGATAGGACCACATAGCTATAAGTTGTAATGATGGTCCCCGCCCCAGTATTCTCCGTATATATCACCTTAGATGGGTGGGAGATTGTATGCTGCCATGAAGATACGACAGGAAAGGAAAATTACGGAAAGGTGAGTATACAATTTTCCGTTTTCCTGTCGCATCATGGCAGCATACACTTTGGGGAGTAACTCGCAAAGACTGGGTGGGAATTCAAACTAAGTTTATTAACAAAGAATAGAAGAATTGGCCTGGATAACGGATCTTCCGAAATCCACTGTGGATAAGCAGGCGGAATCCACCTTGTAATGGGACATAAAGGTGTTCCTGGAAGACCAGGTAGCCGCTCTGCAAATTGTCTTAGCCGAGACTCTACAATATGCTGCCCAGGAGGTTGCCACTGCCCTGGTGGAGTGTGCCCTTAAGCCCTCAGGTACTTGATGACTACTCAGTGAATAGGCCTTTTTGATGGTCTTCACCAGCCATGACGCAATAGTGCGTGAGGATGCCGCTTGACCTCTCCTGAATCCATGCGGAATGATTAGGAGACTTTCCATTTTCCTGATGGATCTGGTAGCTGAGAGATACTCCAGGACATTACCCTTGACATCCAGTGGGTGAGGATCGCCTTGTTCCGTAGTGAGTGCCGGAAGGTTAATCTCCTGGTTGAAGTGAAAGGATGAGGATACCTTGGGGATGAACCGGTCCGAAGGTTTTAAGACTAATCTGTCTGGCAATACCACCAGATATGGATCACTGACCATTAAGGCTTGCATCTCCGACACTCTCTTAGCGGATGTTATGGCTATCAAGAATGAGACGTCAGATCCCATAAGGATATGTTCTCGTTGGGAAAGAAGGGTTCCTTAGATAGAGCTTCCAGTACGACTGAGAGGTCCCAGACTGGGAAGGAAGGTTTCCTAGGCGGTCTCAGCTTTAGACAAGCCCATTGGAACTGAACCACAAGGGGATCTTGTGCCCATCTGACTCCTGTCAAGGCAGACAGGGCCGAGACTTGGACCTTTAGGGTACTTGAACTAAGGCCCTTCTCTAGGCCTAGTTGAAGGAACTCTAGGACCTGTGACACCGATGGTGAGGATGAGTCCCAACCTTGCTGTTGAGCGAAGGCGGTAAACTTCTCCCAGACTCACCTGTAACTAATATTCGTGGTAGGTCTCCTAGCCTGGAGTAGGGTATCTACTACCCTCTGGGAGCAGCCTTGCTCTAGGTACCTAGCCCTTTCAGTCTCCAAGCCATCAAATGTAGCTTCTCCGGGTTCGGGTGAAGAAGATGACCCTGGGAGAGTAGGTCTGGCGACAACGGAAGGGACAGGGGATCTGCCGTATTCAGCTGCATCAGAGTGGTAAACCATGGCCTCCTCGGCCAGAAGGGAATGACTGCCACCACCAGTGCCGATGACTCCTTGAGTCTCAGGAGAAATCTCGCTATGAGAGGAGTTGGAGGGAAGATGTATCCTAGATGGAAATTCCAGGGGTGCAGGAGACAATCCGTCCCCTCTGCCGAAGGTAATGGTATTCTTGATAGGAATCTCCAACATTTTGCATTCTCTGGGGTTGCCGCCAGGTCTATCTCTGGAGAACCCCAAGTCCGGGATACGAGGGCGTAGTCCTGTGGGTTCAGAGACCACTCGTGGTTGGAGGTGAAATTCCTGCTCAGCAAGTTGGCCAACACGTTCTGGACTCCCGGAACATAGACTACCCTTAAGCTTAACAGGTTCAGTTGTGCCCACTCCAGAACAGGACGGACCTCCTGCATCATGGACCTGCTTCTGGTGCCCCCCTGCCTGTTGATATAGGCAACCGCAACCTTGTTGTCCATTCTCAGAAGAACATGTTTTCCTCTCAAGAGCGAGCTGAAGGACAGGAGCGCCTGGAGTGCTGCTCTCATTTCTAATACATTTGACACTGCGTCCCGTGCCCTGAATAGCCAGCGACCTTGGGCCGCAAAGTGCTGATGGTGGGCTCCCCACCCCTGCAGACTGGCATCTGAGGTCACCGTCTCCTGGTGATGGGTGATTATGTGTTTGCACCTTCTCAAGTTGCGAGGCCGTGTTCACCACAGCAATGATTGCTTCACCTCTTGAGGGATGCAAATCGACTGAGACATCGAAACACCATTCCACTGGCGCAGGAAGGAAATTTGGAAAGGCCTTGAGTTCCATTGTGCCCACTGAACCATCGGAATGGTGGATGCCAAGGAGCCCAGGATACTGAGGTATGTTCTGGCTGGTAGTCTCTTGGCCGAGATGGCCTCTGGAAGCTCCATCGTGTTCTCTCTCGTGTCCAGCTCGGCCCCTAAGAAGACCATTCTCTGAGTGGGGTGGATCAGCCACCCTAGAGACTGTAAGGTGGAGACCAGGATTTCCCGATGCTGGATGAGAGACTCCTTGTTGTCCGAGAGAAGCAGGATGTCGTCCAGGTAATGGTGGACTCTCAATCCCCTCTCTCTCAAGTGGGCTATCACAGGCAATAGGACCTTCGTGAATGTCCTGGGTGTGGTGGAGATTGAAATTGGAAGTGCCAGCTGTTTATTGTGAAGCGGAGGAATCTCTGGAACTCTGTGTGGATCGGGATAAGTAAGTATGCGTCTTGAAGATCGATCGAGAGCATCCAGTCTCCCCGATTTATCGCTTGGAGGATTGATTGGAGGCTTTCCATCCTGAATGTTTCTACCCGGATTGACCGGTTGAGGTTTTTTAGGTCCAGGACAGGACGAAAGTCCCCTGACTTTTTCCGTACTAGAAAGAGTGGGGAATAGAAACCCTGACCTCTTTGGGATGGTGCGACCTCCACTATTGCCTGTTTCCTTAACAGATCCTGGATATACTGGACCAAGGACAGCCTTTTCTCCCTGGAAGGGGGAAGCTTGGTTGCGCAGAAGTGACCCCTTGGGGGGCGGTTCTTGAACAACCACCTGTGCCCGACCCGGATGGTGGATACTGTCCATGGGTCTTTTATCAATTCCGCCCAAACCAACCTGAATCTTGTGAGCCTGGCACCCACTACCGCTGGTTGGGCGGGCATACCTTCAAAAAGGTTTCTGTTCATTGCAGGCAGGAGTTTTGGTTTTCTGGAATTTGAGGAAGGACATCTGAGGGTTCTTCCAAGTTCTCCTGTACTCCTTCCCAGGCCTATAGGATTTTGCATCCCTGTATCTTTTTGGGAGATTGCGCTTGAAGGGAGGCGCTCTTTGTTGTTTTGGTCTTCTGTCTGAAGGGATAAGACCAGACTTCCCGCCTGTCACTTTGGATATTGCTGTATCCAGCTTTGCACCAAAGAGGTTAACTCTATCATATGGAATCCTGCACCAGTTGGACTTTGAGGCCGGGTCGGCCGACCAGGGTTTAAGCCATAACACCCTCCTGGCCATTACCGTTACCAACATAGATCTTGAAGCGGACCTAATGGTGTCCACAGAGGCTTCCACCACAAAGTCTCCTGCGAGACTGAGTTCCTGTAGGGCTTTAACAATCTGGTCCTGATCTGCGCCTTCAGCAACGAGTTTCGCGGTGTGCGATGACCACCCGGAAATAGCTTTCCCGACAGCGGCCAGTGCCACTGCTGGTCTGCAGGCGCCTCCTGCAAAAACGTAAGCCCTCTTAAGGTCCGTATCCACCTTTCTGTCCAGGACATCTCTGAACGTCACTGCATCCTCAATGGGAAGCGTCACATGCCTGGCTAGGCACATCAAAGAGGCGTCCACCACTGGAGGGGAAACCAGGGGAGATACCCTGGGCTCTTTTAAAGGATATAACTTGGTAAGTCTGTTAGAAAGACTAACTTTCTTCTCTGGATTCTGTCATTCTTCCTTAATAAGCTCATCCAGTTCCTCTATAAATGGAAAGGCTTCAGGCACCTTCTTGAGATTTGGGAAATACTTCCTTGGTTTCTGCTGTACCTCCTCAGGTTCCTCCCAGTTAATCGCTTCCTTGACCAATTTCGCAAATGGCCCTATGAGCGAGAAATCAAAGCCTGCTGCCGCCTCCAGTTCTTCCTCGTCTGACGGGAATTCTTGTTCCCTAGACATACTAGGATGGGATGGTGAGGCGCTCAGGGCTGTAGCCTCCACATCTGGAGTTGAGATATGCGTAGCAGGGACCCCGGTAGGTTCCACAGTGCTCTTTTTCCCTGGTGGCTTCATCCATACAACTGCGGCAGGCCAATCCGTCTGGTAGAGCTGTGGCCCCGCATACCCAGCAAGCATTCCCTGCTAGACGGGAAGGATGTGCAGGAGACTGACGCCTACAAGCAGGGGATCTTCTGTAATGGGAATGTCTATGCCTGGAGTAGGAACGGCTCCTCCTACGGCTTCCCCTGTGGGCTGAGCGACTTCTGCCGCGTGAGCGGCTTTGCCTATGGCTAGAGCGGCTTCTCCTGTGTGAGGTCTCTCTTCGCCTTGATTTAGACGATCTTGATGACCTGGTAGGGCTGACCAATTAGGCAGCATTAGTACGATCCTGCTCTCTTTTTCAATCTTCACTACTTACCATGAACATCCCCCCCCCTTACCTATTGGGCTGATGGTGATCTGCTGGGGCAGTGGTCTCCATAGAAAGGATAACTGTGATACCCTGGAGGGATACAGGCAGGTATAAACATGCAAGCAAACAAACAGAGGTACCAGGGGGAGAGAGAAACACTTACCCCAAGGAGGGAGCGTCAGAGGTGAGGCAGAACTGATAGCAGAGTTAACAGCAGCGTCAGATATGCTCAGGAAACTGGAGGCATCAGAAAATGACATTCTGAGTCTTTTTAAAAGAACCGCCATGGCCGCCGGGGTCACGTCCTGCCCGCACATGCGCAGTAGCGCCGAGCCGCGCTCGACGCCATCTTGGAACCTGGCAAACATGCCAGGACACCCTAAAAACGCTCACTGCGCATGCGCGGAAGCGCCGAGACACCCGACCACACAGGGGAGAGACAGAGGAGAACCACAATGCACCACAAATGGAAAAGGCAGATGGAGACCGCTGCACAACAACTAAGCCTATTTAAGGCTTATACTGGAGCCGCACATACCCCTGAGACCACCAGAGTGGGGTTCCTTCCATCTAGCTCATTTAGAGGCTGTACAGGCAAGGACTTCCACCCAGGAGAGGCTAGAACCTGGCTGGGGCGAATTCGGTAAGGGGGTGCTTCTGATATCTTCAGTCCTTTCAGGTGAGGAAAAATAAGAGAATACTGGGGCGGAGGCCATCTTTACAACTTATAGCTATGTGGTCCTATCAGGTTGTGAGGGGCGGAGTCACAACCCAAAGTGTATGCTGCCATGATGCGACAGGAATATTTCTTTATCTAGGATGATTTCAAAACTCCTGCTACTCTCCCTGTCTTTTTTTTCACTACTCTCAGGTCAGACTATCTAGATAAGACTCTTCTGAATGAAACATTCCTTTCAGACCTGGCAGGAAATGTCCAAAGGTCAATAAACCTGCCTCATGCATTTGACCAGGTCTTAAGCTTCTTATATCTGTTCTACAGCTCTTTGTTGATCCCCAGGATCTTGATCCAATTCTAGATACTTCCCTAATACTGGTCTTTTTTTAATGTTCTTCCTCTAATGTTTATTCTCACCCACTGAGTTTAACCACTTCAGCCCCGGGAAGGATTTACCCCCTTAATGACCGGGCAATTTTTTGCGATACGGCACTGCGTCGCCTTAACTCACAATTGTGTGCTCGTGAGACGTTGTACCCAAACAAAATTGATGTCCTTTTTTCCCCACAAATAGAGCTTTCTTTTGGTAATATTTGATTACCTCAGCGGTTTTTATTTTTTGCGCTAAAAACAATAAAAAGCGTCAATTTTGAAAAAAAAGCAATATTTTTTACTTTCTGCTATAATACATATCCCAAAAAATATAAAAAAACGAATTCATTTATCAGTTTAGGCCAATATGTATTCTTCTACATATTTTTGGTTTAAAAAATCATAATAAGTGTGTATTGATTGGTTTGCGCAAAAGTTATAGCGTCTAGGGTCTGCGTCGCCCCAGGCAGCGTCAGATTAGTGCCTGTAGCGCTAACACCCGCGCACCCACCATACGCCTCCCTTAGTAGTATAGCGTCTGAACACATCAATATCTGATCTGATCAGAACTATATTAGCGTCCCCAGCAGTTTAGGGTTCCCAAAAATGCAGTGTTAGCGGGATCAGCCCAGATACCTGCTAGCACCTGTGTTTAGCCCCTCTGCCCAGCCCAGCCCACCCAAGTGCAGTATCAATCGATCACTGTCACTTACAAAACACTAAACACATAACTGCAGCATTCGCAGAGTCAGGCCTGATCCCTGCAAACGCTAACAGTTTTTTGGTAGCGTTTGAATCAGTTGCTGACAGTCAGGTGCTTTTTTTCTTGTGAGTCTCACTACTGTACCAGTAAATTTAGAGACCAAAATGTCAAATCAAAGGTACAGTAGTGAAGAGGCCTACACGTTTCTGAGCATGACAGATAGTGAAGAGGAAGTCACTCATCTGTCAGATTCAGGCTCAGAATATGAACCTGTAGACAGCAGTGGCACCCTTACAGATAGCTCTGACGACGGAATTGTGGTCCCTGCCAAGGTCAGGCATACCAGACCCCGTTCTTCTGCTGTCGTTGAGGTGCAAGAACCGCAGGTCCCTCGTATGGAGCAGAGAGCCAGTACCATCCTTCTGGTGAACTGGCAAGCGCCAGCGGCCTAGTACATCCTGGTCGTACATACAGCACTGCAGTATCACGTGGTGACGTGGCAAGTCCCATAAGCGCAGTTCAAGCTGCCGAGGTGGCAAGCGCGAGTAGTGTCCCGCTGCCACCAAGAAGAAGACAAAGACAGGCCCGTCGAGCCCATAATGCCCTTTCTGCTGCATTCGCCAATCCTAATTGGGAACCCACCACTTCTACAGCACCTGTACTTCCTCTATTCACTGGCCAACCCGGTGGAAACAGTTGATTTTACGTCACTTGATTTTTTTTTTACCGAAGATCTCTATAGATCTATTGTGGACCAAAGCAATTTATATGCTGGTCAATTCATCGCCGCTAATCCCCAGCTGACCCTTGCCAGAGAATGGAAACCAATTACAGTTTCCGAATGTAAGACCTTCCTGGGCCTATCCCTCCTCATGGGCATAACTAAAAAGAGTGAGTTGCGGTCATATTGGTCAACTGACCCAATTCACCATATGCCCGTGTTCTCTGCCTCAATGACCAGGACACGATACGAGCAGATCTTGCGGTTCATGCATTTCAATGATAATGAACTCTGTCGTCCTCGGGGTGACCCTGAATTTGATCGTCTTTACAAAATTTGGCCCCTCATAAACCACTTCAACTAATGTTTTGCAGCCTTGTTTACTCCCCATCAAGTTGCCTGCTTTGATGAGTCCCCGATTAAGTTTTCTGGCCGCTTGTCTTCAAACAGTATCTTCCCAGCAAGTGCGCCAGATACGGGGTCAAGCATATACGATACTGGGGTATAGCGCTAGTAAGATTGTGTGGGACTTGGTGTCACCCTTATTCAGAAAGGGGTACCATTTGTATGTGGACAATTATTACACAAGCATGCCACTTTTTAGTCACTTGTTAGATCATCAAATTGGAGCATGTGGTCCTTGCGATCTAATCACCGGGGCTTACCCCAGTGCCTTGTAGATTCCCGTCTTAGGCTGGGGGAGAGAACCTGCTTGAGATGTAATAATTTGCTCACTGTGAAGTGCTTTTGTGCTATACAAGCTTCAGAAGGAACTGGATCCTTCCTTAAATTCCAGGAAGAGATCATCACAGCCCTTCTGTTTCCAGACGGTGCTGTGGCCCAACTTCCCAATCTAAATGCAGTAAGCCGGCTGCATGGGAGACATTTTTCGCATGATCTCCCTGGTACCCCTACCCAAAGAACACCCCAAAGAAGATGTTGTGTCTGTAGAAAGCGCGGGTATAGGCGTGACACTCGCTTTTAGTGTCCCTCCTGTCCTGACCAACCTGGTCTTTGCATTGGTGACTGTTTCGAACACTACTACACACTAGCTGAGTATTAGCATAGGGTACAGCACCACACAGTCCTAGGCACACGTGCACAGGGTCTCGAAAGATGTGATGGCCATCACATTTTGAGAGACCCTAATCTGCAATGTTCAGTTTACAGTTTTTTTTACAGTTTTTATGAAAGTGAAAAAAGTAAAAAGAAACACATAAAAAAAATAAAATAAAAAATAAAAAAATAGTTGTGGTTGTATTTTTCTTCTCTCTCTCTATTGTTCTCTCTCTTATGTTCGCTCTTTTCTGTCCGCTCTACAGTTCGCTCACTATTGTTCTATATCTATCGTTCTCTCTGTTTTATTTTTACTATGTTTTATTGTATTTGCTTTGCAGGTATGGTATGTTATACTGTAATGTTTGTTTTATTGTTAACCATCATTTGCTTAGCAGGTACACCATCCAGCTGCAGCATGGGTTTATTCATCTTGACAGCAACAGTGTTTGCTCCCACGATACATAAAGCTGTGACTCCAGCGCTGTCGGAGGTGATCTCACCACCACAGTTAAAAAAAAGAGCATATATGCCAAAGCATGGGGGCAGGGGTGGAGGAGCAATTTGTTCCTAACATTTATGGCTTTTCAAATAAATTCCTGGCGGTATTATGCTATGAGTCTCCTTTCTTTTATATATGTCACCATTTGAGCGTGGTACAGATCATCACCAGCAGACCCTATATGAGCCCTGGAGTTACTCTAATGCGTGTTTTGACACTGTTTAGCCACTGTGTCACACGCTCTAAGGTGAGCGCATTATCCATTGGGGGTCACTGGAGAGCACTGCTGCATGCCATAACGTGCACATCTCTTAAGAAGAGCATGAGGAATATTTAGCACTTTTTCATAAATACAAGCGTGAGGAATACCTGCTATTTGTTTGGACACTATTGTGCACTTTGATTTATATACTCTTGTGAATGGTTTGGACTGAGATATATTCATTTGTATGAATTGGTTTCAGACACTTTATTTATCAAGTAGCACTTATATATTTTTGTTAATTATTTAAAGGATTTTTTTCTTTTCTCTCTCACATTTTTTATTTTTATTTTTTTATTTATTTTTTTGTTTGCATGTTGCATGTTACCATTTATTCATTTATTCAATTGTGGATTTTAGTCACTTTCTTCACAGGCGTTTGACACTGTTTGTAATTTTCAATATTGTATAGATTTATTATATTCTTTGTTTACGTATTTATAGCCTTTAGCGCATGCACATATATTTATTTTATTTTGGCATATACACGGTATGGAACGTGGTTAGTGTGTGCAGCTGAATTAGGTTCATTTATTCACATTGGAGGCATTAACCCATTTGTGGCTCACAAGATTTTAGCACTATTTTTTGTAACATTAGGGGTGGATTGCCCCCATGCTTCGGCATATATTTTTTTAGGCACAGATTGCAATGTTTTATTTTTATTAGGTTTTATTGTATTTGCTTTGCAGGTATGGTAAGTCTTATGCCCCGTACACACGGTCAGACATTGATCGCATATTCCGACAACAAAATCCTAGGATTTTTTCTGACGGATGTTGGCTCAAACTTGTCTTGCATACACACGGTCACACAAAGTTGTCGGAAAATCCGATCATTCTGAATGCAGTGACGTAAAACACGTACGTCGGGACTATAAACGAGGCAGTAGCCAATAGCTTTCATCTCTTTCAAAGTTGTTACTAAATGATATATTGCTCAAACATGCCATGGGCATATGTGGAATGACACCCCAAAATACGTTCTGCTGCTTCTCCTGAGTACGGAGATATCACATGTGTGAGACTTTTTGGGAGCCTAGCTGTGTACAGGACCCCGAAAACCAATCACCGCCTTCAGGCTTTTATATGCCGTGTACACACGACCGGACTTTTCGGCAGCAAAGGTCCGACGGAACGAATCTACCGGACAATTTGATCGTGTGTGGGCTTCATCGGACCTTTCCTGTCGAAAAATCAGACGGACTTTAGAAATAGAACATGTTTCAAATCTTTCCGACGGACTCAAGTCTGGTCGAAAAATCAGTTCGTCGGTATGCTAGTCCGACAGACAGACAACGATGCAAGGGCAGCTATTGGCTATGAACTTCCTTATTCTAGTCCAGTCGTATGTCATCACGTTTGAATCAGTCGGACTTTGGTGTGATCATATGTAGGCAAGTCCGTTTCGTCAGAACTCCGTCGAAAGTCTGTCAAAAAGTCCTCCGGAGTTCAGTCTGTCGAAAGTCCGGTCGTGTGTACACGGCATAAGGGTGTAAAATGGTGATTTTGTTTTGGATGGCTACAATTTCACTTCCTCACTACCTATCACAGTTTCGGAGGCCCTGAAATATCCAGATAGCACAAAAGTGAGATCTGCAAAATACTCAACATGCCTGTCAGCAAATAGCTTGGGGTGTCTACTTTCCAAAATGGGGTCATTTGGGGGGTTTTTGTGCTATCTTGGCATTTCATGGCCTCCGAAAGTGTGATAGTTAGTGAGGAAGTGAAATCACCATTTTACGCCCTTAGAAAGCCTGAAGGAGGTGATTGGTTTTCGGGGTCCTGTACATGGCTAGGCTCCCAAAAAGTCTCACACATGTGGTATCCCTGTACTCAGGAGAAGCAGCAGAATGTATTTTGGTGTGTCATTCTACATATGCCCATGCCATGTTTGAGCAATATATCATTTAGTGACAACTTTGTGCAAAAAAAAAAATAATGTTAATTTTCCCGCAAATTGTGGCAAAATATAAAATACTCCATGGACTCAATATGCCTATCAGCAAATAGCTTGGGTGTCTACTTTCCAAAATTAGATCATTTGGGGGGGGGGGGGGTGCTATCTTGGCATTTTATGGCCTTCAAAACTGTGATAGGTAGGGTGGAGTGAAATCAAAAATTTACACCCTTAGAAATCCTGAAGGGGGTGATTGGTTTTCGGGGTCCTGTAAATAGCTAGGCTCCCAAAAAGTCTCACACATGAGGTATCCCCATACTAAAGAGAAGCAGCAGAATGTATTTTGGGGTGTAATTCCACATATTGCCATGGCATGTGTGAGCAATATATCATTTAGTGACAACTTTGTGTAATTTTATTTCTTTTTGTCATTTTTCAATCACTTGTAACAAAAAAATAAAATATTCAATGGGCTCAACATGCCTCTCAGCAATTTCCTTGGGTGTCTACTTTCCAAAATGGGGTCATTGGGGGGGGGGGGGGGGGGGTTGTACTGCCTTGCCATTTTAGCACCTCAAGAAATGAGTCATAAACTAAAAGCTGCGTAAATTCCAGAAAATGTACCCTATGTTGTAGACGCTCTAACTTTTGCGCAAACCAATAAATATACACTTATTGACATTTACTTTACCAAAGACATGTGACTGAATAAATTTTGGCCTAAATGTATGACTAAAATTGAGTTTATTAATTTTTTTTATAACAAAAAGTAGAAAATATCATTTTTTTCAAAATTTTCAGTCTTTTTCCGTTTATATCTCAAAAAATAAAAATCGCAGAGGCAATCAAATACCATCAAAAGAAAGCTCTATTTGTGGGGAAAAAAAGGACGCAAATTTCGTTTGGGTACAGCATTGCAGGGCCGTGCAATTACCAGTTAAAGCAGCGCAGTGTCAAATTGAAAAAAGTGCTCTGGTCGTTGAGCAGCCAAATCCTCCTGGGCTGAAGTGGTTAATGTGTAGAGGAGGATTTGTATCCAGTGGCTTATTTGAACAGTAAGTTACATTTAGTAAGACTACCTTCAGATGATAGTCTAGTGCTGAAACCCAAAAAGAGCCCTCTATTTTAAATGTTTTGTTAGGGTTACCCTGTTTGGACTGTAGAAAATGTTGGAATGCAATGAAATTTACCCTGGACACAAGACATGCAGCTGAAAGTTACAGTAGGCATCTGCTATACCTTTGTAAAACATAGCATCAACCATAAAGACATTTTTTTGTTTGATTCACAAAACAGCCGTGAACATAAAGAAGCAAAAATGTGAAATTATATAATTATATATGAAGAACAGAAAAGCAGAGAACAAAATTTCACAACAGGTACAGTACAATACATTAAAATGCAGTATTATTACCCACGTGTTATATAATTGTGATTATATTTAAGGATAGGTATGACTGAATTCGAGTTAATTTGGGATATTCATTTGTAATTTACTTATAACAGTACATGATAGATTAAAATGTTCACTCTGACAACATGCAATGTGGTCCATTACACAGTGAGATAACCTGTCATCCTCTATGTATATCATTAAAGACACATTTGTAATGGTGCATTAGTAGATACACAATGCATTTGACCCAGTTAAAATCTGGCATCCATTTGCTACATGATAAATACTTGAGTGGAGGCTGTATTGAATATTGTTATATTGACATCAAACATGATGCACCTCGTTTTTCAGTGGACAAATAAATGGATTATTATTCACTTTTATAAAAGCATTATTATCTGTGATTGTAGTGAAAATGTGCTTTGGAAACCACATCATTTAGTAGCAGATGAAATGTATGGTTTAGCCACAAATTATTTTTGTGTCAAAGGTTTAATTATGTTAAAGAGGAAAATGCAATGAATTGCCTTTAGGATATATGTAACTTAAAAAAGCATCAGTATCAGCAGTCTTTATTCTAGATTTTTATGTTAGGCCAATTCATATTAAAAGTTTAAAGGGCCTACATGCAGAAGCTTAGCCAAACCATAGATTTAAAAGAAAATGGGCTATTGAAAAAAAAAAGCAGCATGGGGTGCACACAGGGCCGATTCTAGTGTCACAGGCGCCTGTGTGCAGCAATATTTCTGACGCCCCCACATGGGCGTGGTCACTTTACTAACTCCTCCACTTTGGCGGGGGGGGGTCACAGTGGCACTATTTGATGGGCACAGTGACAGCATTTGATGTGGTACTATTTGATGAGCACAGTGACTGCATTTACTGTGGCATTTTTGATGGGCACAGTGGCAGCATTTAGAGGCACAGTGGCTGCATTTGATGGCACAGTGGCTGCGTTTGATGGGCACAGTGACTGCGTTTGATGACACAGTGGCTGCGTTTGATGGGCACAATGACTACGTTTGATGGGCAAGGTGACTGAGTTTGTGGGCACAGTGGTTGCATTTGATGGGCAGTGGCTGCGTTTAATGGGCACAGTGACTGCGTTTGATGACACAGTGGCTGTGTTTGATGGGGACAGTGGCTGCGTTTGATGGGCACAGTGGTTGCTTTTGATGGTGACAGTAGAGGCGTTTGATGGACACAGTGGCTGCGTTTGATGGGCACAGTGGCTGCATTTGATGGCACACTTGCTGCGTTTGATGGGCACAGTGGCTGTGTTTGATGGGCACAGTGGCGGCATTTGATCAGCACAGTGGCAGCGTTTGATGGGCACAGTGGCTGCGTTTGTTGGTACAGTGGCTGCGTTTGATGGTCACAGTGGCGGCATTTGATGGTCACAGTGGCAGCGTTTGGGCACAGTGGCTGCGTTTGATGGGCACAGTGGCTGCGTTTGATGGGCACAGTGGCTGCGTTTGATGGTAGGGCACAGTGGCTGCGTTTGATGCACAGTGGCGGCATTTGATGGGCACAGTGACTACCTTTCATGGGCACAGTAGCTGTGTTTGATGGGCACAGTGGCTGCGTTTGATGGTTTTGGCACAGTGGCTGCGTTTGATGGCACAACTTACTTACATGGCAAGGCTAAGGGTCAATTCTGAGCCTCCAGAACAGTGTCAGGCAGCGGCAGGTGGACAGCTGCTCAGATGAGCTCAGTCACTCACAGCAAGGCAGGCTCAGACAGCTCTCTTCAGATGTGCTCCGCTCCCCTCCCTCTGAGTCACGCTGTCTAAAGAACATGGCAGAGGTAGGTGGAGCTATTTTATTAGCCGCGGAGGCGGCGCACTCTAAATGCTGGGGCATCCGTGGCACACTCTGAATGCTGGGGCAGCCGCGGTGGGCTCTGAATGCTGGGGCGGTCACGGCGCACTCTGAATGCTGGGGTGGCCGCGGCCTCTGACGTCACTGGTTGCTAGACGCCGGGCGGCAGGCGATTCTAGAAACCAGTGCAGTGCACAGCAGAGGCAGTCGGCAAGTTAAGTGAGTTCCATAGCTTCAACGCCCCTCCTCTGCAGCAGCTTGCAGCGCTGGAACGCGGCGCAGCCCGTGCACCCGCCCAGGATCGCCCCTGGGTGCACAGAACCATAGATAAATAATCTAGTTCTAAAAATGAACCTAGTGCCTTGGATTTGCAGAACACCAGGCTTGTTATCAGTGCATATTTAGAAGAAAGCAAGAAATATACCATAAATGAGGTAACCGAAGCAAGTGCAATGCCATATTGCATGCATAGCTAAATATACTTTTAAATGCTTTTGTTACTTTAATCTTAGCTGTAGGTGTTTTAAAGAACAGTGTTGGATGCTATTGATTAAGCTTGACCTTAACCAATTTCCAAATGGCAGGTTATCAATTATGCTAAAAGGTGATCTGGTTGCACTCTAAACTTTTTTTTTTTTTTTTTACCATGGAGGAATCTTTGAAATAATTTTCAGGACTCAGGGAACTCCTACTAAAATTGTAGATAAATAAATACAAGGAAAAGGAATACAAGGAAAAGGGGATTTCTGGCGCTCTCTTACCCACTCAAAAACAGACATTCAAACTGTCTCTTTACATTTGTGGAGAGGAAAGAAGTAGCATTTTACATTGGTGTCCAATGTAGAAGAGCCCATTTGGCGGAAGAATGTGACCTTAAATTGGAATCAGTGTTCAGGGACCCCTTACATTCTGCCACTTCTCAAGGCACCCCAAACAACCTCTGGAAGGACCCTCGCTGATAAAGGCAGTTTCAAACAATCACTGTAGTTATATTTGTCTTGTAGACTCTCAAGTCATTGTACATTCTGTCAAGATGCAGCTTTTGGGTGATGATCATCTCTAGTATATGAGTAATCTTACATCCTATTTGATTTAGGCACACTTGCATTCCTAGAAAAATATGGTATTGTACTTTGCATTATGTCACACTGCATATCTAAGCCTGATGTAAACAATTACAATGTAACCAGAACTATACAAAGGATAGGAACATTTTAAAAGCAATTTTGTTCTCCTGTATTTCTATTTAAGTAAATTCAGAGCCTTCAAATACTATTTTAGGTATGCATATATGCAAGTAATCAGCTTGTATATATTCTAATTAATGTACATTATAGTCTATATATTTACAGTTTGTACCTATGTAGGTACTTGCTGGTAACACTATTTGCATCTTGCTTATATGGATTATGTCTCTGTTTTACTGTGCTAGACAATAATTGAGTTTTCTGATTCCTTTTGAAAATCAAGTCCACGGTATGAGTCCACTGGCAATAAAGAAAAATTAAAGTACCACAATAAAAACGTCACTAAGAGGTGGGAGAGACATGAAAAGTTTTTTTTGCCAAAAAAAACTTTTTATAGTTGCATAGTTCATTTGAAACTAAAATGAATCAATAAAAATATATTATATATATATATATATATATATATATATATATATCATACAAGAAACTATACCTAATAGAATAAATCAATTAATCAGTGTAAACAAATCAATATATAAAGGTGAAAATTAGAACAATTCAGATATCCAAAAACAATTCATATAATAAATTCACGCAAACACATAAATAATAAATAAAAGTGAAAAAAGTTCACGTGTCTTTATAAAATGAGAAAGTTCCATGTATAAACATTCCTTGTGTGGAACAACACTTCTTCTGATGAAATGATGATTGCAACTCCACATCAAAAGTGTTATGAATCTGCTCACAATACTATTGACCTCCAAACTTTAAGAGGTCTAAACAGTCCCAGATAAGTAAAATAAGCTCACTGTAACCTCCAAGAGGACAGATCTTTATTCATAGTTCCCTCAGAACAAATAAAACACATACAGTGCTGTCCATTTTAACCACTTTTTTAAAAGAAGAAAAAATCCAAATGTAATTTGGATTATTTCATCTTTTCATAAATTGGTTAAAATAGAGAGCACTATATGAACTGTTTCCATATGTGAAGCTTACATTTCTTTCACTCCAGACATTTATGGGCCGTACACACGATAGGATTTTTTCGACAACAAATGTTGGATGTGAGCTTGTTGTCGGAAACTCCGACCGTGTGTATACTCCATAGAACATTTGTTGTTGGAATTTCCGCCAACAAATGTTTGAGAGCAGGTTCTCAAATTTTCCGACAACAAAACTTGTTGTTGGAAATTCCGAACATGTGTACACAATTCCGACGCACAAAAGTCCATGCATGCTCGGAATCAAGCAGAGGAGCCACCACAGGGATACTCCAAGAGACACCGATGGACCGATGCGTCAGGACTCCTTGCCGGGCAGCCAACCAACCGACAGCGGCTATGGATGTTCTCCAAAATCCTATCCTCTCATGGGGCAAACCTAATAGCTTCCACGGATCCAGTGCAAAAAAATATGGTTGTAGTGCCAAAAAAAGAAACAGAGGAAGATGCTCCGCTGGTGCAGATAACTTTTGGCTTGTTTATTTGGCAAAATACGGTGTATAACATTAATAAAAACTAAGGGAATAAAAAAACGACACTACCGCCGTTTAATTTAACATCGTGCATGCGCGGTGCGTTCAATGTTGTGACCCTACGGCCGTTTCGTCACACCTGACGTCATCAGGGGTACGCACCGATGCACGCGCATGCGCATTAAGTTCCCGAGTGTCAAAGTGGAAAGCGCTGTGATTGGTTCATAAGAGGCAGTGCTTCGTTATGATAGGTACTTAAAAATTAACTAAAGAGGGTAATTGCCACGGACGTGAAGGCCATTAATCAATTTAAAAAGGGGGATCGTCGGGCTATTAAGCCTAACTATATGGAGACAGCAGCACCAAAGGCTTTACACCAAAATTCACCAGCGGCCTATATCCAGGCTATTATGTTTATTTATTTATTTTTTCTACCATATATTTTCTATGTCATATCTATTTTTACTATTTTTCACATAATAGCCTGGATATAGGCCGCTGGTGAATTTTGGTGTAATGCCTCTAATATTTCATTAGGTGGCACCGGAGACAGGTTTTCTTGCTGCTGTCTCCATATGGTTAGGCTTAAAGCGGAGTTCCACCCTAAAGTGGAACTTCCGCTCATCGGATTCCTCCCCCCCTCCGGTGTCACAATTGGCACCTTTCAGGGGGGAGGGGGGTGCAGATACCTGTATAATACAGGTATCTGCACCCACTTCCAGGTACAGCTAGCCGCAGCTAGCCGCAGACACCCCGCCCACCCCCGTTGTGTTGTGGGAAATACACAGTTCCTGTCAGGAACTGTGTCATCTCCGGTTTCTCCTGCTGGTGGCACTATTACATTCAGCACCAAAAGGGTGTAATTCCAGTGGCCACCAGCGGGGGTCTCCCTGCCTGGACTGCAGACTTGTCATCAAGCACACCTGTCATTGTTTTGCTGGACTATATAAACCCGCCCTGAACTAGGCTCAGTGCTTCAGAATTCCTCTGCTAAGCCCTTGTCCCTGCCAGTACCTGCTCTTGTTCCAGCCTGTTCCTATTTATTCCTGAACCCCGTTTGTGTATCCTGACCTTGAACCCTGTTTCCTGTTCCCTTGTCACTTTGGCTCATGCCTTATCTTTTATTTCATATTGGTTTCCTTGCTGGTATATTATATTAGTTAGATAGATAGGGGGGTTTGGGGGTTTGCTGTGTTTTCACCATTTACTTGTTTTTGGTTTGCTGTCTTGATTTCACGTGTGTCTTTATCATTAACAATAAACATATCTTTTTATTCATTTACTCGTTTGTCCCTGATTCCTTGGTGCAGCCCAGCGATCTGATCACCTGCATGGGATGTTGTGTATAACATCCCCTGACAGTTCCCACAACACAACGGGGACCATTGAGAAAGCGCAGCGCGACTCGCGCATGCGCAGTAGGGAACCGGGCAGTGAAGCGCAACGCTTCACTTCCTGATTCCCTCAGTGTGAATGGCGGCAGCAGCACCCGAGGATCGAGGGACGGCTCGGTCTCGGGTGCCGACATCGCTGGACCCCGGGACAGGTAAGTGTCCTTATGTTAAAAGTCAGCAGCTGCAGTATTTGCAGCTGCTGACATCTAATTTTTTTTTTTTTAAGTGAAACACCGCTTTAATAGCCTGATGATCCCCCTTGTTTAATTGATTAATGGCCTTTACGTCCGTGGCAATTACCCTCTTTAGTTAATTTTTAAGTTCCCTATCATAACGAAGCACTGCCTCTTATGAACCAATCACAGCGCTTTCCATTTTGACGCCTGGGTACTTAATGCGCATGCGCGTGCGTCGGTGCGTACCCCTGATGACGTCAGTTGTGACGAAACGGCCATAGTGTCACAACATTGAACGCACCGCGCATGCGCGATTTTAAATTTAACGGTGGTAGTGCCGTTTTTTTATTCCCTTTGTTTTTATTAATGTTATACACCATATTTTGCCAAATAAACAAGCCAAAAGTTATCTGCACCAGCGGAGCATCTTCCTCTGTTTCTTTTTTTGGCACTACAACCATATTTTTTTGCACTGGATCCGTGGAAGCTATTAAGTTTGCCCCATGAGAGGATAGGATTTTGGAGAACATCCATAGCCGCTGTCGGTTGGTTGGCTGCCCGGCAAGGAGTCCTGACGCATCGGTCCATCGGTGTCCCTTGGAGTATCTCTGTGGTGGTTCACCCACATCTGCTAAGCTTGTTTTGACCCCCCTGAATAAGGGCGGTCACAGGCTTTCCGGTAAGCCTTCAATCTACCGTATATACTCAAGTATAAGTCGTTCCGAGTATAAATCGAGGTCCTAATTTACCACAAAAAAATGGGAAAAACTTATTGACCCGAGTATAAGACGAGGGTGAGAAATGCACAGCTACTGTAAGTGGAAAAGAAGGTCAACAATGCCCATTTGCAGCCTCACTGTGCCCATTTGCATGCCTCACTGTGCCCATTTGCAGCCATAGGTCCCCCGAACTTCAAACTCGGTAGTTAAGGGTTCTTAGATGCCCCCTAGCTGCAGCCAAAATTTGGGGTCTCTGAACCTAAAGGGTCCCAAAATGACATTGCTGCAGATGGATACAGTTGACCGAATTTGGGGCCCCGTATCTTGGGGCCACTTAGTGCTAAGAACCCCAAATTTGGTGTGCAAACCTAGTTGAACCAGCACCATAAAATATCCAAAGCTGGGGTTTCTAGCACCAAGTGGCCCCGAGATACAGGGCCCCAAATATCGGTTCAGAAAATGTCAAGCACTTTTCTATAGCAAAAAAAGACATTTTCCAAACCAGATTTGGGGCCCCGTATCTCGGGGCCACTTGGTGCTAGGAACTCCATCTTTGGATATGTTATAATTTACAAGTATGCCACGTGATTTACAAAGGGAAGTAGGGATGCATTAATGGGTACCATCATCCTGAATATGAATAAGACCGGAAAATAAGTTTGAAAGAAAAATCAGGGCAAGGAACTCTCCAATCGGGTCCTGCCTCTTTCATAAGGAGAGAAAAAGGACTATTGCGGTACCATAAAGGAAAAACTTTGTTTAAAAATGTATAAATTTATTTCAAAAGTAATAAAAAAGTCCTACAAGGGACATATATTGTACATATTCGTGATTTAACACACATAGACAATAAAAATTGTTTACAGCATTGTTGATACTACGTTAGTACAGCCAATGCCCACACGGGTACATGGACAGAGGTTAAATAGTATGATACTTGCAGACGTGACCTCTGTCCATGTACCCGTGTGGGCATTGGCTGTACTAACGTAGTATCAACAATGCTGTAAACAATTCTTATTGTCTATGTGTGTTAAATCACGAATATGTACAATATATGTCCCTTGTAGGACTTTTTTATTACTTTTGAAATAAATTTATACATTTTTAAACAAAGTTTTTCCTTTATGGTACCGCAATAGTCCTTTTTCTCTCCTTATGAAAGAGGCAGGACCCGATTGGAGAGGTCCTTGCCCTGATTTTTCTTTCAAACTTATTTTCCGGTCTTTGGATATGTTATGGTACCAGTGCCACTGGGTTTGCACACCAAATTTGGGGTTCCTAGCACCAAGTGGCCCTGAGATACAGGGCTCCAAATTCGCTTTGGAAAATGAAATTTTTTGCTGCAGAAAAGTGCTTGACTCGAGTATAAGTCGAGGGGGGCACTTTCAGCACAAAAAAATGTGCTGAAAAACTCGACTTATACTAGAGTATATACGGTATTTATTCGGTGGTGGGCTAACACTGAACAGTGAAGATTTATCCCTGAAATCTGCATAGAATATTTTGCATCAAATACACTGTTATGGACTTTTATGTTTATTTATAAGTTTTCAATTTTTTTCACTTATTTATAGTTTATGTGTTCATGTATTATGAAGCACTATATATAATTATCATGTATGATTGTGATTTTGTCACTATTTTTGATATATTGACTCTGAGAGCCTTCTCACCATTTTAAATAATTGGTTCATTAATTCCACGATTTACTTCACATGTCCAGCACTGCACTTTTTATATTGTATTTTGTTTTTTGTGCCCTCATATCAGGGTTATAGTGCACAGCAGCAGGACTTTCTTTCATTCACATTCATTCACAGTTTTATGCACCTAGCGCAATTCTTTTTCTTTTTAACTTTTGTTGTGTATTTTTGATATACGGTTTTGCAGCTGGTGTGTCCTTAATGGACATTTTTGAGTATAGATCGCAGGTGGTCACTGACACCGTAGGTGTTTTTGACGGCAAGGAGGACCCTAGAGATGATTTGGCAGGGTGTTTCCTTAGGTTAAAAAATCTTACCATAACGGAAGTACATGCTAGATGGGATATAGCATACTTAGAAGAATATATAAAAGAAAATATGGTTCCGAGGAGCCTAAGATGGGAGGTCAATCCCCAAAAAGAGGATAATGAACTAGGGGAATGGTTCAAATACTTTAATGAAGCGGGGGTTGGTTTCCTTCAATTCTTGGTTGCCAAGAAGAAAAGGAAATTAACAATGTTGGATTTAGAAATAAATACCATTAAAAGTAAATTAGCCCCCTTTAAGGATGATCAGGAATATGTTCGGAGATCAGAGGCACTCAAAACCATCTTGATAAAGGAGGAGATGGAGCAAAAACAGAAAAAGAAGAGAAAATACAATAGGGACATTAAAGACTATAAAGACAATTTAGTTTTTAAATGGCAGATTCCCTCTCCCCCTGACCTTCCAGCCGCCATCACCACCACGAACAATTTACAAATTATACCCACCAGTCAGGAATTGTGGAGGGAGAAACAGCCAGTGATCCCCCATAATTTTCCCAACCCATCTAGAGGTAGGGATTTACAGCAACATCTCAACCATCCAAAAGGTAGAGGCAGGAGTAAAGGATCTCTCCCCCGAATACACCATAACCCATCTCCATCCTGGAGACAACATAGGGGTCGTGAGACCCATTACGACTTTGATGGTAGGCATCACTACCACAACCAGCAACTCCATCGAGGAGGACAGGGATATGGTGAGGGGGTAGCTGAACGGAAACAACAAGGTCGGGAAAGTGGAACTAGCAATAGATTCTCCCCCTTGGCACGGATCACGGACGGATCCACATTTAGTTCAAGTGGTAACCAAAATATTTTTGGTCCCTCTCAAGGCCAACAGGAGAATAACCTGACTTAGACAGGATTTTCAGGTGGCAGGCAGGGGAAGAACCAAACGAAACGGCGACGCAAGAGAGGGTGCAGAGGGGGGAGGAAACTTTACCCCAAAAAGAAGGAGGCTTTAGACACAAATGGTATCATAAACTTGAGCACCAAGGAACTCTCTAAACAAGAACTTTTTACCTTGAATAAAGGTTTAAAGTTCGTTCCACCTCGGAATTTGAATAAATTCCAGCCATTTATAGATGTGCAGAAATATACACGTAAACTCAACATTAAACGGTATATTCTGAGCAACCCTTCTAGACAACTTGCCAGAGAGGCCTCTGCGGTGGTGCATTCAGGTTTGTCGAATGCCTCACTGTTTAACCCTCCTGGAAATTCAGCACCGAATGTCGCTATATTTAAGGATTTAGTACTGAAGGATTTAGCCAATCTAAGAATGAGAACAGTACAACCTGAACATGTTGTCAAAATTGGAATGGAGGCTTTGTGGCTTTATCATACGCCCCGCTGACAAAGGCGGTGCTATTGTCATCTTAGACAAAGACTCCTATAACAATGAGATGCAGAGGATCCTTTCTGATACCGACACCTATTTGCCCTTGCAATCTGACCCAACCCCCATTTTCAAACGGGAGTTGAAAGGTTTGATTGATAAAGGGTACAATATGGGGATTTTGAACAAAAAAGAGAGGGAACATCTCATTCCCCTAGCCCCTAGGTTGCCAGTCATGTACATTTTGCCAAAGATTCACAAGACTTTGGTCAACCCCCCGGGAAGGCCCATCATCAGTGGTATAGATTCTATCACTTCACGTGTTGGTAAATATATCGATTTTTATCTACAACCACTGGTGATGGACACTCTCGCTTTTCTTAGGGACACTAAACATGTCCTTAACATATTGGGTAACATAGATTGGAAAAGCACATATATGTTAGTGACTGCTGATGTCGCATCGCTTTATACATCCATATCCCATCAATTGGGCCACGAAGCGGTGCGACATTTCCCCTATCGAGACTCCAATATCTCCACCACACAATGCAATTTTGTGATGGAGACAACTTGTCAATCTGATAGCTTTATAATTAATTAATTTAGCCTTACATATCTACAAATGTCCATTGACATTATAATAATAACTATGAAGTGTAGATTGTTTTTTATTTTTATTTTTTCTACCATTTATTTTCTATGTCATATCTATTTTTACTATTTTTCACATAGCCTGGATATAGGTCGCTGGTGAATTTTGGTGTAACGCCTCTAATATTTCATTAGGTGGCACCGGAGACAGGTTTTCTTGCTGCTGTCTCCATATGGTTAGGCTTAATAGCCCGACGATCCCCCTTTTTTAATTGATTAATGGCCTTAACGTCTGTGGCAATTACCCTCTTTAGTTAATTTTTAAGTACCTATCATAACGAAGCACTGCCTCTTATGAACCAATCACAGCGCTTTCCATTTTGACGCTCGGGTACTTAATGCGCATGTGCGTGCGTCGGTGCGTACCCCTGATGACGTCAGTTGTGACGAAACGGCCGTAGGGTCACAACATTGAACGCACCACGCATGCGCGATTTTAAATTAAACGGCGGTAGTGTCATTTTTTTATTCCCTTTGTTTTTATTAATGTTATACACCGTATTTTGCCAAATAAACAAGCCAAAAGTTATCTGCACCAGCGGAGCATCTTCCTCTGTTTCTTTTTTTGGCACTACAACCATATTTTTTTGCACTGGATCCGTGGAAGCTATTAAGTTTGCCCCATGAGAGGATGGGATTTTGGAGAATATCCATAGCCACTGTCGGTTGGTTGGCTGCCCGGCAAGGAGTCCTGATGCATCGGTCCATCGGTGTCCTTTGGAGTATCCCTGTGGTGGTTCACCCACATCTGCTAAGCTTGTTTTGACCCCCCTGAATAAGGGCGGTCACAGGCTTTCTGGTAAGCCTTCAATCTATTCATTCGGTGGTGGGCTAACACTGAACAGTGAAGATTTATCCCTGAAATCTGCATAGAATATTTTGCATCAAATACACTGTTATGGACTTTTATGTTTTTTTATAAGTTTTCAATTTTTTTCACTCATTTATAGTTTATGTGTTCATGTATTATGAAGCACTTTATATAATTATCACGTATGATTGTGATTTTGTCACTATTTTTGATATATTGACTCTGAGAGCCTTCTCACCATTTTAAATAATTGGTTCATTAATTTCACGATTTATTTCACATGTCCAGCGCTGCACTTTTTATATGTGTTATATTGTATTCAATTCTTGCACATGCCTTTGTTGCGAGATCCAGGAGAATAATCCTGATGATTTCAGGAATTATCTCCGGTGACGGACCCCGTTTTTCACCGTCTGTTGGCTTTGCTGTCCCCTTATATTACAAAGCAGGACACCTGCATGCGGCAAGCCATCACTCCCGAGCAGAGGCTCATCGACACCTTGCGGTACTTGGCGACGGGGAGAGGTCTGCAGGACATCAAGTTCTCGACAGGCATCTCCCCCCAGGCTCTGGGAATCATTATTCCAAAGACCTGTTCTGCCATAATTCAGGTCCCGCAGAAGGACTATATTAAGGTAAGTTTTCTCCTTTAACATCTCATTCTATGTATTTAATGTTTGCTAATGTATTGTATTTATTTCATTATTCCATAATTACCATGATTGTAATATGCTGTGTGTCCCTTTGTTCTCATGCACGCTGGAAGCTTTTAATGCTCCTTTTTTGTCCTTCATGCATATTTGACTTCACTAACCTCCCCAGCATGCTATCCTGGGCCCATACACACCTAGCCTAGTCACTTAACAATGTATTTTGTCTACTCCATTGTAGTGCTTACCCTAAACACCCCCTAAAATGTGTTTTTTTATGTTATTTTTGTCCTGAAATTCAGGCAGAGTGCAAGAGGCTTTTTTTGGGGGGGGGCCCAAACTCATTGGGAAACCCTCACTCTCCCCCAAACCGCTAAGTCAACTGATACCAATCATCTGCTGACTTGCCAAACCCATACACACTATACCTACCTCTTTTGTGGTCAGATTTATGGATGAATTCACCAAAGCGTGTAGTGCAAGGGCCTGCCTGAATACTTTCAAATGGTACTGTTTAAAGTTTTGTTCTCCTATTATCTTGATAGGTAATTGCAGAATGTAAAAATGTTGTTCAATTTATACAGTGTGTATTCATATTTTTGTATTATGACACTTCTTACCTGTCCAGTGTGCTGCCAATAATGTAAGTAATGAGGGGCTGGCCAAAGTAACATACATTATTTATGCATTCAACTCTCAATGAAGTGAAGAGGGTTACCTGTCCAAAACATACCCCCCCCCTAAAATTTTTACAATGGGCCATCAGAGGGTGTTAGGAATCTGATAAGTGAACCTTATACTTTTGTCTTTAAATTCTCCTTAAAATAAATTTTATACTTATGTTGGCCAAGAATGTTTGTGTCTAATCTGCTTGCAATGTTATGTGCAAAAGTACATTTTTTTTTTCTTGTTTGACTCCACAGTTTCTTTCAAACCAACGGGAATGGCAGACTATAGCATCCTAGTTTGCCTAGCGGTTGGGCTTTCCTATCTGCGGAGGGTCAATAGATGGGAAACATGTCCACATCATCCCACCCTCCAACTCAGGGTCATACTATTATAATTATAAGGGGTTTAATAGTATTGTGTTGTTGGCGGTGGTGGCAGCGACATCCAAGTTTTTGTATGTGGACGTGGGGAAGAATGACCGGATATCGGATGGTGGAGTCATCACCCAGATGGAGTTTTAGAAACAGCTCCAGAATGATGGCTTGGGTTTGCCACCTGTGGAAGACAATGTGGCTGGTCTGCCATTTGTGTTCGTCGCTGATGAAGCGTTTGGGCTAGGTGAACATCTAATGAGGCCATTTCCCATGAAGACCCTCACTCCGGACCAGAGGGTTTTTTAACTACCGGCTGGCCGGAGCCAGAAGAGTGGTAGAGAATGCTTTCGGCATAATGGCCAGCCGGTTCTGCCTATTTCTGACACCAATCCACATGGCGGAATATAAAATGAACCATATTGTGCTTGCCTGCTGCATTCTGCACAATTATCTATGAAAAAATGCAACAAACTATGTGCCCTCAGTTGGGACTGAGGCCAGCTTTCCTGATCCTTCGACCCTGACGGCACTTGAAGCTGGCCGTCCTGGCTTGCCCCCACCAAAGCGCCCATGAAGTGAGACAAGAAATATCTGGAGTACTTTGCGGGTAGGGGGGCCATTGATATGCCAGCAAATGTGTGAAACATTTTTTAAATACATTTTTATTTTAAACTGAACTAATATTTCATTTAATTTACTTCTTGTGTTTCTTTTAGCTGTCTCCTACGTTCTCCAATGGGCTTTTCTTTTTGGCCATTTTATTCAATAGTGCAAATGTAATTTATTTGATACATGAGGTGACAATCTATTCTTCAGTTAACTATTATGTTATGGCTCTGCTACACACACACACACACACACATTGTTTTTGCTGTTAATGTATGTAATGCATTAATGATAAAAATATTCATCCTTTTCAGCACCATGAATTATTTGTGTTGAGTCCCTAAAATGGCCTGATTGGGGCCAGTTTTAGAGCACTGTGTGGGTTATTTACTAAAGGCAAATCCACTTTGCACTACAAGTGCACTGCAAGTGCACCCCATTGTCACTGTAAACTACAACAACGTACTCCAAAAACTGGTATTGAACATTGAAATAAGAAGCCACACATTGTTGAGTATAAAACATTTTACTCCGTACACATTCACATGTGTGTTAGAAAAAGGGTTTTTGAACAAACCAACATCTTTGGTGTACAACATTTTTAGGGCTGACATTAGAAATAGCCCTTTTTTGGTTAAACAGGCATGTTTAAAACCATAAAAACATACACAAATCAGGAACTTACAAAGTTCAACTTTGAATAATTGAAGGTAATATCAGACATTAATATGTCCAAACTGTGTTGATCTTGCCTTTATCAGATGGGGTGATGTCACCCCTGTAAAAGCCAAATTTTGAAGATGCACGCAGATTGGGAGTCAAAATGTGGATTTCCCTCCTGATCCTATGCCTAAAGTCAACATGTGCTAGCTCCCATCATGAGGGATCAATGGACGTGTTTCGTGGGTGCAACCCCTTCCTCTCACCTACTTGAGTTGCGAGGAGGGGGTTGCACCCACAAAACGCATACATTGATATCCCGTGATTGCAGATAGCACAAGTTGACACACTGTGTGCATCTTCAAAATTTGCCTTTCTAATTACTTTAAACTTGATTTAAAAGAACAAATTACACGACAAAACGGTACAATTTTTGTGTGTTTTAGATTCTGCCTAAAACATCAATGATGTTCTTCATTTTTTGTTGAACATCATTGATGTTTTCCTTTATCTTTTCTAAATCATGATTGCACACCATGATCTCCCCGATGTGAGGATGTGTGCACTTGCACTGGTGAAATGAGTTTCTTCCTCCACAACATCCACATCACCTAAAAATAAAAAAACACACCATGTATTATAAATATGCAGGCATACAGCTATTACCTGAAGCTGTGGTCTCAGACACTCACCTGTTGTGGTCATTATTTTGCCCAATTCATGTACTTCGGAATCCACATCTTCAGGTTGTGGTGTGGGGATTTCCCCTTCTTTAGGAGGTGTTGTGTTTTTGTTGTCCTCTGATGTCCCGAGTCTTTTCTCCCCTATGTGAATAAAAAAAAAGGTATATTTAGCACACAGATATTTGAGGCAAGAAATAGGAATATGAAACATTGCTTGGAAGTGTCATACAATTGTCTGTTTTAGCAGAGTTCCAAGCTGAAGACATGATTTTTTCCCTTTCTCAAAGTTGGAATACTTTTTTTGGTAGAGTTTCACACATGGAGACACCCCTTGTATCCACTGGAGCACCTGTGTGGGACACCCTAAAAAGGGTGTTCTGGTGTCCCACACTAGTGCTCCTGTGTCCAGATGTGTAAACAGCTGCTGAGTGTCCTCTCCTTACACTGAATCAAGTTTGCATTTCATCTTAGTTAAAACACATCTAGACAACAATGTAATAAACTTCTTTTAATACAAATAGGCCTGAACAAATGTAGTTAACCTGCATCTGTCAAAAACATCGTATTAGTGGGTGTACAAACGATGTTTACTACGAACGATTACTGTCCCCATGAATCGGAAACTTGCCATTTTAAACGCCATTTTAAACTGTACAACAGTAAAGAAAAGCACATGGAGCAGCATGCAAGTAATAATAAAATAGCAACACACGACAAAATACTTACTTTTTTGCAGCACTCTCTTGATCTTTCTGTACTGATCCTGCTCCCTCAATTTGAGGTCTGACCATCATTTCCTCAGTTACTCCTTGGATCGTCGTACCCCAAAATACTTCTGCAGACTTTTCACAACTTTAGTCATGATTTTGGCCTTTCTCACATTTGGGTTTCTGTACGGTTCATATTTCCCATCATAGTCGGCCCTCTTCAACATGTCCACCATCTCCACCATCTCAACAAAGGCCATATTTGATGCCTTAAATCTCCTCCTGGATCGGGACGTTTCTGGCTCCGGGCTTTCCTCGTCGTTGCTGCTCTCCTCTGCATGCACCTGCTCTGTCTCCGCCATGTGCTCTCCCACTGCGCCGAAAAAGAATGGGCAGGGAATATACTAGAAAGAAGGTATGGGACGGAGTTTCATACATGCGCAGTGTATATAAAGCATAACACACGCGCGTCGTACGTACGTACGATCTGTGAGCGGAGGACAGAGTAGCGTAAGCGCCGATCGTGCTGATGAAGGTACAATTTTAACTTGGGGCATCAGTGGCCTATACTGCTTATAGATTGAGGCCTATATTGGGACAAGATTAGGAGAGTTTAGCCTGACATTAGGGGTGTCTTGTGTTGTATCTTGCAGAGAATATGGATAAATTAAATGACCATGATTTCTTCCCCAACTTCATTGATAAATACAGAGAGCTGCCCTGTCTGTGGCAAGTGAAACACCCATTTTATAATAACAAACTAAAGAGGAAGGCAGCGCTTGATCAACTGTTGGAATTGGTGAAGCCGGTGATTCCCACGGCAGACATCAACTATTTGAAGTGCAAAATTGGTGGCCTGAGGGCACATAAAATAGGGAGAGCAAAAGGGTCTAGGATTCCATGAGATCAGGAGCAGCAGATGACATTTATGTCCCCAGGCTCTGGTACTATGACAGACTGCGGTTTTTGTCAGACCAGACTGAAATCAGGTCATCACTCTCAACCCTTCCTTCCACTCTTCCTTCCACACTTCCTTCCACCTCAGATGAGGCTTCCAACGTACAACCCGGGCCTTCCACACAGGAATAAGATGTGGAGGAGCCCAGCTTGAGCCAGGTATAGCATTGTTCAACATATTTCTTGACAAAAAATTAATGATGTTAACTAGATGTTATTGATCACTAATTTCAGATTTACCAAACTGGTTTATATATCAATAGACAGTAGTAGCCAAAAATGATTGGGACAAGAATGAAAAATGCTGCGGTCAGAAGGATAGTCTTTTCTATTTAACATTCAATTTGCAACAGTCATGAGCTCAAAATTGTGTGTGATTGATGACCAAAAAATTCAAGTAAAACTATGTCCCATTTTCATACACAGGAAAGTCTTAGCCAGGAAGAGTCCGTGGAAAGTGGCAGCCAGGTGGTGGAGGGGGAAAGTGGCAGCCAGGGGGTGGCCGTGGAAAGTGGCACCCAGGTAGCCAGTACCCAGGTGCCCAGTAGCCTGACCGAATCCCGGGTTCCTCCCCTCCACCTTCCAACAAAAAGGCCCAGGAAGGGGAGGAACATGGAGGAGTCAGCGCTTGGTTTGATTCGGCAGGCTACTGCGGTCCTCAAAACAACCCCCAGTGTTCAAGAGGCCTTTGTGTGTATGATGGCCAGTAAGATGCAGGAAATGGAGGTGGGCCAACGCATCATCAGAGAGGATTTCAGGTCCTAAATAAGGGGGTGATGAGCAAACTCACAAAAAAAGTCACGTATGTGAGTTGGACCATACTCCTCCTCCACCTCCTGCCATAACTCCAACACCACAGCTACAGCCTGGAAGGAAGTGTGCATGTAAGTTTTGAGAGTAATGGCCTGGGTTCGGTCTGGTCTGGAAAAAGATGCAGGCTGTTGTAAGACCACAGCCTCGGGACATATATGTCATCTGCGCTGCTCCCGATCTCTCAGAGTCCTGGACCGTATTGTACTCCCTAATAAATGGACTCCTCAGGCTACCAATTTTGCCTGTCAAATAAGTGATGTCTGCCCTGGGGTACAAAGGCTTCGCCAATTTCAATAGTTTATACAGCGTTGCCTTCCTCTTTACTTTGTTATGACCTCTAATAAATTTCTTTTTTTTAATAAAAATAATCTTGGCTATGTGTTTTACTTCAAAAAGGACAGTTTGTTTGTGAGTAGGCAGGTATATTTCAAAAATACAATGTCAAATTAACAAGGGACACCAACCAACCTCTTTGAGGTTAAAAAATAAAAGATAATAATGGCGTTGTGGTAACTTGACACACAAAACGACAAAAAAGATTATGGAGATCACTAGAAAAAAAAAAATCAGGAGATCTTGATAAAATAAAAAAAAAAGGAGATCACTAGAAAAAAAATTATAAACATTATTCTGGAGATGTGATAAAAAGGAAGGCAGGTGGGACTCTATATGAAGCATACACCCCTGGAGAGATCACAATATAAATGAAGATGGGCGGTAATAAGTATATTAGAACTATGGACATTCCATAACAGCATTGCAAAACAACAATTGGCATTCATTGGTTTATTGATATAAAAATATAACAATAATAGTAATACCATGATAAAATATTGACATAGTACTTTCATAATGTAAACATAATAAAGAACAAAGTACATTGGGATATATAAAATATATACCCCATCAAAGCCACCCCCATCAAATCATTCTCTGCAGCTATTACCTTTTGTACCACCACCCCCTCCCTTTAGAATGTAAGCTCTACGAGCAGGGCCCTCCTGTATCTTTTGTATTGAACTGTACTGTAATTGTGTTGTGTAACGACACCCCGAGTATGAAAGGGGTTAAAGTCGTTTAGGACATTTCATACCCAAACACAAAGGCAGCTACCGAACACTCCAATCAGCCGAACAAGGAACCCATACAGATAATCCACCTCAAAAACGAGACACGGCTCTGTCTTCAGGTTCCAAGCAGGAATCAACTCCTTTATTATAACACATGGACACAACACATAAAATAACTCAGAGACTCTTTCCCCCCCACCCTTGGAAAAGAGGGCGGGTTAAACTGTCCAATGACAATGGACACACAGGTCAGGTGTGTTTAACGTCTCATCAGTACACAGTGTTAGCAGGGAGAGCTGTTGGAAGAATCCCCCCTCCCTCCAATGCAATACGCATCCTGTGATCCAAGGCAGACAAACACAATAGAACATTGGAATACAGCCCCACCCAAAACTAGCACAGCAAACAGTACACAACACAATGAGACAGCACACTTTATATATACACACATATACAGCATTGAGTCTCTGACTAGCACAGATCATAGTGGGGTTCTCATTCACCCTGTGCCCCTATTAGTGACTCCCATCACAATGGCATATCCAGAGTCCCCAGAGTCTGTGTCTTGGGGGACATGGACCTGAATCTAAAGTAATGCCACCTCCAGGGTCCCCAGGCATACAGCTCACAAAGAGCACCGTCCCCCCAAATGCCAGGGCCCATAATCGGTTTGCAGGAGGCTGGCATTCAGTCCCCTCCAAAAGCCTCTTTTCCAGCTAGGTCTGTCACATTTCTCCCCTTTCGGCAGGAGACTAACACAGGAGGAGACCCCAGACAGGTTGACTCCGAAGTTAGTCAGTAGTTCCAGTCCCCCAATGCCGGTATCTACAAAGTACCCCAAATAAATGGTTCCAAACAGAGAACTACTCACCCAGCCAACCTCTGCATCTCTCAGAGAACATGCACGCCGCTGGGGAGAGGCATGGACTGGCCCTTCTCCCTGGAGTCTTTTCAGCTGCTGGAGAGAAGACAGGGTGGCTGGGCTCACTCCGTCACGCTGTTGGGGATCTGGGCCGACCGCCCAGCATCCCTGGGGTATACAAGTGGAGACTGAAGTCCCATCCACTTTTGGTAGGTGAAAATCCCCCAGTGCTTGCAAAGCATGGCTGACATCCTCCTGTCCCAGTGCCGCACCAATTTTTGGGGTTGTGTCAGTGAAGACCGAAGTCCCTTCTACTACCACAGGAACTCCCTCTTCTGTTAGGTGAGGGCAGAGGCTTGCAGCACTCTGCTCTGTTGCCAACTCTTCTGCTGGATTGGTGGCATCATTCTGGGGTGCCATATGCTGCTGGGAAGGGACCATCTCCTTCTCACCCTGGGCCTCCGGAACCGCCGAAGGTGTAGGGCAGAGGTCTTGGACCCTCTGTCCGGTGGCCAGCGCTTCAGCTGGGGAAGTTCCTTGTAACTCCACAGATACTGCTGTTCGTGTTGGGCAGAGCATGGTGAAGCCCGGCCTTAACACCAGCTCCCCCACCGGAGGCTCACCCGGCTGTTCCTCCCCAGCAGAAAAGTCCATCAAATCCCCTGTGTCTGCAACTGGTGTCTGGGGAAAGAAGTTCACAATCTCATGTCCGTGGAACCCAGAAGATGCCATCAGTGCTGGGCAGAGGTTAGCAGAGCTCTGCCCTGTTGTCAGCACTTTAGCTTTTGAGACGGCAGTCTCCGGAGTTTCCACTGCCGATTCTCTGGCATGCTGCTGAACGCATTCTAGCAGTTTCCTGTATGCCCTTTCCAGATGCTGTTCCTTCCTTAGCAAATAGTCTAGATCAGGTTTAAGCTCTGAGACCCTTGCAAGACTGAACATAGCCTCTCTGTATTCTCGCAGGTCCTCCAGGGTAGGTTCCCCTTCATCGCCATACACATAACAATCTGAAAGGCTCTCCCACAGCAATCCAGGGCCACCAAAGTCATATCCCTCCGGAGAGCATTCTGTTGTCTCCCCTAAATATTCCTCCTCCACGTGCCATTGCAGAGCCCGATACCGATTGTCCAGCTCTATTTCTTGCTGGACCAGCCTGTCCAACTCAGTCACCCATTGCTCCTGGGGCCGCTCTCCCAGGAATTGCATCCGTAACTCCCGTTGTGCACTGGCCTGTTGCTCTGGGGTTGGAAAGCACTTGCCCTGTTGTGTTGCAGCAAACTGGAGGGCTCTAATCCAGTGTCTTACCCGGATCTTCTGCCTGAGCTCCAGGTATTCATCCACAGACACAGTCCTGGGGATTGCTGAAAGGACGATCCGCAGCAGCCCGGGGAACTTTGATGCCAGATCCATATCTCCGCTGGGGTGACTGAAGTCTGCTATGCTGGGCCTTTTGGTTATGTAGGGTATTTCAGCTCTATCCATTTCGACTAGTTCTGCGATAATGTCCCTCTTCTTACGGTTGTTGGCCGGTCGGCCCCTGTTCTCCATTAAGTCCTTGAGGGAAGGAAGCTTTAGCCTTCCATACTGTGCTTCCATTGTCCTGTGTCCTCTTGTAGCTGTCCTTCTGGGCTGTGGGAATCATCCCACTGCTGCCACCAGTGTAACGACACCCAGAGTATGAAAGGGGTTAAAGTCATTTAGGACATTTCATACCCAAACACAAAGGCAGCTACCGAACACTCCAATCAGCCGAACAAGGAACCCATACAAATAATCCACCCCAAAAACGAGACACGGCTCTGTCTTCAGGTTCCAAGCAGGAATCAACTCCTTTATTATAACACATGGACACAACACATAAAATAACTCAGAGACTCTTCCCCCCCCACCCTTGGAAAAGAGGGCGGGTTAAACTGTCCAATGACAATGGACACACAGGTCAGGTGTGTTTAACGTCTCATCAGTACACAGTGTTAGCAGGGAGAGCTGTTGGAAGAATCCCCCCTCCCTCCAATGCAATACGCATCCTGTGATCCAAGGCAGACAAACACAATAGAACATTGGAATACAGCCCCACCCAAAACTAGCACAGCAAACAGTACACAACACAACGAGACAGCACACTTTATATATACACACATATACAGCATTGAGTCTCTGACTAGCACAGATCATAGTGGGGTTCTCATTCACCCTGTGCCCCTATTAGTGACTCCCATCACAATGGCATATCCAGAGTCCCCAGAGTCTGTGTCTTGGGGGACATGGACCTGAATCTAAAGTAATGCCACCTCCAGGGTCCCCAGGCATACAGCTCACAAAGAGCACCGTCCCCCCAAATGCCAGGGCCCATAATCGGTTTGCAGGAGGCTGGCATTCAGTCCCCTCCAAAAGCCTCTTTTCCAGCTAGGTCTGTCACATGTTGTCCCCCCTATACATTGTAAAGCGCTGCGTAAACTGTTGGCGCTATATAAATCGTGAATAATAATAATAATAAACTATGACAATGATGATATTGACATAATATACTAGTAACATAATGAGTTCATATTGTACACATTGTATAGAACCATTTTCATAAAAGTGTGTCTCCCTGGTAGAAAACTGTATTTCTAGTTCATTGGTACAATCCAATTGGTAAGTATGGTAATTGATAGTGTTGCAAAATTTGAGCGAAAAGGCATCTATTGGCTCAACACGTTTTGTGGCGACTGCCCCTCTTCAGGAGCAAGAATGGGGTAAGTGTCCAGGTATCCAGGTATCTTATTGGCTTCCCTTACCCTTCCTTTCCACTTTTTACCATCATGTTTTGCTCCAATCCCTCCCTGTCTTTAGCATAAATTCCTTAGCTTTGGGGTTAATTGGCACTTTTCACTTTTTCAATTTACTTTTGCTACCACAATGTGGTATTTATTATGTTATTATGTTACCCCTAATACCTTGCAATATAGGTTACCCCCTATGACATTTCCATATCATTGGTAGTTCCTGTATCATAATTTCTTAGTTCTTCCATCAATATTTTTGTTATTATCAGTCATTTTTTGTAATATTTCCACTGTTATATCCCATATATTTTACTATATACCTCCTTCTTCATAGATGGTTACATTTCTGTGGATCACATTCTCTTTTTCTATCCATGGGGGCCTTTCCCCTGGGAATATTGTCTCCCCTTGGCTATCCATCTACGGTCGGGTTTGTCCACCCCAGCTCTCGGGACTGATGTTGTCTCTGGACGGCCTTCCGGCCTTCCATGCCTGCACCCAGTCTCATTGGCATACCTGTAAACAGTCTTGGTAAATTGGGGATATCTCCCCTCTCCTCTTCCTATATAAAATACCTATTTTATTTTTACAAATTAATTATGTGTTTCAATACTTATAGACATCTACCCCATACTTGTTCCTGAAGAGTGGCAGTCGCCACGAAACGCGTCGAGCCAATAGATGGCTTTTCTCTTATATTTTGCAACACTATCAATTACCATACGTACCAATTGGATTGTACCAATGAACTAGAGATACAGTTTTCTACCAGGGAGACACGCTTTTATGAAAATGGTTCTATACAATGCGTACAATATGAACTCATTATGTTACTAGTATATTATGTCAATATCATCATTGTCATAATTTATATATCCCAATTTACTTTGTTCTATATTATGTTTACATTAGGAACTTACTATGTCAATATTTTATCATGGTATTACTATTATTGTTATATTTTTATATCAATAAACCAATGACTGCAAATTGTTGTTTTGCAATGCTGTCATGGAATGTCCATAGTTCTAATATACTTAGTACCGCCCATCTTCATATATATCGTGATACCTCCAGGGGTGTATGCTTCATATAAAGTCCCACCTTCCCTCCTTTTTATCAAAATAATAGGTATAGAGGCGCCTGGCGGTGTTAGCCTTGCATTCTAATATAAAGTCCCAACTGGCTGATTTTGTTTTTTGTTTTTTATCTATTCTGGAGATATGGCGAAAATAAAAAAAAAGATTATTCATGAGATCATGAGAAATAATAAGAAATTCGTTTGTCAGAACTCTGTGTAAATATCAGCAGCAAAACTACTTCATTATTCTAGCATTATAAAGAAGAAGAGAATGCGCTGCATTAAAAGATTAAAAACATTGCAGCGTGACGAATGTGCTATCTCCACATTACGAACGCTAGTTTTACCAGACCGAGCGCTTTCGTCTTACACTTGATTCAGAGCATGCGTGGAATTTTGTCAGAATTGTGTACACATGCTCTGAATTTCCAACAAGTTTTTTTGTTGGAAAATTTGAGAACCAGCTCTCAAACAGTTGTTGTCGGAAATTTCGACAGCAAATGTCTGATGGAGCATACACACGGTCGGAATGTCCAACAACAAGCTCACATCGAACATTTGTTGTCGGAAATTCCGATCGTCTGTATGTGGCATAAGAGTGCCCCCTTATCCTCTGTAATGACCTTAAAGTGAATAAATCTACACTGAGATCACTATATGGACCACTTACACAACTGTGTAAAAATTTTATTCGGATGGGGAAAAAAATGCTCCAAATTAAGAATGCTTTCAGAAATGTAAGTGTTAATAGTTTATTTTTATCAATTTACAAAATGTAAATGTAAATGAACATAAGAGAAATCCAAATCAAATGAATATTTGGCATGACTACCCTTTGCCTTCAAAACAGCATAAATTCTTCTAGGTACACCTGCACACAGTTTTTGAAGGAACTCGGCAGGTAGGTTGTTCCAAACATCTTGGAGAACTAACCAGAGATCTTTTGTGGATGTAGGCTGCCTCAAATTCTTCCATCTCTTCATGTAGTCCCAGACAGACTCAGTGATGTTGCGTTCAGGGCTGTGTGGGGGCCAGTGCTGTATTTTGGCCTAGGCCAACAAGGCCCAGGCCTAGGGCAGCACTTTGTGGGGGGGCGGCGGCCGCCCCCCCAACGAAAAAAGCCCCCCCCTTCTGCCTCCCGAGTCAGTCCATTGCTTTGCTGGCCGAGCGTCTCTCACATGGAGCACACACAGCGTGTGCTCACAGTCCCCCCCTCCCCTTCCCCTCTGCATAGACAGGAGAGAGAACTTGTCAGCGTCTCCTCTGGTGTTGTGATTCCGGGGGTCGGATTGTGTCTTCAGTGGACAGACTCATCTACAGTCTGTATATCCTGGAGGGTGAGAAGAAAATCCAGGTTCTCTTCACTGTCTCTCCTTAAACCTCACACAGGACTTATCTGTGCTCTAACTTTGTTTCTCTTATCATCTCCATGTGATCTGAAATACAGACTCTCTGATAATTAATTAATCCCTGCTGTGCTTTACTACTCTGCTTTAATGGACACATGTACACGGGTGCTTACATATATGGTTAACTCTTTACAGCTCAATATCTGCAGGCTGGTGATTCTGGAATCAATGGCATTTAACACCTTAGTATCTGCTTGTATATGTGGTTTACCATTCATAGCTCCTTGTATCTCTAAGCCCCGGTTCACATTGATGCTACTTTGAAATCACACCATTTCACTTGAAGTAGCGCGATTTCAAAGTAGCAAGGTCAGTGTGATTTCAGGTGCTACTTGATAGACATTTGTGTGTCTTCATTCACAGATGTCTATTGAAGTCGCACCTGAAATCGGCAAAAGTAGTACAGAAACTACTTTTGCAAATCGGTGCGAAGCTGCAAAATCAATGTCGCACCGATTGGAACAGTGCCATTGCCTCCAATAGCCTGCGACTTTTCATGCGATTTGATCTCTCAAACCGCATGACAAATTGCTCCAATGTGAACCTAGGCTTAGGCTCAGTTCACGCTGGCTTTGATGGGCACTGACGAGGCTGCACTGTTGAGCACTGATGAGGCTGCTTTGATGGGCACTGATGAGGCTGCATTGATGGGCACTAATGAGACAGCTTTGATGGGCACTGACGAGGCTGCACTGATGAGCACTGATGAGGCTGCTTTGATGGGCACTGATGAGGCTGCATTGATGGACACTAATGAGACAGCTTTGATGGGCACTGACGAAGCTGCACTGATGAGCACTAATGAGACAGCTTTGATGGGCACTAATGAGACAGCTTTGATGGGCACTAATGAGACAGCTTTGATGGGCACTGATGAGGCAGCTTTGATGGGCACTGATGAGGCAGCTTTGATGGGCACTGATGAGGCTGCTTTGATGGGCACCGATGAGGCAGCTTTGATGGGCACCGATGAGGCTGCATTGCTGGGCACTGTTGAGGCTGCATTGATGGGCACTGATGAGGCTGCATTGATGGGCACTGATGAGGCTGCTTTGATGGGCACCGATGAGGCTGCTTTGATGGGCACCGATGAGGCTGCTTTAATGGGCACCGATGAGGCTGCTTTGATGGGCACCGATGAAGCTGCTTTGATGGGCACTGATGAGGCTGCACTTGGTACCCACTTTTAACCACTTCAATACTGGGCACTTCCACCCCCCTCCTTCCCAGACCAATTTTTAGCTTTCAGCGCTGTCACATTTTGAATGACAATACAACACTGTACTCAGATTACATTTTTATGTTTTTTTTCACACAAATAGAGCTTTTCTTTGGTGGTATTTAATCACCGTTGAGATTTTTATTTTTTACGCATCCAATAAAAAAAAAAGACTGAACATTTAAAAAAAAAAAAAGCATTTTTCTTAGTTTCTGTTATAAAATTTTGCAAATAAGTATTTTCTTTTGATAAATTTTGACCAAAAATGACGCTGCTACATTTCTTTGGTAAAAATAACCCAAATCGGTGTTTATTTGGTGTTGGCAGTGATGGGGGACAGACAGATGTTTTATGGGGACACAGACATGTGTATGGGGACAGGGGTGCTTGGTGTACTGTTTGTGGGGTGATCTGTAACAGCTCTCTGTGTAAAATCATTCTCGCACAGAGAGCTGTCACAGATCTGCAGTTCCCCCCCCTGCACTGAGCTCGGCGGGGAGAACTGTCACAGAGACATGCGTCTCTGTTTACATTGTGATGGCTGTGATTGGACACAGCCGTCACGTGATCGGGAGGGCCGATCACAGAGCGAATATCCCAATCTCTGCTCAGCTGGATTCTGTGATCATAATGATCACAGGACTAAGCCGTAGCGCGCCTTGTGGCCGCGCTGTGAGCACTCGCTCTGAGGAACGTTCCTGAACGTCCAATCAGGACAAGGAAATGACCACCCGGCCGTTTATGTGCAGTGGCCGGTTGGGAGGTGGTTAATGTACAGAGAGAAAGATGTGGAGCTCTATAAAGAAAAGGTGGAGCCTAAAGAGGAAAGGGTGTGGTTTACAGATGACAGGGCGGGTCTTAAACAGGAAGGGGCTTGCCATTGACAGGAAAGGGTGGGTCGTATTTAAATTAGGGGGTGCACAAGTTTAGTCAGGCCTAGGGCAGCACAAAACCTAAATACACCACTGGTGGGGGCCAAACATCACTTCCAGGACTCCTTGTTCTTCTTTACACTGAAGATAATTCCTAAAGTGGAACTTCACTCTCTCAATCAACATTGACTATTTTTAATCCTCATGCTGCTAGCATTAGTAAATGGATAGGAAAGTATATCATAATTCCTTGTTTTAAACTTTTTTTAATAGTTATTCATTTACTTCCTGGTTTTCATGCCTAGGCAAATGATGACATACATCCCAGGAGTCTTCAGTACGCGAGAAGGGTCTTTCTCAGCTAAGCACGCCCTCTCCTGTTCGCATGCCTGAGCTAAGGGGAAGTGGATTCCAGGAATGCTACATGAATCATCTGCCCTTACTCAAGATGGCCACAGACAGAAATGATAGGGGATGTTTTTCAAAGTGTTTTCTCAACAAAATAAAGCACGAAGACATGGATGGATGGGTGAGTTTGCTTTGAATATTAAAAATTAATGAAATAGCATTTTTGGTTTTTGGTGCTCAGATGCATTGTAGTTCCACCATTGGAACCATTGATCCTGACCAATTTCCAAACTCCATTTACAGAAATGCAGCCCCAAACTTGCAAGGAACCTCCACCATGCTTCACTTTTGCCTGCAGACACTCATTATTGTACCGGTCTTCAGCCCTTCATGTACAAACTGTCTCCTGCTACAGCCAAATATTTCAAAATTTGACTTATCAGTCCAGAGCACCCGCTGCCATTTTTCTGCACTCTGGTTTCTATATTTACATGCATAGTTGATTCACTTAGCCATGTTTCCATGTCGGAGGTCAATCACTTTAACCCTAGATAGTGCTTTCAGGCTTGGCTTGTCTACCATGATCAATGCATTTTGTATTTCCAGTTTGGATACCAACAACCTTGAAAAGTGAAGTCCGAAACCATGAACTACTGGGTGTCTTATGCTGTGTACACACGGGCTGACTTTTCGACCCGGACTGGTCCAACGGGACGAATCCGTCGGACAATCCAACTATGTGTGGGCTTCATCGGACCTGCATCTGACTTTTTCGGTCGAAAATCAGACGGACTTTAGATTTGGAACATGTTTCAAATCTTTCCGACAGACTCGAGTCCGGTCGAAAAATTTGCTCATCTGTATGCTAGTCCGACGGACGAAAACCAACGCTAGGGCAGCTATTGGCTAGTGACTATCAACTTCCTTATTTTAGTCCGGTCGTACGTCATCACGTATGAATCCGTCAGACTTTGGTGTGATCGTGTGTAGGCAAGTCCGTTCATTCGAATGTCCATCAGAAGTCCGTCAAAAGTCCCTAGAAATTCCTTCGGAAAGACCGTCGGATGCCGAAAAGTCTGCTTGTGTGTACACGGCATAAGAAGAATCAGTGGTTAGAGCTTGCAGTACATATGCTAAAGGTGCTGGCCTGCAGCTGCAAATACCTTATTAGAAATGGTGCTCAGTGCAGCTGGAGAGGTGATGACAAACAGATGCATCTTTGTCTGTAATGGATCATATACAGTAATACCTTGGAATACTAGCATAATTCGTTCCAGTAGAATGCTTGTAATCCAAAGCACTCCTAAATCAAAGCGAGTTTCCCGGAAATAATGGAAACTCGGATAACCCGTTCCACAGCCACTGCTTGTCTATGCAGTACCGCATGTGGTCATAAGTGCGGGGGCACTGGAGACACTCGGAAACACTCGGAGATGCTCGGAGACGCTCTGAGACACTCGGAGATGCTCTGAGACACTCGGGCATGGAGTATTTCAGAGTGTCTCTGAGCGTCTCCGAGCGCTGCTGGGTATCTCCGAGTGTCTCTGAGCGTCACTGACGCCCCCACACCTCTGGCCAAATGGTACTGCACACCCCAGTGGCTTGAATCGTGCTCGTTTTGCGAGATAACGCTTGCAAAGCGAGTCAGGGTTTGTTTTTAAAAAAATAGCTCGTATTGCGAAATGCTCGTAAACTGTGTTACTTGCAATCCGAGTTTCCACTGTATTTACAAAATCAACAGCACACTCTGGTCCTATTGTATGCCCCTCACTACAACATCCTGCTTCCCTACTCCTCACCCCCCCCCCAAAAAAAATTAACGAATATACAAATAGATAAACAATAAAATGACAAATAAATCAAACAAAACAGCTACATTTTATAACTCTGAAATGTAACCATGTGCCTGCTGGGCACTTAAATTCCCTTCCTAACCAGACCAATTTTCAGCTTTCAGTGCTCTCACACTTTGAATGACAATTACTCAGTCATGCAACACTGTACTCATATGAAATTTTTGTCCTTTTTTTCCCACAAATAGAGCTTTCTTTTGGTGGTATTTAATCACCGCTGGGTTTTTATTTTTTTGGGCTTTAAACCCTTCCAGCCGAGCGTACGCAGATATGCGGCCTCGGCTTTCGGGGGTTATACCGGGATGATGCCCGCAGCTGCAGGCATCATCCCAGTATCTTTTTTAGAGCGGGCGATTGGCTTTCCAGGGATAACCATTGATATGGCTAAAAGCTGCTCGATTATTATCCCGGAGGAGCTGGAGGGCACGTTCCCCCTCCCGCCGCCTCCCGCCGATCTGACCGGGCCTCCCGTCCCACCGGGAATCCCGATCCACACTTTCGGCGTCTAGCCACAGACTGGAATGAAGCCGTAAGTGGCTTCATTCCAGTCTCTTGAATGTAAACACGGAAGCGACATTACAACGAGCGATCTGAATACTTTGAAGTGCAAAGTAGGGATTGGAGGTCTTTTAGACCCCCGATCCCTCCATAAAGAGTACTTGTCACCACCTATTACTGTCGCAAGGGATGTTTACATTCCTTGTGACAGCAATAAAAGTTATCTTTTTTTTTTTAAAACACAATTTAATAATATAAAATAAATAGAATAAATAATAAAAATTTTTTTTTTAAATTGCCCCCGTCCCCGTGAGCTTGCGCAGCAAAGAAAACGCCAACGGAAGTCGCCCCCGCATATGTAAATGGTGTTTAAATCATACATGTGAGGTATCGTTGCGATCGTCAGAGCGAGAGCAATAATTCTAGCACTAGACCTCCTCTGTAACTCGAGAATGATTATGTGATTGACCCTCGTCCATGATGGACTTTGTTTTTGCTGCTTTCTATTTCCATGTCCGTTCCTGTTTTTCTATCATTACTATTATATTTCTTTTTTGTTTTTGTTTTTAGAACATGCTATGGTAGTTTTCACCTTTTCTTGAACGCCCCTGATGAAAGGACCCCTCAAGTGTCCTGAAACGCGTTGGGCTGAATATCCACAAAACTACCAAGCACTAACGATTTATTGTTGAAACTTGTTGCCTTTATTCAATATATTCTTTGGTGATGTTTGCAACTGAATAATTTTATATTTTCTTTAAAATAAATATAATTTATACATTTATACATTTTTTTGATACATTTTTCTTTCGTTGCCTATAAAGTCCCTTAATACTTTTCTGGGGGGGGGTATTCATTCATTCACTCCTCTGTAACTCTAACCTGGTAACCGTAAAGAAATATAAAGCGTAGCCTATGGAGATTTTTAGGTACCATAATTTGTCGCCGTTCCACGAGTGCGTGCAATTATAAAGCGTGACATGTTTGGTATCTATTTACTCGGCGTAACATCATCTTTCACATTATACAAAAAAATTGGGCTAACTTTACTGTTAAAATTCCTGAAAGTGTCCCTTTTCCCAAAAAGTTGCGTTTAAATCACCGCTGCACAAATACCGTGTGACATAAAATATTGCAACAATCGCCATTTTATCCTTTAGATTCTCTGCTAAAAAATATATATGATGTTTGGGGGTTCTAAGTAATTTAATAGCAAAAAATATGGATTTTAACTTGTAAACACCAAATGTCAGAAATAGGCTTAGGCATGAAAGGGATAAATAAAAAAAAGACTGAAAATTCTGTAAGGAAATACACTTTTCTTTGTTTCTGTTATAAAATTTTGCAAATTAGTAATTTTTCAGAATAAATGTTGGCCAAATTTTATACTGCTACATATCTTTGGTAAAAAATAATCCAAATCGGTGTATAATTTTTGGTCTGTGCGAAAGTTATAGAGTCTAAAAGCTATGGTGCCAATCACTGAAAATTGAGCACACCTGCAGTACTGATGGCCTAGCTCATTTCTTGAGGCCCTAACAAGCCAGGAAAGTACACATACCCCCAAATGACCCCTTTTTGGAAAGTAGACATTGAAAGGTATTTAGAAAGAGGCATAGTGAGTTTTTTGAAGTTGAAATTTTTTCCCACAATTCTTTGCAAAATCAAGATTTTTTTTTTTCATTTTTTACAAAAGTGTCATACCACAAATTACACCCCAAAATACATTCTACTACTCCTCCTGAGTATGGCAATACCACATGTGTGAGACTTTTACACACCATGGCCACATACAGAGGCCCAATATGCAGGGAGCACCATCAGGCATTCTAGGAGCATAAATACACATCTAATTTCTTGACTACCTCTTGCACTTTTGAAGGCCCTGGAGCACCGGGATAATAAAAACGCCCAAAGAATGACCCCATTATGGAAAGAAAACACTCCAATGTATAATCTATGAGGGATATCGAGTCTTTTGAACATGTCATTTTTTTCTACAAATTTTTGGAAAATGTGGAAAGAAAATGAAAACGCATTTTTTTTTACACAAAGTTGTCAATTTATACAATATTTCTAACACATAGCATGTACATGGCAAAAATTACACCCCAAAACATTGTCTTCTACTCCTCCTGAGTATGGCAATCCCACATGTGTGAGACTTTTACAGAGCCTGGCCACATACAAAAGCCCAACCTGCAGGACAGGGAGCACCATCGGGCGTTCTAGGGGCATAAATTTCAAATCTAATTTGACTACCTATTACACTTTGAGGCACTGTAGTGGCATGGATGAGCCGTGGATGGGTGGGTCTAAGCATGGTTGAGCCATGAATGTGGATGGCTGGGTATGGCTGGGTATGGCTGAGTATGGATGGGTGAATGAGTATTGCTGAGTATGGATGGATGGATGAGTATTTGAATTTGAATAACTTAAGACCTATCTCCCTTCTCCCGTTTGCCTCCAAGCTCATCGAACGCCTTGTTCATGACCAAATGAGTTGCTACCTCACGGACAACAACCTTCTCGACCCCCTACAGTCTGGCTTCCACCTACAACATTTGACTGAAACTGCCCTACTAAAAATCACCAATGACCTAATAACTGCCAAAACCAATGTCCACTACTCCATACTCATACTTTTAGACCTCTCTGCTGCCTTTGACACAGTTGACCACCTGCTGCTCCTCAGCAAATTACACTCCCTTGGCCTCCGTGATTCTGCATTATCCTGGTTCTCCTCCTACCTATCTCAGCGCACTTTCAGCGTCACTTACAACTCCATCTCCTCTGCTCCCCTTCCTCTTTCTGTTGGGGTACCCCAAGGCTCTGTCCTTGGGCCTCTCCTTTTCTCACTCTATACCTCTTCCCTGGGCCAGTTGATCACCTCCCATGGCTTCCAATACCATCTCTATGCTGATGACACACAGATCTATCTCTCCACTCCCCAACTCACCCCCACTATCTCCTCACGGATCTCAAACTTGCTGAATGACATATCGGTATGGATGTCACACCACTTCCTCAAACTTAATCTTTCTAAAGCTGAGCTTGTTATATTTCCTCCTTCATGGTCCCCCTCCTGTGACTTCACCATTAATATCAACAACACAACCATTGGTCCCTCCACACATGCCAGAGTCCTGGGTGTAATCCTTGACTCTGACCTCTCCTTCAGCCCCCATATCCAATCACTGGCTAAATCCTGCCGCCTTAACCTCTGCAACATCTCCAAAATTCGACCCTTCCTGACTAATGACACTACAAAACAACTTATTCACTCCTTGATTATTTCCCGCCTCGACTATTGCAACTCTCTCCTTAATGGCCTACCCTTAAGCAGGCTATCCCCCTTCAGTCTATTATGAATGCTGCTGCTAGACTAATACACCTCACTAATCGATCCATGACTGCTGCTCCTCTCTGCCAATCCCTTCACTGGCTTCCCCTACCCCACCATGTAAAATTCAAAATGCTAACCATAACATACAAGGCCATTCACAACATCGCCCCCATCTACATCACCAACCTCATCTGCAGATATCGCCCAAATCGCCCCCTCCGCTCCTCCCAGGACCTCCTGCTCTCTAGCTCCCTTGTTACCTCCTCCCATGCTCGCCTTCAGGACTTCTCCAGAGCCTCTCCCATCCTCTGGAATTCCCTGCCCCAGTATGTCCGATCAGCCCCTACCCTGTCCACCTTTAGGAGATCCCTGAAAACTCATTTATTCAGGGAAGCCTATCCCACACCCACATAACTGTCCCTGAGCCACCCCCATCAAATCATTCTTTGCAGCTATTACCTTTTGTACCACCACCCCCTCCCTTTAGAATGTAAGCTCTACGAGCAGGGCCCTCCTGTACCTTTTGTATTGAACTGTACTGTAATTGTGTTGTCCCCCTTATACATTGTAAAGCGCTGAGTAAACTGTTGGCGCTATATAAATCTCGTATAATAATAATAATAATAATAATATTGCTGAGTATGGATGGATGGTTACGTAATGCTGAGCATGGATGAGTATGGATGGCTGAGCATGGATGGATGGATGAGTATTGCTGAGCATGGATGGCTGAGCATGGATGGATGGATGAGTATTGCTGAGTATGGATGAGTATGGATGGCTGAGCATGGATGGATGGATGAGTATTGCTGAGGATGGATGGATAAGTATTGCTGAGGATGGACTGATGTATGAGTATTGTTGAGTATGGATGGCTAATCATGGATGGATGGATGAGTATTGCTGAGCATGGATGAGTATAGATGGCTGAGCAAAGATGGATGGATGAGTATTGCTGTGTATGGATGAGTATGGATGGCTGAGCATGGATGGATGGGTATTGCTGAGGATGGATGGATGAGTATTGCTGAGGATGGATGGATGGATGAGTATTGCTGAGTATGGATGGCTGAGTATGGATTGATGGATGAGTATTGCTGAGGATGGATGGATGGATGAGTATTGCTGAGTATGGATGGCTGAGTATGGATTGATGGATGAGTATTGCTGAGGATGGATGGATGGATGAGTATTGCTGAGCATGGATGGATGGATGAGTATCGCTGAGCATGGATGAATGGATGGCTGGATGAGTGCTGGAATGGGCACAGATCAGCACTATGGGCAGTACACATCAAGCCCACAGCGGTGTTGCACCTGATCTCTCCCCTCTCCGCTCACACTGTACTGATCGGTACAGGGAGGGGAAAGATGAACCGGATATGTTAACCGTATAACCGGATATAGCATTGTGTATTAAGTACTGGGAGGACCCAGTACTGGTAAGCCTGCTTGCTTTAAAGTGTTTGTTATCCCAAAACATGATATTTCACATATGTGTCTTTGTTTACATGCACTCTTTGTGACTGTAGCCTGTTGTCTTTGTATTTGTTCCGTAGCTCTGATGCTGTCGCCCCATTGAACTTCTTTCAAGTTTTAAACTGACCATGCCAAAGACAGTAGCAGATCTGTCTTAGCAGGGCCAGTTTGCATCAATGCCTTCTAAATGGGAGCAGAAATATGCAGCCTATGGATGGCATGTCTGTGCTCCTGTGGTCAGTTTTCTGCTGACACCCCCTGTGCAGATTGAGAGACAGCAACTGGGATGTGATATAGGAAAAATCTGCCAAATTGTCACAAGTAAAGACCAGTGAGAATCTCTCCTTTTTAAATTGGATATACAGGGGCATGGTCAGGTTACTGCTGACATCCACCCAGCCCTGAAAATTCTGAGTGATCTAGCTGGAGTATAAGGATGAGCTCCGGCGTGTTCACACAGCCCATGTGCAGAGCCCGCCTGGAAGTCGGCACTGCGCTAATCACAGGCAGTGAGACATTGTCCCGATGTGTGGCTGCAGAGATTGGGTTGTGCGAACACGCTGGTGCTCATCCTTAATGGAGTATGTGGCATCAGCAGATGCTGATCATCACAAGGAAGTTCCACCCCCTCCTTAGAACCCTGGATGCAGTGCTTAAAGTGGAATAACCACTTGCCTATTGGGCACTTATACCCTCTTCCTGACCAGGCCAATTTTCAGCTTTCAGTGCTCTCACATTTTGAATGACAATTACTCAGTCATGCAACACTGTACCCATATGACATTTTTGTCCTTTTTTCACACAAATAGAGCTTTCTTTTGGTGGTATTTAATCACTACTGGCTTTTTTATTTGTAGCGCTATAAATAAAAAAATACTGAAAATGTTGTAAAAAAAAAATGCATTTTCTTAATTTCTGTTATAAAATTTAGCAAATTAGTAATTTTACTTCATAAATTTTGGCCAAATGTTATGCTGCTACATATCTTTAGTCAAAATAACTCAAATCAGTGTATAATATTTGGTCTTTGTGAAGGGTATAGAGTCTACAAGCTATTGTGTCAATAATTGAAAATGGATCCCACCTGATGTACTGATGGCTTATCTCATTTCTTGAGACACTAACAAGCCAGGACAGTACAAATACCTCCCCAAATGGAGCACCGTCAGGTGTTCTAGGAGTATAAATTAAATATCTAATTTTCTGACTACCTATCACACTTTTGAAGGCCCTGGAGAACTAGGCAATGGAACTATCCACAAAATTACCCTATTTTGGAAAGCAAACACCCCAATGTATATTCTATGAGGCATAATGAGTCATTTGAACATGTCATTTTTTCCACAAGTTTTTAAAAATTGTGGAAAGAAAATGAAAACACATTTTTTACACATTTTTACGGCACTGACGGTAGCTGATGAAGATCCACTGATAGGGTGGCACTGATGAGCACTCACTGATGGACACTGATGTGCACTATTGGGCACTGGTGAGCACTAATAAGGCACTCTAGTGGCACTTATAAGCACTGTAGTGGCACTGATGAGCACTGTAGTGGTACTTATGAGCACTCACTGATGGCACTGTATGGCACTGATGGCACTGTAGGTCACTGATAAGCACGCACTGATGGCACTGATAAGCACTCACTGATGGGCACTGATGGCACTGTAGGGCACTGATGATCACTGTAGTGGCACAGTAGGGCACTGATGAGCACTGTAGTGGCACCATAGGGCACTGAGGAGCATTGTAGTGGCACTATAGGGCACTGATGAGCACTGTAGTGGCACTGATGGGTCCTTTGATGACACTGAAGGGCACTGATGAGCACTGATAGCACTGTAGTGGCACTGTAGGGCACTGATGAGCACTGTATTGGCACTGATGGCACTGTAGTGGCACTGATGGGCATTGTGGTGGCACTGATGGGCACTAAGGGCACTGTAGTGGCACTGTAAGGGCACTAATGAACACTGTAGTGGCACTGATGGTACTGTAAGGGCACTGATCTGCACTTCAGCACTGTAGGGTAAACAGGATCAAGCTAACTCACTCTGCTGTGGTGTTTCTCTCTCCTCTCCTCACACGCTGTATCGGTGTGAGGAGAGGAGAGAGCTGAACCGGCCAAGACCCCGGTTTGTTGACAAAGTGATCACTCCATCATTGGATGGATCCATCACATGGTAAAGGGCTGCTGTGATTGTCCCTTTACCCTGATCCGTGATGCGCTGGGTCCTGCAGACCCAGCGGTCAAGGACACTTCTAGATGCGCACTCCAGGGGGCGCATGAGAAGCGCAAGCATGGGAGGCTGTCATATGATGGCTTCCCAGAACTGGCCAACCGCACGGCAACCGTCATTCGACTATAGCGTGGTCAGCAAGTGGTTAAACTGTATCACCACAAACTGAAAATGCTATTTATTTCATTTTTAATATTTAGAGCAAACTCGCCCATCCATCTCTATGCTTTATTTTGTTGAGAAATCACTTTGAAAAACTACCCCTAGCTTTTGTGGCTGTGGCCATCTTGAGTAAGAGCAGATAATTCATGTAACATTTAGCTTAGCTGAAAGGCCCCACATGCTTAGCTGAAAAGCCTCTCTTTCCCACCTCCAGATGAAGAAAAAAATGCCATGAAGACTCCTGGCATGTAGGACATCATTTTAGCCTAGGCCAAAGACCAGGAAACAACTGATGAAATGTAAAAAAAAAAGTATAAGGCTGGGTTCACACTAGTCCAGTGAGAATTGCAGCTCAGTTTTCCTTTGCAAAGAGAAAATTGATTAATTCAGCTGTTCCTCTCCAGTGTAGCTGCGGATCAGCTGACCAGGGAGAGGGGGGAGGTGTAGGAGGAGGGAGAGAGAATGCCTGTTCAGAACGGAACACATCTGCGAATCAGATGCGTTCCCATTGAAGATTATGTGCCTGCAATTCTCACTGCACTGCCTAGAAAATGCACACAAATTTTTTGCAATGCGGAGTGTCGATGCAACGCACATATGTGAATCATACCCATTGAAAACAACATGTTTTCAAATTTTCTGCAAATTAGTGTGAATAGTGTGAACCCAGCTTTAAACAAGTAAATTTAATGTGCCTTCTTATCTACGTATTTACTAAGACTAACAGCATAAGAATTAAAAATAGTAAATGTTACAAAAGTAAACGAGGTGCATGAGATGTGAGTGTGTGGACATGGTGACGCGGTGCTCTAATCTCATGATAGTTCAGGCAAGAGACGGTGGCTGATTCGAATTTCGACAGCTGATCTCATCTCTGCGGTGTTACAGAGCAGTGAGGACTGGACACTGGGTAGGTGGATGATGATTGTTCCAGACCCCCCCCCCTCTGTGTTATCACCACTTGTCAGCAGGCATCCATCTCTACGGAGCGGCAGTGCGGAGGAACAGTCTGGAAGTGGTGGAGGGAGGAGAGCGAGGCTACCCTCTGGAAGGGGGAGAGCGTCTACAGCAGCAAGAAAGGAAGGAAAAGCACAATAGTACACCTCGAAATTAAAGAGGTCCGGAGGTTTCCTGAGCAGTGGGTCTGGATGGCCCCAGGTAAGCCACGTACGGCTAAATCCCAAATTGTCACTCCCTGCTCCTCTCCCTCTTCTATGACAGCCAAGGCAGCAGGAAAATCAGTTGTAAGACCCCCCCCCCGAGACTGGAATGTCAGGGGGTACACAAACAGCAATAGATAAGGAAATGGAGCAAGAGCATTTACCTTCTGGAAAAGACATTATGGCAGATATTAAGTTATGTAGTGAGACCCTAATGCCCTGTACACACGATAGGATTTTCCGATGGAAAATGTGTGATAGGACCTTGTTGTCGCATATTCGGACCGTGTGTAGGCTCCATCACACATTTTCCATAGGAATTTCCGACACACAAAGTTTGAGAGCTTGCTATAGAACTTTCCGACAACAAAATCCTTTGTCGGAAAATCCGATCGTGTGTACACAAATCCGACGCACAAAGTGCCACGCATGTTCAGAATAAATTAAGAGACGAAAGCTATTGCCTACTGCCCCATTTATAGTCCCGACGTACGCGTTTTACGTCACCGCATTCAGAATGATCTGATTTTCCGACAACTTTGTGTGACCATGTGTATGCAAGACAAGTTTGAGCCAACATCCGTCGGAAAAAATCCATGGATTTTGTTGTCGGAATGTCCGATCAATGTCCGACCGTGTGTACAGGGCATTACAATTAAAATTGAAGCACTGGCTGTAAATATTAGCCACTTAAGGACCAAGCCTCTTTCTGAGATTTGGTGTTTACAAGTTAAAAACTGTTTTCTTTTTGCTAGAAAATTACTTATAACCCCCAAACATTATATATGTTTTTTTCTTTTTTTTTCCCGGCGGTCATTGCAATACTTTCTGTCACACCGTATTTGCCCAGGGGTCTTACAAGCGCACTTAAATTAAATTTTATTGAATTTAAAAATAAAACAACAATAAAGTTAGCCCAATTTTTTTTTATATTGTGAAAGATAATGTTAGGCCAAGTAAATTGATACCCAACATGTCACGCTTCAAAATTGCGCCCGCTCGTGGAATGGCGACAAACTTTTACCCTTAAAAATCATATAGGCAATGTTTAAAAAATTCTACAGGTTGCATGTTTTGAGTTACAGAGGAGGTCTAGGGCTAGAATTATTGCTCTCACTCTAACAATCGCGGCAATACCTCACATATGTGATTTGAACATCGTCTTTATATGCGGGCACTACTAACGTATGCGTTCACTTCTGCACGCGAGCTCGGCGGGACGGGGCGCGCTTAAAAATTTTTTTTTCTTATTTATTTTACCTTTTATTTTTTATTTTTTACACTGTTCTTTTAGAAAAAAAAGCATGGCAGTGTCAGGGCTGGGCTCGGCCCTTCCTTCTCTGAGCTGGCCGCTCAGCTGTCAGCTAATTGCCAGCTCCCATCTCTCTCCACAGTTACCCAGCTGTTGTTGATTCTGCTTGTCAGTCCTGCCTACTTAAAGTATCCAGCTCACTTGATCTCTACCTTCGCCTTTGTCAACATCACAGAGACTCTCTCCTGCGTTCCTGTTAAACACTTGCTCAGCTGACGTTCCTTCTGGCTCCTGATCCTGCTTGCTGTACTACTACGTTTATCTCTGGCTCTCTGACAATTGCTTGGCTGACTACCCAATCCGCTTACTGAACTCTGGCTTGTTTTGACTACGCTTAGTAGTCAAAACAAGTGTGATTTAATTTAACTTCTGTCTGGGTCTGATTCATGGTTCCTGATAGGCAGGATCTCTTAAATTTGAGATCTGGGGTCAAAAAGACCTCAGATCTCATATTTACACTAAAATGCAATAAAAAAAAAATTAAATGTCATTTGAAAAAAAAATAAAATAAAAATGGCCCTTTAAAAGCTATGGGCGGAAGTGACGTTTTGATGTCGCTTCTGCCCTACAATGCTATGGAGACGGGTGGGGGCCATCTTCCCCTCACTCATCTCCATACCTAACAGGTAGAAGAACCCAATCGCCTCCGCCGCTACAGACAGCTCCGGTAAGCGGCGAAGGGCTTACTGGCGAATCTGCCGCAGTGACCACTTTTCTCTGAAAGCGGACCGCCCGCTAAAGAAGAGGATACCGGGGTTATGGCAGCTAGCTGCTGCCATATCAAGGATACTCCTCTTCAAACTAGCGACGTATAACGACGGAGAGCGGTCCATAAGTGGTTAACATAATGAGGCATGAGTTCGATAAAGTAAAACAAAGGATTTCAGAGATGGAAGCCCGGGTTTCAAAAGTAGAAGATACGTAGAGCGTATACTGATGTATGGAAAAGACTACGAGAAAATGAAATAAAATTCAGCCTTCTATACCCCAGTAAATAACGTCTTATGGATGGAGACCATACTTGATTTTTTGAGACACCAACTGCGGCTGCAGAATGGTTCGACACTAAATAAACACATTTTTCCTTTTATTTTTGTTTTGTGGAGATCCTGCTTGTGTTTTTTTTCTCCTTTTGGGGGGAAATTTAGGAAATTGATAGTTGCTTTTTTTTTCTTCTTCTTCTTCTACCCTCTCTTTTTTCTTCCATTTTTTTAGTACATATGTGCCTTTATTTATTTATTTATTTTTTTGTTGGGGAGGGAGGAGGGGAGAGGAAAGAAAAAAAGGGGAGTTATTCACTAATATTCACTAATATTTATGGTAATATGCGTACGAGAAAAGACACTTGAATATATGTGGGAAATGATAAACAAATGAAGTTGACCATCACAAGGGTAATAGGGGGAGTGTCCTTTAAAAAAGAAAGAAAAAGGGAAGTTTTTTTTTTTTTTTCTTTTTTCTTTTTTTTTCCCTTCACGAGTTGATAATTAATTAATTTTTTCGACATATGATGGGAGGGGGGCTAGGCCCTTCCTGTCCTTCTTTTTTGGCGGGGGCTTCCTCCACTCCCTTCTTATTTTTCTTTTTTCCGAGAATGGCACTAGTAAGAAGGTATGAGTATATGTAATCAGGGTTATGATTTAATATGTGTAAGAATAATATTCATTCAAATTCATCTAAATGCGTCTCTTAGGTAAATACTTTTAGAGAGCTCGACTCACAAATGGAAGTGAAAGGTGTTTTTTCTTTTTTTTATAGCACTAGAGTATATATAGGGGAGTTTTTTTTTTATAGTTAAATATATTGAGTATAGAATATAAGCTATAATCAGTGAAGTCTAGAGTTAGGGTTAAGGTCCTTCCACTCCCTCCCATGGATAGAAGGCGTTGTGAAGTGGGGAGGAGAGTGAAAAAGGATAGGGTGGGAAGAGAGGGGGGAGGAGGGAGGTTTGGTGGTTTTGGTATTTAGGGTTGAGAAATGGTGTGGTTTTGTTGCCTTGTAATATGCTTTGGAAGAACTATACTATCTAGATCGTTATGTTTTCCCTATTTTTTTCATTTGGCATTTATATATGATGTTACGTGAAAATAATTGTTATTCTATATTATCATGAAATGTTAGGGGATTAAACTCAAAGTTTAAACGAGCATTAGTGTTCCAGTATGTAACATACAATCCACAGTTGATTTTTCTTCAGGAGACACATTTAGTAGGAGAAAAAGTAATGACACTAAAAAAAAATATGGATTTATAAGGCATATCGTACCACATATTCCTCCTACGTGAGAGGGGTATCCGTTTTAATAAATAAATCCTTCCCAGGTTCAATTGAGAAGGTATATACGGACGTACAGGGTAAATATATTATTATAATATACGTTAGGGCAACAAAGGTACGTCATAAAGCAATTTATATTCCACCCCACTTTTCCCTCGAAATAATAAAGATAATATTAGAGAAAATTGTTCAGCATTATCCAGCAAAATTGCTGTTTATTGGTGATTTCAATTCTATTCTATCTCCAAACCTAGTTAGACCAAGATCTCCCAAGCAGTATTCAGCAGAGCTATATAATTGGGCACAGGTGACAGGAGTAATTGAAATCTGGAGATGGAAAAATCTGGAAAAAAGAGTATATTCTTGTTATTCTGCATCCTATAAAACATCATCTCAAAAAGACCTAGCTTTTGCAGATCTGGCATTGTTAGCAGATATTGTGGAAGCTACATATTTGCCAAGTGGTCTTTCAGATCACCCCCCTTTACTCTTATTAATATGTACCCCTGCTCTGAAAAATGCATCATTATGGAGATTGGCCCCTCAGTGGGTACTGTATCCTGAAATAGCAGAAAAAATGCCATTAATATTAGCGAAATACTTGGAAAATAATGCTGATTCATCCTCTTCGGATATGGTATGGGATGCGTTTAAAGCATATGTGCGAGGGCAATATATTTCAGCTATTGCGGTGGTTAAAAAGAAGCAGAAGGTCACCATACAGGTATTACAAAAGCAGATAGAACTACAGAAGGAAAAGTATAGTCTGGACCCCAATACGACAAACTTTGATATAATGATGGCGGCCCACATGGATCTGCATCTACATATGGTAGAAATAACTAGGCTAAAATTGTATAAAAATAGACAGAAAATTTTTGAACAAGGAGATAGAAGTGGAAGATTTTTGGCAATGTTGGCACAACAGGAACATTCAGCTGCACTCATATCTGAAATTAGGACCCCAGAGGGGTAACAGTATCTACTCCAGAAGACATTCTGGAGGCTTTTGGAAGGTACTACAGCTCCCTGTATGCTTCTTCTCTCCCCTCCACCCGAGGGAGATATCCAATCTATTAGATCGGATAGCCCTCGGGTGGCTGTCGGATAGGGAGAGAGAGGCTTTGCTTAGACCTATTACAACGGAGGAGATCCAAAAGATTATTCATACCTTTCCGAAAGGAAAGGCACCAGGCCCTGATGGAATCCCTATCGAATGAAGTATGGGGACTTTTTACCCCCAAAACTAGTGGAAGTATTCACTAATGGACTAATGAAAGGGGCTCTTCCAGAGTCAATGAGACTCTGGAAGCCCATATAGCTCTTATATATAAAGAAATGAAGGATCCAAAATTCTGTGCTTCATACAGACCAATAGCATTATTGAATATAGATTTTAAAATATTGACTAAAATACTGACATTGAGAATACAACCATTGTTAACAACTATCACTGACTCGGACCAGAAAGGATTCATGCCCCATAAAACAACAGACATTAATCTACGTAGACTGCATACTAATATACATGCGCAGCATATTAATGAGGGGACCAGAACGGTGGCTTCTCTGGATATAGAAAAGGCCTTTGATACCATCGAATGGCCTTTTCAATGGGAAATACTCAGAAGAATGGGATTTCAATTAGTGTTTTTAAATTGGATTTAAACATTATACTACAATCCTATGCCAGCGGTCAAGCTGGGGGGAAGATTTCAACGTTTTTCCAGCTATATAGAGGAACGCAGCAGGACTGCCCCCGCTCACCAGCCATTTTTACTTTAGCAATCGAGCCAGTGGCAGAGGCTCTTTGGACTTCCCCAGATATTCAGGGATTACAAATAGGGGGGCTGGAGGAGAGGGTAGCCTTATATGCGGATGATATGTTACTCTTTTTGGGTGATGCTGGGCCATCATTGCAGGGAGCCTTAGATTCATTAAATACATACTCATCATATACAGGGCTTAAGGTAAACTGGGGTAAATCCCTGTTGTATGCCATCAATCAAGGTGTGGTAGATATGGCCCTTTCAAATTCGTCACTGTAGTGGGTAACGGTATTTAAATATCTTGGGATAGAAATTACACGACAGGTCAGTGATTTTTTTATGTTTAATAAAATCCAGCAGTACAAGAAGCGAAGAAAAAGCTAAAAATATGGGAGACACTACCCCTATCTCTGTCAGACCGCATAAATTTAATACAGATGAAGATTCTTCCCAAATGTTTGCATTTATTTAATAATTTACCACAGTGAATACCAAAATAGTTTTTACACAATTAACCACCTCAATACAGGGCACTTACACCCCCTTCCTGCCCAGGCCATTTTTCAGCTTTCAGCGCTGTCACACTTTGAATGACAATTGCGCGGTCATGCTACACTGTAACTATGTGAAATTGGTTATCATTTTCTTCACACAAATAGAGCTTTCTTTTGGTGGTATTTAATCACTCCTGTTTGTTTTTGTTATTTTTCCTAAAAAAAAAAAAAAGACCCAAAATTTTGAAAAAAAAAGTTTTTCTTAGTTTCTGTCAGTAAAGTTTGTAAATAAATAATTTTTCTCCTTCACTGATGGGCGCTGATGAGGCAGCACTGATGGGCACTGATAGGCTGCACTGGTGGGCACTGATGAGGTGGCACTTATGGGCACTGATGAGGCGGCACTTATGGGCACTGATTAGGTGGCACTGATAAGGACGCACGAATATGCCGCATTTATGGGTACTGATAAGTGGCACTTATATGTGGCACTGATGAGTACTGATAGGCGGCACTGATGGGTGGCGCTGGTGGGCACTGGGCACAGATAGGTGGCAATGGTGGGCACAGATAGGCAGCACTGGTGCGCACAGATAAGCGGCATGGTTAGGCGGCATTGATGGGTTACCCTAATGGGTGGCACAGATAGGCATTGAATGGTGGCATTGATGGGCAGCAGTGATGAGTATTGATGGGCAGCAGTGATGGGCACTGATGGGCAGCACTAATAGCCAGCACTGACTGGCATCACTAATGGCCACTGATTGCTGGCACTTGTGGGCTCTGTTTGCTGGCACTTGTGGGCACAGATTGGTGGCAATTGTGGGCACTGGTTGGCACTGATTGCTGGCAGTGGTGGGCAATTATTGCTGGCACTGGTGGGCACTTAATTGTAATCAGAGCACTGATGATCAGTGCCCTGATTACATACCTAGCTGTCCCCTGTGAGGAAATGCTGCTGATCGGCTCTCCTCTCCTCACACTCTATCAGTATGAAGTGAGGAGCCCGATTACCGGCATCTCCGTGTTTACATGTGACCGGCTGTGATTGGACACAGCCGATCACATGGTTAAAAAGCTGCGGCTCTTTACACAGATCGTGGTCACGCCATGTCCTAGCAACACTGCACAACCGTGATCGCCATGCTGCACGCAAGGGGCGTGCAAGAGCGGTCATTCTGGGAGGCCGTCATATGACGTCCACCCAGAATGAGAGCCGCACCGCCCAGCTGTCATTTGACGGTGGGCAGACGGCAAGTTGTTAAATAGTACTTTCTCCTCATTTTTATGGAGAAAAAGCTACCTAGAATTAAATTGACTACACTTATGCAACTGTTGGCGCAAGGGTGACTGGCCTTTCTAGACTTTTAGAAATATTACCTGGCAGCACAGCTGGTAATGGCAGGGGGATGGTTAAATCCAGACAGATATAATCCTGCTATAATGTTGGAGGCAGCGATGTTACATTCCACAGAAGCATTACAGGCATTGTTGTTTCGAGGCTTGAAATCTGATTATAATGATTTGACAACCTCAATGGCATCAGCTATAAAAGCATGGAGAGCAAGTTTAGCGTGGGAGAAACACTCCAAGGTGATCTTATCTCCAAACACCCCACTGTGGAGGAAAGCTGCCCTTATTTAAACTCCATTCAAGATCCAGGAGCCTGGACCAGATTTAAGGTTAAAAAGCTATCCCAGGTAGTGCAGGGAGAAATGGTAATACCATTTGCAGGAATGATAGAACACTGGAATCTTCCAGGAAGCTCCATTTTTAGATATATGCAACTTGCACGTGCTCTCTCCACTTCCGGTAGATTACCGGACGTAATCTACCGGAAGTGACGTGTGCGTTCCACGCACCGGAAGGTAACCAGGAAGCGAGTAACCAGCTGTATACAGTGAGCATTCCGGAACACCTCCCGGGAGACGGGAAAACAGGCACAGTGCACTTTACAAATGCTCTAATTTATAGTACATCTGGTACGCATTTTTTATGAAGGGGGGAGTTTTTTTGCATGTCAATAAAGTTCTTTAGTAATATTACGCTATATGGATATTTTTTTTCCCCCTATGTATGACATATTAACCGAGAGTGTTAGCGACATCTGGTGGTTGGATAGAGGAGACGGAAAGCTATCAAAGATAACAACATAAAGGCTTGTGTTTGCTGGAATTGTGGTGAGTGCAATCTCACTGGGGGTTACCCCCTCACGCGGTGATCACTCTTGGTGAAAGGAACTCTTCATTCCCACAGACTACAGCTTTGTTTGAACTTTCCTATACTTCTCTAACACTGATCTAATTTTAATGTGTCCTGACATCTGACACATAGCGCTGCTGCAATAAGAAATCAGAGACTTGGCACCTTTCATTTATGATTTATGATTTATTGCTTATTGCTATGTTTACTATTTGAAGTAGCTGCTTTGGTTTACTACGGCAGATTTCGGAGTAGTTTTTTGGCACAGAGTAATGTGAGTTAGAGGCGGTTTATTTCCACACATTGTTTGCACATAATAGATTACAGGCTTTAGTGTCTGTTGCAATTGCACTGTGCTTGGAGGTATCTAAGAATTGGAGATCATCTTATACTGTATGTGTGACACAAGGCCCGTATATTACTTATTTTTGGTAAGTTCATTACCAACGGGGATTATCCGTGCACGGGGTGTTGGTGATGGTATCCAGATGAGGAAGCTTATTTCTTCTGCTAAGGGGATACGGAGCACCATTTATACTATAAGAAACTTATGTGGACTTTCTCCTTTTTCCGCATACTGACTGTCTTTTAAGTGGCTTTTGTTCAGTGCCACAGCTTGCACTGAATATTTCCATTATTCCACTAGCGCTGTTAGTGCTGAGATGACTGTTTCGATGTAAGTATTGTAAATAAGAATTATGTGGAAGCTCCTGCGAGAGTGGAATATAGATGAAGTAAAAAGTATATGTTGTAACATATAATTTTATAGAAAAATAAGAAAGAGATTTGGAAAAAAAATGTTGATTGAGAGTGTTTAATTCCTCTTTAATAGCTGTCATTTGATCACATTTAAAAAGGTGTTTACTAGGGATGAGCTTCGACTCGAACATTGGCTGTTCGCAAGTTCGCCGAACAGCGAACAATTTGGGGTGTTCGCGGCAAATTCGAATGCCGCAGAACACCCTTTAAAAGTCTATGGGAGAAATCAAAAGTGCTCATTTTAAAGGCTTATATTCAAGTTATTGTCATAAAAAGTGTTTGGGGACCCGGATCCTGCCCCAGGGGACATGGATCAATGCAAAAAAAGTTTCAAAAACATTTTTTCATGAGCAGTGATTTTAATAATGCTTAAAGTCAAACAATAAAAGTGTAATATCCCTTTAAATTTCGTACCTGGGGGGTGTCTATAGTATGCCTGTAAAGGGGCGCATGTTTCCCGTGTTTAGAACAGTGTGACAGCAAAATGACATTTCGAAGGAAAAAACCCATTTAAAACTACCCGCGGCTATTGCATTGCCGACAATACACATACAAGTTCATTCATAAAAACGGCATGGGAATTCCCCACAGGGAAACCCTGAACCAAAATTTAAAAAAAAATGACGTGGGAGTCCCCCTAAATTCCATACCAGGCCCCTCAGATCTGGTATGGATATTAAGGGGAACCCCGGCCCTGCGTCAGAGGGGGGCGGGGTTACCGGGTGGCCCCGCCCCCCGTTTTTAAAGAACCGTCAGACGAGGAGACGCCGTCACACAGCGGGAGCCTCCCTCCATGCCAGCATGGGTGCGGAGAGGCCCGAAGAAGAAAATGAAGAAGAGAAGAGGATGAAGAAGAAGATGAAGAGAAGAGCGGGAGCCTCCCCCCATGCCATGGGTGCGAAACGGCCTGAGGAGAAGAAGATAGAAGACGCCGCGGAGGAGATGCTGGACGAGAATGCTGGAGGAAGAACCAGAAGAGCCAGAAGAACCAGAAGAAGAAGAAGATGAAGGAAGATAGAAGAAAGAAGAAGCATTTAAATAAAGGAATTGTCAAAAACTGTCTCTTGTCATTTTTAACATTTTTGACAGTTTTTTAGTGAAATGGTAGGGGTAAGTACCCCCTTACCATTTCACACAGGGGGGGGCCGGGATCTGGGGGTCCCCTTGTTAAAGGGGGCTTCCAGATTCCGATAAGCCCCCCGCCCGCAGACCCCCACAACCACCGGCCAGGGTTGTGGGGATGAGGCCAGGGCTACCCCAAAGCACCCTCCCAATGTTGAGGGCATGTGGCCTGGCCTGGTACGGTTCAGGAGGGGGGGGGCCGCACTCTCGTCCCCCCTCTTTTCTTGCGGCCTGCCAGGTTACGTGCTCGGATAAGGGTCTGGTATGGATTTTTGGTAGGAGCCCATGCCGTTTTTATCAATAAACTTCTATGTGTATTGTCGGCAATGCAATAGCCGCGGGTAGTTTTAAATGGGTTTTTTCCTTCGAAATGTCATTTTGCTGTCAGACTGTTCTAAACACGGGAAACATGCGCCCCTTTACAGGCATACTATAGACACCCTTTTATTGTTTGACTTTAAGCATTATTAAAATCACTGCTCCTGAAAAAAACGCAGTTTTTAAAACTTTTTTTTGCATCGATCCATGTCCCCTGGGGCAGGGCCCGGGTCCCCAAACACTTTTATGACAATAACTTGCATATAAGCCTTTAAAATTAGCACTTTTGATTATTCATGTTCGTGTCCCATAGACTTTAACGGTGTTCGCGTGTTCGAGCAAACTTTTTTCCTGTTCGCATGTTCTGGTGCGAACCGAACAGGGGGGTGTTCGGCTCATCCCTAGTGTTTACAATAGTTTAATAAAATGTTCTGCCTTGTATTACTATTGCACATTGTTTAAAAGGTTTTTCAAAGAAAAAGTTCACATATATTTTAAGGAAATGGGGGCTGCTTTAGGAGAAACTACACTTGCCCACTATAGTCTCTGACCTCTGGTACTTAGCATTAAATAGGAGCTTTTGTACCATGATCCCACTGAAAAATGCAATCATACTACAACATCCTACAATTTCTATAACTTATGCCGCGTACACACGAGCAGACTTTACGGCAGACTTTGCCCGGCGGACTGGATCTCATCAGACAATTCGATCGTGTTTGGGCTCCAGCGGACTTTGTTTTCTCAAAAGTTGGACGGACTTAGATTTGAAACATGTTTTAAATCAATCCGTCGAAATCGAGTCCGGACGAAAAGTCCGCTCGTCTGTATGCTAGTTCGACGGACAAAAAGCCACGCTACGGCAGCTATTGGCTACTGGCTATGAACTTCCTTGTTTTAGTCCGGTCGTATGTCATCACGTACGAATTCGACGGACTTTGGTGGATTGTGTGTAGGCAAGTCCGTTCATTCAGAAAGTCCGTCGTAAAGTCCGTCGAAAAGTCCGCCGGGCAAAGTCTGCCAAAAAGTCCGACCGTGTGTACGCGGCATAAGTGTTTGATATCTGATTCTTTCATACTACTCTTCTAATGTGATCCACATGCAAACATAAGCACCCAGATATTTATTTATTGATAAATGTCTAAACTTATCACAAAAAAATTACAAGTAAGGAATTTTGGAAATGACTCTGCTTGAACAAGTAAGACCCCTTTTACACTGAGGCGCTTTTCAGGCGCTTTCGAGCTAAAAACTGCTTCCTATTAATATCAATGGATTCTTTCACACTGGGGCGGTGCGCTGGTGGGGCTGTGAAAAAAGTCATGCAAGCAGCATATTTGGAGCATGTTTGGAGCGCTTAAAAAAAGCGCCTCAAAAACGCACCTCTCCAGTGAAATGAAAAGCACCTGAAAAGGAAACGAAAAGCACATCAAAAGCACTGCAAAATGGTTCTTTTGAGTCACGTGACCTTAAAAAAAAAAAAAAAAACGCACCACTAATGCCTCAAAGGCGCCTCAATGTGAAAGGGGCCTAAAGGAAAAAAAAAGATAGTGACTATATAACCAATCACATTCTAGTTGTCAGTTTCTTACTTCACATTACCATCTATCTAGTTGGAATGAACAATACTCTTATGCCGCGTACACACGGTCGGACTTTCTAGAAAGCTGGGTCCGACGTACTTGCCGCCAGACTTCCGGCGGACTACCGCCGGACTTTCTGAACGGCCGGACTTGCCTACACACGGCCGGACTTTCCGGAATCCGGTCTTCCCGACGGACTTCCGCCGGACTTTCAGAATGAACGGACTTTCCCACACACGGACAAGTCCGTTCATTTTGAACGTGACTTTGGTACGACGGGACTAGAAAAGGAATTCAATCTCGCCGCTTTTTTTGGCGAGATTGAAACCTTGCGAGCCCCGTCGCAGGCCCTTAGGTCTGGTATGGATTATAAAGGGGAACCCCTACGCCGAAAAAACGGCGTGGGGTCCCCCTAAAATCCATACCAGACCCCGATCCGAGCACGCAGCCTGGCCGGTCAGGAAAGGGGGTGGGGACGAGCGAGCGCCCCCCCCCTCCTGAGCCGTACCAGGCCGCATGCCCTCAACATGGGGGGTGGGTGCTTTGGGGGAGGGGGGCGCCCTGCGCCCCCCCCCCAAAGCACCTTGTCCCCATGTTGATGAGGACAAGGGCCTCTTCCCGACAACCCTGGCCGTTGGTTGTCGGGGTCTGCGGGCGGGGGCTTATCGGAATCTGGGAGCCCCCTTTAATAAGGGGGCCCCCAGATCCCGGCCCCCCACCCTATGTAAATGAGTATGGGGTACATGGTACCCCTACCCATTTACCTAGGTAAAAAGTGTCAGTAATAAAACACAACACAGGTTTTTAAAATAATTTATTAAACAGCTCCGGGGGGGGGGGTCTTCTTCCGTCTTCGGGGGTCCCTCCGGTTCATCTTCTCCCGGCGTCCGGTTGGTTCTTCTCCGCTCTCCGGCCTCTTCTCCCGGTGTCGCAGGTCTTCGGCCGGCCCCTCCGCTGTCTTCATGTAGCTCTATTGCGAGCGGAGGTCCGGACTTCTGGGCTTCTTGGCTTCTTGACTTCTTGGCTTCTCTTCTCTTCTCTTCCCCCAGATGTTGACACGATGCTCTCTCCGGCTGGACTGGTCTCTGAGGGCTGCGTTGTGACTTATATAGGCGGAGACCCCGCCCCCATATGATGTCACAGTCCCTGGGCATGCTGGGACTGTGACGTTTTAGGGGGCGTGGTCGACCACGCCCCCTAAAACGTCACAGTCCCAGCATGCCCAGGGACTGTGACATCATATGGGGGCGGGGTCTCCGCCTATATAAGTCACAACGCAGCCCTCAGAGACCAGTCCAGCCGGAGAGAGCGTCGTGTCAACATCTGGGGGAAGAGAAGAGAAGAGAAGCCAAGAAGCCAAGAAGCCAAGAAGCCCAGAAGTCCGGACCTCCGCTCGCAATAGAGCTACATGAAGACAGCGGAGGGGCCGGCCGAAGACCTGCGACACCGGGAGAAGAGGCCGGAGAGCGGAGAAGAACCAACCGGACGCCGGGAGAAGATGAACCGGAGGGACCCCCGAAGACGGAAGAAGACCCCCCCCCCCGGAGCTGTTTAATAAATTATTTTAAAAACCTGTGTTGTGTTTTATTACTGACACTTTTTACCTAGGTAAATGGGTAGGGGTACCATGTACCCCATACTCATTTACATAGGGTGGGGGGCCGGGATCTGGGGGCCCCCTTATTAAAGGGGGCTCCCAGATTCCGATAAGCCCCCGCCCGCAGACCCCGACAACCAACGGCCAGGGTTGTCGGGAAGAGGCCCTTGTCCTCATCAACATGGGGACAAGGTGCTTTGGGGGGGGGGGCGCAGGGCGCCCCCCTCCCCCAAAGCACCCACCCCCCATGTTGAGGGCATGCGGCCTGGTACGGCTCAGGAGGGGGGGGGGCGCTCGCTCGTCCCCACCCCCTTTCCTGACCGGCCAGGCTGCGTGCTCGGATCGGGGTCTGGTATGGATTTTAGGGGGACCCCACGCCGTTTTTTCGGCGTAGGGGTTCCCCTTTATAATCCATACCAGACCTAAGGGCCTGGTATGCCCCGCGCTCGCCGCAATAGGAAGATTTGTTTTTCCTATTGCAGCGAGTGCGAGATGCAGTAACCTGCCCCTCCGTCGTATCTGGTCCTTCGGACTAGCATACAGACGAACGGGCTTTCCGTCAGGAACTGAGTCCGGCGGAGGTACGACGTAAAGATTTGAAGCAGGCTTCAAATCTAAAGTACGTCGGATTTCCGCAAAAATCCGACCGAAACGGTCCGTCGGAAGTCCGATGGAGACCACACACGGTCGGACTTTCCGCGGGACTTTGTCCGGCGGCGTCCGTCGGACTTTTGTAGACGAAAAGTCCGACCATGTGTACGCGGCATTAGTTTATCCTTCTCTCTTGTTTTTGTACATGAGGCCGAATACGACTTTAATCACTTAACCACTGGGCACTTAAACCCCCTTCCTAACCAGACCAATTTTCAGTTTTCGGTGCTCTCACATGTTGAATGACAATTACTCAGTCATGCAACACTGTACCTATATGAATTTTTTGTCCTTTTTCTCACACAAATAGAGCTTTCTTTTGGTGGTATTTAATCACCACTGGGTTTTTTATTTTTTGCACTATAAAAGAAAAGAGACCGAAAATTCTATAAAAAATGCATTTTTCTTTGTTTCTGTTATAAAACTTTGCAAATTAGTAATTTTTCTTCATACTACTACATATCTTTGTAAAAATAACCCAAATTAGTGTATATTATTTGGTCTTTGTGAAAGTTATAGAGTCCACAAGCTATGGTGCCAATCTCTGAAAATTGATCACACCTGATTTACTGACAGCCTATCTCATTTCTTGAGACCCTAACAAGCCAGAAAAATACATATACCCCCCCCCTCCCCAAATGACCTGTTTTTAGAATGTAGACATTCCAAGGTATTTAGTAAGAGGCATGGTGAGTTTTTTGAAGTTGTAATTTTTTCCCACAATTCTTTGCAAAATCAAGATTTTTTTTTCTTTTTTTTTCACAAATTTGTTATATTAGCAGGTTATTTCTCACACACAGCATATGCATAGCACAAATTACACCCCAAAACACATTCTGCTACTCCTCCTGAATATGGCAATACCACATGTGTGAGACTTTTACACAGCTGTCCACATACAGAGGCGCAACATGCAGGGAGCACCATCAGGCGTTCTTGGAGCATAAATTACACATATAATTTCTTGACTACCTCTTATACTTTTGAAGGCCCTGGAGCACCAGGACAATGGAAACGCCTAAAAAAAGACCCCATTTTGGAAAGAAAATGTCAGACTTTTACTTACCAGACTGATAAGTCTGCTTGGGCAGAGGGTAGACTCCCTTACTTATCCGACTCACGTCCCCTGGTAGAGCAGACAGGAGGCACGAGAGTGCGGAATGGTATGAGAGCCTGCTGAAGAGGTACAGGATGAGAGATGATCTTCAGACAACAGGTCAGTAGTCCGTAACACTGGTAACAGGTGCTGAGCAGGAGCAAGACAGGCAGATCGGGACACAAGCAAGGTTCGGCAACAGACTGGCAGCAAGGTACAATAGGAGCAGGCAGAAGCGGAGTCAAACAGGCCAAGGTCAGGTACAGGCAGCAAACAGGAGAATCCAAGGGCAATCCGGGTCGTCAGGAGATCAGGTAAACAGGAAGACAAGACAGGAAACAGGAACTATGGCACAGGAAGCTGATGATCAGGCAGCACTGAACAGAGTGCCTGACAAACTTAAATAGGCCGGCCTGCTCACAGGCACGCCCTCTGGTGGCCAATTCCATGACCAGCAAGGAAATAATATTTGGGGATGTGGCGCTCCCTACTGAAGGTACGTGTACAGTGGTAAACAAATAAATATCTGTGAGACTCTAAAATTATACCATATATAAATAGTGCAATCCCTTATGCAGTGCATACACCTCAATTGCACTAATGGTGTCAATAAAGTACCACTAGGTATTAAATAATGTGATAAACCATTGTGTATATATAATAAAAACTGTTATAACAGTGCACGCACATAAATGCAGTGATAAAAATGATGCTCCAACCCTGCATCCACATATATGATTAACCGTGCAATCCAATATCAAATAAGTCCAAAAAATCCAAAAAAAGAAAATAGAGAAAAAAATTATGTGATTGACGTCAAGTTGTGAAAGTTCCTAATCAGTAAATAAATCCCAGTGGCACAAGCAGAAAAAACAGTTCCAATGGCTTTGTGACTTTGGTGCCCACAGAGGTATTCCGTGACTTCTGTGCTCCCCTTTTGGCTCCCCACTCACCAGCTTCCACTACCCCTGCAGGGGTGACAGGCACTGTTAGATCCCAAGGCCGTCCTCTATTCGGTATCCCGTGGTTGCTGAGATAGAAAGCCTCTGTCACAGGGGTTCCAGACTCCCACCTAACCCGTATCCAGGAAAGGGGATCACCAACGAGAAGCCCTCATAAAAAAGAGATGCCAACTCATAGTGTAGTAAATTAAAATATTTAATAGAATAAAAAATCCCCAATAAGGAAAAAATATATAAATCACACTACACTATGGGTGAAGCCGACAGCCAGGAAATGCTTCCCCGCAGCGTGCGGCGTGCGGTCCAGCTGCGTTCCAGGCTCTCTCGCTCCGTACCCGGAAATGACGTAAGTGCGTAGCCCCGCCTTACGCGTTTCGTCATTGACGGTTTCAAAGGCGGCCCCTTTGAAAACGTCAATGACGAAACGCGTAAGGCGGGGCTACGCACTTACGTCATTTCCGGGTACGGAGCGAGAGAGCCTGGAACGCAGCTGGACCGCACGCCGCACGCTGCGGGGAAGCATTTCCTGGCTGTCGGCTTCACCCATAGTGTAGTGTGATTTATATATTTTTTCCTTATTGGGGATTTTTTATTCTATTAAATATTTTAATTTACTACACTATGAGTTGGCATCTCTTTTTTATGAGGGCTTCTCGTTGGTGATCCCCTTTCCTGGATACGGGTTAGGTGGGAGTCTGGAACCCCTGTGACAGAGGCTTTCTATCTCAGCAACCACGGGATACCGAATAGAGGACGGCCTTGGGATCTAACAGTGCCTGTCACCCCTGCAGGGGTAGTGGAAGCTGGTGAGTGGGGAGCCAAAAGGGGAGCACAGAAGTCACGGAATACCTCTGTGGGCACCAAAGTCACAAAGCCATTGGAACTGTTTTTTCTGCTTGTGCCACTGGGATTTATTTACTGATTAGGAACTTTCACAACTTGACGTCAATCACATAATTTTTTTCTCTATTTTCTTTTTTTGGATTTTTTGGACTTATTTGATATTGGATTGCACGGTTAATCATATATGTGGATGCAGGGTTGGAGCATCATTTTTATCACTGCATTTATGTGCGTGCACTGTTATAACAGTTTTTATTATATATACACAATGGTTTATCACATTATTTAATACCTAGTGGTACTTTATTGACACCATTAGTGCAATTGAGGTGTATGCACTGCATAAGGGATTGCACTATTTATATATGGTATAATTTTAGAGTCTCACAGATATTTATTTGTTTACCACTGTACACGTACCTTCAGTAGGGAGCGCCACATCCCCAAATATTATTTCCTGTACATGTTAGTCCTTTTATGGGGACTTAACCTGGGGAGGCAGCATACCTCACTTTTTTCACTTTTCTCCCCTATCTTACCTTTCTCCCTCCCCCCTCTCCCCCCTCCCCCTCTCCCTCCCCCCCTCCCCCCCTTTTTTCTACCATATGTCCTAAGCGCAGAGACTTTGATAAATTTCCATGACCAGCAAGGTTAGCTCTCTGACAGTGCCCCCTCCGGATGCCCAGCCGGGCCAACTTGGAGGCATGAACATTTCTGAAAGTCTGTAAAAGTTCTGGGGCATGTAAATTGTTTTCTGGTTCCCAGGAATTGTCCTCCGGACCATACCCCTTCCATTTAATAAGATACTGCATTCCATTCCTCCTTTTCCTACAGTCAAGGATTGCCTCTACCTCGAATTCCTCTTCGTTGTCTATTATGACAGGTTTGGGTGGGCCGACAGTGCGACCAGCAAAAGGATTAGAGGTAGCAGGTTTCAGCAGCGTCACATGGAAGACCGGGTGTACTTTTAGAGAGTCTGGCAAATCAAGTTCATAGGTCACATCATTTATTTTCCTCTTCACTGGGAACGGACCCATAAACTTAGGGCCTAATTTCCTAGAGGGACAAGACATTTTCAGGTTAGTTGTGGACAACCACACTTGGTTGCCAGGCTCCAAGATCAATTCTCCACGCCTCTTCTTATCAAACATTTTTTTATTGTAATCCTGGGATTTGGCCATAGTCTCTTGTAGGATCTTATTGTTGGTGGAAAAGAAATTCATAGTCTCTGAGACGGCCGGAACGGAGCATTCAGGTACTGAGATTGGTAGAAAAGATGGATGGAACCCGTAATTAGCGTAAAATGGTGTTTGATTGATTCCAGAGTGCAAGGAGTTGTTATAGGAGAATTCTGCAATGGGTAATAAGGAAACCCAGTCATCCTGAGAGAAGGCAGAGAAGCACCTGAGGTATTGCTCCAAGGTCTGGTTGGTTCTCTCAGTTTGCCCGTTTGTCTGGGGATGATAGGCGGATGAAAAGGCTAATTCAATTTCGAGGGAACCACAGAGGGTCTTCCAGAACCTTGAAGTGAATTGAACACCCCGATCGGACACAATGCTTGCTGGGACTCCATGTAACCTAACCACTTCAAAAAAGCTTTGCCGTATCCATAGCCGAAGGTGTACCCTTCATGAGGAGAAAATGTGCCATCTTCGACAGCCTGTCTACCACAACAAAAATAGTAGAGAAACCCTCGGAGGGGGGCAATTCCACGATGAAGTCTATTGATATCATCTTCCATGGCCTCTCTGGAACAGGTAAGGGTTTTAATAATCCCCAGGCCTTTGTCCTGGTGTTCTTACTCCGAGCACAAGTGTTGCATGAATCCACAAAATTTTTACAGTCACAGGCTAATTGAGGCCACCAGAAGGTGCGCTGTACCAGCTCAGTGGTTTTCAAGACACCGAAATGTCCGGCCAACTTATGATCATGACATAGTTCCATCACAGTCACCCTTAGCTTCTCGGGAACCACGATCTTGTCTCTTCGCCAAAACAGGCCCTCTCTCCAATCTGTTTCGGGGTACGGAAGCATTCCCACCGAGGCCTGTCTTATCCGTGAAACAAGGTCCCCTTGGAGGAGCAGGAAGTTCTCCGAAGGAAGAATCGTATCGGGAGATACGGTCCTCTCTGAATCGTAAAACATGCGGGAAAGAGCATCTGACTTTATATTCTTGGAACCGGGCCTGTAAGTTATGTGAAACTGGAATTGTGAGAAAAAAAAGTGCCCATCTGGCCTGACGAGGTCTTAATCTTTTGGCTGTTCTCAGGTATTCCAGATTCTTGTGGTCGGTGTAGACCAGAATAGGATGTACAGCACCCTCCAATAGGTAACGCCATTCCTCCAGAGCCGCCTTGATGGCCAGAAGTTCTCGATCCCCCACATCATAATTTCTTTCCGAAATTGAAAGTTTGCGTGAAAAGAACGCTACTGGATAGAGGAGGGCCTTGGCGCCCTGTCGTTGAGAGAGCACCGCTCCCACTGCGATCTCCGAATCGTCGACCTCCAAGACAAATGGTAGGACAGGGTTAGGGTGTTTCAAAATGGTGGCTGAAGTAAATAGCTTTTTAAGTCTTTCGAAAGCCAACTGGGCTTTGTCAGTCCAAGAGAATCGGGTTCCCTGTTTGGTCAATTCGGTGATTGGAGCGATGATTGCAGAAAAACCTTTAATAAACTTCCGGTAAAAATTGGCAAAGCCAATAAAGCGTTGTACCCCTTTTTTATCTATCGGAGCGGGCCAATCCAGAATAGCAGACATCTTTTGGGGGTCCATCCTGATACCCTCCACTGAGATGACTAGGCCCAAGAACTGAATACATTGACGTTCAAACTTGCATTTCTCGAGTTTTGCATAGAGGCCGTGTTGCCTAAGCCGGGTTAGGACATTGCAGACATGTCTGGTAACAGGTGCTGAGCAGGAGCAAGACAGGCAGATCGGGACACAAGCAGGGTTCGGCAACAGACTGGCAGCAAGGTACAATAGGAGCAGGCAGAAGCGGAGTCAAACAGGCCAAGGTCAGGTACAGGCAGCAAACAGGAGAATCCAAGGGCAATCCGGGTCGTCAGGAGATCAGGTAAACAGGAAGACAAGACAGGAAACAGGAACTATGGCACAGGAAGCTGATGATCAGGCAGCACTGAACAGATTGCCTGACAAACTTAAATAGGCCGGCTTGCTCACAGGCACGCCCTCTGGTGGCCAGTCCCATGACCAGCAAGGTGAGCTCTCTAAAAGAAAATGACCCAATGTATAATCTATGAGGCATAATGAGTCTTTTGAACATGTCATTTTTTTTCCTACAAGTTTTTGGAAAATGTGTAAAGAAAATGAAAACGCATTTTTTTTTACACAAAGTTGTCCATTTATACAATATTTCTAACACATAGCATCTACATACCAAAAATTACACCCCAAAATAGATTCTCCTACCCCTGAGTATGGAGATACCACATATGGACTTTTACACAGCCTGGCTACATAGAGAGGCCCAACATGCAGGGAGCACCATCAGGTGTTCTAGGGGCATATATGTCAAGTCTAATTTGACTACCTATTGTCCATGGCCGTAAGGGCTCTTCACCATGAGATAATCCAATTCCAAGTTATTTCCTCACTTAAGTTTCCGCTGGTTATTGGTTATCCTTGGTTACAGAGGCACAACCCCTCTTTTGAATGGCTCCGTGCTGAGGTTCTCTTCTGGTTGCCACAATGTAGTAAGACATGCTTCCAGAAGGTAGCCAATGTCCTGTGCACATCTTTGCTCTCCTCCTTGCCAGAGGAGTGCCGCGATTTTAGCAATGTCTTTGACAAAGGTCAAGCCGGTAGTTTGTCTCCACACCGGTCGTACGATTGCGCAATTGACCTTCAACCTGGTGCCATACCTCTTATGGCCGGGTTTACCCTTTTACCCTTTGTCGGTCTTGGAGGATAGGGCCATGGAGGAGTACGTTGCAGACACACTTTCTCGAGGTTTCATCCACAAATCCTTGTCTCCTGCTGGTGCTGGTTTATTCTTTGTGAAGAAGAAGAGTGGTGAACTGAGACCTTGTATTGATTATGAGGGTCTCCATCATTTCACAATTAAGAATGCTTATCCGATTCTGTTGATTACGGAGTTATTTGGCCGACTCAAGGGAGCAACGGTTTTCACAAAGCTTGATTTGGGAGGGGCATACAATCTCATGAGGATTAAGGAGGGCGACGAGTGGAAAACTGTGTTTAATACCAGAACAGGCCATTATGAGTACCTCGTAATGCCTTTTGGCCTTTGTAACGCCCCGGCAGTTTTCTAGGAGTTTATGAATGATGTCCTCCGAGATTTGTTGCAGTTATGTGTGGTGGTTTATCTCGACAATATCCTCATATTTTCCAAGCCACCACACAGATGTCTGTCATGTGCTTCAGAAACTAAGAGAGAACAATCTCTATTGTAAATTGGAGAAGTGCGAATTCCATCGCGAATAGGTTAAATTCCTGGGTTATGTCATTTCCACTGCTGGTTTTTCGATGGACCCAGAGAAACTTTCAGCAGTCCTACATTGGCCTCTACCCATGGGTTTACATTCTCTGCAGCATTTCCTGGGCTTTGCCAACTATTATCGGAAGTTTATTCGTAACTTCTTGTCTCTGGTCAAGCCCCTGACTGATATGACCAGAAAGGATGGTAACCCACAGAGTTGGTCTCCAGAGTCCATTAAGGCCTTTGAGAGTCTCAAGGCTGCCTTTGTTTCTGCTTCTGTGTTGGAACATCCTGATCCTACGTTACCTTTTATCCTTGAGGTTGATGCTTCTGAGATTGGATTTGGCGCCCTTCTGACTCAACGTCCTACCTCTGAGAGTGCTATGCATCCGTGTGGCTACTTTTCCTAGAAATTGTCACCTGTGGAGTGCAATTACCAGATTGGTCACAGAGAGCTGTTAAGGATCATTTTAGCCCTGAAAGAATGGAGACATCTCCTCGAAGGTACCACTGTGCCGGATCTCATTCTTACTGACCATAAGAATCTCACATTCTTGTCTGAGGCTAAACGCCTCTCTCTCAGAAGGGCGCAAAGGGCTCTTTTCTTGTCTAGTTTCAATTAAATTTTCTCATTCTTACCCAGTACTAAGAATGTAAGGGCTGACGCTTTGTCACGACAATTTTCCTCCACTTCCAAGATGGAGTCGGTTCCAGTTCCTGTGATTCCTCCTGATCGTATTCTGGCTACAGTTTGCACTAGTCTCACTTCTCCTTTGGGTGACAAAATTCTTGACGCTCAGGTCCATGCTCCTCCTGAGAAACCTTGTGACCGCTGCTTTGTCCCAGAGAGTCTCCGTACTGCCGTGCTCCAGACTTACCATTCTCCCAAGGCTGCTGGCCACCCTGGGAAGAATCAACTCTTTTGGGCTATTTCCCAACAATTCTGGTGGCCTAGTCTACGCGCTGATGTAACTGCCTTCCTAGCTGCCTGTCCCGTGTGTGTTCAGAGTAAGACTCCACGACACCTTCCAGTGGGCCTCCTACAAACCATACCCAATGGAGAGAGGCCCTGGACCCACCTGTCTATGGATTTCATTGTAGAGTTACTCAGCTCCCAGGGCAACACAGTTATCCTTACGGTGGTTGATCAGTTCTCAAAGATGTGTCATTGTATTCCACTTAAGAAGTTGCCCATTTCTAAGGAACTGGCTTCCATTTTTGCTCAGGAGATCTTTCGCTTACATGGGCTACCCAAGGTGATTGTCTCGGACAGAGGTAGTCAGTGTCCTGGTTCTGGCAAGCCTTTTATGCACAGTTGGGAATTCAGCTTACTTTCTCCTCTGCGTATCACCTGAGGATACGTGCTGACGTCACCACGCTGTCTCGGTAGGAGGATGGGAGTTTGTTTGTAGCTGGCCGGCTCTGTTATTTTATGCGCGATTTTTGAACTTCTAAAATGTAAGTGCAATGCTGTTTTTTATATAAATAAATATCCAATTAGGCAATATTACACTATGGTAGTTCTCTCTTTCTGGGTTTACTGCTGAGTGGGTTGCTGGATTTATGGTCCTGAATTGAGCGTTGTCATCAGTGTTTGGATACATTAATGCTACCATTCATCCAGAGCCTATCTCCATGATCTCCTGTGCAAGCAAAGGCCTCGGCTGGACTATAGCCACGTGCCTGGCTTTGCTTGCCATCTGGTAAGCGAGTTTTTCTTAAGGTGGTGGCACACTTATTGAACAAACTCTCTGTGTTGTTAATAATAGAAGAATCTGATTATTATTCCACAATTTCCTTGCCATATGAGAGATGTCCTTCATTTCTACAATCAATTATTTATAAATTGGACTTTATTAGCGCGGCTTCTTCTTTCCTATGTTTTTTTTGTGTATATCTCACATTAAGCTGCTGCTCATCGAATTTGAATTCAGTGACTAATTTTTAAATTGATACATTAGCGCAGTTTTTTTCCCTTTGTCTATGGATTTCATTGTGGAGTTACCCAACTCCCAGGGCAACACAGTTATCCTTATGGTGGTTGACCGGTTCTCGAAAATGACCTATTGTATTCCACTTAAGAAGTTGCCCACTTCTAAGGAACTGGCTTCCATTTTTGCTCGGGAGATCTTTCGCTTACATGGGCTACCCAAGGTGATTGTCTCGGACAGCGGTAGTTAGTTTGTGTCCCGATTCTGGTGAGACTTTTGTGCACAGTTGGGAATTCAGCTTGCTTTCTCCTCCTCTCCTAGACTGCATATCACCCGCAGTCTAATGGGGCCGCAGAACAAGTCAGACAGTCCTTGGAGCAATTCCTTTGTTGCTATATTTCTGAACATCATAACAACTGGTCAGACCTTTTACCGTGGGTGGAGTTTGCTCACAATAGTGCCTTGAATTCTGCTTCCCGATTGTCCCCGTTTATGGCGAACTATGGTTTCCAACCTTCCATGTTGCCTGACTGGTTTGTTCCGAAGAGTATTCCTGCATTAGAGAAGCATCAACGTGGTCTTCGTTCCACTTGGGCACAATTCCAGGAGGCTTTGCGACATGCTAATGATAGGTACAGACTCCAAGCTGATCGCAGACGCCTGCCTGCGCCTTCCTACCAGGTTGGGGACAGGGTCTGGCTGTCATCTCGCAACCTCCAACTTCGTGTTCCCTCTCTGAAGTTTGCACCTCAGTTAAGTGGGCCTTTCTATATTCTTTGCAGGATTAACCCAGTGGCTTACGCATTAGACCTTTCTTCTAATATGCAAATCTCAAATGTATTTCATGTCTCCTTATTAAAACCTTTGGTCTGCAACCAATTTACCAACTCAGTGCTTTGTCCTAACCCTGTACAGGTTTAGAACCATGGGGAGTATGAAGTACAGTCCATTGTTGACTCCCGTAGGTTCCTTGGGCACATACAGTACCTGGTGCATTGGAAAGGGTACGGTCCGGAGGAACGCTCTTGGGTCTCATCCTCGGACGTACATTCCCCTGTCCTCCGTGATTTCCATAGATGTTTTCTCCTCAAACCTGGTGGTCCCCCGATGGGGAGTGGTCATTGAGGAGGGGGTACTGTCAGGGCTGGGCTCAGCCCTTCCTTCTCTGAGCTGGCCGTTAAGCTGTCGGCTAATTGCCAGCTCCTATCTCTCCACAGTGACTCACCTGTTGATGATATCCTGCTTGTCAGTCCTACCTACTTAAGCTATCCAGCCCAGATGATCTCTGCCTTCGCCTTGGTCACATCTCTAGAGACATTCTCCTGTGTTCCTGTTAAAGACTTGCTTGGCTGACATTCCTTCTGGCTCCAGATCCTTCTTGATGTTCTACTATGCTCATCTCTGGCTCCCTGAGGTTTTGGCTTGTCTGACTATCCGTTCTGGTTCCTGAACTCTGGCTATGTTTTGACTATGTTTACTCTGGTTACCTTTTTATTATTATTATTATTATTATTATTAAACAAATGGTATTTAACTGTACTTCTGTCTCAGTCTGATTCATGGTTTCTGACAGGGTTGCCCTCAGAACATCAATAGATGGCAAATCTTCCAATGGGGACATTAGTTCTGGTGACCCTGGTGACAATTAGGGATTCCTTCATTTTAGCAGGATTTCCTTAAATTTCCTGTTGTGGCTATGTTGTGGTAAGTGAAGGGAAATCTTCCCAACAGGACACAGATGGCAAAAAAAAAAGACCAGGGTAGTAACTCTACCTTATTTTGTGTAAAATGGAAAACAAGTTTTGACTTTAGTTCTATTTTTTATTAACTACAATAAATTTAATAACTACTGTTTTACTATTTTAAGGAATCAACTGCAGTATACTTTTGTTGCCCATAAAAATAGGACTATAGCGGCACAGCAAGGTGACAGAAATCAATAAAATATAGTCTTTATTTATACAATGTTAAAAAGAAGAAAATAAAAACCACAATAAACCTATATCACTATTACAGTTGATACCCATTTACAGACTCAGATGGTAAGCAGTCCAGTATAGTTGGAATGGACTTATCATAATGCCTGAAAGATCAACACATTTCACCAATAAGCTGGCTTTTTCAGGACCCAGACAAACGGAGAAGGCAAACTATTTAAAACAACAACATATATTAGTGTATAGAACAGGTTTGAATAGCATATAACATTGAACAACATATGCAATATGGAATGTACACAGTTTGTATTTCTGTACCGATCACTTCGCGTGGCAGGATGTCTGCCCATCAACGACTAGGGTGGGCATAGACATTGAACTAGCCTGGGGGAGGATGGCACTGGTTCCCAGGACAGGAGAGTGTCCTTTTTATTAAAATTCAGCAGCTACAGGATTTGTTGCTGCTGTCTTTTATTTTTTTTTTCTAGAGTGAAGAACTACTTTAACTGATGCATCCTAATAAATTAGCCTACTTGTCCGATTTTGGGGATGTATGATTTGGAACAGCAGTGTTGCATCTGAATATGCCCCTACCAATTAGGGGAATTACTTCTGTAGTGAGAATGAGAATTGAGGTGTGATACAGGGGAAATAAGTGCCAAGGTAGATTATAATTTTATAGGAATAACAGAAAACTGGTTGGATGATTGTCATGATTGGACAATGAGTTTTAAAACTTTAGGAAATTTACAGAAAAAGAAAAAAAAACAAAAGGGGGTAAGGCTTAGTCTTTTTTTTAAATCAGCTGTGAACAAAGATGAGTGTAAAGACTTTGACAGCGGATCCATATGCATAAATATATATAGCGAAGGGCAAAAGTAAACCATACTTATTGGGTTTGCCATAAGTCATCTAACATAGATGTGACGGGAGTCACTTTTGGTGGGGGGCCCGTGGAACCCAGCTTACTTTAGAGAGGTCAGGAAACTCATCGTTCAGCTCCACAGGCCCCTCTTAAGTAACCCTGTGTCTATTGGGGGCACAGGGTGACCGAGAAAATGATGGACCACTACTTAATGGACGTGTGGTTTGGATTAATTCTCTGAATAAGGACAATAAATCTTCCCTTCTGGAGTGGATGGAAAGAGATAATATTAATCTTGTACAGGTTTATGGGCAGAGGGAATATGGTGGCCTCCCTACAGACTCTGGGGACTGAAGGTTCCATATTAATATTTGGGGCCTCTATGACTCAAACCAGCAATAACTGTATATGTTAATGTAATCAGATCAAACCACTGGGGTCGCCTGCCATAATATGTATTATTATATGTATGCCTCTCCCATTGTTAATTGTGTTAATTATTCTGCCTGTCTGCTCATCTATGTGTTTATATGTATAATAATGTGTATTGTACTCCAATGTAGCAGCCGAACAGTCTGTTACTGGTAGTTGCTTACTATTGCCTGTTTATTAAGGTGTTATGTGGTTTCTGCTAAGCATGTCTGTCCCATGGTTAATTGTAATTGGGTCACCTATTGTCTGATTAATCACAACTTGCTCGGGGTGGGCATTGGGTCACCTACACTGGTTTAAGTGACTAGATAATTAGCTCAAGTTAATTAAATTACTGTCAGCTAGTGGTTGCGAGTGGGAAAGTAGTATACTGTTTGTGTTGGTTGTTCTTTAGTTATGTTACGCCACGGGGAAGCCATGGGAAAGTCCCCGTGGCATCAGAGGGGGCGGGGTCACCCAATTACATCACCGGGTGGCCCCGCCCTCAGTTATATAAGAACTATCAAAGGCGAAGAAGCGTCACACGGCGGGAGCCTCCCATGGAGGCAGACCAGTCGAGGCTTCTTTTTTTTTTTTGGCTTGTCAGCGGCGTGCTAGAAGAAGATGAATGGACATCGCTAGACATTTTTATTTTTTTTAATAAAGGACTTGTCCCAAGCTGTGTCTTGTCTTTTTTAATGTTTTGACACTTTTTGTGAAATGGTAGGGGTACATTTGTACCCCGTTACCATTTCACATGGGGGGAGGCCGGGATTTGGGGGTCCCTTTGTTAAAGGGGCTTCCAGATTCCGAAAAGCCCCCTGCCCACAGACCCCATAATCACCGGGCAAGGGTTGTGGGAATGAGGCCCTTGTCCCCATCAACATGGGGAAAGGTGCTTTGGGGGGCTACTCCAAAGCACCCTCCCCATGTTGGGGGCATGTGGCCTCGTACAGTTCAGGAGGGGGCGTCCCCCTCTTTTCCTGTGGTCTGCCAGGTCGCGTGCTCGGATAAGGGTCTGGTATGGATTTTGGGGGAACCCCACGCTATTTTTTAAAATTTTGACACAGGGTTCTCTTTAAAATCCATACCATACCTACGTCATTTTTTTAAAACTTGGCGCAGGGTTCCTCTTAATTTCCATATCAGACCCGAAGGGCCTGGTATGGATTTTAGGGGGACCCCCACGCAATTTTTTTTAAAATTTTGGTTTGGGGTTCACCTTAATATTCATACCAAACCCAAAGGGCCTGGTAATGGACTGGGGGGGATCCCATACTCTTTTTTACAATGAGTTTTATCTATATTGCCAAGACCCAACAATTCATTACAGCCACGATCAATTTTGAATGACAATTTTTCCTTTAGAAATGTCATTTTGCTGTGGTACTGTTCTAAACACGGGGAAAATGCGCCACTTTACAGGCATACTATAGACACCCCCCAGACACAATATTTAAAGGAATATTTCATTTTTTTGTTTCACTTTAAGCATTAAAAAAATCACTGCTCCCGAAAAAAATGGCTTTTTAAAAAAAAAATTTGCATTGATACATGTCCCCTGGGGCAGGACCCAGGTTCCCAAACACTTTTTTATGACAATAACTTGCATATAAGCCTTTAAAATTAGCACTTTTGATTTTTCATGTTAGTGTCCCATAGACTTTAACAGTGTTCCGACAGCTTTCGAATTTGCCGCAAACACCGCATATTGTTTGCTGAACAGGCGAACACCCGATGTTCGAGTCAAACGAACATCGGGCGCATCCCTAATGTATACAATTTCATCTGCATACAATAATGTAAACAGGCTCACCTGACCTAGTGGGGTATATATTTTGTGTGAGTTTGTTCAATAAATGGTTCCAGTTTCATACAAGCTATTTGTCGACTAGTCTTGTACGGTTAGGTATAATATCTGATATCTATGTCCAGACTGGAGGAAGCAGTATACTGACAGAAGCACTCAAGCAGGGTGCTGGGACAGTTCAAGCAGTATATCCCAAGTAAGAGAGCCAGGTACGGGTTAAAATTTAATAAACTGTGTGATCCAGCCACTGGATACGTGTGCACCTTTCGGATTTTTGAAGGCAAAGACTCCCAGCTCAAGCCCCACATATATTGGAACCAGTGGGAAAATTGTCTGGGAGCTGGCATACCCCCTGTTGGAAAAAGGATACCATTTATATGTGGACAATTAATATACCAGCTTGCCCCTTTTTTGCCACCTTTACGTAAACAAACTCTGGCCTGCGGTACCTTAAAAAAAACCAGAACGGCTTCCCAGAAAATCTATTCACAAAAAAAACGGGGAATCTGCATTCATGAGAAATGAGGAAGTGTTGACTATGAAGTTGAGAGATAAGAAAGATGTTCACATCCTCTCTACCATCCACCATGACACCTTGGTTGTCACCGTTGTAAAGCCTGAATGTGTCCACGACTACAATCTGTACATGGGGGGGTGGATTTAAATGATCAGATGCTACAACCATATTTGTCAACCCAAAAGTCCTGTTACTTGTATAAGAAAGTTGCATTTCATCTGTTTCATATGGCCCTGTTTAATTTGTTTGTCTGCTACCAAAAATCAACTGAAACCCAACAAATCACCTACCGCAAATATATTGAAGGCATCGTGACTGCCCTGATTTACCAACAAGGACCCGCCCCAGGAAGCATTTGCTCTGATAGTGCAAGTCGACTTCATGAGCAACATTTTCCCTTTTCCACCCACAGAATCCAGAAGAAGACACCAAAAGAGATGTTGTATATGCAGCAGAGGAGGAGGTAGAAGAGATACCAGCTATTATTGCCCTCAATGTCCCTCCCAACCTGACCTGTGCATCAGAGATTGCTTCAGAAGTTACCACAAATCCATTTAGTATTAATTCCCCTTATTTTTAACAGACTGACATTTTCCCATTTCAAATACATGTGTGGATCATTTGAATGCTACCATATTTCTATCTTCCACGTTAACTGACCCTGGCCTGTTTACCGACGATTCCTCTGCCTGCCGTTTTAAACCACATTTCTGACTTTCATGTGCACCGACCTCAGCCTATTAATTGACCATGTTTTTGCCTGCCGCTTGGACTGATCGTTTGCCCTTCTACTTTAGTACACAGGGGTCGCACATATGCGAGGGGCTTCAGAATAGCGTTCTGAGTAGAGAACACCAGTTTTTGGTTTTCTGCGTTCCGAGAACAGGGTCTGGTTGCCAGAGGCTTCAAAGAGATTTGGGTGGGAGAAGCCTCTACCCCTGTCTGCCTGGCCCTAAGCTTGATGGTCCTTCCTGCTGCCTGGACCAATACTTTGGCTGTGCTGACCATATCGCTGCCTGTAATGACCCAGGACTTTATGGACCATGTTTCTTCCTCCTGTCTGGACCAATATTTTGGCTGTGCTGACTATATCGCTGCCTGCTGCCTCTACTGACGATGGACAGTATTTCTGTCTGGACATCTCTGTCTGCTGCCTGGACCAATGCTTTGGCTGTGCTTTGACTGTGCTAACAGTATCTCTGCCTGTACTAACTATGGACAGTTTTCCTGCCTGCTGCCTGGATGATTGCTTTTGCTGTCACTGACCACATCCCTGCCTGCTGCCTGGACGGATGCTCTCCTCTATGGACCACTGCACTACAAAAACCACAGGTAATCTTTTGTTATTTGGTATGTACATGCTATGTGTTGTGTGAAATATGAAGGGCCTTCAAAAATGTAAATGGTAGTCAGAAAATTATATGTAATTTATGCTCCTAGAACACCTAGAGGTGCTACTTGGATGTTGGGCCTCTGTATGTAGCCAGGCTGTGTCATTTTTGCTATGTACAGGTTAGGTTATAAAAAAAAATTCCAAGCTTTGAACATCTCACAGAGCATCATTCACTCCATCATCTGAAAATAGAAAGCATATGGCACAACTGCAAAACTACCAAGACATGGCCCTACATCAGTGGCGGCTGGTGAAGTTTTAGGACGGGGGGGCACCAGGCCCCGCCCTTCCTTTTTGACCCCTCCCACTTGCTAAAATGGGTGTGGTTTCAGCTAAATAGTGGGTGTGGCTCTAAGGTGGTGTGGTTAGTGTCTGAGTTGAACAAGGGATGGAGGGACAGCAGGCCCAGATCCTACACAACAATAGAAATATGTGTATTCTAGAAAGTTTAACAATCAGCAGATAAAGATACTCCAAACACCAGGTGTTAGTACTTCCATCATCCCCGCACCATGGTTGTTATGGTGTCAGGATGATTGAAGCACATTATTTCTATTATTACATTGTAATATAAAATGAAATCATTCAACTCACCATAATGCAGAATCAGTGGGAGCCCCGAGTGTGTCACTAGCCACGTCGCCTGCCACCAGATGCCATCAGGTGTCCCTAGCGGAGTCCCTCCTTACATCAGGTGTTCCCAGCGGAGTCCCTCCTTACATGCAGCCTGTGTCACATAAAATGCAGCCTGTGTCACCACCAAATTGCAGCAGCATGTGTCACCACCAAATTGCAGCAGCCTGTGTCAACGAAATGCAGTAGCCTGTGTCACCACCAAATTGCAGCAGCATGTGTCACCACCAAATTGCAGCAGCACGTGTCGCCACCAAATTGCAGCAGCCTTTGTCACCACCAAATTGCAGCAGCACGTGTCACCAACAAATTGCAGCAGCACATGTCACCACCAAATTGCAGCAGTATGTGTCCCCAAATTGCATCAGTGTCACCAAATTGCAGCAGTGTCACCAAATTGCAGCAGTATATGTCCCCAAATTGCAGCAGTGTCACCAAATTGCAGCAGTATGTGTCACCAAATTGCAGCAGTATGTGCCACCAAATTGCACCAGTGTCACCAAACTGTAGCAGTATGTGTCCCCAAATTGTAGCAGCGTGTGTCCCCAAATTGCAGCAGTGTCAGCAAATTGCAGCAGTATGTGTCCCCAAATTGCAGCAGTATGTGTCCCCAAATTGCAGCAGTGTCCCCAAATTGCAGCAGTATGTGTCCCCAAATTGCAGCAGTATGTGTCCCCAAATTGCAGCAGTGTCACTAAATTGCAGCAGTATGTGTCTCCAAATTGCAGCAGTGTGTGTCCCCAAATTGCAGCAGTATGTGTCCCCAAATTGCAGCAGTATGTGTTCCCAAATTGCAGCAGTATGTGTCCCCAAATTGCAGCAGTGTATGTCCCCAAATTGCAGCAGTGTGTGTCCCCAAATTGCAGCAGTGTGTTTCACCACCAACCCCCCCTCCCCCACGTTACTTTCCTTGCTATGTGTTGTCCTCTCCAACGGTGTCTCCTGTGCAGAGCTTCGTTGTTCTCATACTTCCTGTTTCTGAGAGAGAGAGAAGCAGGAAGTGACATCACACTCAGATGTCAATCAAACCGCCCGGCCTTAGTAATAGATACTAGGGCCGGGCGGAAGCTACTCGGCGCTTCACAAATGCTAAACGCCCGCAAATGCAGCACCACGTCTGCAATCTCCTGATTGCATAGATGTGGCACTTCCCATAAGTGCACTGTGTCCGGCGTCGCACTGTGTCCGGCGTCCGAACACAGTGCACTTAAGAACCGTTTTTTGTATTTTTTTTAAAGGGCCAGCTTAAGAAATATGTGTATTCTAGAAAGTTTAACAATCAGCAGATAAAGATACTCCAAACACCAGGTGTTAGTACTTCCATCATCCCCGCACCATGGTTGTTATGGTGTCAGGATGATTGAAGCACATTATTTCTATTATTACATTGTAATATAAAAAGAAATCATTCAACTCACCATAATGCAGAATCAGTGGGAGCCCCAAGTGTGTCACTAGCCACGTCGCCTGCCACCAGATGCCATCAGGTGTCCCTAGCGGAGTCCCTCCTTACATGCAGCCTGTGTCACATAAAATGAAGCCTGTGTCACCACCAAATTGCAGCAGCATGTGTCACCACCAAATTGCAGCAGCCTGTGTCACCAAATTGCAGTAGCCTGTGTCACCACCAAATTGCAGCAGCATGTGTCACCACCAAATTGCAGCAGCACGTGTCGCCACCAAATTGCAGCAGCCTTTGTCACCACCAAATTGCAGCAGCACGTGTCACCACTAAATTGCAGCAGCATGTGTCACCACCAAATTGCAGCAGCATGTGTCACCAAATTGCAGCAGCATGTGTCACCAAATTGCAGCAGTATGTGTCCCCAAATTGCAGCAGTGTCACCAAATTGCAGCAGTGTCACCAAATTGCAGCAGTATATGTCCCCAAATTGCAGCAGTGTCACCAAATTGCAGCAGTATGTGTCACCAAATTGCAGCAGTGTCACCAAATTGCAGCAGTATGTGTCACCAAATTGCAGCAGTGTCACCAAACTGCAGCAGTATGTGTCCCCAAATTGCAGCAGTGTGTGTCCCCAAATTGCAGCAGTGTCAGCAAATTGCAGCAGTGTCACCAAATTGCAGCAGTGTCACCAAATTGCAGCAGTATATGTCCCCAAATTGCAGCAGTGTCACCAAATTGCAGCAGTATGTGTCACCAAATTGCAGCAGTGTCACCAAATTGCAGCAGTATGTGTCACCAAATTGCAGCAGTGTCACCAAACTGCAGCAGTATGTGTCCCCAAATTGTAGCAGTATGTGTCCCCAAATTGCAGCAGTGTCACCAAATTGCAGCTGTGTCACCAAATTCCAGCAGTATATGTCCCCAAATTGCAGCAGTGTCACCAAATTGCAGCAGTATATGTCCCCAAATTGCAGCAGTGTCACCAAATTGCAGCAGTATGTGTCACCAAATTGCAGCAGTATGTGCCACCAAATTGCAGCAGTGTCACCAAACTGTAGCAGTATGTGTCCCCAAATTGTAGCAGCGTGTGTCCCCAAATTGCAGCAGTGTCAGCAAATTGCAGCAGTATGTGTCCCCAAATTGCAGCAGTATGTGTCCCCAAATTGCAGCAGTGTCCCCAAATTGCAGCAGTATGTGTCCCCAAATTGCAGCAGTATGTGTCCCCAAATTGCAGCAGTGTCACTAAATTGCAGCAGTATGTGTCTCCAAATTGCAGCAGTGTGTGTCCCCAAATTGCAGCAGTATGTGTCCCCAAATTGCAGCAGTATGTGTTCCCAAATTGCAGCAGTATGTGTCCCCAAATTGCAGCAGTGTATGTCCCCAAATTGCAGCAGTGTGTGTCCCCAAATTGCAGCAGTGTGTTTCACCACCAACCCCCCCTCCCCCACGTTACTTTCCTTGCTATGTGTTGTCCTCTCCAACGGTGTCTCCTGTGCAGAGCTTCGTTGTTCTCATACTTCCTGTTTCTGAGAGAGAGAGAAGCAGGAAGTGACATCACACTCAGATGTCAATCAAACCGCCCGGCCTTAGTAATAGATACTAGGGCCGGGCGGAAGCTACTCGGCGCTTCACAAATGCTAAACGCCCGCAAATGCAGCACCACGTCTGCAATCTCCTGATTGCATAGATGTGGCACTTCCCATAAGTGCACTGTGTCCGGCGTCGCACTGTGTCCGGCGTCCGAACACAGTGCACTTAAGAACCGTTTTTTGTATTTTTTTTAAAGGGCCAGCTTAAGAAATATGTGTATTCTAGAAAGTTTAACAATCAGCAGATAAAGATACTCCAAACACCAGGTGTTAGTACTTCCATCATCCCCGCACCATGGTTGTTATGGTGTCAGGATGATTGAAGCACATTATTTCTATTATTACATTGTAATATAAAAAGAAATCATTCAACTCACCATAATGCAGAATCAGTGGGAGCCCCAAGTGTGTCACTAGCCACGTCGCCTGCCACCAGATGCCATCAGGTGTCCCTAGCGGAGTCCCTCCTTACATGCAGCCTGTGTCACATAAAATGAAGCCTGTGTCACCACCAAATTGCAGCAGCATGTGTCACCACCAAATTGCAGCAGCCTGTGTCACCAAATTGCAGTAGCCTGTGTCACCACCAAATTGCAGCAGCATGTGTCACCACCAAATTGCAGCAGCACGTGTCGCCACCAAATTGCAGCAGCCTTTGTCACCACCAAATTGCAGCAGCACGTGTCACCACTAAATTGCAGCAGCATGTGTCACCACCAAATTGCAGCAGCATGTGTCACCAAATTGCAGCAGCATGTGTCACCAAATTGCAGCAGTATGTGTCCCCAAATTGCAGCAGTGTCACCAAATTGCAGCAGTGTCACCAAATTGCAGCAGTATATGTCCCCAAATTGCAGCAGTGTCACCAAATTGCAGCAGTATGTGTCAGCAAATTGCAGCAGTGTCACCAAATTGCAGCAGTATGTGTCACCAAATTGCAGCAGTGTCACCAAACTGCAGCAGTATGTGTCCCCAAATTGCAGCAGTGTGTGTCCCCAAATTGCAGCAGTGTCAGCAAATTGCAGCAGTGTCACCAAATTGCAGCAGTGTCACCAAATTGCAGCAGTATATGTCCCCAAATTGCAGCAGTGTCACCAAATTGCAGCAGTATGTGTCACCAAATTGCAGCAGTGTCACCAAATTGCAGCAGTATGTGTCACCAAATTGCAGCAGTGTCACCAAACTGCAGCAGTATGTGTCCCCAAATTGTAGCAGTATGTGTCCCCAAATTGCAGCAGTGTCACCAAATTGCAGCAGTGTCACCAAATTGCAGCAGTATATGTCCCCAAATTGCAGCAGTGTCACCAAATTGCAGCAGTATGTGTCACCAAATTGCAGCAGTGTCACCAAATTGCAGCAGTATGTGTCACCAAATTGCAGCAGTGTCACCAAACTGCAGCAGTATGTGTCCCCAAATTGTAGCAGTGTGTGTCCCCAAATTGCAGCAGTGTCAGCAAATTGCAGCAGTATGTGTCCCCAAATTGCAGCAGTATGTGTCCCCATATTGCAGCAGTGTCACCAAATTGCAGCAGTATGTGTCCCCAAATTGCAGCAGTATGTGTCCCCAAATTGCAGCAGTATGTGTCCTCAAATTGCAGCAGTGTCACTAAATTGCAGCAGTATGTGTCCCCAAATTGCAGCAGTGTGTGTCCCCAAATTGCAGCAGTATGTGTTCCCAAATTGCAGCAGTATGTGTCCCCAAATTGCAGCAGTGTTTGTCCCCAAATTGCAGCAGTGTGTGTCCCCAAATTGCAGCAGTGTGTCCCCAAATTGCAGCAGTGTGTTTCACCACCAACCCCCCCTCCCCCACGTTACTTTCCTTGCTATGTGTTGTCCTCTCCAACGGTGTCTCCTGTGCAGAGCTCCGTTGTTCTCATACTTTCTGTTTCCGAGAGAGAGAAAGAGAGAGAGAAGCAGGAAGTGACATCACACTCAGATGTCAATCAAACCGCCCGGCCTTAGTAATAGATACTAGGGCCGGGCGGAAGCTACTCGGCGCTTCACAAATGCTAAACGCCCACAAATGCAGCACCATAGACGTGGCACTTCTCATAAGTGCACTGTGTTCGGCATTGCACTGTGTCCGGCATCCGAATACAGTGCACTTAAGGACCGTTTTTAGTATATTTTTTTAAAGGGCCAGCTTAAAAATTTTTTTAGTTTTGACATTTTTTTTGACTGCCTGGAAGGGGGGGGGGGGGCGCGGCAGCCAGGTTTTGTATTCCCATGTATTTCAAAGGTCATGCAAAACCCATTTATCACACAAAAAAGCTAATCAACCAAGGCCTGTATGAATTGGCATTGCACTTGTGCAGGCCTGGCTCAGAAGATTGCAAGTGACGTCTTGCAGGACTGGTAACAGATGAGTTTAAGACTTGCAGAGGTGGAAAGGGCTGGGCAAAGTTAAGTGTAACTGCACCAAAGACACAAACTTTAAAGGTGTCACCACAAGGTCTCTTCTAAATGAACCCCAACCTGTTAAAGAATAGTATCTGTACTTTCATGCCTTCAAATGCCACTCCTTTACTGATCCTTGGATGCTGTTGTTAATTCAAACTTCAGAGTGTGTTAATACATGCTCTTTTCACTGAGTGCTGTATTTTCTCTCACTGGCTTTGACCGCCTTACAATAGGAATTACAGTGTGAGGCAGGGTAGGCACGGGGTGCAGGTATTCAAAGCACCCAGAAGTATTAGATACCTGCAGCCGCCCGCTGCGGAGCAGCAAATAGGCTACATTTGAAGATACGGGCTGCCAGAAAATGATGTAAAGATGCTATATTTTTCAGGTTAGGGTTAATTACAAAGTGGTGACAGAAGCGCTTTAATGTGTTTTTTTTAAGAATCTACTTGCTGTATTTTTATTTTATTTTTCTTTAAGTCTGTTATGCATCTTCAACATTTTAACTCTATTATTATATTTGCTATTTTGGTTTTTTTCTTTATATAAATGTGCATTAGCTACATTTAAGTAACTAAGGTAATTAACTTGAAGATACAGCTATTAGACTGATAGACCTGCTAATGGCAACATTTGTACAAGTGCACATAAAAGAACAGAATAATGGGAAATGACCATGCTAGATCCTACTTGTACCCATGTAACATATAACCCTGACTTTCTAGGTCTAATTAGGCTATCGTTAACCATTACTTGTAAAAATGAGCTAGTTGCTGAGATGAAAGACCTCTGCCTTGGTGAGCCATGCCCATAAGGTACTGTAGATAAAAGACTTTACAGGACAATATCAGATTGAGAGAAAATTAAACAATTTTCTGCTCATTCGAAGCAACTACTAAACATAGCCAATGGGGAACTATCATGAAAGAAATAACTTACAGTAAAAAAGAATAGTATAAAAATATTAAGAATGCTTAAAATACTGTATTCCTAAAGCCATTTTTTAAAAATTTAGAATAGCACATGGAATGGTTAAAACCACTTCCAGAATGTTATTGCCATCTGTGTCTAATTGGGGAGATTTAAATTCAATCCCTGTCTTTTTTTTTTATATAATTACATACAGCGGTAAGAGGGTCTTCCTACTTATGTGACTTTGAGGGTGACATGGAATAAACACCAATCCTTTAAATTGCATGCTTAGCAGATGCTTTTAAGCTGTATGTGGTGTTGCAGAATAGTAGGATTCTCACAGATAGCGCCAGTGACACGATATTCTGGCATCAAATATTTAACTGATGTAAATTACTTTTTTTTACTTTTACATTACTACTTGGCTTAACTGCAGCAGCAGCACCCCAATCTGATTTATTACAACTTAAAAGAAAGGTTTTTTTTAAGTTGCTTTGGCTGCAACTCTGTTGCAATTGGCCCCAGTTGACGAGTAATAATATAGTTTGTGAGCTTTGTTGTATACAGTACCACACTGCAGTCTTAAAAGCTTAATAAAACTAATCACAATCCCATATTTCACAACTCCACATTTCACAGATACCCTCCCATCCTTGTATCCTCAATTAGTCTCAAATATTCAAAATATGGACTTCAGGTAAAGGTTTGGTAGAAATTGGCTAGTGACAGAATGGTATGTGAACACGTCAACAGACATCAAACTGAAAGGGCTCTGCAGTCTGGGCATTTTTCTACCATTCCTGCTGCTAAACACAAAGCAAAAAAAGAAACCTCCTATGGGACTTTAAGAGCCTAGATGCTCAAACCAATATTAAACAAACGTTTTTTGGATAGTTTAAAATCTTAATACAAACTTTATTAAAGTAATAAACAAAAATTAAAAGCAATTTGCAGCTGGTGTAATTTTATGGCAAACAAAAGCAAAATGTATTTGTGAACAATGTTCCATGGTTTCTGTTGACATCATCATGGTCAGGCAGCGACCAGACAAGCAGAATCACTTGACGTGTTTCAGAAGTATAATTCTTTCTTCAGGGGTGTAAGATATGTAGAACAAAATCACCTCTAAAAATAATAGATATGTATCTATATGACTATGGTATATTGAGTGTGTGTATGTGTGTGTGTATATATATATATATATATATATATATATATATATATATATATATACCGGTATATATATTATATATAATATATATATATACACTCAATATACCATAGTCATATTACATATACCATCTAGAGTGATTGTTGTTGCACTCACATAATGCCTGATCTATGGAATATTTAAACAACCAGGGAAACAGCAACCAAATCTCACCCATGTATGGAGGATCATAGCAGGGGCAGCTAAAGAAGAATGCCAAAGGGGGGCCAATAGTCCCAAAAAATGTATTTAGTATAGGAAAAATGAAAAATAAAACATTTATAGAAATACTTGCAATTTCTGAGTCAGTATATTGCTGCTAAAAGCATTATTACGGTCTGCAGTCTCTGCCTGTGGTGTATCAGCCATGGTAAAAGTACCAGCCATTTGGGTGTCACATGCATTAAAGTGTTACTAAACCCATAATAGTAAAATCAGTGTGTATATGCAGTAAATCATGCTTGTTAAACTTACGGTGGAACCTAAGGGGTTAATTCTCTGAATTGTGTAAAAAGGCTGTTTCATCTTGTCTCCTCTGATACTCCCCTTCTTCCAGAGTCCCCAAACTATCTCTGGATAGTACAGAGGCTAGGGGACAAGCTGCACATGCAGGTGCATAAATGTTTGGGCTGTCCGTAAAAAAGATGGCTGTGGGTCGGCTTCAGTAATATGCATGCAGCTGACCAAATGGTGATTTGGCTCAGGCAGGCTCTGGGTGAGCGCATGGGGATGTCATGGCGGTTGGTGCCTTTTCTTAAAATTGTAGGATGCAAAGAGGCAGAGAAGGATCGGGAGCACCGAGAAGAGAAGAGAATGATGGATCAAAGCCAAAGTCTGACTGAGCCTGCCCTCAGTGCATGCCCAGCATTTGAGCAATGGAGGAGGTAAGGTCAGTATGACAGCTCCCACCAGGACACACAGAGTCTGTGGGGGATCACTGTGGTCACCAAACCCCCCCCCCCCCACATCACAGTTCCCCTTTAGATCAGAGTCTGCAGGATTCCCCCTTACAATACAAGGGGGAACTCTGCAGACCCTGATGTAATGGGAAACTCTGAAGTGAAGAGGATTGCTGCAGACTGTGATGTAAGGGAAATCCTGCAGACTCTGATGTAAGGGGTGCTTTGGTGACCAGAGACCCCCTTACATCAGTGTTTCCCTTTACACCAGAGTCCATAGCATTCCACCTTACATCAGAGTCCTAATAGTTCACCTTTATGTCAGAGTCTACAGTGTTCCCTTTTACATCAGGGTTCACAATGTTCCCCCTTGCACTGTAAAGGGGACTCTTGGAACACTCATGTATAGGGAAATCCTGGGGACTTTTATATAAGGGGGGACTTCAGTATGAATACACGGTTCATCCTGACTGCCGCACTCTACAATTTGTTTTGTATGAAACTTACTCCTGACTCCTGCACTCTATGTTGTACATTACAATGTCCTGACTAAAGTGTTCATTGTCCCAATAGTTGCTGGTTTAATTGAAGTTTGTCTTTAAGGTATTCTCAGTCAGACAGTCCTTCTTGTGTGCATGAAAGCATATGCAATGGAAATGTTTTATTTTAAAAAAATTATATTTTGTCCTGAGGTTTATTTGTGTCTGTGAGGCTGTCAGTTGTGATACAACAATTAGGAATATTTTGTGGGTACAAGGACTGTAATATGCCTGCGGTGTATATTGCGGCTAGGCACAGATTATGTTTAATGATCCCCCTTTTAAAGGGTAAGTTCACTTTTACAGAAAACTCTGTAAGCTGAACTTACACAGGTCCACCTTCTCGCCCCTCCTCCCCGGTCCCGCTGACCTGTACCACCGCAATTTCCGGTTCTAAGCCCCGGTATATCGGCGTCAGGAGCCAGGGCTTAGAAATCCTCTGAGCTGAATGTCCAAAATGTCCCTCGTCAGGGGGACGCTTTGGAGCATTCTAATTGGTCAGCAACATCACATGGGCGGCGCTGACCAATCAGCAGGCGCATAGGTCATCTTGTCAGCTATGCAGAAGATGCGAGGATGGAAAGTGGTTTTCTAAGCCCCATGCTCCTGACGTGGATATACCAGGGCTTAGAACTGGAGATTGCGGCAGTACAGGTCAGTGGGACCGGGGGGGTTTACGAGGAGAGGGACCTGTGTAAGTTCACCTTACAGATTTCTCTGTAAAGGTGCAATAAGCACCTGAGGAAAAGATGATCCGCACTCTGGTGATTGTTCTTAAGAAGTATAATATTTGTTGACAAGCCACAGTGACCAAACGCTTTTTTTTTTTTTGCTCTTAAGAAGTACAATATTTATTGACAAGTCACAGTGACCAAACGCAAATAAGAACAGTTTACGCATTTCAGCCTATAAGGCCTTAGCCACATTACAGACATGAAACTTTGAAAATAAATAGTAGCTCCAAGGATCACTGGCTCCACCCATTAATTATCTTAATTGACTACAGGCAATTATCCAAAAAAGGGGAATCAGCTATACTGCATATTGAGTGATCCATATGTATGCCACTATTTGTCACACACCTTAGAGTGATAATAAGTACATGTGTTCGCACACTCATGCATGCACTCATGCACATATACATGATTAAAACACACCATGAAATATAAAAAACATTAGATACAAAAAGTAAAAAATAAAAATAATAGTTCAGGTATGTGAAAAAGACACCAGAGGAGGAAAAGAGAGAAAGGGAGAGGAGGCTCTGGGGAGAGGCATGCTTAATGTAAGTGCAAATCCAGATCCCACCTCAGGTTTAACCCCTGAGGCGATCTAGTTTTAAATCTAAAAATCCACCATGCTTCTCTCCCCAGTAGCCTTCTCTCCCTGTCACCTCCTCTGGGCGAGTGAGACAACCGTTCTATTCCTCTAAAGCGGAAAGAGGAGAAATCGCCCTGGTGACATTCCCTAAAGTGACGTGTTGTATTTGAAATATTTCTAGCATTTGGGTTAATTGTGTCACAGTAATGTTCCCCTATACGGGCTCTCAAAGGACGTGTGGTACAGCCTACATATTGGAGGCTGCATGAAATACAGGTGATCAGGTAAATTACATAGTTTGTGCCACAGTTGATGTATTGCTGTATAGTAAACTCTTCACCTGTAGCTGCGGCAACAAATGTTTTACCCAGATCACACAAGTTACAGTACCTACAGGTTTTTATATTACAAGGGTAACTGCCAGGATAGGAGAGCCAGGTGGGTTGGCATTGTTTGGATGAAAATAGACTAGGTGATAGTGCAGTCCCCAGTGTGGGCGCACGTCGGCTAGAAAAAAGGCAACCTGCTTGCAGAATTTCATTTAAATCTGTATCTGTATGTAATATTGGCAGATTCTTTTTTGTTATTCTGACTATTTGATTATATTCTTGGGAAAATGTGGTTACAAATGTGATAGGTTTACCCGTTTTTCAATTCCTAAAGTTATAAGATTGATGAGGTTTGTTATTATTTTTTTTATTTTTATTTTTATGCTCTCTCTCAGTTTTAGGCTTATCTGACAGTAATTCCTCTCTGTCCATCATCAAAACCCTTTCTAGTCCTTGGTGTATAACAGATTCGTTATAACCTCGGTCCCATAAGCGCTGATGGATGACCTTACATTCTAGTTCAAAGGTTGAGTTTGTTGAACAGTTACGTTTAGCTCGAATAAACTCCCCATAAGGGATGGCATTGATGGTGTGGGATGGATGACAACTGGTTGCAAAAAGCGTAGTGTTACCAGAGCAAGGTTTCCTATAGGTGCATGTTGAAACATCACCTGTGGTTGGATCACCCTTTAGGGTGATGTCTAAAAAGTTGATACTGGAAATATCATGCTCAATTGAAAAATGTAGATTTAACTGATTATCATTCAGAAATGTCAAAAATTCATGCAATCCCATAATGTCACCATCCCACACCATCACGAGGTCATCAATGAAACAACCATACCAAACAATCTGCTTAGCAAAAGGGTTGCTGGGAGAGAACAAAACTTGTTCCTCCCACCAACCCATATAGAGGTTCGCTCTAAGCACCTCCCACTGTTAGCCAAAATCTGGCCTTGCAAACTGATCGCCGCGGCTTGCTATGCATGCTGCATACAATTTTATTTCTATTTTTATCTCAGGGTGCTTCATGTCTTTCATAATCTTAGTCCTGCTCACCTTATGTCACTCTGTTTGGTATATTTAATTGTAAAGCCGGCTACTGTAAATTTTCCATGTTTTATCATCAAAAAAAGTAGCGGGAGGTTGATGTCCCTGCAAAGTGCTTTTGGCAACATTTCCTTGCTGTTCAACTGCACCTGTATCTTAGCCTGTTTTTTGGTTGCCTGTCCTGACCTTTGCAGTATTTAACGGATAATGCTTTTGTCTACCAAGTGATCTGACCTTTGCTACATCCTTTGATTATGCCCGCTACCAGCAGTATGACCAGAATCTTTCAGAGTGACTTCTATTGTGTTTCTCCCATTAATGAATGGTATGTCTACTCACTTCCACCTTAGATCCACTGACAGCATTCTGAAGTCAGAGTTTATAAAGGGCTGCTAAAAGGTGAAGTTACACCTACCTATTTACTCTGACTGGGGTGTTAGCATCCAAACCCTACACTCCCCTGAAACCTCTTCTTCATTTAATTAAACTCTAGTAAAGGGGAAGTGGCGCTGTTCAAAAAATACAATAAATAAAAAAATGAAAAAATTGAAAACAGACCTATGTGTAAATTCATATAAAAAAGATAAATAATAATCTACTGATGTGGATATTGCCAACACTCCCTATAAAGTGAATGGTGCTTCAATCAGAAATAAATAAAACAAAGGTAAGTGTAACAATCAACACAAATTTGGAGCAAAGGTATAAAAAATATTTATATCCCATATAATGCATCAACGCACACAAAAAGTAGAATAGATAATAAAAGTAAAGTGACAAGTACTATTTCCTATGTGGTTCAGTCTCCGTGTCAAAAAACACAAAACAAAAAACATGTCCCAAAAAATATATTAAATAACAGTTTGTGAACAATGATCCGTGCACAAGCAAAATCAAGGTGACTCTTCAGTGCCCCCCTCTTCCATCCGCATCCCCCTCCTGTGACTGCACTCACTAGAGCGCCTCACCCCTGCAGGGGTAACAGGCGTAATAGCTGTATCCAATAAGCGATGTCCCCCTTGACGAGGTATCCCTCTGGTTCACACAGCTGCAATCCACCTCACCAATGCGGTTTGGAAGTCCTCAGCAACAGGCATCCATATATATATATGGAAAAGATGAGCCATCAGTGTTTCTGTTCCCTTCAGCGTTCACTATTGTGGAGAGTCAGGAGGCACCATTAGAATCTTCAGCATCCAACAAGTGTGCACGTGCTTTCATCTCTCCACTGTGATTCCGCCCTCCTAGGCAATACATCTCTAGCGTGTCCCAGCAGCTCTGAGCAAGACCCAAACCATCTGCCTGATGTCTACTTTAGGTGAAAAAAAAGTCCTTCCTCCAAATTTGTATTGATTGTTATACTTACCTTTGTTTTATTTATTTCTGATTGAAGCACGTACACACGGTCGGATTTTCCGATGGAGAATGTCCGATCGGAGCATGTTGTCGGAAATTCCGACCATGTGTGGGCTCCATCGGACATTTTCCATCGGATTTTCCGACACACAAAGTTGGAGAGCAGGAGATAAAATTTTCCGACAACAAAATCCATTGTCGGAAATTCCGATCGTGTGTACTCAAATCCGACGGACAAAGTGCCACGCATGCTCAGAATAAAGAAAGAGATTAAAGCTATTGGCCACTGCCCCATTTATAGTCCCGACGTACATGTTTTACGTCACCGCGTTTAGAACGATCGGATTTTCCGACAACTTTGTGTGACTGTGTGTATGCAAGACAAGTTTGAGCCAACATCCGTCGGAAAAAATCCTAGGATTTTGTTGTCGGAATGTCCGAACAAAATCCGACCGTGTGTACGCCCTATAATAGTCACTGGATTTACCAGCATTGCTGTTGAAGCTCTGTTGCTTGAATCAGAGGTATCTCTGAATTTGTGTTTTCAATGATGCTAACAGCTAGGAAGGCTAATTCTCATACAGTAAGCTCCATCACTGAACATGGAATGCATACTTCACTTGCTGTGAGTCTCGAGCTTCCACCCTAGGAGCTCCTCCAATAATGAACTCTCTCCTTCCAGAAGCTGGGTCTGGGCCAGTGTTTGGCCCTTAGAACTTTTTCAAGGGCCAGGTTTCTGCCCAGTCTATCTTGTTTCAAAGACTATTGGTCTTTCACTCCTTGATTTAGAACTTTTTACAGGAAGTCTTCTCTGGAGCTCCCTGGTTTGTTCCACTGTAACTCCTTTGGATCTAATTCTGGTTCTTTTCTTGATTCAAAGATCATAGTGTGAACCCATTGGAGACATTCCTCTCTATGCTCTTATGCAAAATTCTGGTGTTGCTTTTAGCCATTATGTCTAAAAGGCAATTGTCTGAAGTGGCAGCCATATCCTGTAAAGAACCCTTTCTGGTTTTGCATAGGGACAAGGTAATGTTGAGGCCCAGAACTTCCTTTTTTTCTACGTTAGTTTTTGCTTATCTCCTCAACCAGGACACATTGTTTCCCCATCCCTCTGTCTGGCTGCAGTTCGCCAAAAGGAAATTTTCCTCTATTGTCTGGATCTGTAAAAGTCTATCTCTCAGCCATTGCTTCTTTAGCAACTGATTTAGCGACTGATTTTTCTTGCGTTCACTCTTCATAAGAGTACACCAACATCTCAGTCCACCAGTAGGTGAATCAGGCAGACTATCATCCAAACTTATGACCCTAAGGATGGGGTCCATCCTTACTTATTAAGGCACTGCACTCTCTGCGAGATCTTTGAGTGCTTTTTGCTCTTTACAAGATCATTCAAGTTTTACCAGTATTCACGTTACTACCTACTTTTGTTTTGTTTTTATTTCCACTAGGTGAATATTCAGACCTCACCTGATACCAGTCCTTCAGGTGGCTCTTTGAGCTGTAGGCAGTCCCTTGTTATCTGTTGTTTTTTTGGGGGGTTAGCTTTTGCTGCTGTGTTGCCATCCCTCCTGTTAGACTGCTTTTGAACACCCTGATAGTCAAAGATCTCCTGTATCCCTCAAGAGATGAACAAGACAATCTAATTTTTGTACTTGCCATAAAACAGGATAATTCTTTTTTGAAGTACATTGAGGGGAACGAGCCCCTCTCTGTGTGTCTATTTTCTTGCTGTTGGTACTACGTTGCTAAAAAATTGAGGCACAATGGTTGTGGGTGGGGTTACCCTATGCTGGCCAGCAGGGGCGTTGATAGGTCTACAAAAAATCTGGGGCTAGAGCCCATAGCAGCGTAGTAAAGTAAGTCATACGCTTGGGCGGGCATACACATGTATATACAGTAATATACACGTGTGTGTATATCCCCCGAGAGCCCCCTACTTACATTAGGGTTCCCAGAGAGCCCCCCTTACATCAGGGTCCCCAGAGAGACCCCCATTACATCTGGGTCCCCAGAGAGTATCCTCCTTACATCAGAGTCCCCAGAGCCCCCCCCTTGCATCAGGGTCCCCAGAGAGCTCCCCACTTACATCAGGGTTCCTAGAGAACCCCCCTTACATTAGGGTCCCCAGAGAGTCTCCCTCTTAAAATCAGGGTCCCCAGAGAGCCTCCCCCTTAAAATCAGGGTCCCCAGAAAGCCTCCCCCTTACATCAGGGTCCCCAGAGAGCCCCCCACTTACATCAGGGTCCCCAGAGAGCCTCCCCTCCCCTTGGGGACCCCTGCAGAGACTCGGGGCTATGGGCCCCAGATTCGGGGCTATAGCCCCAAAAGCCACCCCCTAGTGACGCCACTGCTGGCCAGCAGTTTTTTTGCTTTCAGTGTACATTTCTCCTGTAGGCTGCCATATCACTCAGAATTCCCATGTCCCTCTATAGACACCAAGAAAAGGATTTTACAGAGGGTACAGAAACCCTATTTTTTGTGCAGCACATCACTACATACTTGTGCACAAAAGTAATGTGCACTAAAGCACACACTATTTTTTCTGCCTGTTTGCCATAGCTGTCATTGCACTCACTAAATCCCCATTAATAAAAACAAGGTCTACAAAACCATATTTTGTATTTAGAACTTTACTTTCATTATTTATTTATTCATTTATTTATTTTTTCTTTTCCATTGTAAGCCCTTCCCTGCCATCTTGAAGAAAACATGGGCAGTGGTGGCAATACAACCTGGGCACCACCCCAAAGTGATTGTAAACATCAGACATGAAATATGAACACATCCCTCTATAGTGTCTCAAATAAAAGCACTAAGTGTAATTTCTGTCTGCTGCCTCATTCTTCTACCATCAGCATGAATCACTTCTGAAAATATTTTCTGACACCAAGAGAAAAAAGTTGACAGGGAAGGGAGTTCCAGCAGATTAACAGCCTCGGTTTTTGAGAGGAAGGTGTGTCTCTTCTCCCCAATCAGCTCTCAGAGCTCTCCTCACTGAGGTCTGCAGAGTGTAACCTCAGCTCTCTGCCCCTTTTTTGTAAGCTCTCAGACAAGCTTATAAATTCAGCACTTTGAACGGGTGTATAGAATAAAAAACTGCAGATAAACAGATACAACTTATGTAGGATAATTTGTTTAATCCCTGTGTATTACCTGAGGCTAGTCCCTTCAATGGGTATATATAGGGGGTTACAACCACAACCAAAAAGTTCATGGCCCAGCACCACCTTGTATCTATTAGGGATGACTTGACTATACCTGGCTTAGGTTTACAGGACATTCAGTGAACTTGTCCAAAGTTTAGAAGTTATTATGAACGCCACTCAAATCAATAGAAGTTGAACCTTAAAAATGTATTCTGCCCATTTTCAACGTTGAAAAGCAAGAAATTGTCAAACAAAGGATATGGGAACTGGGTACTGCCCAGGCGGGCATATGACAATGCAAAAACAAATGGAGGTATCTTAAGGGCATCTTTAAAAATACAAAAACTCTGCAAATAACATGCTTGGGGGGAGCCTTAAAGCTGTATTGTATTCTAATATCACATAAATTGCATGTGTAATATTATTGTTTATTAGTACATTATTCCCATTAGTCCTTGGCTTACACACACCAGCAGCAACCCAATATGATTAATCTCCGGGAGGGTGGTGGACCATAATTCCTCTTTTTTACTGCTACTTCCAAAATCAGAAGTCAGACCCTCTGTCTGGAAAATGTGTCGGGGAGGATAACAGATACCGATGGCGTGGAGCGTTAATTGGCTAAGATATGTTTAAATTCCTTGGTAAAAGAATAGACTATCCAATGGAACCACGTCTTGCAGAATGATGATGATTATGATGAGTAGGGATGAGTCGAACACCCTCCGGTTCGGTTTGCAGCAGAACATGCGAACAGGCAAAACATTTGTGGCCTATATATACAGTGCATTCTGTGGTGTACTGTTTCTAATACACTTCAGGCTGTGTATTAATATATACAGTATCTCACAAAAGTGAGTACACCACTCACATTTTTGTGAATATTTTATTATATCTTTTCATGTGACAACACTGAAGAAATGACACTTTGCTACAATGTAAAGCAGTGAGTGTACAGCTTGTTTAACAGTGTAAATTTGTTGTCCCCTCAAAATAATTTAACACACAGCCATTAATGTCTAAACCGCTGGCAACAAAAGTGAGTACATCCCTAAGTGAAAATGTCCGAATTGGGCCCAACGTGTCAATATTTTGTGTATCCACCATTATTTTCCAGCACTGCCTTAACCCTCTTGGGCATGGAGTTCACCAGAGCTTCACAGGTTACTACTGGAGTCCTCTTCTTCTCCTCCATGACGACATCACAGAGCTGGTGGATGTTAGAGACCTTGCGCTCCTCCACCTTCTGTTTGAGGATGCCCCACAGATGCTCAATAGGGTTTAGGTCTGGAGACATGCTTGGCCAGTCCAACACCTTTAGCCTCAGCTTCTTTAGCAAGGCAGTGGTCATCTTGGAGGTGTATTTGGAGTCGTAATCATGTTGGAATATTGCCCTGCGGCCCAGTCTCCAAAGAGAGGGGATCATGCTCTGTTTCAGTATGTCACAGTACATGTTGGCATTTATGGATCCCTCAATGAGCACTCATGCAGCTCCAGACCATGACACTCCCACCACCATGCTTGACTGTAGGCAAGACACTCTTGTCTTTGTACTCCTCACCTGGTTGCCGCCACACACGCTTGTCACCATCTAAACCAAATACTGTAAGTTTATCTTGGTCATCAGACCACAAGACATTGTTCCAGTAATCCATGTCTTTAGTCTGCTTGTCTTCAGAAAACTGTTTGCGGGCGTTCTTGCGCATCATCTTTAGAAGAGGCTTCCTTCTGGGATGACAGCCACGCAGACCAAATTGATGCAGTGTGCGGAGTATGGTCTGAGCACTGACAGGCTGACCTTCCCACCCCTTCAACCTCTGCAGCAATGCTGGCATCACTGATATGTCTATTTCCCAAAGGCAACCTCTGGATATGACTCTGAGCAGGTGCACTCAACTTCTTCGGTCCACCATGATGAGGCCGGTTCTGAGTGGAACCTGTCCTGGTAAACCGCTGTATGGTCTTGGCCACCATGCTGCAGCTCAGTTTCAGGGTCTTGGCAATCTTCTTATAGCCTAGGCTATCTTTATGTAGAGCAACAATTCTTTTTTTCATAGCCTCAGAGAGTTCTTTGCCATGAGGTGCCATGTTGAACTTCCAGTGACCAGTGTGAGAAAGTGAGAGCAATAACGCCAAATTTAACACACCTGCTCCCCATTCACACCTGAGACCTAACGAGTTCCATGATACCGGGGAGGGAAAATGGCTAATGGCTAATATCTGTGTGTTGAGTTATTTTGAGGGTACAGCAAATTTACACTGTTATACAAGCTGTACACACCCTACTTTACATTGTAGCAAAGTGTAATTTCTTCAGTGTTGCCACATGAAAATATATATTAAAATATTTACAAAAATGTGAGGGGTATATATATATATATATATATATATATTACACTGCCACTAACTGAATAACCTGCCTGCTTAATCTAACTTAAGCTATCTCTCTGTCCAAGCCAACAACACTACACATGGCCGCGGTGTAAGCAGCCTTATATAGTGTGGGGTGCGGACTTAGTCCCCCTGAGCCATAATTGGCCAAAGGCACCCTGCCTTTGGTCAATTATGGCTCTCTCAGCAGAGCGCGCTGTGATTGGCCAAAGCATGCAGGTCAGGTGCATGCTTTGGCCAATCATCATACAGCAATGCATTGCGATTTCACAGTGCATGATGGGGAGTTCCGCGGATGGTCAGTAATTGTACTATAGTGTGGACTTGGGACCAAAAGGTCTGGGGAACAGGACACGATCAAAATATGTTTAACATACAGTATCTCCTCAGTCTCTTTCACATCTACAGCATAACTCAGACACTAAAGGGTATATATGATGTAAAATTGTTGGGGTGTGGTACCATCCGCTGACTATTTTTTAGCCTATTTCTTGATACCTGTTACTAATTGTAGACTTACAGTATATGAGAGCATCAACATTTTAGTATGTGCTTGGAACATTAAGGAGAGTTGGCGCACACACCACAGCTTTTAAGCTGATTTTGGATAGACCGTTTTTCTGAGAGAGAGAGCAGGTGGATTTCATGCAGAAATAATAGATTTAGACAATTTATTTAGACAGAATATAAAAAAATATTATTTTTTTAGCACAAAAAGTTTTTATTAGGAGTAATAAGAATGATGCATACAAATCGCAACAGAACTCAAATGAAGATATTAAATGATTAGGAGACATGTGAATACATCTTAGAATTACGACACGGAGCGTAGTAACCAGGAACAGATCAATTAGTCAAATTATAGCATAGACAAAAACAAAGGAGAGTGGGAACAAGGGGACTGATGTTGGCCCCATAGCATTCCCACCCTAAAAGTGGCTGGACTATATCGGTACAGATAGACAACAATAAACAAATTATATAAAAGGGCTTATTACAAAAAAGAAAATACATAGTATACTTATTAAAATTGCAAAACAGAGGCTCAGGATTCCCCAAGGTATATCTGTTGTTACAAGGTATAGAATGGTCTGGTTCTCGACTAGTTTCGCGGTATTACCGCTTCCTCAGGAGGACCAATCTATGAGACAGATAATACAATACAATACAAGCATAATGAATACAATGATCATAATACAGCATGTAGGAAAGAAAAAATTACCAAAAAAGTAAATAAGGGATTAGCTTACCCTATAACTAGGTGATCATGTGCGGCACCCAGCCGCCCAATAAAGTCTCCCCCGCGGCGGACAAGGGGGATTATGCGGAGTTCTCTGAAGGAAGAACATAAAGCAGGTGAGGGGTCTAGTAAGTTGGCTGGTTGAAGGTAAGATAGATTAGCCATTCACATAGGAGGGGGGTAGGGAAAGGAAAGGACAAGGATAGAGAGAAAGAAAGGGGGAGAAAAGGGTGAAAAGAAATTGGGAGAGGGAGAAGGGAAAGAAAGGGGAGGAAATGTTGGAGAAAAGGGGGAGGAAAGAGGGAGAGGGAGGAGGGGGGAGAAGGAAGGGGGAAGGAGAGACATGGGGAAAAGGTAAGGAGGACAAGGGAAGGGGGGGAGAAGGGAAGGGAGACCAAGGGAAAAGAAAGTCAGGACAAATTTTGATGGACTGCGGGGGGGGGGTCTACAACATTTCTCACTAAGTGGTTCCTTAGATTGGGTGCCTTCCTCTACACGAACTTAGGTTTTCCGGGTAGGATTTTCGATAGGACAAGATCTTCTTTAAGGATCGGCCAATACTTTCTTACTATTTTTTCAAATTCCCTGAATCACGGTGACAAAAATTATGTCAGATTCCTTGCTGTTGTTTCTATTCTTATTACAGAAAAGGGAAATTCTGTCCATTTTCATAATATCTGCTTTTAACTTCAAGAGTTTGTCTTTATCATAGCCTTTTTCATGGAATCTGTTAATTAAGAGATCAGCCTGGTTGCTGAAGTCATCCAGCATATCGCAGTTACGACGTATGCGTTAAAAAAACTAATATCAATTAATTATCATTATTAAAACTATTATTAAAATGTGTTTAATATTTTTTATCATATTTTTACCTAATTTCATTTTTCATTATTTTTTTCTATTTTTTCCAATTTTTTATTTTTATTTTTATTGTTTTATTTTTTATACATTTTTATATATTTTTATGTGTATTTTTATATATATTGTTTATTTTTATCCTTAATATTTCACATAATTTATACCTGATAAATGCAGCTTTTCAATTGTAACTAAGGCAAATAGATAATGTACAATGGCAACAGGGTTTTCATCTCTATAGAATGAATTTGATGAAGGATAAATGTAAACTGAAAAAAGTAGAATGTATAAAATGTATTTGAAACTACATCTGATTCTTCTGGTTGACATATAGACCAGTGGCTCTGTTGATCTCACACCCCCCGGATGATATTTACATAATTAGGGGAGGTTGTTTGGAGCCCACAGGACTATATCAATGTGTTGTGTGAAGCGTGAAGCATCGGCACCGTCTTTGAAAACGTCCTATGATGAAACGCGTAAGTCAGAGTCACGCTCACACGTTATATCCGGAAGCTAGGGCTGGAACGCAAGGTGAGCCGCACGCTCGGACTTCTTTCCTGGTCTCATCCTTGCTCACAGCCGTGTCTGTAGTGGGTATTAATCTTATAGAATCGTTTGCAATATATATTTCCAATAAACTGGATGTACTTCACTACGGAAGCCCCCTTGTTTATTTCTTCATTACGGAGGATAAAATAGACCGGAGGTGGGGAGTTGTGGAGGAGCCCAGCCCTGGTATACCAGGTTGAAACCCTGAGTCGGATCACTGGAGCAATCTCTCGGAGGAACGAAGCACAACTACAGTCACAGCCATCCCAAGAGACCCACTCCTTTGCCTAGTACCCCTGCAGGGATGACTGAGACTGGTGAGTGGGGGAGCACGGGGGGAGCACCTGGAGTCACCAGCGTGAATGAGCACGAAAGTTACCATCTCTTATCTTATGACATCTATAACTGCATAAAGACGTGGCTTCTATAGAACTGCCTTTTCTCCATAGAAATATTGAAGCTGCCTGTTTCCTCATAGAGAGAGACTATATATAGTATGCTATGCAATCATAAAGAGCTTTCCTAGCTACCATCTAACCATACATACATTTGCTTGTGTATAATTTGCTTATCATATGAACCATACATATATTTGCCTGTATAAAATTTGTTTATCATCTGAATCCCATCGGGGCTTGATACATGATAAATATAGGGTCACAGGAATTTTTGGATCACTTTATTAGAATTAGTGCACATTAACACATAAGTTGCTGGCAAGGTTTATTACTTCTTCATTTATTTTTCACTATTGATGATATTAGCCCCACTTAGGGGGTGTTACACTGTCACTCATTTTTACTTTTGTTATTTGGGGATTGTTCACCTAATATCTCACTTTTTGTCTACACGGGACTTACCTTTATACATCACAGAGGATTTGCATTTTTTAACTTAATTATTGTATTTTTGATTTTTTAATTTAATTATTGCATTTATTCTTGCGTATGTGTAAGACTCTGTTTATCTAGTGAACATATCGCAAGCATAGCCCACTTTTATGCACTTTTATGGTATCTGGTCTCAGATTTGTTTGTCTTTTGTATATAAAGTGCACGATCACCTTAGTGTGTTTACATTTATATTTTTATCACTATCACTATTGAACACTCAAATAGGGTAGCGCCAATTTCCCCAATTTCTTTGTCATTTATGTTAATTAACTCCCAGTGGGAATTAATTAGGGGGAGGCTGCAGCCCTTTATTTTTCCTGAGCGCGGACTCCTAATCTAATAAAAAAACCTTCTTTGTGCAGCAGCACCCCAGCCCCCCAATACTTACCTGAGCCACATTGTGATCCAGCGATGTTCACGATAGCCTTGGCTTTCCCTGGAGGCTCTCCCTTCTCATTGGCTGAGACAGCAACGGAAGCCAATGGCTCCCGCTGCTGTCAACCACAGCCAGTGAGCCAATGAGGAGAGAGAGGGGCAGGGCTGAGCCACGGCTCTGTGTGTGAATGGACACTGACGTGGAAATTTCGCTATACACTGTGCATAATCCATGTCATTTTTGGCCTTTTGGTATAATGCATCTTAGTATGACCCTGTTTCCCATATCTACCCAAGTAACACAGACATGACCACCATTCTTACATCCTTGGCTCCACAGCTCTACTGTCTGCCCTCATGAGCACAGGCACTTCGTTTTTATTTATTGTAACAAAAGGAATGACAAACAGGAAGTCATGGCCCCAACAGCCAATTACTTCCTCCATGCAAAATGACATCACAGGAAATGACAACACAGGAAATAACAACAGTAACGCGGAGGGCATCCACAGAGATGGGGGGGGAGTGCACATGTCCCACCCATTTGAGACATGTACACTTCCCCCCGCCCAGCCTGAAGTATAATAATAACGTATCGAACCAGGTAGGACTTCAGTGATGCAGGTTTTCTTTATTTGACTTGTACGAGGAGACAAGTTAGAACAAAGGAACAGATATTTGCCTATTGGTTCTCACCACTATAACCCGTGCAATAGGGCTGCATATATAGCAGTAAGCCTGATAGAAGCCTATCTGGACTTGTCTGTCTAACAATTGTAAAACTTGCCTTTATATACCTTTACAAGCCTTATCTTAGCCATCTCTCCTAGATATGATTGGTTGCTAAAATCTACGTCAATGTAACCAACCATAAATCTGACACCTGTTCTACAACCAGACAAACTTATTCATTCCCAGAATTCCTATATGTTCATTAAAGTGATTTGTAACTGGTTTTGTCCTATTAAAAACACCTGTGTAGAGACATTATGACACCCAGCTGTGTTAAATCAACCCTCCTCGTCCTGATAACACTTAACCAACTTCAAAGGTAACAGATTTACGACTTTGGGAGAATGAACTTTCAATAACCCCACCAAATGTGTTACGTCTTATTGTGTTTCACTATACAATCCTATGTGGTTTCACAAAAAAGTACTGTATTATCTACATTATACATACATACATATATATATATATATATATATATATATATATATATATATATATATATATACACACACACACACACACATACACAAAGCTAACTACTCTATTCAATGTATTTTAACAGTTTTAATGAGGACACAAGCAGACCTTTGTTTGACCCTGTCAACTTAATTAATGTACTGTACATAACTTTCCCATATTCCACATAATTATTTCTAAACTACCTGTATAAGATGTTCTATCAGGCTGTATTTCAACTGCTGTCAAAGGTTCCCTGTTCTTCTAATTAGTGAATTTAAAAACTATGGTGTGTCCTAATGAACTTTCACCCAGTAAACTTATCTTATAAAAAATATCAGAAAGAAGTAGAGAGGTCTCTAAAAGGTCAACATTTAAAAAGGAAGACTTTCTATATCTATGGAATAACATAGCATACATTAATAAAGATTAATAACTATTGCTTTACTTGAATAATAATAATAATATTGATAAGACCACTACTATATAATAATAATAATAATAATAATAATAATAATAATAATAATAATAATAACAATAATAATAATAATATGAATAATATGAATAATAATTATATTATCAATAAAACATATGCAAATTAATATGAATAACATAAAATATATATTGGTTATATATTGGTTAATATGAAATTCTACTACATTTTCCCCCCTGTTGAGGCATAAGCCTCACAGCAATTACAATACAGATCACCAACCATGCCCTTCAGAGACCCCATGCACCCGACAATTATCACATAAATTGTCCAAAAAAAATAAAAAATAAATCAGTCCAATCAAAAACACACTGCTTCTTCTGCTGTAGCTGCAAAGTCTTCTCCATATGTAGCACGGAAGACATAGTTGTCAGTCTCAGTGGCATAGTGATCATCCTTGCCACAAACTCCTTGCAACAGATAACAGTTACTCAGCAACATCACATCAAGGATAATAGGTAAGAGGAACAATCCATTTTACCAGTGAGTGAAAGCCAAATATGTGGTTCCAGGGACCATTCAGCTGACATAGGTCTTTTTAGCTTAGCCAAGTGCTTGATGTTTTTGGAGAGATCTCCTTCTTCATCATCATTTGCTGATCCAGTATCATAGCACAAGCTGCTTTGGATGCTGTAATACACAAGTTCAGTGCATACCTGTTCTGCAAAGATACAAGTCTCAGATTTTCCAGTTCCTCCTTTATTGCATGAAATCCTTCCTTTGTAGTAATTAACATTTGTAACAAGTTGCATCAAGTCTTCTGCAATCATCCGATATTTGTCTGGATATAAAATACACTTCAAAATTATTATTGTAAAAAATAAAAAATAGTCAGGATACAATAGGTGTCAGGTACTCACCAAGGCCGAGTTGCTGAGAGAGGCTCCCCTTGCAGCTGGGCGCACAATACCCTCTGGAAGTGGCACAGCGGGTATTGGGCACGAAGAAGCACGGGTCGCCAGCAGGTAGTAGAGGAGCTGGGCGATTCTTCAGGCAGGGAAGAGATCCGTGCTGGGTAGCTGAGCCGGGTACTGAGGGTCAACCACAAGGCAGACGTCTGGAAGTAGGCCGAGGGTCAAACACCGGTATGCAAGTAGGCAAAAGTCCAACACTGGGTAAGGTTGAGACAAAGTCCAAGAACAGGCCGGGGGTCAAACACAGGTGGTCAGGCAGGCAGATAATCCACAGTAGGGTGAGGCAGAAGCAAGTCCAGGAGCAGGCCGAGGGTCAAACACAGGTAATCAGGCAGGCAGATAATCCACAGTAGGGTAAGGCAGAAGCAAGTCCAGGAGCAGGCTGAGGGTCAAACACAGGTAGTCAGGCAGGTAGCGAAGTCCAGAAGGCAGCCGGGGGTCAAGCACAAGAGAGGTTCAAGCAGAGTCGGGGTTGGTCCGGGTCACAACGGGTAAGCACAGGTACACGGATTCAGGAGCAGGTTACAGGAGCTGAAAAGACAAACCAGCAACAAAACATAGGCCATAGCTGTCTTTATATAGGCCCGCCAGGGGAACGTCCCGATGTGCGTGCACGCGTTCGTAACGATGCGCTGCGTCGTGCACCCACGTGAGCGGATCCGTTCGGGACACGTGCTCGTACCCGCTGACTGTGAAACGGTACGTCCTGATGTGCAATTCTACCACGCAGGCACATGGGGAAATGCCTATATTACACAAAAAAACAACAACACAAAAAAGAAAGAGGGCGCACCAACCTAGTGCATTACCACTGATAAACTTTAATGCAGCATAAAAACAGTAAAAATTATACTCACAAACGAGCTAGTATAAATAGCTTTCAAAAGGGCGCAAAAGCGCTGTTTCTGTGGATCGACACCCCAGGACCTGTTGCCGAGAGGATAAGACCAGCGCAAATGGCTGATGGCTTACGCGTTTCGGGGGAGCACCCCTTTCTTCAGAGCCTAAGCGGGCAATGGTTGGTCTCTCGAGTTGCTCTCTCTATAAATGTATGTATGTGCCTGTGTCTACCCCACCCAATTAGTGACGACGCCCCCTCCCACAGATATTGGGCACCACCCACCCATTCGGGTTAACCCTCCCTATCCCATCCCTCTGAGTGTGATTCCCCATTTGTAGCCAAAATATAGAGGGCAAACATCACTCTATGTTATCTGCTAAAAAGATAATGATAGTAGTAATACTAGTACAAAAAGAAATTGATTAATTGAAAAAATAAATAGATATAAGTATATATAAGTGCGCCAAAACAAAGACACCTCACCTCCTGCATGCAGTTCTAATTGTGTCCCCATGCCTCTGATCTACTGGGGTGGATGATGCCGGGCTCCTCCGGCTCCCAGGAGCCATAATGGTGCCGCATGCCATGTGTGGAACGCACGCCATTCAAAAGACCAGGAAGTGCGCAACTTCCGGCCGATCGTGGCGTCATTTCCCCCTCCTCCACAGGCGTCAGAGGTCCCTGTGCGCCAGGAACACGGCCCGGAAGCGTGGGTGTGTTTGTGTTCCACCCACTGCTTCCGACCGTCAACCTGTGGTAAATAATGCGCGCGCATCTCAGTATGGCCACGCGCTCTCTATCAATCGCTCCACTACTAACATTATCATTGGCAGAGACGCGATCTGGCTAAGCAGGACAAGCAGCATTCTGGCGGGGGCTACTAGCAGCGCTCAACCCACTTTTCTCTAAAGAAACATTGATGAAGAATGGAGGGGAAAAGGAATGTATAATTTAAAAACTTAATTAATTAATTAAAAAATAAAAATAAAATTGAAAATATTATAATATGAATATCGATTCCCAAATAAGGAAGTGGAAAAAGGGATAATGGAAAATGGATTCCAAACCTATAGGTTGATCATAATGTAAAATTATTAGATTAATAGAAGGAGTCCGCAGAAATATCCCTCCAAGGTACAGTAGATCATACCATATCCATAAATTCATAGATTGAAATATAACATATAATATACTTAATGTTAAAAGAACAACACATGGGAGTCCATAACAATTAGTCGTTATGATATCAGCACGATACTAATCTAGAGGTGGATTATAAAATAATAAATAATACATAGTATAAAATACTAAAAATACATATGGGATCTCAAAGTGAATACTGAACCTCATCAGCCTATACCAACATTAGTCACCATTAGACACAGCAATAGAGTGTTCCTACTGAAAGGCTACACCCCACTCCATGTAGATATAAAATATATATAAATATAGTGACAAATATGTATATAAACCATATAATAGTAAACCATACTGTGCCAAATGACAGTGGTACCCATCACCTCAGCATATACCCTGGAGGATACCTCTGCGGACCGGCATACCATAGACAAGAGAGAGAGAGAGAGGCACCATTGCCCGCTAGCATCTGGTGGGAATAGACACTAAACTCCAATGGCGGTAAATTACATTGGCGGTGAATTGCATAAAATTACAAAAAGTACATCATGTAGTCAAATAGGCCAATGGGCGACTATCTGAAACCAACCACAACCTAAACCTAATAACTACCTTCTAAACAAATACCTAGCGGCTAAAACCTATTACTACACCTGCCAAATGGTCTACCCAATTCCTAGTCCTTGACCTTAGTGCATCCCATAAACCCCAAGAATGAGCCCCCACCAACATGGTGGAGGCGAAGGACAAACTAGAGAAGTCACATCAGAATTAACTAACTGATGTTAATAATGGCTCGAAAGCTTGGACGGGAACTGAAGGAATTATGCTACATTGTGTAGTTCAATTTCCTCGTTCAGACCTTTCGGGGCCAAAGTTCCTAGGGAAAATATCCAGAAGGCCTCTCTACTACACAGCATTTGATATTTTTTACCACTATCTAGGTCGCTCGGCATTGCTTCTATGCCGAACACTTTGAGGCCCTCTGTACTGCTACTGTGGGTTTCTTTGAAATGTTTCGGTATTGAGTAGTTATCCTTTTCTGTCAGAATACTACTCCTGTGCTCGTTCATTCTTATCCTCATAACTCTTGACATCCGTCCAACATAAAGGAGGCCACAGGGGCACAGAAGGCCGTAGATGACATACGGGGTACCGCAGTTGATGAACTGCTTAATCTTGTGGACCCTACCGTCTGTTCCAAAGACTTCTTTCTTTCTGTGGCACATATGCACGCAGTTCCCACAGTTGCTGCTCCCACATCTGTAACTGCCCTTCTGGTCAAAAATTGTACTCCAGGTGCTGCTGAGTCCTCCATTTCTTTGTTTTCTTACCCTACTAGGGGCAATGATGCTCCTAAGGTCCTTCGGTCTCCTAAAGACCAAATTAGGATGCGAAGGAAGGCTTGTCTTTAAGATGGGATCTGATTCAAGGATTCTCCAATTCTTTTTGAGGATTTTTTGCATTATCGGGGCCTTGTTATTATACCTAGTGCAAAACCGTACTTATGGTTGTTCGTCCACATGTGGGTTTATCTTCTTTTCTTCGCCAACACAAGTGTTGTCGTACAACACAAGGTACTTTTGGAATGCCTCCTCTATATGCTCCTCTACATAGCCCTTTTCCTTGAACTTATTCTTAAGGATAAGGCTCTGTTCTTCATAATCTTGCTTCAGGGTGCAGGTTCGCTTAAGTCTGCAAAACTGACCAAAGGGGACATTCCTAATCCATCTAGGGTGATGGTGGCTCCGGGCGTGGAGATATGAATTCCCGGCGCTCGGTTTAAAGTGGGTTTTTGAGAAGATGGTCCCAGTGTCGTCCACCTGTAGCTCTAGGTCCAGGAAAACCAGGGACTTGTCGTCCACCACATGGGTAAAGGAAATCCCATAGGGGTTTCCTGCACAATGTGCAAGAAATCCTTTCAGCTCCTCATCGGTACCACTCCAGATGATAAGAATATCGTCTATGTACCGCGAGTACAACACTAGGTTCTTCCCATAGGGGTTATTGGCCCAGATGTGGTTGAGTTCCCAATAACCCATAAACAGGTTCGCATAGCTGGGGGCAAACCTTGCACCCATAGCTTATCTGCCTATAGTGCCTGTCCAAGAAAGTGAAGTAATTGTGGGTCAAAGTGAACTCGATGCATTCATAAATGAAACGAGCTTGCCTGGGATCAAATACGTGTGCTTCTGCTACATAATATTCGATAGCTCTAAGACCGAACTCATGCTGGATAGAGGTGTATAGAGATGTCACATCGAGTGATAGCCATCTATAGCCCTGCTCCCAAGTGTAAGCACTAAGTATCTCTAGAGCATGGCCTGAGTCCTTGATGTATGATGGCAGGTTAACTACCAATCCCTGGAGGAAGTAATCGATATAATTGCCCAGATTGCTAGTTAGGCTGTCGATCCCTGCTATAATAGGTCTTCCTGGGGGCTTCTCCATATCTTTGTGTATCTTTGGGATATGGTAGAAGTGGGGGACCACTGGGTGCTTGGAATACAAAAAGTAGTACTCGTTTTTAGTCAGGACTTGATCTGATAATGCTTTATCCAGAAGCGCTTTTAATTCCATGTTATAGTTAACTGTAGTATCCCAAGTAAATATCTCATAGGTGTTGGTATCACCAATCAGTCTATATGCTTCCTCCAGATATTGATCTCTATCTTGAATCACCAGACCTCCACCTTTGTCTGCTTTTCTTATGACTATTTCAGAGTTCTTTTTCAAACTATCCAAAGGACCCTCCAAGATAGCTCCGTGGTCTTTAGTATACTTCCGTTTCTTGTCCCCACAGATTTTCCTGAATTCCTCCATCACTACTTCATAGAACGTAGGTATAAAATTCCCCTTGTTCCAGTGGGGGTGGGCGTCGTCACTAATTGGGTGGGGTAGACACAGGCACATACATACATTTATAGAGAGAGCAACTCGAGAGACCAACCATTGCCCGCTTAGGCTCTGAAGAAAGGGGTGCTCCCCCGAAACGCGTAAGCCATCAGCCATTTGCGCTGGTCTTATCCTCTCGGCAACAGGTCCTGGGGTGTCGATCCACAGAAACAGTGCTTTTGCGCCCTTTTGAAAGCTATTTATACTAGCTCGTTTGTGAGTATAATTTTTACTGTTTTTATGCTGCATTAAAGTTTATCAGTGGTAATGCACTAGGTTGATGCGCCCTCTTTCTTTTTTGTGTTTTTTAGCTTGAATACCCATTGTTCAAATGAGGGCTGCAAGACGCTAGGCATTACTTCTATAGGTGGCTGCACCACATATCCAGTTCATGGACACCTGAGCGCAGGAGAGGTCTTTTTTCTTGTGTTTGTTGGAAATGCCTATATTGACAGGCCCTGATTCTGGCATTTCCCTGACAATAGGTCTCTGGCAAGCATTTCAGGGCAACCTACAAAGCAATGGCTCCTACACTATCATTTTATCTAATAACTTAATTTAGTGTGTTCCTTTTACTTCTACAACATTCACTAAAATAATGTGCATGTATCTATATAGTTTTATCATAATACAATACTTAGAACATTCCTCAACATTATTAGTGCATGTTTTCAGTATGAAGTATTTTATATAGATTATTCTTTTACATTTTATTTCCTAGTTTCCAGCTAATACTATTTCCAATACAATAAATTTAACATTCGTATAATTTCTTAACCTTGACTCCACCTACCAGTCACTATTACCCTGGTCATGTCATAGGTCAATATAGTCAGTCCAGATATTTCATTAGTTTTAATTTTGTAGTCTTCCCAAAAAGTTTGCTAAACCCAAAACCATTTCACTTTTTGTCCATCCCTGCACATACTATACTGTAGAATATTATACAATAAGACCCCTTTCACACCGAGGGCATTTTGCAGGCACTATAGCGTTAAAAATAGAGCCTGCAATCCGCCCTCAAACAGCTGCAGCGCTGCGCTGGCAAGACGGGAAAAAAAGTCCTGCCAGCAGCTTCTTTGGAGCGGTGAAGGAGCGGTGTGTTTACCTCTCCTCCACCGCTGCTCCCCATTGAAATCAATGGGGCAGCGCTGGGATACCACCGGCAAAACGCTGCTATTGCGGCGCATTGCGGGCAGTCTTAACCCTTTCTCGGCTGCTAGTGGGGGGTAAAAGCGCCCCGCTAGCGGCCGAAATGCGCCGCTAATCCGACGGTAAAACTCCACTAAAAATAGCAGCGCTTTACCGCCGACGCTATGGGCGGCCCGGTGTGAAAGAGCTCTAACAGTCAGCATGGGTCTCCTCTGTCAGTCACTGCTATACTGTCTAAGTCAGTAGCCTAATTTTAATTACTATAGTTTATTTTTTACCTCTCCTATGTCTTAAAATATGAATTATAAAACATCATATTAAATAAATCTGTACACACACATATATCTTGCCTTTTTTTTTTTAATAATACTGATAATGATAATGATAATGTTCAGAATTAAAAAGAAATCAAATAAAAATACACGGTCATTTGCACAGTCTGTTAAATCCAAAGAGGTTAAGAAAATGCATCCCCCAATCCCCCAGATCCCGGCCCCCCACCCTGTGTGAATGAGTATGGGGTACATGGTACCCCTGTAAAACTGATGACTCACGCTTTTGACAAAACACAGTGAATATAAAGGTGATCAAACATCACCTTAACCAAAATACAAATATGCATATAGTCATATATCCAAAGAAAGATGTGTGCAAAAATTATAAACAACAAAGTCTGTAATAAGTTGTGCAAAATATTTTAAAAAATAGTGGATATTAGTCCATATAAGAACACCCAAATATGTTAAAAAGTTATAAGAATCCAGTGAAGGTCCAATTATATGGAAACATAAGTGCTTGGGTCCACCACCATAGATAGAGTGCCTGGCCGCTTACCAGAAACCCATGACCCCCCGTTACAGAGGGTCTGAGTAAGCTGTTAAATCCTGCTGTTCCGGACCACCATAAAGCCAAGATGGAAGCTGGGATGGGACATCAGGGACTGTGGTGCAGATGGATGGATCCAAAGGAAAAAACTTTACCCTCAGCGGAGTAGTGTAACCATGAAAAGAGAAGGGGAGGGCTCTGATAGTGTAAAATCATATGGCTTTATTATAATAAATAAAGTATATACTCACATATAGATCAAGGAAAAACGTTCTCTGGAGAAGAACAGTCTGTGGCACCGGCCGGATGCTCACAGACAGCCCGTCCTGCTGGTCTTCGCAACAACAGTGGGAGGTGACGCGATGACACCACTCAGCCCTACGCTGCGTTTCGTAAAAGGATTACGTCTTCCAGGGGCCCGTGCCCGCAGACCCCGACAACCAACGGCCAGAGTTGTCGGGAAGAGGCCCTTGTCCTCATCAACATGGGGACAAGGTGCTTTGGGGTGGGGGGGCCCGCAGCCGGCCGGGCTGCGTGCTCGGATAAGGGTCTGGTATGGATTTTGGGGGGACCCCCACGCCGATTTTTCGGCGTAGGGGGGGTTTCCCTTACAATCCATACCAGACCTAAGGGCCTGGTATGCCCCTGGGGGGAACCCACGCCGATTTTTTCATTTAAAATTTGGCGCAGTGTTCCCCCTCAGGATTCATACCAGACAGCTGTCAAGACTGCCTGTCACTCATTGGGAAAGGAAAACAAGGTTTCCTTTCCCGATGAGTGAGCCAGCGTGACATGCATAGTACCCTGTCGCCGAGAACCAGCACGATGGTCTGGTATGGATTTTAAGGGGAACCCCGTGCCAAAATTTAAAAAAAAGATGGCGTGAGGTCCCCCACAAAAGTCCATACCAGACCCTTATCTGAGCAAGCAACCTGGCAGGCCACAGGAAAAGAGGGGGGACGGGAGAGCGGCCCCCTCTCCTGAACCATACCAGGCCACATGCCCTCAACATTGGGAGGCGCTCTCTCATCCCCCCTCTTTTCCTGTGGCCTGACAGGTTGCGTGCTCGGATAAGGGTCTGGTATGGATTTTTGGGGGGACCTCACGCCATTTTTAAAAAAAATTTGGTGCGGGGTTTTGGGGGGACCCTCACGCCATTTTTTTTTCAATTTTGGCGCAGGGTTCCCCTTAATATCCATACCAGACCTGAAGGGCCGTTATTATCAATGAACTTTTATGTGCATTGTCGGACCGACAGGTCATTAATAGCCGCAGGTAGTTTTAAATGACTTTTTTCTTTGAAATATCATTTTGCTGTCAGACTGTTCTAAACATGGGAAACATGCGCCCCTTTACAGACATACTATAGACACCCCCCCAGGTATGAAATTTAAAGGAATATTACACTTTTATTGTTTCACTTTAAGCATTATTAAAATCACTGCTCCCGAAAAAAACGGCCGTTTTTAAAACTTTTTTTGCATTGATACATGTCCCCTGGGGCAGGACCCAGGTCCCCAAACACTTTTTATGACAATAACTTCCATATAAGCCTTTAAAATTAGCACTTTTGATTATTCATGTTCGAGTCCCATAGACTTTAACGGTGTTCGCGTGTTCAAACTAATTTTTTGCTTGTTCGCATGTTCTGGTGCGAACCAAACAGGGAGGTGTTCGGCTCATCCCTAGCCAAAATCATGGCTAAAGTTGTGAGAAGTCTGCACAAGAATTTTGCGGTACGACGAAACAAGGATCAGTTGAGAAAATGCTGGTCAGACCTTAAATTGAGAGAGGAAGATCAGTATAGAAAGATAAGGAAGGTGCTGCGAAAAAAGTATTTATCCTGTGTTCCTATTATTACTTTCGTGCTGGTCCATGTACTTTTCTTTACTGTTCTACAGTTTAAAATGCCAAGTTTTATTTTCGTGGACACAGGAATCTTTAGCGGGACATGAAACATTGTATTGATCGACCACTAATACTTCGTCATTGGGAGATGTACGTTAAATGCATTTGTTATGGCTTATTTTGATGTAACATAAGTTCATTAGATTGTTGTCTAGATGTGTTCGTAACTAATCAAAAGGCAACTTTTTTCAGTGTCAGTAGAGGACACTCAGCAGCTGGACGCAGAAGCACCAGTGTGGGACACCATAACACCCTTGTTATGGTGTCCCACGCAGGTGCTCCAGTGGATACTAGGGGTATCTCCATGTGTGAAACTTGCACAAAACAGATAAGTATTCCTGCTTTAGAAAGGGAAAAAATCATGTATTCAGCCTGGATCTCTGCCAAAACAGACAATTGAAATACACTTCCAAACAATGTTTCATATTACTATTTCTAGCCTAACATATCTGTCTGCTAAGTATACCTTTTTTGGATTCACTTTGGGGAGAAAAGAAGAGGAACATCTGAGCTGTGTGTGGACACCAGTAACCCAGCACCTCCTGAAGATCCAGAAAGTCAACTCACCACACACCCTGAAGAAGATGTTGATGCTGATGTGCAGGAAGTACTGTGTGAAGTTCTTGAAACTGTGTCGACCACAGGTCAGTGTCTGAGACCACAGCTTCAAGTAATAGATGGATGCCTGCATATTTCTAATACATGGTGTGTTTTATATTTTTTAGGTGATGTTGATGTTGTGGAAGACCAAACTCACTTCAGTAGTGCAAGTGCACAAATAATTATCAGTGAGCTCTTGGTTTGCAATGGGGAATTGGAGAAAATGAAAGAAAACATGCATGATCTCCAAAACAGAGTTATCAACATCATCAATATTTTAGCTAAAATTTAAAAACCAAACATGTTTTATTTTTTTCGTTCTGTTGTACATGTGTTTGTACAGTTTAAAATTAACTAACCTTTGCACATTTTTTTAATAGTTGCAACTGTTATATTTGAATGTACGATTTCACTTTAGCTAAAGATTGACATATGAACCTGCAACTCCGTGACTTGTCATGATCTTTTTTTTTGGCCTACATCATGTTAAACAGGATCAAACCGATGCAATTCAGCACTTGCAGCCTTCCTCAGATGAGTAATTATGCTTTAGATGAAACACATCAGCTTGTTTCCTATTTACATTTTTGGTGAGAAAAAGAGGAATCATTGAGTTGCCAGCTCATATTTTAACTTTGCCAATTTCTCAGGGTGGTTTGCTCCCCCAGCTACAGCACCAAATTGAACACTGCACATTGTTGAATATGGTGGGATAGCTTGTCCAAAAGAATTGTCATCTACAAAAAGCTTGAAGGTATGCTTTCACACATTGTACAAATATCCGTGTTTTGTATATTACTATTTCACCCAAAAACTTGAATACCTTCACCAGTTTATGATACAGGTTTACCTGTTATTTATGTAGTTTTCTGAGAAACTTTTATAAGAAATGTGGCTGTTAGCCAAATGACATCTAAAAAAGTAGGAACCAACTTTGTGCCTGTCCTTGCTTCTTTAGGAATGCTGTATTTTGTTTGCAGGAAAGTACAAATATTTACTTTGTTCATTTAGAATGCAAATTGGTTTGGGCAACAAAGCCTTATGTGGCGAGTGAAAAAATCAATGTAAGCCCTGGTTTACATTGATGCTACTTTGAAATCGCATTACTTCACTTGAAGTTGTGTGATTTCTAAGTAGCAAGGTCAGCGTAATTTCAGGTGCTACTTGATAGACATTTGTGTAGATTCATGCCCAGATGTCTATTGAAGTCGCACCTAAAATTGGCAAAAGTAGTGCAGGAATTACTTTTGCAATTGGTGCGGTGGCGCTAATTCTGTGTTGCACCAATTGGAACAGTGCCATTGCCTCCAATAGGCTGTGACTTGTCATGCCATTATAATCTCTCAAATCGCATGACAGATCGCTCCAATGTGAACCTAGGCTTTAGTGTGGTGCACCTAGGTCAGTGTTTCTCCACTCCACTTCTCTAGGTGCACCACCACGTCCTGTTTTCTGTATTTTCAGTATAAAAAAGACTGTGTGAATTACTAACCTTGAAAACTACATCATCACCTGTGACAAAAGCCAAGAATATAGAAAACATGACCTGGGAATGCATCTGGAGAAGGAGAGTTGAGAAACACTGCCCTAAGTAATGTTAATTGTAATCTTTACGTTTTTTTAAGAATTGCAAAGTCAAAATTTGAAGATGCCCACAAATGTTGACAAAATATTCTTATTTCCCTCGATCCCATGCCTAAAATGTGTGTCTTTCCCTACATCTAGTTTGCTAAAGCCACAAAACACACAGTGGGTCAACATGTGCTAGCTCCCATCATGGGGTATCAATGGACTCGTTTTGGGGGTGCAACCCCTTCCTCTTACCTACTTTAGTTATAAAGAAGGGGTTGCACCCCCAAAACACGTCCATTTATACCCTGTGATGGGAGATAGCACATGTTGACACACTGTGTGTTTTGGGGCTTTACAAACTAACCTGTTTGTACCTACACACATTTTAGGCAGGGGATCATAAGGGACATTTAACAGTTATGCCTCTACATGGACGTGGCTTCAAATTTTGGCTTTTAGAGGGGCGATATCACCCCACCTGTGGAAGGCAACATCAACACAGTCTTGGGATACTGTCTCATATGGCCTTCACTTTAGCAAACTCCAACTTTGTAAGTTCCTGAGTTGGGAATGTGTATCTTATGTTTTCAAACATGCCTGTTTAGCCCCAAAAAAGCCAAAATAATGTGTCAGGTACTCACCAAGGCCGAGTTGCTGAGAGAGGCTCCCCTTGCAGCTGGGCGCACGATACCTTCTGGAAGTGGCACAGCGGGTATTGGGCACGAAGAAGCACGGGTCGCCAGCAGGTAGTAGAGGAGCTGGGCGATTCTTCAGGCAGGGAAGAGATCCGTGCTGGGTAGCTGAGCCGGGTACTGAGGGTCAACCACAAGGCAGACGTCTGGAAGTAGGCCGAGGGTCAAACACCGGTATGCAAGTAGGCAAAAGTCCAACACTGGGTAAGGTTGAGACAAAGTCCAAGAACAGGCCAGGGGTCAAACACAGGTGGTCAGGCAGGCAGATAATCCACAGTAGGTTGAGGCAGAAGCAAGTCCAGGAGCAGGCCGAGGGTCAAACACAGGTAATCATTCAGGCAGATAATCCACAGTAGGGTAAGGCAGAAGCAAGTCCAGGAGAAGGCCGAGGGTCAAACACAGGTAATCAGGCAGGCAGATAATCCACAGTAGGGTAAGGCAGAAGCAAGTCCAGGAGCAGGCCGAGGGTCAAACACAGGTAGTCAGGCAGGTAGCGAAGTCCAGAAGGCAGCCGGGGGTCAAGCACAAGAGAGGTTCAAGCAGAGTCGGGGTTGGTCCGGGTCACAACAGGTAGGCACAGGTACACGGATTCAGGAGCAGGTTACAGGAGCTGAAAAGACAAACCAGCAACAAAACACAGGCCATAGCTGTCTTTATATAGGCCCGCCAGGGGAACGTCCCGATGTGCGTGCACGCGTTCGTAACGATGCGCTGCGTCGTGCACCCACGTGAGCGGATCCGTTCGGGACACGCGCTCGTACCCGCTGACTGTGAAACGGTACGTGCCGATGTGCAATTCTACCACGCAGGCGCATGGGGAATGCCTATATTGACAGGCCCTGATTCTGGCATTTCCCTGACATAATGGCAAACATACATGTTTATACACCAAGATGTTGGTTTGTTATAAAACCTTAAAACGCACATATGAATGTGCTTGGAGTAAAATGTTTTTTACTAAACAATGTATGGCTTATTATTTCAATGCTCAATACCAGTGTATTTGTTAAGTTGGTGTAGTTACAGTGACAATGTGCTCTAAAATGTGCCAGACTCAGGCAATTTTATGGCTTCAAAGAGATTAAAGGAGTTGAAAAAGCATAATGTTTTTGAACTTAATGCATTAGATACATTAAGAACAAAAACATTGTGTGTGTGTGTGTAGCAGACCCACAGCACAACATAATAGCTAGCTGAAGAAGAGATTGTCACCTCATGTAGCAAATAAGGTACATTTGCACTATTGTCTAAAATGGAAAAAAAAGGCCATTTGACAAGCTATTATACAGATAAGAAACACAGACAACAGTAGTTCAAATGAGATAATAGTTTATGATAAAATAAAATTATGATTCTGAATCAGCTAAATTTTGCTGCCAAGCCACTGCCCCTGTAACCACAAAATATTCCATATATCTTTGGCGGATATCGCGGGCATTTTGGCAACCCAGTATGGGCAGGTTTGAGAGCCGTCATGTTGCCCACCGACGGACGAGCTGCAGCCTCTTCAGCTGGGCCTGACACTGCGGGGTCCACATCAGCTGGCAGTGAGGAAAATTAGCTGCTAGCATTCCTCCGTAAAAAATTGTAGAGGATGCAACAGCACAAAACAACATAGTTTATTTTATATTGTGCCAGGTTGATGGGGGTTAAAAGAAGCCTGAGGCGACTGGAGAGGATGCCAAATGCGTTTTCAAATACCCTTATGCCACAAGAGAGCCTGTAGTTAAAGATTCTTTGCTCTGGGGTGAAGTTCCTCATAGGAAAGGGCTTCATAAAATGTTACCCCAGAGCAAAGGCCTCATCTGCCACAAAAACAAAATTGAGACCCTCAACGTTGTCCTGAGCAGGTGGCAAATTTAAGGTGCCATTCTGGAGCTGATGGTAGAACTCCGTCTGCATTATGACACCTCCATCCGAGTTCTTCCCAACATCCAAAAAAAGGAACTCATACGTTGCAGAAACAACAGCTAGCAGCACTATGCTGCAAAAGCCCTTGTAATTAAAATAATATGAGCCTGAGTTGGGTGGTGGGACAATCCTCACATGTTTCCCATCAATAGCACCACCACAGTTGGGAAAATATCACTGGTGCTGAAACTGGCCTGCAACATTCTGCCATTGCTGTGGATTGGAAGGAAACTGTGGAGTCAAAAAAGAAAGAAGAAATTACTACTTCTGCACATAACATTGCAAGCAGATTTGACAAAAGCATTCTTGGCCAACATAAGTATAATATTGAAATACGTATTTAAAGAAAAAAGTGTAAGGTCAACTTATCAGATTCGTCACCCCCTCTGGTGGTCCATTATAAAATTGTTATGGTGGGGGGATGTAATGGGTAGATGTTTTGTACAAGTAACCCTCTCCACTCCCATGGGAGCTGAATGCATAAATAATGTGTGATCCTTTGTCCAGCCCCTCCTTACTTACACTATTGGCAGCCCGGTGGACAACTGAGAAGTGTCATAATCTAAAAATATGGATACACGCTGTCCAAATTGAAGCACATTTTGCCATTCATAAATTACCTATCAAGATAATATGAGACAAAAACTTTCTACATTACAATTTGAAGGTAATCAGGCAGGCCCTTGCACTACATGCTTTGGTGAATTCGTCCAGAAATATGACCACAAAAGAGGTATAGTGTGTATGGGTTTTGCAAAGTCAGCAGATAGAGTATTGGTATCGGTTGACTAAGCTTTTGAGGGGGGTTCCAAATGAGTTTGTGCCCCAAAAAAATGGCCTCCTGCGCTCGAATTTGAGGGCAACAATATTTGGACACATTTTAGGGGGTGCTTAGGGTAAACACAAAAATGTAGCTGACAAAATACATTGTTAAGTTACTAGGCAAAGTGTGTATGGGCCCAGGATAGCATGCTGGGGAGGTTAGTGAAGGCAAATATGCATGAAGGACAAAAAAGGAGCATTAAAAGTTTACAGCAAAGGGCAGGACAAAGAGGACATTCACAGCATATTACAATCATGGTAATTATGGAATGAAGAAATTAATACAATACTTTAGAAAACATTAAATACATAGAATGTGATGGTAAAGGCTAAAACTTACCCGAATATAGTCCTTCTGCAGGACTTGAATAATGGCAGAACAGGTCTCTGGAATAATGAGTCCCAGAGCCTGGGAGAGATCCCAGTGGTAAACGTGAGGTCCTGAAGACTTCTCCGCATCACCAAGTACCGCAAGGTTGCTATGAGCCTTTGCTCGGGAGTAATGGTAAGCCGTATGCATGTGTCCTGCTTCTTAATATAGAGGGTCAGCAATGCCAAGAGACTGTGAAAGCAGGGGTCCGTCATCCAGGGATAATTCCTAAAATCATAAGGATTATTCTCCTGGAGCTCCCGCAGCAAAGGCATATGAGTGAATTGGTCACGATTAGGCAGCCAATTTGTGGTCCAAGAACTCCTTCTCCTCCTGTTCCTGGACTGGACTTGGGTCAAAGCAATAACTCCAAGCCCAATGATAGCACAATCTCTCCGACAAGAACGCAACAGGGCTAGTTGACGAACGGCCGTTCAGAAACAAACTGACAAGCACGAACTGAAAAGCGCGAAACGACACTCACCAAACTTCTACTAACATGAAATTAACAGAAGATGCCCAAAGGGTGGAACATGACAATTGAAATTCCTCTTTATTGGCTCATAGTACCTCTAGTACGTCACCATGTTAGGGACTGTTGGCCGACAATTGTGTGCCCTTCGGACAAAAGTTTGCGGTTTTGTTGGTGGAAAATCCGATCGTGTGTCTGAGGCTTTAGTTTCACGTTCCTACAAAAATACAAGAGCCGCGACGCTTAGGAGGGATCCTGCGGTAAGTTCTAACATATTCATATTACTACATACAAACAATGAGAAGACAAGACATGAGACAAACATTTAGATACAAAAGTGATGGAGATATTTCATAGTTTCCAAAACAAAAACAAAAACAAAAAAACAACCAGATAGAATATTGCCTTCACTCTTTTAGCAATAGGAAAAAATACAATGGGAAAAACACGAGAGCAGCTCCAAAACTTGCATGGGGCCAGCCACACAAAGTTCAAAAACAGGCATGAGAATTTTAACCACACAAACGTGTACTACACATCCATCAACCCACTTATCATTACAGATTTCTGATCTGATCGATCTACTTCCAAGGTATTTTTATTCTGGGGTCTCGTACCGCCAGACATCAAACGTACCTTCCAAAGGAATATACCGTCCTGTACCCTCCGACCATATATGCCAATGTTTAAGAGGTCTCATGTCCGGAGCCCCAAACCCAGACCTCATGTACCGTACAGCTGTCTGACTGGTGTGGAGCCTACTTTTTTTCCTCCAAAGCATGGACGGCACATTACCTATGACGATTTGAATTGATTATGATGTGTCCCTGCATCCAGTGCACCCTCGCACTAACTTTCGGAGCAGTACTGCCTAGTGCCTACTTTTACAGTACTGGCACCCGGCGTTTTCAATTATCGCGCACGGCCTCCCGGTATGCTAGAAGCTACTCCTCACATTTACATGTTCTCCAACCGATTATCGGCAGCCCTATAAATGTTCAAGCTACAAAGCACAATTAAATCCTTCGCTATTCAGAACAATATTATGGCTTATTTCTACCTGTATCTAGATGTTACAACAATAATGTGGATGCCTCCGGTTTACTTTCTACCCAAAACTGTATTACAGTATAAAACTTTGCAAAACAACTGGAATTAAATTTAAAAATCAAAGTGATTTTCATTGTCCTTCTAAACACAAGTCCCTTTGTTCACATGCTTGTTTCAAAAGACCCCAAGCTCCTCCCACCAACTTCCTGTTGATACACCACATCCTGAAAAGAACTTCCTGTTGTCTGCTCAGCTCTAAAAACCCATCTAACTGGTTTATTTACATATCAATGGACAGGAAGGGGGAGGGGGGGCCTAGCTTCCCTAAACTTCATATTATGCCTTTTACACAGAAAAATAGCTATGGCTACCCCCTCTGGACTTTATAATATCATATAGGAAACTTCAACATGTCTAAAAAAAAAATGTTGTCCAGGAAAGGGTGTGATAAACCCCCATATTGCAAATTGGAGGGAATCCCCCTCAAGTCCCGTATCCCCTGAACAGTCAGACCACTGAAACTCCTGCAAAAAGATGACTCAACCTCACTAAATGCTGAAACCTGGCCCAAAAGTAGTGCAATTCCACCCAAAACCAAAACACAGCAGACACGAAATAGCAGTTGCAACAAACGAAAATTAAGCCACGACCACATGGTAAATGAAATGTGGACTACAGTAAAATGGCAGACAAAAGCCAGGCCACGACCACAAGGTGGCATTAACACATGAAATGCAGTCGCTGATTTTGCCAAAACCAGCACAAACTGAGATTTCTTCATTAGAAAACCAAAATTTCTCCCCACAAAACTGACTACACAATTGAGGCACCAAATGAACACTTAACCGTAGACAAGCACTTTAGGCCACATCAACTAGGGCCCATAGAAGGCTTAAAACACAGGCTCGCCAACCAAACAACACATCCTAAAGTGCCAAAGTTACATAAAACACAAAATAACACGGCTCAAATTTACACTCTTGTCCCCAAATACAAAACAATACATGGCTCTAAAAGTTGGAAGGTCAACAGAACACCCCCATTCTATTGCCTAGAAACCTGAGACCATCCACAAGGCGTAGCCCTTTCAAGAAACAGCTCCTATTGTAAGTGATGTCCCAGCAATGCATGGCCACCTTTACCCCATTAGCCACATGGCCACTTGAATACGCAGCAGCCATTTTCAAAAGCAACTTCAAACACAAAGTTCACTAAATCATTTGTAGGTGAAAAATATTATTACATTTATAGGGACATGTGTCTTGCATCAGTTAAACAATAAAGGGAAATTGGGACTTTAAATGAAGCAGGTGGAATGTGGAGGTGAGAGTAAAAAGTTTTATTCCGTAAAGTAAAAGTAATAAAAAGAGAAAATGTATTCATATATATACATATATATCCTTAGCACAAGATGTAGGCATAATAGATACAGAAGTAGATATCAATGAAACACATATTGTAATAGATACATGATAATAAAAGTATTGACATACAAAGCAATAATGTGGCCTGCAAGTGCCAAGAGTGGCATGCCCGATAACTGTGTCCGTAATCACATGTTATATAAATATAGGTAAATAACTAGTATAGAGGTGGCATCAGATTAAACTCGTAGCTCGATGCCTTTTGTGAATACCTTCACTCGCCAGGAGCAGATGCGACAATTGCCTATAGAATATAATAGATATGGTAAACCACACTCAATGTAGAAGGGAATAAAAATAGTAGACTTGTGCTAAAAATAATTAGCCAAACACACTTACCAAATTGGGCAAATAGTAAAGAGTAGTGCTGGTGGCGTGTATATACATATCCCCATTTGGAGCAGGCTGTCTACACGGCTGGTCTAATCCTGGGTTTCTTGCGGACTGGCTGTTGGTCCGCTGGTACTGTTTGGATGCAGCATTTAGGTAAGGGCTTCCTGGTTACCCTTCACGGTCTCATTTTGGGTGTCAGGCTTCTTGCTTTGCTCTAACTCTGTTTCTCATCATTTTGACTTGTTCACACACTTATTATTTCTTTTAAGTTAGTTCAGCACTATGCACATTAACTATCTAGCTTATTCATATTCTTTTTCTTTACACTACTTCATACATGTCTACTGGATTTATTATTTATCAATTACTCTAAAACAACTATTATTGTTTTAAACTATACACATATGTAATATTAATTATCAGATATTCCTGTTTGATGAGCTACACAATATTATCATGTTCATATGGACACCACTTCTGACCCATGCACTCTCCACACCATCCCATGCTGCAATCCTCTATACACATCACCTCATCCCCCGTGGAGGGGTCATTTACCTCTGGCTCACTGTGTGCCATTTCCCGCATGCTTTACTATCTGCCCGATTTGGTAAGTGTGTTTGGCTAATTATTTTTAGCACAAGTCTACTATATTTATTCCCCTCTACATTGAGTGTGGTTTACCATATCTATTATATTCTATAGGCAATTGTCGCATCTGCTCCTGACGAGTGAAGGTATTTACGAAATGCGTCGAGCTACAAGTTTAATTTGATGCCAACTCTATACTAGATATTTACCTTTATTTATATAACATGTGATCACGGACACAGTTATCAGGCATGCCACTCTTGGCACTTGCAGGCCACATTATTGCTTTGTATGTCAATACTTTTATTATCATGTATCTATTACGATATGTGTTTCATTGATATCTACTTCTGTATTTATTATGCCTATATCTTGTGCTAAGGATAAATATGTATATATATGAATACATTTTCTCTTTTTATTACTATTACTGTACGGAATAAAACTTTTTACTCTTACCTCCGCATTCCACCTGCTTCATTTAAAGTCCCAATTTCCCTTTGCTGTATACCTGAGGCAGGAATCGAGACAACTCACCGTGCCTCATTTAAAGTCCCAAATTCCCCTTTTTTATAAATCAGTTAAACAATATACACAACTGGCTTGGTCCCATACATAGGTAGTAATCACAATTCATACATTTCTTCTTCCCATATACATCACAAACATATTACACAACATTCAGTTACTTACCATCCTGCTCAGTCATACACAGCATACAGTTTCTTATCAGCCTGCTCAGTCATACACGACATACAGTTACACAAACATTTTAGGTTATATTAAATGGGTCCTTTAGAGGAGGTAAGTATCCCAAACAATAGAACTATCTACAATGACAAACATACAATTAAAATCCTGCCATTATACCAAAAGATGAAAAATGTGTTATTTTGCAAAGCAGAACCTACCTAACAAATCGGACAGAGAAAACAAACCCTTTGTTTCAGGACAACAATTATTTATTTATTTTAAACGGTTTGATGTCCTGGACTGGGAACCGCTCCCCTTCTCATCTTCCGGTGTGAAGGAGGTTCTTCAAATATCCTGGCCCGCCATCACTGACGTGGAAATTTTGCTATACGCTGCGCATAATCCATGTCATTTTCAGCCTTTGGGTATAATGCGTCTTAGTATGACCCTGTTTCCCGTATCTCTCCAAGTAACACAGACATGACCACCATTCTTACATCCTTGGCTCCACAGCTCGACTGTCTGCCCTCACAAATACAGGCATTTTGTTTTTATTTATCGGCAACAAAAGGAATGACAAACAGGAAGTCATGGCCCCAACAGGCAATCGCTTCCTCCATGCAAAATGACATCACAGGAAATGACAACACAGGAAATGACAACAGTAAAGGGAAGGTCATCCACAGGAGGGGGGGAGTGCACATGTCCCACCCACTTGAGGCATGTACACTGCCCCCGCCCAGCCACATGCATGCACATCCATCATCTTGGTTAGCATGGAGCCTATTCAATACTGCTCAGAGTAACCAGTATCTAGTAAGATCATTCTACTTGTTCTTACAGGCTTGAGAAGATCTTCTGGGACATTGCTACTGTTGTTGTCAATATACTGTATGAGTATACTAACAAGGCAGATATCAATGTCCTCTTATAAAAGAAATATGTATCCAAAAGGGATAGCGTAGCCACAACAGAGATATAATATGTTTCTCTCGTTATGCGGACTTCGCTTCTCTAATGTGCATAGACATTTGAAGGCAAGATTCCCAGCGCATTGCACTTAATACTTACAAACCGGCAAACGCCCACACACACAGAGAACTCCAAGCCCATGAGAAGGTTTTCATACTGACGGTTTTACCGCTGGTCCCAATTCAACCTAAGTGCGCTCTGCTAGAGCACTCCTCGGTTAAATCAGACACAGGGAGACAGATGACAACCTATAAAGCACACATCCTATAATAAAATGTCCACATGAGTCCATATGATAAAATTTCCACAACAACACGAAGAGCAAAAGTTCAGAAACAAGCCTGCTTGGGTTCCTCCACACCAAGCTGCTTGCTCTGGGGACACTCGGCAGAAGAGAGGGGCCAGGAGCGCCGACAGGGGACCTGAGAAGAGGAGGATCAGAGCTGCTCTGTGCAAAACCACTACACAGAGAAGGTAAGTATAACATGTTTGTTATTTATATTTTTTTAAAGAATTGCCTATAATATTACTTTCACTGCCACTTTTGCCAAACAACTTGGTCTGTTAAAGGTAGTTCAAAAAAATTAGACTTGCTGGCCAAATCAACAGTGAATCAATGGTAAAAAAAAGGGGTAAAAAACAAAAGCATACAAACAAAAAAACACACACACAAAACCACCACATCTAAGAATTTGTAAGCTGCAATATAATACATTTTTTCTGTGTTTAATCCCACTTTACGTTTTTTTGCTTTAACTTGCAGTATTTAGCAAATGTACAGAGGTGGTGAAAAAGGGGAAAAAATAAGAAAAAAAAAAAGACTACAGTTTATAAATTATGACGCTTGCTTCTTCCTGTTTATTCTTCTACTCTAGGAAATGGACTATGTGCTAATATAGTAAATATTTCCCTACTAATGAGATGATTACCAGAGATTGGATAACTCAGTGGCAAGCAATTAAAATACTCAGGTGACTTAACCTTAGGCTCCTACATGGTTTACCAGTGCATATACAGTACTGTATAATTCTAATGAGAAATTGTATCTATCTTTGTGACAGCATTTGCTACCAATATGTATGTCTATCAGTAGACATTAGTGGGTTCAGGTTAATAGTTAGGGTTAGGTATTTAGATTCACATAAAAAACGTATTTTAAGATTTTTGAAGTTAACAATAAAAAGCAATTTCAGGCAATACGTTAGCTAGTATTATTACTATAAAGCAAATTATGCAACTGTGCAGCAATTCGCTCAATTTACCTTATTCTACATTCCCTGTAGTCCTCTGTAATCAAAAGCACATACTGCTCCAACAGTGAAAAGTAGAAAGGCAGTACAAATAAAAGGTGTGCTGTGCAATGCTTCTTTCTCTGCTTCCTGCAACTCCAGTCACATTCAGCAGCACCTATTTGTGTATTCATTTTGTAGTTACCTGCTGTAAAACGCCAGTTTTACCATACATTACCACATTACACGATAATGTGTGAATTCCACAGTAGTGATATTAAATTTTAACGACACCCAGTCCCAATATTACAGAAGCAGGCATCACTCTTATGCCTCGTACATACGATCTGACTTTCCACCAACAAAACCGTGGAATTTTGTCTGCAACCTACTCTTATCCTTGTACACTTCCTCCTTGTAAATTCCCTAACTTGACTCAAGTGATAGTGACTTCATGGCAGTGTAGAGAAGACTTATTTCCCAGGAAATCCCTATAGCTATGGGGAAAGTCCAGAGCGAAGTAGCTGCTTAGTTGTGTGACTTACCTCTGCTATCACATGTACTGCTGGAGTCCACAGGAGCAGAGGCAGCGACACGAACCTGGCATTTTTACACTATGGAAGTTTCCTCTTCTTTCTGGCATGGTTTATCTCCACTGGACTGTTTGTTGCTATGAGTCTATTTGTCATCATACTCTCTTGAGCATTCCTGATTGCCAAAAAGGAGACATCCGGGAAGGAGAAAGGAGACCTAAGGGCCATCAACGGATATCCTGTTGCGATCCTTTTGGTAATCTACTAAGCCTGTACTGACCCCCCTGAGTAAGGGCGGTCGCAGGCTTTCTGGTAAGCCTCCATCTTGTTTTTCCACTTGGTGACGGGCAGCACTAATGAGTTGGAACATCAGATTTGGATCTGCTTCACTTTTATGTTATCACATTTGTGGACCTTTTTTTTAATCTTTATTCATTTGAACACTTTTTTTGGCACCTTTTGGAATATTTAAGTGTAATAAGTGTTGATTTTTCATGATTCTCTAATATTATTTTACATGTATTTTTTGTGTTTTTATATACTTTATTATCAATTTTCATATTCACTTGATCACATATCCATTCACTTTGAAAGTTGTCCAGCGCTGTACTGTTTTTTATTCTTCTTTATCTATGTGCCCTCGTATTGGGGTTATAGTACGTAGCTGCAGGACCCCTTTCACGTTTTTTTTATGTAGAGAGATTTCTTCACCTAGCGCAATTCTTTTTTTCTTTTACATTAAAATGGGGGTCGCCTAGCATAAATCTTTCCCCCAAATCACCTCTCCTAGTGCAAATCCTCTCCCCCCACAAAAATCCCCCAAAATAAATGTTATCCTCCCCCAATTTCCCACCTCCCCAGTATGAAATCATCACCCACTGTCCAGCACAAACCCGCCAACACAAATCCTCTCACCCACCAAATCCTTTCCCAGCACAAATCCTCCTCCTTCCCAGGGAAAATCATCTTCCATCCCAAATTCCACCTCTTAGCACCACCCTCCCTTCAAATTACCCCTCTAAGCACAAATCCTCCCCCCCAAATTACCCCTCCCAGCACTAGTCCTCTCCCCCAAATCCCCCCCTTCCCAGCACATTACCACAATACACGATAATGTGTACATTGCACAAATCCCCCCAGCACTAATCCCCCCCAAATCCCCCTCCAAACACAATTCATCTTTCCCTCAAATTTCATCTCCCTAGCACGAATCCTCTCCTCCCCCAAAATCCACCCCCAGTACTAATCCTCTCCACCCAAAAAACCCTTCCCAGCACAAATTTTCTTCCCTCTTAAATCCCCTTCTTAGTACAAATCCAATCTTGGTTATCTTCTGTTCCCCAGTACAATTACCCTCCCCTGAACTTACAGACCCCAGATACGGCACAGCATGGAAGATGTCCTTCCTCCCGAGCTCCTTCTCCATGTGTCTTGTGACACATTAGAACCAAAGAGGATCCCAGAAAAAGCTACCCTCAGCTCTGAAGTCTCTGAAAGGCAGCCAGTGGGGAGGCATGCTGGCTGCTGAAGTGGCGTGAAATTGCAGCATCAGGGACACGGGACACCCTGCAGGTGGTTTTGGGCTTGTACCCTGGATGAATGGTGCTAGTGACGCCTGGTGAAAACAATACATTATGTGAGAGGGGATCTGTTGGTGAGAGACATAAATGGGCACACACGAGAGAACAACACAACAATCATAATACAGAGACTAAAGCTCTCTCTAGTGGTGCACAACATACATTGTTTTCCAAAGCAGGTTCCAAATATGACTATTGTCTGTGCAAAACTTCAATTTCTTTTACATGAGGTTTTCTGTATGTGAGAGACAGCAAGGTGTCAGCAATATGTTCCAACCTCACTAGCAGGCATGTTCCAGGATCACCAGCTTACTGAAAAAAGAAAGAGAATGGGCAAGTCCATGCAATAGGGAAGAAGTTACCCGCACTAGAAGAATGGGCCACTGAGGCATTGTTATATACGACATTAAACTGTACTCATACTCTTCCACTCATATTCATTGCTTCATTGGGTTTTCTGTATGTATGAGGCGGCAAGGAGCCACAAGTATGTTCTTACCTTACTAGCAGGCAGTTTCCCGGATTACCAGCTTACTGAAAAATGGAAGGGGTGGTCTAGTCAATGCAAAGGGAAAACAGCACTAGAAGCATGGGGCACTGAGGTGTGTCATATGCGTCAATAAACTGTCCTCAAGCCCTTCTACTCATATTCATTGCTTGGAGCTCTTCCTTTCAGTGCATGGTGGGTCAGTGATGTCACAAGGGGGCAGTGCCACCAGGTTAAATCGATAGTGGCCCTGGCCCTTACCTATTTAAGAACTGTTACATGGCGGAGCAGGTAGCCTTAATTGCAGGTGGAGCTTCTTTTTTTTGGGGTCCGGCGGTGATGGTGGGCTTTGTAATTGATGATGAATCTACATCGGGGGACATTGTTTTTTTTATTTTTAATAAAAGAATTGTCAAAAACTGTCTGTGTTTTTATTTCTTTTTGACACTTTTTTAGAGTAGGGTACCCATACTCATTCACATAGGGGGAGATCTGGGGGCCCCCTTGTTAAAAGTGGCTTTCAAATTCCGATAAGCCCCCCTGCCCGCAGACCCCCACAACCACTGCCCAGGGTTGTGGGGAAGAGGCCCTTGTCCCCATCAACATGGGGACAAGGTGCTTTGGGGTGGGGGCCCCCATGTTGAGGGCGTGTGGCCTGGTATGGTTCAGGAGGGGGGATGCTCACTTGTCCCCCCTTTCCTGGCCTGCCAGGCTGCATCCTCGGATAAGGGTCTTGTATGGATCTTGGGGGGATCTCACGCCGTTTTTGTCACAATTTTTTTTATTGCCAGCAAAGTTTTTTTTTACATTCAGCTGTCAGCGGGGAACCCCGCCGATTAGTCATCCCTTGTTAGCAATGCGGCAGCCAGCTTTCAGGCCTGCTCCTTAACAACCAGCTAGTGTTAAATACACCAGTGGCCACCGGCTCTGAAAATTTGAAATTCACTGTGAAAACAGAGGGGAAATTCACACCAGACATGTATGAACCTAGCCTCAAGTACATCTAAGCCTAAAACCAAAATGTAATATGTTGCAGCTCATCATTTTAAAATGTGGTGGCACTGGCTACATTTGTTTCAGTTTTTTTAGGATTTTCTTTCCTTTTTTTTTACCTGCTAATTTTTCCAATGACACACTTCTTTTCCTAGGTTGACAAAGTTTAATCATTGCTCTGTATGTATGGAATGAAATATTGTCACCCTAAGCTAGTTTTTTTAATTTATTTTATGTAGCGTGGAGTAAAGTCTCGTACACATGATCGGAATTTATAAAGACAATTGTGTGATGACAGGCTATTGGCGGAAAATCCGAGCGTTTGTACGCTCCATCGGACAATTGTTGTCGGATTTTCCGCAGACAAATGTTGGATGGCAGGCTTTAAAATTTTCCGCAGACAAATGACCGTTGTCGGCTTTTCCGAGCGTGTGTACACAAATCCTTCGGACAAAAGTCCAAAGTACAAACACGCATGCAAGGACGAGCTGAAAGCGGTCAGTCTTGTAAACTAGAGCTCGTAATGGAGAAATGACATTCGTGATGTGGCAAATTTTGAAATCTCGAAATGCAGCGCACATTCTCTTCTTCTTTAATGGGATAATAATGAAGCTGCTTTGCTGGTGATACTGATGGAGTTATGGCAAACACATTTTTAAAGGCTCTTTTTTTGTAGTGATAAAGAATAATATTATTATGCTTGTTATTATTATTATTTTTTTTGGTGCAAGTTACCACAGCACCATAATCCCGTAGTTTTTAAGATCAAAGTGACCCTTGTTTATTTTACATTGTATTTTTTAAAATGTAACTGCCTACTCCCAAACTGTCATTTGAAGTAAAACACATAGCCAAGTATTATTCTACTCATTTTTTTATTATGTATTAAAAAAAGAAAACAAATAAAATTAGACATGCTATCTGCAAATAGAACTTAACCAAAAAGTGCATTCTAGCCTCATGTATGTGTCCTGCTTCTTAATATAGGGGGTCAACAATGCCAAGAGTTGGTGAAAGCAAGGGTTCGTCATCCGGAGATAATTCTGAAAGTCATATGGATTATTCTCATGGAGCTCCCGCAGCAAAGGCATATGACATAATTGGTCACGATTAATAAAGCAACCAATTTTTGGTCCAAGAAATTCTCCTCCTCCTGTTCCTGGACTGAACTTGGGTCAAAGTAATAACTCCAAGGCCAATAATAATTAACACGTTATCTCCTCCGATTCCGCAACATGGCTGGTTGACGAACAGCCGTTCAGAAAAGAACTGAAATGAAAAGCGCGAAATGAATAGCACAAATCAACACTCACCAAACTTCTACTAACATGAAATTAGCAGAAGGAGCCCAAAGGGTGGTGCTAAAGAACTGAAAAACCACGTAATACGTCACTACATTCGTGTTTGTTGGCCGACAATTCCTTGAATTTGTATGCAAGACAAGTTCCTGGCCAACGCCCTTCGGACAAAAGTCAGAGGTTTTTTCTGTGGAAAATTAGATCATGTGTACGAGGCTTTAGTTTGTAGTTCAGATTGCTGAGCAAGCTGATAGCATTGTTTGAGATTTCAGCGTAGTGCACAGGAAGTTACAAGGATTCCAAATTTCTTACAGGATCAACAGGTATTACTTTGTAAATGCATAAGAATCCTGCGAGCTACCCTAAAATCGTAAATACAAGAAAGAGTAAAACGTGTCAATTCACAGCTGCTATGCATCAATCACAATCCCCATGCTATGTGAAACCATATATAAAAAAGACAGAATATGCAGCGCTGTGTGATAATATCCTTATTGATAGAAGGATACTAGTGCAATAACATCAATAATCCAAAATATATTAGTAGAATACAAAAAAAAGGAATCCCCCTGAGGAAGACACGTGATTAGCCCTGTGTCGTCACATGTAGGGGAGGGGCCAGGATGGTGAAGGAAACAGTCTCATGCTCGTTTGAGCAAACTACTGACACCCACAAGATTTGAAGCCACTTGGGAGAGGATTTTGTACTTTACAGTTTGGTGCGCTGGAAGCACCAATGAAATGTGAGTACCCTAATGTTATTTTCTCTAAATAAATTTACAAACAAAATGATAATGCACTATCCAGCCTTTTTCCTATTTTTAACATTGAGGATTTCTTCTCTGGATTTTACTGTGGGATCCTGCTGAAAATATCTATGCTCAGAGCCCAGGAGTAGCTCAAAAGTTTATGTGGACCAAACTTAGTTGTGCGGTCACACAGCTTGAGGTGAGTGCAATTACACAGGGGGAACATGTGTGTAAAGTCACCCTCGTATCAACCAGGATTTTTTTTATCGCAAGAGTCACTTTATAGAATATTATTGCACATATGCACTTTAATATTTGTGGATTTGAAGATTTTTGAGGACAAAGTTTTTTTGGACACTTGCTACCAATACAGAGGTATTACATTGTACTTGCAGAAAATGTATATAGCCTTAAAAATTAAAACTAATACCACTGTTTCATCCAAAGCCTACTAAGCTGTAATATATATTTATATTTTGTTCTTGGGCTTAGATACACTTACCATTTTTGTAGAGTCCTTGCTTTGTGTTGAAACTGTTATTAATTAAGTTAGAAAAAAAGCTAATTAGCAGAGTTAATTGGTTTATTCTTAAATAATTTCTTGGTACATTTTCAGTGAAAACCAGCCATGTGTTCTCTCATTTTATGATAATATTTTCTATGGTAACATTCAAATTCTTAGAGACAATATATTTCCATTAAGTAATTATGCAAAACAAGGTTCAGTTCCAGGGCACTGTGTGGTATTTGTAGGCCATAAACACCAGCAATGCCTGTATATTCATCTTTATTTATTCTTTATTTTCACCATTTAAGTTAATTTTATTTTCTTTGCTCTGTCAATACATAATAATTACTCGGTAGGAAAATTTTAAGACCTGTCAGCCCAGACTGAAAATGAAACATTCAATTTATTAACACTTTACTCATTTATATTTGTGCGTATGAATAAATTTCATTTGTAAATACGGTTTGAGTAGGCAATCTTTTTATATATTTTTTGACTACTGAGGCATAGTCTTAGCTGTGAGTGCTAATATAAAAAAAATATATACAGTTGAAAATATTTGTATTTTATGTCATTTATAACATAGAGTTATTGCTACAGAATAATTACATGATAAATAAAATCACACTCTGCATATTCTTAAAGGAAACCTTTCCAAAGAGGCTGCTATTGCTGACTTTCTCTACTGAAAATGCCAGCTGCCTGGCTATCAAGCTGACCTAGCTTCAATAAGTGTATAAAGACAATGACTTCTGACGTCTCTGACTTTCCTGATCTGCCTATTTGTTTTGTGTCAGTGAAAGAGTGCAACAAGGTGCATGCTGAAGACTGCTGAATGTATTAAAGTGTATATAAACCCTAAAAACGAACATTTATTTGCTCCCTTTCAGAAAGTGTTTTGCTATAGTGGATCGATAAGTGCAAAAAGGTACCTGTTGATCTTGTGAGATTTTTAGGGCAGTCCACTTTCTTTGTTATCTCAAGGAGACGTATTTTGTACTACAGTACAATCGATCTCTATACTGTGGGAATGAGAGAGTGGATGGAATTCAGTAGTTTATCAACAACTGGGCAGGGCTGACACCAAGTCTTGCCATTTTACTCCACAAAAGGGCACGTTGTGTAATTTCATAGAAAGAAATTAGAAGCTGAATCTATTTCTGATGAATAGATTTTGTCTGTACTTGCAAGGTCTTTAGCGGGATACAAAAAGAGAAAATGTAGAATGCATAAATTGGAGAGATTTACTGAATATGTTTTTGCTGTTCTGATCTGTTCATGCTAATAATGGGGTGCATGGCACAGTGTGTTGCATGTATTGTGGTCAATGATTATATTGGGTTATATGTTGCAGCGCGCTAACTCTAACAAGGTACAAGGTGTAGTGTGATGATTATTTGAGGTGCATATTGTAGTTGGTTGAATATACAGGTTGCACGATAGGCAGTGTTATGCCCCATACACACGGTCGGATTTTCCCTCGGAAAATGTTCGATGGGAGCTTGTTGTCGGAAATTCCAACCGTGTGTAGGTTCCATCTGACATTTTCCATCGGAATTTCCGTCACACAGAATTTGAGATCTGGATCTCAAATTTTCCGACAACAAAATCCGTTCTCCTAAATTCCAATCGTGTGTAGACAATTCCGACGCACAAAGTTCCACGCATGCTCAGAATCAAGTACGAGACAAAATCGCTCGGTCTGGTAAAACTAGCGTTTGTAATGGAGATAGCACATTCGTCACGCTGTAATTTTTAAAATCTTTTAATGCAGTGCATTCTCTTCTTCTTTAGAATGTTAGAATAATGAAGTTGTTTTGCTGCTGATATTCACACAGAGTTCTGAAAAAATTATTTCTTTATTATTTCTCGTGATCTCCTGAATATTTTATTTTTTGGTTTTCGTCAGATCTCCATAATAATGTATTTAATTTTTGTTTATAGTGTTTGTTTTTGTTTTGTGTGTCAAGTTACCACAACACCATTATTATCTTGTATTTCTTTAACCTCAAGGAGGTTGGTTTGTGTTGGTGTCCCTTGTTAATTTGACATTTTATTTTGGAAATGTACCTGCCTACTCACAAACAAACTGTCCTTTTTGAAGTAAAACACATAGGCAAGTGTTTGTGAATACAAAATAGCCATTTATTATGGGTCATAATAAAATAAAGAGGAAGGCAACGCTGGAGAAACTGGTGAAATTGGCAAAGCCTTTGTACCCCAGGGCACACATCAACTATTTTACACCCAAAATTGGTAGCCTGAGGAGTCCATATAATAGTGAGCACAATCTGGTCCCGGACTACAAAAGATCAGGAACAGCAGCAGATGACATATATGTCCCCAGGCTGGGGTCATAGAGAAGGAGATCTGACAGGGAGTAGCCTCCATGGGTGTGCCACATCCCAAGTGCATAGAAAAAGCAAAAGTACACTAGGGTGGGATTTTAAAGGCACTACCACAAAATATTGCAATAAAAAATAATTTATTATATGACAAAAATATAAAGTAGAAAGAAGTTTATACAAAAATCACATGTATGAACAATAAACATAGATATGGATACAAATATGAAAACAATGCATTAAAGAGAACCATTGTTGGAAATGCATAATCTCACAGAACCAACGCGTTTCAGAACTTTTCCTTCATCAGGGTTCATTTCGTGAAAGTACATCTAAAGGTTACAGAATAAAAAATCCATGATTAGTTATAAATATGCAAATGAAATCATATAGTGCAGCGCTAAATAACGCAATCAATCATTAGAAATGTCCATAGATGGAAAAGACCAATAAATAACAACGGTGATGCAGGGTGCTTCATGCAAATCCAAAGTGATCTTCAAACTGTGCTCCCCTTTTGCCAGTCAGACCACTGAGGAAGTCCTACAGGACAATACGCGTGCAGATTGGTTTTATCCCGGTTTAGATGTCGCTGCAGCCGCCTTATCATTGTCATCTGTAATTAACATGCTCCTTCATGCCTAGCACTGGTCATAGTGCTATATATGTGAGTACCTGTCTTTTTAATAAAAGAAATCACTTTTTAAGCTATACAGAGAGCACTATGTATTTTCTTTGTTTATTCCATGCAAACTTGGAAGAAAATTGTTGAGCCCTATTTAAGAGAGTTCCAGCTTTCCAGTCAAGTTACCACCCTGACCACATACAAGTGGTGAAAGCGTATATGACCTTCCTGTTAGTTCAGGGGTCCCTTCAACAAGGTGAGCGGTTTGACTGGCAAAAAGGGGGAGCACAGTTTGAAGATCACTTTGGATTTGCATGAAGCACCCTGCATCACCGTTGTTATTTATTGGTCTTTTCCATCTATGGACATTTCTAATGATTGATTGCGTTATTTAGCGCTGCACTATATGATTTCATTTGCATTACTAGAAAGGATTTATATATTTGCCTTTAGTGTTTAGCAGCTCGGTTTGTGTTTTGATGGTTTTTGCGCTGACTGTTTGTCTTTTTGAATAGTTATAAGTATCAGCACCTCTGAAGGGAGCCAAGAGATGGAAAACACTTACTTCTAAGGCATTGATAGTGCATAGGTATCCAAATGATTAAAAGCGGGCTCACAGGTGTCCTCCCAGCAACGTCCACTCAAAAATTGGATCAAAAGTCCCCTGAGCTGTATCAAAGGAATGCCAGGGGGAAACAATGCCCCCAAGTACACTGGAAATTGTCACACCCCAAAAACCGGTGCGGCATGTGTGGGTGAGCTGGGGTCCAGAAGGCTAAGGACCCTAGATCAAACAGACACATCAAAAAGGAGGGAGAGGAAAAGGGAAGGGAATCATTAACTATACTGAAATATAATATGGTGACAAAATTATGTTAAAACCAAAACGACATACCTAATGTGGATATCTTTATGAGGTCAGGTAAGTAGGGGAGTAGGAGTCCGGACTGGAAGAACCAAGATGCTGTAAAAGTAAAAATAAAAAACCCAATTAGGTATAAGCATCCGCGATGAGGAGCAGGGCAAAGAGTAAGGCAGACACACGGAATAATATCCGTAGTTTGGGAGACGAGTACAGATCCCAAGGTGCAAAGAGTATGTTAGTGAAAACTAAATTTACTTGAACAGCCAAGCGGAGAGATACAGACCGGACATCCCAACCCTACCTGATGCAATTACTTAATAAGCTGGGTTATATAGACCCAGCTAAGGCAACCATCAGCTGATTCCAAATAGGGATCAGCTGGATGGGTATGTGCCTAAAGTCAATCCCACCTCATCATCCAACAGCTGACTCCTCATAAGAGTCAGCTCGATGGGGGAATGTCTAGTTTCGAACCAGCCAATGGGCCCCCTGAGCATTGGCTGCGCCATGCCCACCCACCACGTTGGCCCCGACGACGCTCCGCGCATGTGCTACAGCCAAGCTGGAACGCAGAAGCAGACATACGTCACGCCGCGGCGTCACGGAGTGGCGCGCCGCAGTCGGCTCCCACTGGCACGGCAAACCCACCCTGGTGACAGTCAAAGAGACTGATCCAGGAATGGGAAGGAGGCGCACCAAGAGAGATGCCCCCTGCGTCTTTTGTCAGAGCAGACTGAACCCAGGCCATCACTTTCTTGCCTTACTTCCACTCTTCCTTCCTCGCTTGCTTCCAGCCTGTGGCTGTGGTGTTGGAGGTGTGGCAGGAGGTGGAGGAGGAGGATGGTCCACTTCACACAGGTGTGTTTTGGTTGTGATTTGGCCCCTCAACCCCTTATTTAGGGTCATATAAATAATTTCCTCACACAAGAGGCATTGGTCCTCCTCCATTTCCTGCATTTTGCTGGCAGTCATGCAGGCAAAGGCCTCTTGAAGAGTGGGGGTGGGTCTGAGGGGCGCCTTAGCCTCCCGAATCAGCCCAAGCGCTGCCTCCAGCACATTCCTCCCCTTCCTGGGTCTTTTGGTTGGAAGGCGGAGGGGAGGGACCTGGGATTCTGTCAGGCTACTACTGGTCCTGGCCACCTCCTGGCTGCCACTTATCCCCGCCACCTCCTGGCTGCCACATTCCACAGCCTCCTCCTGGCTGCCACATTCCATGCCCTCCTCCTGGCTGAGGCTTTCCTGTGTATGAAAAAAGAACATAGATTACGTTTTTTGTTCATCAATCACACACAACTTTCAGCTCATGACTGTTGCAAATTGAATGTTAACAAATAGAAAAGACTATCATTCTGACCCCTGCATTTTTCCTTCTTGTCCCAAACATTTTTGGCCACTACTGTCTATTGATATGTAAAACACTCTTTTAAATCAGCAGTTAGTGATCAATAATAACATCTATTTACATTATTAATTTTACGACCAGAAATATGTTGAACAATGCTATACCTGACTCAAGCCAGGCCCCTCCACTTCTTCTTCCTGGCTGGAAGGCCCAGGTTTGACGTCGGAAGCCTCAGCTGGGGTGGAAGGAAGTGTGGAAGGAAGAGTGGAAGGAAGGGTTGAGAGGGATTGCCTGACTTCAGCCTGGTCTGTCAGAAAACACAGTCTATCATAGTACCACAGCCTGGGGACATAATTGGCATCTGCTGCTGCTCCTGATCTCATGGATTCCTGGACCTTATTACACTCCCTATTATAAGTGAACCTCAGGCCACCAATTTTGGCTTTTAAATAGGCAATGTTTGCTGTGGGGACCACTGGCTTCACCAACTCCAGCAGTTTCTCCAGCGCTGCCTGCCTCTTTTGTTTATGATTATAATGCGGATGTTTCACCTGCCACAGACAGGGCAGCTCCCTGTACTTGTCTATGAATATGGGGAGGAAGTTGTGGTCATTGGAGCCATCCATTTTCTCTGCAAGACACATTTTCATTCTGCAATTACCCATCAAGATAATAAGAGAACAAAACTTTAAACAGTACCATTTGAAAGTATTCAGGCAGGCCCTTGGACTACGTGTTTGGTTAATTCATCCATAAATATGACCACAAAAGAGGTAGGTATAGTGTGTATGGGTTGGGCAAAGTCAGCAGATAGAGGATTGGTATCGGTTGACTTAGTGGTTGGGGGGAGGGAGGGTTCCAAATGAGTTTGGGACCCCCAAAAAAAGCCTCAGGCACTCTGCATGAATTTAAGGACACAAATAACATTTGTACACATTTTAGGGGGTGTTTAGGATAAAGCACTATAATTGACTGACAAATTACATTGTTAAGTGACTAGGCTAGGTTGTATGGGCCCAGGATAGCATGCAGGGGGGTTAGTGAAACTCCTCCCTGACCTGTTCATGGACTGGGCTTGGGTCAAAGTAATAAGAACCCCAACACCAAGCCCCTGCACAGCACAAACTGTACAACGAGTACATAACCGCAACATGGCTTCAAAACGGTCGGCTAGTCAGAACGAACTAACAGAACGCACTGAAAAACAGAAAGGCCTGAGAAGAGCGAGCTGAAAATCAGAAACGAGCGGACAAGAACGCACTGCAAAATCAAATACATACTATAAAATATGCACTGAAAAACAAATGCGAACTGACTACACACACTGAAAACCAGATACGAACCCACAAGCACAAACTGAAGAGCAGTAACGATCTGAAAAGCACGAGGCTGAAAAGCGCAAATCGTCTCCCACCAAACTTCTACTAAAAAGAGTGTAGCAGAAGGAGCCCAACGGGTGGCGCACTGGCTATTGAAATTCCCTTTTCTAGTGCCATTGTACGTGTTGTACATCACCGCGTTCTGGATGTTCGGAATTTCTGACAAGATTTGTGTGACTGTGTGTATGCAAGACAAGTTTGAGCCAACATCCGTCAGAAAAAATCCATGGATTTTGTTGTCGGAATGATGTAAACCCATCTAGGGGCATCATGCATTTAGGGGCATCAAGCACTTGGGCATTAATTCATTTTTCTTTAGACAAGCTTTCACATATTTGTTCCATTTTCCCTCTGTTTTACCCTGTGTATATCTTCTGTTTTTGTGTCTCTTGTAAAGCGCTTTGAAAAGCTAAATTTAAAGGCACTATATAAAATAAAGTTTATTATTATTATTTCATTGGCCACAATAATAATTTATTCTGTCCAATGAAATTAATTAACACTCAAGCTCATTAACGTTAAAGTGCATCTAGATGAGTTAGCATGCATTTACACTTGTCAAGCATTTTATCTGCCAAAACGCTGCTGCTCATGAATGTGATGGCGGTGTTTCTTTTTTTTTGCCTAAACTAGCAAGTATCAGTATTTTAACCACTTGCCGATCAGCCTCCGCAGTACTGCGGCAGAATGGCACAGCTGGGCGACACAACGTTTTGTAATGTTGCTTCGCCCTGTGGCCAATAGGGGGCGCACTCGCCCCCCCTGAGCCAATGCGAGTGCCCGAGTGTGTGAACACAGTTTCCAGTTTTCTAAGGGAAGAACAGACAGATCGTCTGTTCATACAAATTATGAACAGCGATCTGTCATCTTCCCTGCACAGTCCCCTCCCCCCTTCAGTCAGAACACACACTAGGGAACACAATAACCCCTTGATAGCCCCCTAGTGTTAACCCCTTCACTGCCAGTAATATTTTTACAGTAATCAATGCATTTTTATAGCATTGATCGCTGTATTAATGCCAATGGTCCCAAAAATGTGTCAAAATTGTCCGATGTCTCTGCCATAATGTTGCAGTCCCGATAAAAATCGCAGATCGCCCACATTACTAGTAAAAAAAATAATAATGATAAAAATGCCATAAAACTATCCCCTATTTTGTAGACGCTATAGCTTTTGTGCAAACCAATCAATATACGCCTATTGCAATTTTTTACCAAAAATATGTAGAAGAATACATATCGGCCTAAACTGAGGAAAATTTTTTTATATATTTTGGGGGGATATTTATTATAGCAAAAAGTGAAAAAGAATGCTTTTTTTCAAAATTGTCGCTCTGTATTTTTTATAGCGCAAAAAATAAAAAATGCAGATGTGATCAAATACCACCAAAAGTAAGTTCTATTTGTGGGAAAAAAAGGACGTCAATTTTATTTGGGTGCAACGTCGCAGGACCGCGCAAATGTCAGTTAAATCGACGCAGTGCCGAATTGCAAAAAGTGCTCTAGTCAGGAAGGGGGTAAAATCTTCCGGGGCTGAAGCGGTTAAAAGTCAGCAGTTACAGTACTATAAATCCAGGTGAGGTTCATTTTTAAAGATATCTCCCAAGCATTTCATCATAAGGATTGGTGTTTTTCCGAAATGATATAAAATGGACAACCTTCTCCCTACTGAACAGTATTCCTTAAAATGATTCTAAAGGCAGAAGGTATTTTTTTTACGTTAATGTATTCTATGCATTGAGATAAAAAAACCATCTGCAAGCAGCTCCCATCCTCAGCCCCCCTAAATGCTTACCTGAACATTATCTCGATACAGTGATCTGCACAAGAGCAGAGGGTCTCTCTGCTCTCTCTCTCTCCTCATTGGCACAGACCCAGCAGCAGGAGCCATTGGCTGCAGTCAGTCACAGCCAGTGAGGAGAGAGCAAGAGGTGTGGCCGAGATGCACCCTGTGTTTCTTATGGACATGGACACACAACGCCGACTTGGGAGTGAGCATGCATGAGTGCCTCCATAGCAAGTGGCTTGCCATGGAGGCACTCAGCAGGGGGGGGGGACAGGATTGCAAGCTGGGGACTGAAGAAAAGGAGGATCGGGGGTGCTCTGTGCAAATTTGTTGCACTGAGCAAGTAAGTATAACATGCTTGTTATTTTTTTTAAATGAGATATTAGAATCACGTTAAAAATAGTTGTTTTTATTTTTTTTTTTCCATTGGTGCATGTCCCGCATGGCACTACCCAACTCCCTATCTCTTTTGTTTAACAATCCCTTGCCTATTAGCCAAGGGAAAATGGCCAGAATTGATTTTCAAGATTCACCCCTGATTGACTTCAGTAAGGTTTGAATTAATGTTTCACAAAACTTATTTTAAAAAAAACTGAATTCAGAACCTTAAAGAGGGAGTCCCACGAAAAAAAAAAAAATTAAACGTCAGCAGCTACAAATACTGCAGCTGCTGACTTTTAAAATATGGACACTTACCTGTCACAGGGTCCAGCGATGACGGCACCCGAGGCCTTGCGGCTTCACTTCCCGGTTCCCTACTGCGCATGTGCGAGTCGCGCAGTGCAGTCTGAATGGTCCGTGCTGTCTCTGGGACCCGTGTGTGTCCCAGCAGACAGTGCGGCGCGACAGGAAGAGGCATAGACTCCCAATCCGATCCGAAAACGGATGGAAAAGTAGGGTTTTCCTCCGTTACACTTTTCAGATCGGAGTGGGTCGGATGTCAGCGGACATGTCACCGATCGTGTGTACACAAATCCGACGCACAAAGTGCCACACATGCTCAGAATAAATAAAGAGATGAAAGCTATTGGCTACTGCCCCGTTTATAGTCCCGACGTACGTGTTTTACGTTACCGCGTTCAGAATGATCAAATTTTCCGACAACTTTGTGTGACCGTGTGTATGCAAGACAAGTTTGAGCCAACATCCGTCTGAAAAAATCCTAGCATTTTGTTGTCGGAATGTCCGATCAATGTCCGACCGTGTGTACGGGGCATAACAGTGGGAGTCGAACAAACTTCAGCACTCCTACTTTGATCAAAAACCAAATAAAACTGATATCACTCTGTTATCCCAGCCGACTGGCCACAATGTTTACAGATGCTGATTAGGTTGAATTTTTCTTCATCAAACACATTAAGGACTACAACAAAATAGCGCCCATCTGAATACTGCCTCGGCATATAGTGAGCTCCTCTTAGTAATACATTTGGCTGCAGCTTGGCCTCTTACCCATGGGAGAACCCTATCTAACATGTTTCACCCAGTAGGAGCATAATTATAGAGGCCTCTACGATTAGGTAACTACTGGGTGAAACATGTTACATAGTTACATAGTTACATAGTAGGTAAGGTTGAAAAAAGACACAAGTCCATCAAGTCCAACCTATGTGTGTGATTATATGTCAGTATTACATTGTATATCCCTGTATGCTGTGGTCATTCAGGTGCTTTTCTAATAGTTTTTTGAAACTATCGATGCTCCCTGCTGAGACCACCGCCTGTGGAAGGAAATTCCACATCTTTGCTGCTCTAATGCTGCGTACACACGACCAGTCTTTCCATCGAACTGAACTCCGAAGGACTTTTCGACGGAGTTCCGCCGAAACGGACTTGCCTACACACGATCACACCAAAGTCCAACCGTCTAGAATGCGGTGACGTACACCAGGTCCGACGGCACTATAAAACGGAAGTTCAATTAGATAGTGTGCCACCCTTTGGGCCCCTTCTGCTAATTTTGTGTTTATCTCGTGTTAGTAGAAATTTGTTGAGAGACGATTCGTTCTTTTCAGACTCGTGTTTTGTTGTTCAGTTTGTGCTTGTGGGGTTTGTATCTGCTTTTCAGTGCGTGTAGTGAGTTCGCATTTGTAAATTCAGTGCGTTCTTGTCCACTCATTGCTGATTTTCAGCTCGCTCTTCACAGGCCTTGCTGTTCTTCAGTGCGTTCTGTTAAGTTTGTTCTGACCAGTCGACCGTTTTGAAGCCATGTTGCATGTACGTACTCATCGTTGAGTTCGTGCTTTGCTTGGGCTTAGTGTTGTAGTTAATTCTTCGACTCAGGCCCAGTCCATGAACAGGGTGGGGAGGAGTTCATGGACCAAGAATTGGTTACTCCAGCATGACCAATTCTCTCACATGCCTTTGCTTCGTGAGATCCAGGAGAATAATCCTGATGGTTTCAGGAACTTTCTCAGGATGACGGACCTCATTTTTCACCATCTGTTGGCTTTGCTGACCCCTTATATCAGCAGGCAGAATACCTGCATGAGGCAAGCCATGACTCCGGAGCAGTACTTGGCGACTGGGAGAAGCCTGCAGGACCTTAAGTTCTCGACAGGCATCTCCCCCCAGGCTCTGGGAATCATTATCCCAGAGACCTGTTCTGCTATAATTCAGGTCCTGCAGAGGGACTATATTAAGGTAAGATTTATCCTTTAACATCACATTTTATTGTATTTAATGTTTGCTAATGTATTGTATTTCTTTTCTCAATCCCTATTTACCACGATTGCAATATGCTGTGAATGTCCCCTTTGTCCTCATGCATGCTGTAATCTTTTAATGCTCCTTTTTTGTCCTTCATGCATATTTGCCCTTACTAACCTCCCCAGCATGCTATGCTGGGCCCATATCCACCTAGTCTAGTCACTTAACAATGCATTTTGTCAGATCCATTGTAGTGCTTTACCCTAAACACCCCCTTAAAATGTTTCCAAATGGTCTGTGTGTCCTTAAATTCATTTATAAGCCCCCCCTTAAAATGTTTCCAAATGGTCTGTTAGTCCTTAAATTAATTTATAAGCCCCCCACCATAAAATGTTTCCAAATGGTCTGTGTGTCCTTGAATTAATTTATAACCCCCCCCCCCCCTTAAAATGTTTCCAAATGGTCTGTGTGTCCATAAATTAATTTATAACCCCCCCTCCTTAAAATGTGTCCAAATGGTCTGTGTGTCTTTAAATTAATTTATAACCCCCCCCAAATGTTTCCAAATGTCTGTGTGTCCTTAAATTAAATTATAATCCCCCCCCCCTTAAGTTTTATCAATGGGCCATCAGAGGAGGTGAGGAATCTGATAAGTGGGCCTTATATTTTAGTTTTTAAATAATACTTAAAATAAATGTTATACTGATGTTGGTCAAGAATGTTTTTTGTGTAATGTGCTTGCAATGTTATGTGCAAAAGTACTTATATTTTTTTTTCTTATTTGACTCCCCAGTTTCCTTCAACGCCACAGGAATGGCAGATTGTGGCATCCCATTTTGCCATCCGTTGGGACTTTCCCAACTGTGGAGGGGCTATAGATGGGAAGCACGTCCACATCGTACCAGCACCCCATTCAGGGTCATACTATTTGAATTATAAGGGGTTTCATAGTATCGTGTTAATGGCGGTGGTGTCGGCACAATATGAATTTCTGTATGTGGACGTGAGGAAGAATGGCCGGATGTCGGATGGAGGAGTCTTCGCCCAGAAGGAGTTCAACCAGCGTCTCCAGAGTGGTGGCCTGGGATTGCTACCTGACACGGATAACATGGAAGGACTCCCCTTTGTCTTCATTGTAGATGTCTGGGCGAGCACCTGATGAGGCCATTCCCGCAAAGGACCCTCACCCCGGAGAGGAGGGTTTTTAACTACCGGCTGGCCAGAGTGAGAAGAGTTATGGGGAATGCCTTTGGGATAATGGCCAGCCAGTTCCACCAGTTTCTGACAGCAATCCATATGGCGGACTACAAACTTAATCATATCGTCCTAGCATGCTGCATCCTGCACAATTTTTTAAGAAAAAATTCTAGAAATTATATTGCCTCAGTTGGGCCAGAGGCCGGACTTATTCCAGAGAATCCTCTGACGGGCCTGGATACTGGCCGTACTGGCTTGGCCCCCCAAAGCACCCATGAAGTTAGGGATAAATATGTTAATTTTTTTACAGGTAGGGGGGCCATTGCAATGCCAGACAATATCTAATTTTTATTAATTAAAAAAATGATAAGATAAAATCTCGAAATGTATTTATTGCTTGCTTTTCTTTTTGGCTGTCTCCTAGGTTCTCCTAGTGCACTTGTAGTGCCAAGTGTATTTTCCTTTAGTAAACAAGCCCCATTACTTACAAAACTGGTATTGAGCATTGAAAGAAGAAGCCACACATTGTTGATTAGGAAACTTTTTAATCTGTGCACATTCACATGTGCGTTTATAATTTTTTTTTAAATATATATTTCTTTTTTTAACAATATATATATATATAATTTTTTTTTTAAACTTTTTTTTTTTTAAACAGTCAAGTTTTAAAACATAACATACACACAACTCTGGAACGTACAAAGTTCAACATCTAGAAAATGAAGGCAATATCTGACATTATAGTGTCAAAAATGTCTTGATATTGCCAAAAATCAGATGGGGTCATGTCACCCCTGTAAAAGCCAAATTTTGAAGATGCACACAAATTGGGATTCCAAATGGGTAATGTCAACATGTGCTATCTCCCATCATGGGGGATCAATGGACGTGTTTAGTGGGCGCAATCCCTTCCTCTCACCTACTAGCGTTATGAGGAAGGGGTTGCACCCACAAAACGCGTACATTGAGATCCCCTGATGGCAGATAGCACAAGTTGACACACTGTGTGCATCTTAAAAATTTGGCTTTTAAAATTGTAAAAAAATAAAAGCACAGATTGTGGTCATCTAAAAAGGAAATGAAGAACATCATTGATTTCGTTTTAGGGAAAAAGGGATTAAATTCTCCCCAAAACATCGATCATGTTCTTCATTTCTTGCTGCATGATGTCCAGGCGATTGCGCATGATGTCCAGGTGATTACCCATTCCATCGATCTCCTCATTCCAGGCCATGATCTGGCCAATGATTCTTTGGGTGCTGTCGCTTGTAAATGACGTCACACGTCTTTTTATATTTTGTTCACCTGTCTGATCTTTTAACATTGGTGATATAATAAATAAAAAAGTTTTTCTACATATATCAGTGTTGGTGGTCTTTCAAAGTCCCATTTAGGGGGTATTTTTTCTTGGTTTGTTTAATCAGGGATGGGACCACCACACTTTTCCTGACATGGTGGAAGCCTCTCTCTTTTTCTGCAAATGATTCGGCCGCTTCCCCTTCCACAACCAGCACATCACCTAAAATTGATGAAAAAACATGTATTTCGAAATTTGCAGGCATACATAGATTACCTGAAGCTGGGTTGTCAGACATTCACCTGGTGGGGTGCACATCTCGCCCACTTCCTCCACCTCTCCTTCCTCAAGATCCTCGGGGGTGGGGCTTGGGATAATTTGCCAATCAGCTTGGCAATGTTGGGGGTCCCTGGTATCCTCTGACTGCTGTCTGATTCTTTTCTCCCCTATGAGAATGAAGCAAAAGGTATACTTAGCACACAGATATTTGTGTCCAGTAATAGGAATATGAAACATTGCTTTGAAGTGGTGTAAAATTGTCTGTTTGGGCAGAGATCCAAGTTGAAGACATAATTAAAATCTCCTTTTAGCCAAGCTGGAATACTTACCTTTTTTTGGCCAAGTTTCACAGATAGAGACACCCCAAGTATCTACTGGAGCACCTGTGTGGGTTACCCTAAAAAATGTATTCTGGTGTCCCACACTAGTGCTCCTGAGTCCAGATGTGTAAACAGCTGCCGAGTGTCCTCTCCTTACATTCCACTGAATGAAGTTTGCTATTCATTCTAGTTTCAAACACATCTAGACAACAATGTCCTAAACTTCTTTTAATAAGACAAATTAGCAGGACCAAAATGTTGTTGAAGCCCTGTATCAACTAAATACACCATATATATTTTCAAACAAAGTTTCCTATGAACAATGTTTCCTACGAACGATTACTGTGTCCACGAACATGAAAGTAGCCATTTAAAACTGTACAACAGTAAAGAAAAGCACATGGAGCAGCATGCAAGTTAATAATCAGAATAGGAACACACGACAAGTACTTATTTTTTTGAAGCACTTTCTTTATTCTTCTGTACTGATCCCTAAGTTTAAGGTCGGACCAGCGTTTCCTTAATTGGTCTTTGGAGCAGCGTACCCCAAAATTCTGCTGCAGAGTCTTCACAACTTCTGACATGATTTTGGCCTTGCGCAAATTCGGGTGGGTGTACGGTCAATGCTTCCCATCATAATCGTTCCTCCGCAAGATGTCCACCATCTCCACCATCTCTTCAAAGGCCATATTGGAGGCCTTAAATCTCTTCTTCCCAGATCGGGACGTTTCGGGCTCCGGGCTTTCCTTGCTACTGGAATAATTTCCAAACACCTGCTGTGTCTCCGCCATGTTGCTCCTACTGCACACCATAGAGAGAAGGGGTGGGGAATATTTGTTAAAAAGAACTTCAGGGGCAGGCGATGCAGGTGGAGTTTCACGCATGGCGCAGTGTATATAAAGCTAACACGCATGTGCCATACGAACATACGTACGTTTTGTGCGTAGAGAGAAGGGGCGGTGAATATTCGTGAAAAAGAACGTCAGGGGCGGGCGAGGTTAAAAAAATAAAAAAACTAATTATAATGTTATTGTGGTAACTTGACACAAAAAAAAAATATGGAGATCACTAGAAAATAATTTTAAAATAATCCTAAAAAAAATATCTTGATATTATATCTTGATATTATGGAGATCGGGCTTTTAAAAAATACAATATTATTCATGAGATCAGGAGAAATAATTCAGAAATCAGTTTGTGTGAATATGAGCAGCAAAACAACTTTGTTCTTCTAGCATTATAAAGAAGACAATAATGCGCTGCAATAAATGATCACAGAATTTGCAGCATGAGGAATGTGCTAGCTCCAATACGAACACTAGTTTTACCAGACCGAGTGCTTCTGTCTCGTACTTGCTTCAGAGATTGCATTGTTTTTGGTCCGTCGGAACAGCATACAGACGAGCGGATTACTTGATAGGAACTGGTTCCGGCGGGGTTTCCTGCGGAGTTCCGTCGGAAAGATTTGAAACATGTTCCATTTCTAAAGTCCATCAGATTTTTCGGTCGTGTGTACACGGCAATACAGTAAAGAAACCTCTACGTAGTTTATGGTAAAACCTCTTTACTACTAATTTTAATGAGCGGCCATGTGTCTTGTTATACTCCCTTCCGCAAAAAAGTTTTATGCCTATTGTGGGGTCACCAGTACGGTATTTATAGATTGACATCATATCCCCTCTCAAGCGTCTCTTCTCCAAAGAGAATAAATTCAGTGCTCACAACCTTTCCTCAACTAATATCCTCCAGACCCTTTATTAGCTTTGTTGCCCTTCTTTGTACTTGCTCCTATTCTAGTACATCCTTCCTGAGGACTGGTGCCCAGAACTGAACAGCATATGCTAGGTGCATCCGGACCAGAGTCTTGTTGTCACGGTCTGGAGTCAGGCTCAGAGGCCAGTAGCTATAGCAGCAGAGCAGGTATTCACACAGGTCACTGGCTGATGACACGGGTTCACCTGAAGTGCGGAGTCTAAGCACTAACCGGTATTCACCAGAGCTCCTGATGGTGGACATGGGCTTTGCTGAGTGTTAGTGCCCGGTCGCGGTCCCCAGGATAGCCCCACCAGAAGGTGAGCAAGCTGGGGTCCGGTAGAAGATATAACAGGTAGGGATCAAGCAGAAGCGTAGTCGAGAAACAAGCCAAAAGTCGGTAACAAATAGTTGCAGGTTGGGATACAGCAGAAGCGTAGTCGAGGAACGAGCCAAATAACAAACGGTAACGAATGGTAGCGAAGATAAGGTCGGCAGCAGGAGAGACAGGAGCAAGATATTGGCTGGTGAAGGCACAATATTCTGGCAACCAGGAAATGCAGAGACATAGCTTAAATCAGAAAGTTCATGGGAGGAGCAAAGGATTCAAGGTTCAAGGCAAACAAGATTCAAGACAAGATCATTCAAGGAATTGTCTAAGGAACTATCCAAGGAACTGTCCAAGGAGCTGTCCAGCATTCCAGGTGGCTCAACAAGCAGAGTCACCGCTAGTGGCACCAGAGGTCCCAGGCTCCAGGTCCTAACAGTACTCCGCTCCTTCCAGAATGTCTCCTGGATGTCTTAGGGCCAGGTTTCTGAAGAAACCTCTGGTGGAATTCCCTTGTTAATCTAGGGGCATGAACATTCTTTTCAGGCTCCCAAGAATTTTCTTCTGGTTCATAGCCTTCCCATTGAACCAAATATTGCAAATTGTTCCTAGAGATCCTGGAGTCAATAATTTTTATCACCACAAATCTTTCTTCACCCTGTACCTCAACAGGTGGAGGAGGAGGATGAAAAAGTATTTTCATGAAATGGTTTGAGTAGCGATATATGAAAAACAGGGTGAATCTTCATATTGTCAGGAAGTTTTAGGCGAAAAGTGACCGGGTTGATTTGAGCAGAAATCTCAAAAGGTCCCATAAACTTTTGACCCAACTTAGCACATGGAACTTTTACATTTTTGGTAGATAACCAAACTTTCTCACCTATGTGAAAGGTGGGAATAGACCTACAATGTCTGTCAGCGGCCTTCTTGTAATATTCCTGCACCTCCTTCACATCAGAGATCTCACATGGGGCATAAGCAGTATTCCTGTCCTGAGTGCGGGAAATGTTTTTCAGATAAGTCCGGTCTTTACACACATCAGAGATCTCACATGGGGGAGAAGCCGTATTCCTACCCTGAGTGTGGGAAAAGTTTTTCACAGAAGTCGCATCTTGACACACATCAGAGATCTCACACGGGGGAGAAGCCGTATTCCTGTCCTGAGTGCGGGAAATGTTTTTCAGATAAGTCCGGTCTTTCCACACATCAGAGATCTCACATGGGGGAGAAGCTGTATTCCTGCCCTGAGTGTGGGAAATGTTTTTTACAGAAGTCGCATCTTGACACACATCAGAGATCTCACACGGGGGAGAAGCCGTATTCCTGTCCTGAGTGCAGGAAATGTTTTTCACAAAAGTCCATTTTCTCCTGGATCTCATGTAATGAAGTTAGTCTGTTGGTAACAACAGGAATTGAAGTTGAGATAAGGAGATCAGGAATAAAAACTGGATGATACCCGGTGTTTTAAGAAAAATGGGCTTTGGGAAGTGGAGCTATGTTTAGCGGTATTATAAGCAAACTCTGCCATAGGAAGGTAGCCCACCCAGTCATCCTGAAGATAACTCATGAAAAATTGAAGGTATTAGACTGCGGATGAAAAGCCGAGGACAGATTAATTGTTACACCCAAAGCTGAGCAAAAACTTCTCCAAAATTTTGAGGTAAACTGTACCCCTCTGTCAGACACCACGCCATCAGGAATTCCACGAATTTTAAAAACTTCTGTAACCATTACCTCAGCAGTATGTTCGGTGGAAGGTACCCCCTTAACTGGAATAAAATGAACCATCTTAGTGAGACGGTCAATGACTACCAGAATGGTGGTCATCCCTTTAGAAAGAGGAAGGTTGACCACAAAGTCCATAGAAGTTGACCCCCATGGTCTTGATGGAACAGACAGGGGTAGAAGTAACCCCAGAGGAGAAGCTCGGGGTGTCTTATTGCGGGCACAGGTTAGATATGAAGCCACATAACTCTTTACATCTTTCTTGTACCCAGGCCACCAAAAGGAACGTGATAAGAGTTCTTCTGTCTTAGAAACAAACCCCAAAATGACCAGCAAGTTTAGAGTCGTGTACCACCCTGAGGGCTTCTACCCGAACTGATTCAGGTACATAGAGGCAATGCACCTCAATGAGTCCAAAAACCATTGTTGTACTTGAGGTTAATGTCCTTAGGGGGATTATTAAGAACTGGGTCATTCTCATACCCCCTTCTTGAGAAAATTAAGAAATGTCTTAGAACTCGTGGCACCTAGAAAGTTCTTTTGAGGCAGGATTGTACATTCAGAGTTGCTTTCCTGGAGAGGCCCAGACAACATCTATGATAGGGCATCAGCCTTATCATTCCTTGACCCAGGGTAGTATGAGATAACAAAATTAAACCTGGAGAAAAAAAGGGTCCAATATGCTTGTCTAGATGGCAACCTTTTAGCAGACCTAATAAATTCTAAATTTTTATGATCGGTGAGAACGGTTACAAGGTGCTTAGCCTCTTCCAGCAGATGCCTCCACTCAGAAAATGCTTCCTTAATTGCCAGCAGCTCCTTGTTTCCAATTTCATAATTCTTCTCAGCTGAAGACGTCAGTCGTGAGAAATAAGCACAAGGATAAAGCTGCATTTTGTCTCCAATTTGCTGAGAAAGGATAGCTGCCACAGCAGAATTAGAAGCATCAACTTCTACGGTGAAAGGTAGTTCTGTATCTGGATGTACCAGTATTGGTGCAGAAGTGAAGAGAGTTTTCAGTTTACTAAAGGCAGCTTGTGCCTCAGGTGACCACAAACAGGGCATCCCTTTCTTTGTCAGCTGTGTAATTGGAGCAATTACCGTGGAGAACTTCCTTATAAATCTTCTGTAAAAGTTGACAAATCCAACAAATCGCTGTATCTCGTTAACATTCCTAGGGAAAGGCCAATCCACCACTGCTTTGATCTCATCAGGATCCATGCTTACCCCTTCAGAAGAGATTATGTATCCCAAGAACTGGATCTGAGTTTGTTATGCTTGCGGTGTTCTTCCAAAGTATCACAGAAAATGAGAATGTCATCCAAATATGCTATTACAAACTGATCAAGCAAATCTCGAAAAGTATCATTAATAAAATGTTGAAAAGTTGCGGGAGCATTGCAAAGCCCAAAGGGCATGACAAAGACTCACCGTTGCTGAGGACGTCATGTGACGAAGCGCGCACAACGGCATCACGCTCTGTCAGTCAGCTCCAGGGCATATGAGAGAGGAGTACGCTGTTCAGCTGTTCAGCGGCTGGTGGACACACACCCCCACCTCATTTTTTATGTTCGTTTGGAGGGACCTTTTAAACTTGCATACTGCCCAGTAACTATTGCTGTCCTATTCCACCTGGACAGAGATATACACAATAGTATCTGGACTTTTTAGTTTCATTTTTTTATTTATTACTTTTTACTTTTAGAAAATCATCTTTGCTGGTTTAGTTCTGTCTACTTGTACTTTTTTTTTATGCCCAATATTCCTGTTTTGTGGGCACATATGTTTTTAAATAAAGTGGTCATACTTTATTACGCCATGGAAGCTCTTTTTTTCTTGAATATATGAGGGGAAGCAACACCTCTATGGATTGAAAAGCACAGGAGACATCCAGCACAATACATAGCAGCAAGACGATCCATTTCCCAACACAGTTGCACTACCCCGGCGTGGGGCCTGGGGAGCTGATTACAGCACAAGTATCTACCAGATGAAGCAGCAAGTGAAGTGACCCAGCATACTACACCACAGGCATTATACCCCTGGTGGGGTTCTGGGAGTTGGTGAGTAGGCAACCAAAAGGGGGAGCACGAGAGTCACCTGACAAATTGTTTGCAACACCAAAGTCACCATTGGGAATCTGAATAAGTTATATAACACCAATATATGGACTGTCACAATAAATGTTGGAGATCTAACTGCTGGATTTTCTGTGCTACTATTATCTGTTCTGTGTGCCTGCAATTATAACTTATGTCTAATACACATATGGTATCAGTTTAGGATAGCACAACCTATATGCACATCACCGCATTGGTATATGGTTTCTAGCAAATGCACACTATGGAATATAGCCTCTGGCTTCTTTTCCAGACGCTGTAGGACCAATTATGCTGTGCGACACCTGATGTTTGTCATATACCTTCCACAGCATATGATTATTGGACACATACTTAATAGCTGTGGTACCACTCATACTATAAGGGGGATTTATATATGTTGCATACCCTATAGATTTATAACTACAAGCAGGGGGTGCTATAATTTAGGCTATCCCAGTATATAATTTTTTAGGTAGCGCCAATATACCCTAACTCTTTATTCTCATACGCTCTGCAAAGTACCTTACCAGGGACTTTGTGTAAGGGAGGCAGCAACCTGTGGTTTCTGACCCTATAGACGTGTCCTAAAGCGCAGTTTTGTTCCGTATATTCTCAAAGACTCAAAATGTCCATATCTGGTTCTGAAAGCGGTTTTCCATTCATCTCCAGGACGAATGCGGACAAGGTTATATGCCCCCCGTAAATCTAATTTGTTAAAGAGCTTGGCGGAGCGGAGTCTCTCAAGCATTTCTGAAATCAGTGGGAGTGGATAGCGATTCTTAATTGTGATCCTATTTAAATCTCTGTAGTCAATACACGGACGCAGGGTGGAGTCCTTTTTCGCCACAAAAAATAAGGCTACCCCAGCAGGAGAAGTTGAGTGTCTGATAAAACACTTCTCTAGATTCCCATGAATCCACTCCCTGAGCACCTTCTGTTCAGGTTCTGATAAAGAATAAAGGCTACCAAATGGTATTTCTGCCCCTGGAAGCAATTCAATGGGACAATCATAAGAGCGATGAGGAGGCAGCTGATGTGCGTTCTTTTAATAAACGTCCTGAAACTCAAGATATTGTGGAGGTAGCTTGTCGTATGACTGGATAGTTGTCAAAACTGCTTGTAAATCTTGGGTTGGTGGAGGGCTTATTTGATAAGATTCTTTGCAATGTTTTTTGCAATGGTCAAATGTAAAGCTTAAAGAACGTGTCTCCCAGTTGATGGAGGGATTATGGATAGAGAACCAGGGAATGCCCGGGATAATAGGGAACTTGGGTGATGTGATCAGCTCAAAGCTGATAGTCTCCTGATGGTCAGTCTCAATTAGGAGTTTAAGCGGGATTGTCTCGTGGGTAACAGGTCCTGAAGACAAAGGTGAGCCATCCACAGTTTCCATATCAATAGGGGCGAGTTTATTTCTTATTTGAGTGTTATTACTTTGGGCAAATTCGATTTCTATGAAGTTTCCCCCAGCCCCTGAGTCCAGCATAGCAGAGCAAGGTATTTCATTGCTTTCAACTATAAGCCTTATAGGGATGACAAAATGAGTTGATAAAGAATTAACTTTATTTGCTTCCTGAATCAAAGGAGAGACTGACTGAGAAATTGAGTTTATTTGTTCAGATACTGTAACATCCGTTGCTGCAATTGTTCTTTTAAATTTATTGGGACAATTAACTGCGTAATGTCCAGAGTCTCCACAATAAAGACATAAGTTCTCTGAACGTCATCTTTCTTTCTCCTGAGTAGTAATAGATCTTTTAATAGCATTCACCTGCATAGGTTCAGGAGTGTCAGAATCAGGAAAAACTCTTGGACCCTTAGGAGGATACTGAGTAGTAGGAACCATTACTGCCTAGGATTCCCAGTCTCTCCTTTGTCCTTTCAGTAAGTCTCTGATCAATTCGAATACATAATTTAATAAAAGCCTTGAGGTCGTCAGGACTTTCTACTCTGGCAAGCTCATCTTTTACTTGTTACGAGAGTCCTTGACAGAACTGACTCTTTTGTGCTGCTGGATTCCAATTGGTATCTGAGATCCAACGTCAGAATTCAATTGTGTACTCTGCAACAGAGCGTCTACCCTGCCGTAAATTGTGCAATTTTGCCTCAGCAGTAGCGCATCAAAAACTTGGTTCATCGCAGTCACAAAAGAATCTAAATCATCCAGGATGACATCATCTTTCTCCACATAAGGGGAAGCCCAGGCAAAGGCTTCCTCAGTCAGGAGGTTGATAATAAACAGCACCTTTTTCCTGTCAGAAGTAAATGCAGCAGGTAGCATCTGAAGGTATATACGACATTGATTAAGGAACCCTCTACAATGGTGGCAGTCTCCGTTAAACTTGAGTGGTAGGGGCATTCGTGCATTAGTATCTACGGCAGCAGTATCTCGGGCATGAAAGTCCCGTAATTGTTTATGCAGATCAAGGACTTCCTCTTGTAGATCTTTCACTTCAGTTTGTAACTCAGAAAATTTTTCCTGGTAGTTAACACCAAACATCTGCAACTCAGTGATTTGCACCCTGAGAGGAGCCACAGCAGCTGCTACAAAGGCCTCCATGTTTTGGGCCAGAATATTCTGTCACAATCTGGAGTCAGGCTCAGAAGCCAGTAGCTATAGCAGCAGAGCAGATATTCACACAGGTCACCCTGGCTGATGACATGGATTCATCTGAGGTGTGGGGTCTAAGCACTAACCAGTATTCACCAGAGCTCCTGATGGTGGACATGGGCTTTGCTGCGTGTTAGTGCCAGGTCGCGGTCCTCAGGATAGCCCCACCAGGAGGTGAGCAAGCCGGGGTCCGGTAGCAGATATAGCATGTAGGGATCAAGCAGAAGCGTGGTCGAGAAACAAGCCAAAAGTCGGTAACAAATAGTAGCAGGTTGGGATACAGCAGAAGCATAGTCGAGGTACGAGCCAAATGTCGGTAGCGAAGATACGTTCAGCAGCAGGAGAGACAGGAGCAAGATATTGGCTGGTGAATAGGGTTGCCACATCATCCCTTTAATCCAGGACACATATTAATTACACAGGTTCTGGGGCTGATTTAATGCAGATAAGGCACCAAGTGAGTTTAATTACCACCTTAATCAGCCACAGAACCTGTGTAATTAATGTGTGTCCTGGATTAGGGGATGATGTGGCAACCCTACTGGTGAAGGCACAATATTCTGGCAACAAGGAAGTGCAGAGACATGGCTTAAATCAGGAAGTTCATGGGAGGAGCAAAGGGTTCAAGGTTCAAGGCAAACAAGATTCAAGACAAGATCATTCATGGCATTGTCCAAGGAACTATTCAAGGAACTGTCCAAGGAGCTGTCTGGCATTCCTGGTGGCTCAGCAAGCAGAGTCACAGCCAGACAAACCAGTAGTCCCAGGTTCAAGCCCAGGTCCTAACACTTGTAGAGTGCAAGAATTATCATTTTATCTCTGGAGTTGATTCCCTTTTTAAAGCATGCCAAAATTCTGTTTGCTTTGTTAGCAGCAGCTTGGCATTGCATGCCATTGCTGAGCCTATCATCTACTAGGACCACCAGGTCCTTTTCCATCCTATATTCCCCCAGGGGTTCTCCCCCCAGTGTATAGATTGCATTCATATTTTTGCCACCCAAATGTAATTATTACATTTTTCCACATTAAACCTCATTTGCCATGTAGTTGCCCACCCCATTAATTTGTTCAGATCTTTTTGCAAGGTTTCCACATCCTGCGGAGAAGTTATTGCCCTGCTTAGCTTAGTATCGTCCGCAAATGTTTACCCCATCCTCCCGGTCATTTATAAACAAATTAAATAGGATTGGTCCCAGCACAGAACCTTGTGGGACCCCACTACCTACCCCTGACCATTCCGAGTACTCCCCATTTATCACCACCCTCTAAGCTCACCCTTGTAGCCAGTTTTCAATCCATGTACTCACCCTATGGTCCATGCCAACGGACCTTATTTTGTACAGTAAACGTTTATGGGGAACTGCGTCAAATGCTTTTGCAAAATCCAGATACACCAGATGTTAGAGAGGGTTCCCCCCCTCAGTAGGAGACCAAGCTAAAGCCATTTTTTACTATACCGAGGAAGTGTGCGGACAGGTACCATTTTGTTATACGTCTACTTAGATACTTTATATTTGTCACAGGTACTTGAATAAATAAAGAGAACCATACAGCATCCATTTATATTATGTTAAATATATATTTTATTGTCTTGTATAAAAAGCTGATAAAGCATATTCATTACCCCATATAACATCTGCTTAAGTACTTACATCCCCCCTTGAATCTTTACTGATGGTACCAGGAAATTTTAAAAGATGCCAGCAGTCTTAGTTGTAAATTTGTAATAGAAAATGGTCACTGTCAGAACAGATTACATTCTCCAGTTAAATGTTTTTCCTAGTACAAATTGCTCTTGCTAATAAAGGGTAATTGCAAACAGCAAACATTATGCCTGATTACTCATAAGCATGTAATGCTATCACCAGTGACTATAATTTTATACTTCATAAGTCTGCTCTAGATCATTTGTCTGCTGTCAGGGTTGGTATACTTTAGACCAGTATACCATATTTCTGAATTGGCATCGCTTTGACATCATTAATATTTAAACATGAGCATCAAAATGCATTGAATTGATTTTGTATATGTGTCATTTAAAATTCTGAAAAGTTAAAGCTCCAGGATAAGCAAATGTTGCCTAAATACAAAAGATATGTATTCTTTCTTGGTGTGTACTATGCAGTAGTCAAGCAAGAAACACTCTCAGTGGCTTTCTGTTATCAAGACTTATGAGTGCTGCTCTTTTTCCTTGTGCAGAATGATTGGTCTTGTATCCATCCCCTAACAGGTACCCTGTAGTGGGTGGACCCACAACTCTTCTCTCTGTTCAGGCTATAGTATCTCACAAAAGTTAGTACACCCCTCACATTTTTGTAAATATTGTATAACATCTTTTCATGTAACAACACCGATGAACTGGCACTTTGCTAAAATGTAAAGTAGTAAGTGTACAGCTTGTATAACAGTGTACATTTGCTGTCCCCTCAAAATAACTAATCACAAAGCCAATAATGTCTAAACCGCTGGCAACAAAAGTGAGTACGCGCCTAAGTGAAATTGTCCAAATTGGGCCCAAAGTGTCAATATTTTGTGTGACCACCATTATTTTCCAGCACTGCCTTAACCCTCTTGGGCATGGAGTTCACCAGAGCTTCACAGGTTTCCACTGTTGTCCTCTTCCACTCCTCCATGACAACCTCATGAAGCTGGTGGATGTTAGAGAGCTTGCGCTCCTCCAACATCCATTTGAGGATGCCCCACAGATGCTCAATAGGGTTTAGGTCTGGAGACATGCTTGGCCAGTCCATCACCTTTATCCTCAGCTTCTTTAGCACGGCAGTGGTTGTCTTGAAAGGTTTGTTTGGGGTCGTAATCATGTTGGAATACTGCCCTGAGGCCCAGTCTCTGGGAGGGGATCATGCATTACTTCAGTATTTCACAGTACATGTTGGCATTCATGGTTCCCTTAATGAACTGCACTCAGACCATGAGACCCACCACCATGCTTGACTGTAGGAAAGACACACTTGTCTTTGTACTCCTCACCTGGTTCACGCCACGCATGCTTGACACAATCTGAACCAAATACGTTTATCTTGGTCTCATCAGACCACAGGACATTGTTCTTTAGTCTGCTTGTCTTCAGCAAACTGTTTGCAGGCTATCTTGTGTATCATCTTTAGAAGAGGCTTCCTTTTGGGATGACAGCCATGCAGACCAATTTGATGCAATGTGTGGCGTATGAGCACTGGGAGGCTGACCCCCAACACTTCAAACCTCTGCAGCAATGCTGGCAGCAGTCATACTTCTATTTCCCAAAGACAGCATATGGATATGATGCTGAGCATGTGCACTCAACTTCTTTGGTCAACCATGGTGAGGCCTGTTCTGAGTGGAACCTGTCCTGTTAAACCTCTGTATGGTCTTGGCCACCATTCTGCAGTTCAGTTTAAGGGTCTTGGCAATCTGCCTATAGCCTAGGTCAGAGAGTTATTTGCCATAAGGTGCCATGTTGAACTTCCAGTGACCAGTATGAGAGAATGAGAGCGATAACACCAGATTTAACACACCTGCTCCCCATTCACACCTGAGACCTTGTAACACTAACGAGTCACATGACACTGGGTAGGGAAAATGGTTAATAGGACCCAATGTGGACTTTTTCACCTAGGGGTGTACTAACTTTTGTTGCCAATATTGTAAAATATTTACAAAAATGTGAGGGGTGTAGTCACTTTTGTGAGATACTGTATGTACAGCACGTTGATGATGTCCTACTACTTTTATATAGTAATAACCCTTTCATGCCTATGCCTATTTCTGACATTTGTTGCTTGCAAGTTAAAAATCCGTATTTTTTTCTAGAAAATAACTTAGAACCCCCAAACATTATATATATATTTTTAACTTTAATAAAATTGTGATCATTGCAATATTTTATGTCACATGGTATTTGCGCAGCGGTCTTTCAAACTCACTTTTTTGGGAAAAAAGACACTTTCATGAATTAAAAAAAAACTAAACAGTAAAGTCAGCCTAATTTTTTTGTTTGATGGGAAAGATGATATTATGCTGAGTAAATAGATACCTAACATGTTATGCTTTGAAATTGCACACTCCATAGGCGATGTTTTCAAAAAATGTAACGGTTACCAGGTTAGAGTTACAGAGGAGGTCTTTTGCTAGGACTATTGCTCTCACTCTAATGATCACAGAAATACCTCACATGTGGGATTTGAACACCATTTACAAGCTTGCAGGGATGGGGGAGGCTCTTTAAAAAAAAAATGTATTTTATTTATTTATTTTTAAATTGTCACTTTAAGAAAAAAAATTCTGATGACTTTTATTGCTGTCACAAGGAATGTAAACATTCCTTGTGACAGTAATAGGTGACAGGTACTCTTTATGGAGGGATCAGGGGTGTAAAAGACCCCAAATCCCTCCTTTGCACTTCAAAGTATTGAGATCGCCAAAAACGGTGATTCTGAATACTGTCATTTTTTTTAAATCAGCACAAATGGCAGCCGAGTAAACAGTTTCCATGTTTTTACATAGGAAACTGAAACAAAGCCATTTCCGGCTTTGTTTCAATCTCACTCTAGCCAACAAAGGCGCCGGATCATGGCGTGGGTCTCTCGGTGGGACAGGAGGCCCTAGAAGAGTGGCGGAAGGTGGCGGGGGGGGGAGTCCCCTCCCGCTCATTCAGGATAACAGCTGAGTAGCTTTTAGCTGCATCAGTTGTCATCCCTAAAGAGCCGACTGTCTGCTCTAAAACACGGTACCAAGGTGATGCATGCAGCTGCAGGCATTATCCCGGTATAACCCCTTAAAGCTGAGGCCGCATATGTGCATACGGTTGGCGCTAAGGGGATAACTGGGGTTACAAACTTGCCCAGTGTTCAGTTTTAAGAAAGAAATCCATTTAGTAATACATATGTGTGAATAGCAATGTACCTTGTTGTATTTTTGCACTTGGATTCACCGTTTGGATGAAACAAAACCTGCATGTTCAGTGTCCTACTTCTATATTTTCCATACATTATATAAATTAGCATTGCAAAGATGTGTAATAGAATGTTAAAAAGTGACACTTTTGCTGTTTTTGATTTGAACTGTGCTTCTTGGTGAACTGTCTAGGGTCTTCTTAACTGTACACATCTCATGTCTCCATGGTCTTTGGGGTTCTACAGTGATTCCAACCTCTAGGTCAGTCATTATCAACCAAGCTTTCTTGGAAACAGTAGTGACTTAGGCAAGTAATTTCTAAGTAGTGACTTAGGCAAGTAATTTCTCCTTTAAAGTGGTTCTAAAGTCAGAAGTTTTTTTTATCTTAATGCATTCTATGCTTTAAGATAAAAAAACCTTATGTGTGCAGCAGCCCCCTCAGACCCTCGAATACTTACCTGAGCCCATCTCGATCCAGCGATGTTGCACAAGAGTTTGGCTGTCCAGAATTCTCCCTCCTCATTGACTGAGATAGCAGTGGAGCACCATTGGCTCCCGCTGCTGTCAATCAAAGTCAGTGAGCCAATGAGGAGAAAGAGGGGGCAGGGTCGAGCCACGGCTCCATGTCTAAATGGACACACAGAGCAGTAGCTCGGCTCGGGTGCCCCCATAGCAAGCTGCTTGCTGTGGAGACACTCGGCAAGAGAGAGGGGCCAGGAGCGCCAGCGCAGGACCCGAGAAGAGGAGGATCTGGGCTGCTTTGTGCAAAACTATTACCCAGAGCAGATAAGTACAGTGGGAAAACTAATGATTTGATCCCTTGCAGATTTTGTATGTTTGCCCACTTACAAAGATATGAAGGGTCTATCATTTTTATCAAAGGTGTATTTTGAATGAAAGAGACAGAATATCAACCAAAAATCCAGAAAAAAACACATGATACAAATGTTATAATATTTGATTTGCAGTTCAGTGAGTAAAATAAGTACTTGATCCCCAAGCAAAACATAACTTAGTACTTGGTGGGGAAACCCTTGTTGACAAGCACAGCGTTTGTTGTAGTTAGTGACCAGGTTTGCACACATCTCAGGAGGAATTTTGGTCCACTCTTTTTTACAGATCTTCTCTAAATCCTTAAGGTTTCTTGGCTGTCTCTTGGCAACTCAAAGTTTCAGATCCCTCCATAATTTTTCTATAGGATTAGGGTCTGGAGACTGGCTAGGCCACTCCATGATCTTAATGTGCTTCTTCTTGAGTCACTCCTTTGTTGCTTTGGATGTATGTTTTGGGTCATTGTCATGCTGGAAGACCCATCCATGACCCATCCATGACCCATCTTCAGTGTTCTGGCTTAGGGAAGAAGGTTCTCATCCAATATTTTACAATACATGGCCACATCCATTGGCCACTCAATGCGGCAAAGTCAGCCTGTACCTTTAGCAGAGAAATAACCCCAAAAGCATAATGTTTTCACCTTCGTGCTTGACTGTAGGGATGGTGTTTTTAGGGTCATAGTCAGCATTTTTCTTCCTCCAAACATGGAGACTCCCCCTGCTCAAGAAGGCACGTGTACAGTAGGGATGAGCTTCGAGTTCGAGTCGCATGTTCGACCGTTCACCGAATTTCGAACGTTATGGGCCGTTTGCGCCAAATTCGAGTGACACGTCACGGCCCATAATTCACTGCGCCATCACAGTGCATTGCTGGCTCATGATTGTCCAAGCATGCACTATGACCCGCATGCTTGGCCAATCACAGCGCCGTCTGTACAGAGAGCCGTAATTGGCCTAGGGTGGCTTTGGCCAATTATGGCTCAGGGGGTTTAGTACACGCCCCACACTATATAATGCTGCCTGCTTATAGACAGACTGATAGACAGAGAGACAGTGTCATTTGATTTAAGTTAGATAGAGTAGGCAGGTGAGTCACTTAGCTGAACTGACAGTGTATTGTGTATATATATATATATATGCATCCTAGGTGTTGTATATATATATATATATATATATATATATATATATATACAGTGGGGCAAAAAAGTATTTAGTCAGCCACCAATTGTGCAAGTTCTCCCACTTAAAAAGATGAGAGAGGCCTGTAATTGTCATCATAGGTATACCTCAACTAGGAGAGACAAAATGTGGAAACAAATCCAGACAATCACATTGTCTGATTTTTGAAAGAATTTATTTGCAAATTATGGTAGAAAATAGGTATTTGGTCACCTACAAACAAGCAAGATTTCTGGCTCTCACAGACCTGTATCTTCTTCTTTTAGAGGCTCCTCTGTCCTCCACTCATTACCTGTATTAATGGCACCTGTTTGAACTTGTTATCAGTATAAAAGACACCTGTCCACAACCTCAAACAGTCACACCCCAAACTCCACTATGGTGAAGACCAAAGAGCTGTCAAAGGACACCAGAAACAAAATTGTAGACCTGCACCAGGCTGGGAAGATTGAATCTGCAATAGGCAAGCATCTTGGTGTGAAGAAATCAACTGTGGGAGCAATAATTAGAAAATGGAAGACATACAAGACCACTGATAATCTCCCTCAATCTGGGGCTCCACACAAGATCTCACCCCGTGGGGTCAAAATGATCACAAGAACGGTGAGCAAAAATCCCAGAACCACACAGGGGGACCTAGTGTATGACCTGCAGAGAGCTGGGACCAACGTAAGAAAGGCTACCATCAGTAACACACTACGCCACCAGGGATTCAGATCCTGCAGTGCCAGATGTGTCTCCCTGCTTAAACCAGTACATGTCCGGGCCCATCTGAGGATTGCTAGAGAGCATTTGGATGATCCAGAAGAGGATTGGGAGAATGTCATATGGTCAGATGAAACCAAAGTAGAACTGATTGGTAGAAACACAACTCGTCGTGTTTGGAGGAGAGCGAATGCTGAGTTGCAACCAAAGAACACCATACCTACTGTGAAGCATGGGGGTGGTAACATCATGCTTCGGGGCTGTTTCTCTGCAAAGGGAACAGGACGACTGATCCGTGTACGTGAAAGAATGAATGGGGCCATGTATCGTGAGATTTTGAGTGCAAACCTCCTCCCATCAGCAAGGGCATTGAAGATGAAACGTGGCTGGGTCTTTCAGCATGACAATTATCCCAAACACACCGCCTGGGCAACGAAGGAGTGGCTTCGTAAGAAGCATTTCAAGGTTCTGAAATGGTCTAGCCAGTCTCCAGATCTCAACCCCATAGAAAACCTTTGGAGGGAGTTGAAAGTCCGTGTTGCCCAGCGACAGCCCAAAACATTACTGCTCTAGAGGAGATCTGCATGGAGGAATGGGCCATCATACCAGCAACAGTGTGTGACAACCTTGTGAAGACTTACAGAAAACGTTTGACCTCTGTCATTGCCAACAAAGGATATATAACAAAGTATTGAGATGAACTTTTGATATTGACCAAATACTTATTTTCCACCATAATTTGCAAATAAATTCTTTCAAAAATCAGACAATATGATTGTCTGGATTTTGTCTCTCATAGTTGAGGTATACCTATGATGACAATTACAGGCCTCTCTGATCTTTTTAAGTGGGAGAACTTGCACAATTGGTGGCTGACTAAATACCTCTTTGCCCCACTGTATATATATATATATATATATATATATATATATATATATATATACATACACACTGTATTCAGTTTAGCTAGATCCGTTCCTGTTATTCTCTTCCTACTGACAGGCAGGCAGGTGTTTTTACTGTATTTACAGCTACCTGAAGAAAATTGCTGGTGTTCTTCTGATCCTATTAGTCCTATTAGCTGCAGTATTTACAGTTAGTGTAGTGCGTCCTCTGCACAGTGTGCATCTAAAGCTACCTGAAGAAAATTGGTGGTGTTCTTCTGATCCTATTAGTACCGCAGGCAGCTGCAGTATTTACAGTTAGTGTAGTGCGTCCTCTGCACAGTGTGCCCTGCATCTAAAGCTACTTGAATGTAGCGCTGGTAGATTTGCGATCTGCCACCTGATAGGTACATTTAGTAACTTGTTCGTTAGGAAGGTTAGATTTGCCTCTGTTCCAGCTTGTCTGACATTGCGTGTGCTTTCATACTGAGCCGTGGGTGTCGCTGTTACCACTGGCTAGTGTTGGAAAGGCAACGTGTCTAAGCGTATGGATGCTCTTCTGTCCCGGAGACAACTCGGTGGAAGTGGTCCTCCGAGTTGCATTCTGGGCGAGGGTATTTATGGGACAGACGCCATATTTTGGGGTTTGTTTTACAGCCACCTGCTGGCCCTCCTGGCCGACAGGTATGCGTTAAAGAGCTACCTCGTGGTCCTCCGTTCCTGAAGGCCCACGTCGCTGCGGTGCAGGGGTGGGCCCAGAAGCTTGTCTGGGGCCTACCACAGCGGCCGAGGAATGGTCCTGAGCTGTCTATCCAGAGGGAAGAAGCTGGACGACCGAGGAGATCCCAGGGGAGGACCCGTCATGGAAGGATCTTGCAACGTGCTGGCCTGGAGAGGGGCCTGGTGACTCGGTTGGAGGACGTATCCTAAAGCAACTATACAGTAAAGTGTTGCCGGGTTTGGCTTAAAGGTTCAAACACTGTGACTGACATTCATCGCAGAAAAAAACAATACATCCTGTGGCAGAGGATTGTATGGGTTCATCCCAAACAAGGCTATGGCAGAGACTTTTGTTCGTGCTACGTTCTGGCTGCTAGGCAAGTGAGAGAGGCCTATCCAGGCGAGTAAGGAGTGTGACCCACCAAGGGAGTGCATTCTATTGAAATATCCAACCCCAAAGGACATTTGTCAAGAATCTTACTGAAAAGGGTATTTGAGTTTTCCCCTGCAGTTTTCCTTCTGCCTCTTTCCTGCTACTTCCTTTGTTGATGGTTCAATAAAGCATTGAAAACGTACTCAAGTGTTGGTGCATGTGTCGTCCAGAGGTAAACTCAATGGAACCACAGACCTGGTGCTGGTGAAACAGAGGGAAGGAGAGTGAAGGTAACAAGCCCGCTTAAACCAGCAGCTCCACCGAGAGTTAGTGCTACATGAAGAAAATTGGTGGTGTTCTTCTGATCCAATTAGTATCGCAGGCAGCTGCAGTATTTACAATAAGTGTAGTGCGTCCTCTGCACAGTGTGCACCTAAAGCTACCTGAAGAAAATTGGTGGTGTTATTCTGATCCTATTAGTACCGCAGCCAGCTGCAGTATTTACAGTAAGTGTAGTGCGTCCCCTGCACAGTGTGCACCTAAAGCTACCTGAAGAAAATTGGTGGTGTTCCTCTGATCCTACTAGTACCGCAGGCAGCTGCAGTATTTACAGTTATTGTAGTGTTTCCTCTGCACAGTGTGCACCTAAAGCTACCTGAAGAAAATTGGTGGTGTTCTTCTGATCCAATTAGTACCGCAGGCAGCTGCAGTATTTACAGTTAGTGTAGTGCGTCCTCTGCACAGTGTGCACCTAAAGCTACCTGAAGAAAATTGGTGGTGTTCTTCTGATCCAATTAGTAACGCAGGCAGCTGCAGTATTTACAGTTAGCGTAGTGTGTCCTCTGCATAGTGTACACCTAAAGCTACCTGAAGAAAATTGGTGGTGTTCTTCTGATCCTATTAGTACTGCAGCCAGCTGCAGTATTTACAGTTAGTGTAGTGTGTCCTCTGCACAGTGTGCACCAAAGCTACCTGAAGAAAATTGATGGTGTTCTTCTAATCCTATTAGTACCGCAGCCAGCTGCAGTATATACAGTTAGTGTAGTGCATCCTCTGCACAGTGTGCACCTAAATCTACCTGAAGAAAATTGGTGGTGTTCTTCTGATCCTATTAGTACCACAAGCAGGCAGCTGCAGTATTTACAGTTAGTGTACTGCATCCTCTGCACAGTGTGCACCTAAAGATACCAGAAGAAAATTGCTGGTGTTCTTCTGATCCTATTAGTACAACAGGCAGGTAGCTGCAGTATTTAGAGTTAGTGTACTGCGTTCTCTGCACAGTGTGCGCCTAAAGCTACCTGAAGACAATTGCTGTTGTTCTGATCCTAATAATACAACAGGCAAGCAGCTACAGTATTTACAGTTAGTGTACTGTGTCCTCTGCACAGTGTGCACCTAAAGCTACCTGAAGACAATTGGTGGTGTTCTTCTGATCCTATTAGTACCACAGGCAGGCAGGTCCAGTATTTACAGTTAGTGTAGTGCGTCCTCTGCACAGTGTGCACCTAAAGCTACCTGAAGACAATTGCTGTTGTTCTGATCCTATTATTACCACAGGCAGGCAGCTACAGTATTTACAGTTAGTGTACTTTGTCCTCTGCACAGTGTGCACCTAAAGCTACCTGAAGAATATTGGTGGTGTTCTTCTGATCCTATTAGTACCACAGGCAGGCAGCTGCAGTATTTACAGTTAGTGTACTGTGTCCTCTGCACAGTGTGCACCTAAAGCTACCTGAAGAATATTGGTGGTGTTCTTCTGATCCTATTAGTACCACAAGCAGGCAGCTGCAGTATTTACAGTTAGTGTACTGCGTCCTCTGCACAGTGTGCACCTAAAGATACCAGAAGAAAATTGCTGGTGTTCTTCTGATCCTATTAGTACAACAGGCAGGTAGCTGCAGTATTTAGAGTTAGTGTACTGCGTTCTCTGCACAGTGTGCGCCTAAAGCTACCTGAAGACAATTGCTGTTGTTCTGATCCTAATAATACAACAGGCAAGCAGCTACAGTATTTACAGTTAGTGTACTGTGTCCTCTGCACAGTGTGCACCTAAAGCTACCTGAAGACAATTGGTGGTGTTCTTCTGATCCTATTAGTACCACAGGCAGGCAGGTCTAGTATTTACAGTTAGTGTAGTGCGTCCTCTGCACAGTGTGCACCTAAAGCTACCTGAAGACAATTGCTGTTGTTCTGATCCTATTATTACCACAGGCAGGCAGCTACAGTATTTACAGTTAGTGTACTTTGTCCTCTGCACAGTGTGCACCTAAAGCTACCTGAAGAATATTGGTGGTGTTCTTCTGATCCTATTAGTACCACAGGCAGGCAGCTGCAGTATTTACAGTTAGTGTACTGTGTCCTCTGCACAGTGTGCACCTAAAGCTACCTGAAGAATATTGGTGGTGTTCTTCTGATCCTATTAGTACCACAAGCAGGCAGCTGCAGTATTTACAGTTAGTGTACTGCGTCCTCTGCACAGTGTGCACCTAAAGATACCAGAAGAAAATTGCTGGTGTTCTTCTGATCCTATTAGTACAACAGGCAGGTAGCTGCAGTATTTAGAGTTAGTGTACTGCGTTCTCTGCACAGTGTGCGCCTAAAGCTACCTGAAGACAATTGCTGTTGTTCTGATCCTAATAATACAACAGGCAAGCAGCTACAGTATTTACAGTTAGTGTACTGTGTCCTCTGCACAGTGTGCACCTAAAGCTACCTGAAGACAATTGGTGGTGTTCTTCTGATCCTATTAGTACCACAGGCAGGCAGGTCCAGTATTTACAGTTAGTGTAGTGCGTCCTCTGCACAGTGTGCACCTAAAGCTACCTGAAGACAATTGCTGTTGTTCTGATCCTATTATTACCACAGGCAGGCAGCTACAGTATTTACAGTTAGTGTACTTTGTCCTCTGCACAGTGTGCACCTAAAGCTACCTGAAGAATATTGGTGGTGTTCTTCTGATCCTATTAGTACCACAGGCAGGCAGCTGCAGTATTTACAGTTAGTGTACTGTGTCCTCTGCACAGTGTGCACCTAAAGCTACCTGAAGAATATTGGTGGTGTTCTTCTGATCCTATTAGTACCACAAGCAGGCAGCTGCAGTATTTACAGTTAGTGTACTGCGTCCTCTGCACAGTGTGCACCTAAAGATACCAGAAGAAAATTGCTGGTGTTCTTCTGATCCTATTAGTACAACAGGCAGGTAGCTGCAGTATTTAGAGTTAGTGTACTGCGTTCTCTGCACAGTGTGCGCCTAAAGCTACCTGAAGACAATTGCTGTTGTTCTGATCCTAATAATACAACAGGCAAGCAGCTACAGTATTTACAGTTAGTGTACTGTGTCCTCTGCACAGTGTGCACCTAAAGCTACCTGAAGACAATTGGTGGTGTTCTTCTGATCCTATTAGTACCACAGGCAGGCAGGTCCAGTATTTACAGTTAGTGTAGTGCGTCCTCTGCACAGTGTGCACCTAAAGCTACCTGAAGACAATTGCTGTTGTTCTGATCCTATTATTACCACAGGCAGGCAGCTACAGTATTTACAGTTAGTGTACTTTGTCCTCTGCACAGTGTGCACCTAAAGCTACCTGAAGAATATTGGTGGTGTTCTTCTGATCCTATTAGTACCACAGGCAGGCAGCTGCAGTATTTACAGTTAGTGTACTGTGTCCTCTGCACAGTGTGCACCTAAAGCTACCTGAAGAATATTGGTGGTGTTCTTCTGATCCTATTAGTACCACAAGCAGGCAGCTGCAGTATTTACAGTTAGTGTACTGCGTCCTCTGCACAGTGTGCACCTAAAGATACCAGAAGAAAATTGCTGGTGTTCTTCTGATCCTATTAGTACAACAGCCAGGTAGCTGCAGTATTTAGAGTTAGTGTACTGCGTTCTCTGCACAGTGTGCACCTAAAGCTACCTGAAGACAATTGCTGTTGTTCTGATCCTAGTAATACCACAGGCAGGCAGCTAAAGTATTTACAGTTAGTGTACTGTGTCCCTTGCACAGTGTGCACCTAAAGCTACCTGAAGACAATTGGTGGTGTTCTTCTGATCCTATTAGTACCACAGGCAGGCAGGTCCAGTATTTACAGTTAGTGTAGTGCGTCCTCTGCACAGTGTGCACCTAAAGCTACCTGAAGACAATTGCTGTTGTTCTGATCCTATTAATACCACAGGCAGGCAGCTACAATATTGACAGTTAGTGTAGTGCATCCTCTGCACAGTGTGCACCTACCTGAAGACAATTGCTGTTGTTCTGATCCTATTAATACCACAGGCAGGCAGCTACAGTACTTACAGTTAGTGTACTGTGTCCTCTGCACAGTGTGCACCTAAAGCTACCTGAAGACAATTGGTGGTGTTCTTCTGATCCTATTAGTACCACAGGCAGGCAGCTGCAGTATTTACAGTTAGTGTACTGCATCCTCTGCACAGTGTGCACCTAAAGCTACCTGAAGACAATTGCTGTTGTTCTGATCCTATTAATACCACAGGCAGGCAGCTACAGTATTTACAGTTAGTGTACTGTGTCCTCTGCACAGTGTGCACCTAAAGCTACCTGAAGAAAATTGGTGGTGTTCTTCTGATCCTATTGGTACTACAGGCAGGCAGCTGCAGTATTTACAGTTAGTGTACTGCCTCCTCTGTAGGGATGAGCTTTGTGTTCGAGTCGAAGCCATGTTCGACTCAAACATCTTCTGTTCGATCGTTCGCCGAATTGCGAACGATATGGGCCGTTCGCACCAAATTCGAGTGGCACGTTATGGCCCATAATTCACTGCGGCATCGCAGTGCATTGCTGGCTGATGATTGCCCAAGCATGCACTATGACCCGCATGCGTGGCCAATCACAGCGCCGTCTGTACAGAGAGCTGTAATTGGCCAAAGCCAATTTGGCTTTGTCCAATTATGGCTCAGGGGGTTTAGTACACGCCCCACACTATATAAGGCCGCCTGCACGTCGGCCATGTGTAGTGTGTTTCAGCATGATAGACAGAGAGACAGTGTCATTTGATTTAAGTTTGATAGATTAGGCAGGACAGTCAGTCAGTTAGCTGCACTTACAGTGTATTGTATATATATTTATATGCATCCCGGGTGTTGTGTATATATATATATATATATATATATATATATATATATATATATATATACACACACACTGTGTTCAGTTTAGCTAGATCTGCTCCTGTTCTTATCTTCCTACTGACAGGCAGGCAGGTGTTGTTACAGTATTTGAAGAAAATTGCTGGTGTTCTTCTGATCCTATTAGTCCAATTAGCTACAGTATTTACAGTTAGTGTAGTGCGTCCTCTGCACAGTGTGCACCTAAAGCTACCTGTAGAAGATTGGTGGTGTTTTTCTGATCCTATCACTACCGCAGGCAGCTACATTATTTTTTAGTGTAGTGCGACCTCTGCACAGTGTTCAGCTAAAGCTACAAGTTAATGTAGTGCGACCTCTGCACAGTGTTCAGCTAAAGCTACAAGTTAGTGTAGTGCGACCTCTGCACAGTGTTTAGCTAAAGCTACAAGTTAGTGTAGTGTGACATCTGCACAGTGTTCAGCTAAAGCTACAAGTTAGTGTAGTGCGACCTCTGCACAGTGTTCAGATAAAGCTATAAGTTAGTGTAGTGCGACCTCTGCACAGTGTTCAGCTAAAGCTACCTATAGGAGGTTGGTGGTGTTTTCCCGATCCTATCACTACTGCAGGCAGCTACATTATTTACACGTTAGTGCAGTGCGACCTCTGCACAGTGTTCAGCTAAAGCTACCTGTAGACGGTTGCTCCTTATCAGCTGGGATCTCCAACCCCACTATTCCTTCAGTCCTCTCTGAAACCTGCACTGAGAGGAATGAAGGTGTAGAATTAGGTGTGTCACAGCCAAGTACTTGTGGGCAATCTGCTATCGATACACTGACGTCAGATTGTACCAGGCAAATTTCCCTGCCCCAGCTGCTGCACTGCCGAAAGAAGTTCACTCCCAGCCATCCACATGCCCAGCAAGTGAATGCTAGCTTGGCTAAATTGCTAGAACTTCAACTGTTGCCTTTTCAGTTGGTAGACTCTGCCCCTTCCGTGAGTTTGTGGAATGTGTGGTTCCTCAGTGGCAGGTTCCCAAACTCGACTTTTTCTCACGGAAGGCGATTCCAGCTCTCTACCGGCATGTGGAAGGCAATGTCTTGGCCTCACTGGACAGGGCGATCAGTGGTAAGGTGCAGCTTAAGGCAAGTATGGTGGTTTGCGACAATGGCACCAACCTCCTCTCCTCCCTCCGACAGGGATAACTGACCCATGTGCTCTGTTTGGCTCACGTCCTTAACTTGGTGGTGCAGCGGTTCTTGGGCAGGTACCCGGGCTTACAGGATGTCCTGAGGCAGGCCAGGAAAGTCTGTGTGCATTTCCGCAGGTCATATAATGCCAGTGCTCAGCTTGCTGACCTCCACAAGGAATTTAACCTGCCCAAGAACCGCCTAATCTGTGACATGCCCACCAGGTGGAACTCAACATTGGCCATGCTGCAGCAGCTGCACATGCAGCAGAGGGCCATCGATGAGTACCTATGTGACTATGGCACCAGGGCAGGGTCAGATTAACTCGTTTTTTTTCCCACACCAGTGGGCTATGATCAGGGATGCATGCACTGTCCTGTCACGATTTGAGGAGGCCATGAGGATGGTGAGCAGTGACAGTGCATGCATCAGTGACACTGTCCCTCTTGTCCACCTGTTGAAGCACACACTGCATGGAATAAGGGACAGGGCACTTGAGGCAGAACAGAGGCAGGAAGAGGACTTCCTTACCTCTCAAGGTCCCCTATATCCAGACAGTGTTCCTGCGTGCCTGCCGATCACACAGGAAGACGATGAGGAGGAGGAGGATTGTGTCAGCATGGAGGTGGAGCCTGGCACTCAGCATCACCAGCAGTCTTCAAGGGATCATTTACAGTCCGAAGAAACCCATGGACTTGTACGTGGCTGGGAGGAGGTGGCTGCAGATCATGTCATCCTTAGTGACCCAAAGGACTCTGGACCGAATGCCTCAGCAAACCTACGCTGCATGGCCTCCCTGATCCTGTAAAGCCTGCGGAAGGATCCTCGTATTCGTGGTATCAAGGGAAGGGATGATTACTGGCTGGCAACCCTCCTTGATCCACGTTACAAGGGTAAGGTTGTGGACCTTATCTTGCCATCGCAGAGGGAGCAGAGGATGAAACATCTTCGGGAGGCCTTGCAGAAAGGTTTCCAGAGCCTGGGAGGTTACAATTTCCTGGTCCTCCAGGACAACGTGTTGCTGAGGCTTCGGTCAGTCACAGAAGGAGCGGTGGAGAAGGTGGCCATCTGACCGATGCGTTCATACCATTTTTTAGTCCGCAGCCCCAAGGTCTGATCTGTTCCAGCAACCATCGCCGGCGTCTGATTCACATGGTGCAGGATTACCTAGGGGCAAGATCAGACTTGGACACCTTTCCCACCGAAAATCCTCTGTGTTACTGGGTCTTGAGGATGGATCACTGGCCAGAGCTTGCACAGTATGCAATTGAGCTACTGGCCTGTCCTGCATCCAGCGTTCTCTCGGAAAGCACATTCAGTGCTGCTGGAGGCTTTGTAACCGATCACAGGGTGCGCCTGTCCACTGAATCGGTCGATTGGCTGACCTTCATAAAAATGAATCAGTCTTGGATCACCAGCTACCAAGCACCTGATGCTGATGTAACCGACTGTTTTTTTTTAAAATGTGAAATTCTTTTAAGACTGCCTATGCTGATGCTGAGTGACTGTCCTGTTATGCTGAGTCACAATCCTCTTCCTCCTCAATTTTCATGCTGATAGCTTGTAAGAACATTTTTGGTTCTGGGCACCGCCGCCAGTGGCCAAGGCCCAATTTTTCAGCCCCTGTTTAACAGGGGCGTGTAATAACATTTTTTGATGCAATACTTTGCAGCAGGGCTCATTCCTGCACTCCAACTAGAGTATCTTTGAGGGGTTGCAGTGTTGTGGCACCAGCACCAGTGCCCAAGGCCCAAATTTTCAGCCCCTGTTTAACAGGGTTTATAATTACAATTTTTGATGCAATACTTTGCAGCAGGGCTCATTCCTGTGCTCCCACTATAGCATCTGTGAGGGGTTGCAGTGCTTTGTCACCAGTGCCTAAGGCCCAATTTTTCTGCCCCTGTTCAACAGGGACATGTAATTACAATTCTTGATCTAATATTTCACAGCAGGGCCCATTCCTGCGCCCACCAAGAGTAACTGTGAGGGCTTACAGTGTTATAGCAACACCACCACCACCACTACCACCACCAAAGGCCCAATTTTTCTGCCCCTGTTCAACAGGTGCATGTAATTACAATTCTTGATATAATACTTCACAGCAGGGCCCGTTCCAGCGCCCACCAAGAGTAACTGTAAGGACTTACAGTGTTGTGGCACCAGCACCACCACCACCACCAAAGGCCCAATTTTTCTACCACTGTTCAACAATGGCATGTAATTACAATTCTTGATCTAATATTTCACAGCAGGGCCCATTCCTGTGCCCACCAAGAGTAACTGTGAGGGCTTACAGTGTTGTGGCAACACCAACACCTAAGGCACCAATTTCTGCAGTATATAGGGCAGTCCCCTACTTTCAAACATCCAACTTACAAACGACTCCTACTTGCAAACGGAAGGAGACAACAGGAAGTGAGATGAAATCTACCCCTAGGATGGGGAATTCTCTCCTGTAAGAGTTAATATGGGGAAAACGTGTCTCCTCTTCACTGATGCTTTATCACCAATCCTTGTTTCACTAAAAAACCCATATTTTCAAAAAACATTTTTCATTGGGACAGAAAGTGAGGTGAAATCTTCTGAAGAGGTGCACAGACAGCAAAACAAATGTTACAGGGGTGATAACCCTTCCCTATGTTTTCCAAAAAGCTTAAAAATATATTTTTTTGCTGGAGCTAAACACGTTAAAGATTCTACTTAACAACAAACCTACAGTCCCTGTCTTGTTTGTACCGCCTGTATACTGCTGTTCAGAGTATATAGGGCCTTGAGGCCCCACGCCTTTCCTTTTTTTAATTTGGGTGCGGGGTTCCCCTTAATATCCATACAAGACCCAAAGGGCCTGGTAATGGACTGGGGGGTGGGGGGTACCCTTGCCTTTTGTCTCACTGATTTTCATCCATATTGCCGGGACCCGACATTACATTAAAGCCACATGCAGTTTTAAATGACTTTAAAACACGCTCCACATTACAGGCATACTATAGACACCCCCCCCCCAGGTACGATACCTAAAGGAATATTTCACTTTTTTTGTTCACTTTAGGCATCGTTAAAATCACTGCTCCCGAAAAAACTGCAGTTTTTAAAACTTTTTTTTGCATTGATACATGTCCCCTGGGGCAGGACCCGGGCCCCCAAACCTTTTTTTAGGACAATAACTTGCATATTAGCCTTTAAAATTAGCACATTTGATTTCGAACGTTCGAGTCCCATAGACTTTAATGGGTTCTAACGTTTTCACAAACTTAGTGTACATAGTGTACAGTCATACAAATGAACATCTAAATGATTCAGAGAAGGATTTGGAGAAAGTGCTGTGGTCAGCTGAGACCAAAAGAGAGCTCTTTGGCATGAACTCAACTCACCATGTTTGAAGGAAGAAAAATGCTGACTATGACCCTAAGAGCATCATCCCTATGGTCAAACACGGAGATGGAAATATGATTGTTTCTGTTTCTCTGCTAAAGGTACAGGCCGACTTTGCCGTATTGAGGGGCCAATGGATGGGGCCATGTGTTGTAAAATCTTGGATGAGAATCTTCTTCCCTCAGCCAGAACACTGAAAATGGGTCGTGGATGGGTCTTCCAGCATGACAATGACCCAAAACATAACGGCAAGGCAACAAAGAAGTGGCTCAAGAAGAAGCATATTAAGGTCATGGAGTGGTCTAGTCAGTCTCCACACCTTTATCCTATAGAAAATTTATGGAGGGAGCTGAAACTCATGCCGCGTACACACGGTCGGACTTCTCATCTACAAAAGTCCGACAGCCTGTCCGACAGACTTTCGGCGGACTTTCGGCGGACTTGCGGCGGACTTGCGGCAGACTTTCTAACGAACAGACTTGCCTACACACGACCACACAAAAGTCCGACGGATTCGTACGTGATGACGTACACCGGACTAAAATAAGGAAGTTGATAGCCAGTAGCCAATAGCTGCCCTAGCGTGGGTTTTTGTCCGTAGGACTAGCATACAGACGAGCGGACTTCGGGGTCCGTCGTAGTTACGACGTAAAGATTTGAAGCATGTTTCAAATCTAAAGTACGTCGGATTTGAGGCTAAAAAAGTATGTTGAAAGTCCGGAGAAGCCCACACACGATCGGATTACCAGCCAGCTTTAGTCCGTCAGCGTCCGTTGGACTTTTGTAGCTGAAAAGTCCGACCGTGTGTACGCGGCATCAGAGTTGCAAAGAGCCAGCCAAGAAACCTAAAAAAGAGTGGACCAAAATCCCTCTTGAGATGTGTGCAAACCTGGTCACCAACTACAAGAAACGTCTTACCTCTGTGCTTGCCAACAAGGGTTTCTCCACCAAGTACTAAGTCATGTTTTGCTTGGAGATCAAATACTTATTCTACTCACTGAATTGCAACTTAATTTATAGCATTTGTTTTATGTGTTTTTTCTGGATTTTTGGTTGATATTCTATCTCTATCATTTAAAATACACCTATGATAAAAATTATAAACTCTTCATTTTTTTGTAAGTGGAAAATCTTACAAAATCTGCAGGGGATCAAATAATTTCCCCTCACTGTATAACATGTTTGTTATTTTTACATTTTAAAAAAATGAGACTTTAGTATCACTTTAACAGCCTTTTACTGGTCTCTCCCCAATCCAGACATTGGTATCATTTGTATTCTGATCATCTGCTACAAATTGGTTCCTAAAATAATTTAAAGGCTAGGTTCACCTTTTGGAATATTTTACATGATCCACCCATATTTAGGGTGGAACATGTAACATTTTCAAACACCTGCCGCCAATTCCCCCGACCCCTCCCTCAGTGTGACAATGGGAAGATGATCATCTGCCCGCACCTGTTGCCAAAATTTTAAAACAACGTGGCTCAGCCTATACAGCAGCATCATTCATTCACAGTTTCCTGTGAATGAATGCACTCTAACTACTCTCAGCCACCATGGGTGACAGCTTGTAGTTCTGAATTAACTGTGAGGGCGCTGATGACCGCTCTCGTAGTTCATTCACAAGCCCTGCAGCTTTCAAACAGACAGCCTACGTATATAGAGGTATGGGCAGAAAGCTGCAATGCCTGTCTGCAAAATATCTCAAGATCTGTTAAACTTAATGTAGAGCGTCTGTGAACAGCAATTTTCTTGCCACAGATTACCAATTGGATTTAGGTCTGGACTTTGACTGGGCCATTCTAACACATGAATATGCTTTCATCTAAACCATTCCATTGTAGCTCTGGCTGTATGCTTGGGGTCATTGTTCTGCTGGAAGGTGAACCTACCCCCAGTCTCAAGTCTTTTGCAGACTGTAACAGGTTTTCTTCTAAGATTGCCCTGTATTTAGCTTCATCCATCTTTCCATCAACTCTGACCAGCTTCTCTGTTCCTGTTGAAGAAAAGCATCCCCACAACATGATGCTGCCACCAACATGTTTCACGGTGGTGATGGTGTGTTCAGGGTGACGTACGGTGTTTTCCACCATACATAGTTCTTTTCTTTTAGACCAAATTGTTCAATTTTGGTCTTATCTGACCAGAGCCCCTTCTTCCACATGTTTGCTGTGTCCCTCACATGGCTTCTCGCAAACTGCAAATGAGACTTCTTATGGCTTTCTTTCAACAATGGCTTTCTTCTTGCCACTGTTTCATAAAGGCAAAATTTGTGGAGTGCATGACTAATAGTTGCCCTGTGAACAGATTCTCCCAACTGAGTTGTGGATCTCTGCAGCTCCTCCAGAGTTAACATATAAAAAACACAAACCAGTAAAGCACACTACAAAGTCCAGCCCAACAGACAGCAGTCTATGGTATCAGCATGGTGAGGACAAACATTCATTCTAACGCACAAGGGTCCTACAGCTTGCCAGGTAAAGATCCAGGGAGCTCAAACAACAAAGAAATGGCAGAACGAGATCCTCATTAGAATGATGAAGCAATTTATTCCACAAAAACAAATAGTACACTTACATGTTAAAATCTTGATGATCAGCATAGATGGCAGATGAAAAACAACACAGGGTTGTACGCAGTGTGATGGATGAAGAAACTTCAAGGCTGAGCCTGTCCTATCCCACTAGCCAGCATCAGGGAGATAAGATCATTACAGCTGTCAGAAAGCCTGGCATTCTTCAGCATTCTGCACAAGCGCAGTCTACCTCGTGGCAACCCCTTATGTCTGTGAGAAGTAAGGGATAATTCTGGGGGCGGTCTAACGCATTTCAGATGAGGAATGAACCTCTGAAATGTGTTATACCACCCCCAGCATTATCCCTCACTTCACACAGACACAAGGAAAGGGTGTCTTTATGTTTTGCAGTGCACTTGTTACAAACTCAATGGATAAGTTTTAAAGACTGTTACAACTAGTACCTACCAAAATTAAAAGAAGAAAGGAGTGGTTCCAGCTCTAAAAGATTAGCCCCATATACCCATGCCGGAGATCTAGAATTTTTAAAACTGGGGTTAAAAATGCCAGAGTAAGTTATCAGCAGGCATATTTTAAGGTATTTGACATATAAAATTGTAATGCTTCCTTGAACAATTTGTTATTCCTATTTCAGAACCCAAGCATGCTGGGAAGACAGCACACAGGGTTTGCCACCGGAAGAGGAGTCAGAGGAGGCTGCTGCTGCGGAGCAGGAAGAACAATTCCAAGACACTGTTGACCGGGAACTGTTCGTAGATGAAAGAAGGTCAACAACAAACTCTATTAATGGGGAGGAGGCTGAACCAAGGCCTAGCAAAGTCTCTAGGCCTTTGCAAATATCTACAAAGGGAAGTGCTAGGGCTGGGAAATCCATGGATCAAATCTTACATGTGGTCAGTAGGGATGAGCTTCGTGTTCGAGTCGAACCCATGTTCGACTTGAACATCGGATGTTCGATCGTTCGCCGAATTGCAAATGATATGGGCCGTTCGCGCCAAATTAGTGTGGCGCGTCACGGCCCATAATTTACTGCGGCATCCTCACAGTGTTCAGCTAAAGCTACAAGTTAGTTTAGTGTGACCTCTGCACAGTGTTCAGCTAAAGCTACAAGTTAGTGTAGTGCGTCCTCCTCACAGTGTTCAGCTAAAGCTACAAGTTAGTGTAGTGTGTCCTCCTCACAGTGTTCAGCTAAAACTACAAGTTAGTGTAGTGCTTCCTCTGAACAGTGTTCAGCTAAAGCTACAAGTTAGTGTAATGCACAGTGTTCAGCTAAAGCTACAAGTTAGTTTAGTGTGACCTCTGCACAGTGTTCAGCTAAAGCTACAAGTTAGTGTAGTGCGTCCTCCTCACAGTGTTCAGCTAAAGCTACAAGTTAGTTTAGTGTGACCTCTGCACAGTGTTCAGCTAAAGCTACAAGTTAGTGTAGTGCATCCTCCTCTCGGTGTTCAGCTAAAACTACAAGTTAGTGTAGTGAGTCCTCTGAACAGAGTTCAGCTAAAGCTACAAGTTAGTGTAGTGCGACCTCTGCACAGTGTTCAGCTAAAGCTACAAGTTAGTGTAGTGAGTCCTCTGAATAGTGTTCAGCTAAAGCTACAAGTTAGTGTAGTGAGACCTCTGCACAGTGTTCAGCTAAAGCTACAAGTTAGTGTATTGTGACCTCTGAACAGTGTTCAGCTAAAGCTACAAGTTAGTGTAGTGCGTCCTCTGAACAGTATTCAGCTAAAGCTACAAGTTAGTGTAGTGCATCCTCTGAACAGTGTTCAGCTAAAGCTACAAGTAAGTTTAGTGTGACCTCTGCACAGTGTTCAGCTAAAGCTACAAGTTAGTGTAGTGCGTCCTCTGAACGGTGTTCAGCTAAAGCTACAAGTTAGTTTAGTGTAACCTCTGCATAGTGTTCAGCTAAAGCTACAAGCTAATGTAGTGTGTCATCCTCACAGTGTTCAGCTAAAGCTACAAGTTAGTGTAGTGCGTCCTCTGAACAGTGTTCAGCTAAAGCTACAAGTTAGTTTAGTGTGACCTCTGGACAGTGTTCAGCTAAAGCTACAAGTTAGTGTAGTGCGTCCTCCTCTCAGTGTTCAGCTAAAGCTACAAGTTAGTGTAGTGCGTCCTCTGAACAGTGTTCAGCTAAAGCTACAAGTTAGTTTAGTGTGACCTCTGCACAGTGTTCAGCTAAAGCTACAAGTTAGTGTAGTGCGTCCTCTGAGCAGTGTTCAGCTAAAGCTACAAGTTAGTTTAGTAGGACCTCTGCACAGTGTTCAGCTAAAGCTACAAGTTAGTGTAGTGCGTCCTCTGAGCAGTGTTCAGCTAAAGCTACCTGTAGAAGGTTGGTGGTGTTTTCCTGATCCTATCACTACCGCAGGCAGTCAAATTATTTACACGTTAGTGTAGTGCAACCTCTGCACAGTGTTCAGCTACAGCTACCTGTAGAAAGTTGGTGGTGTTTTCCTGATCCTATCTCTACCGCAGGCAGCTCAATTATTTATACGTTAGTGTAGTGCGACCTCTGCACAGTGTTCGGCTAAAGCTACCTGTAGAAGGTTGGTGGTGTTTTCCTGATCCTATCACTACCGCAAGCAGCTAAATTATTTACATGTTAGTGTAGTGCGACCTCTGCACAGTGTTCAGCTAAAGCTACCTGTAGAAGGTTGGTGGTGTTCTCATACTACAGGCAGGCAGTTGATTTTGCTAGCTGCAGTATTAGTATATTATATATATATGTATATATATATATATATATATATATATATGAACCTTAGTGACCCAGAGGACTCCGGACCGAATACCTCAGCAAACCTACGCTGCATGGCCTCCCTGATCCTGCAAAGCCTGCGTAAGGATCCTCGTATTCGTGGTATCAAGGAGAAGGACCAATATTGGCTGGCAACCCTCCTTTATCCACGTTACAAGGGTAAGGTTGCGGACCTTATCTTGCCGTCGCAGAGGGAGCAGAGGATAAAAAATCTTCGGGAGGCCTTGCAGAAAGGTCTGTGCAACGCGTTCCCAGAGACTGGTAGGTTACAAACTCCTGTTTCTGGACAACGTGTTTCTGAGGCTTCGGTCAGTCAAAGAAGGAGCGGTGGAGAAGGTGGCCGTCTGACCGATGCGTTCAGACAATTTTTTATTCCGCAGCCCCAAGGTATGATCGGTTCCAGCAACCATCACCAGCATCTGTTTTACATGGTGCAGGAATACCTAGGGGCAAGATCTGATTTGGACACCTTTCCCACCGAAAATCCTCTGGGTTACTGGGTCTTGAGGATGGATCACTGGCCAGAGCTTGCACAGTATGCAATTCAGCTACTGGCCTGTCCTGCATCCAGCGTTCTTTCGGAAAGCACATTCAGTGCTGCTGGAGGCTTTGTAACTGATCACAGGGTGCGTCTGTCCACCGACTGGGTCGATCGACTGACCTTCATAAAAATTAATCAGTCTTGGATCACCACCAGCTACCAAGCACCTGATGCTGATGTAACCGAATAATTTGTTTTGAAATGTCAGATCCCTTCAAAGACTGCCTATGCTGATGCTGAGTGACTATCCTGTTATGCAAAGTAATTATTCTCTTCCTCCTCAATGATCATGCTGATAGTTTGTAAGAACATTTTTAGTTCTGGGCGCCGCCACCAATGCCTAAGGCCCAATTTTTAAGCCCCTGTTTAACAGGGGCATGTAATTACGATTTTTGATGCAATTCTTTGCAGCAGGGCTAGTTCCTGCGTTCCAACTAGAGTATCTGTGAGGGGTTGCAGTGTTGTGGCACCAGCACCAGTGCCTAGTGCCCAATTTTTCAGCCCCTGTTTAACAGGGGCGTGTAATTAAAATTTTTGATGCAATACTTTGCAGCAGGGCTCGTTCCTGCGTTCCAACTAGAGTATCTGTGAGGGGTTGCAGTGTTGTGGCACCAGCACCAGTGCTTAAGGACCAATTTTTCAGCCCCTGTTGAACAGGGGCGTGTAATTACAATTTTTGATGCAATACTTTGCAGCAGGGCTCGTTCCTGCGTTCCAACTAGAGTATCTGTGAGAGGTTGCAGTGTTGTGGCAACAGCACCTGTGCCTAAGGCCCAATTTTTCAGCCATTGTTTAACAGGGGCATGTAATTGCAATTTTTGATGCAATTCTTTTCCAGCAGGGCTAGTTCCTGCGCTCCAACTAGAGTATCTGTGAGGGGTTGCAGTGTTGTGGCACCAGCACCAGTGCCTAAGGCCCAATTTTTCAGCCCCTGTTCAACAAGGACATGTAATTAGAATTCTTGATCTAATATTTCACAGCAGTGCCCGTTTCTGCGCCCACCAAGATTAACTGTGAGGACTTACAGTGTTGTGGCACCAGCACCACCACCACCACTAAAGGCCCAATTTTTCAGCCCCTGTTCAACAGGGGCATGTAATTACAATTCTTGAGATAATATTTCACAGCAGGGCCCATTCCAGCGCCCACCAAGAGTAACTGTGAGGACTTACAGTGTTGTGGCACCAGCACCACCACCACCATCACCAAAGGCCCAATTTTTCAGCCCCTGTTCAACAGGGGCATGTAATTACAATTCTTGATCTAATATTTCACAGCAGGGCCCTGTGAGGGCTTACAGTGTTGAGGCCACAAAAACACCTAAGGCCCAAATTTCTGCTGAGTATATAGGGCAGGCCCCTACTTTCAAACATCCAACTTACAAACGACTCCTACTTGCAAACGGAAGGAGACAATAGGAAGTGAGATGAAATCTACCCCATAGGAAGGGAAATTCTCTCCTGTAAGAGTTAATATGGGAAAAACTTTTCTCCTTTCCACTGATGCTTTATCTCCAATCCTTGTTTCACTAAAAACCCCAAATTTTCAAAAAACATTTGTCATTGGAACAAAAGTGAGGTGAAATCTTCTGAAGAGGAGCACAGACAGCAAAACAAATGTCACAGGGGTGATAACCCTTCCCTATGTTTTCCAAAAAGCTTAAAAACAGATTTTTTGGCTGGAGCTACACTTTAAAAATGTACCAGTTCAAAATTACAAACAGATTCTACTTAACAACAAACCTACAGTCCCTGTCTTGTTTGCACCGCCTGTATACTGCTGTATAGAGTTTATAGGGCCTGGGGGCCCCACGCCTTTCCTTTTTTTAAATTTGTGTGCGGGGTTCCCCTTAATATCTATACAGGACCCAAAGGGCCTGGTAATGGACTAGAGGGTACCCATGCCGTTTTTCTCACTGATTTTCATCCATATTGCCAGGACCGGACATTACATTAAAGCCGCAAGCAGTTTTAAATGACTTTTTTTCCTTTAAAAATGTCATTTTCTGCAGGGACTGTTCTAAGTACGGGAAACACGCGCCACTTCACAGGCATACTATAGACACCCCCCAGGTACGATATTTAAAGGAATATTTCACTTTTTTTTTAAATTTAAGCATCATTAAAATCACTGCTCCCGAAAAAACAGACGTTTTTAAAAGTTTTTTTTGCATTGATACATGTCCCCTGGGGCAGGACCCGGGTCCCCAAACCCTTTTTAGGACAATACCATGAAAATTATCCTTTAAAATGAGCACTTTTGATTTCGAACGTTCGAGTCCCATAGACGTCAATAGGGTTCTAACGTTTGTGCGAATTTTCGGTCCGTTCGCAGGTTCTGGTGCGAACTGAACCGGGGGGGTGTTCGGCTCATCCCTAGTGGTCAGTGAGACGTCCACTAAAATGGCTGAAAATGGCCAAAAACCAGTGTGAGGACACAGCATTTCTCAATTTAATTTTAGGCATGCTGTATGTAAACAGGTCCCCTGAGAGAAAAAATATGCACTCAGGATGGCTTTGATGTCAACTGCGCAATCCTTCATTCGTGAGGAGCCAACAACATCTTCAGCATGTATGCAACCCCCCCATACCCCCCTTATCACCAGTACCCACCCCTTATAAGTACACAGTATGCCCCACCAATAAATCGCCCATACTGTGACGAGTATTGTAATATGCTGAATCCCTCAAGGCCACGGATGTTACATTCAATTCCTGCCCCCCACTACCTCCACCCTTGGCCCCCTGACCACTCACCAACTTATGCCGCCTCCACCCAGTCAGGTTCCACCTTTTCAGTAAAGGAAATACTACCCAGGAACATTAGTGGATTACCCTGGACCATCCACTTCCGGGACACATAACAAACATATAACCAAACATAAACAAAAAAAACCTGAGAAAATTGGAGTATCAAAAATGTCTCCCACACAGGGGAGTAAGGCAAACAATATGGCATAAACATGATGTAACAGCCTGGGTGGTTTAACAAAAAATATAGTAATGCTGCAGTATAGCCAATGATGTGTAGCAACTCCACCCTGTACCAGGAGATTAGGGGACATGTCCAGAAAACAGGGGGCATTATGCAATAGCATCCTGCTGCCAGGGGACAGAACCAGCAGCAGACATTAAAAATGATATGAAACCCTCACGCAGCGTGGCACCATTGATGGTGCCCCTACTGGGACGCCATTGTGCGCCCTCCATATCATGCATGAGGGAATCTTCAAAAAGGTACCCATCACGAATTTGGACATAGTTATGAAGCAGATATTGCATTCTCCAGTTTTAAATTTATAGCTGTATGTAGGAACCGCCACTTGTTAGATAAAATGCCAAAAGTGCATTCGACAACTCATTAAGCAGTAGTTGAATGTTCTCTTCTCTTCACTCAGAGACCGATTGGAATAAGGCCTTAGTAGATGGTCACTGAGAGCAAAGGCCTCATCCCCAACATAGACAAATGGCAATATGCAAACGAGAAGATCTGGACAGCCGCACTCCAGGAAGTAATAATCCAAGTTTCTTTATTTTAAAATCAGGAACACATCAGATACAGGACATCATAGACAGAATGTACAGATCATAGGCTAACGCGTTTCACACTTGTCCAAGTGCTTACTCATGAGTAAGCACTTGGACAAGTGTGAAACGCGTTAGCCTATGATCTGTACATTCTGTCTATGATGTCCTGTATCTGATGTGTTCCTGATTTTAAAATAAAGAAACTTGGATTATTACTTCCTGGAGTGCGGCTGTCCAGATCTTCTCGTTTGCATATAGTCTCTACTAGCATGAGCCAGCACCTGAAACCTCTCATCTCTGGAGAGCAAGATCAGCTTTACACCTGGTGAGACCTAACCTAGCGCGGGGATAACTTTTGTATAGACAAATGGCAGTGGAGGGCCATTTGTCCCTGGCAGCAGACAGTACTGTGCCAGATCCTGGCCATTTTCCCTCAACATTCTTCCAAAAGATAATCGTGCAAAAATACCCGAGTCTGAGCTGCTGCCGTACGATCCTATGTCACTATAGCTAAAACAATAATTGGCATCAGCCACTGCTAGTAAGGCAAACAGAAAATATTTTTTATAGTTGAAGAATTTAGTTCCACTGCCAATAGGCATCACTACTCTTATATGTTTTCCATCAATTGCCCCGACACAATTAGGAAAATTGCATCGGTCCCAGAAAATTTCCTCTGTCTTGCACCAATCTTCGGTAGTGGGCTTCTTCAGGACCAAATCCCTAAGAACATTACAGATGTCTCTGCAGGTATCATGTACAATATTGCTGGCAGAAGTTTTGCCAACCAAGAACTCAAACTGCAAACTTGCAAAGGAATATCCAGTTGCCAGAGGGGGCGTGGTTTGGAGCGACGTTAGCGTGCAGCAATGTCCAGCGTGGGAGTGCATTATAAAAAGCTCTATTTGGCTGACTGCAGCTGTCGTAGGGACACAAGAGCAGAAGGGGGCATGTAAGTGGTGACACAGGCATTTTCTTGGCACATTTACTAAGCATCAGGCTGAGCATTAATAGCAGCGGTAGTTGCTAGACTTTTTGCTCAAGCAGTGGGTGCAATTTCTTCTGGTAGTACCTCTGCATTTGTGCATCAGGCTATGGTCAGAAGGGGAGGTAGAAACAACCCAAAAAAGGACTCAAAAGGCTCTCCCTGAGGTTTTTTCTTCAGCTATGATAGGATTGGAAGAAAGGTTAGTGGCTTTAGTCGCATCTTCCCAGAATGGGACAAAATGCGACAGGTCCCCTTCCACTACCTGGGACCCTCAAACAGAGGAACTGGGGGTGGGCGAAGATGAATTTTCCTCAGGGGACTGTGAACACGCTGATGACTCCTCTTCTGAGGGGTCAAATGCGGAAGGATCTCCTTTAGTTTCACAATCTGAAAGATTGATGGTGCAATCTCTTACTGAGTTGGTCCGCTCCACTTTTATGCTACCCTTAACTGAGACGGTTGATAAGCCCAATTCTTGTTTGGGTTCGCTAAAGCCTCCTCAAGCTGTGCATGCCTTTCCTGTCCATTCTGTATTCTGAGTGGGATCACCCAGATAAGCATTTTTTTCCTCCTAAAAAGTTTTCAACACTTTATCCTATGGAGGAAAAATTCACTTATGCCCGTACACACGGTAGAATTTTCCGACAACAAATGTTGGATGTGAGCTTGTTGTCGGAAAGTCTGACCGTGTGTATGCTCTATAGAACATTTGTTGTTGGAATTTCCGCCAACAAATGTTTGAGAGCAGGTTCTCAAATTTTCCGACAACAAAACTTGTCGGAAATTCCGAGCGTGTGTACATAAGTCCGACGCACAAAAGTCCACGCATGCTCGGAATTAAGCAGTAGAGCCGCACTGGCTATTGAACTTCATATTTTTTGGCTCGTCGTACGTGTTGTACGTCACTGCGCTCTTGATGTTCAGAATTTCCAACAACATTTGCGTGACAGTGTGTATGCAAGACAAGTTTGAGCTAACATCCTTTGGAAAAAAATCCACGTTTTTGTTGTTGGAAAATCCTATAATTTGTACAGGGCATAAAGGGTGGGAGATACCAGCAATTGACGCTGCTATATCCTCTGTGAAAAAAAGTTTGACTTGTCCGGTAGACAATGCTCAAATGCTTAGGGATCCAACAGATAAGAAATTGGAATTCCCGTTAAACGCATTTTCTCTGGCAGGTTCAGTGACTCAACCTGCAGTGGCTGCAATTGATCTATATCAATCCTTGAAAGACCAGTTTAAACAGGTGCTCAAGGTTATCCCTGATCAGCAGGCCCAGGATTTAGCCGAGCTACCAGGGGCGTTATTGTTTTGCAATAGATGCTATGAGAGATTCTATTCTTCAGGCCTCGCGCCTTACGCTTGGTCTGGTGCATATGCGTAGAATACAATGGTTGAAAAATTGGTCAGCCGAAGCGCCATGCAAAAAGCTCCTGGCTAGTTTTCCTTTCCGCAGTGAATGGCTGTTTGGGGATGATTTGGATAAATACATCCAAAAAATTTCTAGTGGAAAAAGTACCCTTTTGCCAGTTAGAAAAAGGACTAAACGTATTACATTTAAACGAGCTCCTTCTCCAGTGCCAGGGGCATCAGCCTCCAGGCAGTCACGACGACCTCTGCCGTCAAGTTCAAAAGGTAAACCTCAGGGTCAACCCTAGGGACAAAAGAAGTCCTGAGGGAGGAAACCTACAAAACAAAATACTAAAACCTCCTTATGAAGGGGCGCCCCCGCTCGCTCGAGTGGGGGGAAGACTTCTGCAGTTCTCAAGGGTCTGTCAGGAAGAGTGTCGAGAAGATGGGTGACTTCCTCAATAGCTCTAGGGTACAAACTAGAGTTTGGAGAGTTCCCGTCTCCTTGTTTTCTCAGATCAAACGTTCCCAAGGATCCAGAGAAAAAGAAGTCTCTCTTTCAAGCATTGGATTGTCTTTTGTCTCAAAAAGCGATCTCAGTGGTCCCCATGGAAGAGCAGGGATTGGGGTTTTATTCAAACCTTTTCACGGTGCCAAAACCAAATGGAGATGTCAGAACCATTCTAGATCTCAAAGATCATACCCGATTCCCATATATCTTTTCGCATGGAGTCAATCCGATCAGTAGTCTCCATCCTACAGGGAGGATAACTGTCATGAAGATCCTGCCAATAATCAGCGATCCAGACTCAGGGGGACACAGCCGCGGGTTCCACTGCGCATGCGCACGCGTTCACGGGTGCTGTCATGCACGGGCACGCGCCCGCGCACTCCCGCTAGTGCCAGGCGGGCTATTTAAACCGGCCTGTCACACTCCATCCCCGCTGTCTGCTCTACAGCGTTCCGTGTGCCTTAACCTGATCTGACCTGTGTACTCTGCTATCTGACCCGGCTTCCTGTTAGACCATCCTGCTATCCGCCTGCACCAGACCCTCTTGGCTTGCCTGACCATCCCTCTGTGTTGTCCCTGGTACCTCTGCTGATCGACCGATACCGACCTCTGGCTTGTTTGACCACCCTTCAGTCTGACACCTGTATCCAGCGTTCCAGTCTACTACCTGCTGCCTTGTTCCTGGTTCCAGTCCAGCGTTCCAGTCTACTACCTGCTGCCTTGTTCCTGGTTCCAGTCCGGCATTCCAGTCTACTACCTGCTGCCTTGTTCCTGGTTCCAGTCCAGCGTTCCAGTCTACTACCTGCTGCTTGTTCCTGGTTCCAGTCCAGCGTTCCAGTCTACTACCTGCTGCCTTGTTCCTGGTTCCAGTCCAGCGTTCCAGGCTACTACCTGCTGCCTTGTTCCAGGTTCCAGTCCAGTGTTCCAGTCTACTACCTGCTGCCTTGTTCCAGGTTCCAGTCCAGTGTTCCAGGCTACTACCTGCTGCTTGTTCCAGGTTCCAGTCCAGCGTTTCAGGCTACTACCTGCTGCTTTGTTCCTGGTTCCAGTCCTGCTTACTTACCTGCTTACTTACCTGCTTCCTTATCTGCTGTGACTCCGGGACCTCTCTGCGATTCAGCGTCCTCTTCAGCTCCTGGACCCAGAGGGTGTCACCACTCCTGAACTTCCGGTGACTGTCGATCCTGCCAGGCACCCATACCACTCCTCACTCCTGGCCTTCTGTCTCCATTCCAGAGGAACAGGAGTGGGAGCTGTAAGGGAGGTCCTTCTCTGCACTTCAGTCTCACAACCCACCAGGTACGTGACAGTAGCAGACAGCCATGTCTGAGCCTGAGCAGGGAACGTCTCCCATGGAGGAACTCTGTGCACACCTGGCAGGATTGACTGAAGCAGTCAAGAATCTGCAGCAAGGATACACCAGGCTGGAGGAACGAGTGTTAACCTTGTCTAATCCCATTGGGGCTCAGGGAGTCCCTTCCGCTTCTGCTCCTTCAGTCGGGCCTTCCTCAACAGTGGTGATGCTCCCTCCAGAACCCAAGGTCCCGACGCCTGAACGTTTTTCCGGAAATCGCCTCAAATTCAGAGCTTTCCGCAACTCCTGTGAACTGTTCTTTGCTCTTCAGCCACGTACCTTTTCCCTTGAGGCTACTAAGGTGGGCTACGTAATCTCTCTGCTTTCTGGTGACCCCCAAACTTGGGCCCACCACCTCTTGGAGCAAAAAGACGTATCCTTGACTAATCTGTCTGCCTTCTTTGACGCACTAGGTCAGCTGTATGATGACCCCCAGCTGTCCGTGACTGCAGAAGCGGCTTTGCACACCCTTCAGCAGGGTCGCAGGGCTGCAGAAGACTATGTGGCGGAATTCAGAAAGTGGAGTGTAGACACGAATTGGAATGATGCGGCTCTCCGCTATCAGTTTCGAATGGGACTTTCTGACTCTCTGAAAGATGAATTGGCCAGGGTGGGTACCCCACAGACTTTGAACGCATTGATCGATCTAACCATCCAGATCGATCGACGTCTAAGAGAACGAAGGACTGAGAGAGCAATGGGAACCTCTCGCCCAACTTGGGTTACCCCTAAAGTTCCCCATCATACATCACCAGCACCACCAATGTCTACTTTTAACCCACCTGAGCCAATGCAATTAGGGGTTCTGCGGCCCTCTCTTACTCAGGAAGAACGACAACGTCGTCGAGTGAAAAATCTGTGCCTGTATTGCGGGGAACCTGGGCACTATGTCAGGAACTGTCCCCTTAAACTCCGTAAGTGCCTATCTCTGTCCTCTGACTATGCCGTACCTCTGGTTAAGAACACTACTCACCTTGCTCTCTCTCTCCTGTTACAGCTTCCAGGAGAGACCCTGCAAATAGCCGCCATTATTGACTCTGGAGCTTGCAGTTGTTTCATGGACTCTCTTTTTGCTACCCAACACCGGATACCTCTGTTGCCTAAAACCCATGGACTTTCCATTCATCTAGCTGATGGAACAGCCATTAAGTCAGGGCCTGTTACCCAAGAGACTGTTCCAATACCGTTTCCATCTCCAATTCTCATCAAGAACTGTTACGCCTAGATATCATCGCTTCACCTATGTTCCCCATAATCCTCGGCATGCCATGGTTACAGGCCCACAATCCTGACATTAATTGGATCACAGGTGAGGTTACCTTTTCCTCCCCATATTGCCAACAGTCTTGTAGACTTCAGGACACTCAGAAGAATCCCACCTTGCTCTGTTTAAACACAGATCCTAGTCTGCACCTTTCCATCCCTTCTGCATATCATGATTTCTTAGATGTATTCAGCAAGCAGGGGGCAGAGGTCTTACCCCCTCACCGGGCCTATGACTGTCCTATCGAATTACTCCCCGGTGCCGAGATACCTTTTGGAAGAATATTTCCTTTAACGGAAGTGGAACAAGGGGCTTTAAAAGAATATATCGATGAGAATCTAAAGAAAGGCTTCATTCGTCCATCCACGTCTCCAGCAGGTGCAGGTATCTTCTTCGTACAAAAGAAAGACAAGACCCTCAGACCATGTGTAGATTACCGTGAGCTGAACAAAATCACTGTAAAGAACCGTTACCCTCTTCCTCTGGTACCAGAGCTGTTCCAAAGACTTGGGACAGCTACCATATTCACTAAGCTTGACCTCCGCGGAGCCTACAATTTGGTTCGTATTAGGGACGGAGACGAATGGAAGACCGCCTTTCGTACCCGTTATGGACATTTTGAATACCTTGTGATGCCGTTTGGGCTGTGCAATGCTCCTGCTACATTCCAGTACTTCATCAATGATGTTTTACGAGACTTTCTAGATCTGTTTGTTATCGTCTATTTAGACGACATACTAATTTTTTCTTGTTCCCTTGAATCCCATCGCAGGCACGTCAGAAGTGTATTGGCCCGGCTTCGACAACACGGTCTATATGCAAAAGCTGAGAAATGTGAATTTGAACAGGAAAGTATTCCATTTTTGGGGTTAATCATTTCCAGCAAGGGCATTAAGATGGACCCCAAAAGGTCACTGCAGTACTAGACTGGCCAGTCCCAACAGATAAGAAGGGGATCCAGCGATTCGTTGGATTCGCTAATTTCTACCGCAAATTTATTAAGGGGTTTTCAGCCATCATCACACCCATCACACAGCTAACTAAACAGGGTACTCGTTTCCACTGGTCTGCTGAGGCTCAAAAGGCTTTCGAGACTCTCAAGGGCCTTTTTACCTCTGCTTCCGTACTAAAACATCCAGATTCCTCTCTGCCATTTGTACTAGAGGTGGACGCATCCGAAATTGCGGTAGGGGCAGTGTTGTCCCAAAGACAGGGAACTAAGGCCCTGTTATATCCTGTGGCCTTCTTCTCTCGTAAATTGTCCACGGCAGAGAGAAATTATGATGTAGGTGACAGAGAATTATTGGCTATTAAATCCGCGTTGGAGGAGTGGCGCTATCTGCTAGAGGGTGCCGCTCATCCAGTCCTAATTTTTACAGATCATAAGAACCTGGAGTATTTGAGGTCTGCAAAAAGGTTGAAGCCACGCCAAGCCAGGTGGGCCCTCTTTTTCTCCAGGTTCTCTTTTCATGTCACTTATCGCCCTGGTTCCAAGAATACCAAGCCTGATGCCCTATCCAGGATGTTTCACAAGCCCCAAGAGGTTTCCCCTCCGGACACCATTTTGTCCCCGGGGAATTTTCTTTTGCTTCAGGGAGATTTGCTTTCCCGGATTAAGCAGGCTTCCGCAGAATTGGGGTCTTCCATTAGGCCAGAACTCCAAGTTAAGGATGGGTTATTATGGCACGAGAATAGGATTTTTATACCTGAAGAACTACGAGTTTCAGTACTAGAACTCTGTCATGATCATGCTTTTGCTGGGCATTTTGGAGTGGCTAAAACTACTGATCTGGTACAGCGTACCTTTTGGTGGCCTCAGTTACGTGATGATTGTAGGAGATTTGTTGAATCCTGTACCACCTGTATCAGAAACAAGGGGCACAGGACCAAGGCATGGGGTTTGCTAAAGCCATTACCTGTCCCAGATAGGCCTTGGAAGATGCTTTCTATAGATTTTATTGTGGAATTACCTCCGGCTGGGGGTTTCACCTCAATTTTTGTCATAGTAGACCGGTTGTCGAAGATGGGCCCACTTTGTCCCAATGAAGGGCACTCCCTCAGCTACAGAAATGGCACAGGCATTCATTAGAGAAGTCATCAGGCTCCATGGGGTACCAGTTAATATCGTTTCAGATCGGGGGGTACAGTTTACCTCCCGATTCTGGAGGTCTCTATGCAAAACATTGAAGATTGAACTCTCATTTTCATCTGCTTACCACCCCCAGACTAATGGGCAAACAGAGAGAACAATCCAGACTCTTGAACAATATTTACGCTGTTTTTCTTCATTTGCCCAGGATGATTGGATTTCTGTTCTTCCATTGGCCGAGTTTGCCTACAACAACTCTATTCATTCCGCTATCAAACAAACCCCATTTTTTGCAAATTATGGTTACCACCCTTCTTTTCTGCCTAATTCTCTTCCAGAGTGCACAGTACCCGCAGTTCAGGAGAGGTTGGACTTCTTCACTTCCAACAATCAAGTTTTGCAGGAGACCATGACCAGGACCCAGGAGTATAATAAAGCAACTTTTGATAAGAAGAGACGAGGTGAGCTGTTACTTACACCCGGGGACCAGGTATGGTTATCTACAGTAAATCTCAGGATGGCCTGCCCATCAAAGAAATTGGGTCCCAAGTTCCTTGGCCCATTTCCTGTTAAGCGAAGGATTAATGAGGTGGCATACGAACTTGAACTTCTGGATTCATTAAAAGTGCATCCAGTATTTCATGTGTCTCTACTCAAACCCTCTGTTTCTAACCCATTTCCAGGCCGAAGTACGGATCCTCCTGATCCAATTTTGGTGGCTGGGGAGGAAGAATTCGAGGTGGAGGCTATCATGGACCATAGGAGAAGAGGCAACCAAAATCAATTTTTGATAAAATGGAGGGGGTTCGGCCCAGAAGAAAATTCTTGGGAACCCGAGGATAATATTCATGCTGAAAATCTTTTACAATCTTTTAAAAGAGCCCATCCGGAGAAATTCCTTCAAAGGGGCATCCGGAGGCTGCCCCTTGGGGGGGGCAATGTCATGAAGATCCTGCCAATAATCAGCGATCCAGACGCAGGGGGACACGGCCGCGGGTTCCACTGCGCATGCGCACGCGTTCACGGGTGCTGTCACGCACGGGCACGCGCGCGCGCACTCCCGCTAGTGCCAGGCGGGCTATTTAAACCGGCCTGTCACACTCCATCCCCGCTGTCTGCTCTACAGCGTTCCGTGTGCCTTAACCTGATCTGACCTGTGTACTCTGCTATCTGACCCGGCTTCCTGTTAGACCATCCTGCTATCCGCCTGCACCAGACCCTCTTGGCTTGCCTGACCATCCCTCTGTGTTGTCCCTGGTACCTCTGCTGATCGACCGATACCGACCTCTGGCTTGTTTGACCACCCTTCAGTCTGACACCTGTATCCAGCGTTCCAGTCTACTACCTGCTGCCTTGTTCCTGGTTCCAGTCCAGCGTTCCAGTCTACTACCTGCTGCCTTGTTCCTGGTTCCAGTCCGGCATTCCAGTCTACTACCTGCTGCCTTGTTCCTGGTTCCAGTCCAGCGTTCCAGTCTACTACCTGCTGCCTTGTTCCTGGTTCCAGTCCAGCGTTCCAGGCTACTACCTGCTGCCTTGTTCCAGGTTCCAGTCCAGTGTTCCAGTCTACTACCTGCTGCCTTGTTCCAGGTTCCAGTCCAGTGTTCCAGGCTACTACCTGCTGCTTGTTCCAGGTTCCAGTCCAGCGTTTCAGGCTACTACCTGCTGCTTTGTTCCTGGTTCCAGTCCTGCTTACTTACCTGCTTACTTACCTGCTTCCTTATCTGCTGTGACTCCGGGACCTCTCTGCGATTCAGCGTCCTCTTCAGCTCCTGGACCCAGAGGGTGTCACCACTCCTGAACTTCCGGTGACTGTCGATCCTGCCAGGCACCCATACCACTCCTCACTCCTGGCCTTCTGTCTCCATTCCAGAGGAACAGGAGTGGGAGCTGTAAGGGAGGTCCTTCTCTGCACTTCAGGCTCACAACCCACCAGGTACGTGACAATAACTTCTGGAGTCAATCGACATCAAGGATGCATACCTCCATATGCCTATTCTCCCCGCTCACCAGAAATATCTACATTTCGAGGTAGAAAATCATAATTTTCAGTTTGTAGCTCTGCCTTTCGGTCTAGCTACTGCACTTCGAGTGTTTACAAAGGTCCTGGCCCCTCCTCTAGCCAGATTAAGGGCCCAAGGTATAACTATTATAGCTTACCTAGACGCTCTTGATAGACCAGTCAGTAGCCCGCTTAGACCAAAGTATGGTCACCACAGTCAATTACCTGGAATACCTAGGTTGGATTCTCGAACCTAGAGAAATCTTCCTTAAACCACCAAGGAGATTAGAATACTTGGGTCTGATCATAGATACAGCCCAGAAAGGGGTATTCTTGCCCCAGGCAAAGATCGGCACCATAAAGGAACTGATTCAGGTGGTCAAAGCAAAAAAGAATCCTTCTATTCGGCTTTGCATGAGGTTGTTGGGAAAGATGGTGGCTTCATTCGAGGCCGTTCCTTATGCTCAGTTTCATTCAAGGCTGCTGCAAAACAGTATCCTATTAGCTTGGAACAAGAAGGTCCAAGCTCTAGATTTCCCAATGTGTCTGTCTCCGAAGGTGCGCCGGAGCCTCAGTTGGTAGTTGATAACCAAGAATCTGCAGAAGTGAAAATCCTTCCTACCAGTTACCTGGGAGGTGGTAACAACAGATGCCAGTCTTTTGGGTTGGGGTGCAGTCCTGGAAAAGGCGACTGTCCAGGGGAAATGGTCTAAATCAGAAATGGCCTTGCCCATCAAAATTCTAGAGATTCGGGCAGCACGCTTGCCCTGAGGAACTGGACGTTCAGGTTACGGAATTGTCCTGTCAGGATCCAATCCGACAATGCCACAGCCATGGCTTATATCAATCACCAAGGGGGCACAAGAAATCGTGTGGCCCAGAGAGAGGTGAATCATATCCTAACTTGGGCAGAAAAAAGTGTACCTTGTCTATCGGCAGTCTTCATTTCAGGAATAGAAAATTAGCAGGCGGACTATTTGAGTGGCCAGCAGTTGTTCCCGGGAGAATGGTCCCTTCACCCCGAGATCTTCCTGGCAATATGCCAAAAATGGAGGATCCTGGACGTAGATCTGTTTGCGTCCAGGTTCAACAAGAAGATCGACAACTTTGTGTCAAGAACAAGGGAACTGCTAGTATGCGGAACAGATGCATTGTTGGTCCCTTGGAATCAGTTCTCACTGATTTATGCATTCCCTCCTATTCTGCTGCTTCCACGACTTCTTCACAGGATCAAGCAGGAAGGGAAGTCGGTGATTCTTGTGGCCCCGGCGTGGCCCAGAAGATCTTGGTATGCAGAGATCATAAGGATGGCGGTAGGGGACCCATGGACCCTACCACCACGTTCAGACCTACTCTCACAAGGTCAGGTATTCCATTGTACCTTACAAACACTAAATTTAACGGTTTGGCTATTGAGACCGACATTCTGAAGAAGCGTGGGCTGTCAGGTTCAGTGGTATTTACCTTGATTAATGCAAGGAAGCTGGCCTCTAGAATCATTTATTATAGAGTCTGGAAGGCATATGTTGACTGGTGTAAATCCAGGGGTTGGCACCCCAGGAAGTATGTCATAGGTAGATTCCTTGACTTTCTGCAAATGGGGTTAGAGATGAAGCTGGCCTTGAGTACTATCAAAGGCCAGGTCTCGGCCTTATCGGTATTATTTCAACGACCACTTGTTTCACTGTCTTTGGTCCGTAGCTTTATACAGGGGGTAACGCGGCGCAATCCATCGGTTAGGTCACCCCTGAAACCTTGGGACTTTAATTTAGTTCTGTCGCTTTACAGAAACAGACTTTTGAGCCGATATGACATATTCCCTTGGTCCTGTTTTGCTTGTGGTGCCTGAAGGTCCTAAAAGAGGACAGGCTGCATCACAATCTACTATTTCTAAATGGATTTGGCAAGTAATTGTTCAAGCTTATGGTTTGAAGAGGAAGATTCCACCCTCTCAAATCAAAGCGCACTCCACCAGGGCTATTAGTGCTTCGTGGGCAGTGCATCACCAACCCTCCATGTCTCAAATCTGCAAAGCCCCAACTTGGTCTTCTGTCTATACATTTACCAGATTCTATCAGGTGGATGTAAAAAGCCATGAGGATATCGCCTTTGGGCGCAGTGTGCTGCAGGCAGCAGTATAAGTCCTCTGGTCTCATGGTGCCCTACTTTTGTTGTGTCTCCCTCCCCTCAGTTGACATTGCTCTGGGACATCCTACATAGTAACTACTATGGCTCTGTGTCCTGTGATGTACAATAAAGAAAATAGGACTTTTATAACAGCTTACCTGTAAAATCCTTTTCTTGGAGTACATCACGGGACACAGAGGTCCCTCCTCTCTTTTAATACATGTATATTGCTTTGCTACAAAAAGGTACCTACTGAGGTACTCCCAGTAATGGGAGGGGTTATATAGGGAGTGACCTTCCTGCCTAAGGCCTCTTTCACACGGATGATCCGTATGTCCGTTTTTCATCCATCCGTTTTCGGATGAAAAACGGACATACAGTCATCCCTATGGAGCGTCGGATGTCAGCGGTGACATGTCCGCTGACATCCGACCCGCTCCGATCCGAAAAGTGTAACGGAGGAAAAACCTACTTTTTCCTCCGTTTTCGGATCGGATCGGATGACGACGGACACTACGGACCGTCATCATCCGATCCCCCCATAGGGGAGAGCGGCGCTCTGACAGGTCCGTCGCTGCACAGTGTGCAGCGATGCACCTGTCATCTTCCTGCTCAGCGGGGATCGGCGGAGCTATCCCCGCTGAGCAAGCGGATGTTCACGGGGCGGATCATGACTGATCTGCCCCGTGTGAAAGAGGCCTTAGGATGTGCCAGTGTCCATCACCTAAAAGTGGCCTATAACCCACATATTAACTACTATGGCTCTGTGTCCCGTGATGTACTCCAAGAAAAGGATTTTACAGGTAAGCTGTTATAAAAATTCTTTTATTTCACTTCATGTAAAAAGGGTCAAATAATGATGTGGATCTTCAAATGCAACACATGAGGTAAGAAGAAGAAAAAGTAAGTATGAAAAGTTACCTCAATGTTATAATGAGTCTTTCCATGGCTGGAATACGACCTTCAGAAACTGGTGTTTTGTCGCTCTAGGTGGCTAGAGAGCAAAGCCAACAATTCATCAATACTGTAAAGAGAAAAAATATGGTTATTAGCTACATTGACCATGTAAAAATTGACCATATTTTTCTCAATTTCTAATGTTTTTTATTTACTAAGGTGTTTTGGAACATTTCTAGCTATTCTATGCTAAAAACTAGAAATAGAGTCATGGTGACCAGGCATACGCACGTTTTCCAATAAATATCTTGTAGCAATTTAAAGTTGACATAAACAAATGTTCTTACTTTCTAATTGACATCCGTGTGTAGTTGAAGAATTTGTCTTCATGAGCACGGTCGTTATAGAGGACCCAAAACTGGCCTCTCGCTTCCTTTTGAGCAATGATGGGATGGATCCAAAACCTATGCCTTCTCCTCCTGTTGACTATCAGATAGAGACACTGTAATGGTGGGGAGTTAACACATTGTTTGATATCAGTACATTATTCTAAGACATAAAAAGACTTTTTAAGGCACCATCTAAACATGTAGGCAGGTGCCTATAAAGAGGGCAATGTTTTTTTCTTTCCGTGTTTTTCCTGTCTATGTCCATGTCCCAGCCATGTGCAAATTGTCACAAATGTAGATGTGTGGTGGATCTGAGGAATTGATTAACTCGATTTTCCTGCCAATTTTCTACCACATAAAAAGGACTCACTGAAATGCCCTGAGAGTCATGCCTGGGAAATACTACCAAAATGTAAGCTGTTATGCTGCTGCACTGTGCCATGTTGGGGGGGGGCGCAGTTGGGGTTCCCTGAAGGGCTGTGAAACTGAAGACTTTAAGGACTCTTAGCTGTCAGCTATAGACTTACTGCCTTTAAGGATAATTCCAGTCATGGTCTCTAAGGACATGTGTCATTGCTTAAAGCAGACAACTAGAAAGGGAATGGGTGACTTGGCATAGGTTGACAGCTACTCTGATAGTGAAGTGGTTAAGTGCTTGGTGCCTTCACTTGTTGCTGGTTCCCCACATACTGGGACTAGACCCGCACCACAGTACCTAGCGACCTAAGCTGGGAGTCATGGGAAAGTATGTTATTGTCAGAGACCATGAACCAGACCGAGACAGAAGTACAGTAAAATCACACTTGTTTATAAATAAAAATAAGCCAGAGTCCAGTAACCGGATCGGTTAGTCAGCCAAGCCAGAGTTCAGTAACCAGATCGGGTAATCAGCCAAGCCAGAGTTCAGTAACCAGATCGGGTAATTGGCCAGGCCAGAATTCAGGGATCCAAGTAGGGGAACAGCAAGCAGGATAAGGAGCCAGAAGGGATGTCAGCAAAGCCAGTCTTTAACAGGAATGCAGGAGATGGTTTCTTGGAGATCTTTAAGTAGGCGGGACTGACGAGCAAATCCACAACAGCTGGTTAACTGTGGAGAGAGATGAGAGCTGGAAATTAGCCGACAGCTGAGAGGTCAGTTCAGAGAAGGAAGGGCTGAGCCAGCCCTGACAGTACCCCCCTCCTCAACGACCCCTCCCCCTCGGAGGACCACCAGGCTTGAGGGGAAACCATCTATGGAAATCACGGAGGAAGGCAGGAGCATGTACGTCCGAGTATGAAACCCTGTAGCGTTTCTCTGGACCGTACCCCTTCCAATGCACCAGAGACTGTATACACCCACGGAACCTATGGGAGTCAACAATCGATTGTACTTCATTCTCCTCATAGTTCTCAACCTGTATAGGGTGAGGACGTGGCACAGAGGTGGTAAAGCGGTTGCAGACCAACAGTTTCAATAAGGAGACATGAAACACATTTGCGATGCGCATACTAGGAGGAAGGTCCAACGCGTAAGCCACTGGGTTAATCCTGGGAAGGATACAGAAAGGCCCAATAAACCGAGGTGCGAACTTAAGTGAGGGAACACGAAGTCGGAGGTTGCGAGATGACAGCCAAACCCTGTCCCCAATCTGGTAGGAAGGTGCAAGCAGGCGTCTGTGGTCAGCATGGAGTCTGTACCTATCATTAGCATGACGCAAAGCCTCCTGGACTTGTGCCCAAGTGGAACGAAGACCACGGAGATGCTCCTCTAGCACAGGAATACTCTGTGGAACAAACAAGTCAGGCAACATGGAAGGTTGGAAACCATAATTCGCCATAAACAGAGACAATCGGGAAGCAGAATTCAAGGCACTGTTGTGAGCAAACTCTGCCCATGGTAATAAGTCTGACCAGTTGTTGTGATGGTCAGAAATATAGCAACGTAGGAATTGCTCCAAGGACTGATTGGCTTGTTCTGCGGGCCCCATTAGACTGCGGGTGATACTCAGAGGAGAAAGCAAGCTGAATTTCCAGCTGTGCACAAAAGGCTCGCCAGAACCGGAACACAAACTGACTACCCCTGTCAGAGACAATCACCTTGGGTAGCCCATGTAAGCGAAAGATCTCCCAAGCAAAAATGGAAGCCAGTTCCTTAGAAGCGGGCAACTTCTTAAGTGGAATACAATGACACATCTTTGAGAACCGGTCAATCACCATAAGGATAACCTTATGTGTTGCCTTGGGAGTTGGGCAACTCCACAATGAAATCCATAGACAGGTAGGTCCAGGGCCTCTCTCCATTGGGTATGGGTTGTAGGAGGCCCACTGGAAGGTGTCGTGGAGTCTTACTCTAAGCACACACGGAACAGGCAGCTACGAAGGCAGTTACATCAGCACGTAGACTAGGCCACCAGAATTGTTGGAAAATGGCCCAAACGAGTTGATTCTTACCAGGGTGGCCAGCTGCCTTGGGGGAATGGTAAGTCTGGAGCACCGCAGTATGCACACTCTGGGACAAAGCAGCGGTCACAAGGTTTCTCAGGAGGAGCATCGACCTGAGCAGCAAGAATTTTTTCACCCAAAGGAGTAAAAGTAAGACTGGTGAGAACCGTAGCCAGAATACGATCAGGAGGAATCATAGGAATCGGAACCGACTCCAACTTGGAAGTAGAGGAAAATTGTTGTGACAAGGCATCAGCCCTTACATTCTTTGTACCGGGTAAGAATGAAAAAATGTAATTGAAACTTGACAAGAAAAGAGCCCATCGCGCCCTTTTGGGAGAGAGGTGTTTAGCCTCAGACAAGAATGTGAGATTCTTAGGGTCAGTAAGAATGGGAACCGGCACAGTGGTACCTTCGAGGAGATGTCTCCATTCTTTCAGAGCTAAAATGATTGCCAACAGCTCTCTGTCACCAATCTCGTAATTGCACTCAGCAGGTGACAATTTCTTGGAAAAGTAGCCACAAGGATGCATAGCACTCTCAGAGGTAGGACGTTGAGACAGAAGGGTGCCAACAACAGTCTCAGAAGCATCAACCTTAAGGATAAAAGGTAACGTAGGATCAGGATGTTCCAACACAGGAGCAAAAACAAAGGCAGCCTTGAGACTTTTAAAGGCCTTAATGGACTCCGGAGACCAACTCTGTGGGTTACCGTTCTTTCTGGTCATATCGGTCAGGGGCTTGATCAAAGACGAGAAGTTTCAAATAAACTTCCGATAATAGTTGGCAAAATCCAGGAAACGCTGCAGAGGATGTAAACCCATGGGTCGAGGCTACTGTATGACAACCAAAAGTTTCTCTGGGTCCATCGAAAAACCAGCAGTGGAAATGACATAGCCCAGGAATAGGGATGAGCCGAACACCCCCCGGTTTGGTTCGCACCAGAACTTGCGAATGGAACGAAAATTCGCACAAACGTTAGAACCCCATTGACGTCTATGGGACTCAAACGTTCTAAATCAAAAGTGCTAATTTTAAAGGCTAATTTGCATGGTATTGTTCTAAAAAGGGTTTGGGGAACCGGGTCCTGCCCCAGGAGACATATATCAATGCAAAAAATGTTTTAAAAACGGCCGTTTTTTCGGGAGCAGTGATTTTAATGATGCTTAAAGTAAAAAAAAGTGAAATATTCCTTTAAATATCGTATCTGGGGGGTGTCTATAGCATGCCTGCAAAATGGCGTGTGTTTCCTGTGCTTAGAACAGACCCTGCACAAAATGAAATTTTTAAAGGAATAAAGGTCATTTAAAACTGCTTGCAGCTTTAATGTAATGTCGGGTCCTGGCAATATGGATGAAAATCAGTGTGACAAACGGCATGGTCCATTACCAGGCCCTTTGGGTCTTGTATGGATATTAAGGGGAACTCCGCACCCAAATTAAACAAAGGAAAGGTGTGGGGCCACCAGGCCCTATATACTCTGAACAGCAGTATACAGGCGGTGCAATTAAGACAGGGACTGTAGGTTTGTTGTTAAGTAGAATCAGTTTGTAATTTTGAACTGGTAAATTTTTAACGTGTTTAGCTCCAGCAAAAAAATCTATTTTAAGCTTTTTGGAAAACATAGGGAAGGGTTATCACCCCTGTGACATTTGTTTTGTTGTCTGTGCTCCTCTTCACCTCACTTTTTGTCCCAATGACCAATGTTTTTTGAAAATTTGGGGTTTTTAGTGAAACAAGGATTGGTGATAAAGCATCAGTGGAAAGGAGAAACCTTTTTCCCATATTAACTCTTACAGGAGTAGGGATGAGTTTCGAGTTCGAGTCGAACTCATGTTCGACTCGAACATCGGCTATTCGCAAGTTCGCCGAACAGCGAACAATTTGGGGTGTTCGCGGCAAATTCGATTGCCGCGGAACACCCTTTAAAAGTCAATGGGAGAAATCAAAAGTGCTAATTTTAAAGGCTTATATGCATGGTATTGTCATAAAAAGTGTTTGGGGACCTGGGTCCTGCCCCAGGGGACATGTATCAATGCAAAAAAAAGTTTTAAAAATGGCAGTTTTTTCGGGAGCAGTGATTTTAATAATGCTTAAAGTGAAACAATAAAAGTGTAATATCCCTTTAAATTTCATACCTGGGGGGTGTCTATAGTATGCCTGTAAAAGGGCACATGTTTTCAGTGTTTAGAACAGTCTGACAGCAAAATGACATTTCAAAGGAAAAAAGTAATTTAAAACTACTCGTGGCTACTAATGCATTGCCGGTCCGACAATACACATAGAAGTTCATTGATAAAAACGGCATAGGAATTCCCCACGGGGAACCCCGAACCAAAATTTAAAAAAAAAATGACGTGGGGGGTTCCCCTAAATTCCATACCAGGCCCTTCAGGTCTGGTATGGATATTAAGGGGAACCCCGCGCCAAAAAAAAACGGCGTGGGGTTCCCCCCAAAAATCCATACCAGACCCTTATGCGAGCACGCAACCTGGCAGGCCGCAGGAAAAGAGGGAGGACGAGAGAGCGCCCCCCCTTTTTTAACCGTACCAGGCCACATGCCCTCAATATTGGGAGGGTGTTTTGGGGTAGCCCCCCAAAACACCTTGTCCCCATGTTGATGAGAACAAGGGCCTCATCCCCACAACCCTGGCCGGTGGTTGTGGGGGTCTGCGGGCGGGGGGCTTATCGGAATCTGGAAGCCCCCTTTAACAAGGGGATCCCCAGATCCCGGCCCTCCCCCCTGTGTTAAATGGTAAGGGGGTACCCTACCATTTCACTAAAAAAGTGTAAAAAATGTTAAAAATGACAAGAGACAGTTTTTGACAATTCCTTTATTTAAATGCTTCTTCTTTCTTCTTTCTTCTATCTTCCTCCATCTTCTTTTTCTGGTTCTTCTGGCTCTTCTGGTTCTTCCTCCGGTGTTCTCATCCAGCATCTCCTCCGCAGATTCTTCTTCCCTTCTTCTCCTCGGGCCACTCTGCATCCATGGCATGGGGGGAGGCTCCCGCTCTTCTCTTCATCTTCTTCTCTTCTTCATCTTCTTCTCTTCTTCATCTTCTTCTCTTCTTCATCTTTTTCTCTTCTTCATCTTTTTCTCCGGGCCACTCCGCACCCACGCTGGCATGGAGGGAGGCTCCCGCTGTGTGACGCTTCTCCTCTTCTGACGGTTCTTTAATAATGGGGGGCGGGGCCACCCGGTGACCCCGCCCCCTCTGACGCACGGTGACTTGACGGGACTTCCCTGTGGCGTCACGGGGAATGATTCCGATAAGCCCCTCGCCCGCAGACCCCCACAACCACCGGCCAGGGTTGTGGGGATGAGGCCCTTGTCTTTATCAACATGGGGACAAGGTGTTTTGGGGGGATACCCCAAAGCACCCTCCCAATGTTGAGGCATGTGGCCTGGTACGGTTCAGGGGGGGGCTTTCTCGGCCCCCCTCTTTTCCTGTGGCCTGCCAGGTTGCGTGCTCGCATAAGGGTCTGGTATGTATTTCTGGAGGGAACCCACGCCGTTTTTTTTTTTTTATTTTGGTGCGGATATCCATACCAGACCTGAAGGGCCTGGTATGGAATGTAGGGGGACCCCCCCCACGTCATTTTTTTTAAAAAATTTTGGTTCGGGGTTCCCCGTGGGGAATTCCCATGCCGTTTTTATCAGTGAACTTCTATGCGTATTGTCGGACCGGCAATGCATTAATATTCACGAGTAGTTTTAAATGACTGTTTTTCCTTTGAAATGTCATTTTGCTGTCAGACTGTTCTAAACACGGGAAACATGCGCCCCTTTACAGGCATACTATAGACACCCCCTAGGTACGAAATTTAAAGGGATATTACACTTTTATTGTTTCACTTTAAGCATTATTAAAATCACTGCTCCCGAAAAAACGGCCGTTTTTAAAACTTTTTTTTGCATTGATCCATGTCCCCTGGGGCAGGACCCAGGTCCCCAAACACTTTTTATGACAATAACTTGCATTTAAGCCTTTAAAATTAGCACTTTTGATTATTCATGTTCGTGTCCCATAGACTCTAACGGTGTTCGTGCGTTCGAACAAACTTTTTTCCTGTTCGCATGTTCTGGTGGGAACCGAACAGGGGGGTGTTCGGCTCATCCCTATACAGGAGAGAATTTCCCTTCCTAGGGGTAGATTTCATCCCACTTCCTGTTGTCTCCTTCCGTTTGCAAGTAGGAGTCATTTGTAAGTTGGATGTTTGAAAGTAGGGGCCTGCCCTATATACTCAGCAGAAATTTGGGCCTTAGGTGTTGTTGTGGCCACAACACTGTAAGCCCTCACAGGGCCCTGCTGTGAAATATTAGATCAAGAATTGTAATTACATGCCCCTGTTGAACAAGAGCCTACACAAGCACCTGGCTGCAGGTAGCTATACTGTAGTTGCAACTGTGCAGGGTACACAGTACAGTAACTGGAAATACGTCAAGAGCCTACACAAGCACCTGGCTGCAGGTAGCTATACTGTAGATGAGACTGTGCAGGGTACAAAGTACAGTAGCTGGAAATACTTTAATGAGCCTACACAAGCACCTGGCTGCAGGTTGCTATGCTGTAGGTGAGACTGTGCAGGGTACACAGTACAGTAGCTGGAAATACTTCAATGAGCCTACACAAGCACCTGGCTGCAGGTTGCCATACTGTAGGTGAGACTGTGCAGGGTATACAGTACAGTAGCTGGAAATACTGTAAAAACACATGCCTGCCTGTCAGTATATTAGGAAGAGAAGAACAGGATCTAGCTAAACTGAATACGGTGTATATATATATATGTATATATATATATATATATATATATATATATATATATATATATATATATGTATATATATATATATATATATATATATATATATATATATATATATATATGTATATATATATAAATACACAAATACAACACCTGGGATGCATATATATACACAATACACTGTAACTGCAGCTAACTGACTAAACCTGCCTACTCTATCTAACTTAATTTAAATGACACTGTCTGTCTCTCTCTCTATCACTCTATCTGAATGCCAGAACACACTACACAGGGCCGCCGTGCAGGCGGCCTTTTATAGTGTGGGGCGTGTACTAAACCCCCTGAGCCATAATTAGCCAAAGCCTACTTGGCTTTGGCCAATTACAGCTTTCTGTTCAAACGGCGCTGTGATTGGCCAAGCATGCAGGCCATAGTGCATGCTTGGCCAATCATCAGCCAGCAATGCATTGTGATGCCGCAGTGGATTATGGGCCGTAACGCGCCACTCGAATTTGGCGCGAACGGCTCATATCGTTCGTAATTTGGCGAACGACCGAACACACAATGTTCATGGGTTCGACTCGAACACGAAGCTCATCCCTGCCCAGGAATTACACCTGTTCCCGATGGAACTTACACTTCTCCAGTTTATAATAGAGATTGTTCTCTCTTAATTTCAGAAGCACATGACAGACATCTGTGTGGTGGCTCTCCAGGGACTTGGAAAATATGAGGATATCATCGAGATAAATCACCACACATAACTGCAACAAATCCCAGAGGACGTTGTTAATAAACTCCTGGAAAACTGCCTGGGCATTACAAAGGCCAAAAGGCATTACGAGATACTCATAATGGCCTGTTCTGGTATTAAACGCAGTTTTCCACTCGTTGCCCACCTTAATCCTCACGAGATTTTAAGCCCCTCTCAGATCAAGCTTAGTGAAAACCGTTGCTACCTTGAGGCGGTCAAATAACTCTGTAATCAACGGGATCGGGTAGGCATTCTTAATCGTGAAATGATTGAGACCTCTATAATCAATACAAGGTCTCAGTTCACTGCTCTTCTTCACAAAGAAGAAACCAGTACCAGTAGGAGACGAGGATTTGCGGATGAAACCCTGAGAAAATGCGTCTGCAACATACTACTCCATGGCTATCCTCCAAGACCGACAAAGGGTAAACCCAGCCACGAGGGGGAGTGGCACCAGGTTGAAGGTCAATTGCGCAATCATACGGCCGGTGTGGAGGCAAACTCACGGTACTCCTCTGGCAGGGAGGAGAGTGAAGAGGTACACAGGACCTTGGCTACCTTCCAGGAGCATGTTTCACTCCATTGTGGTGACCAGGAGAGAACCTCAGCACGGTGCTAATCAAAAGAGGGGTTGTGCCTCTGTAACCAAGGATGACAAATAACCAGCAGGAACTTAGGAGTGGAAATCACTTGGAATTGGATTATCTCATGGTGAAGAGCTCCTATGGCCATGGACAACGGAAGTGTCTCATGAGTTACATGGGCAGGTCTCCCGTCAAGAGCCTCAATGGCAAGTGGAGTGTCACGGAGCTGCAGTGGAATCGAGTGCTTTGATACAAAGGCAGTGTTAGGTACCTGGTAGGAGAGCCTGACTGTAGGAGAAGACCTCTCATACAACGCTGGTTCAGCAGCCACTGGAGTGGGGACAGTGGTCTCCTGAGCGCAGTGGGGTAGGAGTGCCTGTTGGAGTATAGTCTCTGATGTAGAGGCAGAGATCCCTCCTGGGATGGCAGGACTGCAGGTGAGTGGAGACTGGAAGCAGCAGCAGACTTGACACACTGGAGATAAAAGATCACAGGAGCTGAAGCTGAAGGTGCAACAGCAAGTGAGAGCGGCAGGCACAAACAGAGTCAGACAGTCTGGGTCGGCAGGTAACTGGCACAGGTAATCACAGCAGGCAGAGGCAGAGTCGGTGGACAGGCAGAGGTTGGCAACGGTAGCAGATACAGACAGCAGAATGGTCAGGCAGGCCGGGTCGGGATTGGAGCAGGTCGGATGGTCAAACAAGCCGGGTCAAATCAGGTAGCAGACAATCAGATGCAGGTTCAAGCAGAATCACAGAGCTGAGACGAAGCAGCGATGTTCCCAGCTTTTATGTGCTTAGTGGCGCCAAACCGGCGCTAACGCGAACGTGCGCGCGCACGCGCGAACGCACACACGCACCCGCGAACGCACCCGCGCCACGCGCCCGAGCGCCGCGCTGATGCACAGCAACAGCAGCAGCTTGATGCCGTGTCTGAACAGGGGCGCATAGGCGCATGCAAGTGCCCTGGTCTGGTGCTGGTAGATCCCTGGCAGGCAGCATCAATGAACAGGCCTGCAGCCCCAGAGTCCATTAGAGCCTGTATCTCGATAGACGACTTAGCCCAAGAAAGGGAAATAGAAACCATGGGCTTATCCTTCTGGATAACTGGGGACGACACAACACCACCTAAGGTTTGTCCATGACAGGGCCTCAAGGTTTGGGTGTTCCCAGGGCGGGTAAGACAAGACTTGAAAAAGTGACCTGCCTGGCCACAATAAAGCAATAAAGGCACAATCTCTCCCTTCTCCTAAAGGCTCTCTCATCCGCAGAGATACGTGTGAAGCCCAAGTGCATGGGTTCATTTTCACTGACCGACTCAGTACCAGGAGTCATGGGAGGTGTGGGAGGCACGGGTGGGACTGCAAAGCTTGGAGGCAAACGTACAGGAGGCTTCTGCAAGCGCTCCTTAAAAGAAAGTCTTTCTCTAAGTCTGGAGTCAATGAGGATGGCAAACAAGATCAAGCTCTCCAGCTCAGTGGGTATATCTCGGGCTGCTATCTCATCGTTAATGGAACCTGAGAGACCATGAGAAAAAGCAGCCACGAGGGCCTCATTGTTCCAAGCAACCCCTGCTGCCAGAGTACGGAACTCAATGGCGTATTCGGCAACAGTTCTCGTACTCTGTTTGATGGACATGAGGCACTTAGCAGCAGAAGCGGAGCATGTGGGAACATCAAATGCCCTTTTTAAAGGAGGCCACAAGCTCAGGGTAACTCAAGACAACAGGTTTTTGTGTCTCCCATAGAGGGTTAGCCCAGGCCAAGGCTCTCTCAGAAAGAAAAGATATCACAAACCCTACTTTGCTTCTGTCAGTGGGAAACGCCTGGGGCAGCATCTCAAAGTATATCTCAACTTGGTTGAGAAACCCTCTGCATTGAACTGGATCGCCCCCAAATCGCTGGGGAAGCGGGGCGGAACCAGACTTACCTCTTATAGAGGTAATACTCAAGGCAGGTGCCTGCACAGAGACTGGCGCAGCAGCAGGGATGGCCTGCAACTCAGGTTGTACCGGAGCAGCCACAGTGGGAGTTTCCAGGTGAGCCGTGTGGGAGCATTTGTAACGCCATGGCAAACTGATCCATGCGGTGATCTTGCTCATCCAATCTGAAAAAAATATTACCCACAAGTGGATTGACTGTATCTTCTGAACTCATGGCCTTCGCCTACTGTCAGAAACCATGAACCAGACTGAGACAGAAGTACAGTAAAATCACACTTGTTTATAAATAAAAGTAAAAAGGTAAATAGAGTAAGCGTAGTCAAAGCATAGCCAGAGTCCAGTAACCGGATCGGGTAGTCAGCCAAGCCAGATTTCAGTAACCAGATCGGGTAATCAGCCAAGCCAGTTTCAGTAATCAGATCGGGTAATCAGCCAGGCCAGAAGTCAGGGATCCAAGTAGAGGAACAACAAGCAGGATAAGGAGCCAGAAGGGATGTCAGCAAAGCCGGTCTTTAAACAGGAATGCAGGGGATGGTTTCTATTGATCTTTAAGTAGGCAGGGCTGACGAGCATTTCCACAACAGCTGGTTAACTGTGGAGAGAGATGAGAGCTGGCATTTAGCCGACAGCTGAGCAGCCAGCTCAGAGAAGAAAGGGCTGAGCCAGCCGTGACAGTTATGTTGAGAGGGGGCCCATGAGAAAGAGAGCAAGCACATAGTTATGGAGTGAGGCTCATTACCTATATCCATTAGTAACCATGGACATTTTCCTGGGAGTGAGGTGGCAGGTATTGTTGGGTTGGTGGATGCCAGTGCAGGCTCTGGGGCAGTGTTTCTCAACTCCAGTCCTCAAGGCGCACCAACAGGTCATGTTTTCAGGATTTCCCTCAGATGAAACAGCTGTGGTAATTACTAAGGCAGTGAAACTGATCAAATTACCTGTGCAAAATAGTGGAAATCCCAAAAACATGACCTGTTGGTGTGCCTTGAGGACTGGAGTTGAGAAACACTGCTCTGGGGCAATGGTTCCTAAATGCTGCGCACCTGGGAGTTGGTGTTCTCTAAATGTAGTGGTGTCTGGAGTGCTTAGTGTTAACAGTTCCAAGGGTTGCTAAAGGGTTAACTGTGTTCAAGCTCGCTTCCAAATCTGGAGTTGTGCTTTAATGCTGATTTAACATGACTGCAAAGAACCTAGGCAATTAGCGAGTGTAGTTCTTAGTGTCCCCCACTAGAACGCTTAAGTCCCACCCTTAAACAGACCCAACAAATAATTAAAATTGTATATTCATTAGAAATGTCAACTAAAATGCTCTACCATAGAACATATTCATAGTTACCATAATTGCATGATTTCAGTGTTGTAATATAGACCCTCCCTTCCCATGTATACAGTCTGTGATCCTAATAGTGTTCATGGTATTTATAACATTGTTACATAGTTAGTCAAGTTTTAAAAAAGACACAAGTTCATCTAGTGCAACCAATAAATAACCACTCCCTCGAGGGAAAAAATCATATGCAAACATGAAACGGGACTTTACAATGCCTAAATGAATCATTTAGGCATAAATTATCCGTTCACCCCAGTTTAAAATTGGGTTGCAAAGATATCAGTTTATGGCTTAACCTTTTTCTGCCTCAACGATCATTTACAGGCAAGCAGCAGCCCCCGGTGGCTACTTCATCAACATACAAAAACGGAATCTGCTTTGCATTTAACGATTCCCAGTGTATGTGGCCGGAATCATGTCACTTTAGACATGAAAGCGTGTTTTGCGCAGGAGCTCATCCCATTTCCAAGTGCTTTAAGAAGATGGAAATTGTCAATCAACAGCAAGGTCGAGAGCCATTTTCTAAAAGCTCTGACACCAGTGAAATTACAAAAAATGCTCCCGTGATTTCAACTGTACACAGACAAGCCGATGGTGTAGCTACTTTTTGGCGGGTTTGCTGAAGGTTTCTTACTTCCTCCATTTTTAGGTCAGGGATGTGTTATTGAAGAAAATGTAAAATCAGTTTCAGTTTTATTTGAAGTAGTTAGGGAAAAAATGTTTCAAGAAATCCTGATAGGTAGGATTGCAGGGCATTTTGTACGCCTTCCTTTTCAGGATTTTAGAATTTCCCCATAATGCTGCTCTCACACTGGGGCGTCGGTGGTAAAGCACCGCTATTTTTAGCAGCACTTTAACGTTGTTTTTGCAGAGGTTTTCGGTGCTTTTAACCCCGCTAACGGCCAAAAAAGGGTTGAAACGACCCAGCGGCGCTGCCCATTCATTTCAATGGGCCGGGGCGCTTTAGGAGCGGTGTATACACCACTCCTTCACCGATCCAAAGATGTTGCTTGCAGGACTTTTTTTAACATCCTGCCAGCGCATCACCTCAGTGTGAAAGCCCTCAGGCTTTCACACTGAGACTGCAGGGGAGCCGTTTTTCACAACTTGAGCCCCGGACCATTATGCTGCCTAAGGACCAGAGGTCTTTTTCCAATTTGGCACTGCGTCGCTTTAACTGCTAATTGCGCGGTCATACAATGCTGTACCCAAACGAAATTTGCGTCCTTTTCTTCCCACAAATAGAGCTTTCTTTTGATGGTATTTGATCACCTCTGCGGTTTTTATTTTTTGCACTATGAAGGGAAAAAGACCGAAAATTTTGAAAAAAAATGATATTTTCTACTTTTTGTTATAAAAAAAGCCAATAAACTCAATTCTAGTCATACATTTAGGCCAAAATGTATTCGGCCACATGTCTTTGGTAAAAAAAAGTCAATAAGCGTATATTTATTGGTTTGCGCAAAAGTTATAGCGTCTACAAACTAGGGTACATTTTCTGGAATTTACACAGCTTTTAGTTTATGACTGCCTATGTCATTTCTTGAGGTGCTAAAATGGCAGGGCAGTACAAAACCCCCACAAATGACCCCATTTTGGAAAGTAGATACCCCAAGGAAATTGCTGAGAGGCATGCTGAACCCATTGAATATTTTTTTTTTTTGTCCCAAGTGATTGAATAATGACAAAAAAAAAAAAATATTTACAAAAAGTTGTCACTAAATGATATATTGCTCACACAGGCCATGGGCCTATGCGGAATTGCACCCCAAAATACATTCAGCTGCTTCTCCTGAGTATGGGGATACCACATGTGTGGGGCTTTTTGGGAGCCTAGCCGCGTACGGGGCCCCGAAAACCAATCACCGCCTTCAGGATTTCTAAGAGCAAACATTTTTGATTTCACTCCTCACTACCTATCACAGTTTTGAAGGCCATAAAATGCCCAGATGGTACAAACCCCCCCCAAATGACCCCATTTTGGAAAGAAGACACCCCAAGCTATTTGCTGAGAGGCATGTTGAGTCCATGGAATATTTTATTTTTTGACACAAGTTGCGGGAAAGTGACAATTTTTATTTTTTTTGCACAAAGTTGTCACTAAATGATATATTGCTCACACAGGCCATGGGCATATGTGGAATTGCACCCCAAAATACATTTAGCTGCTTCTCCTGAGTATGGGGATACCTCATGTGTGGGACTTTTTGGGAGCCTAGCCGCGTACGGGGCCCCGAAAACCAAGCACCTCCTTCATGATTTCTAAGGGTGTAAATTTTTGATTTCACTCCTCACTACCTATCACAGTTTTGAAGGCCATAAAATGCCAAGATGGCACAAACCCCCCCCCAAATGACCCCATTTTGGAAAGTAGACACCCCAAGCTATTTGCTGAGAGGCATGTTGAGTCCATGGAATATTTTATATTTTGACACAAGTTGCGGGAAAGTAACACTTTTTTTTGCACAAAGTTGTCACTAAATTATATATTGCTCAAACATGCCATGGGCATATGTGGAATTGCACCCCAAACTACATTTAGCTGCTTCTCCTGAGTATGGGGATACCACATGTGTGGGACTTTTTGGGAGCCTAGCCGCATACGGGGCCCCGAAAACCAAGCACCGCCTTCAGGATTTCTAAGGGCGTAAAGTTGTGATTCCACTCCTCACTACCTATCACAGTTTTGAAGGCCATAAAAAGCCCAGATTGCACAAACTCACGCCCCAAATGACCCCATTTTGGAAAGTAGACACCCCAAGCTATTTGCTGAGAGGCATGTTGAGTCCATGGAATATTTTATATTTTGACACAAGTTGCGGGAAAGTGACAATTTTTTTATTTTTTTTGCACAAAGTTGTCACTAAATGATATATTGCTCACACAGGCCATGGGCATATGTGGAATTACACCCCAAAATATATTCTGCTTCTTCTCCTGAGTACGGGGATACCACATGTGTAGGACTTTTTGGGAGCCTAGCTTCATACGGGGCCCCGAAATCCAATCACTGCCTTCAGGATTTCTAAGGGCGTAAATTTTTGATTTCACTCCTCACTACCTATCACAGTTTCGAAGGCCATAAAATGCCAAGACAGTACAAAACCCCCCAAAATGACCCCATTTTGGAAAGTAGACATCCCAGGATATTTGCTGAGAGGCATGATGAGTATTTTGCAGCTCTCATTTGTTTTTGAAAATGAAGAAAGACAAGAAAAATTTTTTTTTTTTTTTTTTTTAATTTTCAAAAGTTTGTGACAAAAAGTGAGGTCTGCAAAATACTCACTATACCTCTCAGCAAATAGCTTGGGGTGTCTATTTTCCAAAATGGGGTCATTGGGGGGGGTTGTGCCATCTGGGCATTCCATGGCCTCCGAAACTGTGATAGGCAGTGAAGAGTGAAATCAAAAATTTACGCCCTTAGAAAGCCTGAAGGCGGTGCTTCGTTTTCAGGGTCCCGTGCGCGGCTAGGCTCCCAAAAAGTCCCACACATGTGGTATCCCCATACTCAGGAGAAGCAACAGAATGTATTTTGGGGTGTAATTTCACATATTCCCATGGCATGTTTGAGCAATATATCATTTAGTGACAACTTTGTGCAACAAAAAAGAAAAATTTGTCTCTTTCCCGCAACTTGTGTCACAATATAAAATATTCCATGGACTCGACATGACTCTCAGCAAATAGCTTGGGGTGTCTACTTTCCAAAATGGGGTCATTTGGGGGGAGTTTGAACTGTCCTGGCATTTTATGCACAACATTTAGAAGCTTATGTCACACATCACCCACTCTTCTAACCACTTGAAGACAAAGCCCTTTCTGACACTTTTTGATTACATGAAAAAAAATTTTTTTTTGCAAGAAAATTACTTTGAACCCCCAAACATTATATATTTTTTTAAAGCAAATGCCCTATAGATTAATATGGTGGGTGTTTCATTTTTTTTTCACACAGTATTTGCGCAGCGATTTTTCAAACGTATTTTTTGGGGAAAAAACACACTTTTTTACATTTTAATGCACTAAAACACACTTTATTGCCCAAATGTTTGATTAAATAAAAAAGATGATCTTAGGCCGAGTACATGGATACCAAACATGACATGCTTTAAAATTGCGCACAAACGTGCAGTGGCGACAAAATAAATACATTTTTAAAAGCCTTTAAAAGCCTTTACAGGTTACCACTTTAGATTTACAGAGGAGGTCTACTGCTAAAATTACTGCCCTCGATCTGACCTTCGCGGTGATACCTCACATGCATGGTGCAATTGCAGTTTACATTTGACGCCAGACTGACGCTTCGCCTTTGCGCGAGAGCAGGGGGGGGACAGGGGTGCTTTTTTTTTTTTTCTTTAATATTTTTTTTTTTTTATCTTATTTTTAAACTGTTCCTTTCATTTTTTTTTTTTTTAATTAATTTTATTGTTATCTCAGGGAATGTAAATATCCCCTATGATAGCAATAGGTAGTGACAGGTACTCTTTTTTTTAAAAATTGGGGTCTATTAGACCCTAGATCTCTCCTCTGCCCTCAAAGCATCTGACCACACCAAGATCGGTGTGATAAAATGCTTTCCCAATTTCCCAATGGCGCTGTTTACATCCGGCGAAATCTAAGTCATGAAATGCTCGTAGCTTCCGGTTTTTTAGGCCATAGAGATGTTTGGAGCCATTCTGGTCTCTGATCAGCTCTATGGTCAGCTGGCTGAATCACCGGCTGCATTTTCAGGTTCCCTGTTGGGACAGGAGAGCCAGAGAAAAACATGGAAGACAGTGGGGGGGGGGCATTCCCTCCCACTGCTTGCAAAAGCAGTCTAGAGGCTAATTAGTCGCTAGGATTGCTTTTACATGAAAGCCGACCGCTGGCTGAAAAGAATGATACCAAGATGATACCTAAACCTGCAGGCATCATTCTGGTATAACCACTCAAAGTCCAGCAACATACCAGTACGTTGCTGGTCCTTGTTGGGCATATATTGTGAACTTTTTTTTCATGCAGCCTGTGGGCTGAACGAAAAAAAGATATTGATCGGTGGGTATGCCCAGCATTAGAATACCTCCCTTCATCCACCCACTCCTAATGATGGGCATACATGAACCATTTATATATGCCGAAGCATGGGGGCATCCTCCCGCAAAAGGCAGGAGCAAATCGCTCCTCCACCCACTGCTGCCCCCACGCTTCGGCATATATGCTGAAGTATGTAACTGTGGTGGTGAAATCACCTCCGACAGCGCTGGAGTCACGGCTTTATATATCGTGGGAGAAAACGCTGTTGCTGTCAAGGTAAATAAATCCGCGCTGCAACTGAATGGCGTACCTGAAAACAATAAAATGGTTACCAACAAAACACAGTAAACAGTAAAGTATAAAAAAATTGCATATCTGAAAAGCAAACATGGTAAAACATAATAACAATAAAACATTGCAGAATAGAATAGAGTAAAAAAGAGCAGAACAATAGAGAGAGAATAGAGAGAGAGAGAACAATAAAACAACAACTATTTTTGGTTTTTTTATTTTATATTTTTTTTGTGTTTTTATTTTTTTTTTATTTATTTTTTTTTTACACTTTTTTTAGTAACTTTTAACTTTTGTAACTGGTTCCAGGTTTGGGTCTCTCAAAATGCCATGGCATCTTGGGAGACCCTGTGAAAGTGTGTCCTAGTCTGTGAAGTGCTGAACCCTACGCTAATACTCAACTAGTGTATGGTAGCGTTCAAAACATTCACCCATGCAAAGACCAGGATTGCCAGGACAGGAGGGACAATAACTCCGGGTGTCACGCCTAAATCCGCGCTTGCTGCAGACATCTTTTTTGGGGGGCTCGTTGGGTAGGGGTACTCAGGATGGCATAAGGAAAATGCCTCTCATGCAGCCGGCCTACTGCATTTGGTTGGGGAAGGTGAGGTAGAGCACCGTCTGGAAACAGAAGGGCTCTGACGATCTCTTCCTGGAATTTAAGAAAGGATCCAGTCCGTCCTGAAGCTCTGTATAGCACATGAGCGTTCAGCAAAGCCAATTGAAATAAATAAACAGACACTTTTTTGTACCAGCGTCTGGCCTTACGGGCAACTAGGTACGGCGCCAACCACTGGTCGTTGAGGTCCACCCCTCCCATATTAAGGTTATATTCGTGAACACAGAGGGGTTTCTCCACAACACCAGTCGCCGTAGTAATTTTTGTCGTCATGTCTGCATTAAGGGAGGTGAGAACGAAAACATTCTTCTTATCCCTCCACTTCATAGCGAGCAAATTATTATACTTCAAGCAGGCTCTCTCCCCCAGCCTAAGACAGGAATCTACAAGCCGCTGGGGAAAGCCCCGGCGATTAGGTCGCACGGTGCCACATGCTCCAATCTGATGATCAAACAAGTGACTAAAAAGTGGCACGCTCGTATAATAATTGTCCACGTACAAGTGGTACCCCTTTCCGAATAAGGGTGACAAAAGTCCCACACTATCTTGCCAGCGCTTCCTATGTAGTCAGGGCAGTTTGTCGGCTCTACGTGACTATCTTTGCCCTCGTAAACCATAAAACTACATGTATAGCCTGTAGCCCTGTCACAGAGCTTTTACATCTTGACCCCGTATCTGGCATGCTTGCTCTGAAGGTACTGTTTGAATGACAAGCGGCCAGAAAATTTAATCAGGGACTCATCAACGCAGACAACTTGATGGGGGGTAAACAAGTCTGCAAAACGTTGGTTGAAGTAGTTTACGAGGGGCCGAATTTTGTAGAGCCGATCGTATGCAGGGTCTCCACGAGGACGACAGAGTTCATTGTCGTTGAAGTGCATGAACCGCAAAATCTGCTTGTATCGTGCCCTGGCAATGGAAGCAGAGAAAAAGGGCGAATGGTAAATTGGGTCAGTGGACCAATATGACCGCAACTTACTCTTTTTATTCAAGCCCATGAGGAGGGAAAGGCCCAGAAAGGTCTTAAATTCGGAGACCGTAATTGGTCTCCAATCTCTGGCAAGGGAGGACTGGGGATTAGCGGCGATGTGTTGACCAGCGTATAAATTCCTTTGGTCCACAATAGATCTATAGAGATCTTCGGTGAAAAACAGTGAATAAAAATCCAGTGGCGTAAAGTCAACTGTTTCTACCTGAATTCCGGGTTGGCCAGTGAAAGGGGGAAGTACGGGTGCTGCAGAAGTGGTGGGTTCCCAATTCAGATTGGCGAATGCAGCAGGAAGGGCACTATTGGCACGACGGGCCTGTCTTTGTCTTCTTGGTGGCAGCGGGACACTACTAGAGCTTGCCACCTCACCAGGTTGAACTGCACTTATGGGACTCGCCATGTCACCAAGTGTTACTGCAGTGCTGGATGTACGACCAGGGTGTACTAGGCCGCTGGTGCTTGCCAGTTCACCAGAAGGAATAGCGGCGCTAGTACTTCTCTGCTCCATACGAGGGACCTGCGGTTCTTTTACTTCAAGGACAGAAGAAGTTCGGGGTCTGGTATGCCTGACCCTAGCAGGGACCACAACTCTGTCGTCAGAGCTATCTGTCATGGAGCCGCTGTCCTCTACAGGATTGTATTCTGAGCCTGAACTTGACAGATGAGTGACTTCCTCTTCACTCTCTGTCATGCTCAGAAACGTGTAGGCCTCTTCACTAGTGTACCTTTGATTTGCCATTTTGGGCTCTAAATTTAGGGGTACACTAGTGAGACTCACAGGCAAAAAAGCTCCTGACTGTCAGCGACTGTATCAAAACGCTACCAAAAAACTGTTAGCGATCGCAGGGATCAGGCCTGACTCTGCGAACGCTGCAGTTATGTGTGCTTAGTGTTTTGTAAGTGTCAGTTATCGATCGATACTGCACTTGGGTGGGCTGGGCAGGGCTGGGCCGAGGGGCAAAACGCAGGTGCTAGCAGGTATCTGGGCTGATCCCGCTAACACTGTGTTTATGGGAACCCTAAACTGCTGGGGAGTATAGATCTGATCGGATCAGATATCGATCCGCTCAGATACTATAGCACTAAGGGAGGTGTATGCTGCGTGCGTGGGTTTTAGCGGTACTGGCGCTAACCTGACGCTGCCTGGGGCAACGCAGACCTTATCTGACCCTAAAAACGTAATTTATATCACCGCCAGGCAATTAGGGGGTTAAACCTTTATAAGGTAATAAACGGCGGATGCCCTAAAACTATAATAAACTGTAATAAACTATAATAAACTACAAAAAACAAACTAGCTAACCAGCGTCACCCATAACACTTATACGGTGATCGCTGGTGAAAGGGTTAACTAGGGGGCAATCAGGGGGTTAAAACCTTTAGCAGGTAGTATATGGGGGTCCCTGTCGCTATAAAACACTGACAGCGAACCTATATACTTACCTCCCTAACTAGCGTCACCTGTGTCACTAATACAGCGATCAGAAAAACGATCGCTTAGCGACACTGGTGACGGGGGGTGATCACGGGGTTAACCTTTATTAGTGGGGGGTTAGGGGGGTATCCTGGACCTAAGGGGGGGTACCCTAGACCTAAAGGGGGCTAACCTAACTGCCCTAACACTTATAACTGTCACAAACTGACACCAATGCAAAAAAAAAAAACTGCTATTGGTGTCAGTGTAACAGGGGGTACAGGAAGGTGATCGGGGGGTGAAGGGGGGTGACAAGTGTGCCTGGCGTGTTCTACTGTTAGTGTAGTGTTGTGCAGACTTATTTGATGTCTTCTCTCCTCGGCGCCGGATCGAAAAGACCGGCTCGAGGAGGGATGACATCACTTCCTTTCCCTCTGTTTACATTATAGAGGGAAAGGAAGCGTTTTCATTCGCCGGGAGCGATCGGGAGGGGGTGGCCAACAATGGATGGCCTCCCCCTGACCTCTCATCGCCCAGGAAGAAATGGCGACCGCCTCGGGCACCGGGGGGGGTCCGATCAGACCCCCCACCCGCGGAAGGCAAATCACGTATATGTACGTGATTTTGCCTGTCCGTGCCACCTTGCCGACGTACATCGGCGTGAGGCGGTCGTCAAGTAGTTAAGGCAACTTTACAGGCACTATTTTTAGCCCAAAAGGGCCTGAAAAACGCCTCAGTGTGAAAGGGGTTTTAGAGATTGTGCCAAAGAAGGAGCAGCATGCTTACAGACTTATTCATCACTTATCTTTTCCTGAAGGAATCTCTTTAAATGATCAGATTAGTGATGAATTGACTATGGTGCATTATTCTACTTTTGAAGATGCATTAATAAAAATTTGCAGTTTGGGTTGGGGTGCAATAATGGCTAAAGCGGATATAAAATTAAATGTATTGCCCATTAACCCTTTATCTTTTAGGATTCTATTTTGATAATTGTTTTTTCTTTGATGAACGCCTTCGCATGGGCTGCTCTCTTTCTTGCACCTACTTTGAAGCTTTCTCCACTTTTATAGAGTGGGTGGTTATAGTCCTTTCCGGGTCTTCTTAAATCTTGCATTATTTAGACGACTTTCTTTGTTTAGGTCAATCGGTTAGGAATTGCAATAAAATTTTGATTTTTTTTTACAGGTTTTACTAAATTCAATATTCCTTTAGCCCATGAGAAGACCATTTTTCCATCCACTTGCATTGTTTGTTTAGGTATCATCATTGATTGGCCATGGAATTCAGATTGCCTGTTGAAAAAAATTCTGCACTACAGACTATCATTGCCATAGTGATTAGGTGTAAAAAAAGTCATCTTGAAGGATATTGCAGAAGCTTCTTGGCCTTCTGGCTTTTGCTTCTAGAGTACTTCCTATTGGCAGGATATTCTCTAGGCGTTACCTGTACTTGCCAGACTCAGACCTTAAATCTGCTACGGCTCATATCAGGATCACTACGGATTTAAGAGCGGATCTTTTGGTATGGGCTCAATTTTTTGTCAAATTCAATGGGAGGGCTATTTTCCAAGAAGAATTTATATCTGACAAGGATTTTTGTCTTTTTACTGATAATTACTGGGTTTTGCATCAATTTGGAATACACATTGCTGTGCTTCATTATGACCCCCTTCCCGGAGAGCTAAAGGTTTGTTAAAAATATAGTGCTTTTGAAGTTATTTCCTATTCTCGTGGTGTTTTTAAGAACAAAAGGATTCTTTTTAGCACTGACAACAAAGGGGTTCTTTTCGCTATGAATTGCTTTTCATCCAAGTTCCCTCCAGTCATCATTTTAATTAGATATCTTGTTTTTAAATGCCTAAGGCTGCTTTCACACTGAGGCACTTTGCAGGCACTAAAGTTCTAAAAATAGCCCCTGCAAAGCTCCCTGAAAGAGCAGCTTAATGCACTCCAATGTGAAAGCCCCGAGGGCTTTTACACTGGAGCGGTGCGCTTGCAGGGCGGTCAAAAAAGTCCTGCAAGCTGTATCTTTGGATCGCTGTAGGATCGGTGTATTTACCTTCCTAAAGCGCCCCTTCCCATTGAAAACAATGGGGCAGCGCTGCAAACCCGCCGTCTTGGAGACCAGCACCTAATAGGGGGAGAGGGAATCAGAGAGGACGAGGGTATAATCAACCCAGAGTGGCTCCTGTTTCTACATATAATAGTTATGCCCCTTTACAGGATAATGCTGAAGAGCAATTTGATAATCATTTTTTAGGGCAGGAGATGATCCCTTGGAGGGGACCTCCTCCGCACACCCCTACGTAGGCAGAGGGGTGGAAAGATCATCCTGGACCGCAGGGCCCAGTTCCAAAGGGTCACTTCAGCCTAAAAAGAAAAAACAGAAAGGATATAGGGGGGGGAGACAAGCCCAAAAGGCAAAGACCCCATTCAGGGCTGGTATACTCAACTTAAGTGGTTTTCCTCTTACAGAGGATGATACACGGGTTTTGGATAAGGGTTTAAAGTTTGCCCCCATTCATAATTTGAATAAATTTCAGACTTATGTTAATGTTCAGAAATGTATCCGTGGTTTGAATATGAAAAAATATTTTCTCTGGGATCCAATACAGAGAAATTCTTCCCAAACCGAGACTACGCATTCTAACTTTAGGAATAAATCTGTCTTCAATCCACAATGTACTGAAAACAGGCATCTTGAGGTCTTTAGGAATATGGTGTGCAGTGATCTTGATGCTCTCAAAATTAGAGAGTAAAAGATCCACAGCACATTAAAAGAGGAACTTTGTCACTAAAAAAAAAGATTGACATTTTAATCCGACCGGCTAATAAGGGGGGTGGTTTGGTGGTGCTCAGTAAAACCTACTATTATGAGGAAATGGAGAGATTGCTGAGTGATCGTGACACCTATCAGCTGTTGAATAGTGATTCTATGCTTAAATTTAAGGATGAGTTACATTCCATTGTTGAGGAGGGTAAGATCAGGGGGATTTTGAATCCCAAGGAGGCCTCCTATCTTGACCCTCTTTATTGTAGAACACCTATTATCTACTTCCTACCTAAATTGCATAAAAATTACGAAAATCCCCCTGGCCGACCAATTGTCAACGGGATAGATTCTGTGACATCGCGGTTAGGCCAGTATTTGGATTTTTTCTGCAACCGTTGGTTACAAAAATGCCAGCTTATTTAAGAGACACCAAACAGATCATTCAGATCCTTGATACTCTTTCCTGCACCCTGACTAGTATACTTATTACTGCAGATGTAGGTTCATTGATCATATGCTCATTGATCATAATGAAGCTTTCGCTTCGGTCAAATGGGCATTGGCAGGTACGGATCTCTCTAAAGAACATGTTAAGTTTTTACTCAGAGGTCTGAAGCTTTGTTTACTTAACAACTATTTTTGGTTTAATAAACAATATATTTTGCAGATAAGGGGTGTGGTGATGGGTGCCCATTTTGCTCCCAGTATGGCCAATTTATTTATGGCCCACTGGGAGGAGGATGTCGTTTTCCGTGATCGCCCTCACCAGATGGTTTGCTATAAGAGGTATATTGATGACCTGGTAATGGTATGGGAGGGAGACATGCCTAGCCTACAGCTTTTTATGGACAAATTGAATAGTAATACCAAAAATATTCAGTTATCTTGGTGCATTGATAAGCAACAGATCACGTTTTTAGATTTAGATATTTTAAAAAAAGATAATCATTTTCATACCAGGAATCATTTTAGGGCAATGGATCGTAATGCTTATATCCATCCCTCTTAACAGTTGTCACCATAGGATGTGGTTGTGTAACATCCCAAGGGGGCAATTCATCGGAGGATGAGTTTCTGCCACAGTCCCAGATTTTAGCAACAAGATTTAAGCAGAAAGGATATACACAATCTGCAATCAACAAGAAAATTGAGAAGATAAGAGCCACTGATAGAATGACTACTGTGGCCGACATGACTGGGAATACAGTGAACCCAGAGGCTACTAATCAATTCAGGATGCTAATGGACTTTAGTATACATCATTGAAAGTTTGAAAAAATTGTAGCCAAACATTGGTCTATATTGAAACACGATCATATACTTGGTCCTCATCTCCCTAATCGCCCTGAATTCATCTATCGAAAAGCACCCTCCCTTCCTGATACTCTGGCTCCAGGGGTCATTGACCCACCTAAGCTTCCTGAAAATAAATTATTTAGTTTTCTTGCTGGGTTCTATGCGTGTGGTAGTTGTGCCACTTGCAGGAACGCTAGAAATAATGTGAAAAAACGCAAGGAATTGTGTTTGTGAGCCTGATTGGTTTTGAGATGGTTACCATGACTATTTAAAGCATCACGGGCCGTCGACGTGCATCCGACCCCACGCGGATGAAGTCCCCGCCTACAGGACGTAACGCGTATGTGGGGGAGGAGTCACGTCTGACATCACGCGCGGCCACCTCCTAGGTTGTAAACAACCATTCATGTGTTTATGCCTGTGATACTAGCACTCGGTTTTGGAGTGCAAACCTTGTAAGTAGGAATTTTATATTTTTTATGCTGCTATTAAATGATTGCATACAGAGAGCACTAGATTGTTCCTTCTTCTCTTTTATATGATTTTATACTGTGAGAGATCAACGGCTTCATTTATATATTACCATCATCCCAGGAGTGGGTACCAGGCTTTGTGACCTGTATCAGATCGAATATATGAGGTGAGAGGCTTGGACTACCTGTGGTGGGGGGACCTCAATCACTGCTGCATTGTTTTGTCTGCCTGATTCACCTGGGAACTGCTGCTTTGGACTTTTTTCTAGTGCTTTCACTGGTATCACTTCCACATTCATTGTACATGATTTTTGCAACAAGGTCAGATACTTACCAGGTAAGCAGAATGAGATTGCAGATTCCCTTTCTCATTTGCAGATGACCAGATTCAGGCTGCTTTTTCCAACTGCGGATGAGATAGGAATCCAATGTCCTTTGCACCTTTGGGACCTAATTTAGAAATTATTTGCGCTAGCATTAAAGGATCTGTTGCACCTTCTACCTTCGCAGCTTATTCCTCAGCATGGTTGCAGTGACTCTCTTACTTGTCCTCCGTAGGTGAAACTCCATTCTCTGAATATTTGATTTTATCTTTTCTCAACAATCTGATGTCTCAATCCCTATCCTGGGCACATGTCAATAAAACTTTAGCGCGCATTTCTTTTTTATTTAAATTGCATAATCAGCCAGCTTGCAATACTTTATTTTCAATATGACAGGCATTGAAGGGTTACAAGAAAGGTTTCTTCCACTCGGATACTAGAAAGTGTTATGCCTTCTATCCTTGATCAACTCTGTGGGGCAGCGGATACGGTTTGTTCTTATTATTATGAAGCAAATTTATTTCGGGCTGTTTTCTCCATTCTCTTTTTAAGGGCATTAAGAATTTCTGAAGGAGTTCCTCCCAATAGATATATCAAATTGGGCATTTTATTTAGTCATGTTTGGTTGCAAAAGGGCGTCTTAAAATGTTTTATTCCAAAATCTAAAATGTACCAATGATATATGGGTGGCACTCCCGCGCTGTCAGCTAGTAGCTAAACTGGATACCCACTGCAGCAGGCACCTGGTCAGCTGATCCTTGGCAGATGAAAGGGTTAAATGAGTAATTATAGTACTGCGCTGTGGACTCTGAAATGAGTGCTTAAAGTGAACTTGAGCAAAGTGCAAATGCAAAAAATAACAGTGTAAATCTCAAAAATTATGAACAAGGTCTATAATAAAGTAAAAATCCAAATGACCTAACTGTACATCTTGAAAAGTGACATATGATACATGAAACATATACAAGTAGGTTGGTGCTAAAAGTGCAAGGTGCAAATGATACAGTGGGAAACTTTGATCTAGATATCTCTCGGAAAAGTGATAAATACATCACTAAAACACACTTAAAAAATGTGGATCAAAATGGTTACTTACCAATTAGAAGTTGCCATTACAAAAATTGGCTCTTCAATATTCCCAAAGGCCATTGAGACGTAATTGTACCAATGTAGGAGATTTCCTCATACAAGCTAATATGATAGGGGACAGATTTGCACAGAGAGGATACAAAAAGGGATTTGTAGAAGTGAAAATAGCAGAAGTGGCACAAATGGATAGGGTGGACTTGAGATAAGACACTACAAAATTTCCAACATCGTACTGGATTTCAGTATCCAACACAAAAAGATAGAGAAAATAATACAGTGCCATTGGCATATTCTAAAGACCGACAAACACCTTCAAGATGTATTACCCAAAAGACCAAGGTTTATCTAAAGAAGAGCCCCTACCATTCGTGATCAGTTGGTAAAAAGTGTTGTAGATCCCCCTAAAAAGAGTTTCACTTTTTTTACCAGTAAAGGTTTCTACCCATGTAAAAGATGGTTTGCATGCACCCGAACCAAACGCCCCAATGAGAAAAAGTTACAGTTAAAATCCACAAGTAATTGTACCGCGTATGAAATACAGGAATTCATAGGATGTAACACTGAGGGGGCAGTGTATGTCTTAGAATGTAGCTGTGGGCTACAATACAGTATCTCACAAAAGTGAGTACACCCCTCACATTTTTGTAAATATTTTAATCTATCTTTTCATGTGACAACACTGAAGAAATGACACTTTGCTACAATGTAAAGTAGTGAGTGTACAGTTTGTATAACAGTGTAAATTTGCTGTCCCCTCAAAATAACTCAACACACAGCCATTAATGTCTAAACCGCTGGCAACAAAAGTGAGTACACCCCCAATTGAAAATGTCCAGATTGGGCCCAACTAGCCATTTTCCCTCCCCAGTGTCATGTGACTCATTAGTGTTACAAGGTCTCAGGTGTGAATGGGGAGCAGGTGTGTTAAACTTGGTGTTATCGCTCTCACTCTCTCATACTGGTCACTGGGAGTTCAACATGGCACCTCATGGCAAAGAACTCTTTGAGGATCTGAAAAAAAGAATGGTTGGTCTACATAAAGATGGCCTAGGCTATAAGAAGATTGCCAAGACCCTGAAACTGAGCTGCAGCACGGTGGCCAAGAGACCATACAGCGGTATAACAGGACAGGTTCCACTTAGAACAGACCTCACCATGGTCGACCAAAGAAGTTGAGTGCACGTGCTCAGCGCCATATTTAAAAGTTGTCTCCGGGAAATAGACGTATGAGTGCTGCCAGCATTGCTGGAGAGGTTGAAGGGGTGGGGGGTCAGCCTGTCAGTGCTCAAACCATACGCTGCACACTGCATCAAATTGGTCTGCATGGCTGTCATCCCAGAAGGAAGCCTCTTCTAAAGATGATGCAAAAGAAAGCCCGCAAAAGTTTGCTGAAGACAAGCAGACAAAGGGCATGGATTACTGGAACCATGTCCTGTGGTCTGATGAGATCAAGATAAACTTATTTAGTTCAGATGGTGTCAAGCGTATGTGGCGGCAACCAGGTGAGGAGTACAAAGACAAGTGTGTCTTGCCTACAGTCAAGCATGGTGGTGGGAGTGTCATGATCTGGAGCTACATGAGTGCTGCCGGCACTGGGGAGCTACAGTTTATTGAGGGAACCATGAATGCCAACATGTACTGTTACATACTGAAGCAGAGCATGATCCCATCCCCTCGGAGACTGGGCCGCAGGGCAGTATTTCAACATAACAACCCCAAACACACCTCCAGGACGACCACTGCCTTGCTAAAGAAGCTGAGGGTAAAGGTGATGGACTGGCCAAGCATATCTCCAGACCTAAACCCTATTGAGCATCTGTGGGGCATCCTCAAACGGAAGGTGGAAGAGCGCAAGGTCTCTAACATCCACCAGCTCCGTGATGTCATCATGGAGGAGTGGAAGAGGACTCCAGTGGCAACCTGTGAAGCTCTGGTGAACTCCATGCCCAAGAGAGTTAAGGCAGTGCTGGAAAATAATTGTGGCCACACAAAATATTGACACTTTGGGACCAAGTTGGAGATTTTCACTTAGGGGTGTACTCACTTTTGTTGCCAGCGGTTTAGACATTAATGGCTGTGTGTTCAGTTATTTTGGGGGGACAGCAAATTTACACTGCTATACAAGCTGGACACTCACTACTTTACATTGTAGCAAATTGTAATTTCTTCAGTGTTGTCACATGAAAAAAAATGGAAGAAAATATTTACAAAAATGTGAGGGGTGTACTCACTTTTGTGAGATACTGTATATTGGCCACATTAAAAGACTTTTCAGGATCCATTTGAAGGAACAGGTACAGAATATACTGAAAGGCTATGACAAGCATAGTGTATCCAAACACTTTGCTAAATTTCATAATAAAGATCTCACACACTTGAAATTCTTGGGTATTGTACCCTACACCAGACACGGGGGGGGGGGGGGGCAAAGAGTAAGAGCCCTTAGCCAACTTGATTCAAAATAGATATTCCTAATGGACACTTTTTCACCTCACGGACTCCACATTGAGTTTGATTTAAATTGTTTCATCAATGATTTTTAATATTCACTTCATTTATTCCATATCCCCCTTTTTGAGCTATTACACACGTCACTTTATAGCTATGCATTTTGTAATCCTACTTACTACTCCATTATCCATATCTATTGCCCAGTTAAGGAGAGGTTCTTTTACCATTTGTCACATTACCAATTGATTGCCCCATTCTACCGTAGTGCGACCCCACTTTTACCATATCTCTGCATGTTTACATAGTTCTTCTCGCATCATCTCCGGTATTCCTAATGCTCCTTTTTAATCAGCGGGTTTTACTGATGCCTCCTTTTATAGTTTGATATCCCCTTTTTTTAATTATATATTTTACATACTCCTTTTTTATAACAATATGGATATTGTTGCATTTTATCTTTTATCCGTCGTGTCTCCGGATCTCTAGTGTAGAAATACTATGTCCATATATCTTACTGTCTTGAGACTCCTTTTTAATAGCCGCCATGATGTAATTTCATGAGAAAACCATGGCAAAATGGCTGCAGTACCGTTAGCCTATGAGAGACCATGGCAAAATGGGCGACATAATGCATTCCAATAATGGTCTACAACAAAATGGCTGCCATCGTTCAATTCCATCACTCTATTTAAAGACATCAATGATAGCATATTGTCACCCCCTGATAAAGTCACTTGATGTGACGATACACGTCGGGATTAGAGCAATAGGCGAATACCAGAAGTGAAGCAAATGTACGAGCTCGCGACTCGTGAAGTGTTACCTGAGCTTTTTTTCCAAGTGAGTGTACCAACTCTGTGTATTTTTAATAAATGTAAGTTTTAACCACTTCAGCCCCGGAAGGATTAACCCCCTTCCTGACCAGAGCTCTTTTTACAATTTGGCACTGCGTTGCCTTAACTGCTAATTGCGCGGTCATGCAATACTGTACCCAAACGAAATTTGCGTCCTTTTGTACTCACAAATAGAGCTTTCTTTTGATGGTATTTGATCACCTCTGCGGTTTTTATTTTTTGCGCTATATATGGAAAAAGACTGAAATTTTTGAAAAAAACAATATTTTCCATTTTTTGTTATAAAAAAAATCCAATAAACTCAATTTTAGTCATACATTTAGGCCAAAATGTATTCATCCACATGTCTTTGGTAAAAAAAAATGTCAATAAGCGTATATTTATTGGTTTGCGCAAAAGTTATAGCGTCTACAAACTAGGGTATATTTTCTGGAATTTACACAGCTTTTAGTTTATGACTGCCTATCTCATTTCTTGAGGTGCTAAAATGGCAGGGCAGTACAACCTCCCCCCCCAAATTACCCCATTTTGGAAAGTAGACACCCCAAGGAAATTGCTGAGAGGCATGTTGAGCCCATTGAATATTCGTTTTTTTTGTCCCAAGTGATTGAATAATGACAAAAATAAAAATTTACACACTAAATGATATATTGCTCACACACACCATGGGCATATGTGGAATTGCACCCCAAAGTACATTTAGCTGCTTCTCCTGAGTATGGGGATACCACATGTGTGGGACTTTTTGGGAGCCCAGCTGCGTACGGGGCCCCGAAAACCAAGCACCGCCTTCAGGATTTCTAAGGGCGTACATTTTTGATTTCACTCCTCACTACCTATCACAGTTTTGAAGGCCATAAAATGCCAGGAAAATTCAACCCCCCCCCCCCAAATGACCCCATTTTGGAAAGTAGACACCCCAAGCTATTTGCTTTGAGGCATGTTGAGTCCATGGAATATTTTATATTTTGCCACAAGTTGCGGGAAAATGACAAACTTTTTTTTTGTACAAAGTTGTCACTAAATTATATACTGCTCAAACATTCCATGGGCATATATGGAATTACACCCCAAAATACATTCTGCTGCTTCTGCTGAGTATGGAGATACCACATGTGTGGGACTTTTTGGGAGCCTAGCTGCGTACGGGGCCCCGAAAACCAAGCACCGCCTTCAGGATTTCTAAGGGCGAAAATTTTTGATTTTACTCCTCACTACCTATCACAGTTTAGAAGGCCATAAAAAACCAAGATGGCACAACCCCCCCCCCAAATGACCCCATTTTTGAAAGTAGACACCCCAAGCTATTTGCTGAGAGGCATGGTGAGTATTTTGCAGCTCTCATTTGTTTTTGAAAATGAAGAAAGAAAAGAAAAATGTATTTTTTTTTTCTTTTTTCAATTTGAGACAAAAAGCGAGGTCTGCAAAATACTCACCATACCTCTCAGCAAATAGCTTGGGGTGTCTACTTTCCAAAATGGGGTCATTTGGGGGGGGTTGTGCCAACTGGGCATTCCATGGCCTCCGAAACTGTGATAGGCAGTGAGGAGTGAAATCAGAAATTTACACCCTTAGAAACCCTGAAGGCGGTGCTTGGTTTTTGGGGTCCCGTATGCGGCTAGGCTCCCAAAAAGTCTCACACATGTCGTCTCCCCGTATTCAGGAGAAGCAACAGAATGTATTTTGGGGTGTAATTTCACATATTCCCATGGTATGTTTGAGCCATATATCATTTAGTGACAACTTTGTGCAAAAAAAAAAAATGTGTCTTTTTCCTGCAACTTGTGTCACAATATAAAATATTCCATGGACTCGATATGCCTCTCAGCAAATAGCTTGGGGTGTCTACTTTCCAAAATGGGGTCATTTGGGGGTGTTTGAACTGTCCTGGCATTTTATGCACAACATTTAGAAGCTTATGTCACACATCACCCACTCTCCTAACCACTTGAAGACAAAGCTCTTTCTGACACTATTTGTTTACATGAAAAAATATTTTTTTTTTGCAAGAAAATTACTTTGAACCCCCAAACATTATATATTTTTTTAAAGCAAAGGCCCTACAGATTAAAATGGTGGGTGTTTCATTTTTTTTTTTTCAAACAGTATTTGCGCAGCGATCTTTCAAGCGCATTTTTTGGGGAAAAAATACACTTTTTTTAATTTTAATGCACTAAAACACACTATATTGCCCAAATGTTTGATGACATAAAAAAGATGATCTTAGGCCGAGTACATGGATACCAAACATGACATGCTTTAAAATTGCGCACAAACGTGCAGTGGCGAAAACTACATATATTTTTAAAAGCCTTTACAGGTTACCACTTTAGATTTACAGAGGAGGTCAACTGCTAAATTTACTGCCCTCGATCTGACCTTCGCAGTGATACCTCATGTGCATGGTGCAATTGCTGTTTACATTTGACGCTAGACCAACGCTTGCGTTCGCCTTTGCGCGATAGCAAGGGGGGACAGGGGTGATTTTTTTTATTTTTTTTTGCTTTTTTATCTTATTTTTAAACTGTTCCTTTCATTTATTTTTTTTTATCATTTTTATTGTTATGTCAGGGAATGTAAATATCCCCTATGATAGTAATAGGTAGTGACAGGTACTCTTTTTTGAAAAAAATGGGGTCTATTAGACCCTAGATCACTCCTTTGCCCTCAAAGCATCTGACAACACTAAGATCAGTGTGATAAAATGTTTTCCAAATTTCCCAATGGCGCTGTTTACATCCGGCGAAATCTAAGTCATGAAATGCTCGTAGCTTCCAGTTTCTTATGCCATAGAGATGATTGGAGCCATTCTGGTCTCTGATCAGCTCTATGGTCAGCTGGCGGAATCACCGGCTGCATTCTCAGGTTCCCTGTTGGGACAGGAGAGCCAGAGAAAAACATGGAAGACGGTTGGAGGGGGGGGCATTCCTTCCCACTGCTTGTAAAAGCAGTCTAGAGGCTAATTAGCCATTACATGAAAGCCGACCGCTGGCTGAAAAGAATGATACCAAGATGATACCTAAACCTGCAGGCATCATTCTGGTATAATCACTCAAAGTCCAGCAACATACCAGTACGTTGCTGGTCCTTGTTGGGCATATATTGTAATATTTTTTTTTCATGCAGCCTGTGGGTGGATTGGTGGGTATGCCCACCATTAGAATACCTCCCTTCATCCACCCACTTCTAATGATGGGCATACATGCACCATTTATATATGCCGAAGCATGGGGGCATCCACCCCAAAAGTTAGGAGCAAATCGCTCCTCTGCCCCTGCTGCCCCCATGCTTCAGCATATATCACCTCCGCTGGAGTCACTGCTTTATATATCGTGGGAGCAAACGCTGTTGCTGTCAAGATAAATAAATCCGCACTGCAGCTGAATGGCGTACCTGAAGACAAAAAAATGGTTAACAATAAAACACAGTAAAGAGTAAATTATAAAAAATTGCATACCTGAAAAGAAAACGTGATAAAACATAATAGCAATAAAACATTGCAGGATAGAATACAGTAAAAAAGAGAGAGAATATAGAGAGAGAGAGAACAAAAAAAAGACAACTATTTTTGTTTTTTTTTCACTATTTTTTGTAACTGTAACTTTTATAACTGTAACCGGTTCCAGGTTTGGGTCTCTCAAAATGCGATGGCATCTTGGGAGACCCTGTGAAAGTGTGCCTAGTCTGTGCAATGCTGTACCCTACGCTAATAGTCAACTAGTGCATGGTAGCGTTCAAAACATTCACCAATGCAAAGACCAGGTTTGTCAGGACAAGAGGGACAATAATAGCGGTCGTCACGCCTATATGCGCGCTTGCTGCAGACACGACATCTTTTTTGGGGGGGTTCGTTGGGTAGGGGTACTCGGGAGGACATAAAGAAAATGCCTCTCATGCAGCCGACTGCATTTGGTTGGGGATGTGAATGGGGGAAGTACGGGTGCTGCAGAAGTGGTGGGTTCCCAATTAGGATTGGCGAATGCAGCAAGAAGGGCATTATGGGCACGACGGGCCTGTGTTTGTCTTCTTCTTGGTGGCAGCGGGACACTACTTGTGCTTGCCACCTCACCAGCTTGAACTGCACTTATGGGACTCGCCACATCACCACGTGATACTGCAGTGCTGGTTTGACTACGACCGGGGTGTACTAGGCCGCTGGTGCTTGCCAGTTCACCAAAAAGCTACCAAAAAATTGGTTAGCGATCGCAGGGAAATTTGTAAGTGACAGTGATCGATCGATACTGCACTTGGGTGGGCTGGGCTGGGCAGAGGGGCAAAACGCAGGTGCTAGCAGGTATCTGGGCTGATTCCTCTAACACTGCGTTTTTGGGAACCCTAAACTGCTGGGGACGCTAGTATAGATCTGATCGGATCAGATATTGATCCATTCAGATACTATACCACTAAGGGAGGTGTACGGTGCGTGCGTGGGTGTTAGCGCTACTGGCACTAACCTGACGCTGCCTGGGGCTGGTGCTTGCCAGTTCACCAAAACGCTACCAAAAAAACTGTTAGCGATCGCAGGGATCAGGCCTGACTCTGCGAATGCTGCAGTTATGCGTTTATTGTTTTGTAAGTGACAGTGATCGAACGATACTGCACTTGGATGGGCTAGTCCAGGCCGGGCGGAGGGGCAACACGCAGGTGCTAGCAGGTATCTGGGCTGATCCTGCTAACACTGCGTTTTTGGGAACCCTAAACTGCTGGGGACGCTAGTATAGATCTGATCGGATCAGATATTGATCCGTTCAGACACTCTACCACTAAGGGTGGTGTATGCTGCGTGCCAGTGGGGTGTTAGCGGTACTGGCGCTAACCTGATGCTGCCTGGGGCGACGCAGACCCTATCTGACCCTAAAAACTAAGTTATATCACCGCCGGGCGATCAGGGGGCTAAACCTTTATTAGGTAATAAACGGCAGTAGCCCTGACACTATTAAAAATAAACTAACTAACCAGCGCCACCCGTAACAGTTATACGGTGATCCCTGGTGAAAGGGTTAACTAGGGGGCAATCAAGGGGTTAAAACCTTTATTAGGTAGTATGTGGGGGTCCCTGACGCTATATAACGCTGACGGCAAACCTATATATTTACCTCCCTAACTAGCGTCACCAGTGACACTAATACAGCGATCAGAAAAACGATCGCTTAATGACACTGGCGACGGGGGGTGATCAAGGGGTTAAAACTTTATTAGGGGGGGTTAGGGGGGTACCCTAGACCTAAAGGGGGCTAACACTAACTGCCCTACCACTTCTAACTGTCCAATGCAGTAATGGTATCAAACTGATATCAATGCAGTAATCACAAAAAAAACCTGCTATTGGTGTCACTGTGACGGGGGGGGAGATTAGGGGGATGATCAGGGGGTGATCGGGGGGTGATGGGGGTGTAAAGTGTGCCTAGTGTGTTTTACTGTAAGTGTGTGTGTTGTGCACTTACTCAGATGTCTTCTCTCCTCGGCGCCAGAACGGAAAATGCTGAGCCGAGGAGAGATGACATCACTTCCTCTGCCGCTGTTTACATTACAGTAGCAGAGGAAGATTGTCATTGGCTGGGAGTGATCGCGAGGGGGTGGCTACGAATGGATGAAGGGGGTATTTCAGCTGCCGACCGCGGGAGGCAAGTAATGTACCCATACGTTACTTTGCCTGCCCGTGCCCTTCTGCTGCAGTATATCTGCGTGAGGCAGTCGGCAAGTGGTTAAGCAGTATTATGCTATTTGGGATCTTTCTTCCACTTTTACCACCCAGATCGAGCTAACTGGAGAGGAGGCTATACCCACTCTAAGGATGAATTGCTGCATCCACCCATAGAGGCACCCTCTGAAGACCTCTGTTTGAGGCATCAGATCCAGTTCATGCTGTAACATTACAGCAGTAAGGGGAGGGGCTAGCGCACATTAAGATGCCACCACCAGGACTGTTTTTAAGGCAGGGCAAAAGTGGCAGCTGCCCAGGGCCCCATCATTGTTGTGGGGCCCAAAGCAGCTGCCTCATACTTGCCGACTATCCCAGTTTAAATTCACTTATCCCTTGAAGTTTTAGTCCCGTGCTGTGTCCGGATATCTCACTGTAAAGTTCTGTTGCTGCTGCCCAGCTCTGCCCTATTGCCATGTACAGCAGACCTTGTGTTTATATGTAAATGACCAGCATTGATAAGTAAATAGCGGCGGCATTAATATGTAAAAAGTCAGGGACAGCTGTATTGATATGTAAATAGAGGCGGCATTCATATGTATATCATGTCCCCCTGAGGTCATATCTACCATCACTTCTGCTGAATGCTGTCCACTGGAGAGGTAAAGGAGCATGCTTGAAAGTCCTGCCTACAACTGTAGTCATTCAGCCCAACATCAGCCTGTTCTGCAAAGGTAAGAAAATTGGAGGTGGAACCCTCCAATGCAACCTGAATTTTGGTGTATGTGAATACGCACATCACAGCCGGTGCATGAGAGTGTCATTAACAATTAATGGTCCCCTCACCTCCCCAGTTCATGGTGTGCAGGCAGTGAGGAGATGATGTGCTGTAACCTTTAGCAATCAATCAGTGAGCAGTAATGCTGTGACTAACCTCTTGCAACCAATTAGTAAGCAGTATTTATGTACAGTATTCTCTAGCAACCAATCAACAAGCAGAAGTGATGTGCTGTGACCCTTTAGAAAATAAACAGTGAGCCATAATGTGTGCTGTAACCTCTAGCAGCCAGTCAGTGAGCAGTAATGATACACTGTAACCTCTGGAAACCAATCGCAATCGCTGCCTGATCTGATTCAGTAAACTGATTTTGAGTCTAGCTGCTATTTATTGTATGTCTCCGAGCAGGTGGAGAGTGAAATTGCATGGAAGAGGGGGCCCAAGAAAATGTTTGCCCAGGGTCCAGTCAATATTAAAGACGGCCCTGGCCACCACAGTGGATTGGCCAAGCATCGGCATTTTGTTTCACGGTTCACAGTGAAGGGAATATCACACATTCATCAGTTTTGGACTGCTTCACTTTATTTTGCACAGGAGCTGAAATAGTATTTTATATTTTGGGACTGGTTTACACCCTGTTTATTCGTATCTGAGCCCAGGGGTGGGTCACTGGATGTTTTGATTTAATTATTTTTATTTCAATGCTTTGCAATAGCACCATGTGCTAAGTTCTGTTTTTCCCTTCCATGCAGTGTTTCACACAGCATCATTTGCACCTTGCACTTTAGCACCAACCTACTTGTGTATGTTTTATGTATCATATGTCACTTTTCAAGATTTACAGGTCATTTGGATTTGCACTTTATTATAGACCTTGTTTATCATTTTTTGAGATTCACACTGTTAAAATGGACCAAGCTTGCTTGCATTTGCATTCCTTTCCGGGTTCCCCAATCTGTCTAGTGGCTTTACTATCAGGGTTTTTGCAGTTCAGACCACCTTTGCATGATTTATTGTTCATTCATAGTAACGGGACACCTTTAACTAGGTTCCAATTCAATGCGGTTCTGCATAAATGCTTGACTCATTTGAATTTGGACAAAATTAATTTATCCTCCCATTCTTTCCGTATTGGGGCGGTTACAGAAGCCGCCAGATTAGGTTTAGATGTCAACATTATTAAAAATATTAATATTTAATATTAATATAAATATTAATATTAAAAATGGAAGATGGCACAATTTAATGCTGATAAATGATATATCTGCCCTAACTGTCGTTTTTAATTTCAGGTCAATTCTTGTTTCGTAAACAATCCTTTCTTATGGGGGACGGTTAAAAAATTTGTTTGATATTATGACATGAGCCGTAGTGGCTGTGTTGTTGTCACTGGAATGTTTGAGTGATTTTTTGTTATGATCTAATATAACATTAAAATGTATTCATTGACTTGATATGTATTAAACTTTATACCAATAATAAAGAGGCCGCGGCCATTTTATCTCCACCTTTTTTGTTGTTTTATTCTGTGCTCCTTTGCTGTCTACAGTCCCATGGAAGTAAGGGGTGACGGTTTTCAGGCCCCCTGAACTCATGGGGCTGTGACAGAAGAGCAGGTTCTAGGTTCCCCTTCTCCCCTCTAGGCAGGTGGGTGGAGTCAAGATAAAGTTAGGTCGAATCAGCTGTTAGGAAGGTCAATAGGATCAGCTGACCTTTTTGGTTAGCTGATTTTTAGGGATCATTCTAGAAGGTCAGTGACATGACCTGATGGACTTTTATAGAAGGGTCTGAAGCCCTATAAAAAGGCAGCTTCAAGGGCTCCACTCTGCCAGTCCTCAGAGACCTCCTGCCTGTGAGCTCCCCTCCCTCCCTCCCTGTCGCAGCCTAGAGATATTATGTGGTATGGTCACCTTTCATGATTAGAAAGGGGGACGTTTAAAAAAATAGTTTGATATTATGACAACATGAGCCATAGTGGCTGTGTTGTTTTCACTGGTATGTATGGATATTAAAATTTATGCCTATAATAAAGAGGCCATGGCCATTTTATCTCCACCTTTTTTGTTGTTGTTTCTATTCTGCGCTCCTTTGCTGTCTACAGTCCCATGTGCCATGCTCCCATGACAGTCCCCGCAGGGATTATCAGTTGATACACTCTGACAGGATGTTTAGGCTTGGTGTATATCACTAGTAGCTATCACTTTCCTCTCATGGATCCCGGTCACTTCACGTGTGGGCTTGTCAGGCTTGTCAGGTCAGCAGCCAGTGATCAAAGAGACAGCTGAAATACCCCCTTCAAATTGGAGGAATTCCCTCATGTACTCACCAACACTATAGGGGATCGTGCTGCGGCGTCCGGGCAGTGATGACGTCAATGCGCTTCGCTGTGCGGTTGCGTAGTTTCGTCTGGTCCAGACGAAGCTACGCAACCACACAGCAAAGCACGTTGACGTCATCACCGCCCGGACACCACAGCATGATCCCCTATAGTGTTGGTGAGCGCACGAGGGGATAAAAGGCGATTCCTCCAATTCGAAGGGGGTATTTCAGCTGTCTCTTTGATCACTGGCTGCTGACCTGACAAGCCTGACAAGCCCACACGTGAAGTGACCGGGATCCATGAGAGGAAAGTGATAGCTACTAGTGATATACACCAAGCCTAAACATCCTGTCAGAGTGTATCAACTGTTTAGGGTTCCCAAAAACACAGTGTTAGCGGGATCAGCCCAGATACCTGCTAACACCTGCGTTTTGCCCCTCCGCCCCGACCAGCCTGACAAGCCCACACGTGAAGTGACCGGGATCCATGAGAGGAAAGTGATAGCTACTAGTGATATACACCAAGCCTAAACATCCTGTCAGAGTGTATCAACTGTTTAGGGTTCCCAAAAACACAGTGTTAGCGGGATCAGCCCAGATACCTGCTAACACCTGCGTTTTGCCCCTCCGCCCCGACCAGCCCACCCAAGTGCAGTATCGATCGATCACTGTCACTTACAAAACACTAAACACACATAACTGCAGCATTCGCAGAGTCAGGCCTGATTCCTGCGATCGCTAACAGTTTTTTGGTAGCGTTTTGATACAGTCGCTAACAGTCAGGAGCTTTTTTGCCTTTGAGTCTCACTAGTGTACCACTAAATTTAGAGCCCAAAATGGCAAATTGAAGGTACACTAGTGAAGAGGCCTACACATTTCTGAGCATGACAGATAGTGAAGAGGAAGTCACTCATCTGTCAGATTCAGGCTCAGAATATGAACCTGTAGACAGCTGTGGCTCTATGACAGGTAGCTCTGATGACGGAGTTGTGGTCCCTGCCAAGGTCAGACGTACCAGACCCCAATCCTTCTGGTGAACTGGCAAGCACCAGCGGCCTAGTACAACCTGGTCATACATCCAGCACTGCAGTAACACTTGGTGATGTGGCAAGTCCCATAAGTGCAGTTCAAGCTGGCGAGGTGGCAAGCACAAGTAGTGTCCCGCTGCCACCAAGAAGACGAACACAGGCCTGTCGTGCCAATAGTGCCCTTCCTGCTGCATTCGCCAATCCTAATTGGGAACCCACCACTTCTGCAGCACCCGTACTTCTCCCATTCACTGGCCATTCTGGCATTCATGTGGATACAGTTGATTTTACGTCACTTGATTTTTATTTACTGTTTTTCACCAAAGATCTCTATAGATCTATTGTGGACCAAAGCAATTTGTACGCTGGTCAACACATTCAACCACTATTCCCCAGTCCTCCCTTGCCAGAGATTGAAAACCAATTACGGTTTCCGAATTTAAGATCTTTCTGGGCCTATCCCTCCTCATGGGAATAACCAAAAAGAGTGAGTTGCGGTCATATTGGTCCACTGACCCAATTCACCATATGCCCGTGTTCTCTGCTTCCATGGCCAGGGCACGATATGAGCAGATTTTGCAGTTCATGCACTTCAACCACAATGAACTCTGTCGTCCTCGTGGAGACCCTGGATACGATCGGCTTTACAAAATTCGGCCCCTCGTAAACCACTTCAACCAACGTTTTGCAGACTTGTTTACTCCCCATCAAGTTGTCTGCGTTGATGAGTCCCTGATTAAGTTTTCTGGCTGCTTGTCATTCAAACAGTACCTTCCCAGCAAGTGTGCCAGATATGGGGTCAAGATGTATAAGCTCTGTGACAGGGCCACAGGCTATACATGTAGTTTTATGGTTTACGAGGAAAGAGATAGTCACGTAGAGCCGACAAACTTCCCTGACTACATAGGAAGCGCTGGTAAGATTGTGTGGGACTTGGTGTCACCCTTATTCGGAAAGGGGTACCATTTGTATGTGGACAATTATTACACGAGCGTGCCACTTTTTAGTCACTTGTTTGATCATCAGATTGGAGCATGTGGCACTGTGCGATCTAATTGCTGGGGCTTTCCCCAGCGGCTTGTAGATTCCCGTCTTAGGCTGGGGGAGAGAGCCTGCTTGAAGTGTAATAACTTGCTCGCTATGAAGTGGAGGGATAATAAGAATGTTTTCATTCTTACCTCCCTTCATGCAGACAGGACTGTCTAAATTACTACGGTGACTGGTGTTGTGGAGAAACCCCTCTGTGTCCACGAATATAACCAAAATATGGGAGGGATGGACCTCAACGACCAGTTGTTGGCGCCAAACCTAGTTGCCCGTAAGGCCAGACGCTGGTATAAAAAAGTGTCTGTATACTTATTTCAATTGGCTTTGCTGAATGCTCATGTGCTATACAGAGCTTCAGGACGGACTGGATCCTTCTTTAAATTCCAGGAAGAGATCGTCAGAGCCCTTCTGTTTCCAGACGGTGCTCCACCTCACCTTCCCCAACCAAATGCAGTAAGCCGGCTGCATGAGAGGCATTTTCCTTATGTCCTCCTGAGTACCCCTACCCAACGAGCCCCCCAAAGAAAATGTGCCTGTAGAAAGCGCAGATATAGACGTGACACCCGCTATTATTGTCCCTCCTGTCCTGACAATCCTGGTCTTTGCATTGGTGAATGTTTTGAGCACTACAATACACCAGTTGAGTTTTAGCGTGGGGGAAAAGCATTGTACAGACTAGGCACACTTTCACAGGGTCTCCCAAGATGCCATCGCATTTTGAGAGACCCGAACCTGGAACCGGTTACAGTTACAAAAGTTACAGTTATAAGAAAAAGTTTAAAAAAAAAGAAAAGAAAGGTAAAAAAATAAAAATACACAAAAAAAATATAAAATAAAAAAACAAAAATAGTTGTCGTTTTATTGTTCTCTCTCTCTCTCTATTCTCTCTCTATAGTTCTGCTATTTTTTACTGTATTCTATTCTGCAATGTTTTATTGTTACCATGTTTTATCATGTTTGCTTTTCAGGTATATAATTTTTTTATACTTTACTGTTTACTGTGTTTTATTGTTAACCATTGTTTTGTTTTCAGGTATGCCATTCAGCTGCAGCGTGGATTTATTTATCTTGACAGCAACAGCATTTGCTCCCACGATACATAAAGCCGTGACTCCAGGGCTGTCAGAGGTGATTTCACCACGACAGTTTAAAAAAAGAGCATATATGCCGAAGCATGGGGGTAGCAGGGGTGGAGGAGCGATTTGCTCCTACCTTTTGCGGGTGGATGCCCCCATGCTTCGGCATATATATATTTTAGGCACAGGTTGCGTTAAAAAATGTTTTAATTTTTACTGTTTTTATTGTATTTGCTTTGCATTACATTACATTATACTGTAATGTTACTTTGTTTTATTGTTAACCATCATTTGGTTAGCAGGTACGCCATTCAGTTGTAGCGCGGATTTATTTATCTTGACAGCAACAGCATTTGCTCCCACGATACATAAAGCCATGACTCCAGTGCTGTAGGGGGTGATTTCACCACCACAGTTTAAAAAAAAGAGCATATATGCCAAGCAGGGGCGGAGGGGCAATTTGCTCCTAACTTTTGGGGCGGATGCCCCCATGCTTCGGCATATAGAAATGGTGCATGTATGCCCATCATTAGAAGTGGGTGGATGAAGGGAGGTATTCTAATGGTGGGCATACCCACCGATCAATCTCTTTTTTTCGTTCAGCCCACAGGCTGCATGAAAAAAGAGATTACAATATATGCCCAACAAGGACCAGCAACGTACTGGTATGTTGCTGGACTTTGAGTGGTTATACCAGAATGATGCCTGCAGGTTTAGATATCATCTTGGTATCATTCTTTTCAGCCAGTGGTTGGCTTTCATGTAAAAGCAATCCTAGCAGCTAATTAGCCTCTAGACTGCTTTTACAAGCAGTGGGAGGGACTGTCCTCCCCTTCCACCGTCTTCCATGGTTCTCTCTGGCTCTCCTGTCCCAACAGGGAACCCGAGAATGCAGCCGCTGATTCGTCCAGCTGACCATAGATCTGATCAGAGACCAGAATGGCTCCAATCATCTCTATGGCCTAAGAAACCGGAAGCTACGAGCATTTCATGACTTAGATTTCGCCGATGTAAACAGCGCCATTGGGAAATTGGGAAAGCATTTTATCACACCGATCTTGGTGTGGTCAGATGCTTTGAGGGCAGAGGAGAGATCTAGGGTCTAATAGACCCCAATTTTTTCAAAAAAGAGTACCTGTCACTACCTATTGCTATCATAGGGGATTTTTACATTCCCTGAGATAACAATAAAAATGATTAAAAAAAAATGAAAGGAACAGTTTAAAAATAAGATAAAAAAGCAAAAGAAATAATAAAGAAAAAAAAAAAGCACCCCTGCCCCCCCCTGCTCTCGCGCAAAGGAGAACGCAAGCATCGGTCTGGCGTCAAATGTAAACAGCAATTGCACCATGCATGTAAGATATCACCACGAAGGTCAGATCTAGGGAAGTAATTTTAGCAGTAGACCTCCTCTGTAAATCTAAAGTGGTAACCTGTAAAGGCTTTTAAAGGCTTTTAAAAATGTATGTAGTTTGTCGCCACTGCACGTTTGTGCGCAATTTTAAAGCATGTCGTGTTCGGTATCCATGTGCTCGGCCTAAGATCATCTTTTTTATTTCATCAAACATTTGGGCAATATAGGGTGTTTTAGTGCAGTAAAATTAAAAAAAAAGTGTGTTTTTTCCTAAAAAAATGCATTTGAAAAATCGCTGCGCAAATACTGTGTGAAAAAAAAAAATGAAACACCCACCATTTTAATCTGTAGGGCCTTTGCTTTAAAAAAATATATAATGCTTGGGGGTTCAAAGTATTTTTCTTGCAAAAAAAAATATTTTTTCATGTAAACAAAAAGTGTCAGAAAGGGCTTTGTATTCAAGTGGTTAGAAGAGTGGGTGATGTGTGACATAAGCTCCTAAATGTTGTGCATAAAATGCCAGGACAGTTCAAACCCCCCCCCCAAATGACCCCATTTTGGAAAGTAGACACCCCAAGCTATTTGCTGAGAGTCATGTCGAGTCCATGGAATATTTTATATTGTGACACAAGTTGCGGGAAAAAGGCAAATTTTTTTTTTTTTGCACAAAGTTGTCACTAAATGATATATTGCTCAAACATGCCATGGGCATATGTGAAATTACACCCCAAAATACATTCTGTTGCTTCTCCTGAGTACAGGGGTACCACATGTGTGAGACTTTTTGGGAACCTAGCCGCGTACGGGACCCCGAAATCCAAGCACCACCTTCAGGGTTTCTAAGGGTGTAAATTTTTGATTTCACTCCTCACATCACTATCCTATCACAGTTTCGGAGGCCATGAAATGCCCAGATGGCACAAACCCCCCCTCCCAAATGACCCCATTTTGGAAAATAGACACCCCAAGCTATTTGCTGAGAGGTATGATGAGTATTTTGCAGACCTCGCTTTTTGTCACAAAGTTTTGAAAATTGAAAAAAGAAAAAAAAAATTTATTTTCTTTCTTCATTTTCAAAAACAAATGAGAGCTGCAAAATACTCACCATGCCTCTCAGCAAATAGCTTGGGGTGTCTACTGTCCAAAATGGGGTCATTTGGGGGGGTTTGTGCCATCTTGGCATTTTATGGCCTTCGAAACTGTAATAGGTAGTGAGGAGTGAAAAAATAAATTTACGTCCTTAGAAATCCTGAAGGCGGTGATTGGTTTTTGGGGCCCCGTACGCAGCTAGGCTCCCAAAAAGTTCCACACATGTGGTATCCCCATACTCAGGAGAAGCAGCAGAATATATTTTGGGGTGTAATTCCACATATGCCCATGGCACGTTTGAGCAATATATCATTTAGTGACAACTTTGTGCAAAAAAAAAAAAAGTTTGTCATTTTCCCGCAACTTGTGGCAAAATATAAAATATTCCATGGACTCAACATGCCTCTCAGCAAATAGCTTGGTGTGTCTACTTTCCAAATGGGGTCATTTGGGGGGGTTTGTGCCATCTGGGCATTTTATGGCCTTCAAAACTGTGATAGGTAGTGAGCATTGAAATCAAAAATTTACGACCTTAGAAATCCTGAAGGCGGTGCTTTGTTTTCGGGGCCCCGTACGCGGCTAGGCTCCCAAAAAGACCCAAACATGTTTTATCCCCGTACTCAGGAGAAGCAGCAAAATGTATTTTTGGGTGAAATTCCACATATGCCCATGGCCTGTGTGCGCAATATATCATTTAGTGACAACTTTGTGCAAAAAAAAAAAAAGTTTGTCATTTTCCCGCAACTTGTGGCAAAATATAAAATATTCCATGGACTCAACATGCCTCTCAGCAAATAGCTTGGTGTGTCTACTTTCCAAATCGGGTCATTTGGGGGGGGGGTTTGTGCCATCTGGGCATTTTATGGCCTTCAAAACTGTGATAGGTAGTGAGCATTGAAATCAAAAATTTACGACCTTAGAAATCCTGAAGGCGGTGCTTTGTTTTCGGGGCCCCGTACGCGGCTAGGCTCCCAAAAAGACCCACACATGTTTTATCCCCGTACTCAGGAGAAGCAGCAAAATGTATTTTTGGGTGAAATTCCACATATGCCCATGGCCTGTGTGCGCAATATATCATTTAGTGACAACTTTGTGCAAAAAAAAAAAAAGTTTGTAATTTTTCCAATGGTGCCGTGCTGCTGTCTCAGCCAATGAGGAGGGGAGTCCCGGGCAGACGAGAAACCCCTACAACATCGTTGGATCTAGATGGACCTCAGGTAAGGATTGGGGGGCTGCTGCACACAGAAGGCTTTTTATCTTAATGCATAGATAAAAAGCCTTCTGCCTTTACAATCACTTTAAGCTTTTCTTCCACTTTAACACTTGCAGTGCTGGGGCCCACTAAAATAATACTTTTTTCAGTTGATTGGAGTTGGGCTTTAAAGGTTGAGAGGTCTGTAAAATGAATCATTACTGTGATATAAGAATCAAGGACTTCTTACATGAATGGTCTGTATGACTCCAAACAGTCAGATCACTGGGAAGCGTGTTCTGTTTAATTGTGTCTTGCCACTTATTTTTAAGAATTGTAAAACGCATCTGTTCTTTTTTCATTATATTTTTGACAAAGGCCTCTTGATCTTTCCTTTTGTCACAATAACACAAGTTCAGAGTATTTTAATTACTAATTGTACATTAACAAGAAGAGCTTGGTTAGATCAGAATGCTAAGTCTAAACATTTCATTTGCATATTTATTCAATTGAATATGTGTATCATTCTGACTAAAACAGTGTATTTTTTGTTTTATTGGCGTATGTTTTGTTTTGAAGGGCCACTATATTATTTTATATTTACAAAGCTGAGGTGTTCTTTTCCCTCTACTCTGTGTTTATTGTTTTTGACTTGTATTACGGTAGTTTACCCTTTGCCATCATCTTAGTGTGGCATGTAATTTCTTACAGTCTGGTTTAGTCCAGTGCAATACTTGTTTGGCATTTGTTTTTCGTGGTAATTTTTGGAAACTGAGATGCTGTCCCATTTGTATGTAGATTTCTAGTCTACCTGATGACATTGCCTGTCTAAATTCCTTGGTTTGTGCCCTGCAGTCTGAAATCAGGAGGTTGTCCAGTGGCAGCCGCTCCTCTGTCTTCATACTAAGAAGACCCAACAGTCATTGCTAGGACTATCTTTGTGCAAAAAAGTGGAGGGGTATGCCTGTATATCAAAAATGATGTACAAGTGAATGTGAGAGATGACATTACTAAGGGAGCAAGGGAGGAGGTGGACTCCTTATGGGTAGAGCTACAAAGGGAGGAAACGAATGCCCTGTACACACGATCAGAAATTCCACCTGCAAAAGTCCGATGAGAGCTTTTCATCGGAAAATGCGACCATGTGTATGCTTCATCAGACTTTTGCTGGCGGAATTCCCGCCAGCAAAAGATTGAGAGCAGGTTCTCTATTTTTTGGTCGGAAAAAGTTCCTATCCAAAAATGCGTTCGTCTGTATGCAATTCGGACGCGCAAAAAATCACGCATGCTCAGAATCAAGTACAAGACGGAAGCACTCGGTCTGGTAAAACTAGCGTTTGTAATGGAGATAGCACATTCGTCATGCTGGAAATTCAGATCTTTTAATGCAGCGCATTCTTTTGTTCTTTTAGAATGCTAGAAGAATGAAGTTGTTTTGCTGCTCATATTCACACAGAGTTGTGTCAAACTTATTTTTTTATTATTTCTCGTGATCTCCTGAGTAATCTTTTTTTGTTTTTAAAACCAGATCTCCATAATAATGTTTAGAATTATTTTTTATAGTCATCCTTTTTTTTTTAATCAAGAACTCCTATTTTTTATTATTTTTAAATTATTTTCTAGTGATCTCCATTTTTTTTTTGTGTGTCAAGTTTCCACAACAACATTATTATCTTGTATTTTTAAAGCTCAAGGAGGTTGGTTGGTGTCCCTTGTTAATTAGACATTGTATTTTTTAAATGTACCTGCCTACTCACAAACAAACTGTCCTATTTGAAGAAAAACACATAGGCAAGTATATTCATATAAAAAAATCTTCATTTATTCTGGCTCATAACAAAATAAAGAGGAAGGCAACGCTGGAGAAACTGCATGAATTTGCGAAGCCTTTGTACCCCAGGGCACACATCAACTCTTTGTAACTAAAAATTGGTAGCCTGAGAAACCATATAATAGGGAGCACAATCTGGTCCAGGACTCCCAGAGATCAGGAACAGCAGCAGATGACATATATGTCCCCAGCCTGCGTCTTCTGTTAGACCAAACTGAGCCCAGGCCATCACTTTCTTGTCTTCCCTGCAGCCTTCCCTCCACGCTTCCCTGCATCCTTCCCTGCAGCCTTCCTTGGAGGCTGTGGCCCTGAAGGTGGACTTGTGGCAGGAGAAGGAGGAGGACGGGCAAGCGCACATACAGTGGGGGCGGAACGTATTCAGACCCCCTTACATTTTTCACTCTTTGTTATATTGCAGCCATTTGCTAAAATCATTTAGGTTCATTTTTCTCCTCATTAATGTACACACAGCACCCAATATTGACAGAAAAACACAGAATTGTTGACATTTTTGCAGATTTATTTAAAAAGAAAAACTGAAAAATCACATGGTCCTAAGTATTCAGACCCTTTGCTCAGTATTTAGTAGAAGCACCCTTTTGATCTAATACAGCCATGAGTCTTTTTGGGAAAGATGTAACAAGTTGTCTAGATTTTGTTTGAAACTAGAAAGAATTGCAAACTTGATTCAGTGTAATGTAAGGAGAGGACACTCAGCAGCTGTTTACACATCTGGACTTAGGAGCACTAATGTTGGACACCAGAACAAACTTTTTAGGGTGTTCCACACAGGTACTCCAGTTTGTTTCATATTCCTTTTTCTGGCCTCAAATATCTGTGTGCTAAGTTTACCTTTTGTTTCATTCACATAGGGGAGAAAAGACTCAGGACGTCTGAGGACACCAGAAACCCCCCACCTCCGAAAAAAGGGGAACAGAGGACACCACAACCCCAGGATGTGGAGGGAGGAGAGGTGGAAGAAGTGGTTGAAATTGTCACCACAACAGGTCAGTGTCTGTCACCACATATTCTGGTAATAGAGGTATTCCTGCATAATTATAATACACGGTGTGTATTTTATCTTTTAGGTGATGTGTATGTTGTGGTAGAACAATCTCCTCATTTCACCAGTGACTAGGGATGAGCTTCATGTTCGAATCAACGTATGTTCGACTCGAACATTGCCTGTTCAGTCGTTCGCCGAATTCTGAACGATATGGGCCACTCGCACCAAATTCGAGTGGCCCGTCATGGCCCATAATTCACTACGGCATCGCAGTGCATTGCTGGCTGATGACTGGCCAAGCATGCACTATGACCCGCATGCTTGGCCAATCACAGCGCCGTCTGTACAGAGAGCCATAATTGGCCAAAGCCAGGGTGGCTTTGGCCAATTATAGCTCAGGGGGTTTAGTACGGCGGCCCTGTGTAGTGTGTTCTGGCGTTGAGAGAGAGATAGATAGACAGAGAGAGTGTCATTTGATTTAAGTTAGATAGAGTAGGCAGGTGAGTCAGTTAGCTGCACTTACAGTGTATTGTGTATATATATACATCCTAGGTGTTGTATGTATATATATATATATATATATATATATATATATATATATATATATATATATATATATACACTGTATTCAGTTTAGCTAGATCCGTTCCTGTTATTCTCTTCCTACTACTGACAGGCAGGCAGGTGTTTTTACAGTATTTACAGCTACCTGAAGAAAATTGCTGGTGTTCTTCTGATCCTATTAGTACAGTACCACAGGCAGATGCAGTATTTACAATTTAGTGTAGTGCATCCCTTGCACAGTGTGTACCTAAAGCAGTATGTTGATTCTGCTAGCTGCAGTATCAGTATATATACATCTCAGGTTTGTGCAGCTACATCTCACTGCAGGCCATTAGTATGTGTGGAAGGCCAACAAGGAGAGGCAGACAGTCACAAGCCAATAAAAGAGGGCAAGCAGGCTCTGTGTCTAGAGGCAACAGTGCTGGTCATGGAGACGGTGCATCCCCATCAGCACGTGGCCATGGGACACGCTTGTCCTTTTTTTCAGCAGCTGGCCATGTTGAGCCGCAACATGCCGAAGACTTGGTAGAGTGGATGTCCAAGCCGTCCTCATACTCCTCATCCTGCCTTTGTCTGGCAAAGCAGCTGCCAATGCAGCCTCTTCCCTCAGCTCAATGGCATCAGTGACTCCTTCCCTAGTCCCACCATGTCCTCCTGAGGAGTCTCCCAAACTGTTTGACCACAGTGCTGGGTACATGCTCCAGAAGGATGCCCAGCGTTTTGAAGGCTCTGATGATGGTACCCAGCTAGAGGAAGGCAGTAACGTGAGCCCAGAGAGAGGGGGTGCCCAAGAAGGACAGCAATCTGGTAGTCATGTTCCCCCAGCTGTAGCATACTGCCAGGTTTGCTCCAGTGATGAGGACGGAGGGGATGATGAGGTCACTGACTCCACGTGGGTGCCTGATAGGAGAGAGGAGGAGGAGGAGGCACATCTCCAACGAGGCAGGATGCCCTCCAGGGGCCAGCTTAAGGGCAGCACACCGACTGCATCACACCACAGAGCTCCGCATGTGCAAGGCGCTGTTGTCTCTGCGCTTTATTCCAAAAGTTCTTTGGTGTGGGCCTTTTTTGAGACGAATGCATCAGATCCCACCGCTGCTATTTGCAACCTATGTCTCAAGCGTATCTCGCATGGCCAAAACATCACCCGCTTGGGCACCACATGCTTGACCAGACATATGTCGACCTGCCATGCAGTTAGTTGGCAAGCGTACCTAAAAGACCCACACCAAAGAACAAAGCAGACCTCTACTTGCTCCTCATCAGCTGGGATCTCCAACCCCACTATACCTTCAGTCCTCTCTGAAACCTGCACTGAGAGGAATGAAGGTGTAGAATTAGGTGTGTCACAGCCAAGTACTTGCGGGCAATCTGCTATCGGTACACCGACGTCAGATTGTACCATGCAAATTTCCCTGCCCCAGCTGCTGCACAGCCGAAAGAAGTTCGCTCCCAGCCATCCGCATGCCCAGCGGTTGAATGCTAGCTTGGCTAAACTGCTGCCTTTTCAGTTGGTAGACTCTGCCCCCTTCCGTGAGTTTGTGGAATGTGCGGTTCCTCAGTGGCAGGTTCCCAAACGCCACTTTTTCTCATGGAAGGTGATTCCGGCTCTCCACTGGCATGTGGAAGGCAATGTCTTGGCCTCGCTGGGCAGGGCGGCCAGCGGTAAAGTGCATATTACTGCTGACTCATGGTGCAGCAGACATAGACAGGGATGTTACCTATCTTTCACCATGCACTGGGTGACTCTTCTGGCAGCTGGGAAGGATGCAGGACAGGGTGCAGAAGTGTTGGAGGTTGTTCCGCCACCACACGTACAAAATTCTACTAGTAGTGATTCTGCCACACCTCTCTCCCCCACCCCCTCCTTCTCTTCTTCCTCCATGGCCTCTTCCTGTGCTGATTTGTCCTCAGAACCAGCGGTGCTCCGTAGGCGTTCAAGGGGCTACTCAAGCACGCAGGCAAAAAGATGCCATGTGGTGTTTAAGCTGGTGTGCTTGGGGGACAGGAGCCACACTGGGGCAGAGATTCTGTCAGCTCTGCAGGGGCAGGTTCAGAGGTGGTTGACGCCACGCCAGCTTAAGCCAGGTATGGTGGTTTGCGACAATGGCACCAACCTCCTCTCTGCCCTCCAACAGAGACAACTGACCCATGTGTCCTGTTTGGCTCATGTCCTTAACTTGGTGGTGCAGCGGTTCTTGGGCAGGTACCCGGGCTTACAGGATGTCCTGAGGCAGGCCAGGAAAGGCTGTGTGCATTTCCACCGGTCATATAATGCCATTGCTCGTCTGGCTGACATCCAAAAGGAATTTAACCTGCCCAAGAACCGCCTAATCTGTGACATGCCCACCAGGTGGAACTCAATGTTGGCCATGCTGCAGCGGCTGCACACGCAGCAGAGGGCCATCAATGAGTACCTATGCGACTATGGCACCAGGACAGGATCAGGGGACTTTTTTTTCCCCCACGCCAGTGGGCTGAAACCTGCCCTGAGAGGAATGAAGGTGTAGAATTAGGTGTGTCACAGCCAAGTGCTTGCGGGCAATCTGCTATCGGTACACCGACGTCATATTGTACCACGCAAATTTCCCTGCCCCAGCTGCTGCACCGCCGAAAGAAGTTCGCTCCCAGCCATCCACATGCTCAGCGGTTGAATGCTAGCTTGGCTAAATTGCTAGCACTTTCACTGCTGCCTTTTCAGTTGGTAGACTCTGCCCCTTCCATGAGTTTGTGGAATGTGCGGTTCTTCAGTGGCAGGTTCCCAAATGCCACTTTTTCTCATGGAAGGCGATTCCAGCTCTCCACTGGCATGTGGAAGGCAATGTCTTGGCCTCGCTGGACAGGGCGGTCAGTGGTAAGGTGCATATTACTGCTGACTCATGGTGCAGCAGACATAGACAGGGATGTTACCTATCTTTCACCATGCACTAGGTGACTCTTCTGGCAGCTGGGAAGGATGCAGGACAGGGTGCAGTAGTGTTGGAGGTTGTTCGGCCACCACGCGTACAAAATTCTACTAGTGGTGATTCTGCCACACCTCTCTCCTCCGCCCCCTCCTCTTCTTCTTCCTCCATGGCCTCTTCCTGTGCTGATTTGTCCTCAGAACCAGCGGTGCTCTGTAGGCGTTCAAGGGGCTACTCAAGCACGCAGGCAAAAAGATGCCATGTGGTGCTTAAGCTGGTGTGCTTGGGGGTCAGGAGCCACACTGGGGCAGAGATTCTGTCAGCTCTGCAGGGGCAGGTTCAGAGGTGGTTGACAGCACACCATCTTAAGCCAGGTATGTTTGGCTCACGTCCTTAACTTGGTGGTGCAGCAGTTCTTGGGCAGGTACCCGGGCTTACAGGATGTCCTGAGGCAGGCCAGGAAAGTCTGTGTGCATTTCCACCAGTTATATAATGCCAGTGCTCGGCTGCTGACATCCAAAAGGAATGTAACCTGCCCAAGAACTGCCTAATCTGTGACATGCCCACCAGGTGGAACTCAACGTTGGCCATGCTGCAGCGGCTGCACACGCAGCAGAGGGCCATCAATGAGTACCTATGCGACTTTGGCACCAGGACAGGGTCAGGGGACCTTTTTTTTTCCCCCACGCCAGTGGGCTATGATCAGGGATGCATGCAATGTCCTGTCACTATTTGAGGAGGCCACGAGGATGGTGAGCAGTGACAGTACATGCATCAGTGACACTGTCCCTCTTGTCTACCTGTTGGAGCACACGCTGCGTGGAATAATGGACAGGGCACTTGAGGCAGAACAGAGGGAGGAAGAGGAGGACTTCCTTAGCTCTCAAGGCCCCCTTTATCCAGACAGTGTTCCTGCATGCCCACTGATCACACAGGAAGAGGATGAGGAGGGGGAGGAGGATTTTGTCAGCATGGAGGTGAAGCCTGGCACTCAGCATCAGCAGCAGTCTTCAAGGGATTATTTACAGTCCCCAGAAACCCATGGACTTGTACCTGGTTGGGAGGAGGTGGCTGCGGATCATGTCGTCCTTAGTGACCCAGAGGACTCTGGACCGAATGCCTCAGCAAGCCTACGCTGCATGGCCTCCCTGATCCTGCAAAGCCTGCGGAAGGATCCTTGTATTCATGGTATCAAGGGGAGGGATGATTACTGGCTGGCAACCGTCCTTGATCCACGTTACAAGGGTAAGGTTGCGGACCTTATCTTGCCGTCACAGAGGGAGCATAGGATGAAACGGGAGGCCTTGCAGAAAGGTTTGTGCAACGCGTTTCCAGAGCCTGGGAGGTTACAATTTCCTGGTCCTCCTGGACAACGTGTTGCTGAGGCTTCAGTCAGTAACAGAAGGAGCGATGAAGAAGGTGTCCGTCTGACCGATACGTTCAGACAACTTTTTAGTCCGCAGAGCCAAGGTCTGATCGGTTCCAGCAACCATCGCCAGCGTCTGATTCACATGGTGCAGGATTACCTAGGGGCAAGATCAGACTTGGACACCTTTCCCAACAAAAATCCTCTGGGTTACTGGGTCTTGAGGATAGATCACTGGTCAGAGCTTGCACAGTATACAATTGAGCTACTGGCCTGTCCTGCATCCAGCATTCTTTCAGAACGCACATTCAGTGGTGCTGGAGGCTTTGTAACCGATCACAGGGTGCGTCTGTCCACCAACTCTGTTGATCGGCTGAACTTCATAAAAATGAATCAGTCTTGCATCACCAGCTACCAAGCACCTGATGCTGATGTAACCGATTGATTATTTTTTTTAAATATGAGATCCCTTTAAGACTGACTATCCTGTTATGCTATGTTATGTTATGAGTGACAATCCTCTTCCTCCTCAATTTTCATGCTGATAGCTTGTAAGAAAATTTTTGGTTCTGGGCACCGCCAAAGCCAATACTTTGCAGCAGGGCTCATTCCTGCGCTCCAAATATAGTATCTGTGAGGGGTTGCAGTGTTGTGGCACCAGCTCCAGTGCCCAAGGCCCAATTTTTCAGCCCCTGTTTAACAGGGGCATATAATTACAATTTTTGTTGCAATACTTTGCAGCAGGGCTCATTCCTGAGCTCCAACTATAGCATCTGTGAGGGGTTGCAGTGTTGTGGCAGCAGTGGCTAAGGCCCAATTTTTCTGCCCCTGTTTAACAGGGGCATGTAATTACAATTTTTGATGCAATACTTTGCAGCAGGGCTCATTCCTGCGCTCCAACTAGAGTATCTGTGAGGGGTTGCAGTGTTGTGGCACCAGCTCCAGTGCCCAAGGCCCAAATTTTCAGCCCCTTTTTAACAGGGGCGTATAATTACAATTTTTGATGCAATACTTTGCAGCAGGGCTCATTCCTGCGCTCCAACTATAGCATCTGTGAGGGGTTGCAGTGTTGTGGTACCAGTGCCTAAGGCCCCTGTTCAACCTTTTTCTGCCCCTGTTCAACAGGAACATGTAATTACAATTCTTGATCTAATATTTCACAGCAGGGCCCATTCCTGTGCCCACCAAGAGTAACTGAGGGCTTACAGTGTTGTGGCAACACCACCACCAAAGGCCTAATTTTTCTGCCCCTGTTCAACAGGCACATGTAATTACAATTCTTGATATAATATTTCACAGCAGGGCCCGTTCCAGTGTCCACCAAGAGTAACTGTGAGGACTTACAATGTAACTGGGAGGACTTACGAGCGGCGAGCTCGTAAGCCTCTGGCAGTCTGTACAGCCTGTCCCGTCCCTACGCGTGACGTCAAACCACACGTGTCTTCTTCAGGGGGGATGCACATTTTGCACTTTATGTGAAGTTTAGTTTATTAATATCTCATCTAATAGAGGTGTAGACACCACTCCACATCATGCACATTGCTTGCACACTACACACTGTCAATTTTTGAGCTGGTTATGTACATAGCCTGAATCACCTTGCACTTTATTTAGTATTGTTTTTATTGTTTTTTTGCCACTGATTTTGAGTCAGATATTCATTATGGTGATTTAAGTTTTAATATGTGTGTTTTATTATATTTATTTGGTCACACTTATGATATTCTTATTCAGTCCAGTGAGACGTACCACTAGTACTAGTTATCCAATCAGTCTTTATAGAACTTTTTATTTATTTATATATTTTTTGGTGATACAAACTATGATCAACACCTAAACCATCTGGGTTTTATATTTAGGATTAGCGCAGCACCACCCATTTATACATACACTTTAAAAATGTATCAGTTCAAAATTACAAACAGATTCTACTTAACAACAAACCTACAGTCCCTGTCTTGTTTGCACCGCCTGTATAGTGCTGTTCAGAGTATATAGGGCCTGGGGGCCCCACGCCTTTCCTTTTTTTAATTTGGGTGTGGGGTTCCCCTTCATATCCATACAAGACCCAAAGGGCCTGGTAATGGACTGGGAGGGGTACCCATGCCATTTGTCTCACTGATTTTCATCCATATTGCCGGAACCCGACATTACATTAAAGCCGCAAGCCGTTTTAAATGACTTTTATTCCTTTAAAAATGTCATTTTGTGCAGGGACTGTTCTAAGCACGTGAAACACACGCCACTTTACAGGCATACTATAGACGACCCCCCCCGTACCATATTTAAAGGAATATTTCACTTTTATTTTTTCACTTTAAGCATCATTAAAATCACTGCTCCTGAAAAAACTGAAGTTTTTAAAACTGTTTTTTGCATTGATACATGTCCCCTGGGGCAGGACCCGGGTCCCCAAACCCTTTTTAGGACAATAACTTGCATATTAGCCTTTAAAATTAGCACTTTTGATTTCGAACGTTCGAGTCCGATAGACTTTAATGGGGTTCTAAAGTATGCGCAAACTTTCGGTCCGTTCGCAGGTTCTGGTGCGAACCGAACCGGTGGGTGTTTGGCTCATCCCTACTCCTTATGAAGAGGCGCCCCCACTCGCTCGAGTGGGGGGAAGACTTCTGCAGTTCTCAAGGGTCTGGCAGGAAGAGTGTCAAGACAAATGGGTGGCCTCCTCAATTACTCTAGGGTACAAACTAGAGTTCCGAGAGTCCCCGTCTCCTCGTTTTCTCAGATCAAATGTTCCCAGGGATCCAGGGAAAAAGAAGTCTCTCTTTCAAGCATTGGACCATCTTTTGTCTCAAAAGGTGATATTGCTGGTCCCCATGGAAGAGCAGGGATTGAGGTTTTATTCAAACCTTTTCATGGTACCAAAACCAAATAGAGATGTCAGACCCATTCTAGATCTCAAAGATCTAAATATAGAATATCCGCTCTTTTCGCATGGAGTCAATCTGGTCAGTAGTCTCCATCCAACAAGGTGGAGAACTTCTGGCATCAATCGACATCAAGGATACATACCTCCATGTGCTGATTTTCCCCACTCACCAGAAATATATATGGTTTGAGATAGAAAATCTTCATTTTCAGTTTGTAGCTCTGCCTTTCCGACTAGCTACTGCTCCTTGAGGTTCTGGCCCCTCTTCTAGCCAGATTAAGGGCTCAAGGTATAACGATTTTAGCGTACCTAGACGATCTTCTCTTGATAGACCAGTCGGTAGCCCACTTAGACCAAAGTATGGTCACCACAGTCAATTACCTGGAATACCTAGGTTGGATTCTCAACCTAGAAAAATCTTTCTTAAAACCATCAAGGAGATTGGAATACTTGGGTCTGATCATAGATACAGCCCAGAAGAGGGTATTCTTACCCCAGACGAAGATCAATGCCATAAGGGAGCTGATTCAGATAGTCAAGGCAAAGAAGAATTTCAACTTTGCATGAGGTTGTTGGGGAAAATGGTGGCTTCATTCGAGGCCATTCCTTATGCTCAGTTTCATTCGAGACTGCTGCAAAACAGTATCCTATCGGCTTGGAACAAGAAGGTCCAAGCTCTAGATTTCCTAATGTGTTTGTCTCCAAAGGTGCATCAGAGCCTCAGTTGGTAGTTGATAGCCAAGAATCTGCAAAAAGGAAAATCCTTCCTACCAGTTACCTGGAAGGTGGTAACAACAAATTCCAGCCTTTCGGGTGGGGAGCAGTCCTAGAGGAGACGACTGTCCAAGGGAAATGGTCAAGGTCAGAAATGACCTTGTCCATCAATTATCTAGAGATTCGGGCAGCGAACTTGGCCCTGAGGGCCTGGACGTTCAGATTACGGAATTGTCCTGTCTGGATCCAATCCGACAATGCCACAGCAGTGGCCTATATCAATCACCAAGGGGGTACGAAAAGTCATGCGGCCCAGAGAGAGGTAAATCATATCCAGAAAACAATGTACCTTGCCTATCGACAGTCTTCATTCCAGGAATAGAGAATTGGCAGACGGACTACTTGAGTCGCCAGCAATTGTTCCCAGGAGAATGGTCTCTTCACCCCGATATCTTCCTAACAATATGTTAAAGATGGAGGATTCCGGACTTAGATCTGTTTGCGTCCAGGTTCAACAAAAAGATCCACAACTGTCGATCAGGCAGACTGTCAAGAAGAAAGGATCTGCTAGCTTTCGGAACAGATACCATGGTATTCCAGTGGGATCAGTTTTCATTGATTTATGCATTCCCTCCTGTTCTGCTGCTTCCACGACTTCTTTGCAGGATCAAACAGGAAGGGAAGTCGATGATTCTTGTGGCCCCGGCGTGGCCCAGGAGTTCTTGGTTTGCAGAGATCATAAAAATGGCGGTAGACGACCTATGGACCCTACCACCACATCCAGACCTTCTCTCGCAAGGTCCGGTATTCCATCTTACCTTACAAACGCTAAATTTAACGGTTTGGCTATTGAGACCCATATTCTGAAGAACCGTGGGCTGTCAGGTTAAGTGGTTTCTACCTTGATCAATGCAAGTAAGCCGGCCTTCAGAGTCATATATTATAGAGTCTGGAAGGCATAAGTCTCCTGGTAGGAATCCAAGGGTTGGCACCCCAGGAAGTATGTCATAGGTAGAATCCTTGACTTTCTACAAATGGGGTTAGAAATGAAGTTGGCCTTGAGTACTATCAAGGGCCAGGTCTCTGCCTTATCGGTCTTATTTCAGCGACCACTTGCTTTGCATTCTTTGGTTCGTACCTTTTTCAGGGGGTAACGTGGCTTAATCCTCCTGTTGGGTCACCCCTGAACCCCTGGGACTTGAATTTAGTCCTGTCAGCATTACAGAAAAGACCAAACAAAATTCCCCAGGGGTTTTTTTAGGCAGCAATACATTGAATATTATTGTAACAATAAAATAAATCAAGTTCATAAAGAATTTGAATATACAACAAATTTATTAAAAATACAGACTCTGGTTCACGTGTAACAAACATCGGCATAAAATATCAACCATGGCTAAAAGGGCCCCCAGATGAATGGCGTATCATCAAATATCCACATGAATACCCCGATGCATTTCGACCCATTGGTCTTCTTCAGGGGGATTTAGATTCTAGGGAAATATATCACAATTAAAGTTTGAACTTGAAATTTTAGTCAATATATAAGGCATTTACACAGCATTTAGCGTTAATAAATAACTGTATTACATCGTATCTATGGAGGTATATTTACCATTCAGTGGATGATATGGTGGAGATGCACCACACGAACCAGATTGTTTAAAAACATGAAGGCCCAGAGATCCCAGAGACCACATGTATCCCTCCGTGCCCCACAGGCACATCTGTAGTCCATCGGACTTACAAGGGGCCACACACTTGGACGGGGGAGAGGACGGGGGGCGAGGCACCTGCCATTGTATATGAAAGGACTTGTTATAAACCTTAGTAATAATATTCTAAAAGTATCTAAAAGTATCTAGTGCCGTAGGGCAATAGCTGATTAGCCCTCACTGAGGTAGTTGATTGTATATATGTATTAATCTGGTTGGTAAAACCTATTACTTTGAAGTATGTAATTGTTAATAATGTAATGATGAGATACAAATTAATAAAAAGGGTATGATGGGTGATAAAAATAAATTAGGAGTATTAAGTCCAATTTGATCATGAGTGGAAAAAGTGAATGTGCTGGTAGTGCCGTGGTGACAGTAATGGATGTGGGATGATCGTGTGGGAATGCACTGTGGAGCATACAGTGAAAAACCAAATGATGTAAAAAATTAAAACAAACCAAGCTGTGATAAAAACTAAAAATGTGTATGGGTACCAGTGAACGGAAAAAAGCCATGTCTCAATTATTGAGTTAGATACCATGAGTGTATGGGGTGAGTGTAATGATTGAAATGTGAGCATGTGTGTAAATAGTGATGACAGAGGTGAAACAAGTATGCTGAATAAGCATGCCTGAAGCCAAAAAGTAGTGGATTAATGATAGTACTATTATTAATAATAAAATCAATATCAACTGTAGTAAGTATGCCAAGCATAGCACTTACCTAGTGCTAGATACTTCTCAATGAAGTGGCAGCTTTCCGGAGGTACAACTAAGGATCAACCAGAAACTGCCAATTTATACAATCACAGGGGGCTATCCTACGACTTGCAGGTGGTAAACTCCTCCCCGACACACCAACCCCCACACGTCCACGCCGCCGACTGGCGGCGTCTGTGTGGCCCCCTCAGCGTTCCGGAAGGCTGAAGCCCCGGCAGTCGCCGTCACCTCCGACGCAATTGCGTGACGTCATGATGCCATGCGCGTGCACGAGGGAACACGCACGCATGTGACGTCACTGACAGTCCGGCGGTGATCACGGGACACCGCCGGCACGGGAGAAGCTCCCCACGGCTGCTCTTAAACAAGAGCCTTGTCGTGGAGACCACAAGGGGGAGAATCGCACAAGTGTAATGCGTCTCCCCCCCACGTACCGGGAAGTCAGATAGAGATAGGAATGCCACCCCGGGACATGAAGCGGACACAGCAGTCCGTGGGCAGTGAGCCTTGCATGCCAAAACAATATATTATAACCACATATAATAGTTACTAAATTTGGACAGTAATGTAAATCTGATAATATATCTAGATGTTAAACAATTCATTAGAAAAGCCAGGAACATATTATAGAACCAAAGGGGTCAAAAGATGGGGAGGGAAAAAAGAGTGTTTTCCTTCATCCCAGGAGCACTATTCTCCCATGCTTTTGGTATGTGTTCTACACCGGGCAGCATTCTCAAACCATTGGAATGAAAGCCAATTGGAGCAAGGATGGGGAGGGGGAAAAATAATTGTTTTCCTCCATCCCGGGAGTAATGTTCTCCTATGCCAGTTAGTGGTAAGTACATTATCTGTCTATACCAGACAACATCTTCAAACCATTGGAATATGCCCTGGCTTATGTGGGGTCTCTCATGTGCTAAGGGGGAAACGGGTGTTTAACCACCCAAATTGACGAAAACAATGGAGAAAACACATATGCGAGAGCACCCAAGGCTGCACAACACAAAAGTATAATACAAAAAAGACAAAACAAAATTCCCCAGGGGGTTTTTTAGGCAGGAATACATTGAATATTATTGTAACAATAAAATAAATCAAGTTCATAAAGAATTCGAATATACAACAAATTTATTAAAAATACAGACTCTGGTTCACGTGTAACATCGGCATAAAATAAAATATTTTATGCCGATATGACATATTCCCTTGGTCCTTTTGACAAGGAAAATAGTTTTTCTGGTAGCCATATCTTCTGCAAGAAGGGTATCAGAGTTGGCTGCTCTTTCTTGTAAAGAGCCATATTTAATTATTCACAAGCATAAGGTGGTATTGCGTCCTCATCCTAACTTCCCACCGAAGGTAGTGTCAAGTTTTCATTTAAACCAAGATATTGTTCTACCTTCATTTTTTCCAGAACCCAGTTCTACGGAAGAAAAGTCACTACATTCTCTTGATATGGTGAGAGCAGTCAAAGTCTACTTGAAGGTGACTGCTCAGATTCGAAAAACTAATGTTTTGTTTGTATTTCCTGAAGAGAGCAGGCAGCATCGAAATCTACTATTTCCAACTGGATTCGACAAGTAATTGTTCAAGCTCATGGTAAGGAAGATTAGACCTTTTCAAATCAAAGCGAACTCCACTAGGTGCTTTGTGGGCAGTGCATCACCAAGCCTCCATGGCTCAAATCTGCAAGGCCGCAACTTGGTCTTCAGTCCATACATTTACCAGATTCTATCAGGTAGATGTAAAAAGTCATGTGGATATTGCCTTTGGGCGCAGTGTGCTGCAGGCTGCAGTGTAAGTCCTCTGGTCTCATGGTGCCCTAATTTTGTTGTGTCTCCCTCCCTTCAGTTGGCATTGCTCTGGGACATCCCACATTACTATGGCTCTGTGTCCCGTGATGTACGATTAAGAAAATAGGATTTTTTTAACAGCTTACCTGTAAAATCCTTTTCTTTGAAGTATATCACGGGACACAGAGGTCCCTCCCTTCTTTCTGGTATACACGTGTATTGCTTTGCTACAACTGGTACCATAGCATGCATTAAGATGAAAAAACGTTCTGCCTTTACAACCACTTGTTATAAAAAGCTCAAATGTGCAGGGCCCCTTTAAAACAGCTGGAATGGGCTCTAATAAAGGATTAAACACACACTCTGTCAGAGAGATCAACAACAAGGAAATCCCAATGAATGAGCTCAGAAAGAAAAAAGGAAAAACCTAGTGCTGTCTTAAAATCAACTAATATTTATTAAAAACGAATTTACAAAAAACGTATTAAGAACAGCTCATCTTGGATTAGTAACTTCAGAGCAGAGAAGTACTTAGCAGCTCACTGCTCTTCTAGCTTTTGCTTCTGCTGGAAAAACAAGCTCTCCTCTCCACTCTGGACACTTTCAGCTCTCAGTTCTCCACCCTAAGCACATTACATCAATAATTTACTTTATCAGGGCTCTTAACAACCATGACTAATAACAGTGCTTTTTTAGTTGAGTAAAAAGATATCAACATAATAACCAACCACAAGGACAGAGAGTCAGTGGGCTTCCATGGAGATTAGTGCAGGTGTTCCGTCAGATTAGACAACTCGTCAAATGTTGTAACAGAAGTGATGTTCCGTTGCGGCCATCTTGGTACACCCCACTGGAATCCGCAGGAAGCCTACAGTCTGAAGTGGGCAAGCGGACATTTTTTTAAACCCACCGAAGTCTTGCATTTCACACTTATTTTTACTAGTAAACTATGTTTATATTGTGAAATACAGTATTTAGAAGTCTGTGAAACTGTTTTGATGTTGGATTTTGGTCTGCTATGTTATCAAAGAATACTTGAGGAACATTTGCATACGTCAGCCAGGAAGGTGTGCATGGGACGTACTTGGACATTCCAAGTTGACCTGTCATTGGCTACAGCAGAATAAAGCGAAGGTTCTGGAGTGACCATCTTAGTCTCCTGACCTCAATATCATTGAGACACTCTGGGGAGATCTCAAACGTGCAGTTTATGCAAGACATCCCAAGAATTTACAGGAACTGGAGGCTTTTTGCCAAGAGGAATGGGCACCTTTACCATCTGAGCAGTGGCGTTGTTAGGTGGGTGCGCGGGGTGTGGGCCGCACCCGGGTGACACCCGCCAGAGGGGTGACACCCGTAGGTAGCGGCACACACCGCTACACTGCCCGCTGCCCTGATCTGCGCTACGGGACTTGCGCTGTGTCCCTCAGCACAGCGGACTGAAGCCGCCTCCCCCTCCTCTCTGTTTACATCCACACAGGAGGAGGAGGAGCCCGAGGGACACACACGGCTGTGTGCATCTGTCCGCGCTGTTCTGAGGTCTGTAAACCTTATGAATACAGTATGTGGGTGGACATGTGCAGGGGGATTCTATACTAATGGGGGGCGCTGCACTGAGGGGGATTCTATACTAATGGGGGGCGCTGCACTGAGGGGGATTCTATACTAATGGGGGGCTCTGCGCTGAGGGGGATTCTATACTAATGGGGGGCTCTGCACTGAGGGGGATGTCTATACTAATGGGGGCTCTGCACTGAGGGGGATTCTATACTAATGGGGGCTCTGCACTGAGGGGGATGTCTATACTAATGGGGGCTCTGTACTGAGGGGGATTCTATACTAATGGGGGGCGCTGCACTGAGGAGGATTCTATACTAATGGGGGGCGCTGCACTGAGGGGGATTCTATACTAATGGGGGGCTCTGCGCTGAGGGGGATTCTATACTAATGGGGGGCGCTGCACTGAGGAGGATTCTATACTAATGGGGGGCTCTGTGCTGAGGGGGATTCTATACTAATGGGGGGCTCTGCGCTGAGGGGGATTCTATACTAATGGGGGGCGCTGCACTGAGGGGGATGCTATACTAATGGGGGGCTCTGCACTGAGGGGAATTCTATACTAATGGGGGGCTCTGCACTGAGGGGGTTTCTATACTAATGGGGGGCTCTGCGCTGAGGGGGATTCTATACTAATGGGGGGGCTCTGCACTGAGGGGGGATTTTATACTGATGGGGGAGTCTGCACTGACGGGGGATTCTATACTGATGGGGGTCAGCACTGGGGGGTGTATGTACTGATGAGGCAGTCTGCACTGAGGTGGGAGGTTGATACTGATGGAGGGGGGTCTGCAGACTCTGTACTGAGGGAGGGTTTCTGTACTGATGGGAGGTCTGTACTGAGGGAGGGGGTCAGTACTTAGTGGGGGGTCTATACTGAGGAAAGGGGGTCTGCACTGAGCGGGGGTCTGTACTGATGGAGGGGGTCTGTACTGAAGGAGGGGAGTCTGTAATTAGTGGGGGTCTATATTGATGGAAGGGGGTCTGTACTGAGGGAGGGGGGCTATATTGATGGAGTGGGGTCTGTAGTTAGTGGAGGGGGGGTCTGTACTGAGGTAGTTGGTGGAGGGGGGTGACAGCAATTTTTTTGGCACCGGGTGACACCAACCCTAGTGACGCCACTGCATCTGAGAAGATAAAGAGCCTCATCCACAAATACCACAAAAGACTTCAAGCTGTCATTGATGTTAAAGGGGACAATACACCGTACTAAGAACTGGAGTATGTAAACTTTCGATTAGGGTCATTTGGTTAGTTTCTGTTGCCATGATTTAAAAAGAGTAAACACAGTTGATTGATAATAAATGGCTTCAGCCAAACACTAACCATGAGTGAAAGAAAAGTTTTTGTGTTATCATTCATACTCTTTGAAAAATGGCCAAGAAATCATAAACTTATGAGCACAACTGTATATAAAACACCACGTGCTGTTTATAGGCTCACAGAATTCTCGCCTCAAGTATATATCAATAGCGCTTGTATCGATTAATACACCTTATATTCAGGGGCGGACTGATAACTCATGGGGCCCCCGGGCAAGAGGAGATTATGGGGCCCTCAGAATCAGAAATTATGGGGCCACACAGTATACACACACACAGTATACAATCACACAGTATACACAGACAGATGTAAAAAAAACACTGATTTATACATACTGTCCCTGGTTTTACTGAGGCTGGCAACCCTGATGGGGCCCCCTAGTGGGCACCACTCTCTCCTCCTGTCCTCAAGGAACCCTCGCCTGATCACTCCTCTTTAATATGCAGGATATACAGTGACTTAAAAAAAAGTATTTACATACCCCTTGAAATTTTCAACATTTTATCATGTTACAACCAAAAACGGAAATATATTTTATTGGGCATTTATGTGATAAACCAGCAGAAAGTGCCACATAATTGTTAAGTGAAAGGAAAATGATAAATGGTTTTCAAATTTTTTTAGAAAATAATGTATGTGAAAAGTGTGGCGTTTTGTATTCAGCCCCCCTGAGTCAATACTTTTGTAGAACCACCTTGCTGCAAATACAGCTGCAAGTCTTTTTGGGATATCTCTACCAGCTTTGCAAATCTCGAGAGTGACATTTTTGCCCATTCTTCTTTGCAAAATATCTCCAGCTCTGTCTGATTGGATGGAGAGCGTCTGTAAACAGCAATTTTCAAGTCTTGCCACAGATTGTCAATTGGATTTAGCTTTGGACAATAACTGGGCCATTCTAACACACGGATATGCTATGATCTAAATCATTCCATTGTATACAGCTTTGGCTGTATGTTTAGGGTCATTGTCCTGCTGGAAGGTGAACCCCCGCCCCAGCTTTCCTGTCCCTGCTGAAGAAAAACATCCCCACAACATGATGTTGCCACCACCATGTTTCCCGGTGGAGATGGTGTGTTCAGGGTGATGTGCAGTGTTAGTATTCCGGCACGCATAGCATTTTGCTTTTAGGACAAAAAGTTCAATTTTGGTGTCATCTGACCAGAGCACCTTCTTTCACAAGTTTGCTGTGTCCCCATATGACTTTTTGCAAACTGCAAACGGGACTTCTTATGGCTTTCTTTCAGCAATGGCTTTCTTCTTGCCACTCTTCTATAAAGGCCAAATTTCTGGAGTGCATGACTATTAGTTTTCCTGTGGACAGATCCTCCCACCTGAGCCTGTGTATCTCTGCAGCTCATACAGAGTTACCATGGGCCTCTTGGCTGCTTCTCTGATTAATGCTCTCCTTGCCTAGCCTGTCAGTTTAGGTGAATGGCCATGTCTTGTTAGGTTTGTAGTTGTGCCATACTCTTTCCATTTTCAGATGATGGATTGAACAGTGCTCTGTGAGATGTTCAAAGCTTGGGATATTTTTTTATAACCGAACCCTGCTTTAAACTTCTCCATATCTTTATCCCTGACCTGTCTCGTGTGTTCTTCGTCCTTCATGATGCTGTTTGTTCACTAAGGTTCTCTAACAAACCTTTGAGGGCTTCACAGAACAGCTGTATTTATACTGAGATTAAATTACACACAGGTGGACTCTATTTACTAATTAGGTGACTTCTGAAGGCAATTGGTTCCACTAGATTTTAGTTAGGGGTATCAGAGTAAAGGGGGCTGAATACAAATGCACGCCACACTTCTCAAATATTTATTTGTCAAAAAAATTAAAGAAAAATGTATCACTTTCCTTCCACGTCACAATTATGTGGTCTATCACATAAAATCCCAATAAAATACCTTTATGTTTTTGGTTGTAACATGATAAAATGTGGAAAATTTCAAGGGGTATGAATACTTTTTCAAGGCACTGTATGTATGGCTCCTTTAAATTCCACTTATAGATTCATGCGGCCCTTCTGCATAGCTCTCAATAAAGGAAGTGAAAATACAAGGCCCCCATTGTCTTGTATGATTAAAACCTTGCATCCATTTATTCAGTTAGTATACACTCACATTTAAACAGGAAGTAAACCCTGATGGGTTTTACTTCCTCTTTGTTTACCTGCAAAGGTAAAGCATAGTGGGCTACTATGCATCACATAGTAGCCTATTATGTGACACTTACCTGCAGGAGAAGCCCACGATGTCCCTGTCTTCCTCGCTAGCAGCGAGCGTCCATTCTTCACCCCTCTTCCTTCTGGGGCCGCGAACTCCGGCTCTGTGACTGGCCGGAGTCGCGTGACGTCACTCCCGCGCATGCGCGCGGGAGATGCCAGTCACGGCATGACCCGAGCTAGAAACAGCACAGCGTGCCCTTTCTAACTCCGGTGCATGCGCAGAAGAAATCGCCATACGTAGGTCTAGAAGATATTTCAAGCACCTACAGGTAAGTCTTACCTGTAGGTTAAAGTGGTCTGTAAGGGTTTACAACCACTTTAAAAGGTTACAATCAAGCATAGATAGGCAGCAAAACTGAAACTCCCGAGTGTCCTACCGGGTCACTTCTGGTCTGCGCCAGCCTCTCCTCTCACCTTACATCTTACATCACACTCATGTGACTTTATCAGGGGGGAAGAGGCCGGCTGACAGAGTGTTCTTTTATAATACATAAGATTCAATCGAACAACGACCAGGAAATGGCATGCTGGGCTGGTGATGTCACAAGGGGGCGCTGCCACCTGGCAACATCACCTTAGTGGCCCCGCCCCTTAGGTATTTAAGAGCTGTCACACTACGGAGCAGGCAGTCTGCGGGAGCGATTATCGGGGCCCAGAGGTCTTTTTTTTTCTTTTTTCGGGTCCTTTTCATTGAAGGACTTAAAACTGGTGCACTGTGTTTACTCACTTTTCACACTTCTTTGGTGAATAGGTAGGGGTACTATGCACCCCATACTCATTCACATGGGGAGTTGATCTGGGGGGCCACCCAGGGATGTGGGGAAGAGGCCCTTGTCCCCATCAACATTGGGACAAGGTGCATTGGGGTAGGGGGGCACCTCGCTCATCATAGCATGTCGAGGGTATGTGGCCCAGTATGGTTCTTGAGGGGGGCGCATCCCACCCCCCCTTTCCTGACCTGCCGGGCTGCATGCTCGGATAAGGGTCTGGTATGGATTTTGGGGGGACCCCACGCCATTTTCTTTTTCATTTTGGTATAGAGTCCCCTTAGAATTCATACCAGACCCAGAGGACCTGGTATGCATGGGGGGGACCCCATGCCGTTTCATTTTTTTTTTTATAGACGGCATTCCTTTTTTTACATTCAGTGGGGAAACTCACTGACAGCTGATGAGTCATTGCTTGTTAAGGATGCAGCGGTCTGCTTCCTGGCCCGCTCCTTAACAACCAGCTATTCTTCATGCAGAATTCGAATATAGCGATCAATTTTCCACCGATTAGAATTCCGATCATTTTGAAAGTTTGGAATTCATTAGAAAATAAAGAAACCTGAAGAATTTTTAATTTCTGCACAAGTTGCACTCATCCAAAGTCGCATCAAAATTGCATCAAAGTCACAAAAAAGTCCTGTCATGTCACATGTAAAGTTGCAATGGAAATCGCACCGATTTGCACAAGTGTGAATGGCGCCTAAAGGGAAGCTATGGCCCGGCTATTGGCATTTATGTATTTTAATATTTCTAGCAAGCCGTAAATGGTTATCAAAAAAGCCTTTGCTGATTTCTGTATCTGTAGGCACTATATAGCAATTCATCCTAATGCCCTGTACACACAATAGGATTTTCCGACAACAAAATCCATGTTCTTTTTCCCACAGATGTTGCCTCAAACTTGTCTTGCATACATGCGGTTACACAAATCTTGTGTTCTTGAAATTCCGAACGTCAAGAATGCGGTGACGTACAACACGTACAACGAGCTAAGAAAAATGAAGTTCAATAGCCAGTGTGGCTCTTCTGCTTAATTCCGAGCGTGCGTGGAACTTTGTGCGTCGGAATTGTGTACTCACGATCGGAATTTACGACAACGGATTTTGTTGTCGGAAAATTTGAGAACCAGCTCTCAAATTTTGTGTGACGGAAATTCCGATGGGAAATGTCCGATGGAGCTTACACACGGTTGTAATTTCCAACAACAAGCTCTTATAGAACATTTTTCGGCGGAAAATCCTATCATGTGTCCATCTTTCAGGAGCGTTGCACACTCATGTTGCCTCTCCCACAGCACTTGCAAAATAGTAAACAACAGCAACTAAGCTGACATTTCCAACTACCTTTCATCGGTTGGTAAAGTTCTGCTTTAAAGTGGTTACATTTTTTTAACTGCTTTGTGTAATGGTTTTGCACAGAGCAGCCCCGATCCTCTTCTTTTTGAGTCCCCTGCTGGCAGTCCTGACTCCTCCCCCCTGCCAAGTGCCCCCAATATCAAGCCTCTTGCTATGAGGGCACTCGAGCAGCTTCGCTCCCGAGCCACGCTCCTGTGAACGGACATTGTCCATTCACACACTGAACACAGCTTGGCCCAGTCCCCCGCTCTGTACTCATTGGCTCACTGGCTGTGATTGACAGCAGCAGGAACCAATGGCTCCCACTGCTGTGTAAACCAATGAGGAGACAGAGACCCGGGAGAGCCGCTGCTCTCTTGCACTTCGCTGGAACAAAATGGGGCTCAAGTAAGTATAAGGGGAAAAGAACATAGGCACATACAATAAAATAGAATGCAATAGAATTCTGTAGTATAAAATACATAAAGATAGGGTTGCTTTTTGATTATTTTACTTTAATACAACAAAAACAAACAAAACTAACCTCAAAGACTACAAATGTCAAACTTTTAATAAATGATATTGTTGTTATTGTATTAACAATAATATATCGATAAGCAAATATTTCTAATTCTTTAACACAACACATTATTTCAGTTGTTTTAATTTATATTTTTCTAACTAAATTAAGTTTTATATGTTTATTTGTAATGTTATTTGTAATTGAAAAATACAAATTATTCCTTCATCACATCGTAATCATCTGTGTGACCAAAATACAGGTTCTCTTTATTCCATTCTATTTTGGATATCACTAGAATTTGACTCACTCTTGTATATTTCCATGGGAATTTATATTTTGGACAGCGCAAAATGCTACTAGCCATGGCATATATCCTAATCAAAATGATTACAGTAATCTTTTTCCTGCGCAATGAAACCTCCATTCTACTGCACAAAAAGATTGAATTAGACACACTACTGTTCTAGCCATGATAGTATGTAATGATGAGGACAGGCTGACACTGCATTTTGTCTCTTTTCACCTTGTCTCTCTAAAGAAGACAGAAACGAAAGAAGTCATTTTCAGGCTATTTTATTTCCTCTGAGTAAATCATGAGTAACACATTAGATTATCAGTCAAACATGTTAAATAAACGTCTTATTGAATTATTCAACTTGAAACAGTTAGCCATATCCTGAGATAATAAAGACAAATTGGTTCCTTTGGTTCTGCAAGCTCTGTTAATGACAGCTTTTTACTTAAATTACAGTAAAGGTCAGATCGCTAGGTTAATATGAATTCCTTTAGGTATTCAATCATGTTATTAATTCCAGTGTGTAACAAAATGTGAAACTATAAAGCAAAATACTTTAATAAAGAGTGACAAACACTGATTTATTTAGTTAAAGGAAATTGCACTTTGTGGTGAAATTTTACCCAATCACATTAAAGAAAATAAAAAACAGCATATTTGCTTGTACATATTGGATGATAATTGTCAGTTTAGTTTCACCTCATTCAATAATCTCTGGGGAAAATTCCCATGCAAAGTGAAACTCCCCTTGCAAATTGAATAGTCTCCTTAGAGACCACCCATTAGAACAGAGTCCCCTTATATCAGCGTCTCTATTAGATTAAAGGCCCCCATTAGATAAGAGTCCCTTTATATCAGTGCCCCCCCTAAAGACTCACCATTAGATCAGGAATCCCCCCTTTCACATCAAAGTCCCCTTTAGATTAGGAGTCGACTCATCACATTAGGAGTCCATCTTCATCAGGTTTCCATGTTTACAACAGGATCCACATTTACATCAGTATTCCACTCCTTAAAACGGGAGTCTCCCTTCACATTAGAATTCCCCTATACATCAGGAGTCACCATTTACATTAGGGGCTCTGTACTTAGCACCAATGGTCCCCTTATTAGATCAGAGTCCCCTTTTACATCAAGCAATCCCCCCCACCTTTCACATCAGAGTCCTCCCTCACATCAGCAGTGGCCCTTTATATCAGTAACTCCTCTTATATCAAGGGCCCCTTTACATTAGGAGCTCTCCTTAAATCAAGAGTCCCTCTTTCACACCTCCCTTTACATTAGTAGTCTTCTTTACATCAGTATCCCAGTGTGACAGTAGGGGGGAAGAGTGTGCTGGGGACAGTGTGACAGGAGGGGGTGCAGTGTGACAGGAGGGGCACAGAGTGACAGTGATAGGAGGGGGCAGTGTGACAGGAGGGGGCGCAGTGTGACAGGAGGGGCAGAGTGTGACAGGAGGGGGCAGAGTGTGACAGGAGTGGGCAGAGTGTGACAGGAGTGGGCAGAGTGTGACAGGAGGGGCAGAGTGTGACAGGAGGGGGCAGAGTGTGACAGGAGGGGGCAGAGTGTGACAGGAGGGGGCAAAGTGTAACAGGAGGGGTAGAGAGTGACAGGAGGGGGCAGAATGTGACAGGAGGGGGCAGAATGTGACAGGAGGGGGCAGAGAGTGACAAGAGGGGGCAGAGAGTGACAAGAGGGGGCAGAGAGTGACAGGAGGGGGTAGAGTGTGACAGGAGGGGGCAGAATGTAACAGGAGGGGACAGAATGTAACAGGAGGGGACAGAGTGTGACAGGAGGGCATGGAATGTGAAAGGAGGGGGCAGAGTGTAACAGGAGGGGGCAGAGTAACTGTAGGACGCACTATACTATACACTGACTGGGCACTGTGTAGAAGAGTCAATGTATATAGTTCTGGCTACAGAATGTGACTGGAGGGGCCAGAGTGTGACAGGAGGGGGCAGAGTGTGACAGGAGGGGGCAGAGTGTAACAGGAGGGGTGACAGGAGGGGGCAGAGTGTGACAGGAGGGGGCAGAGTGTAACAGGAGGGGGCAGAGTGTGACAGGAGGGGGGCAGAGTGTGAGAGGAGGGGGCAGAATGTGAGAGGAGGGGGCAGAATGTGACAGGGGGGCAGAGTTTAACAGGAGGGGCAGAGTGTGACAGGAGGGGGCAGAGTGTGACAGGAGGGGGCAGAGTGTGACAGGAGGGAGCAGAGTGAGACAGGAGGGGGCAGAGTGTGACAGGAGGGGGCAGAGTGTGACAGGAGGGGGCAGAGTGTGACAGGAGGGGGCAGAGTGAGACAGGAGGGGGCAGAGTGTGACAGGAGGAGGCAGAGTGTAACAGGAGGGGTAGAGAGTGACAGGAGGGGGCAGAGTGTAACAGAAAGGGGAAGAGTTTGACGGGAGGGGTAGAATGTGACAGGAGGGGGCAGAGTGTGACAGGAGGGGGGAGAGTGTGACAGGAGGGGGCAGAGTGACTGTAGGACGCACTATACTAATACACTGACTAGGCATTGTGTAGAAGAGTCAGTGTATATAGTTCTGGCTACAGAATGTGACCAGAGGGGGCAGAGTGTGACAGGAGGGGGCAGAGTGTGACAGGAGGAGGTGCATTGTGACAGAAGGGGGCAGAAGGTGACAGAAGGGAGTAGAATGTGACAAGAGGGGGCAGAGTGTAACAGGAGGGGGCAGAGTGACTGTGGGATGCACTACAGTGGGGACGGAAAGCATTCAGACCCCCTTAAATTTTTCACTCTTTGTTATATTTCAGCCATTTGCTAAAATCATTTAAGTTCATTTTTTTCCTCATTAATGTACACATAGCACCCCATATTGACAGATAAACACAGAATTGTTGACATTTTTGCAGATTTATTAAAAAAGAAAAACTGAAATATCACATGATCCTAAGTATTCACACCCTTTGCTGTGACACTCATACATTTAACTCAGGTGCTGTCCATTTCTTCTGATCATCCTTGAGATGATACTGATTGGACTTGATTAGGAAAGCCACACACCTGTCTATACAAGACCTTACATCTCACAGTGCATGTCAGAGCAAATGAGAATCATGAGGTCAAACAAACTGCCTGAAGAGCTCAGAGACAGAATTGTGGCAAGGCACAGATCTGGCCAAGGTTACAAAAAAACGAATGCTGCACTTTAGGTTCCTAAGAGCACAGTGGCCTCCATAATCCTTAAATGGAAGACGTTTGGGATGAGCAGAACCCTTCCTAGAGCTGGCCGTCCGGCCGAACTGAGCTATCGGGGGAGAAGAGCCTTGGTGAGAGGGGTAAAGAAGAACCCAAAGATCACTGTGGCTGAGCCCCAGAGATGCAGTCGGGATATGGGAGAAAGTTGTAGAAAGTCAACCATCACTGCAGCCCTCTACCAGTGGGGGCTTTATGGCAGAGTGGCCCAACGGAAGCCTCTCCTCAGTGCAAGACACATGAAAGCCTGCATGGAGTTTGCGAAAAAAACACCTGAAGGACTCCAAGATGGTGAGAAATAAGATTCTCTGGCCTGAAGAGACCAAGATAGAACTTTTTGGCCTGAAGCGGTATGTGTGGAGAAAATCAGGCACTGCTCATCACCTATCCAATACAGTCCCAACAGTGAAGCTTGGTGGTGGCAGCATCATGCCCTGGGGGTGTTTTTCAGTTGCGGGGACAGGTCGACTTTTTGCATTCGAGGGAAAGATGAATGCAGCCAAGTACAGGGATATCCTGGATGTAAACCTTCTCTAGAGTGCTCAGGACCTCAGACTGGGCCAAAGGTTTACCTTCCAACGAGACAATGACCCTAAGCACACGGCTAAAATAACAAAGGAGTGGCTTCACAATAACTCTGTGACTGTTCTTGAATGGCCCAGCCAGAGCCCTGACTTAAACCCAATTGAGCATCTCTGGAGAGACCTAAAAATGGCTGTCCACCAACGTTTACCATCCTACCTGACAGAACTGGGGAGGATCTGCAAGGAGGAATGGCAGAGGATCCCCAAATCCAGGTGTGAAAAACTTGTTGCATCTTTCCCAAAAAGACTCATGGCTGTATTAGATCAAAAGGGTGCTTATACTAAATACTGAGCAAAGGGTCTGAATACTTAGGACCATGTGATATTTCAGTTTTTCTTTTTTAATAAATCTGCAAAAATGTCATCAATTCTGTGTTTTTCTGTCAATATGGGGTGCTGTGTGTACATTAATGAGGAAAAAAAAAAGAACTTAAATGTATTTCGCAAATGGCTGCAATATAACAAAGAGTGAAAAATTGAAGGGGGTCTGAATACTTTCCATCCCCACTGTATATTATACACTGACTGGGCACTGTGTAGAAGAGTCAGTGTATATAGTTCTGGCTACCGGGCGGGAGCTGCCCAAGAGCAGCAGGGAACTCTTAGCTTACAAGCTCGAACCGAAACAGCATGGCTGAAGGCAAGACGTGGAAGCCGAAGTCGGGGGCAGAGATGGGAGGCGGAGCTGCTCTGCACGGTGTCAGGGTATCTAATTGACCAGACTGTGTGGACTGCACAGAGGAGACCAGAAACACATGTAAGTGAAATGATGGTGTTTATTTACAAGTGATAAGTAAAAGAAATATAAGCAGTGCAAAACCCCACACAACAACCCACTACAAACAACAATATATACAATTAAATGGAGATACCGTAATCGTAAACAATGCCAAGCCAAGGTCATACACAGGGAAGTCAGCAGATGGGTAAGGACGGGAAACTGAACAGGACAAGGAGAGGATGGATGGATGGGGTTCAGGGCAGGGATGCAAGGTAACCAGGAACAGAAGGGACAGGACTGGGAAGGCCTCAGGATAGGGATAGGATCAGATCAGGTCAGGACAAGGCAGATGCAGGCTCAAGGTCAAAGTAACGGGCAGCAAGGTTAGAGTGCAGGGAGAGAGATACCAAGGCAAGCCTATGAGGGCTTGCCGGGTATTTATAAGGCTGGTAATTGACCTCATGTCACAGCTGAGCGCAGTGTGAGCTGTTTGCTCCACACTGCCAGAGTGCACCCGCTGGTTGACACCGGTACTACGGCCCAAGGATGCAACAGTGCCACCAGCAGGAAAGACCTTTTACTGCAGGTCCTAGGTGTTGGAAGACACCTGCTGATGGACACTGGTACTGCGATCCAAAAGACCAATAGCGCCACCAACGGGTAGACCCTCTCATGACAGTACCACCCCCTAAAGGAGCGGCCTCCGGACGCTCCAACAAGGTACATCTGTTCAAAGTTCATGGCCTCCAACCGAACAGATGAGGGCACATCAGGCCAGGCATTGGGTATATCAAACTGGACAGTGGGTACTACTGGCATGTCAGAGTCACTGAGCTGGGCAGCAGACAGCAGGAACCACTTGAGCTGGGCAGCAGACGGCAGGAACCACTTGAGCTGGGCAGCAGACGGCAGGAACCACTTGAGCTGGGCAGCAGACGGCAGGAACCACTTGAGCTGGGCAGCAGACGGCAGGAACCACTTGAGCTGGGCAGCAGACGGCAGGAACCACTTGAGCTGGGCAGCAGACGGCAGGAACCACTTGAGCTGGGCAGCAGACGACAGGAACCACTTGAGCTGGGCAGCGGACACCCGGACATCAGGCTGAAGGGCAGACACCCGGACATCAGGCTGAAGGGCAGACACCCGGACATCAGGCTGAAGGGCAGACACCCGGACATCAGGCTGAAGGGCAGACACCCGGACATCAGGCTGAAGGGCAGACCCCCGGACATCAGGCTGGAGGGCAGACGCTGGAACGTCAGACTGCAAAGCTGGAACGTCAGACTGCAAAGCTGGAACGTCAGACTGCAAAGCTGGAACGTCAGACTGCAAAGCTGGAACGTCAGACTGCAAAGCTGGAACTTCAGACTGCAAAGCTGGAACGTCAGACTGCAAAGCTGGAACTTCAGACTGCAAAGCTGGAACTTCAGACTGCAAAGCTGGAACTTCAGACTGCAAAGCTGGAACTTCAGACTGCAAAGCTGGAACATCAGACTGGAAGGCTGGAACATCAGACTGGAAGGCTGGAACATCAGACTGGAAGGCTGGAACATCAGACTGGAAAGCTGGAACGTCAGACTGGAGACCGGGCACAGGCTGAAAAGCAGGCACCGGGACTTCAGGCTGGAAGGCCAGCTTCAAGACATCCGGCTGGAAGGCAGGGACATCGAGCTGGAAGGCAGGCATTGGGACGACAGACTGGGAGGCAGGCACATCAGACTGTAAAGCTGGAACATCAGACTGCAAAGCTGGAACATCAGACTGCAAAGCTGGAACATCAGGCTGGAAGGCTGGAACAGCAGACTGGAAGGCTGGAACAGCAGACTGGAAGGCTGGAACATCAGACTGGTGAGCTGGAACATCAGACTGGCGAGCTGGAACGTCAGACTGGAAAGCTGGAACATCAGACTGGAAGGCTGGAACATCAGACTGGAAGGCTGGAACATCAGACTGGCGAGCTGGAACGTCAGACTGCAAAGCTGGAACAGGTTGGGTTACTGGCAAGATGGTGTGGGTCGGGAAGAATTTTTGCTTCTTTTTTGGTTTAGCCCGTGCAGTTTTGTATGTAGGTGCAGGGCTGTAAGAAAAGAAAGTAGCTGGGCAGAAGGAAGACCAAGGAACTGTAGCTAGAGAGGGGTTTTGTGGGACTGTTACAGGTGGAGGAGAAGAGACAGGTGAATTGAAAACAGGATGGGTGCGACACTTGGTGACTGGGTGGTAGTATTTGGTAGGAAGCTGATTAAACTGGGTTGTAGCTGAGGTTGCCATAGGTGACGGGGAGATAGATCTTTTGGAAAGCAGATGATTAATGGCAGGGCTGGAATATTGTGGCTTAGCTAAAGACAGGAGATCTGACCATGCCTGCAGCAAAGGTTGAACAAACGCTGATTCACATACAGCCTGACTAACCAAAGATTGTACTGAATAAATGCAATCGGATAACACCTGCTGGGAACAAGCGGAATAATGTTCATCAAAGGAAGCCGGATCGTCCTCTAACAACCATACCAGGGATTCAACCTGGTCACAACTGAAAGGAGGGGAGAAATCGTCACTACCTTCGGGAATGCATGACAAGGCTGACTTAGTACATAATTGGATCAAAGGCTGAACATCCTCAAATAACACATGACCTTGATCTACAAGTAAATGGGCTGTTTGTATCGTTTCCAGCAGTTGGTCTCGGGTCCAATCTTTAAGAGTCTGACAACAATATTCACTATCCTCTGCCGCCAGCAGAGAATAATAGACAATTCCATCAAAGTCCATTTTGCGCGCCCACCGTAACAGGACGGTTTCTCAGTGCAGCCACGTCTGGTCAGGGATGGCCTTGGTATACTGTCAGGGTATCTAATTGACCAGACTGTGTGGACTGCACAGAGGAGACCAGAAACACATGTAAGTGAAATGATGGTGTTTATTTACAAGTGATAAGTAAAAGAAATATAAGCAGTGCAAAACCCCACACAACAACCCACTACAAACAACAATATATACAATTAAATGGAGATACCGTAATCGTAAACAATGCCAAGCCAAGGTCATACACAGGGAAGTCAGCAGATGGGTAAGGACGGGAAACTGAACAGGACAAGGAGAGGATGGATGGATGGGGTTCAGGGCAGGGATGCAAGGTAACCAGGAACAGAAGGGACAGGACTGGGAAGGCCTCAGGATAGGGATAGGATCAGATCAGGTCAGGACAAGGCAGATGCAGGCTCAAGGTCAAAGTAACGGGCAGCAAGGTTAGAGTGCAGGGAGAGAGATACCAAGGCAAGCCTATGAGGGCTTGCCGGGTATTTATAAGGCTGGTAATTGACCTCATGTCACAGCTGAGCGCAGTGTGAGCTGTTTGCTCCACACTGCCAGAGTGCACCCGCTGGTTGACACCGGTACTACGGCCCAAGGATGCAACAGTGCCACCAGCAGGAAAGACCTTTTACTGCAGGTCCTAGGTGTTGGAAGACACCTGCTGATGGACACTGGTACTGCGATCCAAGAGACCAATAGCGCCACCAACGGGTAGACCCTCTCATGACACACGGAGAGCTGGAGTGTGGAGAGAATATGCTGCCAAGCAAGTATGGAATAGGATGAAGTGCTTAAACAGTATAGAAAAGCATCACCCATACAAACTCCTCAATTCTCACCCACCCTTTATCATCCAGCAGAATGACACTTTCCCCACTTCCCCTCCCAACTGACAGAAGTGTGTCCCGGTGTTGGGCACACTGAAAACCGGACTTGTGTGTCAAAATCCAGACTGTCTGGGTTAAAACCGGACAAGTGGCAACCCTAGTCCATCTGCTAAGCTATCTTACAGTTGTGTTTTTATTATTTATTATGTAGCACCCTCTACCTTAGGTAGGTAGGTTGCTAGAGTAGTTGTGTTTTTGGTACAGCCAGTGCAGGTAAATTTAGGCAGGCCAAGCCGTGAGCTAGGCCTGTTTGTTTTTGATCTGGGGGCTGGGAGTAGTTTTGAGTATAGCAGTAGGTGACTGACATGTACTTCATCTCTCTGGTGCTTCCTCTGTTTCTAGAGGTTTCTGAAAAAGAGGTAGGACAGAGGATGGGAGTGGCATGGAGTGTATATGGAAGCCCTGACCAATCCCCAACTAGGCCTGGCAGGGGGCAGGCCTCCCATATATACTCATGGTTAGCCTGCTGTGGGAGGAGTTGTTGGGTGGAAAAACTAGTGATGGAGTGTTAGGCTGTCGTGGCCCTTGAGGGAGCCCCCTTTCTGGGGGGTGAACTCGGGTTTGCAGCTCGGGAGCTGGGAAGGAATGTATCCATACACGGTCATTGAGAGGTGTCTGGAACAGGAGCAGGAAGAGGACAGCGGGGAACGTTGCCAGGCAAGTTACTAGGAGGGATCCATTCCGAGGTTGGTGAGTGACAGGCACAGTGGAGAAGTCTGGGAGAGACATGCCAGGAGTGGATGTGAAGCCATAGGATGAGGCTGTGATGTCACCGGTGTTTAAGTCAAGTTGCTGCAGCCAGGAGGGTTGGCGGAACTTGCACAGGACTATCTGGGGCCAGTACTCCACCAAGCTTTGCAGCTAGCTCAAGAAGTATTCTTTTCATTGCCATCGGTTGCTAAATCAACGGGGGCTGCAGATCCCTGCCAGCAAATGGCTGTTATCGAATTGTTAGGACTTATTCAGAGTAGCGCCTAAACAATTGCTAGCTGTGGCAGTAAACTATGATTGCACAGTAGAGAAAGTGGAGTTTACTCAAGTGATGTCCTGGAAGAGTATGGTGAGCACTAGAGACTGCCAATATAGGTTCACAATTGTTTGTTCAATTCAACAAGATCAATTATCTGGGCATCCCACGTCCCTTTTCCCCAATCCAGGTTAAATCCCCTAAAAAAAAAAAAAAACAACAAAAATAAGCTAAAGGACTGTTCATTGACTGGCAATGTGTGTCTGAAGTGAATGCCTGGCCAAGCAGGGTGACGTGTGGAACTACTATACGCAGCGACCCCACGGGGGCACCGCTACAATTATTTTTACTTTTGCAGCCAAATTGGGATAACACCTACTTTATATTTGTTGCATGTACCCATTCACATAGCATAACTGTCACGTACCTCATAGTAGAGCCTGACGTGTAGAAGGAGACCTCTCTTGCAGCTCTGGTTCGGGGGCCACTGGAGTTGTGACAGTGGCCAGGAAATCGCAGCGAGGTAGGAGTTCCTGTGGGATCTGCTTTATCTGGCACGGATGGGTAGATGATGGGTCACCAGGACAGACCAGGACATGAATGGCAGCAGATGCAGGTCAGCGACCCTGGGCACTGGATGATGCAGGATCCGCAGCAGGCTGAAGCAGGGTGAGACAAGCCGGGTCAAACACAGGTAATCAGATATAGCAAGGCAGCAAGCAGAGAAGGGTCAGTACACAGGGAGAAGTCTGCAACAGGGTATCAGGCAACTAGTGTGTAAGATAACTATTGTACCGCATTGGGCGCACATATGAAACCCCGGCTGATCGCAGGGGCGCCAATGCGCATGCACAAAGGAATGTGCACGCTCGTGGGAGCGCGTCCACAGTCCCCTTTGGCACCAGACGGCCTATTTAAAGGGTGCTCTGACTCTTGCTCAACGTTGACTGGTCTTCAGCTGTTTCCCTGTGACCTGCCTGTATCATGTTTATTATCTGTTGCTGACCTGGCTTACCACTGACCTACCCTTTGGATTCCGATTATACTGCTGATTACTGGTTCCTGATTCTGGCCTACTTTTGACGTTGCTTCTGTCTGATGCCCTGGTACTTCGCCTTGCTGCTCGCTGCTGACTGTGGCTGATCCTCTGACTTCGCTCCTTTTTCCTGCCTGGCTCCACGCCACCTCCGAGTACCTGAGCTGGCTTCCTCTCATCCAAGCTCCATTGGACACAGTACACTCCTGTCTTCAGTCTGCTAGAAGTCTTGGCAAGCCACATATCCTGAATCCGCAAGCCTGGTGGAGTTCCCTTTTAATCTCAGTTGATCTACCCAGCATTATCGCAGTTTCTGACCTGATGTTGGAGATCGTCATTTCAGACTCCTACCAGGTATGTGACAGTCAGCCATGGATGGAGTCTGAAAGGAAGTCCTCTCCTTTAGAAGACATTTGTCAATCAATCTCTGCATTATCATATATGGTACAATTTACAAGAAGACCTCAGCCGCATGGAGGGGACAAGAGGGATGCTTCACTTGCCTCTGTTCCCCATACAGTTGTGAACTCTTCTGTGCAAACTGACTTCGGCCTAACATGCGAGGCTGCTCTTCCTCCAGAACCTAGAGTGCCTTTGCCCGAACGATTTTCCGGAGATCGTAAGAAGTTCTGTACCTTCTGAAACTTTTTCATCAGAGGACATTAAGGTGGGGTTTATTATCACCCTTCTTCTAAATGAACCACTTTCCTGGGTTCATCATCTCCGGGAGCAATATGATCCTGCCTTGGCAGCTACTGACTCCTTCTCGCCTTGTCCCAGTTATATGCCGATCCCTTTCACCAGCAGACTGCAGAATCCATGCTTGGCAGACTGCAACAAGGCCTAAGGTTTGTTGAGGACTATGTGACAGATTTCCATGTATGGAGTGTAGACACCCAATAGAATAAGGCTGCTGTCCACCATCAGATTTCTCCCCAGGATGCACCTCCTGGGGAGAAATCAGCTACATGTGCCTCTACGCTTCTGCTACAATTATCTGGAAAGACTAATTTTGTATCTGCAATTGTAGGTTCAAGGGCCTGCGGTTGTTTTATGGACTCTGCATTTGTCACACTACACCAGCTTCCCGCACCAAGAAGCAGGGATTTACTATTCACCTGGCGGACGGCTCTGGTATTAAATCAGGTCCGGTTACGCAAGAGACTGTACCCATTTTCTGCCAAACTTCTTCAGGTCATCATGAACTTCTACTTTTAGATATTATAACTTCGCCCATGTTTCCCATCAACCTTGGCCTACCCATGCTGAAGGCCCATAACCCTCACATTGACTGGCTTACTGGAGATATCTGCTTTTCATCCAATTACTGTCAGACACATTGTTTTCTGAAAGAGACTAATAACCCTACTTCTCTCCTTAGCATTTATCCTGATCCTGAAACTGTGAAGTTGGTTCCGTTGCATACAGGGCTAGTGCTACCACTAGGCAAACTAGGCAGCCGCCTAGGGTGCACTGCTGCCTGGGGCACCCAGCCACTGGTGTTCTTACTCTCTTCTCTCTGCAGCAAACAACTAAGTCTCAGCATCAGCAGGCAGCCGCCGCTCCGTTTGCCCATAGTGTCAGAGGAACAGCGGTGGTGGAGGACTGTGTCTGTGTCTCGACTAGGGATGAGCCAAACACCCCCCGAAAGGATCGAAAGTTCATGCGAACTTTAGAACCCCATTAAAGTCTATGGGACTTGAACGTTCATAATCAAAAGTGCTAATTTTAAAGGCTAATATGCCAGTTATTGTCCTAAAAAGGGTTTGGGGACCCGGGTCCTTGCCCCAGGGACATGTATAAATGTAAAAAAAAAGTTTTGAAAATGGTGTTTTTTTCGGGAGCAGTGATTTTTATGATAGTTACATAGTTAGGTTGAAAAAAGACACAAGTCCATCCAGTTCAACCATAAAAAAAAAAATCAAAACAAAAAAAATCGTACAATCCAATAGACCCAATTCTATACCCACAGTTGATCCAGAGGAAGGCAAAAAACCCCAGCAGAGCATGCTCCAATTTGCTACAGCAGGGGAAAAAAATACTTCCTGATCCCCCAAGAGGCAATTGGATTTTCCCAGGATCAACTTTACTATAAATGTTAGTACCCAGTTATATTATGTACATTTAGGAAAGTTTCCAGGCCTTTCTTAAAGCAATCTACTGAGCTGGCCAGAACCACCTCTGGCGGGAGTCTATTCCACATTTTCACAGCTCTTACTGTGAAGAAACCTTTCCGTATTTGGAGATGAAATCTCTTTTCCTCCAGTCGTAAAGAGTGCCCCCTTGTCCTCTGTGTTGACCGTAAACTGAATAACTCAACACCAAGTTCACTATATGGACCCCTTATATATTTGAACATGTTGATCATATCCCCCCTTATTCTCCTCTTCTCAAGAGTGAATAAATTCAGTTCCTTTAATCTTTCCTCATAGCTGAGCTCTCCCATGCCTCTTATCAGTTTGGTTGCCCTTCTCTGCACTTTCTCCAGTTCCCCGATATCCTTTTTGAGAACTGGTGCCCAAAACTGAACTGCATATTTCAGATGAGGTCTTACTAATGATTTGAACAGGGGCAAAATGATATCTCTCTCTCTAGAGTCCATACCTCTCTTAATACAAGAAAGGACTTTGCTCGCTTTGGAAACCGCAGCTTGGCATTGCATGCTATTATTGAGCTTATGATCTACCAAAACCCCCAGAACCTTCTCCACTATGGATTCCCCCAGTTGTACTCCCCCTAGTATGTATGATGCATGCATATTCTTAGCCCCCAAGTTCATAACTTTACATTTCTCAACATTAAACCTCATCTGCCACATAGACGCCCAATCAGACAGTGCATTGAGGTCAGCTTGTAAATTGGAGACATCCTGTAAGGACGTTATTCCACTGCATAGCTTGGTGTCATCTACAAAGACAATAATGTTACTTTTGATCCCAGACCCAATATCATTTATAAAGATATTAAAGAGTAAGGGTCCCAGCACTGAACCTTGGGGTACACCACTAATAACCTTAGACCATTCAGAGTAACAATCATTAACCACTATTCTCTGAATTCTGTCTTTTAGCCAGTTTTCTATCCATTTACAAACTGATATTTCAAAGCCTGTAGACTTTAACTTACACATGAGCCGTGTGTGCGGAACTGTATCAAACGCTTTTGCAAAATCCAAGTATACCACGTCAACAGCCACCCCTCTGTCCAAGGTTTTACTTATCTCTTTATAAAAAGAAATCAGGTTTGACAACTTCTGTCTTTCATGAATCCGTGCTGTCTGTTGCTTAAAATGTTTTTTTTCCAGCAAGAACTCGTCTATGTGGTCTTTTATTAAATGCTCCAGTATCTTTCCGACTATAGAAGTTAAACTAACAGTTCTATCGTTACTTGGTAAAGACTTTGATCCCTTTTTAAATATAGGCACCACGTTTACCCTGCGCCAATCCAGTGGTACTATTCCCGTCATTAATGAGTCCCTAAAAATTAGATACAATGGCTTTGAAATTACAGAGCTCAATTCTTTTAGGATCCGTGGATGGATGCCATCAGGTCCAGGTGCTTTATCCACCTTTATCTGTCTAAATATTTCTGGACCATATCACTTTTGAGCCATTGTGGATCATTCGGGGCTGTGTCAATACCACCCCCATTATGGACATGAGCTCCCCCATGCTCTTTTGTATACACAGAGCTGAAGAAAGTATTTAATAAATTAGCCTTCTCCTTGTCCCCAGTCACTCACTCTAGATTATTTTGTAAAGGGCCTACATGCTCAGACCTGACCTTTTTACTATTAATATATTTGAATTTTTGGGGGTTTGTCCTACTATTTTTTGCAATCTGTCATTCATTTTGAATTTTTGCATCCTTGATTTCCTTTTTACATATTCTGTTAAATTCTTTGTAGCATTTAAATGACACTAGTGTTCCTTCATTTTTATATTTTTAAAAGCTCTTTTCTTATTGTTTATAGCTTTTCTAACTTTGACCGTGAGCCACATAGGTTTTATTTTTAGCCTTTTAAACGTATTGCCCATTGGAATATACTTTGCAGTGAGGTCCCAAACAGTCTTTTTGAAGAATTCCCATTTCTGTTCTGTGTTTATTGATGCCAATATTCCCTCCCAGTCTAAGTCCTCAAGAGCAGCCCTCATCCTTGGAAAATTTGCTCTCTTGAAGTTAAGTGTTTTTATCTTTCCCGTATGTATCTCTTGTTTACAGCTAACATCAAATGAAATCATGTTATGATCACTGCTACCCAGGTGTTCCTTTATCTGAACATTAGTAATAAGCTCTGCATGGTTTGAGATTACCAGGTCCAACAGAGCTTCATTCCTAGTTGGGGCCTCATAAAACTGGACCATAAAATTGTCCTGTACTAGGTTTATAAATGTTTTCCCTTTAACTGTCCCAGCAGTGCCACTACTCCAGTCAATTTCTGGGTAGTTAAAATCCCCCATTATTATCACCGTCCCAGACCTTGCAGCCCTTTCGATCTGTGCAAGGAGCTGAGTCTCCACCTCCTCATTAACGTTGGGTGGTCTATAACAAACTCCAATGATTAACTTTGAACTACGCACATCTATATGCAGTTCCACCCATAATGCATCAGACTCTCCATCAATCAGGTCCTCTTTCACACTTGCTTTGAGATCACTTCACACATAGAGACAGACCCCGCCACCTTTGCTTTTTACCCTGTCTCTCAGAAAGAGTGCCTAGCCAGGAATATTAATAGCCCAGTCATGTGAGGATTGAAGCCAAGTTTCAGCAATATCGATTACATCATACTTCACCTCATGCACCAGAGCTTCCAACTCACCTATTTTGCTTGGCAGGCTTCTGGCATTGGTGAACCAACACTTTAATGCATTATTACATTTTGCTCTGGTGTTTTTCATATAATTTTTATGGCACTACAGTTTTCAATGGCTGTTTGCAACATGGGAAACATTTCTTGTCACCTGCCATAACCCCCCCCCCCCCCCCCCCCCATTTATCCCCATTCCACCCTCCATTAATGTCTGACCCCTAACTGACCTGTCTTCTTGATGTAATTCTAGTTCACCCTCCTCCCTCAATCCTAGTTTAAATACTCCTCCAGCCTTCCCATAAACCTCTCCCCCAGCACAGCAGACCCCCTTCCATTCAAGTGCAAACTGTCTTTAGCATATAGGTTGCACCCCAATGAAAAGTCAGCCCAGTGCTCTAGAAACCCAAATCCCTTCTCCCTTTAGCCATGCATTCAGCTCTCTAATAACCCACTGCCTTTCCTGTGTTGCGCATGGCACGGGCAATATTTCAGAGAAAATCACCTTGGAGGTCCTTCCCTTCAACCTGCAGCCTAGATCTTTAAATTGATTCTTAAGGAGCCTCCACCTTCCATGTATACTGTCATTGGTTCCAACGTGGACCAAGACAGCTGGGTCATGCCCAGCCCCTCCCAGTAATTTATCCACCCGGTACTCCACATGCCGAACTCTAGCACCAGGGAGACAACAAACCATTCGGTTGAGGCGATTCTGGCGACAAATTATTCTATCAGTCCTTCTGATTATAGAATCCCCTATTACCACCAACTGTCTAGGCCTACCTGCACCACCTCTACTAGATGGGCTGCTCTCCCGGCTGTTAGGGGTAGCAGTGACATCTAGGGCTGCCACCTCTGTGTTTGCCACCTCCACATCTTCACCCAACTTGGCAAATTTGTTTTGATGCACAAACACAGGATTGGCCTTCCTATTCTGTGAGCCCCTTCAACTCCCTCTAACTACATTAACCCATCTTCCTATCTGATAATTCTGACTTGCCCCTCCACCCTCCACATCAACCCTACTGACCACCTGCTCAGTGAGCAGAGGACCCCCTTCAAGGTTGTCCTTTCTGCCCAGTGTTGCAACTTGCTCCTCCAGATCTCTAATGCTAGCTTCCAGAAGGGCAACCTGCTCACATCTGTCACAGCGGTTTCCATCCTGGAGCTGTTGCACCAATTTTGCATACATGTGGCACACTGTGCACTGAGCAAAACCTTCAACCCTGCTAGCACTCATTTCCCAGTTACAATACAATTACTTAAGGGAAGTTTAAGATGTTACTTACAGATTAGAAGACTCCTGTTTCAACTCCTGGTTTTTAACTCTCCACTTTAGTTCAAAATTCCACTTGTGTTCACAAAATCCACATGCAAGCCACCATCAGCTGGGAGCAAGCTCCAGGGGAGTTTGTATAGACACTTTTATACACCTCTGAACAATTAACCACTCCCCTTAACCACTTCACATCCACGCTATGGCCAAATGACGGCCACAGCGCGGACCTGAATTCCCGGGAGGCCGTCATATGACGGCCTCCCCTGTGCACGCGCCCTGCAGGTCCACAAGTGCCACCTATCAATGCCCACAAGTTCCAGCTATCAATGCCCACCTGTAGTGTAAATCAGTGCCACCTAGCAGTGCCGCCCATCACTGCCACCCATCAGTGCCCATCACTGCCGCCTCATCAGCGTACATCAATGAAGGAGAAAAATGACCTGTTTTAAATTTTTTATAACAAAGTATAAAAAAAATATATAATTTTTTTTTTTTTAATTCAGATTTTTACATTTTTTTAACAAAAAGTAAAAACTGCAGAGGGGATCAAATACCACCAAAAGAAAGCTCTATTTGTGGTGAAAAAAATGATAAAAATTTCATTTGAGCACAGTGTTGTATGACCGCGCAATTGTCATTCAAAGTGCGTCAGCGCTGAAAGCTGAAAATTGGTCTGGATAGGAGGGGGGGTTTAAGTGCCCTGTAAGCAAGTGGTTAATTAGCAGAAAAAAAAGGGTGTTTAAAAAGTGTCAGAAAAAAGGAGGAAAAAACGGAAAATTGTATACTCACCTTTCCGTAATTTTCCTTTCCTGGTGCATCTTCATGGCAGCATACATATGGGTTGTGACTCCGCCCCCACAACCTGATAGGACTGGTTAACTATAAATCAAAGACAGACCCGGCTCACAGCATTCTCTGTAACTCTCACCATTTGGGTGGGTATCTGTATGCTGCCATGAAGGTGCACCAGGAAAGGAAAATTACGGAAAGGTGAGTATACAATTTTCCGTTTTCCTGGTGCATCATGGCAGCATACATATGGGGACTAACTCGCCATATGGGAGGGTGCAAGAAAAATTTTGTAATCATCAGTAGCGCAAGAATGCACCATGAATGTTTCCAAATTTTACTGTCGCGAGCCGGGTTCACCTATAAAAGTGTTATGAAGGTGTCCTGGGAGGACCATATTGCTGACTTGCAAATAACCTCAGGAGACACTCAGCGCTGAGCTGTCCACAGAGCTGGCACTGCCCTAGTTAAATGTGCTCTTAAGACCTCCAAAACAGGAAGGCCTTGAAGAGTAGGCTCTTTTCATTGTCTGAACAATCTAGGAGGTGACTGAACGTGTTGATGCTGACTGACCCTTCCTTAAGCCATGCTGGAACCATGTACATATTTCAGCTTTCCTGAATGAAAGGGTAGCTACCAAGCAGGTCACCAGCTTTAGCTCAACCTACAGGGGATGTGGTTCCAACTCAACCCAGAAAGACGGGAAATTGACTTCCTGGTTAAATTGTAAGGAGAAAGACACCCCATGGATAAAAGCAGTCTGGAGTTTTAGGACTATTCTGTTCTGTCCGGGTATGTTAAGTGAGGCTCCTTGAGTGCAAAGCCTGTAGTTCTGACATCCTTCTTCACAGAGGTTGTAGCAACCAGAAATATGGCCTTTAGGGTTTGCAGAGTGTAGTCAATTATGTAGGATAGAAATGAGTCTTTGATAGAAATGGGGACCATAAGCAAGTTCCACAAAGGGAACAATGGTTTCCTTGGAGGCCTTTAACTTCATGCAAGCCTTTTAAGAATTGCATCAATTAGGGTTAAGGACTCCTTAAACCCTTGCAAGTGTAGACAAAGGTGAACTTTAAACTTTAAACATATTTGAACCTAGGCCCCTGTTCAGCCCCAGTTGTAAGAACTGTGGAACCCTGGCTGGTTTAGCTGATAAAGGACTCCAGGCTTTTGCTGTGTGAGATCTGCATCATTTTCCCATATTCTTAGGTAAATCTTCATGAAGACCTCTCTGGTTTGACACAAGGTAGGCACTACCTGCACTGAGCATACTTGACTTGGTAGCCACTGCCTCAACTTCCATGCCTTCAAAAGTAGTCTCTTGGAGCTGGATGGCAAAACTGTCCATGAGAGAGCGAATCTGTCATCACTGGAAGGGGCAGTGGTGATTCAATGCTTAAGAGTAGGAGAGAGAGACACTAGAACCTCCTAAGCCAAAATGGTACATTTGCAATTATTGATACAGGAAGCTCCACTGACAGCCTAAGAATTCTACCCTTCCACTGCTGCCTAGGCACAGTACAAATCTTGCTCCTCTTGCTAAAAGGAGTGAATGACAGAAGTGCTTTGAACACTACTCGGTTCAAGAAATTCAATACTATTCCTCATAAGCTTAACATCCCATGACCTTAAGCAGCCTGGTCCTTGAAATGAGTCCCCCAACCTTTCTAGCTGGGGTCTGATCTGATAATGTTCCATCTGAAAATAAATGGTCAGTTACGAAGAGCCAGGGATATTCCAGCATATTCTGCTGGAAGAGACTTCACTCCCAAAGTACCTTTGGATTTCTCTATCAGAGGATGGAAATTCCCTTGAGGAGGAATTGGGACAAGTAGGTGTCTGATAAACCTACAGGAGAATCCAGTCTCCCAGATTTATGAATATTATAATTGATTGGAGGTTTTCCATCTTGCACGACTAACTTCCTGTGCTGCTTGTCAATTTTTTTTTTTTTAACTTTAGCACTGGGCACAGATTACCTGGTTTTCATTTTTTATTTTTGCTAGAAACAGGTGAACCGAATCCTCATCTCCCATGGGTAACTGGAACTTTCATGATTGCTCTTTTTTTTTTTTTCTATCCAGCTACAAACGGGAACAGAATTTTTTACTTTCCCATCAACTCTGGTAGCCTGGCTGACTGGAAGAGATTGAAAGGTGAACTTCCCACCTGTCAATGTTATATGATCGGTATGCTCACTGAATTATGCCCCTGCATGGGTGAGTTTGTCATGTTTTACTTTTTCAATAAAAATTATTGTACCAGAAAAGCGGTCCTCCCTTAAACTTCCGCCAATGTCACACCAATATAGCTGATATGGCCCACTGATCCTGAAGGTTTTCTCTCCAGGTGTGTGCATAAAGCTTTGCACAGGCACCCCCTGGATTAGTGCACCCTTAAAAAGGGACTTCCACTGTTCTCCTAAGACAGGAGCCTTAGAGCTTTAAGGCTTCAATAATGAAGATTGGGTACTTCTCCGGTTTGTTTACTAATCTTTTTCCTGGTCTGTAGGATCTTGCCTCCCGGTGTCTACTTGGGAGGCTCCACCTGTATGCTGGACCTTTGAATTTTCTGTTTTTTGTCAGATGATATTCGCCTTGACCTGCTAATGGTCACCCTTGAGGTGGCTGTATCCTGTCTACTCCCAAATAGATTGGATCTGTGTTCTGGTGTCTTGCACCATTTTTTTTTTTTGGCGGGATCCACCAACCATGGCATCAGCCATAATGCACTCCTTGCCGTGACCGCGGGGAACACCGCTCTTGAAAAACATCAATGTCTGACACATCCACCAGAGTATACCACCAATTTCAGCTCTTACAAAGCTGTTACAACCTTGTCTCTTCACTTCTTCCAGTTGGGCTTATTTAAAGGGTTACACCACTTTTTTTTTTGGCTGCAGTTTTCTGTAAATTGCAATTAAACATGACCATCTGGAGGTGCTCTGCACACAGAATGTGTACATAACACCCCCCTAAACATAATTTCCCAGAAGTCTGCACCAAGATAAAAGTCAGATTCCTTGGCATCCACCACAATAAAAATTTCATTTTTGATAAAATACTCCCAAAAGGGAATCACGTCTAAAGGGATGCAGACCCTGCCACTTTCCTCAGAGTCCTGCAGGTACAGCAGCTGGTTGACAATTATGAAACCACTCCCATTAAGACTCATTCAGTACATGAGCTGGTTATTGCTGGTGTGCCAGCACCTGCAGATGCTATAGTATGAAGTAGCACTTCAGATCTAGATCTAATTTAAGGACTAGAGCCTCCTTGAATATGCCATGTCTTGCCAGCTACATTCATGATCCATCCATCATCGGAAAAGACTGCAGCAGGTTGACCTCTAGCTTTTTCTGGTAATACAGTTTTGATAGCCTGTTTATAAGGGCATTTTTCTCTGACCCCTTCAATTCTTCCTGGATTAACTCTTCCAGTTGTTCAGTGAAGGAAATTATTACTCTCTAACCTTGTGGAGAGTTTCCTGTACTTCAACCCAGGCAATTGCGTCCTTAGCAGTCCTTGCAAAAAAAGTCTCTATTGGGCAATCTTCAAAGCTTGTGCAAGCTTTCCTATTTGGACACCACCTACTGGTTCTGGTTGGAAGTGCTAGGCAATTTATGCACTGTAGCTTGTCAAGCAATGTCTTTCCATCATGAATGCAGCAACCATTAGGGCTGGTAATCTGTGTTTTTTGTAAACGGGGAACAAACAAAATAAGAGGTGAGAAGATGACATTGATCAATGTTGCCTGTATGTCTGTGCTTTGAACGGTGACTGTTCTGGCTTTGAGCAGGATCTCTTCACCTTGAGGTCCTTGCAGGGCTGCATAGTGCTTGCTCCAGGCAGATTTGACATACTAGCTTGGCAGGCAAATGACCTTCCACCACAAATGCAGCGACTATTAGGGCTGGTAACTTGTGATGTTTGTAAATGTGGAGCAATGATAATGAGGGGTGAGTTGATGAGTTTAATCAACATTGCCTCGATGTCTTTTCTTAGATGGTGACTTTGTCTTGACCGTCAGAAGGCTCCCTCCATCTTGAAGTCCTTTTAGGACTATAGATATTGGCTCTCTTTCTCAATCTTCACTACTTACCTAATCCCTATACCTTAAAAGCAATGGGTGGTCTGGCTGGACAGCGTTTCCCATAGAAACAGAGCAAAGCAGCAGACTGAAATGAAAAACAGCATAAGCTAAGTCTCCACTATTGCGACCTGAAAGTCGCAAGATTTTGCTGCAATTTGATGCGGCTTGAAGAAATGCCTGTGTATTCCTAAGGTCTATGAATACAGATATGAACAGTACTCATTGGTAATCATGGGGTATGGCTTGTCATGCGACTTTGCAGTGACAAGTCGCACTAGTGGAAACTGAGCCCAACACAGTGATCCAAGAGCAAGCATAGAAAAGGGGATAGGAAGAGCCCAGGTGAAGGCCATAAAGAGCACAATGATCCTAGAGCAACACTGAGAAGGAGATAGGAAAAACACAGGTGAATGCCATAAAAGGGAAAACATACCAGCAAACAATGACCACATAAGCATCCAGCATGCATGAGTAGAGAACTCCACCATTTGTTGCCCAAAAATGCCATAAAACCATTTAGAACTAAAATTTGCCATTAGCGATGATATCAGTGCCTGAGCATGATCAGATCACCATCCTGGAAAAGCTCTAACCAGGAAACACAAAGGCCGCATCACTTCCTGCCTCTCATGCTCAGAGTGTACTTGCACTGCTGCAGCCATCTTGGAAATGGCAAACGCCCATAACACAGAAAAAAGAAATAAAAAGCATATAGAAAGCAAAAGGAAACGCTGTCACTTACGTCAAAGCTTGTTTAAAGCTTTGTTTGAGAAGCCTGCACCACCAGAATGGGGCTCCAACTATCTAGCTCATTTAGAGGCGTTACAGGAAGGATTCTGCCCAGGAGAAGCTGAAATATGCCCCCCAGACCACCAGAATGGGGCTCCAACCATATAGCTTCGTTTAGAGGCTGTACAGGAAGGACTTCCACCCAGGAGAGGCTGAACCTGGCTGGGGCGACAAGCGGTAAGGGATACCTCATGACTCCAGTCTTGATCAGGTGAGGAAAAAAAGGAGAATGCTGTGAGCCGGGTCTGTCTTTGATTTATAGTTAACCAGTCCTATCAGGTTGTGGGGGCGGAGTCACAACTCATATGTATGCTGCCATTATGCACCAGGAAATAGTATTTTAAAAACTGATAGCAAAGGGAAAAAAACCCAAAAACAACACTTGCAAGCAGAAGCAGTCAAAAGCACAGCTGCTGGTTTTTAACTCTCCACTTTAGTTCAAAATTCCACTTGTGTTCACAAAATCCACATGCAAGCCAACATCAACTGGGAGCAAGCTCCACGGAAGTTTGTATAGAGACTTTTATACACCTGTGAACAATTAACCACTCCCCTTAATTAGCAGAAAAAAAAAGGTGTTTAAAAAGTGTCAGAAAAAAGGAGGAAAAAATAGTATTTTAAAAACTGATAGCAAAGGAAAAAACAAAACAAAAAAAACAAAAACAACACTTGCAAGCAGAAGCAGTCAAAAGCACAGCTCCTGGTTTTTAACTCTCCACTTTAGTTCAAAATTCCACTTGTGTTCACAAAATCCACATGCAAGCCACCATCAGCTGGGAGCAAAGATGCTTAACCACTTTAGCCCCGGACCATTATGCTGCCTAAGGAACAGAGGTCTTTTTTCCAATTTGGCACTGCGTCGCTTAAACTGCTAATGCAATGCTGTACCCAAACAAAATTTGTGTCCTTTTCTTCCCACAAATAGAGCTTTCTTTTGATGGTATTTGATTACCTCTGCGGTTTTTATTTTTTGCGCTATAAACGGAAAAAGACCGAAAATTTTGAAAAAAAATGATATTTTCTACTTTTTGTTATAAAAAAAATCCAATAAACTCAATTTTAGTCATACATTTAGGCCAAAATGTATTCGGCCACATGTCTTTGGAAAAAATAATGTCAATAAGCGTATATTTATTGGTTTGCGCAAAAGTTATAGCGTCTACAAACTAGGGTACATTTTCTGGAATTTACACAGCTTTTAGTTTATGACTGCCTATGTCATTTCTTGAGGTGCTAAAATGGCAGGGCAGTACAAAACCCCCCAAATGACCCCATTTTAGAAAGTAGACACCCCAAGGAAATTGCTGAGAGGCATGTTAAACCCATTGAATATTTATTTTTTTTGTCCCAAGTGATTGAATAATGACAACAACAAAAAAATATTTACAAAAAGTTGTCACTAAATGATAAATTTTTGATTTCACTCTTCACTGCCTATCACAGTTTCGGAGGCCGTGGAATGCCCAGGTGGCACAAAACCCCCCAAATGACCCCATTTTGGAAAGTAGACACCCCAAGCTATTTGCTGAGAGGCATATTGAGTCCATGGAATATTTTATATTTTGACACAAGTTGCGGGAAAGTGACACATTTTTTTTTTGCACAAAGTTGTCACTAAATGATATATTGCTCACACAGGCCATGGGCATATGTGGAATTGCACCCCAAAATACATTTAGCTGTTTCTCCTGAGTATGGGGATACCACATGTGTGGGACTTTTTGGGAGCCTAGCCGCGTACGGGGCCCCGAAAACCAATCACCGCCTTCAGGATTTCGAGCAGGTCCCGAAAGAATGGAAGCAAGCAAACATTCATTAATGGGCACTGGTGAGGCTGCTTTTGATGGGCGCTTCATTAAAAGGGTGGGATATACAAGGGCAGGGCAAAGGGGGTGGAGTCAGGGGTGGAGCCAATGGGGGTGGCGGCAAAATGAGGTTTTGCCTAGGGTGTCAAAAATCTTTGCACCAGCCCTGGTTGCATATCATGAATTCTTGGATGTGTTCATCAAGAAAAGTGCAGATACTCATCCTCCCCATAGGACTTAGGATTGTCCCATCAAACTCTTGCCAAGGGCCAAGATCCCATTCGGTCGAATCTACCCTCTCTCTGAGCTTGAACTGGAAGCCTTGCCCAAATATATTGAAAAAGGGTTTATCCAGCCCTCTACCTCACCAGCAGGTGCCGGTATCTTCTTCATTGAGAAGAAGGATCACACTTTGAGACCCTGTGTAGATTAACGAGACCTTAATAAAGTCACCGTCAAGAATCGGTACCCACTTCCTCTGATCCCTGAGCTGTTTCAGAGGTTGCGGGAAGCTCGAATATTCTCTAAACTAGATCTAGAGGTGCTTATAACTTAGTCAGGATCAGAGAAGGAGATGAATGGAAGACAGCTTTCAGGACACGCTTTGGGCATTTTGAGTACTTAGTCATGCCATTCGGACTCTGCAATGCTCCAGCTACGTTCCAGCACCTTGTAAATGATATTTTTTGGGACTACCTTGATCTGTTTATCATTGTTTATCTAGATTATATTCTTATCTTATTCTTATCTTCTCTGACACTGTGGAAATACATCGTACCCATGTAATGAAGGTCTTGGGCAGAACATCACATCTATGCAAAGGCTGAAAAGCGTGACTTGGAAAAACAGACTATTTAGTTTTTATGACTTGTCATTTCCGCTGACGGTATTTCCATGGACCCCCAGAAGGTCGCTGCTGTCCTGAAATGGCCAGCCCCTACAGACAGAAAAGCTGTACAGAGGTTTGTGGAGGTTTGCAAATTTCTATAGGAAATTTATCAAGAACTTTTCTGCCTTTATCACACCCATTATGCAACTGACCAAACAGCATGTTCCTTTCCGATGGGTCCCAGAAGCACAAGTAGCTTTCGAACAGTTAATAGTTTTGTTCACAGCGGCCCCCATCCTGAAGCATCCCAACCCATCCTTGGCCTATGTCTTATGCTGCGTACACAAGATCGGACTTTACGGCATACTTGGTCCAGGCGTACCAGATTTCGACGGACAAGTCGATCGTGTGTGGGCTCCAGCGGACTTTGTTTTCTCAAAAGTTTGACGGACTTAGATTTGAAACATGTTTCAAATCTGTCCGACGGACTCGAGTCCGGTTGAAAAATCCGCTCGTCTGTATGCTAGTTCGATGGACAAAAACCGACGCTAGGGCAGCTATTGGCTGCTGGCTATGAACTTCCTTGTTTTAGTCCACTCGTACGTCATCACGTACGAATCCGTCGGACTTTGGTTGATTGTGTGTAGGCAAGTCCGTTCATTTGGAAAGTCCGTCATAAAGTCAGTCAAAAGTACGCCGGACAAAGTCTGCCATAAAGTCCGCTCGTGTGTACGCGGCATTAGAGGTAGATGCCTCTAAAATTGCAGTAGGGGCTATATTATCACAAGGTCAGGGTTCTAAATCGTTACTTCATCCCGTGGCCTTTTTCTCCCTGAAACTGAATCCGTCTGAGAGGAACTACGACGTTGGACATCGAGAGTTGTTGGCCATTAAATCATAATAATTTATCACCCTGGATCTAAGAATGCTAAACCATATGCGCTGTCACGCATATTCTCAGTCCTATCCTCGGAACCTGACACAATCTTACCGGCCAAGAATTTCCTCCTTCAGCCAGATCTAATGTCACAAATTAAGGCAGATGTGGTTAATCAGCCACCCCCTCAAAACGTATCTCTTCAATTAAAGGACGGACTTTATTTTCATAATGAGCAAATCTTTGTCCCTGAACAATTTAGGGTTGCTGTCCTTAACTGATGTCATGACCACCCCTTGGCGGGTCACTTTGGAATCCACAAAACTACGGATTTGATCTCTCGTTCCTTTTGGTGGCCAGATTTGATGCAGGGCTGCAAGAAATAATGTTTAATGTGCCTACGAAGTAAATCTGATTGAGCCAAAACTTGGGGTCTACTGGAGTCTCTTCCTGTGCCTAAAAAACCATGGAGTATATCTATGGATTTCATTGTAGAACTTCCCCCCATCAGGGGATTATACTACTATATTTGTTGTGGTCGATCGTCTGACCAAGATGGCAAGATTTGTGCCTTTAAAAGGAACCCCTTGTGCCACTGAGACTGTCTCTACTTTTATCAAAAAAATTGTAAAACTGCATGGTATTCCTGACAACATTGTCTCCGCAGGAGGGGTGGAATTCACCTCCAGATTCTGGAGGGCTTTATGTGAAGCTTTAAACATTGAACTTCATCTGTCCACTGCATATCATCCTCAAACAGACAGATGGAAAGGACTAACCAAACCCTTGAGCAGTACTTGCGGTGCTTTTCCTCTTTCACACAGAATGATTGGCTTGCGCTGGCAGAGTTTTCATATAATAATTCCATTCATTCAGCCACCAGTCACCCTTTTTTGCTAACTATGGGTATCATCCTTCCTTTTTTGCGTGAGCTGTCTGTGGAATCTTCCAAACCTGCTGTACAAGACAGATTGAGCTTTTTCAGTTCTAACAATCAATTGCTACAGGACACCATTGTTAAGGCCCAGGCAAGCAATAAAAGATTCTTTGACAAGAAGAAAAGGGGTAACTTGAATCTTGAACCAGGGGACAAAGTCTAGTTATCTACAGCAAGCTTGAAATTAGGCTGTCCCTCAAAGAAACTTGGCCTGAGATACCTGGGGCCTTTTCCGGGCAAGAGAAAAATTAATGCTGTGGCCTTTCAGCTAGTGTTACCAAAGAATCTAAAGATTCACCCTGTATTGCACGTCTCTTTACTAAAACCCACTGTGCCAAATCCCTTTCCAAACCGGGATCTGGAAACCCCTTCTCCACTGCTCATTGAGTGCAATGAGTCCCCTTTACTGCCAGACTGCTTATTTAAAGGGTGCTTTGACCCTTGCTCAATGCTGACTGGTCTACAGCTGTTTCCCTGTGACCTGCCTGTATCATGTTTATTATCTGTTGCTGACCTGCTTACCACCGACCTACCCTTTGGATTCCGATTATACTGCTGATTACTGGTTCCTGATTCTGGCTTACTCCTGACGTCTGATGCCCTGGTACCTCACTACCCTCTCGCTGCTGACTAATCCTTTGATTTTACTCCTGTTTCCTGTCTGGCTCCACGCCACCTCCAAGTACCTGAGCTGGCTTCCTCTCATTCAAGCTCCATTGAACACAGTACACTCCTGTCTCCAGTCTGCTGGAAGTCTCAGCAAGCCACATATCCTGAACCCAAAAGCCTGGTGGAGTTCACTTTAATCTCGGTTGATCTACCCAGCATCATCGTAGTTCCTGACCTGATGTTCTGCCGGAATCACAGAGGCCAAAACTTCTACCACAAACTCTGCAACCAACATCTACAGGCACTCGTGTTCCTCCTGTCCCATGGTACACTCTGTCTCGCTCTCAGGGGCCTGGATTGGAGATACAAGGGAGGCTGACCTCGTAATTTCAGACTCCTACCAGGTACATTACATAGTGGTTCAGCAGAGTAAAGGCAAGCCGAGGTCAGGGTTTAAGATAGCAGGTGTAGTTAGCAGAGCTGGGTCAATACAGGTATCAAGACAGGTACAGGTTCAGAACTCGGGTATAGCTGCAGATCAAACAGCACTGCACAAGTGCAGCTGCTGTTCTTTTAAAGGCCTGATGGCACCTAACAAAGGCAGGCACACACGCATGTCTGGCGCGTGTTTCCGCACACACGCACACACGTCACTGCTCGTCTTCGGCAGACAACCATCGGAACCCGTGTGCGCATGCGTGCACACACGCACCCCTGCCCTGCTGCAGTGCGTTCTTGACAATAACTGTAACACTGTGCATTATTACTGTAATGCAGACCTTTATTTTCACCACAAGATGGCAGTGTTCAGCAACTCTGTTCATCCTAAGTTTCTATACAAAAGTGCAGGATCACTGGAACGTGTATGCTAGAAGCATAACTTTTCTTACAGTTTAACTGAGCTTGAACTACACAGCCCAGGAGCCTTTTCCAGGGGGCAGGAGCAGATAAAATGAAAATCCCAGGAACACGAGGTGGAGGGAGAGAGAGACTTTGCTCCTGGAAGAAGAAGAGCTGTTTGGAGCCACATGGGCGTGGACTGGGTTGAGCCAGGAAGCCACCAGAGCCACTGGAAAGCCGGGTGTCCTGAGGAGGCAGACTGGTGGAGACCTGCTTGCTGTTGGATCAGGAGGTCATCATCACCTTTGCAGCCACATCTTCAAAGAGAATAGAGGGCCCCCAGCCAGATGCTCATCGCTACATTCTTCTTAGCATAAGCACCAAATGAGAGGGTTCCTAACCCATTTAACACTACTGGTGCGAAAGTATATTTGCTGTTCCAGTTACTTCAAGTTTCAGGACACTGTATAGTGTAGGCCTCTGCAATCGACATAGAACCATAGTTCATCTACTGCTACAGTCTGCCATTCTTATGCAATCAGCACATGTGCCACATGTGCCAGAGCTCAGCGATTGCTACAGTCTACCACTCTTAACCGCTTCTACCAACACTGCCTGAACCATCTAAATTAGTTAACCCTGCTATCCCCTGCTAGGCAGAACTCTGTGTTTACTTTAGCCCACGTTTAAGCCACCTAAGGAAGGAATTAGCCGCTCAAGTTCAACTTCTCCATTTAAAGAGACATACATCTAACAACCCCAACCCCCCCCATTTAACCACCAAGGTGATTCTTGCCTACATATCAACATTCTTATGCCGCATACACACGGTCGGACTTTTCGTCCGACGGCCCGTCCGACAGACTTTCAACAGACTTTCAGACGGACTTTTGGCGGACTTTCAACGGACTTTCTAATGACTGGACTTGCCTACACACAATCACACCAAAGTCCGACGGATTTGTACGTGATGACGTACACTGGAATAAAATCAGGAAGTTGATAACCAGTAGCCAATAGCTGCCATAGTGTCGGTTTTTGTCCGTCGGAATAGTATACAGACGAGCAGATTTCTGAGTCCAGCGGAGTTACGACGTAAAGATTTGAAGCAAGTTCCAAATCTAAAGTCCATCAGATTTGCAACTGGAAAAGTCCGCTGAAGGTCTGGTGAAGCCCACACACGATCGGATTGTCCGCCGGATTTGGTACGTCGGCGTCCGTCGGACCAGTATGGTCGAAAAGTCCGATCATGTGTATGTGGCATTAAAGTGACCCTTCTTACCAATTCTGCATATTGGGGAGAATTCTGCAAATGACCACATAAAAGGATTATTCAGTTTCTTTAACACCTTAAATGGGACTGCACTCTTCACAGCGCACCAACTAAGGGCCCCAACTAAGCTGGCAGAAGAGCCCTATACCTAGTTTTAGTTGTGGGTGCTAGCTTTGACAAACTTCCTGAAGCTTAAACTTAGTCTCATTTGGTTGAGGGCCTACATGTGAGTTAACCTTGTGTTTTGTTACCACTTTTCCCCTTTTTGTTCACTTGACCTCTCAGTCCTAGAAGTATTGTTTACATCTTCAGTCCTGCAATATAGGTGGGCATGTCTTAAAAGGGTACTGTACTGTGTTGCATTTTTCTTGGTGTGACAGCCAGAAGACTACCTGGCCAAGATACTTTGGTGGTGTCAGCAGGGGTGGTGCTCTGCCCAGGGCTCAGTGACAAACAGGGGACCCAAATATTTTAGTGGCTCCTGCGGGGGTAGTGCTACATAATTAAAAACATATCTTAAAATTGCAGCTTACCTTTTCTAGATGCTCTTTTCTGGAAATTCCAGCAAGGAAAATCCTGCTTGATTCTCTGTGTTAATGAGGTGCCTGATGATCTGTGTTTAACCCTGTCTGTACTGTGCAGGCAGATTAACCGCTTCCCAACTGCCTCATGCACATATACTAAGGCAGAAGGGCACGTACCTGTACATTGCCCTTTAATAGGCAGCTTGCGTGCACGCACGCGCCCGCGGGGAGCTCCGTCACTGCGATCGCGGGTCCCGTGCACTCGATGTTCGTGGGGATACCTGCGATTGTCTCACAGTGAGGAAGAACAGGGAGATGCTAATGTAAACAAGCATCTCCCTGTTCTGCCTGACACTCTCACTGATCACAGCTTCCTGTAATCGGGAGCAGTGATCAGTGTAGTGTCACACACAGCCCCTCCCCCCACCGTTAGAATCACTCCCTAGGACACACTTAACCCCTACAGCCCCACCTAGTGGTTAACCCCTTCACTGCCAGTCACATTTACACAGAAATCAATGCATTTTTAAACGCACTGATCGCTATATAAATGTGAATGGTCCCAAAATCGCACCAAAATTGTCCAACGTGTCTGCCATAATGTCGCAGTCACGATTAAAATCACTGATAGCCGCCATTACTAGTAAAACAAAAATGATCAATAAAAATGCCATAAAACTATCCCCTATTTTGTAGATGCTATAACTTTTGCACAAACCAATCAATAAACGCTTATTGCGATTTTTTTACCAAAAGTATGTAGAAGAATATATATCAGCCTAAACTGAGGAAAAAAAATGTTTTTTTATATATGTTTGGGGGATATTTATTATAGCAAAAAGTAAAAAATAATGTGTTTTTTTCAAAATTGTCGCAATTTTTTTGTTTATAGCGCAAAAAATAAAAACCGTAGAGGTGATCAAATACTACCAAAGAAAGCTCTATTTTTGGGAAAAAATGGACATCAATTTTGTTTGGGAGCCAGGTCGCACGACTGCGCAATTGTCAGTTAAAGCGATGCAGTGCCGAATCGCAAAAAGTGCTCTGGTCTTTGGCCAGCCAAATGGTCCGGGGTTTAAGTGGTTAATAAATCTTGAAAATCTTTTATTGCACTAAATTTTCCAACAGAATATTATAAGGTTTAGCCAATCCAACAGGTTTTCTCCCGTTTCATAAATTACTTTTATTATCTTATTAATACAAGAATGGCCCCCCTAGTAGGGGTCATTTTTATTGTATTCAACAAATGTATATTTGTTTAGTACGGTAATATAGTCCTCCAGTGTGCAAGAGAAGTGTGGTTTTGACATTTGGCATTTGGCATTTGAACTCGTTTGGATAATAAAGATTTTAATGAGGTATGCCTTTGGTATAAATGTTGAAGTTTGTATGTTTTAAGTATATAATATTCCTGTTAAAGTCTGATAAAGAACATATCATCTGAAAGCCATATGTTCTTATTTAAAATTATATTGTAACCTACTTTTTTCCAATTAGGCAAAATCACAGCCAACAATTTTCACAAGTTCCCCAAATTGCCATTCTTATAATTTTTTTTAAAAGATTTAGAGGGGGAGCCAAGGTTAAAGAAGCCTGCTGGAACTTGTTGCCAGCATTTGGCACACTTTAAAAAATGTAATGATAGGAAATGATAGTGGTTTTTTATCAGGTTTAATTTTTACCTATTTTTTTCAATGGACAGAATGAAAATCAGATTATCTAGGCTATTCAGGTTGTTCAAAGCCTGGCCATAATATGCAATAAGAGCAGTGACTTGAGATACAAGTAATAAATATAAAATATAAAATATTCACTTACCATATTTTAAATTTAAATGACTAAAAAGAAAAGTAAACCTTAAAATATGATATACTTTAGTGCTTTAGAACATAGTAAATGGAAATGCATGCAATACACTATGCATTCTCTTTAATGGCATTGTGTGGGAAGAAAGTGTAGGGAGTACAAAGAGGTATTTGGATAAATGCATTAAAATGTTTATAGCATAGTAATTAAATACAAAATACAATGAAATTAACCAGAACTAATATAGTTTTCATTTTTACAGAAATTGTCTAATTTTATTGCACAAAATACAAAATACAAAAAACAGGCCCTGCTGTGAAATATTAGATCAAAAATTGTAATTACGCGCCCCTGTTAAACAGGGGCATAAAAATTGGGCCTTGTGCGGTGGTGGTGGTGGCACAACACTGTGAAGCGTCTCAGATACTTTTGTTGAGCACAGGAACAGGCCCTGCTGTGAAATATTTGATCAAAAATTGTAATTACGCACCCCTGTTAAACAGGGGCAGAAAAATTGGGCCTTAGGCAGTGGTGGTGGTGGTGATGGTGGCACAACACTGTAAAGTCTCACAGATACTTTTGTTGAGCGCAGGAACAGGCCCTGCTGTGAAATATTAGATCAAAAATTGTAATTACATGCCCTTGTTAAATAAGGGCAAAAAAATTGGGCCTTAGGCAGTGGTGGTGGTGCCCTGAACCGAAAATATTCCTAGAAGCTATCATCATGAAGATTGAGGAGGAGTAGAATAGTCACTCAGCATAATAAGATAGTCACTCAGCATATGCAGTCTTCAATGGATCCCATATCCATAGAAAAATCAATCAGTTACATCAGCATCAGATGCTTGGTAGCTGGTGATCCAAGACTGATTAATTTTTATGAATGTGAGCTTATCAACAGAGTCTGTGGACAGGCGCACTCTGTGATCGGTTACAAAGCCTCCAGCAGCACTGAATGTGTGTTCAGAAAGAACGCTGGATGTAGGACAGGCCAGTAGCTCAAATGCATATTGAGCAAGCTTTGGCCAGTGGTGCATCCTCAAGACCCAGTAACCCAGTGGATGTTCTGGTGGAAAGGTCTCCAAGTCTGATCTTGCTCCTGGATATTCCTGCACCATGTAATTGAGACGCTGGCGATGGTTGCTGGAACCAATCAGATCTGGGCGCTGAGGACTGAAGAATTGTCTGAAGGCATCAGTCAGCCGGCCACCTTCTCCACCGCTCTTTCTGTGACTGAATGAAGACTCAGCAACACGTTGTCCAGCACCAGGAAATTGTAACCTCCCAGGCTCTGGAAAGGCATTGCACAAACCTTTCTGCAAGGCCTCCCGAAAATGTTTCATCCTCTGCTCCCTCTGTGAAGGCTGGATAAGTTCTGCAACCTTACCTTTGTAACATGGATCAAGAAGGGTTGCCAGCCAGTAATGATCCCTCTCCTTGATACCACTAATCAAGGGTCAGGGAGGCCATGCAGCGTAAGTTTGCAGAGGCATTCGATCCTGAGTCCTCTCAGTCACTAAGAATCACATGATCCTCAACCACCTCCTCCCAGCTACGTACAACTCCATGGGTTTCTGGGGACTGCAAACAATCCCTTGAAGACTGCTGCTGATGCTGAGTGTTATCCTCCACCTCCATGCTGACACAATCCTCCTCCTCCTCTTCTTCTTACTGTGTGATCGGTGGGCCTGCAGGAATACTAGTATCTGGATAAAGGGGGCCTTGAGAGGTAAGGAAGTCCTCCTCTTCCTCCCGCTGTTCTGCCTCAAGTGCCCTGTCCATTATTCCACGAAACGTGTCCTCCAACAGGAAGACAAGAGGGACAGTATCACTGATGCATGCACTGTCACTGCTCACCATCCTCGTGGCCTCCTCAAATGGTGACAGGACAGTGCATGTATGCTTGATCAGTAGCCATTGGCATGGTGAAAAAAAGCCAAGCTCCCCTGACCCTGTCCTGGTGCCATACTCACACAGGTACTCATTGATGGCCCTCTGCTGCATGTGCAGCCGCTGCAGCATTGCCAACGTTGAGTTCCACCTGGTGGGCATGTCACAAATGAGGCTGTTCTTGGGCAGGTTGCATTCTCTTTGAATGTCAGCCAGCCGAGTCCTGGCATTATATGACCGGCGGAAATGATCACAGACTTTCCTGGCCTGCCTCAGGAGATTCTGTAAGCCAGGGTACCTGCTCAAGAAACGCTGCACCCCCAAATTCAGGACGTGAGCCAAACAGGGAACATGGATCAAGTGTCCTTGTCGGAGGGCGGAGAGGAGGTTGGTGCCATTGTCAACCACCTCTGAGCCTGCCCCTGTAGAGCTGACAGAATCTCTGCCCCAGTGTGGCTCCTGTCCCCTAAGCAGACCAACTCAAGCACCGTGTGGCATCTTTTTGCCTAGCCCCATAAAAGCTTAAAGAGCACCGCTGGTTCAGAGGAGAAATCTGCAGAGGAAAAGGCCATAGAGGAAGAAGAAGAGGAGGGGGTGGAGGAGAGAGCTGTGGCAGAATCACCACTAGCATTTTGGAGGCGTGATGGCGGAACAAGCTCCAACAATACTGAACCCTGTCCTGCATCCTTCCCAGCTGCCAGCAGAGTTACCCAATGTATGTATTGTGTACTGTGTACACCACCAGAAAAGCAGTAGCAACTGCACCAGGGGTGCACGGTACTGTGTACACCAACAGAAGTGTAATAACAACTATGGGTGTACTGTATGTATTGTGTACTGTGTACACCACCAGAAAAGTAATAGTAACTGCACTAGGGGTGCACGGTACTCTGTACACCAATATAAGTTTAACAACAACTATGGGTGCACTGTATGTATTGTGTACTGTGTACACCACCAGAAAAGTAGTAGCAACTGCACTAGGGGTGCACGGTACTGTGTACACCAACAGAAGTGTAATAACAACTATGGGTGCACTGTATGTACTGTGTACTGTGTACACCACCAGAAAAGTAGTAGCAACTGCACTAGGGGTGCACGGTACTGTGTACACCAATAGAAGTTTAATAACAACTATGGGTGTACTGTATGTATTGTGTACTGTGTACACCACCAGAAAAGTAGTAGCAACTGCACTAGGGGTGCACGGTACTGTGTACACCAACAGAAGTGTAATAATAACTATGGGTGCACTGTATGTATTGTGTACACCACCAGGAAAGTAGTAGCAAGTGCATTAGGGGTGCACAGTACTGTGTACACCAACAAAAGTGTAAAAACAACTATGGGTGCACTGTATGTATTGAGTACTGTGTACACCACTAGAAAAGTAGTAGCAACTGCACTAGGGGTGCACGGTACTGTGTACACCAACAGAAGTGTAATAACAACTATGGGTGCACTGTATGTACTGTGTACTGTGTACACCACCAGAAAAGTAGTAGCAACTGCACTAGGGGTGCATGGTACTGTGCACACCAACAGAAGGGTAATAACAACTATGGGTGTACTGTATATATTGTGTAAACCACCAGGAAAGTAGTAGCAACTACACTATGGGTGCACGGTACTGTGCACACCAACAGAAGTGTAATAACTATGGGTGTACTGTATATATTGTGTACACCACCAGGAAAGTAGTAGCAACGGCACTAGGGGTGCACGGCACTGTGTACACCAACAGAAGTGTAATAACAACTATGGGTGCACTGTATGTATTGTGTACTGTGTACACCACCAGAAAAGTAGTAGCAACTGCACTAGGGGTGCACAGTACTGTGTACACCAACAGAAGTGTAATAACAACTATGGGTGCACTGTGTGTATTGTGTACTGTGTACACCACCAGAAAAGTAGTAGCAACTGCACTAGGGGTGCATGGTACTGTGTACACCAATAGAAGTTTAATAACAACTATGGGTGCACTGTATGTATTGTGTACTGTGTACACCACCAGAAAAGTAGTAGCAACTGCACTATGGGTGCACGGTACTGTGCACACCAACAGAAGTGTAATAACAACTATGGGTGTACTGTATATATTGTGTAAACCACCAGGAAAGTAGTAGCAACTGCACTATGGGTGCACGGTACTGTGCACACCAACAGAAGTGTAATAACAACTATGGGTGTACTGTATATATTGTGTACACCACCAGGAAAGTAGTAGCAACGGCACTAGGGGTGCACGGCACTGTGTACACCAACAGAAGTGTAATAACAACTATGGGTGCACTGTATGTATTGTGTACTGTGTACACCACCAGAAAAGTAGTAGCAACTGCACTAGGGGTGCACAGTACTGTGTACACCAACAGAAGTGTAATAACAACTATGGGTGCACTGTATGTATTGTGTACTGTGTACACCACCAGAAAAGTAGTAGCAACTACACTAGGGGTGCACGGTACTGTGTACACCAACAGAAGTGTAATAACAACTATGGGTGTACTGTATGTATTGTGTAAACCACCAGGAAAGTAGTAGCAACTGCACTATGGGTGCACGGTACTGTGCACACCAACAGAAGTGTAATAACAACTATGGGTGTACTGTATATATTGTGTACACCACCAGGAAAGTAGTAGCAACGGCACTAGGGGTGCACGACACTGTGTACACCAACAGAAGTGTAATAACAACTATGGGTGCACTGTATGTATTGTGTACTGTGTACACCACCAGAAAAGTAGTAGCAACTGCACTAGGGGTGCACAGTACTGTGTACACCAACAGAAGTGTAATAACAACTATGGGTGCACCGTATGTATTGTGTACTGTGTACACCACCATAAAAGTAGTAGCAACTACACTAGGGGTGCACGGTACTGTGTACACCAACAGAAGTGTAATAACAACTATGGGTGTACTGTATGTATTGTATACTGTGTACAGGAACGGACTGTAGTCAGATATAGCTAAACTGGATACAGTGGATATATATATATATATATATATATATATATATATATATATATATATATATATATATACGAGGCTGTCTGTATATATATATTAAATATACTGCAGTGGTGAGATGCAATAGGGTGGCTGCCCTTAAGCTGCCCCCTGGAGGGTATTCTGCCTTGTTGGAGATGTGCCTCCTCCTCCTCTCTTCTATGAGGCACCCAAGTAGAGTCAGTGCCCTCATCATCCCGTCCCTCCTCGTCACTGGAGCAAACTTGGCAGTGTGCTGCAGCTGGGGGAACATGACTGCCAGTTTCTTGACCTTTTTGGGCACCCCCTCTCTCTAGGCTCATGTTACTCCCTTCCTCAACCTGGGTACCATCATCAGAGCCTTCAAATCGCTACGCATCCTCCTGCAGCATGTACCTGACACTCTGGGCAGGACTTAGGTTGGTAGGGGCCCCTGGGCTTGAGTCACTTTCGGGCCCTACCTTCTATACATATGCACAGCTCTATAAAACAGAAATAGAAAAGGACAATTTGCGCCAGACAGTGCAGTATTAAAGAACTTCTGTTTAATTGGACAAGACAAAACAGCCAAATGGCTACTCACAAAAGTAGATAATATATAAGCGTATAAGTGGGTGATACCGTACTGGTATTCGTCCTGGGTCCACGATTAATAAAAGCAATAAAAATGGATAAAATGATAATTAACGTATTTATCGGCGTATAACACGCGCTGGCGTATAACACGCACCCCAAGTTCAGGAGGGAATTTAAGGAAAAAAACTTTTAGGAGGGATGTTTAAGGAAAAAACTTACATTTAAATGCCCATCAATGCAGCCTTATCAGTGTCCATCTGCAGCCTTCTCAGTGTCCATCTGCAGCCTTATCAGTGTCCATCTGCAGCCTTGTCAGTGTAGGCTTGTCAGTGTAGACTTGCCCCAGTGTCATTTGCAGAGTTGTCAGTGTAGCCTTGCTCCAGTGTCATTGCTGCCTTGTCATTGCAACCTTTCAGTTTAAAAATGGCACCGCCGAGATACAGAGCTGGATGTCCTGTGTATCTCGGCGGCTTTTGGCGGCTTTCGGCGGCTCTCGTCGGCTTTCGGCGGCTTTTGGCTGCTCTCGGCGGCTCTTGGCAGCTCTCGAAACGGGCAGGGCCCGTGGGGCCCCCTATTGGCCAGGGCCCATGGGCTTGAGCCCTGTCAAGCCCAATGGTAAGTCCAGCCCTGCTCATCCCTATACAACACTGAGAACTTTCCACCTCAGGCGAAGAGAAGATTTAACATGGCTGCTTAATTTGAGGAAAAATAGCAGATGTTATGTCACTGTTAGTGTAGGTTTTCAATTAAACACTAGAGAGAGGTCAAGTACTGAAGTATTAATAATTAGTCCTGTTTGAAGTTGTCAGGTGCATACTTGGCTTCATATTGTTTGTCAACAAAACTGGGTGACCTTGCTACACAGAGCAAGATAAAAAGCATTCTAAAGCACTAATTAACAACAAAGTGCAATGTCTTTATGGGAACATATTTTTAAAGGATCTTTTATTGCCATATGAGTTACTCTTGTAAACAATATATTTTTACTGTTATCTTTGGTAAGTATTCTAATAGGCTTTAATTGTGTAATCCACTTAGGTGGGCTATTTGTAAGATGTTATTGTAAGGGGTCATGTTTTGACAGATTTCTCAATGAAAATATTGATAACAGATTCACTTATTGATAAAGCTTATCTTTGCCTTTTTCAATCAATTTAATCACATTTGACTGAGGTGAAAATAACAATCAAATCTAATTTGCAGTTACAGTATCTCACAAAAGTGAGTACACCCCTCACGTTTTTGTAACTATTTTATTATATTGTTTGATGTGATAACACTGAAGAAATTACACTTTGCTACAATGGAAAGTAGTGAGTGTACAGCTTATATAACAGTGTAAATTTTCTGTCCCCTCAAAATAACTCAACACACAGCCATTAATGTCTAAACCGCTGGCAACAAAAGTAAGTACACCCCCTAAGTGAAAATGTCCAAATTGGGCCCAATTAGCCATTTTCCCTCCCCGGTGTCATGTGACTCATAAGTATTACAAGGTCTCAGGTGTGAATGGGGAGCATGTGTGTTAAATTTGGTGTTATCGCTCTCACTCTCTCATACTCGCACCTTATGGCAAAGAACTTTCTGAGGATCTGAAAAAAAGAATTGTTGCTCTACATAAAGATGGCATAGGCTATAAAAAGTTTGCCAAGACCCTGAAACAGGACAGGACAACAGGACAGGATCCACTTAGAACAGGCCTCACCGTGGTCGACCAAAGGAGTTGAGTGCACATGCTCAGCGTCATATCAAGAGGTTGTCTTTGGGAAACAGACGTATGAGTGCTGCCAGCATTCCTGCAGAGGTTGAAGAGGTGGGGGGGGTCAGCCTGTCAGTGTTCAGACCATACGCCACACACTGCATCAAATTGGTCTTCATGGCTGTCGTCCCAGAAGGAAGCCTCTTCTAAAGATGATGCACAAGAAAGCCTGCAAACAGTTTGCTGAAGATATGCAGACTAAGGGCATGGATTACTGGAACCATGTCCTATGGTCTGATGAGACCAAGATAAACTTATTTGGTTCATATGGTGTCAAGTATGTGTGGTGACAACCAGGTGAGTACAAAGACAGTCAAGCATGGTGGTGGGAGTGTTGTGGCCCTGGGGCTGCATGAGTGCTGCCGGCACTGGGGAGCTACAGTTCATTGAGGGAACCATGAATGCCAGCATGTAATGTGACATACTGAAGCAGAGCATGATCCCCTCCCTTCGGAGACTGGGCCGCAGGGCAGTATTCCAACATAACAACCCCAAACACACCTTCAAGACAACCACTGCCTTGCTAAAAAAGCTGAGGGTAAAGGTGATGGACTGGCCAAGCATGTCTCCAGACTTAAACCCTATTGAGCATCTGTGGGGCATCCTCAAACGGAAGCTAGAGGAGCGCAAGGTCTCTAACATCCACCAGCTCGGTGATGTCATCATGGAGGAGTGGAAGAGGACTCCAGTGGCAACCTGTGAAGCTCTGGTGAACTCTATGCTCAAGAGGGCTAAAGGCAGTGCTGGAAAATAATGGGGGCCACACAAAATATTGACACTTTGGGCCCAATTTGGACATTTTCACTCAGGGGCGTACTCACTTTTGTTGCCAGTGGTTTAGACATTGATGGCTGTGTGTTGAGTTATTTTGAGGGGACAGAAAATTTACATTGTTATACAAGCTGTTCACTCACTACTTTACATTGTAGCAGAGTGTCATTTCCTCAGTGTTGTCACATGAAAAGATGTAATAAAATATTTACAAAAATGTGAGCGGTGTACTGACTTATGTGAGATACTGTATATTTTCTTACATTTTTAAAGATATTCCACCATTTTTTACACTGTAACTTTGTCAATAATTGTTTGTTTGCCAAACCCCCCATAGACCATTTTTAGTGGGGGAGTTGAAATTGATCTAAAATATTTTTGCAATTCTTCTAAAGGTATGGGCATTTAAGATGTATTGTAATAAATATATGTTATTCAGTTATGTAAAATAAATAAAAGATTTACAAAACACATAGTTATTTAGATTTCTTCAACAAAAGGAAGTTTTTTCTTCTGGTAGAGTAACTGTTATGCCGCGTACACACGAGCGGACTTTACGGCGGACTTTGCCCGGCAGACTGGATTTCGTCAGACAATTCGATGTGTGTGGGCTCCAGCGGACTTTGTTTTCTCAAAAGTTGGACGGAATTAGATTTGAAACTTGTTTAAAATTTATCCGACGGACTCTTCTTTCTAGCGGACAAACCGATCGTCTGTGTGCTAGTCCGACGAACTCAAACTGACGCATGCTCTGAAGCAATTACAAGACGGAAGCGCTCGGTCTGGTAAAACTAGCCTTCGTCTTGAAGCTAGCACATTCCTCTTCTGTCGTCTTTTAATACAGCCTTTTTTTAGGATTGATAATGCGAGAGGAATGAAGTTGTTTTTCTGCTTTATATTCACACAGAGTTCTCACAAACTTCTTTCTTCATGATTTATCCTCCTGCCATGACTAATATAATATTTTGTAACAGCCAGATCTCCATAACTTTAAAATTTTAAAATAGATTTTTTTTTTTTTTTAATTTCAACACTTTAGCTATTTTACAATGTGTGTTAAATGCTAACCACATTTTTTGTGTGTATTTTCAAGTTACCACAATTAACATTCATATTTTGTGTTGTTTTAAAGAACCTTAATGAGGTTGTTGTCCCTTAAATGTGAAGCAGCTCTGCTGACTTCCATCATCCAATCATGTGCAAGCAAAAATTTTTTTTTTTCTTTTACTTGCACAGGATTGGGTACTCTTTGCAAAGTCAAGCTTTTAAATAATTTCTGATGCTCTGGAGCAATTGCACTTGCAGAGGGCAACTGCCCTCTGCAAAGTGCACAGACTATTTGCTTTTCTCAAATCAACCCCATAGTCTTTTCGACCTGTACCTGCCTACTCCCAAACAAAATGGCGTTTTTTAATCAAAAGACATAGGCAAGAATGTAAGGTAACCCAAAATGTATTTATTTTATTCCCAAAAAAATTAGGAAGGCAACACTGGACACACTTTTAGAATCTGGGAAGCCTTTCGTCCCCCAGGACACACATCAAGTTTGAGGACAAGAAAATAGGTATCTTGCGACTATAGGGAGCACAGGGAGCACAGTCAGACCAGACAGAAACCAGGCAATCACTTTCGACTCTTCCGTGGAGCCTTCCCTCCACGCTTCTCTGCAGCCTTCCCTCCACGCTTCTCTGCAGCCTTCCTCGGAGGTTGTGCCTCTGGTGGTGTACTTGGGGCAGGAAGAGGAGGAGGAGGAGGAGGAGGAGGAGGAGGATTGGCTTCATCTGCTAGATAGGTTGTAGTAGTAAGCTCCCCTCTCAAGCCCTTCTGGTAAGCCTGGAAAATTAGACCCTCACAGAGGAGGCGTTGGCCCTTTTCCAACTCCAGTAATCTGCTGGCTAAATAGGTGCCATACGCCTCCTCTGCATTGGGAGGTTTGCTCAGGATCAGGCTTGCTTCCCGTATGAGGTCTAGGGATTCCTGCTCTGTTGGTGGCATTCTCCTGGGCCTTTTGTGGAGAATGCGGAGGGGAGGCACCTGACATTCTGTGCGGCTTCTACTTGGCCCAGCCACAGCCTCCTCCTCTCTCCCACTGGGCAAGGCCTCCTCCTCTCTCCCACTGGGCAAGGCCTCCTCCTGGCTGAGGTCATCCTGTGTAAAAAAAGGGACATAGTTGTAATTTTCTGTTATGCAATCACACACAATTTTCAGCTCCTAACTTTCAAATATAATTAAACAAAATAGTAAAGGCTATCTATTTGACCACACCATTATTTCAGATGATCAACAAGATCTGATGTTACGTATATATTTGGCCACTACTGTCTAGTGATATATCTACATATTACTCTTTGTGCAGAAGTGATTTTTTATGAAGCACTTTCAAAATTAACACCTTAACATCATTAATACCATTTACACAATCCCCAAATCTAAAAAAAAAGTATACCTGGCTGAAGCTGGGCGCATCCACTTCATCAATGGTGAAAAGGCCCAGTTCATCCTGGGACTCCTCAGCTGGGGTGGAGGTGGATGGAAGGCTGGAGGGAAGAGTGGATGGAAGGCTGGAGGGAAGAGTGGAGGGAAGGCTGGAGGGAAGGGTGGGGGGAAGGGTGGAAAGTGATTGCCTGGCTTCGGTCTGCTCATCCAGGAATCGCAGTTTGTGGTAATACCACAACTTGGGGACATAAACTTGGTCAGCTGCTGCCCCGGATCTGAGCGACTCCTGGATTTTTCTGTGTTCCCGCTTATACATGTTACGCAAGATACCTATTTTCCTGTCCACAAACTTGAGGTCTGCCTGGGGGAGTCGAGTCTTCACAAACTCTAAAAGTGTGCCCAGTGTTGCCTTCCTAACATCCCGATTATAATATAGGGGGTGTTTGACCTCCCACAGGTTTTTCTTGTCCTCATAGAGCTCAATAAAATGGCACAAAAATTCTTCCTCTTTAAAGGGATTCATTTTTTCTGGAAGACAAGACACAAGATCAAAACTTAAATGTCAGGCCCAAATCTCAGGATTAGTTTGTGTTGTAATCTAGGGGACACACACACACACACACACACACACACACACACACACACACTCTTTAATCTTACCTTCGTTTGTGACGGTTGCTACTTCCGCACGGACATACGTAGGCCATCGTAATAGCTTTATATACACTGCGCATGTGTCCGCCTGCGTCGCCCGCCCATGTCCACATTATCGTCATCAGGTGGCAATTCCAGGCCACCGGTCTGGAGACGATGGCACAGCTCGGTCTGTGCAAAGACTCCTCCGTCAGACATCCGGCCGTTCTTACCCACATCCACAAACATAAACTCCAAATGTGCCAAGACCACCGCCATCAAAACTACACTATGGAACCCCTTGTAGTTAAAGAAATAAGACCCGAATGCGGTGGTGGCACAATCCGGACGTGCTTCCCGTCAATCGCCCCTACACAGTTGGGAAAGTCCCAACGGTCAGCGAACTGGGAGGCCACAGTCTGCCATTCCTGTGGACTTGAAGGAAACTGTGGAGTGCAAGAAAAATTAGATAAGGACTTTAATAAAAAAATTGTATATCAGATTACACCAAAACATTAGTAAACAACAGCAGTCAAATATTATGAATATGTGTGTTTGTAATTGAAATGTTGAAAAACATAAGGCACACTTATAAGATTACTCACCCCCTATGATGGCCCATTGATACATTTGAATGTGGGGGGAGGGGTTCTAATTAGGTTAACAAACACACCTGACTGGCTCAAACATTTGTGGGGTGGGGGAGGGGGTCTAATTAGGTTAACAAACACACCTGACTGGCTCAAACATTTGTGGGGTGGGGGAGGGGGTCTAATTAGGTTAACAAACACACCTGACTGGCTCAAACATTTGTGGGGTGGGGGAGGGGGTCTAATTAGGTTAACAAACACACCTGACTGGCTCAAACATTTGTGGGGTGGGGGAGGGGGTCTAATTAGGTTAACAAACACACCTGACTGGCTCAAACATTTGTGGGGTGGGGGAGGGACAAACAAGACAATGGAGCAGACAATATACATTGTTCAATGGACTATAGGCTAGAGATAAAAATGGACCCAGCATTGCATGGTGGGGAGGTTAATGAAAGAAATTATGCATGTAGGGCAATAAATGATTAAAATAGGCATGCACGAAGATAAAGGGGACATTCACAGCAGATTGAAAGCATGGCAATTAGGTAAAGAGGACAGTTCTACAATACATCTAAAAACAGTTAATACATATCATGTAATGTTAAAGGATAAAACTTACCTTCATATATTCCTTCTGCAGGACCTGAATAATAGCAGAACAGGTCTCTGGGATTATGATCCCCAGAGCCTGGGGGGAGATGCCTGTCGAGAACTTTAAGTCCTGAAGACTTCTCCCTGTCGCCAAGTAACGTAACGTGGCAACTAGCCTCTGCTCCGCACTGATGGCTTGCCTCATGCAGGTATCCTGCCTGCTGATATAGGGGGTCAGCATAGCCAGCAGACGCTCAAAGACGGGGTCCGTCATCCTGAGAAAATTCCTGAAATCCTCAGGATTATTCTCACGGAGCTCACGGAGCAAAGGCATATGACAGAACTGGTCACGCTGGCGCAACCAATTCTTGGTCCATGAACTCCTCCTCACCCTGTTCATGGACTGGACTCGGGTCAAAGTATTAACCCCAACACCAAGTCCCCACACAGCACGAACTCGAGAACGAGAACGTCCACTCGACATGGCTTCAAAACGGTCGGCTGCTCAAACAAACAAACTTATAACAAACGCACTGAAGAACAGCAAGGCCTATGAAGAACGACCTGAAAATCAGGAACGAGCGGACCAGAACGGCCTGCAAGGCAGGTTACGAACTGACCAACACGCACTGAAAAGCAGATACAAACCTCACAAGCACAAACTGAACCGCAGAAAACGAACGAAATAAGCTGAAGTGTGAAAAGCGCGAATCGTCTCTAACCAAACTTCTACTAACATGAGATAAACACGAGATTAGCAGAAGGAGCCCAAAGGGTGCCGGAGTGGGGCTTGGACTTCCTTTTTCTAGTCCCGTCGTACGTGCTATACGTCACCGCGTTCAAAACCAGCGGACTTTTGCAGTGAGCGTGTGTGGCCAAGTCCGTCCGTTTTTAAGTCCGGCTCAAGGAGCCAACAAAGTCCGACGAAAAGTCCGCCGGGCAAAGTCCGCCGTAAAGTCCGCTCGTGTGTACGCGGCATTAGGATCGAGTTTGCCTGCTGGTGTCACTGTGGGCTCTGGGCAGAAAGCTGCAGTTTTAGTATCCCCAGCAGGTGTCTCCCAGCAGCCAGCAGTTTAGTTAAATATAGCCTTTGGTTCAGGTCTGTTCTAAATTGTTATTTCTGCTTACCTCTCAGGGTCATAATGTTTTCATGCCTCCATTTAGGCTGCTTGCACACTGGGGCGGCGGGTCCGTTAGCAGCAAAGCAGCGCTAGTTTTAGTGCCACTTTACCGTCATTAGCAGGGCGCTTTTAACCCCCGCTAGTGGCCGAAGAGAGGGTTAAAACCACCAGTGTTGCAGCGCTACCAAATCGCTTTACAGGTGCTTCGGAAGCGCTGCCCATTCATTCCAATGGGCAGGGGTGCTGTATACAGCGCTCCCAAATGCCCCAAAGATGCTGCTTGCAGGACTTTTTACCCGTCCCGCAAGCGCACTGCCCCAGTGTGAAAGCACTCGGGCTTTCACACTGGGAAGGCCTGAGAGGCAGTTTTCAGGCGCTTTACAGGACCAATTTTTTGCGCTAATACCACTGAAAACTGCCTCTGTGAAAGTGTGCTTCAGGTTGAATTTCTGGGATGGCTGCTGAAAAATTGTACAGGTTCCTTTCTCCAGCAGTATTCAGCTTATTCACTACATGTACTTTTGGATTGCATTACTGCTGTGCACTCATTAGTTAAGCAAGGGAAATGCAAACTGACCTTAGTTCAGCCTCTGCTACAAGCCTGGTCAGAATTTGAAACACTATCCCCAGGTTCATACGATTCATACCAAATCAAATCTGCCAGTAAGCACCAAGAATCTCCACTTCCTTTGTTACCCTTAGCAACCACAGCTGCTAAGTGTTCCCTGCCTCCTGTAGATCAATACCCTGCTATCAGTAACCACACTTACCCTGCAAGTAATGCATTGAAGTCTCCTCTTGTAGTACCATTGCCCATAGTAACCTCTCACACCGCTTCCTCTATTTCCTTTGCTCTTTTACCTATGATCCCCAGTACAGTTGCTACTTTTCCATCAGCAATACACTCTGGTCAGCACCATGCAACTACTTTCAGGGCTTCAGTATCTGAACTAAAAAAGAAACAAAAGTTTTATCCTGCTCAGACAGTCCTGCCACTATCCACTGTTGCCTCAACCATTATTCAGCCAGTTTCTGATCCCATGCTGCCTGCTTTTGAGGTCCAGCCTGCTGATGGTGTCCATTCCTCCTCAATGCTGCCTGCTGATGGGGTTCAGTCCTCCTCCATGCTGCCTGCTGATGAGATCCATTCCTCCTCCATGCTTCCTGCTGATGGGGTCCAACCTGTTTCTATGCTGCCTGCTGATGGGGTCCAACCTGTTTCCATGCTGCCTGCTGATGGGGTCCAACCTGTTTCTATGCTGCCTGCTTATGGGGTCCAACCTGTTTCCATGCTGCCTGCTGATGGGGTCCAACCTGTTTCCATGCTGCCTGCTGATGGGGTCCAACCTGCTTCCATGCAGCCTGCCAATGGGGTCCAATCTGCTTCCATGCAGCCTGCCAATGGAGTCCAACCTGCTTCTATACTGTATGCCAATGGGGTGCAGCCTACCTCTATGCTTGACAATGGGATTCAGCCTGTCTCTATGCTTGCCTGCCACTGGTGACCTGTCTGCTGTTGCAGTGGCGTCTCCAGCTTTCATATTTAGGGGGGGCACATGGGGGACAGGGACAAAAATAGGGGGGCAATATAAAATGCAAATATATAGATATAGATATAGATATAGATATAGATATAGATATATATATATATATATATATATATATATATATATATATATATATATATATATAGATATTTTCATTTTATCTATCCTGGGGCCCTTTACCCCTTTACTACGATCCCACAATGGCCCTTTCACATGTTCTGCAGTGAGCTCCCTTCCTACTGTATTGGGGCCCCCCCAGGGTGACAGAGAACAAGAGATATATGTCACCAGCATACCAAGAAAATATAAGGGTCCAAAGCAGTGGGAGAACTGTCAGGGTTGCAAAGGTTGTCTTGCCACCGGGCCCTGGTGTTCTGCCACTGTGGGGTTCCCCAGCCTCCTCTTGCTGTCCTGCCCCTGCTATTGACAGCGCTGGTCTGGCATTTCTTGGAATTTACAGGCACCTTCTCCTGTCCTAAGGACGGGAGAAATCAGTCTGTTTTTTCAGTAACTGAGAGTCCTGGTGGAGTCCTTCCTGCAACTCACTCTTCTCTCTGCCAATGAGGATGCAGGGGAAGGAGCAGATCGGGCGGCCGTGGTTGTGTGAGCGCTTGCATTATGCAGTGTCAGCGAGCAGAGGGAGGGGGGAGGAATCACCCGCAGGAGCTGACTGGGGATGTTCTCCCTCTCGATAGAGACTGTTACCCCAGCGGTGGCCCGAGTAAGATGCGGCACATCCGATATGAATACAAACAAAAAGAAATTGCCTTTTTGTAAAAAAAAAAAATTAAAAAAAATTTTTTTTTTTTTTTGGGGGGGCACATGGTGGGGCCCAGCATAATGTTGGGGGGGTCAGGGCCCCCTCTGGCCCCCCCCTAGGGTCGCCATTGTGCTGTTGGTGACCTGCCGTCCATTGCCAAGCCTGCTGCTGGTGACCTGCCACTGACCACTGCCAAGCCTGCTGCTGGTGACCTGCTGTCCACTGCCAAGCTTGCCTCTGGTAAATCCCTGTCTTCTGCCAGGCCTGCTTGTGATCTGCTGCCAGCCACCCAGCTAGACTATGCTGATTCCCAGGCTGCCGCCCAGCTGGACTGTGCTGATTCCTGACCTGCTGCCCAGCCATACTATGCTGATTCCCAGGCTGCCATCCCGCCAGACTATGCTGATTCCTAGGACTGCCGCCCAGCCGGACTATGGTGATTCCCAGGCTGCAACCCAGCCAGACTATGCTAATTCTCTACTTGCTGCTCAGCTGGACTCTGTTGATGGGGTACATAGCCAGCCTCCAGAACCCAGCGGTGGGGTACCAAGTCAGCTTCTTGCCCCTGATGGTGAGGCATGATGGAGGCCAAAGCTTAAGGGGGGAACTGCTAGGATGGAGTTCACCTGCTGGTGACACTGTGGTGCGCTGCAGTTTTAGTGTCCACCAGCAGGTGTCTCCCAGCAGGTTCCAGTGATTCACCTGACCACACCTGCAGGGAGGGTACTTAAAGTGATTGTAAAGGCTTTTTTTTTTTTTTTTTAAATAACAAACATGTTATACTTACCTCCTTTGTGCAGTTGGTTTTGCACAGAGCAGCCCAGATCCTCCTCTTCTCGGGTCCCTTTTTGCTGTTCCTGACCCCTCCCTCCTTTGAGTGCCCCCTCAGGCAGCAGCTTGCTAAAGGGGGCACCCAAGCTAAGTCAGAGCTCAGTGTATTCATTCATACACGGAGCCCCGACCTGGCCCCGCCCCTTTATCCCTTGATTGGCTGACTGACTTTGATTGACAGGCACGGGAGCCAATGGCGCCGCTGCTCTGTCTCAGCCTATCAGGAGGAATGTACTGGATGGCTGAGGGGATCGTGGACATCGCTGGAGAGAGAAGGGGCTCAGGTAGGTAATTGGGGGTGCTGGGAAAGTTGCTACACACAGAAGGTTTTTTTATCTTAATGCATAGAATGCACTAAGATAAAAAACCTTCTGCCTTTACAATGCCTTTAAGTTCCACCTTTGCTTCTGCTCCTTGCCTCAGTGTTTTGACTGCTCCTGCTTGTACCCTGTTTGTTGTCCTGCTGCCTTGTTCCCATCCCAATTTTATTTTCCCCTTCCGATCTGCTCCCTTTTCTCCCCTGATTTGTGTGTTTCTTATTTGTACATTTGTATATATATAGTTAGTTTGTTAGGTTGTTGGTTAGGCATTTTGTCATTTAGTTTTGATTTTCAAAAGTTCTCATGTTTATTGCTGTTGGCGTGTGGTTAGTGTTCACTGTAAATAAATCTCACTTTAAAGCTATGCATACACTGTCTGGTCCCAGTTTCATGATGTAGCTCCATACATCTGGTCTCCCAGCTGCTGATTCCTGACAGTAAACTAATTTAGGTTGTGTCATATTCTTATTTATTTTTTCATCCTGTCTACTTTTTTATACTTCAGTGTAGCCATTTCCCATCTTGGATTGTTATACAGTAGTCAGGAGTAGAGATGGGCCGAACAACCCCCTTTTTGGTTCGGGTCAGAACTCTCGAACTTCGCAAAAATTTGTAGCTGCATAACAAACCTTATTGAAGTCTATAGGACCCGAACTGGAAAATCAAAAATTGCCTTGCAGCCGCTGGCATCCTTAATGACCAGTAAACAACCTGGTTGTTAAGGAGCAGGCAGCCACTGCGTCCTTAGCAACCAATGAATCATCAACGGTCAGTGGAGTTCCCCGTTGGCAGGTCAGGAAAGGGAGGGGACGAGTGAGTGCCCCCCTCTTGAACCATACCAGGCCACATGCCCTCAACATGGGGAGTGCTTTGGGGCATGTTGATGGGGACAAGGGCCTCTTCCCCACAACCCTGGCTGATGGTTGTAGGGATCTGCGGGAAGGAGGAATATCAGAATCTGGAAGCCCCTTTTAACAAGGGGCCCCCAGATCCCAGCCCCCCCTATGTTAATGAGTATGACTATAGTACCCCTACTCACTCACCAAAAACAAATGTGTAGTGTAAAAAAAGACATTAGACAGTTTTCTGTCCTTTAAAAAATTTTAAAAAAATTAAAAAGTCCTCTCGCGTAGATTCATCTATGCCTGCTACAACCACTGACCCAAACAAAGGAAAAAAGTTCCGCTCACGCTGAAGGCTCCCGCCGTCTGCCAGCTCCGTAATCTGACAGTTATTAAATAACTAAGGTGTGATGTGATCAGATGGCCCCATCCCTTAGTTATTTAAGAACTGTCAGATGGCGGAGCTAGCAGACAGCGAGAGCCTTTGGCGCGGGCGGACTTTTTTACCTTTTTTCTTCTTTTCTCTCGGTCGGTGGTGGCGGCAGGGATCATGATTGACGATGGATCTACACCAGGGGACATTTATTTTTATTTTTTAAATAAAGGACTTGTAAAAAACTGTCTACTGTCTTTTTTTACACTACACATTTTTTTTGGATGAATGAGTAGGGGCATGCACCCCACAAACATTCACATAGAGGGGGCCGGGATCTGGGGGCCTCCTTGTTAAAGGGGGCTTCTAGATTCCGATAAGCCACCCACAACCACTGGCCAGGGTTATGGGGAAGAGGCCCTTGTTGATGGGGACAAGCTGCTTTGTTGGGGGGCATGTTGATGGCATGTGGGCTGGTATGGTTCAGGAGGTCCCCTCCCTTTCCTGACCTACTAGACTGCATGCTTAGATAAGGGTCTGATATGGATTTTGGGGGGACCCCACGGTTGGGGACCCCAAGGCTTCTGTATGCATCAGCACCCCCTAATACTTACTTACCTGAGCCCCATCTCTGTCCACAAGTGTCTCGGCCATCCGAGTCTCTCCCCCCTGATTGGCTGAGACACAGCAGCGACGCCATTGGCTACCATTGCTGGTAAGTAGTCTTCACAGCATTGCACAGAGATTTGGTAATTTAGTACTAACAGTTTTGACCGGTCACAGGATTTGGCCACTACATGCCAAGTGAAACTCTACAAACTTCTATAAAGGTGAATTTGCCTGCTATATAAACAAATGATCATTTCCAATGTTGTAATAAGTGGAAACTGCTCAAAAAAAGCAGTGAACTAATAACAGGGGTACACAGTGTACAGAACATTCCCAGTGTGGCTATAGTTACAAGAGTTTTCTGGTTCTTTTTTAGAATGTTAATTAGTTCTAGATTAACCGGGAGTGATCATTTTTTACAATAAATCACAAAAGGTCTGTTTAGCAATTACAGTCAGGTCCATAAATATTGGGACATCGACACAATTCTAATCTTTTTGGCTCTATACAGCACCACAATGTATTTGAAATGAAACGAACAAGATGTGCTTTAACTGCAGACTTTCAGCCCTGGTGATGCTCTGCCAGGCCTCTACTGCAACTGTCTTCAGTTCCTGCTTGTTCTTGGGGCATTTTCGCTTCAGTTTTGTCTTCAGCAAGTGAAATGCATGTTCAATCGGATTCAGGTCAGGTGATTGACTTGGCCATTGCTTAATATTCCACTTCTTTTCCTTAAAATAGTCTTTGGTTGCTTTCGCAGTATGCTTCGGGTCATTGTCCATCTCCACTGTGAAGCGCCATCCAATGAGTTCTGAAGCATTTTGCTGAATATGAGCAGATAATATTTCCCAAAACATTTCAGAATTCATCCTGCTGCTTTTGTCAGCAGTCACATCATCATTAAATACAAGAACCAGTTCCATTGGCAGCCATACATGCCCATGCCATGACACTACCACCACCACTTTTAGATGTTGTTTGGCAAACTCTAATCTGGCCTTCCTGTTTTTGAGGCTCACCAATGGTTTACATTTTGTGGTGAACGCTCTGTATTCACTCTGGTGAAGTCTTCTCTTGATTGTTGACTTTGACACACATACACCCACTTCCTGGAGAGTGTTCTTGATCTGGCCAACTGTTGTGAAGGGTGTTTTCTTCACCAGGGAAAGAATTCTTCGGTCATCCACCACAGTTGTTTTCCGTGGTCTTCCAGGTCTTTTGGTGTTGCTGAGCTCACTGGTGCGTTCTTTCTTTTTAAGGATGTTCCAAACAGTTGATTTGGCCACACCTAATGTTTTTGCTATCTCTCTGATGGGTTTGTTTTGTTTTTTCAGCCTAATGATGGCTTGCTTCACTGATAGTGACAGCTCTTTGGATCTCATATTGAGAGTTGACAGCAACAGATTCCAAATGCAAATAGCACACTTGAAATGAACTCTGGACCATTTATCTGCTCCTTGTAAATGGGATAATGAGGGAATAACACACACCTGGCCATGGAACAGCTGAGCAGCCAATTGCCCCATTACTTTTGGTCCCTTAAAAAGTGGGAGGCACATATACAAACTGTTGTAATTCCTACATCGTCCACCTGATTTTGATGTAAATACCCTCAAATTAAAGCTGAAAGTCTGCAGTTATCTTGTTCATTTCATTTCAAATCCATTGTGGTGGTGTATAGAACGAAAAAGATTAGAATTGTGTCGATGTCCCAATATTTATGGACCTGACTGTATATGCATGTATATGTTATATCATTTTTTTTAGTTAGGGGAAAAGTAATTTTTATTTATTGCATCATTTTAAGACAGACTTTTCAAATGTAAGTGTATTATTTTTACAAGTATATAACAAATAGTATGGTTTTAATGTCTTAAATAAAAAGTCTCAGTGCTTTGTTTACATACAGTATATGCTGTACATGTCAAATTACCACATACTATATGAGATAAATGATTTTCAAGTAATTACTATGAAAGGTTTCTGCTATGTACTTTTATAGGTATATATCTAGTGTGTAATATTTTTATCCACATGACGTGTCTTTTTTATCACAATGCATTGAGCTGGTAACTGTAGAGTATTGCAGGTCCTTTCATGTGATATGTTTTATCCCTGAAGATGTTCATGTTTAAAAAAAGAATCAGATACGTTCCTACTAACGTTCACCTGTAGAGGTCATTTTGAAATTGGAATGTATATTGTGTAGCTGCTTTGATGAAGATGTGGAGCTCACATAGGGAAATAAGGAGGAAGTGCTGTCAGGTCACATCCATCTTGTATCATCATTGCTACTCCATTAGGGTTTCCAGCTAGATAAAAGGACAGTTCATAGTTCACTGAAGGCCCAGAGAAAGTATCAAAGCTCATTGTCACCACAATTCAACTACCTTTACATGTTACTAAATAGAGAAATGAGCTCTGGATTGATGGTTCTTGATTAAGCCAGTAACCTTGGGCACAGATCCTGGAGTTCAAAAAGGCTGGCGCAGGCAATTTTTTGCAAAAGTTTCTCTCATGCTCTCTAAAAGTGGTGAATAATGCACCAAATTCATTTGCCTGTTTAGAACTTGTACTTGAATTTGGCTCATGCTGCGCCACTTTTAGAATGCATGTTTGACACTTTAGCAAAATCTGTCTCAAAGAGAGTTGGTCTTAATTAGCTCCATGTTTACATTTTTGTTCAATCAGTGCAACACAATGTAAAAGTGGCGAGTTCAATGTTATTATTATTATTATTATACGAGATTTATATAGCGCCAACAGTTTACTCAGCGCTTTACAATGTATAAGGGGGACAACACAATTACAGTACAATACAAAAGGTACAGGAGGGCCCTGCTCGTAGAGCTTACATTCTAAAAGGGAGGGGGTGGTGGTACAAAAGGTAATAGCTGCAAAGAATGATTTGATGGGGGTGGATCAATCAATGTAACCCAATGTAAAAAAGTGGCACATTTTAAAACTCAGGAATTTGGCACAATACATTAACAAAAATCGAAAAATGCCAGAAAAGTGTTGCAGAAGTTTTATTGAATTCCCCTCAATGTGTATATACATGAAAATCAAGTAAAATGATCAGAAACGTGATAACAACTATTAAAAGTGTAATGTACATTGATCACAAACCAGTGCAATTCAAAATGGTCATGCAATATGTATCGGTGCCCGCTGCGTGTAGTAGTTCCACACGACACCCTGCTTGGCCAGTCATTCACTTCAGACACACTTTGCCAGTCAATGAACAGTCCTTTAGCTTGTTTTTGTTATTTTTATTTAGGGGATTAAACTTGGATGGGGAAAAGGGACATGGGATGCCCAAATAATGAATCTTGCTTGTTTGAACATAGATGGTTGAATCTATTTGAACAGTCTCTAAAGCTCCACACTCCTCCAGCACACTACTTGAGATCACTTTGCTATTGTACAATCCTAGATTCCTGTCACCGTCAGCACATAGTTAGGCCTCACTCTGAATAAGTCCCAACAGTTCACTAACAGCCATTTGCTAGCAGGGGTCTGCAGTCCCCTATGGTGTAGCAACCAATAGCGATGAAAAAGGATGTTTGTGCTGACTGAAACTTGGTGGACTACTGATCCCAGAAAGTCAGGTGCAAATCCTGCCAACCCTCCTGGCTGCAGCAACTTGAATTCAACAACACCACAGTCTCTCCCTCTGGCTTCACATTCAATCCTGGCATGTCCCTCCTAGAGCTTCTCATTTTGCTTCTCACTCACCAACCCCGGAATGGAACCCTCCTGAATGACTTTCCTGGCAGTGCTCCCCACTGTCCTCTTCCTGCTCCTGTTCCAGGACACCTCTCAATGACTGTGTAGTGAGAGGCTCCCTCCCAGCTCCCGAGCACTAGGCCCGAGGTCATCCCCCAAAAAGGGGGTTCCCTCAAGGCGGTCTAACACTCCATCACTCAGTTCTTCCACTTGACAACTCCTCCCACAACAGGCTGACCATGAGTATATATAGGAGGCCTGCCCCCTGCCAATCCTAGTTGGGGATTGGTCAGGGCTCCCAAATACACCCCATGTCACTCCAGCCCTCTGCCCTGCTTCTCTTCCAGAACCCTCTGAAATCAAAGGAGGCACCATAGAGAGGAAGTACATGTCAGTCACCTGCTGCTACACTAACCACTCCCCAGCCCCCAGATCAAAAACAAACAGGCCTAGCTCACAGCTAGGCCTGCCTAAATTTACCTGCACTGGCTGTAACAAAAAAACCATACTACTCTAGCAACTTACCTACCTAAGGTAGAGGGTGCTACAAATAGAAAAAAATACTTTGAACATTAATCACAAGGTCAATTTGCATTAGATATATTGCTGCATTTGCTGGCTCTTCATTTTCAGTAGTTTAATCAAATCTAATGCTTGAAGAAAGATTCTCAAAAACAAATCCTCCCTGCAAAAGATTACACTAAATTTTTTGGATGCAGAATTTTCAGCATCCAGCACTTCAGGTGTTGTGTATGTCTGCTCTATAGTTTAATCTGCTGGGCCCTATATCACTACAGGAACTTCAGTACACAGCAGGAAACCAGGCATCCAACACATCTGAAAATATTTGACTTAGCTGGTTATCAATTTGGTCAAGATGAACAAACCCAAAGTGGGTGAACTGCAAATGCAAGTATGCTGCTCCCCCAACAAAAAATGCATAAACTGTGCAGAGATACCAACAATAAAGACCCAGCTATATTGCACTGGGAGGCAGGTTGGCAATGTAGAACGTTTAATTATACACAAAAGTGTGTTGTTGACAGTGAACAACTCCAGGTGTGGGTAGCTGTGTATGAGAAAAGAGGAAGGAAAAGGCCTTCCAGGAGGGTCACAGTAATTGGACACTACTGTTGATTGGATTATATTTTAATATAGAAAAAACACACCATAATATCAAATATCACAAAAATACCAAAATAGCGATCTATTACCTTCCAAGATAATTAAAAAGACAATGTTGTCTTTAAAAAGAAGGAGGGATTGCAGCTGCACACATCCAATAAATTAGACATACAAACAGCTCCAAGGATAGGAATTAGTTGAAATATTGGTTTACAATAAACTGCATATACTACTGTCCTATTTCCTATTTGAATAGTAAATTGTAGCTATCCCATAAAAGGTATATAGCTGTTAACTGACTGAAATGTAGATGCATATATTTAAGCAAGTAGGTATTGTATGGGCCATTCTATGTCTTTAATCCAAATTGACAGTCCAGAGTTCATCTGAGATACTTGAGACCAGGGGCACTCATTTACCTACAGGAGGCAAAAAGTGGCTTTATGATGCAGGCTACAGTGTCCGTTAAGTAAGGCTGCAGGTCTAAAGATTTCTTAGGTGATATACTCATTTAGAGGTTCACTGATCCATCTGATGTAGGATGGGGAGGGAGGAAAACAGCAGGAGGAGTTAAAGTTGTCAGTTCTCAGCTAATCAGTAGGCTCAATTGAATAGTAGCTTTAGAAGATACTCTCACCCGTACAAGTGTCTCTTTGTACCTCTACCCATCCCTTCTGGTCCAAACTCCACTCTTGAAGTTACCGGGTTGAAGCTTGAAGTGTCTTCTATCCAAAATGGGGTAATTTGTGGGGGTTTTGTGCTATCTTGACGTTTCAGGGCCTCCGAAACTGTGATAGGTAGTGAGGAAGTGAAATCACCATTCTACGCCCTTAGAAAGCCTGAAGGTTTTGATTTTCGGGGTCCTGTACACAGCTAGGTTCCCAAAAGTCTCACACATGTGGTATCCCTGTACTCAGGAGAAGCAGCAGAATGTATTTTGGGGTGTAATTTCACATATGCCCATGGCATGTTTGAGCAATAGATCATTTAGTAACAACTTTGTGCTAAAAAAAAAAAAAAATTGTCATTTTCCTGCAACTTGTGGCAAAATATAAAATATTTCATGGACTCAACATGCCTCTCATAAAATAGCTTGGGGTGTCTACTTTCCAAAATAGGGTCATTTGGGGGGTTTTGCTATCTTGGCATTTTATGGCCTTCAAAACGGTGATAGGTAATGAGGAGTGAAATCAAAATTGTACACCCTTAGAAATCCTGAATGCGGTGATTGGTTTTCAGGGTCCTGTACGCGAGTAGGCTCCCAAAAAGTCTAACACATGGGGTATCCCCGTACTCAGGAGAAGCAGCAGAATGTATTTTGAGGTGTAATTCCACATATAACCATGCCATGTTTGAACAATATATCATTTAGTGACAACTTGTGAAAAAAAAAAGGGGGGAATTTTCCCGAAACTTGTGGCAAAATATAAAATATTCCATGGACTCAACATGCCTATCAGCAAATAGCTTGGTGTGTCTACTTTCCAAAAAGGGGTCATTTGGGGGGGTTTTGAACTGTCCTGGCATTTTATGCACAACATTTATGTCGTGTACACATGACCGGACTTTTCAACAGCAAAGGTCCGACGGAACAAATCCGTCGGACAATTCGATCGTGTGTGGGCTTCATCGGACCTTTGCTGTCGAAAAATCTTTAGAAATAGAACATGTTTCAAATCTTTCCGCCTGACCCAGTTCCTATCGAGAAATCTGCTCATCTGTATGCTGGTCCGACGGACAAAAAACGACACATGCTCTGAAGCAAGTACGAGACGGAAGCGCTCGGTCTGGTAAAACTAGTGCTCGTATTGGAGCTAGCACATTCCTCACGCTGCAAATTCTGTGATTGTTTAATGCAGCGCATTATTGTCTTCTTTATAATACTAGAAGAACAAAGTTGTTTTGCTGCTCATATTCGCACAGAGTTCTCACAAACAGATTTCTGGATTATTTCTCTTGATCTCATGAATGATATTGTATTTTTTAAAAACCCGATCTCCATAATAATGTTTACAAATTTATTTTTTGTCATCTTTTTATTATTTTTTATTTCATCAAGATCTTTTTTTAATCAAAAAATTATTTTCTAGTGATCTCCATATGTTACCACAATAACATTAATAATGTTTTATTTTTTTGTGTGTCAAGTTACCACAATAACATTATTAATGTTTTATTTTTTTGTTTTTTTTTGAACCTCAAGGAGGTTGGTGTTCCTTGTTAATTTGACATTGTCTTTTAGAAATGTATTTGAATAAAAACACATAGGCAAGTATTTTCAGAAAATTAAATATCCATTTATTCTGGTTAACAAAATAAAAATGAAGGCAACGCTGGAGAAGCTTTTGGTATTTGTGAAGCCTTTTGGCTCCAGGGCACACATCAAGTCTGTGGAAAAGAAAATTGAGGAGTCCATATAATAGGGAGCACAATCTGGTCCAGGAATCCCAGAGATCAAGACCAGCAGCAGATGACATATATGTCCCCAGGCTGTGGTACTACACCAGCCTTCATATTCTGTCAGACCAGACTCAACCCAGGTCATCACTTTCTTCTCTTCATTGCAGCCTTCCCTCCACGCTGCCCTGCAGCCTTCCCTGGAGACTGTGGCTCTGGTGGTGGACTTGTGGCAGGAGGAGGAGGAGGAGGGGCTTGCTCATATATTTGGCTGTTGGCAGGTAACTCACCCCTCAGCCCCTTGTGAAGGGCATCACAAATAACTCTTTCACAGAGGAAGTGTTGGCCTTTCTCCAATTCGAGCAACCTGCTGGCTATATAGCAGCCATAGGCCTCTTCAGCTTCGGGGGGGGCTCCTGAGGACATTTGTAGCTTCTCTAATGAGGCGCAGTGATGCCTCCTCTGTCACCGTCCCCTTCCTGGGCCTTTTTGTATGAAGGCGGAGGGGAGGCACCTACGATTGGGTGAGGCTCCTACTGGGCCCGGCCACCTCCTGGCTGACACTGGGCCTGCCCACCTCCTGGCTTTCACTGGGCCCGCCCACCTCCTGGCTGTCACTGAGCCTGGCCTCCTCCTGCCTGCCACTTTCCAGACCCTCATCCTGGCTGAGCTCATCCTGTGTATAAAAAAGGGACATAGTTTTAGTTTTTGGTTCATCAATCACACACAATTTTCAGCTCATGACTTGCAAATACTATGTTAATACATATAAAAGAGTATCATTCTGACCCCAGCATTTTTTCAAGCTGGTGACAAACATTTTTGGCCACTACTGTCAATTGATATGTATATTTCATTTTTTGGATAAAATCCTTAATAGTTAATCAATTATAACATCTAGTTAACATCACTAATATTAGGACACTAAATATGTCTAAAAATAATATACCTGGCTCCAGCTGGGCGCATCTGCTTCTTCCAGGATGGAAGGCCCAGGTTGTTTCTTTGTCAGCCTCTGCTGGGGTGGAGGGAAGGGTGGACGGAAGGCTGCAGGGAAGGGTAGAGGGAAGGGTCAAAAGAGATTCCCTGGCTTCAGTCTGGTCGTCAAGAAAACGCAGTTTTTCGAAGTACCACAGCCTGGGTACATACACATCATCTGCTGATGCTCCTGATCTCAGGGAAGCCTGGATCTTGTTATGCTCCCTCCTATACATATTCCTAAATATCCCAATTTTACGTTCCAAAATCTTCATGGTTGCTTCTGGGATCAAAGTCTGCACAAATGCCAGAAGTCTCTCCAGCGTTTCCTTCCTTACTGGTGTATTGTAATATGCACTGTGTTTGATCTCCCACAGATTCCTCATCTCCCTGTACTTGTCAATAAATTGGGACATGAATTCAGGGTCCTTAAACTTATTATTCATTTTTTCTATAAGACAATACACAAGACAAAAACACTAATGTTAGCCTAAACTCTCATAATCTTATCTCAACATAGGCCTCAATCTTTAAGCAGTATAGGCCACTGATGTTCCAAATTTAATAAAATTTACCTTCGTTTTGGACGCTCGCAACTTCAGTTCTTTTTTCCTCCGCGCATAGAACATACGTACGACATATGCGTGTTAGCTTTATATACACTGCACATGCGTGAAACTCCGCCTGCGCCGCCCGCCCCTGACATTCTTTTTTACAAATATTCCCCTTCTCTACTCACAGAACGTACGTACGGCACATTCGTGTTAGCTTTATATACACTGCGCATGCGTGAAACTCCGCCTGCGTCACCCGCCCCTGTCGTTCTTTTTCACGAATATTCCCCGCCCCTTTTCTCTACGGTGCGCAGTTAGGAGCAACATGGTGGAGACACAGCAGGTGTTTGGAAATTATTCCAGCAGCTAGGTAAGCCAGGAGCCCGAAACGTCCCGATCCAGGTAGAAGAGATTTAAGGCCTCCAATATGGCTTTTGAAGAAATGGTGGAGATGGTGTACATCTTGCAGAGGAACGATTCTGATGGGAAGCATGGACCGTACACCCAGCTGAATTTGCGCAAGGCCAAAATCATGTCAAAAGTTGTGAAGACTCTGCTGCAAAATTTTGGGGTACGCCGCTCCAAAGACCAATTAAGGAAACGCTGGTCCGACCTTAAAGGGAGCCGGATCAGTACAGAAGAATAAAGAAAGTGCTTCTAAAAAGTAAGTACTTGTCGTGTGTTCCTATTCTGATTATTAACTTGCATGCTGCTCCATGTGCTTTTCTTTACTGTTGCACAGTTTTAAATGGCTACTTTCATGTTCGTGGACACCGTATTCGTTCGTAGGAAACATCGTTAGTAGGAAACATCATTCGAAGGAAACATCGTTTGACAATATATATAATGTATTTAATTGATACAGGGTTTTAACTACATTTTTGGTCTTGCTAATTTGTCTTATTAAAAGAAGTTTAGGACATTGTTGTCTAGATGTCTTTGAAACTTGAATGAATTGCAAACTTGATTCAGTGGAATGTAAGGAGAGGACACTCAGCAGCTGTTTACACATCTGGACTCAGGAGCACTAGTGTGGGACACCAGAGCACATCAAGAACACGATCGATGTTTTGGGGAGAATTTAAACACCTTTTTCCCTAAAACGTCATTAATCATGTTCTTCATTTCCTTTTTAGATGCCCACATTCTGTAATTTTAAGTTTTTTAAATTTTAAAAGCCAAATTCTGAAGATGCACACGGTGTGTCAACATGTGCTATCTGCCATCAGGGGGTCTCAATGTACACGTTTTGTGGGTGCCACCCCTCCCTCATAACGCTAGTAGGTGAGAGGAAGGGATTGCACCCACAAAACACGTCCATTGATCCCCCGTGATGGGAGATAGCACATGTTGACATTACCCATTTGGAATCCCAATTTGTGTGCATCTTCAAAATTTGGCTTTTACAGGGGTGATATCACCCCATCTGATTTAGGGCAATATCAAGACATTTTTGACACTATAATGTCTGATATTGCCTTCATTTTCTAGATGTTGAACTTTGTAAGTTCCAGAGTTGTGTGCATGTTATGTTTTAAAACATGCCTGTTTGTAAAAAAAAAAAATAGGTTTTTCAAAAAAAAAAATTATATTGTTAAAAAAAGAAATATATATTAAAAAAAAAATTATAAACTGTTATCAAAATTTGGCTGCACACAGAACACACAGCCCAAAAATACAACATTCGTGTACATTGGCAAATTGTCACTTGACATTCCACAAAACCGATAATAACTAAAGCCTCTGTAAATCTTACTTTCACGTTTTTACTAAATTACAACAGCCGCGACACGCAAGAGGGCTGTCGCGCTAGGTTTCAAACATGTTATTACATACAAACATTGAAAAGAGACAAACATTTAGATACAAATGCGGGGGGAGATATTTCATAGTTCCCAAAAACTAAAATGAAAAAAAAATTAAAACGACCAGATGGAATGCTGCCTTCACTCTTTTAGCGATAGAAAAAGAATACAAATTGAAAAGCACGGGAAAATTTCAAAAACTTTGCATGGACCAGCCACACAAAGTTCAAAAACAGGCCTGTATATTTTTAATCACACAAACGTGTACTACGCATCCATCAACTCACTCAACATTACAGATTTCTGAAGCCGCAGTCGCGCTACATCAACTCCAGAGGGATACCCAAAATAGTATCCTTGGACCACCTATGTCAATCTTTCTGGGTTTTAATAGCCTTTTCCTCAGAAATAGACTCCATGCTCTTGTGCATCCGTTTGACTGTGGGAAGCCTCGCATTCCTTCCCTTGCACGGACTGCCATTGCCCATGGCGATTCGAATCGGCTTATTGTCTTACCCCTGCGTCCAGGGAAAACCCTTGCACCCATTTCGGAAACCACCGCCCGGTGTCTTCTTACATGGTGGATTGACGGACTACAACCACTATTAGTCACTCAATTAGAAACACTAAAACGAGGCATCAACTCTATGGCTTGTTGTCCCAACACTTTTGGCACAGAACTACAGAGTGCCACTGTTTTAACAACCAAACTATTAACTATGCCAAATGATTCGCCAACAACCACAGATCAACCCCTGAATTATGTCTCTACCCCTCACAGTGTATGCATACACAAGCGCATTGCGCTGTACGACCGTACACTGCGTCACCAGACGAATCTACACAGAGCACTTTTGCCTGCTTCTTTTACAAAACACTGCGGCTTCTCTCTGTACCTCGATAACATGGTATAAAGTATAAAACTAAAAAGACAGCTGGGAGATATTTAAAACACTTTCAAACGCCAGTATTTTCCCATTGTCCTTCGAAGCACAAATCTTATTTGCTTGTGTGATACCCCAAGCTCCCCCCCCCCAACTTCCTGTGGGTACATAAAATGCTGAGAAACATTTCCTGTTGCATGCCCAGCTCTAAAACCCCTCAAACTGGTTCATTTACATATCAATGTACAGGAAAAGGGAGGGGAGGGTAAGCCTAGTTTTAAATATATTGCAGGCTATACAATACAACCCTCAGCTAAAGACACAAAAACGCAAAACAAATACAAATTAAACACAATTCACTTAAAAGGAAAACAAAATGGTGCCTAGAAGCCAGATGGTAGCTTATAGCACATGGCTTTGCACACACAAAGGAGTCCAGAAACAAGATGGCGGCTTATACCACATGGCTTTGCACACACAAAGGAATACAAAATGGAGTCTAGAAACAAGATGGCAGCTTATACCACATGGCTTTGCACACACAAAGGAAAATTGGAGCAGCTTCCCCTGTAGGAAAGCCCACAGGTCTTCAAAATGGCCGCTGATCCACATGGTGACTACAACAAAAGCCAGACCACAACAAAATGGCGCATTTTCCCACCAAAACTAAAAATTTCTCCCCACAAAATTATACATTTGAGATACTAAATGAACACTTAGACAAACATTTAAAAAAGTGTTAGAGTTACGAAAAAGCACAACATAGGAACACATGCTATCCAATGAAACAACCAAGCCACATAACCCACAATTACACAGCTGAAACATACCCTCTCTTCTCAAACTCAGTTCACATCAGCTTTCACAGGAACAAGACATTGAGAAATACAGACAGTGAATGCTTACATGTTCTTTTCATCTCAAAACAAAACCTTTCTATTGTCCACAGGGAGCAGCCAACTTTTCACCATTGTAAAATGCTTGTCCCCCTCTTCCCCAGGCCGCATGCCCACTTGAAAATGCAGCAGCCATCTTCAAACTAAAAGCGTTCCGATACAACTATCAAAGTCCACTAACCATCTGTGTCTTGAGACAATTAAACACTCTACAAAACTCATGTAATCTACTTGTCCCATACATAAGTAATAATTACAATTCATCCATTTCTCACATGCATTACAAACTTGTTACACAGCATCAGTCACACCCACATTGCAGACTGCAAATAATCCCAATTCATACATTTCTATTTCTCATATACTTATTACACAACATACAGTTACTTACACAGCACACAGTCTCCTTACACAAACATTCGAGATACAAATCACACACACACAGGCACACACTAGGCATACGATCAAACTTCCAGCATTATTTCAAAAGACGAAAAATTAGTTCTTTTCGCAAAGCAGACCCTCCCCAACACATCTTAATGATCCGATTGTGAAGGAGGTTCTGTTCACTCCTACGAATCTGGCTCGCCATTCTGTTACCGAAATTTGGCTGCACACAGAACACACAGCCAAATCTCCTGTTTCTAATAATAATAACAATTTTGTCTAATGATTTAAATGCATCTCACCTTCTGATCGTATGCCATCCTCTGCCGTAGCACATCCTCTGGTGTGTGCCCCATTACCCACAAAAAGACATCAACTCCTTCTTACATTCTCATCCCAGCAAGACTGTCAGGGAAATGGCCAAAGGAGAACTGGCACCAACAGCAGGAGAAGGACTTTAGGATCCAGCATCTCTGTCAGGAGAAGGGCTCTAGGACCCAGTATCTCTACCAGCAGGTCACATGGGCCTATATAAGGAAGTCTGCTGGTGTCTGCGGTTGCCGGTTTGTCAGTCTTCCTTTGTTCCTGAGCCTCTGTGCAAATTACTGTTTGGATTCCTGTTGTGACCCGGCTTGTTTCTGACCTGTCTGATCTGCTCTCCTGGTTTGACCCCCTGGCTTGCTTTACCGACTTGTCTTCTCCTGTACCTGATCCCGGCTTGTATAACGGACTTTGCTACAGTTACCTGTTCCTGCCTGCTTCCTGATACTAGACCTTTGGCTTGTCCCCGTTTCTGCAACCTGCCTCCTCCTCTTGCTGGATTTACTGTGTTTGACCCCTGGCCTGGCTTTCACTACTGTTCCGTGTGCACAACTTGCCAAGTATTACCGAGGATTCTTATAGACTTTAGCCCAGCTGTGTTTCCTGTACCACCGGGTGCCAATCAGCTCTTCTCTCCGGAATCCATCTGGCAACCTGTGCTTCTATGGACACTTCACCCTCTGTACCCAACTTCAGGGGTGTACTGCACTCAGCCGCAAGGGGAGCCCTCTCGGCATTTCGGCCTCCAACCAGGTACGTGACAGTACAAACCAGCCATGGCAGAGGCCGACGGAGGTGCTTCCCCGCTCAAGATGATGTGTCAACAAGTCACCACCCTTACTCAAGCCGTTCAGAAGCTCCAGGATGGCTACAGCATTTGCCTATTGCTCCAGCCTTGGTGGACTCCAGTTCTTCCTCCTCTAGCATGGCTCCAGTGTCCTTGCCTCCTCCTGAACCACGGCTACCCACACCCGAACGATTCTCCGGTGACCGTAAAAAGTTCAGGGCCTTCAAGAATGCCTGCCTACTGTACCTGGCCCTCCAACCTAAAACTTTTGCTTCTAAGTTTGTGAAAGTAGGATTCACTATTTCTTTATTATCTGAGGAACCCCAAGCCTGGGCTCATAACCTGTTGGAACAAAAAGACTCTGCTTTGAATACTATGGACACTTTCTTTGAGGCCATGACTCTGTTGTACGATGACCCCCAGCATGCGACCTCCGCTGAATCTGCCTTAGTTTCCCTACGGCAAGAAAATTGCCCAGTGAAAGATTATACCGTGGATTTCCGCAGATGGTCCTCCGACACAACTTCCACATATCTCCAAGTCTCTGGATCCTGCCATTCTTACCTTGTTCTTCACATCTCCTTACAAGTGGCAGAAAGGGAGATCCGGCTACAAGCAATCATTGATTCCAGGGCATGTAGTTGTTTTATGGACTTATCTCTGGCTAAAAAACTTGGTGTTCCACTCTGTAAAAAAAAGCAAAGACTTGAGGTTCTTTTGGCCGATGGTTCCCAGCCCAGTTCTGGACTTGTCACCCAGGAAACCATGCCCATCTTCACTACTACAGATACCGGTCATCAAGAATTTGTCTGCTTTGACGTCCTATGTTCCCCCATGTTTCCCATCATCCTGGGAATTCCATGGCTGCAGGCACATAACCCGCAAATCAACTGGGCCAAGAAGGAAATCTCACTTTCTTCAGCATATTGCCTGCAGCATTGCTTTACTCCCAGCTCCAGTAAGCCTGTTAGCTGTCTGGCGGTGCAACCTTCTCTCAGTATTTGCCAGCTTGTTCCTCCAGCTTGAGTTTATAGACATTTTCGACAAGAAAAAGGCTGATGTCCTCCCACCTCACCGGCCTTATGACTGTTCTATTGAACTGCTCCCGGTGGCCGAGATCCCGTTTGGACGAATCTTCCCCCTATCTGAAAACAAGCTCGAGACCCTACGAGTTTATATTCACGAGAACCTTGAAAAGGGGTTTATCCGACCCTCTTCTTCTCCTGCTGGGGCGGGTATATTCTTTGTGGAGAAAAAAGATGGTAAGTTGCGGCCATGTGTAGACTACAGAGAAATCAATAAGATCACTGTAAAGAACAGATACCCACTCCCTCTCGTTCCTGAACTCTTTCAAAGGTTCCGAACCGCCCGGATTTTCACTAAATTGGATCTGAGGGGCGCTTATAACCTTGTCCGCATACGCCAGGGTGATGAGTGGAAAACAGCTTTTCAGACGCGGTTCGGCCACTTCGAATACCTTGTGATGCCATTCGGGTTACGCAACGCCCCAGCCATGTTCCAGCATCTAGTGAACAACATTTTTTGGGAATTCCTTGATTACTTTATAATCGTATACCTCGATGATATCCTCATCTTCTCTGCCTCTTTGGAGCTTCATCGAATTCACATAAAAAAGGTCCTCTCAACCTTGAGAAAACATGGACTATATGTCAAGGCAGACAAATGTGATTTTGAAAAAACATCTATTCAATTCCTGGGTCTCATCATCTCCACAGAAGGAATTGCAATGGACCCAAAGAAGGTTTAAGCAATACTAGACAGGCCAGCTCCTTCGGATAAGAAAGGTGTTCAGCGCTTCGTGGGGTTCTCCAACTTCTACAGGAGGTTTGTGAAGGATTTCTCCACCACCATAGCACCCATCACTCAGTTGACACACCAGAAGGTCCGGTTCCAGTGGTCTCCAGAAGCCCAGACAGCCTTTGACAAATTAAAGAAGCTGTTCTCTTCCGCACCAATCCTACAGCACCCAGATCCGACCCTGCCTTACATGTTGGAAGTGGATGCCTCTGAAGTAGCTACAGGGGCAATCCTGTCCCAACGGCAGGGATCTAAGGTTCTTCTTCACCCCATAGCCTTTTTCTCTCGAAAAATGAGCCCACCAGAGAGAAATTATGATGTGGGAGACAGAGAACTTCTGGCCATTAAATCTGCCTTAGAAGAATGCAGGTACTTATTGGAGGGTGCCGCTCATCCCATTATGATTTTTACAGACCATAAGAACCTGGAGTACCTCAGGACAGCCAAACATTTAAGACCCCGGCAAGCCCGCTGGGCTCTGTTCTTCTCCAGGTTCAATTTCCATCTTACATATCGGCCAGGTTCCAAGAATAGGAAGGCGGATGCACTCTCCCGAATGTTTCCGGACACCCCTAAAACGACAGAGCCAAGTACGATCCTATCCACCCAGAATTGTTTGCTTATCCAACCTGACTTAAAGACCTTAATCAAGCAAGCCTCAACCCAGTGCTCTGGATCAGAAGTGTCCTCACTGAGAAACCAAGATGGATTTCTGTGGCACCAGGATAAAATTTTTGTTACCCAGCCAGTCAGACTCCAAGTTCTAAAAATGTCACATGACCATAAACTTGCCGGGCATTTTGGAATACGAAGAACCACTGAACTTGTTCAGCGCTCATTTTGGTGGGCCAGCCTAAGACAGGACTGCAGAAAGTATGTGAACTCTTGCACCATTTGCCAGTGCAACAAGGGTTCCTATGCCAAGCCATGGGGACTTTTGAGGCCATTACCCATTCCTGAACAACCCTGGAAAGCAATATCCATGGACTTTATAGTAGACCTGCCCCCCTCTGGGGGATGCACCACCATCATGGTGGTGGTAGACCGCCTTTCCAAAATGGCACACTTCCTTCCGATGATTGGCACACCCTCCGCTTCGGACACAGCAAACATGTTCATTAGAGAGATTGCCAGATTACATGGATTACCGGATAGTATTGTCTCCAATAGAGGGGTACAGTTCACCTCCAAGTTCTGGAGGGATCTCTGCAAGTCTCTATCAATAGAAGGGTGTCTTACCTCAGCTTACCACCCTCAGAGCAATGGTCAAACAGAGAGGACTAACCAGACCTTAGAACAGTACCTTCGATGTTTCTATACTTGCTTACAGGATGACTGGATCTCCTTTCTTCCCTGTGCTGAGTTTGCATATAATAACTCTTTGCATGCAGCAATCAATCAGTCCCCTTTCTGGGCGAACTATGGATTCCATCCCTCCTTCCTTCAAAATACTATACCTGAAACATCTTCTCCCGCTGTCCAGGATGGATTAAGGTTCATTCAATCCAACTACAAGTTGCTTCAGGAGGCCATGCGAAAAGCCCAAGAGGACTATAAAAAGTTCCATAATAAAAGAAGAAGAGGGAATCCCGTCTTTAAGATTGGGGACAGGGTATGGATTTCTTCAGTAAACCTTAAGCTCTCATGTCCCTCCCGGAAGCTTGGACCCAAATTCATCGGTCCCTTTGAAATCAAAAGAGAGATAAATCCGGTGGCTTTCGAGCTGGCACTACCCAATACTTACAAGATCCATCCAGTGTTCCACATCTCCCTGCTTAAACCAGCTGTATCCAGTCCCTTCCCTGGAAGAGAAGAGCCACCACCACCTCCAGTCTTGGTAGAAGGGGAAACAGAATTTGAGGTCGAAGCCATTATGGATTGCCAGAGGAGGGGTAGGCAAGTCCAGTATCTAATCAAATGGAGGGGGTAACCTCCCAAAGACAATTCCTGGGAGCCTGCAAACAATGTGCATGCTCCTAGACTTGTGCGGGACTTTCACAGCAGACATCCCGAAGCATTGGCCCGTGGGGGCATCCGGAGGCTGCCCCTTGGGGGGGGCACTGTCAGGGAAATGGCCGTAGGAGAACTGGCACCAACAGCAGGAGAAGGACTTTAGGACCCAGCATCTCTGGCAGGGGAAGGGCTCTAGGACCCAGTATCTCTACCAGCAGGTCACATGGGCCTATATAAGGAAGTCTGCTGGTGTCTGCGGTTGCTGGTTTGTCAGTCTTCCTGTGTTCCTGAGCCTCTGTGCAAATTACTGTTTGGATTCCTGTTGTGACCCGGCTTGTTCCTGACCTGTCTGATCTGCTCTCCTGGTTTGACCCCCTGGCTTGCTTTACCGACTTGTCTTCTCCTGTACCTGATCCGAGCTTGTATAACGGACTTTGCTACAGTTACCTGTTCCTGCCTGCTTTCTGATACTAGACCTTTGGCTTGTCCCCGTTTCTGCAACCTGCCTCCTCCTCTTGCTGGATTTACTGTGTTTGACCCCTGGCCTGGCTTTCACTACTGTTCCTTGTGCACACCTTGCCAAGTATTAAGGATTCTTATAGACTTTAGCTGTGTTTCCTGTACCACCCGGTGCCCATCAGCTCTTCTCTCCAGAATCCATCTGGCAACCTGTGCTTCTCTGGGCACTACACCCTCTGTACCCAACTTCAGGGGTGTACTGCACTCAGCCGCAAGGGGAGCCCTCTCGGCATTTCTGCCTCCAACCAGGTACGTGACAAAGACTGAATGCCACAGCCCTTAGTCTGCCTCTTTTATTCAAAGACAACAAAAGCAATCACAAACAGGAAGCCCTGGCCCCAACAGCCAATCGTTTCCTTCACAGGATATGACCAAACAAGGATATGATCTCACAGGATATGACCAAACAAGGATATGACCATATAAGGATTTAACAACACAACAAAATACAACCAAATGACGATGACCACAGTTCCTCATGGATGGGAGATTATCTGCAGGTGTACGTCATGGCACCCCAAATATGTTGATCAGGCATACCGGGGTGACAAGAGCAAACAACCGCTAAACCGATAATGTCTTTGCAGAGTGAACACACCCCCACCAGACAATTGTTCTGTGCATTGCACAGGGGCCCTTTGCTGGCGGACATGTTTTCTCTCCGCAAACACCTCTCTCCAAACACCAGGAAGTTTTCCACTACGTAACAGGTCTCAACCAGCATCAGTCTGCCCCAGTCATCTCTTTAGAGCGGGCTGCGAGAGAACAGACACTGGGAGACTCTTATGACAATACATTAATATAAAATTTTCCACAACATAAACGCACATGTGAATGTGCACAGATTAAAAAGTTTGCTAATCAACAATGTGTGGCTTCTTCTTTCAATGCTCAATACCAGTTTTGTAAGTAATTTTGTGTTTACAATGACAATAGGGCTTATTTACTAAAGGAAAATCCACTTGGCACTACAAGTGCACTAGGAGAACCTAGGAAAGAGCCAAAAAGAAAAGCAAGCAATAAATACATTTCGAGATTTTATCTGATCATTGAAATTGTGAAAAAGCCTTCGCGCTACTAAATGTGCTGTAACAAACTAATAAAAATTAAACATCAAAGGTGAATCATAAACGATGAAGTATATAAAGTGCATAAGGGTGCAATGTATTTAAATAAATCACAGCTGTCTGCAGCAGAACCTAAAGTGTATCACAATTCACTCAAAATTCAAAGTAAAAGCTTAAAGTGATCCCGCGCTACAGCAAAAGCACAAACAAATTTAAACCTATAAATGACCCTGCAGTGTCTAAAAGTGAACAAATAATATTTCTCTTAAATTGTAAAAATTTAAATAAACAAATGAATCCAAAGGCATGAAGAGTAATACTCGTCTCTTAAAAAGATCTTTAAAAAATATATAATAAAGTGCGTTAGTAACAAGTGTCTGTGCAGGAAAATCATACAAAGAAGGTCCAGAAAAAACAGTGGGCACGGAGAGGTATAAATCCAAAAATGAGCTCACAGAGCCCTCACCTTCATAACTTGAAAAATCAGCATGTAATGGACAGGGATCCGTTGTGTAGTTACCACTTCAGCCACCAGGGGGCCCTCTGTTCCACTGTATGCACGGCCACCCGAAGTGTCAATCTAGGCCCATAGTAAAGGAGTAATCCTATTGTGCCGATATCCACCACTAGAGGGTCCTCTACATCACCAAAAGGGTGACCTCAAATAAACATCTCATCCGAGTCCTCATCCGACCTCGTCACCTCCGCTCAAGGGGGGGGGGCGGGGGGAGAATGAGGATGAGAGAGGGTGGGTAGAGGTAGGAGAGAGAAGAAATTCCAAATAGTGTAGTATGTTAAATCAAAACAAGGTTTAATTTAATATAGTAGTTGGACTCTTACAATAAAAAAGTTAAAACAAGCATGAATCATCACACGAGGCGTCCGAACGCCACTCTTACGTCACTTCTGGTGCACTTTCAACCTACGGCCACTCCCTACGCGTTACGTCATCACGTGATGAAGTCACTTGCTATTGAACTTCCGTTTTAAAGTCTCGTCGGACCTGGTGTACGTCACTGCGTTCTAGACGGTCAGACTTTGGTGTGATCGTGTGTAGGCAAGTCCGTTTCAGCGGAACTCCGTCGGAACTCCGTCAAAAAGTCCTTTGGGGTCGAGTCCAACGAAAAGTCCGCTTGTGTGTACACGGCATTAGAAGCTTATGTCACACATCACCCACTCTTCTAACCACTTGAAGACAAAGCCCTTTCTGACACTTTTTGTTTACATGAAAAAATATTATTTTTTAGCAAGAAAATTACTTTGAACCCCCAAACATTATATATTTTTTTTAAAGCAAAGGCCCTAACAGATTAAAATGGTGGGTATTTTTTTTCACACAGTATTTGCGCAGTGATTTTTCAAACACAATTTTTTTGAAAAAACACACTTTTTTTAATTTTACTGCACTAAAACACACTATATTGCCCAAATGTTTGATGAAATAAAAAAGATGATCTTATGCCGAGTACATGGATACCAAACATGACATGCTTTAAAATTGCACACAAACGTGCAGCGGCGATAAACTACATACATTTTTAAAAGCCTTTACAGGTTACTATTTTAGATTTACAGAGGAGATCTACTGCTAAAATTACTGCCCTCAATTGCTGTTTAGATATGACACTAGACCGATGCTTGCGTTCGCTTTTGCACATGAGCACGGGGGAACAGGGGTGCTTTTTTAATCAAATCAAATGGTATTTCCATATACCTGACAAGACCAGCTAGGTATAATCATAGCAATTACCACACTCACAAGACCTTCTCAGTACTGAGGAGATAGCTTCTTGGTGAACACAAGAAGAGATGATGCAGAGTCTAAACGATCAAAGCTATCTGATTTAATTCTGGGAGGGTATACAATTTATATACGTTATCATTAACCAATCATTGCATGGAACATGGGAGTGATTTAATACAGGGGTGTACATTTCATATCATTACATATCATTACATATCATTAATACTCAAATGCCCAACCCCTTAAACATGGCTGACATAGCAACTACAGTAACCATGCCATCTGCTTCCATGACTCATAGTCATGCCTTTGGTTTTCCCCTTTACAGAGAAAAATGTCCCAGACACCACACAAGCTTTATATAGAAAGCTTTATTTAACAAGGGGACCCCCAAATCCCGCCCCCCCTGTGTGAAATGCTAATGAGGTACAAATGTACCCCTACCATTTCACAAAAAAGTATCAAAAAAATTAAAAAAGACAAGAGACGGTTTTTGACAATTCCTTTATTAATGTCTTCTTCTTTTCCCGCTTCTTCTTCCATCTTCTTCTGGTCTTCATTCGGTTTTCTTCCTCCATCTTGTTCTCAAGCAAAGAAAGTGTTTCCATCGCTCAGGCTGACACTGACCCAGGTGTAAGTGGAAGTTTTCAGAGCAGAAGAGCTCCAGGTGCTGGCTGAATGCTAGGCAAAGCAGGCTTGAATGGAGGAGAAGATTTGGACGCCGCACACCGGATGTAGTCAAAAAACTTCACTTTATTGAAAAAATGGGATCATCAAAATAACAAGACTGTCATGCATAAAGTACAGGTAAGCTGACGCGTTTCGCACTCAGGACTGAGTGCTTACTCATAGCTAACAGATATTAAAAAGACAAACTCTTATATAGCTCAATGGGGTATCACATGATTGCCCAATTAGATGGTCATTGAGTCTCAGCTGGAAGCCGATTTAATGAGGTCTCGGCATCTGCTGGCTATTTGGTGTGTTGACTGATTGAAAAATGTTTTCAAAACCGTGACATGTAAATAGATGACAAAGAATGTGAAAAAAGATGTGTATATGTACATGTGTAGGCAAAAAATATATATGCGTGTATATATATATATATGGTGAATCCTATCAATAAACGTGTATATAATAATGAATATACTTCTATAACGTGTATATATAAAAGGTGATAAGTATCAAAAAAAGTTCACTCTTCACATTTACTTTGCACGTTGTCTGAATATTTTTATCAATATATTTTCTCTTTTTTTAATGAGAAATATTTTTTACACATTTTTTCCTTTCACCTAATAGTAATCCTTTTTTTGATACTTATCACCTTTTATATATACACGTTATAGAAGTATATTCATTATTATATACACGTTTATTGATAGGATTCACCATATATATATACACGCATATATATTTTTTGCCTACACATGTACATATACACATCTTTTTTCACATTCTTTGTCATTTATTTACATGTCACGGTTTTGAAAACATTTCATAATCAGTCAACACACCAAATAGCCAGCAGATGCCGAGACCTCATTAAATCGGCTTCCAGCTGAGACTCAATGACCATCTAATTGGGCAATCATGTGATACCCCATTGAGCTATATTAGAGTTTGTCTTTTTAATATTTGTTAGCTATGAGTAAGCACTCAGTCCTGAGTGCGAAACGCGTCAGCTTACCTGTACTTTCTGCATGACAGTCTTGTTATTTTGATGATCCCATTTTTTCAATAAAGTGAAGTTTTTTGACTACATCCGGTGTGCGGCATCCAAATCTTCTCCTCCATTCAAGCCTGCTCCATCTTGTTCTCCCCCCGCTTCTTCCTCTGCTTCTTCCTCCGATCCTCTGCTTCTTCCTTCGGTCTTCTCGTCTGCATCTTCCTCCGGCTTCTACGCCGCCCCCCTCTGAGGCACGGGGACTTCCCTATGGCTTTCCCTGTGGTGTCAGAGGGGGTGGGGTCACCTGTTACGTAACCCGGGTGACCCCACCCCCCTCTGACATCATGGGGAAAGCCATAGGGAAGTCTCCGTGAAGTCCCCGTGCGTCAGAGGGGGGCAGGGTCACCGGGTGGCCCTGCCCTCAGTTATATAAGAACTGTCAGAAGAACAGAAGCGTCACACGGCGGGAACCTATCATGGATGCAGATCGTCCGAAGAACTAATCGGGGAAGAAGAAGCCAGAGGAAGATGCAGACGAGAAGACCAAAGGAAAAAGCAGAGGATCGGAGGAAGAAGAGCAAGCAGCAGAGGAAGAAGCGGGGAAAGAACAAGATGGAGGAAGAAAACCGAATGAAGACCAGAAGAAGATGGAAGAAGAAGCGGGGAAAGAAGAAGACATTAATAAAGGAATTGTCAAAAACCATCTCTTGTCTTTTTTATCATTTTTGACACTTTTTTTGTGAAATGGTAAGGGTACATTTGTACCCCATTACCATTTCACTCAGGAGGGGGCCGGGATCTGGGGGTCCCCTTGTTAAAGGGGGCTTCCAGATTCCGATAAGCCCCCCGCCCACATACCCCCACAACCATCGGCAAGGGTTGTGGGGATGAAGCCCTTGTCCCCATCAACATGGGGACATCTCCCCCATGTTGAGGGCATGTGGCCTGGTACGGTTCAGGAGGGGGGACACTCTCTCGTCCCCCCTCTTTTCCTGCGGCCTGCCAGGTTGCATGCTCGGATAAGGGTCTGGTATGGATTTTTAGGGGGACCCCACACCATTTTTTAAAATAATTTTGGCGCGGGGTTCCCCTTAAAATCCACACCAGACCTGAAGAGTCTAGTATGGATTTTGAGGGGGACCCCACGCCATTTTTTTTTAATTTTGGCGCGTGGCTCCCCTTAATATCCATACCAGACCTGAAGGGCCTGGTATGGAATTTGGGGGGACCCCCAACCATTTTTTTTTAAATTTTGTTTCTGGGTTCCCCTTAACATTCATACCAGACCCAAAGGGCCTGGTAATGCACTGTGGGGGAATCCCAGGCCGTTTTTTTCAATGACTTTTTTGAGTATTGCAGAGACCCGACAATTCATTATAGGAGCCGGCGCTACTGCTAGTACTTTTAAATGACTTTTTTTCCTTTAGAAATGTCATTTTGCTCTTGGACTGTTGGAAACATGCGCCACTTTACATGCATACTATAGACACCCCCCCGGTATGAAATTTAAAGGAATATTTCACTTTTATTGTTTCACTTTAAGCAATATTAAAACCACTGCTCCCGAAAAATCAGCTGTTTTTAAAACTTTTTTTTGCATTGATACATGTCCCCTGGGGCAGGACCCAGGTCCCCAAACACTTTTTATGACAATAACTTGCATATTAACCCTTAAAATTAGCACTTTTGATTATTCATGTTCGTGTCCCATAGACTTTAATGGTGTTTGCGTGTTCGAACAAATCTTAATCAAATTAAACACAATACAACCACTTTCTCATTCCACATTCATTTGGCCAATCCATTCACTCTCCATTTTTTCATATTTTCCCTTTGAACACCTTTAAACACCTTTTAAAACCTTAATATTTTCCCTAGTGCATAGAATTACACAACCTTAAAGTCACTTCCTTTTTCTTTACCAACCACAATTCATCTGGCATAGCACCCAGAATATATAACTTCCTCATTCTTAGCATAGATATACTTCCCAATTATAATATTCTTAAACTTGTATTTGGTTAAAATCAACATTTTAAAATTTGCAATCATTGTTAATAAAGCCTAAACACAATTAAAACCATTTGCACAAATATAGCACATTTGCTGTTATTAGAAAAGGAACACATTTTAACTTCAATAATATAAGGATAGGCAACTACAACTAAAACAGTCCTTAAAGTCAGACTCTAACCAAAATAATCAAGATACCCTATACATAAATTGAAATGCTACTTTTAAAAATTTGTATCTGATCAGATTCCTCCAAAAAAACATTTGGTACCAGCGCATACAGTCAGGTCCATAAATATTGGGACATTGACACAATTCTAACCTTTTTGGCTCTGTCATGGACGTACTGCACATGACTCTGCAACTGGCCACGGACGCACGGGTCCATTGGGATATGTTCCAGTCCACAGGCATTCAGCAGTGAAGAGACGAACGCCAATGTGCATGCGCGTGAGCAGATCGCGGACGCGCGCACAGTAACACAGCTTTGGCGCCCAGTGATCTTTAAAAGGGGCCTCTTCAGAATGCATCCTTGCTGTCTGATCTGCAGCTCATCCTGTACCCGATCCTGAACCTGCATCTGCTCCAGTGTTACCCGGCTTTTCCTGACCTCGCTGCTGTCTCCAGTCCTGATCCCTTGGCTTGCCTTTGACCTGCTCTGTGTTCCTGCTTGCCTGATCTCCCGTTGCCGATCCTGCCTGAACTTTGACTATTCTCTGCCTGCTGCTTCTGTCTGATTGATCCGCTCCTGTGACCTGGCTTTTCTCACCCTGCATCTGCCTGCTGTCCCGCATCCGTGCGCATCTGCCTACAAGTCCTGCATCCGTGCGCACCTGCCTACAAGTCCTGCATCCGTGCGCATCTGCCTACAAGTCCTGCATCTGTGCGCACCTGCCTACAAGTCCTGCATCCATGTGCATCTGTCTGCAAGTCCTGCATCCGTGAGCATCTGTCTGCAAGTCCTTCATCCGTGCGCACCTTCCTGCGGACATCATCTCCAGCCAAGCAAACCCCACAGGCTCTCCTACCCCGCTGTACTCCAAGGGTCACTTTACCCATTCCAGTGATCCCAGAACCAGAGCCGTACAAGAGGTCTCCCTCTGCACGTCAGGCTTACCTCCCAGGTATGTGTCAGGCTCTATACACCACCACAATGGATTTGAAATGAAATGAACAAGATGTCCTTTAACTGCAGACTTTCAGCTTTATTTTGAGGGTATTTACATCCAAATCAGGTGAATGGTGTAGGAATTACAACAGTTTGTATATGTGCCTCCCACTTTTTAAGGGACCAAAATTAATGGGACAGATTAACAATCATCCATCAAACTTTCACTTTTTGAGACTTGGTTGCAAATCCTTTGCAGTCAATTACAGCCTGAAGTCCGGAATGCATAGACATTACTAGACGCTGGGTTTCATCCCTGATGATGCTCTGCCAGGCCTCTACTGCAACTGTCTTCAGTTCCTGCTTGTTCTTGGGGCATTTTCCCTTCAGTTTTGTCTTCGGCAAGTGAAATGCATGCTCAATCAGATTCAGGTTAGGTGATTGACTTGGTCATTGCATTACATTCCACTTCTTTCCCTTAAAAAACTCTTTTGTTGCTTTCGCAGTATGCTTCGGGTCATTGTCCATCTGCACTGTGAAGCGCCGTCCAATGAGTTCTGAAGCATTTTGCTGAATATGAGCAGATAATATTGCCCGAAACACTTTAGAATTCATCCTGCTGCTTTTGTCAGCAGTCAAATCATCAATAAATACAAGAGTTGGCAGCCATACATGCCCACGCCATGACACTACCACCATCATGCTTCACTGATTAGGTGGTATGGTTTGGATCATGAGCAGTTCCTTTCCTTCTCCATACTCTTCTCTTCCCATCACTCTGGTGCAAGTTGATCTTGGTCTCATCTGTCCATGGAATGTTGTTTCAGAACTGTGAAGGCTTTTTTACATGTTGTTTGGCAAACTCTATTCTGGCCTTCCTGTTTTTGAGGCTCACCAACGGTTTACATCTTGTGGTGAACCCTCTGTATTCACTCTGGTGAAGTCTTCTCTTGATTGTTGACTTTGACACACATACACCTACCTCCTGGAGAGTGTTCTTGATCTGGCCAACTGTTGTGAAGGGTGTTCTCTTCACCAGGGAAAGAATTCTTTGGTCATCCACCACAGTTGTTTTCCGTGGTCTTCCAGGTCTTTTGGTGTTGCTGAGCTCACCGGTGCGTTCTTTCTTTTTAAGGATGTTCTAAACAGTTGATTTGGCTACACCTAATATTTTTACTATCTCTCTGATGGGTTTGTTTTGTTTTTTCAGCCTAATGATGGCTTGCTTCACTGATAGTGACAGCATTTTGGATCTCATTTTGAGAGTTGACAACAACAGATTCCAAATGCAAATAGCACACTTGAAATGAACTCTGAACCTTTTATCTGCTCCTTGTAAATGGGATAATGAGGGAATAACACACACCTGGCCATGGAACAGCTGAGCAGCCAATTGTCCAATTACTTTTGGTCCCTTAAAAAGTGGGAGACACATATGCAAACTGTTGTAATTCCTACACCGTTCACCTGATTTGGATGTAAATACCCTCAAATTAAAGCTGAAAGTCTGCAGTTAAAGCACATCTTGCTTGTTTCATTTCAAATCCATTGTGGTGGTGTATAGAGCCAAAAAGATTAGAATTGTATTGATGTCCCAATATTTATGGACCTGACTGTACATGTAATTTATCAGTGATGTGTCACATTCCCCTTTTAATGTTCCCAATCTACTATGCAGTGGGCATGGGCTTAATATGTGCCCAACACATTTCATGAATAGACTGGCAATAGTTGCAACATTTTAACAATAAACATGTATAACATTTTAAATCTATATAGATAACTCTTCTCAATTAAATCTTTCTTTGACATTAATTCTCCAGTCCAGCAAGTCTCTCTGACTGGCTGAATATGGAATGCAAATATAGCAGTATGCTCTCCGCAAAAGTGGTGGTGAAGGCCTGGTCGGTGGTTTGATCCCCTCTTCCACCTGAAGCAAAATAGCAGATCTCTGCGAGCGAATATATACTTCCGTGCATTGTGCTAAACAATACTTTGGACAGGAGGAATCACTCAAATAGTAACTTTTCCTTGGGCAAATCCTCGATTCAATCCTCTTAAAGCAACCCACACAGTTGAGTACCCTACTCTGTCCCTCTCACCTGCCCGCTTTAGCAACGCTCTCTGTCTTAAGGATCATAGGACTTATATCAACTACCCAACAATCCATCTGCATTCAGAAGAAAAAACAACTTATACTTTAAATTGGAGTGCCAAAACAAGACAAAAATTCACATACACATAAAATTAAGATTTTCTCTCTGTTAACAACAACTTTCCTCTACCTAGGTGTCCGTCTCATGAAACTGCGAACAGCAGCGACCCCAAGGATTGCCACTGATCACAGTCCACAAACAGTCCATGAAACAGAGACGAAGCAAAGAGGGAATCTGGGGGGATCCAAGGGGAAGGAAGAAGATTTTTAACTTCCCTCTACCTCATTCAGTTCCCCCAAAACAGTAACCATGTCCCCCTGTCAGTGTACCGAGCAGCGACAACTTTATCACTGCCTAATAAACCGTCATCTCGGTCTTCATGTGAATCTCTGGTACCATAATCCTGCAAAGTCTCACGAGACCCCAGCATCAGGGGCCGCTCCTTGCACAAGGTGGGGTACTTTCAACAAGAGTTCTAGCCTCCCCACCAGCTCTCTCTCTTTTTACCATTGATCGAACCTTTTCCTGTATGTCTGGTGCAGTAGAGGCACCATGTCCCGATGCCACCTGGGAATCAGCCCTCACCACCTTCTGTACCCGTGCCTGTTGCTGAACAGTGATCTGCACTGATCTGCACATTTTACCGACCCACCTGTACCGACTCATTATAACTTCAGCAAACAACAATCAACAAACAAACAAACAGGGTAAGTCTACACAAAAAAATCCTTATTTTAACAACACCTTTTATCTGATAATCCAAATTTTTAAACCTGGCCGTGACACTTTAACTTCCTTATTTTAAACAAACCTCCTTCTGTGTTAATTTCCTTAACTGCCCAAAATCTCCTGTCTCGACTGTCCTTTAAAATCGTTCCTCAAATATACTTCATGATCAATAAATACATGAAATGTCCCAACATTCAACATCCCCTTTAAATCTCAAATAGCTCTGACTGCTAACTTCCCCTTTTTTAAAAGTACTTTTCTTCACTCTTTTTTTCTTTCTCTATGTGTCAGTTTTAAAACAGCTCGTGTCAGTTTCTCTAAAAAGAAAAATGCATTGAAAAAAACCTCATATAATGCAAACCTTCTTTAATAAATAACTCAAATCTCTCTTTACCTTCTCAACTTAACTTGCTTTATCCTCTACAATGTAGGATGTTTTTATTAAAAACACCTTTAAACTCACTTACTAATCTCATCACACCGTAGGGCGTTCTCCGAAACATTCCCTTTTTTTATACAACAATCCCCTCCCATCTAAACACATCCCTTTTGCAAACTTCAAAATACCACTCCGATACCATTCCAAGAGTCACCAAAACATGTTAAATATTTATATGTATTCCAAACAAATTACACATTTTTTACAGAATCAAGCAATTAGAATTACAATTCTATACACAAATATTAGCAAAGGAGAGAAATCATATTGTTCATATACTATACCATTGTCTCTTCAAAGAAAACCTTAGCAAACTTATATAAACATGGATATAGCAGTACACCACTTTCACGATACCTGAACATAACAAGGGAAATTTACTTCACTCTAATTTAATTTGCCCCTGTTGGGACATCATATAACACAGTGAAAACAGGGCTACAGTGCTGCCTTACTCCATACAGCCCCGTATCCCACACAACAGATATCTTATTACTTTTATGCAAATGCGATAGACAAGAAATGCCAGATAGAGCAAAAGTTTGTGGATCCCAGTAATAATTGCCTTATTAACCCTTACCTTATTCTCCTTCCCAAAAGGAGCGTAATATTACGTTTTAAAACATCTTAACAGTCCCACTAAAAGACAGGCTTACCAAAAGCCAAGCTTTCCCAAAAGCTCTTAACAGGCATGGCCTGTCTCCTTTTTTTTTAAGATTCTAAGGTTTTATCAGAGCTGAGGCAAGAAAAATCTTACCACAGGTGAGCCTTACCTCAAGTCCTAAATTCAAAATCTCAGCAGTGCCTCCATCTGAAGATAATCAAATGGTATTTCTGTATACCTGACATGACCAGCTAGGTATAATCACAGCAATTACCACACTCACAAGACCCTCTCAGTACTGAGGAGATAGCTTCTTGGTGAACACAACAAGAGATGATGCCGAGTCTAAATGTTCAAATCTAGTTGATTTAATTCTGGGCGGGTATACAATTTATATACGTTATCATTAACCAATCATTGCATGGAACATGGGAGTGATTTAATACAGGGGTGTACATTTCATATCATTACATATGATTAATACTCAAATGCCCAACCCCTTAAACATGGCTGACATAGCAACTATAGTAACCATGCCATCTGTTTCCATGACTCATAGTCATGCCTTTGGTGTTCCCCTTTACACAGGAAAATGTCCCAGACCACTCTACACTAGGGATGAGCCGAACACCCCCCAGTTCGGTTCGCACCAGAACTTGCGAACGGACCGAAAGTTCGCACGAACGTTAGAACCCCATTGACGTCTATGGGACTCGAACGTTCGAAATCAAAAGTGCTCATTTTAAAGGCTAATTTGCATGGTATTGTCCTAAAAAGGGTTTGGGGACCCGGGTCCTACCCCAGGGGACATGTATCAATGCAAAAAAAACTTTTAAAAACGGCCGTTTTTTCGGGAGCAGTGATTTTAATGATGCTTAAAGTAAAAAAAAAAAGTGAAATATTCCATTAAATATCGTACCTGAGGGGTGTCTATAGTGTGCCTGTAAAGTGACGCGTGTTTCCCGTGTTTAGAACAGTCCCTGCACCAAATGTCATTTTTAAAGAAAAAATCTCATTTAAAACTGCTTGCGGGTTTAATGTAATGTCGGGTCCTGGCAATATGGATGAAAATCAGTGAGACAAACGGCATGGGTACCCCCCAGTCCATTACCAGGCCCTTTAGGTTTTGTATGGATATTAAGGGGAACCCCGCACCCAAATTAAAATAAGGAAAGGTGTGGGGCCACCAGGCCCTATATACTCTGAACAGCAGTATACAGGCGGTGCAAACAAGACAGGGACTGTAGGTTTGTTGTTAAGTAGAATCTCTTTGTAATTTTTAACGGGTACATTTTTAACGTGTTTAGCTCCAGCCAAAAAATCTTTTTTAAGCTTTTTGGAAAACATAGGGAAGGGTTATCACCCCTGTGACATTTGTTTTGCTGTCTTTCCTCCTCTTCAGAAGATTTCACCTCACTTTTTGTCCCAATGAAAAATGTTTTTTGAAAATTTGGGTTTTTTTGTGGAACAAGGATTGGAAAGCATCAGTGGAAAGGAGAAATGTTTTTCCCATATTAACTCTTACAGGAGAGAATTTCCCTTCCTAGGGGTAGATTTCATCTCACTTCCTGTTGTCTCCTTCCGTTTGCAAGTAGGAGTCGTTTGTAAGTTAGTTGTTTGAAAGTAGGGTCCTGCCCTATATACTCAGCAGAAATTTGGGCCTTAGGTGTTGCTGTGGCCACAACACTGTAAGCCCTCACAGGGCCCTGCTGTGAAATATTAGATCAAGAATTGTAATTACATGCCCCTGTTGAACAGGAGCTGAAAAATTAGGCCTTAGGCACTGGTGCTGGTGCCACAACACTGCAATCCCTCACAGACACTCTAGTTGGAACGCAGGAACGAGCCCTGCTGCAAAGTATTGCATCAAAAATTGTAATTACACGCCCCTGTTAAACAGGGGCAGAAAAAATGGGCCTTAGGCACTGGTGCTGGTGCCACAACACTGCAACCCCTCACAGACACTCTAGTTGGAACGCAGGAACGAGCCCTGCTGCAAAGTATTGCATCAAAAATTGTAATTACACGCCCCTGTCAAACAGGGGCAGAAAAAATGGGCCTTAGGCACTGGTGCTGGTGCCACAACACTGCAACCCCTCACAGACACTTTAGTTGGAATGCAGGAACGAGCCCTGCTGCAAAGTATTACATCAAAAATTGTAATTACACGCCCCTGTTAAACAGGGGCTGAAAAATTGTGCCTTAGGCACTGATGGTGGCGCCCAGAACCAAAAATGTTCTTACAAGCTATCAGCGTGATGATTGAGGAGGAAGAGGATAATTACTCAGGGATAGTCACTCAGCATCAGCATAGGCAGTCTTTGAAGGGATCTGAGATTTCCAAAAAAATTATTCGGTTACATCAGCATCAGGTGCTTGGTAGCTGGTGGTGATCCAAGACTGATTCATTTTTATGAAGGTCAATCGATCGACCGAGTCAGTGGACAGACGCACCCTGTGATCGGTTACCACACCTCCAGCAGCACTGAATGTGCGTTCCGAAAGAACGCTGGATGCAGGACAGGCCAGTAGCTCAATTGCATACTGTGCAAGCTCTGGCCAGTGATCCATCCTCAAGACCCAGTAACCCAGAGGATTTTCGGTGGGAAAGGTGTCCAAGTCTGATCTTGCCCCTAGGTATTCCTGCACCATGTAAAACAGACGCTGGCGATGGTTGCTGGAACCGATCATACCTTGGGGCTGCGGACCAAAAAATTGTCTGAACGCATCGGTCAGACGGCCACCTTCTCCACCGCTCCTTCTTTGACTGACCGAAGCCTCAGCAACACGTTGTCCAGAAACAGGAGTTTGTAACCTCCCAGTCTCTGGGAACGCGTTGCACAGACCTTTCTGCAAGGCCTCCCGAAGATGTTTAATCCTCTGCTCCCTCTGCGATGGCAAGATAAGGTCCGCAACCTTACCCTTGTAACGTGGATCAAGGAGGGTTGCCAGCCAGTATTGGTCCTTCTCCTTGATACCACGAATACGAGGATCCTTACGCAGGCTTTGCAGGATCAGGGAGGCCATGCAGCGTAGGTTTGCTGAGGCATTCGGTCCGGAGTCCTCTGGGTCACTAAGGACGACATGGTCCGCAGCCACCTCCTCCCAGCCACGTACAAGTCCATGTGTTTCTTGGGACTGATCCCTTAAAGACTGCTGCTGATGCTGAGTGCCAGGCTCCACCTCCATACTGACACAATCTTCCTCCTCCTCCTCCTCCTCCTCCTCCTCCTCCTCCTCTTCCTGTGTGATCGGCGGGAAAGCAGGAACACTGTCTGGATAAAGGGGGCCTTGAGAGCTAAGGAAGTCCTCCTCTTCCTGCCTCTGTTCTGCCTCAAGTGCCCTGTCCATTATTCCATGCAGCGTGTGCTCCAACAGGTGGACAAGGGGGACAGTGTCACTGATGCATGCACTGTCACTGCTCACCATCCTCGTGGCCTCCTCAAATGGTGACAGGACAGTGCATGCATCCCTGATCATGGCCCACTGGCGTGGGGAAAAAAAAACAAGCTCCCCTGACCCTGTCCTGGTGCCATAATCGCACAGGTACTCATTGATGGCCCTCTGCTGCGTGTGCAGCCGCTGCAGCATGGCCAACGTTGAGTTCCACCTGGTGGGCATGTCACAGATTAGGCGGTTCTTGGGCAGGTTAAACTCCTTTTGGAGGTCCGTCAGCCGAGCACTGGCATTATATGACCGGCGGAAATGCACACAGACTTTCCTGGCCTGCCTCAGGACATCCTGTAAGCCTAGGTACCTGCCCAAGAACTGCTGCACCACCAAGTTAAGGACGTGAGCCAAACAGGGCACATGGGTCATTTGTCCCTGTCGGAGGGCAGAGAGGAGGTTGGTGCCATTGTCGCAAACCACCATTCCTGCCTTAAGTTGGCGTGGCGTCAACCACCTCTGAACCTGCCCCTGCAGAGCTGACAGAACCTCTGCCCCAGTGTGGCTCCTGTCCCCCAAGCACACCAGCTCAAGCACCGCATGGCATCTTTTGGCCTGCGTACTTGCGTAGCCCCTTGAACGACTACGGAGCACCGCTGGTTCCAAGGAAGAGGCCATGGAGGAAGAAGAAGAGGAGGGGGTGGAGGAGAGAGGTGTGTCACAATCATTAGCATTTTGGAGGCGTGGTGGTGGAACAACCTCCAACACTACTGCACCTTGTCCTGCATCCTTCCCAGCTGCCAGCAGAGTCACCCAATGCGCCGTGAAACTTAGGTAACGTCCCTGTCCATGCCTGCTGGACCATGAGTCAGCGGTAATATGCACCTTACCACTGACCGCCCTGTCCAGCGAGGAATGGACATTGCCTTCCACATGCTGGTAGAGAGCCGGAATCGCCTTCCGTGAGAAAAAGTGGCGTTTGGGTACCTGCCACTGAGGAACCGCACATTCCACAAACTCACGGAAGGGGGCAGAGTCTACCAACTGAAAAGGCAGCAGTTGAAGTGCTAGCAATTTTGCCAAGCTAGCATTCAACCGCTGGGCATGTGGATGGCTGGAGCAGTGCAGCAGCTGGGGCAGGGAAATTTGCCTGGTACAATCTGACGTCGGTGTACCAAAAGCAGATTGCCCACAAGTACTTGGCTGTGACACACCTAATTCTACACCTTCATTCCTCTCAGTGCAGGTCTCAGAGAGGACTGAAGGTCTAGTGGGGTTGGAAATCTCAGCTGATGAGGAGCAAGGAGAGGTCCTCTTTGTTCTTTGGTGTGGGTCTTTTAGATACGCTTGCCAACGAACAGCATGGCAGGTCAACATATGTCTGGTCAAGCATGTGGTACCCAAGCGGGAGATGTTTTGGCCACGTGAGATACGCTTGAGACATATGTTGCAAATAGCAGCGGTGCAATCTGATGCACTCGTCTCAAAAAAGGCCCACACCAAAGAACTTTTTGAATAACGCGCAGACTGCAGCGCACTGCACATGTGGAGCTTTGGGGTGTGATGCAGTCAATGTGCTGCCCTTAGGCTGGCCCCTGGAGGGCATCCTACCTCGTTGGTGATGTGCCGCCTCCTCCTCCTCCTCCTCCTCCTCCTCCTCTCTCCTATCAGGCACCCACGTTGAGTCAGTGACCTCATCATCCCCTCCCTCCTCATCACTGGAGCAAACCTGGCAGTATGCTGCAGCAGGGGGAGCATGACTGCCAGATTGCTGTCCTTCTTGGGCACCCCCTCTGTCCGTGCTCATGTTACTGCCTTCATCGAGCTCAGTATCATCATCAGAGCCTTCCAAACGCTGGGCATCCTCCTGGAGCATGTACCCAACACTGTGGTCAAACAGTTCGAGGGACTCCTCAGGAGGACATGGTGGGGCTAGGGAAGGAGTCGCTGATGACATTGAGCCGAGGGAAGAGGCCGCTGCTTTGCCAGACAAAGTACCCTGGGCATGGGTGAGAGAGGATGAGGAGGATGAGGACGGCTTGGTCATCCACTCGACCAAGTCTTCTGCATGTTGCGGCTCAACATGGCCAGCTGCCGAAAAAAAGGCCAAGCGTGTCCCATGGCCACGTGCTGATGAGAATGCACCGTCTCCACGACCAGCACTAGACACAGAGCCTGCTTGCCTTCTCTTATTGGCTTGTGACTGTCTGCCTCTCCTTCTTGGCCTTCCAGACATACTAATGGCCTGTAGCTGCACTAAGCTGGGATATATATATATATATATGTGTACTGATACTGCAGCTAGCAAAATCAACTGCCTGCCTGTAGTATGAGAACACCACCAACCTTCTACAGGTAGCTTTAGCTGAACACTGTGAGCAGGACGCACCCCACTAACTTGTAGGTTTAGCAGAACACTGTGAGCAGGACGCACTGCACTAACTGTAAATAGTCTAGCTGCCTGACTGTGGTACTAATAGGATCAAAAGAACACCAGCAATTTTCTTCAGGTAGCTGTATTTACTGTAACAAGACAAGCCTGCCTGTCAGTAAGAAGATAACAGAAATGGATCTAGCTGAATACTGTGAGCAGGACGCACTCCACTAGCTTGTAGGTTTAGCTGAACACTGTGAGGTGGATGCACCCCACTAACTTGTAGGTTTAGCTGAACACTGTCAGCAGGACGCACCCCACTAACTTGTAGGTTTTGCAGAACACTGTGAGCAGGACGCACTGCACTAAATGTAAATAGTCTAGCTGCCTGACTGTGGTACTAATAGGATCAAAAGAACACCAGTAATTTTCTTCAGGTAGCTTTATATACTGTAAAAAGACAAGCCTGCCTGTCAGTAGGAAGATAACAGGAACGGATCTAGCTGAACACTGTGAGCAGGACGCACTGCACTAAATGTAAATAGTCTAGCTGCCTGACTGTGGTACTAATAGGATCAAAAGAACACCAGTAATTTTCTTCAAAATACTGTAACAAGACAAGCCTGCCTGTCAGTAAGAAGATAACAGGAACGGATCTAGCTGAACACTGTGAGCAGGACGCACTGCACTAAATGTAAATAGTCTAGCTGCCTGACTGTGGTACTAATAGGATCAAAGGAACACCAGTAATTTTCTTCAGGTAGCTTTATATACTGTAACAAGACAAGCCTGCCTGTCAGTAGGAAGATAACAGGAACGGATCTAGCTGAACACTGTGAGCAGGACGCACTGCACTAAATGTAAATAGTCTAGCTGCCTGACTGTGGTACTAATAGGATCAAAAGAACACCAGTAATTTTCTTCAAAATACTGTAACAAGACAAGCCTGCCTGTCAGTAAGAAGATAACAGGAATGGATCTATCTGAACACTGTGAGCAGGACGCACTGCACTAAATGTAAATAGTCTAGCTGCCTGACTGTGGTACTAAAAGGATCAAAAGAACACCAGTAATTTTCTTCAGGTAGCTTTATATACTGTAACAAGACAAGCCTGCCTGTCAGTAGGAAGATAACAGGAACGGATCTAGCTGAACACTGTGAGCAGGATGCACTGCACTAAATGTAAATAGTCTAGCTGCCTGACTGTGGTACTAATAGGATCAAAATAACACCAGTAATTTTCTTCAAAATACTGTAACAAGACAAGCCTGCCTGTCAGTAGGAAGATAACAGGAACGGATCTAGCTGAACACTGTGAGCAGGACGCACTGCACTAAATGTAAATAGTCTAGAAGATAACAGGAACGAATCTAGCTAAACTGAATACAGTGTATATATATATATATATATATATATATGTAACACCTGGGATGCATATATATAAACAAAACACTTTAAGTGCAGCTAACTGACTGACTGTCCTGCCTAATCTAGCTAACTCAAATGAAATGACACTGTCTCTCTCTCTCTCTATTTCTCAGCACACCGGAACACACTGCACAGGGCCGCCGTGCAGGCGGCCTTATATAGTGTGGGGCGTGTACTAAATCCCCTGAGCCATAATTGGCCAAAGCCTCCTTGGCTTTGGCCAATTACGGCTCTCTGTTAAGGCGGCGCTGTGATTGGCCAAGCATGCGGGTCATAGTGCATGCTTGGCCAATCATCAGCAAGCAATGCACTGCGATGCCGCAGTGAATTATGGGCCGTGACGCGCCACACGAATTTGGCGCGAATGGCCCATATCGTTCGCAATTCGGCGAACGACCGAACAGCCGATGTTCGAGTCGAACATGGGTTCGACTCGAACACGAAGCTCATCCCTACTCTACACTACAGAAGCTTTATATAGAAAGGTACAGAGCAAAGATGCTGCTGTAAGCTATATTTTCTTATATGTGTGCTTTGCAAAAACTGTTACAGTCTGTCACAGTCTGAGAATACAGAACTTAAACTAACTAGCAGATTAACCCAAGTTAATGTTATATGAACTTATATAAAGATGGAGTCACTTCTGTTCAGTCATAATACTACAATTGTTATCTCAGGGAATGTAAATATCCCCTATGATAACAATAGCTAGTGACAGGTACTCTTTTTTGAAAAAAATGGGTTCTATTAGAACCTAGACCCTCTCTCCTTTGCCCTCAAAGCATCTGACCACACCAAGATCGGTGTGATAAAATGCTTTGCCAATTTCCCAATGGCACTGTATATATCCAGCGAAACCCAAGTCATGAAATGCTTATAGCTTCCGGTTTCCTAGGCCATAGAGATGATTGGAGCCATTCTGGTCTCTGATCAGCTCTATGTTCAGCTGGCGGAACCACCGGCTGCATTCTTGGGTTCCCTGTTGGAAAAGGAGAGCCTGGGAAAACCATGGAAGACGGTGAGGGACGTTCCCTCCCACTACTTGTAAAAGTAGTCTAGAGGCTAATTAGCCACTAGGATTGCTTTTACATGAAAGCCGACCACTGGCTGAAAGGAATGATACCAAGATGATACCTAAACCTGCAGGCATCATTCTGGTATAACCACTCAAAGTCCAGCAACATACCAGTACGTTGCTGGTCCTTGTTGGGCATACATTGTAATGTTCTTTTTTTCATGCAGCCTGTGGGCTGCACAAAAAAAGAGAGAGAATACCGCCCTTCATCCACCCACTTCTAATGATGGGCATACATGCACCATTTTTTTTTAAACTCTGGTGGTGAAATCACCTCCTACAACGTTGGAGTCGCTGATTTAGGTATCGTGGGAGCAAACGCTGTTGCTGTCAAGATAAATAAATCAGTGCTGCAGCTAAATGGCGTACCTGCTAAGCAAATGATAGTTAACAATAAAACAAAGAAACATTACAGTGTAACAGTTATGCCCCATACACATGGTCGGACATTGATCGGACATTCCGACAACAAAATCCTAGGATTTTTTCCGACGGATGTTGGCTCAAACTTGTTTTGCGTACACACGGTCGCACAAAGTTGTCGGAATTTCCGATCGCCAAGAACGCGGTGACGTCAACCACGTACGACGAGACTACAAAAGGCCAGTTCAGAACCAAGCGCGGCACCCTTTGGGCTCCTTTTGCTAATCTCGTGTTAGTAAAAGTTTGGTGAGAGACGATTCGTGCTTTTTCAGGCTCGTGGCTTTCAGATCGTTTTCTGCGGTTCAGTTTGTGCTTGTGGGTTTGTATCTGCTCTTCAGTGCGTGCAGTAAGTTCGTATTGGAGTTTTCTGTGCCATCTTGCCCGCTCGTTGCTGTTTTTCAGGTCGCTCATCACAGGCCTTGCTGTTCTTCAGTGCGTTCTGTTACTTCGTTCTGAGCAGCCGGCCGTTTTCTAGCCATGTTGCGTATACGTACTCCTCGTAGAGTTCGTGCTGTGCGGGGGCTTGGTGTTGGGGTCCTGACCTTGACACAAGTCCAGTCCATGAACAGGGTGGGGAGGAGTTCATGGACCAAGAATTGGTTGCTTCAGCGTGACCAGTTCTGTCATATGCCTTTGCTCCGTGAGATCCGTGAGAATAATACTGATGATTTCAGGAACTTTCTCAGGATGACGGACCCCGTATTTCACCGTTTGTTAACTTCGCTGACCCCCTATATCAGCAGGCAGGATACCTGCATGAGGCAAGCCATCACTCCGGAGCAGAGGCTCGTCGCTACCCTGCGGTACTTGGCGACGGGGAGAAGCCTGCAGGACTTGAAGTTCTCGACAGGCATCTCCCCCCAGGCTCTGGGGATCATTATCCCAGAGACCTGTTCTGCCATCATACAGGTCCTGCAGAAGGAGTATATTAAGGTAAGATTTTTATCCTTTAATATCACATTTTATTGTATTGAATGTTTTCTAATATATTGTATTTCTTTCCTCATTCCCTAATTACCATGATTGTAATATGCTGTGAATGTCCCCTTTCTCCTCATGCATGCTGGATTTTTATGTAATTTTTTTTGTCCTCCATACATATTTGCCTTCACTAACCTCCCCAGCATGGTCTACAGGCCCTATATTCATCTCATGCAGTCACTTAAAACAATGTATTTTATCAGCTCCATAGTGGTGCTTTACCCCAAACACCCCCTAAAATGTTTAGAAATGTGATTTGTGCTTTAAATTCAGGCAGAGTGCCAGAGGCTTTGTTTTTTAGTGTCCCCAAATCATTTTTATTAACCCTCCCTCCCCCAACTGCTAAGTCAGCTGATCCCAATTCTCTATCTATCCTCAATCATCTATCTGCTGACTTTGCCAAACCCATACACACTATACCCATCTCCATCTCTTTACTGGTCAGATTTATGGATGAATTCCCCAAAGCATGTAGTGCAAGGGCCTGCCTGTATACTTTCAAATGGTACTGTTTAAAGTTTTTCTATCCTATTATTATCTTGATAGGTAATAGCAGAATGTCAAAATGTGCTCAAATGTGTACAGTGTGTATTTATATCTTATGACACTGCTTACCTGTCCAGTGGGCTGCCAATAGTGTAACTAAGGAGGGGCTGTTCCAAGTAATACCCTGTATTTAGGCATTCATCTCTCAATGAAGTGAAGAGGGTTACCTGTCCAAGATTCCCCCCCCCCTATAATGTTAGAAATGGCCCATGAGAGGGGGTGGGAGGGGGAATATGATAGGTGTACCTTATACTTTGGTGTTGTAAAATTCCCCTTAATAAATGTGATCGGGATGTTGGCCAAGAATGTTTGTGTCTAATCTGCTTTCCATGGTTATGTGCAAAAATAATAATGTTTTTTTTTTTCCTCAACAGTTTCCTTCCACGCCACAGGAATGGCAGACTGTGGCCTCCCACTTTGCCCAGCGGTGGGACTTTCCTAACTGCGGAGGGGCAATTGATGGGAAACACGTCCACATCGTCCCACCGCCCAACTCGTGGTCGTACTATTATAATTACAAGGGGTTCAATAGTATTGTGATGTTGGCGGTGGTGTTGGCTACTTATGAGTTCCTGTATGTGGATGTGGGGAAGAATGGCCGGATGTCCGATGGTGGAGTCATCACCCAGACGGAGTTTTACAGGCGGCTCCAGAATGGCAGCTTGGACTTGCCACCTCCAGAAGACAATGTGGAAGGACTCCCATTCGTCTTCGTTGCGGATGAAGCCTTTGCGCTGGGGGACCATCTTATGCGGCCATTCCCGATGAGGACCCTCACCCCGGAACAGAGGGTTTTTAATTACCGACTGGCCAGAGCCAGAAGAGTGGTGGAGAACACATTTGGAATCATGGCCAGCCGGTTCCGCCTATTTCTGACACCCATCCATATGGCGGAGTATAAACTTAATCATATAATCCTGGCATGCTGTGTTCTACATAACTTTTTACACAAACATTCTGCCAACTATGCTGGCTCAGTTGGGCCTGAGGCCGGAATGATCAATAAACCAACCCTGATGGCGCTTGAAAGTGGCCGTCCTGGCTTTCCCTCCCTGAGTGCCCGTGATGTCCGGTTAAGATACCTTGAGTTCTTTGCAGGTAGGGGGGCCATCAATATGCCAGACAATTTGTGAAGCCTTTATCAAATAAAATCCAAAAAAAAGCAAATCTTTGGTGACATTTACTGCTTGTGTTTGTTTTACCTGACCCTGACAGAAATGTGGGGAGTCCTGAAAATGGCGTGATTGTGTAACCTTATACAAAGCACTGTTGGGTGTTATTTACTAAAGGCAAAGACACTTTGCACTACAAGTGCACTTGCAACTGCACTGAAACTGCACTTGTAGTGCAAAGAGGATTTGCCCTTAGGAAATAACCCCCATTTTCACAGAAAACACCAATTACATCACCACCAAAGTGTTGTAGCGTTGACACAATAATCCACACATTCTTCATTAACAATCATTTTAATACCTGCACAATCACAGGTGCATTTAAAAAAGGTTTTTAAAACAAACCAACATGTTTGTTGTATAACAATTTTGGGGGTCACATTATCACAAATAGAAATGTCCATTTAAGATAAAACAGGCATGTGTAAAACCAACAAGAAAAACACAAATCTTGAACTTACAAAGTTCACATTAGGTAGAACTTGAAGGCAATATCAGACATGAGTATTTAGGAACTGTGTTTAATATTGCATTCAGATGGGGTGAAGTCACCCCAGGAAAAGCCACATTTGGAAGATGCACACCAATTTCAGAATGTCAACATGTGCTAGCTGCCATCACGGGGGATCAAGGGACGTGTTTTGGGGGAAAAACCCCTTCCTCTCAGCTACTTTATTATTGAGGAAGGGGTTGCACCCCCAAAACGAGTCCATTGATCTCCCGTGATGGCAGATAGCACATGTTGGCACACTGTGTGCATCCTCCAAATGTAGCTTTTAGAAAAATCGCTAAAACATTTTTTAAATTTGTAGAACACAAAAGAAGAAAGTGATTTTGAGGGGTTTTAAACTCGCCCCAAAACATCAATGATGTTCTTATTTTTTTGGATAACATCATTGATGTTTTTCTTGAGGTTTTCCAAAGCTAAATTACACCCCATGATCTCCCCAATCAGGATCTGGGCACTTTCTGATGTGAAAGGATCTGGATCCACAACATCTCGATCACCTAAAAAGAGAGCAAAACAAAACAGGTATCAAAAATATGCCGGCATCCATCTCTTACCTGAGCCTGTGGTCGCAGACACTCACCTGTTGTGGTGACAATTTCTACCACGTCTTCTTCCTCCTGCTCTTCTTGGGTTGGGGGGATTTCCCCTTCTTCCAGAGGGGGGGCTCTGGTCTCCTCGGATGAGGGGTGTCCTTCGAGTCTTTTCTCCCCTATGTACAACAAAAATGCTATACTTTGCACACAGATATTTGATGGCAGAACTATAAAGATGAAACATTGCTTGGAAGTGGGGTACAATTGTCAATTTTAGCAGAGTTCCAAGATGTAGCATTTTCAGTGTCCTTTGTCAAGCTTCAATACTTTACCTGTCTTGTACAAGCTTCACAGATGGAGACCCCCCTATAGTATACACTGGAGCACCTGTGTGGGTCCCCTAAGAAAAATGGGGTTCTTGTGTCCCACACTAGTGCTCCAGTGTCCAGATATGAAAACAGCTGCCGAGTGTCCTCTCCTTACACAGAATCTAGTTTGCATTTCATTCTAGTAACAAAGCCATCTACACCACCAAATTAGTTTCATACAAGTAGGGCGTAAAAAATGTGGCCAAATGCATATGGCCAAAACAATGGTGCTTTCGAGGCCAAAAGAAAAATGTTTCATACGAACGAATAATGTGCCCATGAACATGAAAGTTGCCATTTTAAAATGTACACTTTTAAGAAAAGCACATGGAGCAGCACGAACGTAATAAACATAAAGAATAGGAACACAGCACAACTACTTACTTTTTTGCAGCACTCTCCGGATCTTTCTGTACTGCTCATGTTCTCGAAATTGGAGGTCTGACCACCGCTTCCTGAGCTGATCTTTGGATCGACGTACCCCGAAATTCCGGTGCAGACTCCTGACCACTTTCGCCATGATCCTGGCCTTTCTGACATTGGGGTTGGGGTAAGGTCCATAATTCCCATCATAGTCGGCCTTCTTCAGAATGTTCACCATCTCCAACATCTCCCCAAAGGACATATTTGAGGCCTTAAATCTCCTTCTGGATCGGTACATGCCCAGATCCGGGCTTTCCTCCTCCCCCTCCTCGTTCCTGTAATTAGCATGCACCTGCTGTGTATCCGCCATGTGCTCTTCCCCCACTGCGGCGAACGAAAAGGGGCGGGGAATAGACTAGAAAAAACGTCAGGGGTGGGCCGAGTTACACGCATGCGCATTGTGTATAAAGCGTAACACACGTGCGTATTACGTACGATCTGTGAGTGGAGGAAGGAACATTGGAGGCGCCGATCGTAAAAACGAAGATAAGAGACATACTTGTGCCTATACTGCTTCTACATTAAGGCCTATATTGTAACAAGATTAGGAGAGTTTTGCCTGACATTAGGGTTTGTCTTGTGTTGTGTCTTGCAGTGAAAATGGATATCTTGAATGATACAGACTTCATGGCAATATTCATTGACATGTTCAGGGAGCTGCCTTGTCTGTGGGAGATAAACCACCCACATTATAGAAACCAAAGCGCTGGATCAATTGTTGAAAATTGTGAAGCCGGTGATCCCCACGGCAGACATCACATATTTGAAGATCCTAATTGGTGGCCTGAGGAGCACATATCTAAGGGAGCGCAAGAAGGTCCAGGATTCGCAGAGATCTGGAGCAGCAGATGACATCTATGTCTCCAGGATGTGGTACTATGACAGGCTGCATTTTCTGGCAGGCCAGACTGAACCCAGGCCAGCACTCTCCAGTCTTCCTTCCACGCTTCCTTCCCCCCTGGCTGAGGCTTCTGACGCCCAACCTGGGCCTTCCAGGCAACAACATGTGGAGGAGCCCAGCTTGAGCCAGGTATAGCATTCTTCTAAATATTTCTGGTTGTCAAATCAATGATGTTAACTAGATGTTAGTTTGGAGTACTAATTTATGATTGTGATTGGTGATGCAAAACATTACAACCATGTCCCTTTTTCATACACAGGGAAGTCTCAGCCAGGAGGTGGCCGGGCCGAGCAGGCTGCCTGATATGCAGGTCCCTCCCCTACACCTGCAAAGAGAAAGTGGCAGGAGAAGGAGTACCCTAGAGGAGGCTGCCAAAGGCCTCTTTTGGAAGGCTACAGAGGCCCTGGGAGAACCACACACTGTAGAGGAGGACTTCGCTGCCATAATTGCCTGTAAAATGCAGCGGATGGAGGAGGGCCAACAACTCATGTGTGAGTCCTTAATGTTGGCGGCTCTCAATAAGGGGTTGAGGGCCCAAATAACATCTGATACCCACCTTTGTGAACTCACACATGGTCCTCCTCCTCCTCCTCCAGGTCCTCCTCCTCCTCCTTCTCCTCTAGGTCCTACTAGTCCTCCTCCTCCTCCAGGTCCTACTCCTCCTCCTGCCACATCTCCAACAGCAGAGCCACAGTCAGGAAGGAAGCATGGAAGGAAGACCAGAAAGTGAGGACCCTGGGTTCAGTCTGGTCTGGCAAAAGATGCAGCCTCTTGTGGTACCACAGCCTGGGGACATACATGTCATCTGCTGCTTTCCGGATCTCCGGGACTTCTGGACCGGACTGCACTCCCTTACATATGGACTCCTCAGGCCACCAATTTTGATGTTCAAGAATTGATGTATGCCCTGGGGGTCAAAGGCTTCGCTAATTTCAACTGTTTCTCCAGTGTTGCCTCCCTCTTTGTTTGGTTCTGAGCCCTTAATAAAGGATTTTTTGTTTCAATTATACTCTCCTATGTGTGTTTTCCTTCAAAAAGGACAGTTTGTTTGTGAGGATTCAGGGACATTTCAAATATACAATGTGAAATTAACAAGGGACACCAACACCAAACAATCTCCTTGAGATTAAATAATAAAAGATATCAATGGTGTTGTGGTAACTTGACACACAAAACACATCCAAAAATAACCTGGAGTAAAACTAAAAATAAAATAAAACAAAGATCAGCCTTTGAAAAAATACAAACATAAAATCCAAAAAAAAAATCTGGCTTAAAAAAAAAACAAAAAAACAAAAATATTTTTGTCAGATGTGACAAATCAAAATATATTAAGGGAATCCCGATAAATAATAAAGAAAGAAGTTTGTGAGAAGTCTGTGTGAATATGAGCTGAAAAATTACTTTTTCTCACATTATAAAGAAGAAGAGAGTGCTCTGTATTAAACCATTTTTAACATTGCAGCCTGACGAAAGTGCTGTATCCATTGCGAACGCTAATGCCCCGTACACACGGTCGGACTTTGTTCGGACATTCCGACAACAAAATCCTCGGATTTTTTCAGACGGATGTTGGCTCAAACTTGTTTTGCCTACACACGGTCGCACAAAGTTGTCGGAATTTCCGATCGCCAAGAACGCGGTGACGTCAAGCACGTACGACGAGACTAGAAAAGGCCAGTTCAGAACCAAGCGAGGCACCCTTTGGGCTCCTTTTGCTAATCTCGTGTTAGTAAAAGTTTGGTGAGAGACGATTCGCGCTTTTTCAGACTCGTGGCTTTCAGATCGTTTTCTGCCGTTCAGTTTGTGCTTGTGGGTTTGTATCTGCTCTTCAGTGCGTGCAGTCAGTTCGTATTGGAGTTTTTCTGTGCGATCTTGTCCGCTCGTTGCTGTTTTTCAGGTCGCTCTTCACAGGCCTTGCTGTTCTTCAGTGCGTTCTGTTACTTCGTTCTGAGCAGCCGACCGTTTTCTAGCCATGTTTCGTATGCGTACTCCTCGTAGAGTTCGTGCTGTGCGGGGGCTTGGTGTTGGGGTCCTGACTTTGACACAAGTCCAGTCCATGAACAGGGTGGGGAGGAGTTCATGGACCAAGAATTGGTTGCTTCAGCGTGACCAGTTTTGTCATATGCCTTTGCTCCGTGAGATCCGTGAGAATAATCCTGATGATTTCAGGAACTTTCTCAGGATGACGGACCCCGTGTTTCACCGTTTGTTGGCTTCGCTGACCCCCTATATCAGCAGGCAGGATACCTGCATGAGGCAAGCCATCACTCCGGAGCAGAGGATGGTCGCTACCTTGCGGTATTTGGCCACAGGGAGAAGCCTGCAGGACCTCAAGTTCTCGACAGGCATCTCCCCCCAGGCTCTGGGGATCATTATCCCAGAGACCTGTTCTGCCATCATCCAGGTCCTACAGAAGGAGTATATGAAGGTAAGATTTTTATCCTTTTATATCACATTTTATTGTATTGAATGTTTGATAATATATTGTATTTCTTTCCTCATTCCCTAATTACCATGATTGTAATATGCTGTGAATGTCCCCTTTGTCCTCATACATGCTGGATTTTTATGTAATTATTATTTTATGTCCTTCATACATATTTGCCCTTCAATAACCTCCCCAGCATGGTGTCTCCTGCCCTATATTCACCTCATTTAGTTACTTAACAATGTATTTTATCAGCTCCATAGTAGTGCTTTACCCCAAACACCCCCTAAAATGTTTTGAAATGTTATTTTTGATTTAAATTCAGGCAGAGGGCCAGAGGCTTTTTTTTGTGGCGTCCCCAAATTTTTTGTAACCCTCCCTCCCCCAACTGCTAAGTCAGCTGATCCCAATTCTCTATCCTCAATCATCTATCTGCTGACTTTGCCAAACCCATACACACTATACCCACCTCTTTAGTGCTCAGATTTATGGATGAATTCCCCAAAGCATGTAGTGCAAGGGCCTGCCTGTATACTTTCCAATGGTACTGTTTAAAGTTCTTGTATCCTATTATGATCTTGATAGGTAATAGCAGAATGTCCAAATGTGCTCAAATGTGTACAGTGTGTATTTATATCTTTGTATTATGACACTTCTTACCTGTCCAGTGGGCTGCCAATAGTGTAACTAAGGAGGGGCTGTTCCAAGTAATACCCTGTATTTAGGCATTCATCTCTCAATGAAGTGAAGAGGGTTACCTGTCCAAGAGTTCCCCCCCCTATAATGTTAGAAATGGCCCATGAGAGGGGGGGGGGGGATATGATAGGTGTACCTTATACTTTGTTGTTGTTAAATTCCCCTTAATAAATGCTATCTGGAGGTTGACCCATAATGTTTGTGTCTAATCTGCTTGCCAGGTTTCTGTGAAAAAATAGTAATGTTTATTGTTTTTTCCTCAACAGTTTCCTTCCACGCCACAGGAATGGCAGACTGTGGCCTCCCACTTTGCCCAGCGGTGGGACTTTCCTAACTGCGGAGGGGCAATTGATGGGAAACACATCCACATCGTCCCACCACCCAACTCGGGGTCGTACTATTATAATTACAAGGGGTTTAATAGTATAGTGATGTTGGCGGTGGTGTCGGCTAATTACGACTTCTTGTATGTGGACGTGGGGAAGAATGGCCGGATGTCCGATGGTGGAGTGATCGCCCAGACGGAGTTCTACAGGCATCTCCAGAATGGCAGCTTGGACTTGCCACCTCCAGAGGACAATGTTGAAGGTCTCCCATTTGTGTTCGTTGCTGATGAAGCATTTGCGCTGGGGGACCACCTGATGCGGCCATTCCCGATGAGGACCCTCACCCCGGAACAGAGGGTTTTTATTTACCGGCTGGCCAGAGCCCGAAGAGTGGTGGAGAACACATTTGGAATCCTGGCCAGCCGGTTCCGATTATTTATGACACCCATCCATATGGCGGAGTATAAACTGAACCATATAATACTTGCCTGCTGTGTTCTCCATAATTTTCTACGAAAACATTCAGCCAACTATGCTGGCTCAGTTGGGCCTGAGGCCGGAATCCCAAATACATCAACAATGACGGCACTTGAAAGCGGCCGTCCTGGCTTGCCCTCCCTGAATGCCCGTGATGTCCGGTTACGATACCTGGAGTTCTTTGCGGGTAGGGGGGCTATCAATATGCCAGACAATATGTGACACCTTTTTCAAATAAAAAACAACCAAAAGAAATTCTTGGTGGACATTTACTGCTTGTGTTTGTTTTAGCTGACCCTGACAGAAATGTGTTGAGTGCAGAAAATGTCGTGATTGGGTAACCTTATAAAAAACAGTGTTGGCTGGTACTTCCTAAATGCAAAAACACATTTCACTACAAGTGCACTTGCAACTGCACTGAACCTGCACTTGTAGTGCAAAGAGGATTTGCCCTTAGGAAATAACCCCCATTTGTGCATAAAACAACAATTACATCACCCCAAAAGTGTTGTAGTGTTGAGACAATAATCCACACATTCTTGAGTAAGGCACTTTTTTATACCTGCACAATCACATGCGCATTTACCAAAGGTTTTTAAAACAAACCAACATGTTTGTTGTATAAAATGTTTGCGGTAGCATTATGAAAAATCAAAATATCCATTTCAGATAAAACAGGCCTGTGTAAAACCAACAAGAAAGCCAAAAAACTTGAACTTACAAAGTTCACATTAGGTAAAACCTGAAGGCTATATCAGACATCAGTATTTAGGAACTGGGTTTGATACAGCGTTCAGATGGGGGGAAATCACCCCTGGAAAAGCCAAATTTGGAAGATGCACACCAATTTACAAATGTCCACATGTGCTATCTGCCATCATGGGGGATCAAGGGACGTGTTTGGGGGGAGCAAGCCCTTCCTCAACGCTACTTTATAATTGAGGAAGGGGTTGCCCCCCCAAAACGCGTCCATTGATCTCCCGTGATGGCAGATAGCACATGTTGGCACACTGTGTGCATCCTCCAAATTTGGCTTTTCTAAACATTGAAAAAAGTTTGGTACGATAAAACAGGTGATTTTGTGGGGTTTAAATTCGCCCCAAAACATCAATGATGTTATTATTTTTTTTAATAACATCACTGATTTGTTGCTGGATGTTTTGCAATTGGAGATTACACCCCATGATCTCCCCTATCAGTATCTGGGCACTTTCAGATGTAAAGCGTTCTGGATCCCTCACATCACGATCACCTAAAAAGAGATAAAGAACAAAAAAAAAGGTCTCAAAAATCTGCCACCAGCCATCTCTTTTACCTGAGTCTGTGGTCGCAGACACTCACCTGTTGTGGTGCCAATCTCCACCACGTCTTCTTCTTCCTCCTGCTCAGCTTCTTGGGTTTGCGGTATTTCCCCTTCTTCCAGAGGTGGGGGGTCTCTGGTCTCCTCGGATGAGGGGTGTCCGAGTCTTTTCTCCCCTATGTAAAACAAAAATGGTATACTTAGCACACAGATATTTGATGGCAGAACTATAGAAATAGGAAACATTGCTTGGAAGTGGGGTACAATTGTCTATTTTAGCCGAGTTCCAAGATGTATATTTTTTATTGCCCTTTGTCAAGCTGCAATACTTTACCTGTTTGGTACAAGCTTCACAGATGGAGACCCCCCTATAGTATACACTGGAGCACCTGTGTGGCCCCCTAATAAAAATGGTGTTCTTGTGTCCCACACTAGTGCTCCAGTGTCCAGATGTGAAAACAGCTGCTCAGTGTCCTCTCCTTACACTCAATCTAGTTTGCATTTCATTCTAGTAACAAACCCATCTACACAAACAAATATTTGGCATCCAAGTAGGCCCCCAAAAATGTGTGAAAATGCATATGGCCTAAACAATGGTGTTCTAGAGGCCGAAAGAAAAATGTTTGATACGAACGAATAATGTGCCCATGAACATTAAAGTTGACCTTTGGAAACGTTACAACTAATCAAAGCATATGGAGCAGAACGAACGTAATAAAGACAGAAAGAATAGGAACACAGCACAACTACTTACTTTTTTGCAGCACTCTCCGGATCTTTCGGTACTGCTCTGGCTCTCTCAACTTCAGGTCCGACCACCGCTTCCTGAGCTGATCTTTAGACCTTCGTACCCCGAAATTCCGCTTGAGACTCCTGACCACTTTCGCCATGATTTTGGCCTTTCGGATGTTGGGGTGGGGGTAAGGCCCATATTTTCCGTCATAGTCGGACTTCCTCATGATGTCGACCATCTCCAACATCTCCCCAAACGACATATTTGTGGCCTTAAAACGTCTCCTTCTGGATCGGGACGTGCCTGGATCCGCCCTTTCCTCCTCCTCGTTGCTACAATTAGCCCGCACCTGCTGTATGTCCACCATCATGCTCTTCCCCCACTGCGCCGAACGAAAAGGGGCGGGGAATACACTAGAAAGAACGTCAGGGGTGGGCGGAGTTACACGCATGCGCAGTGTATATAAAGCGTAACACGCGTGCGTATTACGTTTGATCTGTGAGCGGAGGAAGGAGCATTGAACGCGGCGATCGTAAGAACGAAGGTAAGAGACAAACTTGGGCCTATACTGCTTCTATAGATTGAGGCCTATATTGTAACAAGATTAGGAGAGTTTGGTGTGACATTAGGCTTTGTCTTGTGTTGTGTCTTGCAGTGAACATGGATATGGTACTGGAAGATCAGGACTTCATTTCAGTCTTCATAGAGATGCTAAGGGAGCTGCCATGTCTGTGGGAGATTAAACACCCCCATTACAAGAACCAAGCAAAGAGGAAGGCAGCACTGGAGCAATTGTGTGAAATTGTGAAGCAGGTGATCCCCACGGCAGACATCACTTTTTTAAAGATTTTCATTGGTGGCCTGAGGAGCACATATCAGAGGGAGCGCAATAAAGTCCTGGATTCACAGAGATCCGGAGCAGCAGATGATATCTATGTCCCCAGGATGTTGTACTACGACAGGCTGCACTTTCTGGCAGGCCAGACTGAACCCAGGCCATCCCTCTCCAGTCTTCCTTCCACGCTTCCTTCCCCCCTGGCTGAGGCTTCTGACGCCCAACCTGGGCCTTCTGGGCCACATGTGGAGGAGCCCAGATTGAGCCAGGTATAGCATTCCTCTAAATATTTCTGCTTGTCCAATCAATGATGTTAACTAGATGTTAGTTGGGAGTACTAATTTATGATTGTGATTGATGATGCAAAAACTAAAACCATGTCCCTTTTTCATACACAGGGAAGTCTCAGCCAGGAGGTGGCCAGGCCGAGCCGGCTGGCTGATCTGCAGGTCCCTCCACCCCCCCTGGAAACAGAAAGTGGCAGTAGGAGGAGTACCCTAGAGGAGGCTGCTATCAGATTTTTTTGTAGGGCTACAGAGGTCCTGGGAGCACCACACACCAGGCAGGAGAACCTTGCTGCATTCGTAGCCTATAAAATGCAGAGGATGGAGGAGGGCCAAAAAGCCATGTGTGAGGCCCTCATATCAGAGGCTCTGGCGAAAGGTGTGAGGGGCCAAATTACACCTCACACACAGCTTTGGGATGGTCCTCCTCCTGCAGGTCCTACTCCTCCTCCAGGTCCTACTCCTCCTCCTGCCACATCTCCAACTGCACAGCCACAGCCCGGAAGGAAGTGTGAAAGGAAGACCAGACAGTGAGGACCCTGGATCCAGTCTGGTCGGCCAAAAGATGCAGCCTCTTGTGGTACCACAGCCTGGGGACACTGATGTCATCTGCTGCTATCCGAGTCTCTGTGAATCCCGGACCAGACTGCCCTCCCTTACATATGGACTCCTCAGGCCACCAATTTTGAGGTTTAAGAATTGATGTCTGCCGTGGGGGTCCCAGGCTTCACTAATTTCTCCTGTTGATCCAGTGTTGCCTTCCTCTTTGCTTGGTTCTGAGCCCTTAATAAAGGATTTTTGTTTTGAATTATACTCTCCTATGTGTTTTACTTCTTCAAAAATGATGGTTTGTTTGTGAGGATTCAGGTACATTTCTAATATACAATGTGAAATGAACAAGGGACACCAACAACAAAAAATCTCATGGAGATTAAATAATAAAAGATATCAATGGTGTTGGGGTAACTTGCCACACAAAACACACACAAAAATATTCTGGAGTAAAAATAAAAATAACATTGAACAAAGATCAGCCTTGGAAAAAATCCAAACATTAAAGAAAAAAAAAGGCTTAAAAACAAAAAAAAAACATAAAAAATATAAAACTGTCAGATGTGACAACTAATAACAATATATTGAGGGAATCCCACTAAAAAAACACAAATAAAACTTTGTGAGAAGTGTGTGTGAATATGAGCAGCAAAACTACTTAATTCTTGTCACATTATAAAGAAGAAGAGAGTGCGCTGTATTAAACCATTTTTTACATTGCAGCGTGACGAAAGTGCTGTATCCATTGCGAACGCTAAGTTTACCAGAACGAGCTGTCCCGTGTCGGAATTTCTTCTGAGCATGCGTGGCACTTTGTGCGTCGGAACAGGCCACACACGGTCGGAATTGACGCGATCGGATTTTGTTGTCGGAAAATTTTATCTCCTGCTGTCCAACTTTGTGTGTCGGAAAATCCGATGTAAAATGTCCGATGGAGCCCACACACGGTCGGAATTTCCGACAACACGCTCCGATCGGACATTTTCCATCGGAAAATCCGACCGTGTGTACGGGGCATAAGTTTACCAGACCGAGCTGTTCCGTCTCGGAATTTCTTCTGAGCGTGCGTGGCACTTTGTGTGTCAGAACAGGCCACACACGGTCGGAATTGACGCGATCGGATTTTGTTGTCGGAAAATTTTATAGCCTGCTCTCAAACATTGTGTGTCGGAAAATCCGATGGAAAATGTCCGATGGAGCCCACACACGGTCGGAATTTCCGACAACACGCTCCGATCGGACATTTTCCATTGGAAAATCCGACCGTGTGTACGGGGCATAAGACTTACCATACCTGCAAAGTAAATACAAAAGAACATAGTAAAAATAAAACATTTTTTAATGCAATCTGTGCCTAAAAAATATAGGCCAAAACATGGGGGCAATCCGCCCCTAATGTTAGGGGCAAATCGCCCTTCCACCCCTGCCCTCATTCTTCGGCATATATGCTCTTTTTTTTTAACTGTGATGGTGAAATCACCTTCTACAGCGCTGGAGTCTGTGATTTACGTATCGTGGGAGCAAACGCTGTTGCTGTCAAGATAAATAAATCAGTGCTGCAGCTGAATGGCGTACCTGAAAACAAAAAAATGGTTAACAATAAAACACAGTAAACAGTCAAGTATAAAAGAATTACATACCTGAAAAGCAAACATGATAAAACATAGTAACAATAAAACACTGCATTGTAGAATAGAGTAAAAAAAGAGCAGAACAATAGAGAGAGAATAGAGAGAGAGAGAACAATAAAACAACTATTTTTGATTTATTTAATTTATACTTTTTGGGGGGTTTTTAAACTTTTTTTTTTTTTTTTTACACTTTTATTTGTAACTGTTGTAACGGGTAGGTTCCAGGTTCAAGTCTCCCAAAATGTGATGGCATCTTTGGAGACCCTGTGAAAGTGTGTCCTAGTCTATTCAGTGCTGTACCCTACGCTAATACTCCACTAGGGTGTGGTAGCGTTCAAAACATTCACCAATGCAAAAACCAGGATGGTCAGGACAGGAGGAACGATAATAGCGGGTGTCACGCCTATATCCGCACTTTCTACAGAAAAAACATTTTTTTGGAGGGGCTCGTTGGGTAGGGGTACCAGGGAGGACATATGGAAAATGCCTCTCATGCAGCCAGCTTACTGCATTTGGATTGGGAAGTTGGGCCACAGCACCGTCTGGAAACAGAAGGGCTGTGATGATCTTCTCCTGGAATTTAAGGAAGGATCCAGTTCGTCCTGAAACTTTGTATAGCTCATAAGCATTCAGTAGAGCCAATTGAAATAAGTATACAGACACTTTTTTGTACCAGCGTCTGGCCTAACGGGCAATTAAGTACGACACCAACAACTGGTCGTTGCGGTCCACCCCTCCCATATTAACCACATCAATACAGTGCACTTACACCCCTTTGAATGACAATTACTCAGTCATGCAACACTGTACCCATATGAAACTTGCATCCATTTTTTCACACAAATAGAGCTTTTGGTGATATTTATTCACTAGTGGATTTTTTTATTTTTTGTGCTATAAATATAAAAAGACCATACATTTTGTGAAAAAAATGCCGTTTTCTTTGTTTCTAGTAATTTTTCTTCATAAATTTTGGCCAAAATTTATACTGCTTCATATCTTTGGTAAAAATAACCCAAATTAGTGTATATTATTTGGTCTTTGTGAAAGTTATAGAGTGTACACACTATGGTGCCAATCACTGAAAATTGCTCACATCTGATCAGGCCTTCAGTACATCAGGTGAATCTCATTTCTTGAGATACTAACAAGTCAGGAAAATACAAATACCTCCCAAATGACCCCTTTTTAGAAAGTAGACATCCCAGGGTACTAAGTAAGTAGCATGGTGAGTTTTTTTAAGTTGTATTTTTTTACCACAGTTCTTTGCAAAATGAAGATTTTTTTTTTTACAAAATTGTCAAATTATCAGGTTATTTCTCACACACAACATATGCATACAAAAAATTACATCCCAAAATACATTCTGCTACTCGTCCAGACTATGACAATACCACATGTGTGAGACTTTTACACAGCCTGGCCACATACAAAGGCCCAACATTGAAGTAGCCCCTTCAGGCATTCTACCAGCATAAATGACATTCATTTCTCAACCACCTATTACACTTTTGAAGGCCCTGGAGCACCAGGACAATGGAATTGCCCACAAAATTACCCCATTTTGGAAAGCAAACACCCCAACGTGTAATCTATGAGGTATAATGAGTCTTTTAAAGGGTTCATTTTTTCCAGAAGTTTTTGGAAAATGTGGAAAAAAAATAAAAAAACATTTACACAAAGTTGGTCATTTATCTGGTATTTCCAACACATAGCATGCATATAGCAAAGATAACACCCCAAAATACATTCTGCTATGAAACAAATAAAAACGAATTTTTTTTTACACAAAGTTGTCAATTTATAAGATATTTCTAACACATAGCATGTAAATAGGAAAAATGACACCCCAAAATACATTCTGCTACTCTTCCCGAGTATGGCGATACCACATGTGTGAGACTTTTACACAGCCTGGCTACATACAGAGGTCCAACATTGAAGTAGTACCTTAAGGCGTTCTAGGAGCATAAATTACACATCTCATTTAATTCCTACCTATCACACTTTTGAAGGTCCTTGAGCACCAGGACAGTGGAATTAGCCACAAAATGACCCCATTTTTGGAGAGCAAACACCCCAATGTATATTCTATGGGGCACGGGCTGCAAATAGGTACTCAGGTACTCTGATGGGCTGGAGACAGGTACTCAGGTAACTTGATGAGCTGCAGACAGGTACTCGGGTACACTGATGGGCTGGTGACAGGTACTCAGTTACTCTGATGGGCTGGTGACAGGTACTCGGTTACTCTGATGGGCTGGTGACAGGTACTCGGGTACTCTGATGGCCTGGTGACAGGTACTCGGGTACTCTGATGGCTTGGTGACAGGTACTCGGGTACTCTGATGGCCTGGTGACAGGTACTCGGGTGCTTTGATGGGCTACCGATAGGTACTTGGGTACTCTGATGGGCTGGTGACTGGTATTTGGGTACTCTGAAGGGCGGTGACAGGTACTCGGGTAACTTGATGAGCTGCAGACAGGTACTCGGGTACCCTGATGGGCTGGTGACAGGTACTCAGTTACTCTGATGGGCTGGTGACAGGTACTCGGGTACTCTGATGGCCTGGTGACAGGTACTCGGTACTCTGATGGCCTGGTGACAGGTAATTGGGTACTCTGATGGCCTGGTGACAGGTACTCGAGTACTCTGATGGGCTACAGATAGGTACTCAGGTACTCTGATGGGCTGGTGACTGGTATTCGGGTACTCTGAAGGGCGGTGACAGGTACTCAGGTACTCGGTACTCATGTGGACTGTGACAGGTACTCAGGTACTCATATGGACTGTGACAGGTACTCGGGTACTCATATGAATTGTGACAGTTACTCAGGTACTCAGATGGGCTGTGACAGGTACTCAGGTACTCAGATGAATTGAGACAGGTACTCAGGTACTCATATGAACTGTGACAGGTATTCAGGTACTCGGGTACTCAGATGAACTGTGACAGGTACTCAGGTACTCAGATGGACTGTGATAGGTACTTGTGTACTCAGATGGACTGTGACAGGTACCCAGGTACTCTGATGGACTGTGACAGGTACTCGGGTACTCAGATGGACTGTGACATGTACTCAGGTACTCTGATGGACTGTGACAGGTACTCGGGTACTCAGATGGACTGTGACAGTTACTCGGGTACTCAGATGAACTGTGACAGGTACTCATATGGACTGACAGGTACTCAGTGTGTGATTGGTGTGTGATTGGCAATCAGTGTGTGATTGGTATGCACTGTAAGCTGTACCAAGATGTTACCGCAATCTCCTTCTCACACACGATCGGTGTGTGAGGAGGAGAACCCGGTAACATCTCGTTACCGCAGTTTGTTGACATTTAGTGATCGGCTGGAAAAGGGTCACAGCCAATCATGTGGTAAACAGCCGCCGGCCAATGGCTGTTTACCAACGTCGGTGATGAGCAGTGTTCCCGGGAACATGACGCCACCGACGTGCATGCGCAGCGTGCTCGAGATTGAGCGCATGTGCTGTGCAAAGTGGGGCGGTACCACCTGTGATCGACCGTGACTTCATCACGGCTGATCACGTAGTAAACAGCCATGCCCAATGGCTGTTCACACCCCTCGGTGGCGAGCGGTGTCTCCGTGACACGCCGCCACCAAAGGAACAGGGTTGCGTGCAGACGATAGCGCGCATTCCCTGTTTAAATGGAGGGACATCATATGACGCCCTCCCAGAACGAGACCCGCGCCACCTGGCCATCATATGACAGCCGGTGGGCGGCAAGCGGTAAATGTTATATTCGTTGACACAGAGGGGTTTCTCCACAACACCAGTTGCCGTAGGAGTTTGGACCGTTGTGTCTGCGTGAAGGGAGGACAGAACGAAAACATTCCGATTATCCCTCCACTTCATAGCGAGCAAATTATTACATTTCAAGCAGGCTCTCTCCCCCAGCCTAAGATGGGAATCTACAAGCCGCTGGGGTAAATCCCAGGGATTAGATCGCATGGTGCCACATGTGCCAATTCCGTGATCAAACAAGAGGCTAAAAAGCGGCACGCTCGTGTAATAATTGTCCACATACAAGTAGTACCCCTTTCCGAAGGGTGACACCAAGTCCCACACAATCTTACCAGCGCTCCCTATGTTATCTGGGCAGTTCTCCAGCTCTACGTGACTATCTCTTCCTGTCACGGAACGTCCCTCACTCCGCTTGAGTGCTTCCGTCAGTATACCACTTTCTCCCAGTCTGGACTCAGATATCAGATATTCCAACTGCTCCCAAGCACAAAACAAGGCGAGACTTGCTTAGATGCTAACATGGACTATTTTTATTAGAACCAGAATACAGTCTTACATACAGTAGAAGGGGAGGTCCCCCCTCCTGCTCATATTACTCTAACAATACACCTGTAACCTAATTAACCTAATTAACATGAGCTAGTTTACTAAATCATTTACCCAGACCAGATGACTCAGAGACATAACCTGTAGGACACAGACTTGTGGTTGAGGTTCACACAGTAGTATAAACACAATAGCAGGAGCTAATTACAATTAACAATACAAACAACAATCTCCCCCCTCCTCAGCCTAGTCATCAACAAACTATAGTAGGAGTAGACTGTTTGTCTCCTAGCCAGTCCTGGAGGCCAATGTGATCAGCTCACACAATTAACATGTTGAGTTCAGAATCAAACAAACCAATAATAGTCTCTACATACATCCTGGGAGATATTGTGGACAAATATTACTGTCCCATTTTAAGTAGTCCAAGATATATTTTCTCACTCACCCTGTGCCAGGATAGCACAGGGTGACTTAGACATAAGAGGTGTATGGGGAGCTGAAACAAGGGCATCCCCTACTTTCCAAGGGATTCTGAGTTCCACGGGCCTTCCCGTCACACTTCCCTCGTAAACAATAAAACTATATGTATAGCCTGTGGCCCTGCCACAGAGCTTATACATCTTGACCCCATATCTGGCACGCTTGCTTGGAAGATACTGTTTGAAAGACAAGCGGCCAGAAAACTTAATCAGGGACTCTTCAATGCAGACAACTTGATGGGGAGTAAACAAGGCTGCAAACTGTTTGTTGAAGTGGTTTACGAAGGGCCAAATTTTTTTGAGCCGATCGTATCCAGGGTCACCCCGAGGACGACAGAGCTCACTGTCATTGAAGTGCATGAACCGCAAGATCTGCTAGTTTCATGCCCTGGTCATGGAGGCAAAGAACACGGGCATATGGTGAATTGGGTCAGTGGACCAATATGACCACAACTCACTCTTTTTAGTTATACCCATGAGGAGGGATAGGCCCAGAAAGGTCTTAAATTTGGAAACTGTAATAGGTTTCCAATCTCTGGCAAGGGCCAAATGGGGATTAGCGGCGATGAATTGACCAGCGTACAAATTGCCTGGGTCCACAATAGATCTATAGAGATCTTCCGTGAAAAACAGCAAATAAAAATCAAGTGACGTAAAATCAACTGTTTGCACCTGAATGCTGGGTTCGCCAGTGAATAGGGGACGTACGGGTGCTGCAGAAGTGGTGGGCTCCCAATTAGGATTGGCAAATGCAGCAGGAAGGGCACTATGGGCTTGACGGGCCTGTCTTTGTCTTCTTGGTGGCTGCAGGACACTAGTTGTGCTAGCCACCTCACCAGCTTGAACTGCACTTATGGGACACGCCACGTCACCACGTGTTACTGCAGTGCTGGTTTGACTACGACCAGGGTGTACTAGGCCGCTGGTGCTTGCCAGTTCACCAGAAGGCAGAGTGGCACTAGTACTGGCTCTCCGCTCCATACGAGAGCCCTGCGGTTCTTGCACCTCAACGACAGCAGAAGAACAGGTACGCCTGACCTTGGCAGGGACCACAACTCTATCTGTCAAGGTGCCACTGCTGTCTACAGGATCGTATTCTGAGCCTGAATCTGACAGATGAGTGACTTCCTCTTCACTATCTGTCATGCTCAGAAACATGGAGGCCTCTTAACTAGAGTACCTTCGATTTGACATTTTGGTCTCTAAATTTACTAGTACACTAGTGACTCACAGGAAAAAGAGCTCCTGACTGTCAGCGACTGATTCAAACGCTACCAGAAAAAAACGTTAGCGTTCACAGGGATCAGGCCTGACCCTGCGAACTCTGCAGTTATGTGTATTGTGTTTTTGTAAGTGACAGTGATCGATTGATACTGCACTTGGGTGGGCTGGGCTGAGCGGAGGGGCTAAACGCAGGTGCTAGCAGGTACCTGGGCTGATCCCGCTAACACTCCATTTTTGGGAACCCTAAACTACTGGGGACGCTAGTATAGATCTGATCAGATATTGATCCGTTCAGACACTTTACTACTAAGGGAGGTGTATGGTGCGTGGGTGTTAGCGTTACTGGTACCAATCTGACGCTGCCTGGGGCAACGCAGACCCTGACTGACTCTAAAACTGATATCACCCGCCGGGCGATCAGGGGGTTAAATCTTTATTGGGTAATATACGGCGGGTGCCCTGATGCTAAAAAAAACTAACTAACCAGCGTCACCCGTAACACTAATACATTGATCACTGGAGACAGGGGGTGAAAGGTTTAACTAGGGGGTAATCAGGGGTTAAAACCTTTATTAGGTAGCATATGGGGGTACCTTACGCTATATAAAAACCTGACGGTGAAACGAATCAACTAACCGGCTTACTAGCGTCACCCGTTAAACAAATATGGCGATCGATTAGTGACACTGGCGACAGGGGGTGAACGGGTTAACTTGGGGGTGATTAAGGGGTTAAACCTTTATTAGGGGAGTTTAGGGGGTAACCTAGACCTCACGGGGGCTACTACTAACTGCCCTAACACTTATTTCAGTCACAAATTACACCAATGCAGTGATCAGTGAAAAATCAGAAAACTGCAATTGGTGACACAGTAACAGGGAGTGAAGGGGTTAACTGGGGGGGTGATCGGGGGCGATCGGGGGGTGATCAGGGGGTGGCAAGTGTACCTGTACGTACTGGTGTTAGTGTACTGTTGGTGCAACTCATGGTTAGATGTTATCTCTCCTCTCACTGGAATCGAAAAGACTCCACGAGGAGAGATGACATCACTTCTTCCTGTCTTTGTTTACACTTACACAGACAGGGGAAGGTTTCCATTCGCTAGGAGCGATCACCAGGTCCAGACCATAAATCATTGGTCTGGCCCTCCGTCTGATCGGTTCTCTAACGAATCTGACCAACGCGGGCACGGGGGGGGGGGGGGGGGGGGGCGCGATCGCTGGTGTATGCAAATTGGCAGAAGGAAACAGACAACATTTATACAAACTCAAGATATGCCCTTGGTGTGGCCTGCGATTTTGGGATCATCTGGAAAACCAGAGAGTTCCTGACAGCAGCAGGAACACCTGTAAAACACAGTGCAGCTATCAAGGATTTAATGGATGCCCTACTCCTCCCAGCACAAGTGGCTATACTCAAGGTAAAGGTGCACGGCAAGCTGGTTTCCCAAGAAGAACAAGGCAATCACCTGCAGATGGAACACGAGAAGTGGTCAGCAGAGTGAATGCACCCATCCTGGATGACCCAATAGATTCCCCTGAAGAGACTGTACAAGCCACCATGATTCTACAAAACGCTCCTGTGGAAAGGACTCACCTCAAGGAGGCCACCATGACAGCAAAGACCACGGCAAAAAGACTTTTAGCAGAAATAGTGTGCAGATATGGTGTCCCAGAGATCATAGAGAGCGATCAGGGGCCGGCTCTCATGGTCTCAGTGATCAAGGAAATATGGGCAGCTTTTGGGGGTCACACTAGCTTTCCACACCCCATACCACCCTCAGAGCAGTGGGAAGGTGGAGAGATTGAATGGCACAATAAAATCTAGAATGCTAAAAATGTCTCAGGAAACAGGAATGAGTTGGCCAGACAGCCTACCCATTGCCTGATTCAGTGTTAGGTACACTCCAAGGGGAAACCATGGTCTGTCACCCTATGAGGTGTTGTTTGGTTCAGCCCCCAGACTGGGTTGTTATTTCCCACAACAGTTGCAGCTCCAATCTGATGTATTGACTGATTATGTGACTGCTTTATCTCGAGAATTAACCCATATCCATTCAGAAGTTTTTTCTTCCATTCCAGATCCTGAGCTAGATACAGGAAGGCACAAGCTGGTTCCTGGTGACTGGGTCCTGATAAAGAAATTTGTGAGAAAACATACTCTTGAACCCAGATATGATGGTCCTTTCCAGGTTCTCCTAATGACTGCCACATCAGTCAAAGCGGCCAGGAAGAACACGTGGACACACCTCCCACTGCAAGAAAGTCCCTGTACCTGAGGAAGAGACCGAGGGGACCAAATCATGATCTTGTATATCCTTTTCATTGTAATCATTGCTCAGGCACAAGAGGTAGCCATCAAACAAAAAGATGGTATAACCCAATTCTGGTATAACTCATCCAATACACATGTTGCCATTTTTTTATCCTCTCAGGAACAGATAATTCCAGATACTATCTACAGGATCTGGTCCTGGGGTGAAGCAGTAAGACCCATGACTGTGTATGTATGCGTTACTGATTCCTATTTGGGTAACAACTGTGATTCCTGGGGAGCAGTGGGTTGGAACACTGGGGATACAAACTGGGTGTACAAACCTGAAAACGCCCAAAATAGAAAGGATAATAACGGGAAGTCACTCTTAGATAGAATGACAATCAACAAACACACAGATCAGCCTTACACCAAAGAGTTTAGGCTGACCATTGAGAATCCTAGCCCAGGAGACAGTGGGACCTATGTTCTGGGCCTATGGTGGGGAAGTGGGTATCCCGGTTTTAGAAAGCCTTTCCAACTGAAAGATATGTTCAATAACCCAGAATGGGGAGTTCCCCAATCCACATCTAGCTCAAACCCCCTGAGGCGCCATATACAGACATTAAAGGACATGGGGGCCATAGCAGACCCTACCTTTGAGGATACTATGGCTGCAGAAACTGGGTTCTCGGATGTCAACTTGTGGCTCGAGTGGATGAGGTATATTTGCAGGGAACCACAATAAGACCAATTGCTATGTGCGTGGGGGGGCTAGACCACATTTAGGAACGGTACCCCTGAACATATCCCCCGAACATGAGACATGTCTCCTCAGCCTATTTACCAACACAACCACTGACCACTCCCTGTGTGAACATTGGAAGAAGGAATATCCCATAGTTACCAAGCCCCCAAGCCAGGAGAAGGTATCACCATATATCCTGGCAATTACACATGCTATGGACATTCTAGTATCTTCTAGTATATTCTAGTATCTAGTCATTTTATGCCTCAGGAATCTAGGGACCCTTGTGGTACTTTACCGCAAGGCACTTTCCAATGTGGTAATTGTGATTTCTGTAAATTCATTCAAATTGGAAAAAATGTTGTTTTACCTACAGGTGAAAACCTAATCTTGCAACACTTTGTAAATTGCGATACCATTGGTATCGTGTACCTGCTCACATGTGGGTGTGGAAAATATTATGTGGGCAAAACCAAAATAGATTTTTGGAAATGGATTAAAGAACATGCTATAGACATACAGATAGGTGTCATGGAGAAACCCATACCCAGACATTTCGCAGAGTTTCATGACTATAGCATGGATTCTTTGAGATTCCTGGTATTAGCTCTGGTACACCCCCCAATTCGTGGGGGTAACTTTGATCAGAAAATTCTCCAGGTAGAGGCCAAATGGATCTTTATGCTAAGGGTGACTCAATCACCAGGCCTTAATGATGCCATTAGCTATGCCCCCTTTCTGTAACCACCAACATTGATCCGTCCTCATCTCCTTTCCCCTTTCCATTTCTTCCCCTCCCCACAATTGAAGCCGTTTACATTTATATTAGTTAATTCATAAATTTTATGAAATGACATTTCCATCAGATATGTAAAGCACCATATGTATTTAGGTTTATTCTGTTATACTTTATAAACATGAATGTGTTGAAACCTGTATGTATGGTTTATATGTTCAGCGTTTTTTTTTTTAAATGTATGGAGAAAACTGTAAGAATTGTTCATAAATTGTCTCTTATCTGTATGTAAATAATTTTCTCCTATTTTATTAATCCACCTACTTTGAAATGTGATCCCATGCGATCCCCCAGGACCATTTCCAGATGCTACCCATAACTCAGGGGACCTTTGGCCCTGCCTATGTCTGTGCACCTCCTGAGGTGTCTGTTAGTGTGTTGTTCGCACATTGGCCACACTCAATAACAGTCCGCCATCAACATCAGGCGCCCCCATAGATTTTTCCACTGGAATTTCGAGTTGGGGACACCACTGCCCATCAGCCCCGGGCATGCGGCCCTTCCCCCTTTCCCGTGTGAAACGCAGCGCAGCCGATGCTGTTTGTTTACCAGCGCTGGTGTCAGGTCACCTTGAGGCTAGGTGACAGATGCACACCATTGGGATCAGGAGCACACCGCAAGGTTGTGGACCCAATGGCTGACTGCTGCGGATAAGAGTCAGGGTGGTAAGAAATGCAGGGCCACTGGAACACCACCGGTCCCACCGGGGTTAGAGCGTAAGATTCCCTAGGGCGCGGAGTCTAAGAGCCAGCAGGTGTTCACCAGAGCCTCTAGTGGTGAGGATGGACTGGGCTGCAACTGGCTCCAGATCGCGACCCCCAGGGTCCCTTAGCTCACACCCACAGTAGGCAACAGGAGGATAGGGATAGTAAGGGAATAAACCAAGGTCGGGGCCACAAGCAGATAAGAACAACAGAGTTCACGTCAAAGGTTCAGAGTCACAGGCAAACAGGGATAGTTGGGGACACGCCAAAGGTCAGGGTCACGAGCAGACAGGAATAGTTGAGAACACGCCAAGGTCCGTAACAGAAACAAACGTAGAGCACACGGCCGGCAGGAAACAGGAAGCCAAACCCACAAAGGTTGATCAGCAGGGCTGGCCTGCAGTGAAGAGGTTAATATAGAGTTCTCTGATAGGAGCTGGGGTGGAGCCATGCTAGAGGAGAGATTATAAAAGCAGTCAGGTGAGAGTCAGCTGGTTTCTAGAGATGAACACATGGAGACAGATAAGCTGACAGACAAAACTCTATTGCATAACCATGACAGTACCCCCCTCTTACGAGGCCTCCCCCTTTCCTGCCTGGGACCAGGTTTAGAAGGGAACTTCAAATGAAACTTCCTCAACAGACGAGGTACAAAGACCTTAGAAGCCGTGATCCACTACCTCTCCTCAGGACCAAACCCTTTCCAATGCACGGGGTACTGGAGAATGCCTCTACAGAGCTGGGAATCCAAAATTTGGTTAACCTCGTATGCCTGATTATCCTCAGAGACCGGCGCTGCGGTAGAGGGAGGACGAGAGAACTTATTGAGGACTAAAGGCTTCAGAAGGGCAACATGGAAGGAGTTATGCCCCGTACACACGATCGGACATTGATCGGACATTCCGACAACAAAATCCATGGATTTTTTCCGACAGATGTTGACTCAAACGTGCATACACACGGTCGCACAAAGTTGTCGGAATTTCCGATCGGCGAGAACGCGGTCACGTACACCACGTATGACGAGACTAGAAAAGGGCAGGTCCGAACCAAGCACGGCACCCTTTGGGCTCCTTTTGCTAATCTCGTGTTAGTAGACGTTTGGTGAGAGACGATTCGCGCTTTTTCAGACTCGTGGTCAGATCGTTTTCTGCTGTTCAGTTTGTGCTTGTGGGTTTGTATCTGCTCTTCAGTGCGTGCAGTGAGTTCGTATTGGAGTTTTCTGTGCGATCTTGTCCGCTCGTTGCTGTTTTTCAGGTCGCTTTTCACAGGCCTTGCTGTTCTTCAGTGCATTCTGTTACTTTCTTCTGAGCAGGCGATCGTTTTCTAGCCATGTTGCGTATACGTACTCCTCGTAGAGTTCGTGCTGTGCGGGGGCTTGGTGTTGGGGTCCTTACCTTGACACAAGTCCAGTCCATGAACAGGGTGGGGAGGAGTTCATGGACCAAGAATTGGTTGCTCCAGCGTGACCAGTTCTGTCATATGCCTTTGCTCTGTGAGATCTGTGAGAATAATCCTAATGATTTCAGGAACTTTCTCCGGATGATGGACCCTGTATTTCACCGTTTGTTGGCTTTGCTGACCCCTTATATTAGCAGGCAAGATACCTGCATGAGGCAAGCCATCACTCCGGAGCAGAGGCTAGTCGCCACCCTGCGGTACTTGGCGACGGGGAGAAGCCTGCAGGACCTCAAGTTCTCGACAGGCATCTCCCCCCAGGCTCTGGGGATCATTATCCCAGAGACCTGTTCTGCCATCATTCAGGTCCTGCAGAAGGAGTATATTAAGGTAAGATTTATCCTTTAGTATCACATTTTATTGTATTTAATGTTTGATAATATATTGTATTTCTTTCCTCATTCCCTAATTACCATGATTGTAATATGCTGTGAATGTCCCCTTTGTTCTCATGCATGCTGGATTTTTATGTAATTATTTTTTTGTCCTTCTTACATATTTGCCTTCACTTACCTCTCCAGCATGGTCTCCTGGCCCTATATTCACCTCATGTAGTCACTTAACAATGTATTTTATCAGCTCCATAGTAGTGCTTTACCCTAAATACCCCCTAAAATGTTTTAAAATGTGATTTGTGCTTGAAATTCAGGCAGAGTGCCAGAGGCTTTTTTTTGGGGGTCCCCAAATTAGTTGGAACCCTCCCTCCCCCCAACTGCTAAGTCAGCTGATACCAATTCTCTATCTATCCTCAATCATCTGCTGACTTTGCCAAACTCATACACACTATACCCATCTCTTTTGTGCTCAGATGTATGGATGAATTCCTCAAAGCATGTAGTGCAAGGGTCTGCCTGTATTATTATCTTGATAGGTAATAGCAGAATTTCCAAATGTGCGCAAATGTGTACAATGTGTATTTATATCTTTGTATTATGATACTTCTTACCTGTCCAGTGTGCTGTCAATAGTGTAACTAAGGAGGGGCTGGCCAAAGTAACACACATTATTTAGGCATTCATCTCTCAATGTCCAAAAGATGTCCCCCCCAAAATGTTAGAAATGGCCCATGAGAGGGGGGGGGGGGGAATCTGATAGGTGTACCTTATACCTTGGTCTTTAAAAACTCCCTCAAATAAATGTTATCTTGATGTTGGCCAAGAATGTTTGTGTCTAATCTGCTTTCCCTATTTATGTGCAAAATGAATAATTTTTTTTTCTTGTTTGACTCCACAGTTTTCTTCCAACCCACAGGAATGACAGACTGTGGCCTCCCACTTTGCCCAGCGGTGGGACTTTCCTAACTGCGGAGGGGCAATTGATGGGAAACACGTCCACATTGTCCCACCACCCAACTCTGGGTCATACTATTTCAACTATAAGGGGTTCAATGGTATTGTGATGTTGGCAGTGGTGTCGGCTACTTATGAGTTCCTGTATGTGGACGTGGGGAAGAATGGCCGGATGTCTGATGGTGGAGTCATCGCCCAGACGGAGTTCTACAGGCGTCTCCAGAATGGCAGCTTGGACTTGCCACCTCCAGAAGACAATGCGGAAGGACTCCCATTCGTCTTCGTTGCGGAAGAAGCGTTTGTGCTGGGGGACCATCTTATGCGGCCATTCCCGATGAGGACCCTCACCCCGGACCAGAGGGTTTTTCATTACCGGCTGGCCAGAGCCAACAGAGTGGTGGAGAACACGTTTGGAATCATAGCCAGCCGGTTCCACCTATTTCTTACACCCATACACATGGAGGAGTACAAACTGAATCATATCATCCTGGCATGCTGTGTTCTACACAACTTTTTACGGCAACATTTTGCCAACTATGCTGGCTCAGTTGGGCCTAAGGTCGGAATTCCGAATGAACCAACCCTGACACTTGAAAGTGGCCGTCCTGGCTTGCCCCCCCTGAGTGCCCATGAGGTCCGTCTAAGATACCTTGAATACTTTGCGGGTAGGGGGGCCATCAATATGTCAGACAATGTCTGAAACCTTTTTCAAATAAAAAAATCATTTTAACTACTAGAATCCTTGGTGACATTTACTGCTTGTGTTTCTTTTAGCTGACCCTGACAGAAATGTGGTGAGTCCTGAAAATGGCGTGATTGTGTAACATTACAAAGCACTGTTGGGGTTTTTTTACTAAAGGCAAAGACACTTTGCACTACAAGTGCACTTGAAACTTCATGTGTAGTGCAAAGTGGATTTTACCTTAGGAAATAACACCCATTGTCACAGAAAACACCAATTAGAGCACAACCAAAGTTTTGGAGCGTGAAACAATAATCCACTAATTCCAGCACAATCACATGTGCATTTGTAAAAGGTTTTTAAAACAAACCAAGATGTTTGTTGTATAACAATTTTTGGGGTCACATTAGAAAAAGTAAATGTCCATTTAAGATAAAACAGGCATGTTTAAAACCAACAAGAAAGACACAAATCTTGAACTTACAAAGTTCACATTTGGTAGAACTTGAAGGCAATATCAGACATGAGTATTTACAAACTGTGTTTGATATTGCGTTCAGATGGGGTGAAGTCACCCCAGGAAAAGCCAAATTTTGAAGATGCACACAAATTGACGAATGTCAACATGTGCTAGCTGCCATCACGGGGGATCAAGGGACGTGTTTTGTGGGTGCAACCCCTTCCTCACAGCTACTTTATTCTTGAGGAAGGGGTTGCACCCCCAAAACGCCTACATTGATCTCCCATGATGAAAGATAGCACATGTTGACACACTGTGTGCATCTTCAAAATTTGGCTTTTCGCAAATATGTCAAAAAATGGTATAAATTTTTAGATCACAAAAAGCACAAAAAAACAAAGGGATTTGGATGGGTTTTAAACTCTCCCTAAAACATCAATGATGTTCTTCATTTTTTTTTTAACATCATTGATGTTTTTCTGGATGTTTTTCAAGTCCCTATTACACCCCATGATCTCCCCGATCAGGATCTGTGCACTTTCAGAGGTGAAATGATCTGGATCCACAACATCACGATCACCAAAAAGATAGAAACAAAAACACACCATGTATTATAAATATGCCGGCATCCATCTCTTACCTGAGCCTGTGGTCGCAGACACTCACCTGATGTGGTGACAATTTCCACCACGTCTCCTTCCTCCTCCTGTTGTCTTTGGTGGATTTTCCCTTCTTCCTGAGGTGGGGGGTCTGTGGTCTCCTCGGATGAGGGGTGTCCTCCGAGTCTTTTATCTCCTATGTAAAAACAAATAGGTATACTTAGCACACAGATATTTGATGGCAGAACTATAAATATGAAACATTGCTTGGAAGTGGGGTACAATTGTCTGTTTTGGCAGAGTTCCAAGATGTTGAAATTTTTTTGTCCTTTGTCAAGCTTGAATACTTACCTGTTTAGTACAAGCTTCACAGATTGAGTCACAGGTGCTCCGGTGTAGGACCCCCCTAATAAAAAGGGTGTTCTGGGGTCCCACACTAGTGCTCCAGTGTCCAGATGTGAAAACTGCTGCTGAGTGTCCTCTCCTTACACAGAATCTAGTTTGCATTTCATTCTATTTACAAACCCATCTACACAACTAAATTATTTTCTGACAAGTAGGCCATAAAAAATGATTTCATATGCATATGGCCAAAACAATGGTGTTTTCTAGGCCGAATGAACAATGTTTCATACGAACGAATAATATGCCCATGAACATAAAAGTTGCCATTTTAAACTGTACAACAGTAAAGAAAAGCACATGGAGCAGCACAAACGTAATAAAAATAAAGAATAGGAACACAGAACAACTACTTACTTTTTTGCAGCACTCTCCTGATCCTTCTGTACTGCTCGTGCTCCCTTAATTTGAGGTCCGACCACCGCTTCCTGAGCTGATCCTTGGATCCCCGAAATTTTGGTGCAGACTCTTGACCACTTTCGCCATGATCTTGGCCTTTCTGACATTGGGGTTGGGGTAAGGTCCATACTTCCCGTCATAGTCGGCCTTCTTCAGGATGTCCACCATCTCCAACATCTCCCCAAAGGACATATTTGATGCCTTAAATCGTCTCCTTCTGGATCGGGACGTTTCTGCCTCCGGGCTTTCCTCCTCCTCGTTGGTGTAATTATCAGACACCTGCTGTGTCTCCTAATGACTGTGTACCATAATATAAAATCTACAGTGAAAAGATATTTATATAATAACTATAAATAAAACAAGGATAATGTGCAAAACATTTGATAGTGATCTAAAGAGGTCCCATCAGGTGAAACATCAATAAGGTATCTTAGTGAATCCAAGTCACCAACAAAAAACAACAAAAGTCCAAGTGATGATTGGTGTTAATCCGTGACAGCAAGGGAGGGTCCACCACCAGAAAATGGAAGGGGTTGCTCCTTACCAGATGGCCATGACCCCCCACCACAGAGGATCACAGCAAGCATAAATCTTTATAAGCCAGAGGTAAGAACTGCCAACGATGTCCACCAGAGGTCATCTCATCATCAGCCACACCAACGAACCCATGGCAAGGATACCTTAAAATATAGAAGGAGCTCACATAGTGTAAAACCGATAAATTTATTTAAATAAAAGCAAGTAACACAATGCACACTTACAAAGCGTGATGCAATAAACAGCCTTAAGTCCGGCTCCGTGGCCACCGGAGCTCGGACAAACCCGTCCTGCTGGAATGCGATTTGCTTGGGGGTGACGTCAGCGCGTCATCTGGCTCCGCCCTACGCGTTTTGTGACATCATCACGTCTTCCAGGGGCACAGGCGGCGCGCTGCGTCACCTCCCTTAAATAATCACAGAACTAAACCAAGCCTCGCTATGGATCGCTGCACACTGTGGGTGACCCAAACCACCACAGACACGTCCGGCATCCTGATGCGCTCCACAGCGCGAGCGATCAGCAGAGGCTGTATAATTCGGGCAGTCTATGTGGACCAATGCATGTTCATAAAAACCTATACACTCGAACAGCAAATCCGGACATAAACACTGTGCTAATGCACATCATACCTAATATATATATAAAACTAGACATGAAATGAACAGAATAGGGTAAACCATTCTAACATATCTTAACAATATTAAATCTCTAGTTGGTAACAGGAACTCTAAGTTGAGTGGTTTGAACCAATACAAACATGGGAACCAACGAGATCTGTATGACAAATAGAAAAGGACTGTTAAAGGAGGAATTGGGGATTTAAATATCCCCATTCCTCTATCCTTACATCTAAATCTAGATTTTGGAGACCGGAAATGCCAAAATCAATGAACAGTGGTCTCTAATCTGCCTCTCCCAAATGGGTACAGCAGCGCCACCTAGTGATTGAGTCCCACCGACCCATTAAGCGACAAGCATCATTTTTTTAATATAAAAAACAATCAAAAATTGTGATGAAGCTAAAATCGCTTATGGTCGGTGGGTTGGAGCTCTGGAAAAAGGGGTCCCCAAAGGGACCTCTATCCAGTTGCTCCAAAAAATTGGATATTCATCACCACCTACAACTTCGAAGTTCTAAAAACCGGAAGTGGGGTAATATGCTGATTGTGGTCTCCAACCAACAATCCCCACCATTATTGAGTAGCGCCATCTAGTGGATGTATCAAAAAGTGCTACAAATACCTGTGTTGGGGACTAAATTACCAATATGTCCCCATTCAACAAAAAGCAACATCAGTTAGATGTTGTGGGATCACAGAAAATATAAAAATTAAACAGAGAAACAAAATGCAATAATTAATAAATCTTTACAAATAGACCTTGACTAATAAAAGTTAAAAAATGTAGTGTAAAAAATGACTAGTCAGAACTACCAGTGCCATACATATTTTGCCCCCATGGCCACGCCCCTATCTTGACGAAAAAATTGATGGTCGAACCAAAAATAATTATGGCTCGCGGCGTAGTGGAGCAACTCCATGATAAAGTGTCTTTGGGGTGGAACAAGGTCAGAATCCCGAGTCAGATACATATCTACTGCCTCAAACCCCAAATCATGGGGTATGATGGTGTAGAGTGAGGTCACATCAGCTGTGACCAACCTCATACCCGGCTTCCACACAACGTGGGACAGCATATTTATGACCTGTGTGGTATCCTTGATGAAGGATGGAACCTTCTGCACTAGAGGCTGAAGGAAGTGATCTATATACTTGTCCACCCGGGACGTAACCGAATCAATGCCACTGACAATCGGCCGTCCCGGGGGGCGAGTAAGGCTTTTATGGACCTTGGGGAGATAATAAATTACCGGGGTGCGAGGGGCACTCGGCACTAAAAAGAATTTTTCCTTTTTGTCGAGAATCCCCTGACGGTATCCTCTATCCACTATCACCTCCAGTTCTTTCTTATACTTAACAACAGGGTCCCTGGTGAGGGGAGTATATGTATCCGGGTCATCTACGATCCGATGCATCTCCTCCAGATAGTCACTCCGGTCGAGGATGACTATCCCCCCACCTTTATCCGCAGGGCGGATGGCCAGAGATTTGTTGTTGCATAGAGATTCTAGACCTGCTTCCAGATTCCCCTTCATTTTTGTTTAGAATTTAGATCACTTCCTTCAGCCTCTAGTGCAGAAGGTTCCATCCTTCATCAAGGATACCACACAGGTCATAAATATGCTGTCCCACGTTGTGTGGAAGCCGGGTATGAGGTTGGTCACAGCTGATGTGACCTCACTCTACACCATCATACCCCATGATTTGGGGTTTGAGGCAGTAGATATGTATCTGACTTGGGATTCTGACCTTGTTCCACCCCAAAGACACTTTATCATGGAGTTGCTCCACTACGCCGCGAGCCATAATTATTTTTGGTTCGACCATCAATTTTTTCGTCAAGATAGGGGCGTGGCCATGGGGGCAAAATATGTATGGCACTGGTAGTTCTGACTAGTCATTTTTTACACTACATTTTTTAACTTTTATTAGTCAAGGTCTATTTGTAAAGATTTATTAATTATTGCATTTTGTTTCTCTGTTTAATTTTTATATTTTCTGTGATCCCACAACATCTAACTGATGTTGCTTTTTGTTGAATGGGGACATATTGGTAATTTAGTCCCCAACACAGGTATTTGTAGCACTTTTTGATACATCCACTAGATGGCGCTACTCAATAATGGTGGGGATTGTTGGTTGGAGACCACAATCAGCATATTACCCCACTTCCGGTTTTTAGAACTTCGAAGTTGTAGGTGGTGATGAATATCCAATTTTTTGGAGCAACTGGATAGAGGTCCCTTTGGGGACCCCTTTTTCCAGAGCTCCAACCCACCGACCATAAGCGATTTTAGCTTCATCACAATTTTTGATTGTTTTTTATATTAAAAAAATGATGCTTGTCTCTTAATGGGTCGGTGGGACTCAATCACTAGGTGGCGCTGCTGTACCCATTTGGGAGAGGCAGATTAGAGACCACTGTTCATTGATTTTGGCATTTCCGGTCTCCAAAATCTAGATTTAGATGTAAGGATAGAGGAATGGGGATATTTAAATCCCCAATTCCTCCTTTAACAGTCCTTTTCTATTTGTCATACAGATCTCGTTGGTTCCCATGTTTGTATTGGTTCAAACCACTCAACTTAGAGTTCCTGTTACCAACTAGAGATTTAATATTGTTAAGATATGTTAGAATGGTTTACCCTATTCTGTTCATTTCATGTCTAGTTTTATATATATATTAGGTATGATGTGCATTAGCACAGTGTTTATGTCCGGATTTGCTGTTCGAGTGTATAGGTTTTTATGAACATGTATTGGTTCACATAGACTGCCCGAATTATACAGCCTCTGCTGATCGCTCGCGCTGTGGAGCGCATCCGGATGCCGGAAGTGTCTGTGGTGGTTTGGGTCACCCACAGTGTGCAGCGATCCATAGCGAGGCTTGGTTTAGTTCTGTGATTATTTAAGGGAGGTGACGCAGCGCGCCGCCTGTGCCCCTGGAAGACGTGATGATGTCACAAAACGCGTAGGGCGGAGCCAGATGACGCGCTGACGTCACCCCCAAGCAAATCGCATTCCAGCAGGACGGGTTTGTCCGAGCTCCGGTGGCCACGGAGCCGGACTTAAGGCTGTTTATTGCATCACGCTTTGTAAGTGTGCATTGTGTTACTTGCTTTTATTTAAATAAATTTATCGGTTTTACACTATGTGAGCTCCTTCTATATTTTATGGTATCCTTGCCATGGGTTCGTTGGTGTGGCTGATGATGAGATGACCTCTGGTGGACATCGTTGGCAGTTCTTACCTCTGGCTTATAAAGATTTATGCTTGCTGTGATCCTCTGTGGTGGGGGGTCATGGCCATCTGGTAAGGAGCAACCCCTTCCATTTTCTGGTGGTGGACCCTCCCTTGCTGTCACGGATTAACACCAATCATCACTTGGACTTTTGTTGTTTTTTGTTGGTGACTTGGATTCACTAAGATACCTTATTGATGTTTCACCTGATGGGACCTCTTTAGATCACTATCAAATGTTTTGCACATTATCCTTGTTTTATTTATAGTTATTATATAAATATCTTTTCACTGTAGATTTTATATTATGGTACACAGTCATTAGCGCAACCCCTTATTTTTTCCTATGTTTATACACAATTGATGTTTTTTGTGGGGATTGCAGCTTTTCATATCAATCGATTATTTTGGTTTATAGCGCGGTTTCTTCCAATTTTTTATATCTGCTGTGTCTCCACCATGTACTCTTCCCCCACTGCGCCAAACGAGAAGGGGCGGGGAATAGACTAGAAAGAACGTCGGGGCGGGCGGAGTTTCACGCATGCGCAGTGTCTATAAAGCGTAACACGCGTGCGTAGTATGTACGATCTGTGAGCGGAGGAAGGAGTAACGGAGGAGCCGATCGTGATAGCGAAGGTAAGATTTAACATTGGACCTATACTGCTTCTAGATTGAGGCCTGTATTTGCACAAGTTTAGAAGACTTTAGGCTGACATTAGGGTTTGTCTTGTGTTGTGTCTTGCAGTTAAAATGGATATCTTGAACGATCATGACTTTATGCCAATCTTCATTGATATGTTCAGGGAGCTGCCTTGTCTATGGCAGATAAACCACCCCAAATATAAGAACCAAACAAAGAGGAAGGCAGCGCTGGATAAATTGCTGCAATTTGTGAAGCCGGTGATCCCCACGGCAGACATCACCTATTTGAAGATCCTAATTGGTGGCCTGAGGAGCACTTATCTAAGGGAGGGCAAGAAGGTCCAGGATTCCCTGAGATTAGGAGCAGCAGATGACATTTATGTCCCCAGGCTGTGGTACTATGACAGACCGCATTTTGTGGCAGGCCAGACTGAACCCAGGCCAGCACTCTCCACTCTTCCTTCTACGCTTCCTTCCCCCCCAGCTGAGGCTTCTGACGCCCAACCTGGGCCTTCCAGGCAGCAACATGTGGAGGAGCCCAGCTTGAGCCAGGTATAGCATTCTTCTAAATATTTCAATATCAATGATGTTAAATAGATGTTAGTTTGGAGTACTAATTTAGGATAGTGATTGATGAAGCAAAAACTAAAACCATGTCCCTTTTTCATACACAGGAAGTCTCAGCCAAGAGGTGGCCGGGCCAAACAGGCTGCCTGATATCCAGGTCCCTCCCCTACACCTTCAAAGACAAAGTGTCAGGAAGAGGAGTAACCTGGAGGAGGCTACCATAGGCCTATTTTGGAAGGCTACTGAGGCCCTCAGAACACCCCACACTGTGGAGGAGGACTTTGCTGGCATAACTGCATGCAAAATGATGCAACTGGAGGAGGTCCAATGACTCCTATGTGAGTTCTTAATTTTGGAAGCTCTAAATAAGGGGTTGAGGGGCCAAATCACATGTGCAACCCACATTTGTCACCTCACCCATAGTCCTCCTGCTCCCCCAGGTCCTACTCCTTCTCCTCCTCCTCCTCCAGGTCCTACTCCTCCTCCTGCCACATCTCCAACACCAGAGCCACAGCTGGGAAGGAAGCGTGGAAGGAAGACCAGAGAGTGATGACCCCGGGTTCAGTCTGGTCTGGCAAAATATGCAGCCTCTTGTAGTACCACAGCCTGGGGATATACATGTCATCTGCTGCTTTCAGGATCTCTTGGACTTCTGGACCAGACTGCACTCCCTTACATATGGACTCCTCAGGCCACCAATTTTGCTGTAAAATAATTAATGTCTGCCCCGGGGGCCAAAGGCTTCGCCAATTTATGATGTTTATCCAGCGTTGCCTCCCTCTTTGTTTGGTTCTGAGCCCTTAATAAAAGAATTTTTGGTTAATTATACTTGCCTATGTGTGTTTCCCTTTAAAAAGGACAGTTTTTTTTGTGAGGAGGCAGGTACATTTCAAAAATACAATGTGAAATTAACAAGAGACGACAAACACCAAATAATCTCCTTGAGATTAAATAATACAAGATAATAATGGTGTTGTGGTAACTTGACACACAAAACACACACAAAAATATTCTGGAGTAAAAAAAAATCAGCCTTGAAAAAAATACCAAAAAAAAAAAAGAATTTTGGTCAGATGTGACAAATCAAAATATATTGAGGGAATCACGATAAATAATAAAGAAATAAGTTTGTGAGAAGTCTGTGTGAATATGAGCAGCAAAACTACTTCATTCTTCTAGCATTATAATGAAGAACAGAGTGCGCTGTATTAAACAATTTTAAACATTGCAGCCTGACGAAAGTGCTCTATCCATTCCGAACGCTAATTTTACCAGACCGAGCTGTTCCATCTCGTAATTTCTTCTGAGCATGCGTGGCACTTTGTGCGTTGGAATGGTCCACACACGGTCGGAATTGACGGAATCTGATTTTGTTGTCGGAAAATTTTATAGCCTGCTCTCAAACTTTGTGTGTCGGAAAATCCGATGGAAAAAGTCTGATGGAGCCCACACACGGTCGGAATTTCCGACAACATGCTCCGATCGAACATTTTCCGTCAGAAAATCCGACCGTGTGTAAGGGGCATTAGAGATTTTGAGGCTTTTGGAAATCTGGAGCTTGAAACAAACTGGATTCAGTTTAGAAGTTATGGTGTACGGACCAATGAATCTTGGGGCAAATTTGAGAGAAGGAACCCAGAGTCTGGTGTTCCTGGTGGAGAGCCAGACTTTGTCTCCTGGCTGAAGAGAAGGAGGCATACGCCTGCGACAATAAGCAAAATTCAATTTGTTGGCAGCTTTCTGGAGGGAATCATGAACGTCAGCCCACATGGAATTGAAGGATTCCTGAACATTAGCCAAAGCGGGAATGTTGGAAGAACAGGTCATAGGAAGAGGAAGTTGAGGGTGTCTTCCATAAACAGTGACAATGGGTGTTTTCTGAGAACTGACGTTGACATGATTATTGTGGAAGAACTCTGCCCACGGGAGTAGTGATGCCCAATCATCGTGATGAGCCGAGACCAAGGTACGGAGAAAGACCTTCAACTCCTGATTAACCCTCTCAGTCTGGCCATTGGATTGGGGATGGTAAGGAGAGGTAAAATCCAAGGTAATGTTGAGGGATTTGCAAAAGGCTCTCCAAAAACGAGAAGTAAACTGAACACCCCTGTCCGAAATGACATGGGAAGGAACACCATGAAGGCGGAAAATCTCTCGTACAAAAATAGGAACCAAGGCAAGGGCAGAAGGGAGACCAGGAAGTGGAACAAAATGAGCGATCTTGGAGAGCCGATCTATTACCACCCAAATGGCCGTATTATTCTCCAACAGTGAAAGATCAGTGATAAAATACATGGCAATGTGAGACCAGGGCTCTTTAGGAATGGGCAAGGGCATGAGAAGACCAGCAGGCGCTTGTGTGGAAGATTTAGACTGAGCACAGACATGACGAGCCTTAACGTACTCTTTAACATCCGAGCGGAGATAACAAAGGATCTTAGCTCTTAGCTCCGTGGGAACAAAGGTCTTGCCAGGAGGAATGTTTGATTCCAGGGTAGTAGAATGGGCAACAATGCATGAGGTCGGAATGATCGGCTCAGGATCAGGGGTGGACTCCTCATCCAAAGTGTCTAATGACCTAGAGAGTGCATCAGCCCAACCAGTGCAGGAACCAGGTTTGTACATAATCGTGAATTTAAAACGAGAAAAGAAGTGACTCCACCTGGCCTGTCTGGGGTTTAGACGTTTAGCATTCTGTAGGTATTGTAGATTCTTGTGATCAGTAAAGATAGTTATGGAGTGAGGGGAACCCTCCAAAAGATGACGCCACTCCTCCAACGCCAATTTAATTGCGAGAAGTTCCCGATAACCAATGGCATAATTTCTCTCTGTTTGAGAAAATTTTTTGGAGAAGAACGCACATGATTGACATCTCTTCTCAAAGAACTGAAAAAGCACAGCTCCCACCCCCATCGAAGAAGTGTCTACTTCAATAAAAAATGGGTCCCCAGGATTTGGTCTCCTCAAGAGTAGTCCAGAAACAAAGGCCTGTTTCAGATCGTGAAATGCAGAGACAAGCCTCGGGAGGCCAGTCTTTGGCATTCACACCCTTCTTGGTCAAAGCGATAATTGGCGAGGCAATGGAAGAGTAATTCCTTATGAACTGCCTATAATAATTTGTGAAGCCAAGAAAGCGCTGTGTGGCCTTGAGGCTAGCAGGAAGGGGCCAGTTGGTAATGGCCGAGACCTTTCCAGGATCCATGCGAAGACCCAAACTAGAAACAAAACATCCCAGAAACAGGACCTCAGGACATTCAAAGGAACATTTCTCCAGCTTGGCATAGAGATTATTCTCTCTAAGGCTCTGAAGTACGGTGCGGACATAGTTTCTGTGAGCAAGCAGGTTTTCGGAGAAGATGAGAATGTCATCCAGATAGATGACAACAAACTGGTACAGTAGATCTCTTAAGATTTCATTGACAAAGTTCTGGAACACAGCTGGAGCATTACACAAACCAAAAGGCATAACCAGGTATTCGTAATGCCTGTCCCTAGTGTTAAACGCAGTCTTCCATTCGTCACCTTCCCGTATTCGAAAGAGATTGTATGCACCTCTGAGATCCAACTTGGTGAAAATCGAAGCCCCCTTCAACCTGTCGAATAGCTCAGATATTAGAGGTAAGGGGTATCAGTTTTTGATAGTCATTGCGTTTAAACCTCGATAGTCGATGCAGGGTCTGAGGGTACCATCCTTTTTGGCAACGAAAAAGAACCCTGCTCCTGCAGGCGAAGAGGATTTCTGTATGAAACCTCTCTCCAGATTCTTGGCGACATATTCAGACATGGCCTGGGTTCAGACATGGCCTGGGTCTCTGGAATTGACAGAGGGTAGGTACGACCCCTGGGCAGAGTTGCTCCAGAGACAAGGTCAATTGCACAGTCAAAAGATCTGTGGGGAGGAAGCACCTCAGCAGACTTCTTACAGAACACATCCCGGTAATTGCTGTATGCTGCAGGAAGATCAGAAGATACGGATGTGGTAGCAATGGGAAGTCTCTCCTTGGGGGCCACCTTGAGAAGACAGGATGAGAAACACGAAAGACCCCAAGCCAGGATCTGCCCATAGACCCAGTCCACATGTGGAGAGTGGAGCTGTAGCCAAGGAAGGCTCAATACAATGGGGGTAGAGGCCTTGGGTAGAATGAGGAAGGAAATCCACTCCTGGTGGAGAATCCCTACCGACATCCTAATAGGTAGCATCTGGAAACGGATAGGGCCCTCTGGGAGCACAGTGCCATCATTTGCTGAGACTACCAGTGGTGCAGCGAGGGGAGAAAGGGTAAGCTTCATAGAAGAAGCAGTTCTCCAGTCGATAAAATTGCCGGAAGCCCCAGAGTCCAGATATGCTAGGACCGATTGGGGAGAAGTGCCTACATGGAGGAACACCGGAAGAAGAAGATGAGAAGGTGATGTTTCTGCGTCCAATACTCCACCTTCTTAAATGTATTAGACCCGAGCGTTTCCCGGACGAAGCGAGCAGGAGTCACGAAAATTACCCTTGCCCCCACAATAAAGACACAAACACAGAGTTCTGCATCTAGCACGTTCTTCGGGGGTTAGTCTGGTCCGGCCCAGCTGCATAGGTTCCTCAGCAGGCAGAGGATGCTCCACAGGGAGACGGGGGAAGAGTTCAGGCTGACTAGGACCTAGGGAGTGCTGGAGTCTTTTTTCTAGGGACCTCTCCTGGAAACGAATTTCAATCTGATTGCACAAGGAAATTACATCGTCCAGACCGGCGGGGATGGCTCTTCCTGCTAATTCGTCCTTCATTCGGCCATGTAAAAAGGTTGCGACCAGGGCTTCATTGTTCCAGCTCAATTCAGCTGTGGGGATGCGGAACTGAAGCGCATATTGTCCCACTGAACAAGATTCTTGGCGAAGGCGTAAAAGGGCACTAGCCGCTGAAGAAACCCGAGCTGGCTCCTTGAAGATATTACGAAAGAGCTTCAAGAAGTCGAACAGGCTGGAAACCACTGGGTCATTCTTCTCCCACAGGGGGGCAGTCCAGGCTAAAGCTTCACCGGAGAGGAGGGACATGATATAGGCTACCTTAGCCCGATCAGACAGAACGTTTTGAGGCTGGAGCTCAAAATGAATGGTGCATTGGCTGAGGAAGCCCCTGCAGGCCTTGCTGTCCCCAGAGAAACGGGACAGAGCTGGCAGTAATAATAAATGCACGTCTGCGACTGGTGCGATAGGTACAGCTGCTGTTTGTACTCGAGGCTGCAGGTTTGGGTTTCCCAAGGAGGCCTGGAGCTGCTCGAAGCGGGAATCCAGATCTTGAAGGAACCGCATCACGTGAGTCTGATTAGATTCCTGGGTCTCCAGTCTGCGAACTATGCCCTGCAATGGATGGACTGCAAGAACTGTCAGGTTACCTTGAGGCTAGGTGACAGATGCACACCGTTGGAATCAGGAGTGCACCGCAAGGTAGTGGACCCTACGGCTGACTGCTGCGGATGGGAGTCAGGGTGGTAAGGAAGGAAGGGCCACTGGAACACCAACACGGATCCCGCCGAGGTTAGAGCGCAAGATTCAATAGGGCGCGGAGTCTAAGAGCCAGCAGGTGTTAACCAGAGCCTCTAGTGGTGAGGATGGACTGGGCTGCAACTGGCTCCAGATCGTGACCCCCAGGGTCCCACAGCTCACACCCACAGTAGGCAACAGGAGGATTGGGATAGTAAGGGAATAAGCCAAGGTCGGGGCCACAAGCAGACAAGGACAACAGAGTTCACGCCAAAGGTTCAGGGTCACAGGCAAACAGGGATAGTCGGGGACATGCCAAAGGTCAGGGTCACGAGCAGACAGGAATAGGTCCGTAACAGAAACAAACGTAGAGCACACGGCAGGCAGGAAACAGGTAGCCAAACACACAAAGGTTGATTAGCAGGGCTGGCCTGCAGTGCAGAGGTTAATATAGAGTTCTCTGATAGGAGCTGGGGTGGAGCCATGCTAGAGAGATTATAAAAGCAGTCAGGTGAGAGTCAGCTGGTCTCTAGAGATGAACACATGGGGACAAGTAAGCTGACAGACAAAACTCTATTGCATAACCATGACAGTTGGCTTCACACTAAGCCGCCTTAGTCCAGCTCTTCACCGTCAGGTGTAGTCTCGTCCCCCTTCTCGGCGGCCTATCAGAGCAAGCCGGGCAGAGAGGTCTGCCCTCATCCCTCTTCTACCAGGAATAAAAGGCGGACGGACATGGACCGGAGAATCTTGCATGCAAGCATTGAGAATGCATCCACCGTGGGGTGGGTTGCACAGATAGGCTCGCCCCGTCCCTCCAGATCCACTGGGTCCATTATTGGGATTCCTATGATCTGGGTGACTGGAGCGACCCCAGGGACCCTCCCCCTATACACACCTCTTCGAACGGAAAATGGCAGCCCCTTTGTATATAAAACGCACATTATCCCAGTCTCTCCTCAGCGGTTCACCTCCTTTCTTGTGAGGGACACGGAGGAAAAACATTTTTTGAAATACTACAAGTATGGATACTTTATCCCCTACTTTCTGCTCTACTAATATGCTTTTTCAGCCTGCTCACCCAAGTTTGCATCTGTTTTTGTTTAAATAGATTTCCTATAGCTTATGGACCTCTTCCCACTGCTGAAAACGTCACAGGCTCCTCCTCCCTGTGACGTGACGTTCTCAGCAGTGTCAGTAGTGTCTGTGTGTGTACACTGGAGGTGAATGAGGAGTTTTCAGCTCGTAGCTGAATGCAGCTGACCATTTAGTTCTATGCGATCAATTTAAACTGGGACATGTGAGTGAGATCACTCTTACCATATCATATCACTCTAGCTTAATTCCTGCGCAATGGTTCTGTTTCCCGTTTTTGATTTTCATATAGTGGATGGCCGTTGAGGGCTGGGAATTTCACCATTCAGTACCGGCAGGGGAACGGTATAATTGAACTCGCTGTCATTTCATCCAAGCTTGCTTTATAAGGTTCCGGTTTCTCAATAAGAGGATCCCTGCTTGTTTCATAGTAGTGGACTATTTATTTATTTATTTATCCACTTTATTTATTCATAGGAGGTCTGTTTATTTATTAATCATACACATTCACCCGTATTTAATTTTGCATTGTATTTTATGTTCTTTATGAATTTTAGCACCTAGTGTAATATTAATTGGATAATAATAGTGCAATTATTTAGTTCCATTTATTCACGTATTTGTGTAGTTCACATATTTATTGCAGCTTTATTATTTGGGCATCTTTTAATATATTCTCACATAATTTGTTTTAGTTTTCCACTTCAGCGCTTTAGTAAACTTATCACTATTACAACTATATATACATATTCCATCTCTTTTAATCTTATCCTACCTAACCAGCAGTAGGGATGAGCATCGTGTTCGAGTCGAACCCATGTTCGACTCGAACATCGTCTGTTCGCCCGTTCGCCGAATTGCAAACGATATAGGCTGTTTGCGCCAAATTTGTGTGGCGCGTCACGGCCCATAATTCAATGCGGGATCGCAGTGCATTGCTGGCTGATGATTGGCCAAGCATGCACTATGACCCGCATGCTTGACCAATCACAGCGCGGTCAGTAGAGAGGGTTGTAATTAGCCAAAGCCAGGGTGGCTTTGGCCAATTATGGCTCAGGGGGTTTAGAACACGCCCCACACTATATAAGGCCGCCTGCACGGCGGCCCTGTGTAGTGTGTTCCGGCGTGCTTAGAGAGAGAGAGAGAGACAGTGTCATTTCATTTGAGTTAGCTAGATTAGGCAGGACAGTCAGTCAGTTAGCTGCACTTACAGTGTATTGTATATATATATGCATCCCAGGTGTTGTATATATATATATATATATATATATATATATATACACTGTATTCAGTTTAGCTAGATCCATTCCTGTTATCTTCCTACTGACAGGCAGGCTTGTCTTGTTACAGTATTTACAGCTACCTGAAGAAAATTGCTGGTGTTCTTTTGATCCTATTAGTACCACAGTCACGCAGGTAAATTATTTACAGTTAGTGTAGTGCGTCCTGCTCACAGTGTTCAGCTAAAACTACAAGTTAGTGTAGTGCGACCTCTGCACAGTGTTCAGCTAAAGCTACAAGTTAGTTTAGTGTGACCTCTGCACAGTGTTCAGCTAAAGCTACAAGTTAGTTTAGTGCGACCTCTGCACAGTGTTCAGCTAAAGCTACAAGTTAGTGTAGTGCGTCCTCCTCACAGTGTTCAGCTAAAGCTACAAGTTAGTGTAGTGCGTCCTCTGAACAGTGTTCTTCAAAAGCTACAAGTTAGTGTAGTGCGTCCTCCTCACAGTGTTCAGCTAAAACTACAAGTTAATGTAGTGTGACCTCTGCACAGTGTTCAGCTAAAGCTACAAGTTAGTTTAGTGCGACCTCTGCACAGTGTTCAGCTAAAGCTACAACTTAGTGTAGTGCGTCCTCCTCACAGCGTTCAGCTAAAACTACAAGTTAGTGTAGTGCGTCCTCTGAACAGTGTTCATCTAAAGCTACAAGTTAGTGTAGTGCGTCCTCCTCACAGTGTTCAGCTAAAACTACAAGTTAGTGTAGTGCGACCTCTGCACAGTGTTCAGCTAAAGCTACAAGTTAGTTTAGTGCGACCTCTGCACAGTGTTCAGCTAAGGCTACAAGTTAGTGTAGTGCGTCCTCTTAACAGTATTCATCTAAAGCTACAAGTTAGTAGCTCCTCACAGTGTTCAGCTAAAGCTACAAGTTAGTGTAGTGCGACCTCTGCACAGTGTTCAGCTAAAGCTACAAGTTAGTGTAGTGCGTCCTCTGAACAGTGTTCAGCTAAAGCTACCTGTAGAAGGTTGGTGGTGTTTTCCTGATCCTATCACTACAGCAGGCAGGTAAAGTATTTACTCGTTAGTGTAGTGCGACCTCTGCACAGTGTTCAGCTAAAGCTACAAGTTAGTTTAGTGCGACCTCTGCACAGTGTTCAGCTAAAGCTACAAGTTAGTGTAGTGCGTCCTCTGAACAGTGTTCATCTAAAGCTACAAGTTAGTGTAGTGCGTCCTCCTTACAGTGTTCAGCTAAAGCTACAAGTTAGTGTAGTGCGTCCCCCTCACAGTGTTCATCTAAAGCTACAAGTTAGTGTAGTGCGTCCTCCTCAGTGTTTAGCTAAAACTACAAGTTAGTGTAGTGCGACCTCTGCAGAGTGTTCAGCTAAAGCTACAAGTTAGTGTAGTGCGTCCTCCTCACAGTGTTCAGCTAAAGCTACAAGTTAGTGTAGTGCGATCTCTGAACAGTGTTCATCTAAAGCTATAAGTTAGTGTAGTGCGTCCTCCTCACAGTGTTCAGCTAAAACTACAAGTTAGTGTAGTGCGACCTCTGCACAGTGTTCAGCTAAAGCTACAAGTTAGTTTAGTGCGACCTCTGCACAGTGTTCAGCTAAAGCTACAAGTTAGTGTAGTGTGTCCTCTGAACAGTGTTCATCTAAAGCTACAAGTTAGTGTAGTGCGTCCTCCTCACAGTGTTCAGCTAAAGCTACAAGTTAGTGTAGTGCGACCTCTGCACAGTGTTCAGCTAAAGCTACAAGTTAGTGTAGTGTGTCCTCTGAACAGTGTTCAGCTAAAACTACAAGTTAGTGTAGTGCGACCTCTGCACAGTGTTCAGCTAAAGCTACAAGTTAGTTTAGTGCGACCTCTGCACAGTGTTCAGCTAAAGCTACAAGTTAGTGTAGTGTGTCCTCTGAACAGTGTTCATCTAAAGCTACAAGTTAGTGTAGTGCGTCCTCCTCACAGTGTTCAGCTAAAGCTACAAGTTAGTGTAGTGCGACCTCTGCACAGTGTTCAGCTAAAGCTACAAGTTAATGTAGTGTGTCCTCTGAACAGTGTTCAGCTAAAGCTACCTGTAGAAGGTTGTGGTGTTTTCCTGATCCTATCACTACCGCAGGCAGCTAAAGTATTTACACGTTAGTGTGGTGCGACCTTTGCACAGTATTCAGCTAAAGCTACCTGTAGAAGGTTGGTGGTGTTTTCCTGATCCTATCACTACCGCAGGCAGCTAAAGTATTTACACGTTAGTGTAGTGCGACCTCTGGGCAGTGTTCAGCTAAAGCTACCTGTAGAAGGTTGGTGGTGTTCTCATACTGTAGGCAGGCAGCTGATTTTGCTAGTATCAGTATATTTATATATATGCCAGCTTAGTGCAGCTACAGCCCATTAGTATGTTTGGAAGGCCAACAAGGAGAGGCAGACAGTCACAAGCCAATAAAAGAGGGCAAGCAGGCTCTGTGTCTAGAGGCAACGGTGCTGGTCATGGAGACGGTGCATCCTCATCAGCACGTGACCGTGGGACACGCTTGGCCTTTTTTTCGGCAGCTGGCCGTGTTGAGCCGCAACATGCGGAAGACTTGATCGAGTGGATGACCAAGCCGTCCTCATCCTCCTCATCCTCCCTCACCCATGCTCAGGGTACTTTGTCTGGCAAAGCAGCTGCCAACGCGGCCTCTTCCCTCGGCTCAATGGAATCAGTGACTCCTTCCCTAGCCCCACCATGTCCTCCTGAGGAGTCCCTCGAACTGTTTGACCACAATGTTGGGTACATGCTCCAGGAGGATGCCCAGCGTTTAGAAGGCTCTGATGATGATACTGAGCTAGATGAAGGCAGTAACGTGAGCACGGACAGAGGGGGTGTCCAAGAAGGACAGCAATCTGGCAGTCATGCTCCCCCTGCTGCAGAATACTGCCAGGTTTGCTCCAGTGATGAGGAGGGAGGGGATGATGAGGTCACTGACTCAACGTGGGTGCCTGATAGGAGAGAGGAGGAGGAGCCACATCACCAATGAGGCAGGATGCCCTCCAGGGGCCAGCCTAAAGGCAGCACACTGACTGCATCACACCGCAAAGCTCCGCATGTGCAGGGCGCTGCTGTCTCTGCACGTTATTCCAAAAGTTCTTTGGTGTGGGCCTTTTTTGAGGCGAGTGCATCAGATCGCACCGCTGCTATTTGAAACATATGTCTCAAGCGTATCTCGCATGGCCAAAACATCTCCCGCTTGGGCACCACATACTTGACCAGACATATGTTGACCTGCCATGCAGTTCGTTGGCAAGCATATCTAAAAGACCCACACCAAAGAACAAAGAGGACCTCTCCTTGCTCCTCATCAGCTGAGATCTCCAACCCCACTATACCTTCAGTCCTCTCTGAGACCTGCACTGAGAGGAATGAAGGTGTAGAATTAGGTGTGTCACAGCCAAGTACTTGTGGGCAATCTGCTTTTGGTACACCGACGTCAGATTGTACCAGGCAAATTTCCCTGCCCCAGCTGCTGCACCGCCGAAAGAAGTTAGCTCCCAGCCATCCACATGCCCAGCGGTTGAATGCTAGCTTGGCAAAATTGCTAGCACTTCAACTGCTACCTTTTCAGCTGGTAGACTCTGCCCCCTTCCGTGAGTTTGTGGAATGTGCGGTTCCTCAGTGGCAGGTACCCAAACGCCACTTTTTCTCACGGAAGGCGATTCTGGCTCTCTACCGGCATGTGGAAGGCAATGTCTTGGCCTCACTGGACAGGGCGGTCAGCGGTAAGGTGCATATTACCGCTGACTCATGGTCCAGCAGGCATGGACAGGGACGTTACCTAAGTTTCACATACATAGGAAAGGCTGTGTGCATTGTGTCATATAATGCCAGTGCTCGGCTGGCAGACCTCCAAAAGGAATTTAACCTGCCCAAGAACCGCCTAATCTGTGACATGCCCACCAGGTGGAATTCAACGTTGGCCATGCTGCAGCGGCTACACACGCAGCAGAGGGCCATCAATGAGTACCTGTGCGACTATGGCACCAGGACAGGGTCAGGGGAGCTTGGTTTTTTTTTCCCACGCCAGTGGGCCATGATCAGGGATGCATGCACTGTCCTGTCACCATTTGAGGAGGCCATGAGGATGGTGAGCAGTGACAGTGCATGCATCAGTGACACTGTCCCCTTTGTCCACCTGTTGGAGCACACGCTGCGTGGAATAATGGACAGGGCACTTGAGGCAGAACAGAGGGAGGAAGAGGAGGACTTCCTTACGTCTCAAGGCCCCCTTTATCCAGACAGTGTTTCCACGTGCCTACCGATCACACAGGAAGAGGACGAGGAGGAGGAGGAGGATTTTGTCAGCATGGAGGTGAAGCCTGGCACTCAGCATCAGCAGCAGTCTTCAAGGGATCATTTAGAGTCCCACGAAACACATGGACTTGTACATGGCTGGGGGGAGGTGGCTGCGGATCATGTTGTCCTTAGTGACCCAGAGGACTCCAGACCGAATGCCTCAGCAAACCTACGCTGCATGGCCTCCCTGATCCTGCAAAGCCTGCGGAAGGATCCTCGTATTCGTGGTATCAAGGAGAAGGACCAATACTGGCTGGCAACCCTCCTTGATCCACGTTACAAGGGTAAGGTTGCGGACCTTATCGTGGCGTCGCAGAGGGAGCAGAGGATGAAACATCTTTGGGAGGCCTTGCAGAAAGGTCTGTGCAACGCGTTCCCAGAGACTGGGAGGTTACAAACTCCTGTTTCTGGACAACGTGTTGCTGAGGCCTCGGTCAGTCAAAGAAGGAGCAGTGGAGAAGGTGGTCGTCTGACCGAAGCGTTCAGACAATTTTTTAGTCCGCAGCCCCAAGGTATGATCAGATCCAGCAACCATTGCCAGCGTCTGTTTTACATGGTGCTGGAATACCTGGGGGAAAGATCTGACTTGGACACCTTTCCCACCGAAAATCCTCTGGGTTTCTGGGTCTTGAGGATGGATCACTGGCCAGAGCTTGCACAGTATGCAATTGAGCTACTGGCCTGTCCTGCATGCAGCATTCTTTCGTAACGCACATTCAGTGCTGCTGGAGGCTTTGTAACCGATCACAGGGTGCGTCTGTTCACCGACTCGGTCAATCGACTGACCTTCATAAAAATGAATTAGTCTTGGATCACCACCAGATACCAAGCACCTGATGCTGATGTAACCGAATAATTTTTTTTGGAAATGTCAGATCCCTTCAAAGACTGCCTATGCTGATGCTGAGTGACTATCCTGAGTAATTATCCTCTTTCTCCTCAATGATCATGCTGATAGCTTGTAAGAACATTTTTGGTTCTGGGCGCCGCCACCAGTGCCTAAGGCCCAATTTTTCAGCCCCTGTTTAACAGGGGCGTGCAATTACAATTTTTGATGCAATACTTTGCAGCAGGGCTCGTTCCTGCGTTCCAACTAGAGTATCTGTGAGGGGTTGCAGAGTTGTGGCACCAGCACCAGTGCCTAAGGCCCAATTTTTCAGCCCCTGTTTAACAGGGGCGTGTAATTACAAATTTTGATGCAATACTTTGCAGCAGGGCTCGTTCCTGCGTTCCAACTAGTATCTGTGAGGGGTTGCAGTGTTGTGGCACCAGCACCAGTGCCTAAGGCCCAATTTTTCAGCCCCTGTTTAACAGGGGCATGTAATTACAATTCTTTTTTCTCTTTAAATAATCTTTATTAACAATTCTTAATTTACATACATCATATTTAAAACATCTACAGGTTCATGTGGGCGTGCTCCACTATTGAGGAGGTCGTAGGTCCCCCCTACGTAACTCCCCACAACCAATGCAACTACAAACCCGTCCACAAACTAATCTGCATACAGTATGCTTAAAATGACATGTGGATATTTTCACCCCAACCCACCCTACCCTCCCTTACTCTCCCCCCCCCCCCCTAAGCCAGATCCATCCTTTGTTCTTGACACCCTACACTTGTTAACCACGGGTTCCACATCTTTTCAAACTTCTTAAGATTCCCTCTTCTAATGTATAGGGCTCTCTCCTTCCATATTACATCATTTACTGTTTTAGCCCATTCATCCACTGCAGGGGGTAAGGCTGTTTGCCATCTTTGCATAATAAGTTTCCGGGCCTGGTACAGGCATCTCAAAATGGCTGTTTTAACCGCCATCTCCTCCCGTCTCCAAACTCTGAAACCAAGGATACAGAATCTAACGTCTGTCTCCAGGGAGATCTCCCACCTACCCTCTATAGAGCCCACCACCCCCAGCCAGTAACGTACTAATTTGGGGCACCTCCATACCATGTGTATCAGATCACCCTCCTCCCCACACCTGGGGCACGTGGCGTCGGGCCTTACACCAAAGCAAAATAGTTTTTTGGGGGTGTAGTATGCTCTATATAACAACATTAGGTGGGAGAATCTCTGTGCAGGTGCCACTGAGACCTCCTGTCCTGCCTCCAGTATTTCCCTCCATTGTGTATCTGTCAACTTCCCCACGTCCTTCTCCCACCCCTCCCTACAGCCGAGGTGTTCTGGTCTAACAAATGCTGCCTTGCACAGTTGCGCATATATTCCAGAGACAAAACCCTTCATCTTCCCGGGCTTGATCACTTTCTGCAATAGTGCAGCATCAGTCCAGGCTGGGGGACTTACCCTAAACTGTACCTCCAATGCCGCTCTCATTTGTAAGTATCTAAAGAATGATTGTCTTGGAATACTATATTCCTTTTGGAGGTCCTCGAAGGTTTTCAGTACTCTCCCTCTATACAACTGGGATAGTCTATTTATACCCCACCTCACCCATTCCTTAAATTCCCCCATGGCCACTATCTCCTGTAAGTTCCTGTTATGCCAGAGGGGAGCATACTCTGTAAACCCAACATATCCCATTAATAACTTTGTTGCCTTCCAAACTTTTGTGACCAACTTAGTTGTGGGGCCTTTACCAAGTAACGAGTCTGCCTCCAATGCTTCCACTATGGTTTTGTGGGGTGCCTCCAGGGTTAACAAACCACTACCCATATTTTCCCCCCCTATATGTTGCAACTGTGCTGCCAGAAAATAACACCTCGGATGCGGGAGGGCTAACCCCCCCTCTCTAACTGGCAACTGTAAGTTCTGAAGGCTAATCCTAGCCTTCCCCCTTCTCCACAACAACTCCCTAAAAAGAGAGTCAATCTTCTGGAACCACTTTTTGTTCACCCACATCGGTGAATTGTGTAACAAATACAGCAGTTGAGGCAACCAGACCATCTTGATCAGGTTGCCCCTTCCTGCTACAGATAGAGGCAACCGGCTCCAAATGTCTATTTTGCACCTAAATTTACCCAGCAGTGGCTCTAAGTTGTCTACGATAAACTGGTTGGGGTCTCTTGACATGTTTATGCCCAGGTAGCGGATCGTTGAGACTACTTTTAAATGTGGGATTTCTGACAAAACCGACCCACTAGGGTTATCTAATGGCAGTAGTGCAGACTTCCTCCAGTTCACCACCAGTCCGGACACAATGCCAAACCTCTCCATTATGTCCATTACCTGCCTAAGAGAGCCACCTGTATCTCCAAGAAACAATAGGACATCGTCGGCATACAAGGCAATCCTCTCCTCTCCTATTTTCCTTACAAAACCTGCAATCATTGGGCTAGACCTAACATGAATTGCTAATGGCTCCATAGCGAGGGCGAACAACAGGGGGGACAGGGGACATCCCTGTCTCGTCCCCCTCTCCATACATATTTTCCCTGAGAATTCCTTATTTACCCTGACCTTCGCACTTGGGCCCCCATACAGTATTTTTATCCACCTTCTAAAGACAGGGCCCAAGCCAAACTCCTTCAGCACCCGCCAGAGATAGGGCCATTCCAAGCTGTCAAAAGCCTTGGTTATATCCAAAGATACCACTGCTCTTGATCCCATGTTCTCCGTCGGGGTCTGGAAATTCATATATGCCCTTCTGATGTTCATACTCGTGGTCCTATGGGAGATAAATCCCGTTTGATCCACGTGAATCAGTTTATGCACCATTTTATTAAGTCTAGCAGCCAATACCCTTGCCAGGATCTTAGCGTCTGTACACAACAGAGAGATAGGCCTGTATGCCGACGGTTCCAGTGGGTCACCCCCTTCTTTATGAAGCAGAATAATGTTTGTTTCGGTCATGGAGGCAGGCAAACACCCTCCCTGCAGAGCCCAATTTAATGTTTTCAGCAGCTCAGGTAGAAGAATCTTCCCGTAGCGCTTATAGGTCTCCACCGGGAGGCCGTCCGGCCCTGGAGATTTTTGATTTGCCATTCCATTTACAGCTTGTTGTAGTTCAGCTAAGGTAATTGGCTCGTCCATGCACTCCCTATCTACTTCAGAGACTTTGGGAACCTGTATATCCTTAAAAAAATTTTCCATATCCTCCTCCCCCGCGAGCCCATGTGACCTATATAAATTTGCGTAATACCTCTCGAATGTGTCTGTGATTTCTGAACTCTGAGAGGATACCTCGCCACTTGGAGTCCTGATTGCCGGGATCGCCGAGGAGGAGGAGTTGGTTTTCACCAAATAGGCCAACATACGTCCCACACTTTCTCCCTCCCCAAAAGTCCGTTGTTTCTGGAAGAGTTGCCTATTTACACCCCTCTTTAGGACTGCTGTTCTATAGGCCTCCTGTTTCTCCTCCCACAGTTTCTGCCTCTCTGGTGTAGGCCTATCTATAAATTGCTTCTCTGCCATCTCCAGTTCCCTCCTAATTCCCTCCTCCCACTCCCTTGCCCTCCTCTTGACTCCTGCCACCCCCTGGATCAAAATACCCCTGAGGAATGCCTTCAATGTGTCCCACTGTACACCTGCTGACGTTGAGCCTTCATTGAATTTTAGGAATTCTTCTAGTTTTGTTATTATCCTCTCTGGGTCCCCCATTAATTCCAACCAGTACGGACTTAGCTTCCAAAGCCCTCTAGCCTCCCCGACCCCTATACTTACTGAGGCCACCATCAGGGAATGATCCGAGACCCCTCTCGGGTAGTATATTACATCCTCTATTATTGGCGCTGCCTCTGCATTCCCCAGGGTCATATCAATTCTGGAGAGGGTGGAGTGGGAGGGAGAGAAGCAGGAGTATTGCCTAACTCCAGGGTTTCGGACCCTCCACATATCCAACAGACCTGCCTCCTCCAGAAAGTGACCCAGCCGGCCCCCTGCTACACTGGTTGCTTGGGCTCTCGGTGGAAATCTATCCAGCTCCTTATTCAACACCTCATTGAAATCCCCTAGTACTATCACCGGGGTATCTATTTTATCCAACATAAACTCCATTAAACTATACAACACTTCCAATTTAAAAGGAGGGGGGATATAAATGTTAGCAATAACAAACATCCTGTTTTCAATAGAGCAGTATAAAAAAACATAGCGGCCCAAACTATCTATCCTGGTCTGCCTACAGGAGAACATCACACTTCTTGCTACCAATATACTCACCCCCCTAGAATAGGAGGAGTACACCGAGTGGTATTGAGCCTGGAACCTTCTACTTGGGAAACATTTCATCGTATCCTTTGTGAAGTGAGTCTCCTGCAGGCAGACCAAGCCCACCCCCCTTATTTCTAGCAATGAGAAAATGGAGGCCCTCTTATTTGAATTCCCCATCCCCCGCACATTCCAGGAGCCTATTTTGAGGATTTTAGGCTGCATCAAACGGACAACAAGCAGGTATTAGCCCCAGAGAACCTACGACAGTTGACACCTTCAGCTTGGTATATTGAGTTATGCCAAAAAAAAATAACACCTCCTTGCCCATTATAAAAAACAAAAAACAAAGGTAAGTGGGCAAGTACAAAAAAAAAAAAAAAAAAAAAAAAAAAAAAAAAAAAAAAAAAAAAAAAAAAAAAAAGGAAAAAGTGTTCCCTTAATTACCCTCTGTGCATCATTTCTATTATATCCCTTTTTAATAAACATTTTTAGTGACCCCCTTTCCTTTTTCCCCGTGTTCCTCATCGTAGTGTTTGCATTTACCACACAAGTACTTAATCCTACGTCCCCCCTCCCCCCCTTCCCCCTAACTACCCCCGAAACTACTAAGTACATTTTAATTCAAAAAGTAAATTGCAACCCCCTTCCTCTCCACCACCCACCCCCCCCTCTCCCTCCCCCCCAATCCCACCCAACCCTTCCTCCCTCCCTCCCCTTCCCCCCTCCCTCCCCCACCTTACCAGGTTTGCCCCTGGGGCATTATTCGTGACCAGTTCATATATTCCCTTCACAATATTCTTTCCTAACATTCCCTCCCCTCCTTCCACCAAAAATATCCACATGTGCCAAATACAACGTGCAGTACCCTTCTCCTCCCCCATTCCTACTCTATCATACCCCCTCATTCTTCCTCTCTATACCAAGTTCAATTGTATCCCATAGTCCAGGTTTCTTTATCTTCTTATTGAGCATCCTAACTCTCTGGGCTCCGCTCTTTGAGGTTCAGTCTTTGTTTGTTTTCTTCATACCAGCGTGTTGCCCCCTCCGGGGAATCGAAAACGAGGACCTCCCCAATTGCCTCAACCCGCAGCCTCGCAGGGTACAGTAAGGCGTACTTGACTTCAAATTTTTGAAGGGTGCGTTTGATCTCCACAAACCCTTCCCTGCGTCTCTGCAGCTCTGGCGAAAAGTCCGCGAAAAATGAAACCCTTGTTCCGTTATAAAGAATAAGTCCCTTCTCTCTGGCTTTGCGAAGTAGGGTTAACTTGTCGGAGTGATTCAAAAATTTCATTAGTAAGGACCTAGGGCGCCCTCCTGGGGGTGGAGCCCTGAAGGGGACCCGATGGGCTCTCTCAATCGCAAACTGTGCGGTAAAGGCATCTCTTCCAAATATTTCTATGAGCCATCCTTCCAAAAAAGCAATGGGACTGTGCCCCTCACATCTCTCTGGGAGACCTACTATTCTTATGTTATCCCTTCTCAGGCGATTTTCCATTTCATCCATCTTTTCATTAATTCTACCCAATTGCTGCTTCATGGTTTTAACATCTTGCTGTAGGGGAAAAACATCATCCTCCACTTGACTCACTCTTCCCTCTAGGCCCGTTATTCTATCTACTGCCTTTTGCAACTCCTGCTTTATTAATAACAGTTCATCTTTGACCTCTTTAATTTGGCAGCTTAACCCCTCCACTGATGCTTTACAGGAGTTAATTGCTTGCAATACTTCCCTCAGGGTAGGCTCCACCTCCGTGGCAGGGACGGTAGTTGGCAATGATAACTGAACTTTTTCCCCTGCCCCTGTGCCTTTATTGACATTCGGGTTTTTATGCCCTGCTCCCACTGCAGATGTTGATGCCTGTCCTTGGCTTTTCCTGTCCCCAGTGATCTTAGGTTGTGGAAGTTGCCCATTTTTAGTGGGGGTCTGCTCAGGGGTATGGGCAAACCTCTCCAACTTTGCTGCTGCTGCTGCCGCCTGGTTCCCCTTCTCCTTTGCAGACCGTAATGACTGGGGACCCAGATTCTCCATGTTAACTGGCTCCTCCCCCCTCCTTCTGGACATTACCTTTATTACCTTTATTTCTTTTATGTACCCAGAAAGTCAATACCATCAGGAGAAGCAAGCCAAGGAAAGATAAAAGGCCAGGGAGCAGGAGAGGAAGTTAGCCAGGTCTATACAAACAAGTACTGTCCCTTTAATGCAGAGGTCTAGGCACAACCCTGCAGTCAGCCGAGTTGCTTATTCAACAGACTAAGTATTTTGTTGTGCTGGCCAGCTGTATTACATATGCCCGCTCACTCCTCCGTCCCCTTGCTGTAGGGTCATCACAAAACTGTCCTTTTGTTCTTTAACCAAGCACAGGCACAGGCACAGTGAAATATAGTAGACTGACAGGGTTAAACCCTCTTTCCACAACCTGCTCACCTGCTACGGACCCCACAGACCCAGGACCCAGCGTCCAGCTCCTTTACCAGCCTCCACAGCCACCACAGGATATCCCAAAACAGGCTGGCCCAAGGTTCACCTCTGGTCTTCTGTTCCACCCGTCCGCCTCACCTCGCCGCTCCGTAGCGATACTCTGAAAGCCGCTCCACCGACTCCCAGGCGCGCAGGCGCAGTAACTACCGCGGCTCCAATACCGGCTCCAGTAACGGCCCCGCGATGCGGCTAATGTATTCTGACAGCCGGCTTCACCGTCTAAGGGCACTTCCTTGCCTGTCCACTCCGCATCGGCACGCCAGGATCCAGGCACTTGTGAAATATAGCCGACCAAATGCTCCAGCCCTCCAGCAACAGCAGATAACCGGCAAGGTGGAGAGGCTCTCAGCACGCCACACGTTCTACTCCACACTCCTTCCACATCCACACCCTCATCCGGTCACGCCCCCGTAATTACAATTCTTGATCTAATATTTCAAAGCAAGGCCCATTTCTGCGCCCACCAAGATTAACTGTGAGGACTTACAGTGTTGTGCCACCAGCACCACCACCACCACCAAAGGCCCAATTTTTCAGCCCCTGTTCAACAGGGGCATGTAATTACAATTCTTGATCTAATATTTCAAAGCAGGGCCCATTTCTGCGCCCACCAAGATTAACTGTGAGGACATACAGTGTTGTGCCACCAGCACTACCACCACCACCAAAGGCCCAATTTTTCAGCCCCTGTTCAACAGGGGCATGTAATTACAATTCTTGATCTAATATTTCACAGCAGGGCCCGTTTCTGCGCCCACCAAGATTAACTGTGAGGACTTACAGTGTTGTGCCACCAGCACCTCCACCACCATCAAAGGCCCAATTTTTCAGCCCCTGTTAAACAGGGGCATGTACCGGTAATTAGAATTCTTGATCTAATATTTCACAGCAGGGCCCGTTCCAGCGCCCACCAAGAGTAACTGTGAGGACTTACAGTATTGTGGTACCAGCACTACCATCACCAAAGGCCCAATTTTTCTGGCCCTGTTCAACAGGGGCATGTAATTACAATTCTTGATCTAATATTTCACAGCAGGGCCCTGTGAGGGCTTACAGTGTTGAGGCAACAACAACACCTAAGGCCCAAATTTCTGCTGAGTATATAGGGCAGGCCCCTACTTTCAAACATCCAACTTACAAACGACTCCTACTTGCAAACGGAAGGAGACAACAGGAAGTGAGATGAAATCTACCCCATAGGAAGGGAAGTTCTCTCCTGTAAGAGTTAATATGGGAAAAATGTTTCTCCTTTCCACTGATGCTTTATCACCAATCCTTGTTTCACTAAAAACCCCAAATTTTCAAAAAACATTTGTCATTGGGACAAAAAGTGGGGTGAAATCTTCTGAAGAGATGCACAGACAGCAAAACAAAATGTCACAGGTGATAACCGTTCCCTATGTTTTCCAAAAAGCTTAAAAACAGATTTTTTGGCTGGAGCTACACTTGAAATGTACCAGTTCAAAATTACAAACAGATTCTACTTAACAACAAACCTACAGTCCCTGTCTTGTTTGCACCGCCCGTATACTGCTCTTCAGAGTATATAGAGCCTGGGGGCCCCACGCCTTTCCTTTTTTTAATTTGGGTGCGGGGTTCCCCTTAATATCCATACAGGACCCAAAGGGCCTGATAATGAACTGAAGGGTACCCATGCCGTTTGTCTCACTGATTTTTATCCATATAGCCGGGACCCGACATTACATTAAAGCCGCAAGCAGTTTTTAAATGACTTTTTTTCCTTTAAAAATGTCATTTTGTGCAGGGACTGTTCTAAGCACGGGAAACACGCGCCACTTTACAGGCATACTATAGACACCCCCCAGGTACGATATTTAAAGGAGTATTTCACTTTTTTTTTTTTCTACTTTAAGCATCATTAAAATCACTGCTCCCGAAAAAACGGACGTTTTTAAAAGTTTTTTTGCATTGATACATGTCCCCTGGGGCAGGACCCGGGTCCCCAAACCCTTTTTAGGACAATACCATGCAAATTAGCCTTTAAAATGAGCACTTTTGATTTTGAACGTTCGAGTCCCATAGACGTCAATGGGGTTCTAACGTTCGTGCGAATTTTTGGTCCGTTCGCAGGTTCTGGTGCGAACCGAACCGGGGGGTGTTCGGCTCATCCCTAAACAGCAGGTACTGGGTACATTCTTGAGTTTCCAACAGAAGTAATTGCAAACTATAGTATACACTTTGGGTGAGTAAGTATGAATATTTTCAATCTTGTTGACACTTCACCCTCACCGTTTCACACACACTCCTTTTCCCTCCTTGTCCCTTACTTTTCCCTTCCCCCCTTCCCTTTCCTCTCTTCCTCCCCCCGCTCCTTTTTTTTTCTTCCCATTTCTGTCCTCCCCCCCTCCCATCTCCCCCCTCCGCCCCCCCTTTTTTTTCTTTTTCTTTTCCTTCCCTCCACCTCTTTTCAACCACTTCCCCTTCCCTCATCCTTTTTTCCTTCCTTCCCCCCCCTCCTATCTCTCCCTTCTTTTCTCCCCTCTCCCCTTCCCTTTCCTTCTCCTTCCCCCTTTCCTAACTCTCCCCCTCCCTGTCCCCTCCTTGTTTCTCCTTCAGCCTCCAACCATCCTTCCTTCCTGTACCTTCCCCTTTGAAGCTAGTTTACAAGGTTCATCAGACTCCTTCATTTATATAGAGGGGTTTCCCTTCCACCATTTCTCCTCCGTCGGGGTGAGGTGGAGTGTCCCCACGGGCACAAAGGCCGAACCTATGTCCCTCTGAGCCGGTGTCCTCTGTTCACAGTCTCTGGGTAAGCCAAAATGCATGCATTTGAAATAAAACTTTTTTACATCGACACATATAGAGAATTAAACCCTCATATGTAAACATTGTCTACATTCTCTTTGACTTACATTTATTTAAGTATTCCAACCTGAACACTCCATGCACGCGAAAACACCAACCTTCATGAATAACTATGTAATGTAACTATATTTACATATTATTGGATGTTCCACAATGCAATGTATAGATTATACTAACAAATGTTCTACACGATATGACATTATATACATATATTTATTTGTTATTTTTCCATTCATGTAAATCATGTCATTCATGTACTGTTTATCAATATTTCATTTATAGAATTCATGTGATATCCCACTGTGCCTCTCTCAAGGTCCTGACGAAGCGGAACTGTCCGCGAAATGTGTAGGCCATATCTTTTTTAAATTGTCTGGGATTTGCATACCCTGATTTCATAACTCCAAGACTGTAACTTATTTTAACTTGTTTACTTTTAGAGGGTACTGCCATTTGGCAGATTAATAAAGTGTATGTATTTTTCTATAAAGTATCTGCATTCTATTTTTTATTATACTCCTCTGAGGCACAATTAAAGTCCCACCCTGTTCTACTTTTTTTCTTGAAACATAGCTGCATAATTAATTTTCTAGCAAAAAATACTGATTTTAACTTGTAAGGTACAAGTGTCAAAAAAGGTTTAGTATTTAAGTGGTTAAACTGACCTCATTTACACATAGAAGTTCATTCCTTTGATCTAAAAGAACTACATGTTTCAATGTTTTACTTTAGCAATGTTGTGAGAAACTTGGCAGGCTGCCTGTTTTTTTGTTTTTGTTTTTGACAGCTGTCGGCTTAACCAGAGCACTCTCTGCACTGAGTTAAGGAAATGCTTTTTTAAGATCGGAATGGGGGTAGAATCGCAATTGCCAGTTAAAGCAACGCAGTGTCAAATCGCAAAAAGTGCTCTGGCCAGAAAGGGGGTAAATTCTTCCGGGGCTGAAGTGGTTAAAAAGTCACTGACCCAGTACAGGTATAAATATAAATTCTGACTGTATCTTGTCTTTCAGTTGCTACATGCTTGTTCCAAATGTAGCACGGCCCCCTAGAGGACTGCTGAGAATTACCTGCTCATCTGCACAGCCATGGCCAAGTGAACCTTCCAATCCACCTGACACTCTGGGTTCAGACATCCTTGCAGCACTATGTGGCAATAATCAAACAACTCAATGGAATTAGGTTATAGAGATATTTTACTTGAACCAAATAAAAGGAGAAGTTGTTACAAAGAGGAAGTAATAAATCTGCTGTGCTTTAAACAACAGCGCTAACTCAGCAGAAGAATTCCTCCCAAAGGCACAAGACAATGTTAAACACCGACAATACTATATACATATATGTACACTTCCTTTAGATATAATGTCACCCTCTAGTGGATGTTTCCGTTAACTGCTTATACTGTCACACTATTGAAGATGGAACATGGCCAGCCTACACCCTATCCTAGGAAGGGAGAGTGGGTCTAGGGAGGAGTAATATAGGGGCCTTTCTATAAGTATGGCAATAAAGTCCTTGTTGCAGATCTGATGTTCTTCACCGGCTAGTTGGAGCTCATTAACTGATATCCATTTGGGTATAGTGAAAATGGTGAATTCCTCGCAATAAAGAAAGTTAAGGTGTCTGAGCACAGTGTTCAGGGTAAATAGTTCTTGGAGTAAAGATGCCTGTACAAAGTGTCTCAATATGATGGTGGTAAAGAATGGATAAAGGTCGAGCAATTTGCCCTCTCACCAACGACCAGACCGTTCTGATGTCCTCCAAAAGGGAACTCGTGAAGGGATACTCGTGCAGCGGATCCGCTGTCTCAATCTCCCGATGTGAAGCTGCCACACACGTGGACAGGCAGATGACCGGTGCTGGAAAGGATGTCTGACAGCGAACAACAGAGCTAGGCCCCTCAGGCCACAGGTTGTAAGTATGGCTCTGCGTGGTAGGCTGCGACCTCTCTCTGTTGCACAGAGAGGTCCATCTTGCGTCAGGCCCAGGAGGAAGAGAGCTTCTGCGTTGGCTTTGGTTACTTTTAGGGTTGTCCAATACCGATACTAGTATCGGTATCAGCACCGATACTAGTATCGGTATCGGCACCGATACCGAGCATTTGCCCAAGTACTTGTACTCGGGCAAATGCTCCCGATGCTTCCGCCAATACCTGTACAGTCAGCAGTGATCGGCGCGTGGGGGAGTTACAAGCTTCTCCCCCAGTGGCTTTCAGCTGCTTTATTGACCTACAGCGGTGATCGGTGCTTGTAACTCCCCCACACGCGATCACCGCTGACTGTCACCGCATCCTCCATGCCCCCTCCATTTCACTGTCCCCCTCCGTTGTGCTTCTTTGTTCCGCTGTCCCCCTCCGTTGTCCCTCTTCGTTCCGCCGTCCCCCTCTGCTGTCCCCCTCCGTTCCTCTGTCCCTCTTTGTTCCTCTGTCCCCCTCCGTTCCTCTGTCCCCCATTCCGCTGTCCCCCTCTCTTCCTCTGTCCCTCTCCGTTCTGCTGTCCCTCTCTCTTCCTCTGTCCCTCTCCATTCCGCTGTCCCCCTCCGTTGTGCTGTCCCCCTCTGTTGTGCTGTCTCTCTCTCCATGTCCTCCTTTGTGAATGGACAGAGTCAGCTGACTCTGTCCATTTACATAACTGAAACATTGTAACCTCCTGTGATTATGATGTCTCAGTTTATGAATGGAGAGGAGCCGCTGTCTTCTCTCCATTCATTTTCAGTGCAGCTAAGGCTGCAGAGAAAGGGACTGGGGAATCTCTATCCTCGGTCTCTTTCTCTGTCTCAAGGGGGAGACATCACCCTGATATCTCACCAAAGCCCCCTGACAGGGCTGATTAAAACAAAAAAAACACATATTGCAATAAATATTAAAAAAATATATATTATTGTAAACAATAATAAAAATGTAAATAAAAAAACACACAGACACCGTTCACCCCATCCCCCCCCCTAAAAAAAAAGAAAAAAAAGAAAGCATTGTTAAAAAAAAAAAAACCACTGTCAGGTGACATTAAAAAAAAGTATCAGTAATCGGTATCGGCGAGTACTTGAAAAAAAGTATCGGTACTTGTACTCGGTCCTAAAAAAGTGCTATCGGGACAACCCTAGTTGCTTTTATAGCTTCTCCCAGCAATCTTCAGAGGGCAGCAAAGAACCCTGGAATATGTAGTCCTGGCACACAATTGTGCAAAGCAATTATCTGACGGGGGAACTATCCTTCCCACAATCCTTTTTTTTGGGCACACAAATATGATGTCATTAGATACATTGAGCACTAGAGGGACAGGCAATACCCAGCAATGCTAGAAGGTAAGGTGCTTTATGTTTATAGTCCATACTGCTACATCCTCCCCCCACTTGAAAGTCTTTGGTCCCTAAAGACAGAGCACAACCTGGAATCACTTTACTGCATTGTAGAAGCTAAACAATTAAGTTAAGTTGCAACAGCTAATAACTGACTTAGTGAAGGGTCCTCTGATAAGTTATATACACCAACAGGAGAAGAAGTCATATTAAGTTTATGACAAGCCAATAATAAATTAGTGGCCCACCCAGTAGTGTCAGAGAGTGGATCAAGATCATCCTTTACTAAAGACTAGATAAAGGAGGCAAGTGCTATCTAATAGACTAGAAGTTGCAACAGCTAATAACTGACTTAGTGAAGGGTCCTCTGATAACAAGTTATATACACCAACAGGAGAAAAAGGTCTTATTAATTTTATGACAGGCCAATAATAAATTAGTGGCCAACCCAGTAGTGTCAGAGGGTGGATCAAGGTCATCCTCTACTAAAGACTCGATAAAGGAGGCAAGTGCTTGACTGGGACTTTGAGTAGTAGGTATGAGTACATCTGAATTTTCTCCAAGAGTGTCATAAGTCAATTTCTTTGGGGGACATATCTTTTGTCTCAACCGAGAATGTATGTCTTCCAGTGACTTGGGTCCCTGTTCTGTTTCCCAAAAACTGCATCCAGCTTCCGGTTCAGGGTCTATTTCGGTCTCTGGTTCTACTTCAGGCTCTGGCCCCGTCTCCGGGACTGTCTATCTCTCTGTTGTATTAGTAGGAAGGATGAGAATATCAGCCGTATCAGATACTTCACGGGGTTCCAGCTTGACCTCATCATTTCCCTTGGGTGGGTAGGGAGCTACCACCTCAGTGTCAGGCAAGTGGGAGTCTGTTCCTGGACAGCCTTCTTCTTCAGCATCAGGAACAATGGAATCATCTTCCAAGGAGGGAACCCACAGCCAATCGAAAGGTAATTCCTAATCACCACTTTCATCTTCCGGAAGTACACGTGGACAGTTTTTCCTGGCCCTAGGCCTCAACATTGGGGACTGATATGTCTCTGAGCAAGGGGCTGGGAGTACTTGAACAGCCTCTGAAATCGGCAGCAAATGGTTTTGATGCCAATCTTGCGGGGGCCGAATCTGATACACAGGGAGCCCAGGCAGTCATTTGCAAACAATGTAGGTTTGGGAGCGCCACCTATCAGCCAGCCTATGTTTCCCTTGCACCCCTAGATTATGCAGCAACACTCGATCCCCAGGCTGCAGATCCTGGACCCTCACTTTGAGATCAAAGCTACTTTTATTCCTTTGTTCTCTGATGGTGGAGGCTTCTTTGGCCTTCTCATAAGTCACCTTTAAGTTCTTCTGGAGCCTGTCAACATATCCCCTATAGGAGGCTTGAGAGGTGCGATCTATTGATGTTCCGAATGCTAAGGCTACAGGGAAGCAAGCCTCTCTCCCGAACATCAATCACACTGACCTACCCGACACACTCTGACCATTACACTGACCTACCTGACACACCCTGACCTACCTGACCCACACTGATCTACCTGACCCACACTGACCTACCTGACCATTACACTGACACACACTGACCTACCTGACCCACACTGACATACCTGACCATTACACTGACCTACCTGACCCCCCCGACCTACCTGACCATTACACTGACCTACCTGACACACACTGACCTACTTGACCATTATACTGACCTACCTGACCCACACTGACCTACCTGACCATTACACTGACCTACCTGACACACACTGACATGCACTGACCTACCTGACCATTACACCTCAGACTTCAGATGACCTCCTCCTGTAGCTCAGCCGTAGTGTGCGGCGTGCCCATCCCAGTAGACAGCAGGCAGGCAGCCAGAGACAGGAGAGGAGGGGAGAGCCGCCTGCCCGTGCGCAGAGAGGGTATCTCATAGTGCTCGACACGACCACATTGTAATTCACACCTTCTGGAGCCTGCAGCGCCAATGATGTACATCACATGTCCCGTGGTCCTGGCATTGGACCAGTGGGACGCCCATCATAGGCGCTGAGAGGCTCCAGAATGCGGGACCTGCTATGTCACTTGGCCTCGCTCTGAGTCAGATCGGTCCCCGCTTGGGCTTTGGGCTGATAATAGAATTGTGAATACCCGAGACCCGGGGTTTTTTTGGGGGTGCGCTCGGGGCTCCAGCCTCCCTCAGCCCCCCCTCCTGAAGCCAGTGCTTCTAGCAATCTTCAGTGGGCAGCAAAGAACCCTGGGATATATAGTCCTGGCACACAATCATGCAAAGAAATTATCTGACGGGGGAACTATCCATCCCACAATCCTTTTATTGGGCACACAAATATGATGTCACTGGATATATTGAGCACTAGAGGGACAAGCAATTCACAGCAATGCTAGAAGCTACAGTGCGTTATGTTTGTAGTCCATACTGCTACACAAGATTATAACGTGACAATAGAAGACATACATAATCAAAAAATGTCTTTCAATACAGGATATGGTATATACTTGTGTTACCTACAAATGCAGTTTGTGCATAAAATGTCATTATACTGTACTACCACTAGGTGGTAGTATAACTACATCATACAAAAAGTCAAAGGGACCTATTTGTAAAGGGGATAAAAACATGTTTTGCTTTTTTGTGTGTTTTCTATTTACTTCTGATATATTCTGTGTTTTCTTTTCAAACTATAATGAAGGTACATACATTTTCATTGAGAAATTACACTACTGATCCCCCATTTCAACACCAATTTCAGAGATGTAAAAACAAGCTGTTAAATCAAAGGACACTGTTGTTAGAAAGCAAATGAATTAGTCGTTTGCTGTAACCATGCTATTGCTGCATTTATATCATATGCTACACAATCAATAAAAATAGGAAATTCCTTCTATAAATCATATACTACACAATCAATAAAAATAGTAAATTCCTTCTATAAATGATGAAGCTGATTAATGTTTGCTTGACTTACCTACAATCTGCCTCTGCAATTCCCACTTATCCACTAGCATCCAAAGAATCAGACTCAATGGTCAAAATCATCCAAATTTCACAGCAGAAAGCTGGGGTGAGAAAGTTGCAAAGTATAGCCTAAAATTTGGGTAAGATGGAACCCCTCATGGCATTACTTTTGGCGCAGCTGCAGAGAACATGTAGGTAGGTACAAGCTGGATCATACTTCAACCTTCACTCTTATCACAGACTTGCATGTACATCTGTTGCAGTTCCTCCAGCCTCTGCAGACATAGTCATCTCTTGACCTTACTACAGAAACTCCTGAACAGGCCTCGAGCTAACACTTTCACAAATTATGGAGGCCATATAATACTGCCAGGACTTCTTCACCTCACACAATGAGACTGATAACAAAGATATCCCTACTTAAACATGATGTAGTTTAGACAACAGGACTCCAATGCAAAACAGTGTATTAGTACAGTTGAAGATACTTTACACCCTGTGGCTACAGAAGTTAGAGACATTAACAGGGATGCACTGGACACTGCCACCAAAGATGCCTCCTTGCCTTCTCTTAATCAGAATCCTGTACTGTTGGAACATAGGTCTGTTCTCTGGGCAGCTAGAAATATTAAAGTCATCCAATAAAAGTGGATATAATAATGCTATCTTTCAGACTTTTCATCTGTCACTCAAGAGCAACGTACAGCCTTCCTCCCTGTTAGAATGAAATAATCAACTTTTTTTTTGTGGAGCCTGCTCCCTCTCCACCAGTCCGTACCTCTGTTACCTCACTCCCAGTAACAGAATGGGGTCCCGCCGTGCAGACGTCATGCGTTCACTTGTTAACGCCTTCACTCTCGTAGCCTGTGACCGAGTCATGGATCTCCATAACGCGTGTGTGGTTCAGGTTGCTATTGGAAACCAACCATTAGGGAGAGAGCCAGAGCATCGACCACCTCACTACCTGAGAACCCATCACCTGTGCCAGGTACCATGCTTCACGACTGTTTGCATTGTAGCTTGTTCTAATACTTGGTTAACCATAGCAACTGCATTACTCTCTTACTTGTTCTGCTGAGCAGACCTTTGTAGTAGTTGAGCTCCATACCCCCCATGTGCTTTACTGACCCAAGTTTTTTGAATACGCTGGAAGGTGAACCTCCGTCCTAGCCTCAAATCACACATACACAGTGGTACAGGTTTTGCTCAAGAATATCTCTGTATTTAGCACCATCCATCTTTCCCTCAACTCTGACCAGTTTCCCAGTCCAGACTGCTGAAAAACATCCCCACAAACATGATGCTGCCACCACCATGTTTCACTGTGGGGATGGTGTTCTTTGGGTGATGTGATGTGTTGGGTTTGCGACAGACATAGCATTTTCTTTGATGGCCAAAAAGTTTAATTTTAGTCTCATTAGACCAGAACACCTTCCTCCATACATTTTGAGAGTCTCCCACATGCCTTTTCGCAAACTCAAAACATGGCTTTTTTTTTTGCTGAAAGTAATGGCTTTCTTCTGGCCACTCTGCCATAAAGCCCAACTCTATGGAGCTTATTGTCGTCCTATGTACAGATACTCCAGTCTCTGCTGTGGAACTCTGCAGCTTCTCCAGGGTTACCTTAGGTCTCTGTGCTGCCTCTCTGATTAATGCCCTCCTTGCCCAGTCCGTGAGTTTTGGTGTGCGGCCATCTCTTGGCAGGTTTGCTGTTGTGCCATGTTCTTTCCATTTGGTTATTAGGGATGGGCAAACGGTTCGGCCCGAAAATAAGTTCGGGCCGAACTTTGGTTGTTCGGATGTTCTGCGAACACCGAACAATATGCGGTGTTCGGGGCAAAGCCGCCGGAACACCGTGTCTATGGGACATGAACATGAATAATCAAAAGTGCTCATTTTAAAGGCTTATATGCAAGTTATTGTCATAAAAAGTGTTTGGGGACCCGGGTCCTGCCCCAGGGCACATATATCAATGCAAAAAAAAAAATTTTAATGGATGTTTTTTTGGGAGCAGTGATTTTTTTAATGCTTAAAGTGAAACAATAAAAATGAAATATTCCTTTAATTATCGTGCCTGGGGGGTGTCTATAGTATGCCTGTAAAGTGGAGCATTTTTCCCGTGTTTAGAACAGTACCACAGCAAAATGACATTTCTAAAGGAAAAATTGTCATTTAAAACTGATCACGGCTGTAATGAATTGTCGGGTCTCGGCAATATAGATAAAAATCATGAAAAAAAAGAGCATTTTTTGTAAATATTTTATTATATCTTTTCGTGTTACAACACTGAAGAAATGATACTTTGCTACAATGTAAAGTAGTGAGTGTACAGCTTGTATAATGCTCTGTACACACGGTCGGACATTGATAGGACATTCCGACAACAAAATCCATGGATTTTTTCCGACAGATGTTGGCTCAAACTTGTCTTGCATACACACGGTCGGACAAAGTTGTCGGAAACTCCGATCATTCTGAACGTGGTGACGTAAAACGTAGCTTTCGTCTCTTAATTTATTCTGAGCATGCGTGGCACTTTGTGCGTCGGATTTGTGTACACACGATCGGAATTTCCAACAACGGATTTTGTAGCCTGCTCTCAAACTTTGTGTGTCGGAAATTCCTATGGAAAATGTGTGATGGAGCCTACACACGGTCGGAATTTCTGACAAAAAGGTCCTATCACACATTTTCCGTCGGAAAATCCTATTGTGTGTACGGGGCATAACAGTGTAAATTTGCTGTCCCCTCAAAATAACTCAACACACAGCCATTAATGTCTAAACCGCTGGCAACAAAAGTGAGTATCAAAATTGGGATCAAAGTGTCAATATTTTGTGTGGCCACCATTATTTTCCAGCATTGCCTTAACCCTCTTGGGCATGGAGTTCACCAGAGCTGCAGCACAGTGACCTGACCGGACCATTTTTTGCGATACGGCACTGCGTCACTTTAACTGACAATTGCGCGGTCGTGCCACGTTGTACCCAAACAAAATTGATGTCTTTTTTTCCCACACGTAGAGTTTTCTTTTGGGGGTAATTGATCACCTCTGCGTTTTTTATTTTTTACACTATAAACAAAAAAGAGGGACAATTTGGAAAAAAACACAATATTTTTTACTTTTTGCTATAATAAATATCCCCAATTTTTAAAAAACAAAAACAAATTTTTTCCTTAGTTTAGGGCGATATGTATTCATCTACATATTATTGTATAAAAAAAATCACAATAAGCGTATATTGGTTTGTGCAAATGTTATAGCGCCTACAAAATAGGTTATTGATTTATGGCATTTTTATTATTATATTTTTTTTACTAGTAATGGTGGCGATCTGCGATTTTTATCGGGACTGCGACATTATGGCGGCAGATCGGACACTTTTGACACTTTTTTGAAACTATTGACATTTATACAGCGATCAGTGCTATAAATAGCCACTGATTACTGTATAAATGTCACTGGCAGGGAAGGGGTTAACACTAGGGGCGATCAAGGGGTTAAATGTGTTCCCTCACTGTGTGGGGGGATGGGATTGACTGGGGGAGGAGACCGATCGGTGTTCTTATATACTAGGAACACACGATCTGTTGCCTCACCCCTGACAGAACATGGATTTGTGTGTTTACACACACAGATCCACAATCCAGCTCTGTCAGGAGCGATTGTGGGTGCCAGGCATACATCGCGACCGACGGGCACGCGCATTAGCTCCTCAGTGACGTGGTGTGTGTACGCCCCCTATACCGGCGGGAAGCCGAGAACGTCATATGACGCCAGATCCCATCTGCGGACGTCATTTCACTATATGCTGGGAATTAAGTGGTTAAACTGAAAAAATGTACCATTTTAAGAAAAAAAATAAGGTCATTTTGAAATTGATGGCAGCAACATGTATCAAAAAAGTTGGGACAGGGCCATGTTTACTAGGGTGTTGCATCCCCTCTTCTTTTAACAACACTCAGTTGCTAGAGTTTTAGGAGAGGAATGTTGTCCCATTCTTGCCTGATATAGGATTCTAACTGCTCAACAGTCCTGGGTCTTCTTAGTTACATTTTTTATTTTATGATGCGCCAAATATTTTCAATTGGTGAAAGGTCTGGACTGCAGGCAATCATAGTTTTGCATTGTCCTGCTGAAATATGAAAACCCTTCCTTGAGACAGACATTTGCATGGGGGCAGCTGACAGCTGAATGTAAAAAAAAAAACACTGTAGATGGTGCAGATTCATCGTCAATCATGACGCCTGCCGCCACCGGCGACCCAAAAATATAAACTCCGATCCTGACGAAGGCTTCCGCCATCTGACAGCTATTAACTACTTGCCCAATACAGGGCACTTACACCCCCTTCCTGCCCAGACCAATTTTCAGCTTTCAGCGATCTCACAGTTTGAATGACAATTACTTAGTCATGCAACACTGTACCCATATGAAATTTGTGTCCCTTTCTTCACACAAATAGAGCTTTCTTTTGGTGGTATTTAATCACTAGTGGGTTTTTTATTTTTTTGTGCTATAAATAAAAAAAGACCGAACATTTTGTGAAAAAAATGCCTTTTCTTTGTTTTTGTAATAAAATTTTGCAAATTAGTAATTTTTCTTCATAAATTTTGGTGTATATTATTTAGTCTTTGTGAAAGTTATATAGTCTACAAACTATGGTGCCAATCACTGAACGTTGATCACATCTGATCACACCTGATGTACCGAAAGACTATCTCATTCTTGAGACACTAACAAGTCAGGAAAGTACAAATACCCCTTTTTAGAAAGTAGACATTCCAAGGTATTAAGTAAGTAGCATGGTGAGTAATTTTTTCCCACAATTCTTTGCAAAAATAGGATTTTTTTAAAACAGCTTACCTGTAAAATCCTTTTCTTTCGAAGGACATCACGGGACACAGAGCCACAGTAATTACTGATGGGTTATATAGGTTATCACTGGTGATTGGACACTGGCACACCCTATCAGGAAGTTCAACCCCCTAAATAATTCCTCCCCTTGCAGGGATACCTCAGTTTTGTAGCCAAGCAATATAGTGTATTAGAAGAGGGGACCTCTGTGTCCCGTGATGTCCTTCGAAAGAAAAGGATTTTACAGGTAAGCTGTTTTAAAAAATCCTATTTTCTTTCTCGAACATCACGGGACACAGAGCCACAGTAATTACTGATGGGATGTCCCAGAGAAATGCTACCTGAGGGGGGGAACCACAACCAAGTAGGGTGCAATCAGACCTGAGGACCCTGTACCGCTGCCTGCAGCACACTACGCCCAAAGGCGATATCCTCATGCCTTCTCACATCCACCTGATAGAATCTGGTGAATGTATGAACTAAAGACCAGGTTGCGGCCTTGCAGATTTAAGCCATAGAGGCCCGGTGATGCACTGCCCAAGAAGCACCAATACCCTTGTGGAATGTGCCCTGATCTGAAACGGAGGAATCTTCTGTTTCAAACCGTAAGCTTGAATGATCAATTGTCGAATCCATTTAAAAATGGTAGCTTTTGACTCTGCCTGTCCTCTATTGGGACCCCCTGGCAGCACAAACAAAACATCCGTCTTGCGGATCTGAGCAGTTGCCCCGAGATAGGCCTTAACTGCTCTTACTACATCCAATGAATGTAGAGATCTCTCTTCCAGAGAACAGGGATCTGGAAAAAAGGAAGGCAGAACAATGTCTTGGTTTAAATAAAAATCAGAAACCATCTTCGGTAAAAAACTAGGATGAGGGCGCAGTACCACTCTATCCTTGTGTATAATCAAATAAGGCTCCTTACAGGAAAGGGCTGCTAATTCTGAAACTCTTCTAGCAGAAGAGATGGCCACCAGAAAAATTAACTTCCTTGTCAACAAGACCAAAGGAATCTGACTTATTGGTTCAAAAGGCTGTTTCTGTAACACAGCCAGGACCAAGTTCAAGTCCCAGGGGTTTAGGGGCGCTTTAACTGGAGGATTAAGACGCATCACCCCCTGCATAAAGCTTCGGACCAAAGAATGCGAAGCAAGTGGCCGCTGAAATAATACTGATAAAGCAGAGACATGGCCCTTTATGGTACTCAAGGCAAGCTTCATCTCTAATCCTAATTGTAGAAAATCAAGAATTCCACCTATGACATATTTCCTGGGATGCCAACCTCTGGATTCACACCAGGATACATAAGCTTTCCAGACTCTATGATAAATCATCCTGGAAGCTGGCTTCCTTGCATTAATCAAGGTAGATATGACAGGACCTGAGAGCCCACGACTCTTCAGAACGTGGGTCTCAATAGCCAAACCGTCAAATTTAGCGTTTGTAAGGCAGGATGGAACACTGGACCTTGAGATAACAGGTTTGGGCATACCGGTAGGGTCCACGGGGAACCCACCATCATCCTTACTATTTCTGCATACCAAGTCCTTCTGGGCCAAGCGGGGGCCACCAGAAGTACCGACTTCCTTTCCTGCTTGACCCTGCGAAGGAGTCGTGGCAGTAGCAGAATAGGTGGGAATGCGTAAATCAGTGAGAACTGATGCCACGGAATCACCAACGCATCCGTCCCACATGCAAGAGGATCCCTCGTCCTTGCCACAAATCTGACTATCTTTTTGTTGAATCGGGATGCAAAGAGATCTACATCTGGGACCCCCCATCTTTGGCATATGGGCCAAAAGACGTCGGGGTGTAGAGACCATTCCCCTGGGAGTAACTGCTGGCGATTAGATAGTCCGCCTGCCAGTTCTCTATACCTGGAATAAAAACTGCCGATATGCATGGCACATGCATCTCTGCCCAGGCTAAAATCTGGTTCACCTCCTTTTGAGCAGCTCGGCTCCGGGTGCCTCCCTGATGATTGACATAAGCCACTGCTGTGGCATTGTCGGACTGGATCCTGACCGGGCAGCCCTGTAACCTGAGAGTCCAGGCTTTTAGGGCTAGATATACCGCCTGGATCTCCAGAATATTGATGGGTAAGGTCCTCTCTGTCTTGGACCATATCCCCTGAACCGCAGACTGTTCCAGAAGTGCTCCCCAACCTGACAGACTGGCATCTGTTGTTACCACCGTCCAGGTAACCGGTAGAAAGGATTTCCCCTTCTGCAGGTTTTCGGGTATGAGCCACCAATTGAGGCTCTGACGCACCGCATGCGACAGGTGCATCGGAAAGTCTAACGCCTGAACCTTCTTGTTCCAGGTTGACAGAATACTGTGTTGCAGCATTCTTGAATGAAACTGAGCATAGGGAACTGCTTCGAATGAAGACACCATCTTCCCTAGCAGCCTCATACAAAGGCGGACAGAAGGACCCTTCTTGGTCCTGACTGCCAGAATCAGCTCCTTTAAAGCAGTGATCTTTGCCTGAGGTAGATATACTTTCTCCTGGCTTGTATCTATGATCAGACCTAAATACTCCAGTCTTCTTACTGGTTTTAGGAAAGATTTTTCTAGGTTGAGGATCCAACCTAGGTGTTCCAGATACTTGACTGTGGATCTCAAGTTCCTGTTCAAGGAGGCTACCGACCGGTCTATCAATAGCAGGTCTTCTAGGTATGCTATGACAGCTATACCCTGAGCCCTTAGTCTGGCCAGAGGAGGGGCCAAGACCTTTGTGAACACCCGAGGTGCAGTGGCTATCCCAAAAGGCAGAACCACAAACTGGAAATGACGCCCTCCTACCTTGAAGCGCAGAAACTTCTGATGAGCAGGAAAAATGGGCACATGCACATATCCATCTCTGATGTCTATCGATGCCAGAAATTCTCCTCCCTGCAGGGTAGAGACTACTGTCCGGACTGATTCCATGCGGAAGGACTGAATCCTTAGGAATCGGTTCAGATCCCTTAGATCCAGAATGGGTCTGACAACCCCATTTGGTTTTTGGACCGTAAAAAGGTTGGAATAGAAGCCCAATCCTTGGTCCTTTGTGGGAACCATCATAATGACCTCCTGCGACAAAAGTCGCTCTAACGCTAGAAGGAGCGACTGCTTCTTCTCTGGGTCTCTGGGGACACTTGATCTGAGGAACCGAGGAGAGGGAAATTCCTGAAACTCCAGCTTGTCCCCTAAGGTTACCGTGGAGATTACCTATCTGTCCTGGAAATCCTCCTGCCAGAGCCCTGAGAACTGTCGCAGTCTTCCCCCCACTCGAGTGAGCGGGAGCGCCCCCTCATTTCCGAGGACTTAGTGTTTTGCCTAGTAGGCTTCTTCCCCCAGGACTTCTTCTGTCCCTGGGGTTGACTCTTGTCTCTGGACCCAGATGGAGGCGGCCATCGAGACTGCCTGGAGGCTGAAGCCCCCGGCTGGGGAAAGTTCGTTTGATAGAGGAACGCTTACTCTTCTTCTTAACAGGTAAGAGAGTGCTTTTCCCACAAGAGATTCTCTTGATATAGTTACCCAAGTCCTCTCCAAACAACCTTTCACAACGAAATGGAAACCCCGCCAGGAGCTTCTTACATGGTGCTTCGGCTGACCAATTTTTCAACCATAGGATTCTACGTATATGCACCAACCCCAGTGAAAGACGGGAGGTTTGCACGATAGAATCTCTAATGGCATCAAGCACAAAGCATAAGGCCGCTGGAAGGTTAGCAAACCCCTGGGCCTGCTATTCAGGTAATACTTTGATGACCTGCTTAACATGGTCTCTTAAGTATTGACAGACTCCAATCGCTGCTACTGCAGGTTGAGCCACAGAACCTGCTAAGGAAAAAACATCCTTCAATAGGGATTCCATCTTTTTATCTACAGGATCCCTGAGCATCTGAGCATTGTCTACAGGACAAGTCAGACTATTATTTATGGAGGAAATGGTGGCATCAATGGCCGGTATTCCCCACATTTTAATAAACTTTTCTTTCATCGGATAAAGTTTTGAAAACTTTCTCGGCGGAAAAAAACATTTGTCTGGGTGATCCCACTCAGAATAAATGAGCTTTTCAAGTAAATTATGAACAGGAGAAGCCTGTGCTGCTTGGAAAGGTTTCAGTGACCCCAAAGCAGAAGAGGATTCTTTAGCAGTTTCAGGTAGGGGCAACTTAAATGTGGAGAGGACAAATCCAGTAAGGATCTGCACTAAGACTTTCTCCTCTTGGGAAGTCGCAGAGGGTCCCTCTCCACCTGATTCCTCTGAAGAGGAATCATCCATCCCATCCCGATCCTCTGAAAGGGATTCGTCTCCTTTATCCCATTGCTCCTCTTCCTGAGGGTCTTAGGGGACAGAGGAAGGCCTAGTACGTTTTCTTCCACTGAGTGAAGCTGTAATCACGGCCATTAATCTTTCCTCTAAACCATTAATGGTTGAGGAAAAAACCTCTTGAGTAATGTATACAGGGGCTGAAGTGCCAGAAGCAGGTGTAGCCCTGACCCCGACGGCTCTCCCTGGCTAGCCGTCCCTGGCCCTTCAGGGGGGGAGGATGCTGCTGACAGGGGGCCCTCAGAACCTGAACGAGATCCCCTAGTGTCTCTGGTTCTTGAGGTGCTTGAACCTCTTCTACCCATAGTGCAAAGCAACAAGGTGTGAGGTATCACAAATGAACACTGACTGCTGAGCGATGTAGTCTGGCTAAAAGCCTTGCTACCCAATGCTCAGTCTGGTGTTACTTCAGTAAATGCTGCCTAGGAGAATGCCTGTGTCCCACCTTACATGCGACCGTCAGCTCTGTGTCTCTCCAAAGGCTGTGTGCACCTGTACAGAGTGCCTTAATAGCCTGCAGCTGGCCTGAGTGGGAGTCTAAGCACCTGTGCTGACGTCCCGCCCCCCCCCCCTCGAATTTTGAAAAAACCGAGCGCTTCCCGCGCTGGCCGACTCTCCTGAAATACTATGGAGGAAGGCTGGGGGAGGGGGAGGAGGGAGAGAGGCTGGTAGTGAAGGGCCTGCCTGACAACAGCAATGGCGGAGATGGCGGGGGGGCGGCGGTGCCTGAGCGGTATAACCACTGTCTAGACCCCTGTGGCCTCCCCCTAGCCTGGGGGGAACATTCAGACATGAGAAATCCCCCCATCCATCCTACCGTGAGCCGGCCGGAGACGCTGTAAAACTTGTGCAGCATGAACACTGAGACAGACAATCCAGCATGACAAGGTTTGTGCTCTTGGCAGCCCCTGGTGGTCACAATAGGCATAGCATGCATTTACCTTAAAGGAGAAACCTACTAGAATTAGAAAATTCTGTGGAATCTCCTCTTACCTTATCCAGCTGCAGGGTTCAGTTTACACAGACCCAATCTTCACCTCCCACGGTGGGCTCCATTTGAAAAAACCGTCAGAGACTGGGGCCCCCTACGAATAGGGGGATCCTGCAGTTCTGGGCCCGTAAAGCACCCGACTAGAAATTAGGCTAGAAAACCATTTTCTAATATGCGGGGTCCAGCTCTCTAAAAAGAGAAGCATTACAGGTAAAACCTTGTTTCTTTGGACACGAGGCCCGGGTACCATCCAATTCGGCCTAGAAACGACACTTTGAATGGATCCGGTCTGCCTGGCTTGCCCCAGTATAGGATATAGGTTATTTCCTTTGGAGCTCAGCACAGCACATCTTTACACGTCCATCACCTAAGACACTGGCGTAAAAACTGAGGTATCCCTGCAAGGGGAGGGATTATATAGGGGTTGAACTTCCTGATAGGGTGTGCCAGTGTCCAATCACCAGTGATACCCTATATAACCCATCAGTAATTACTGTGGCTCTGTGTCCCGTGATGTTCGAGAAAGAAATGAATTTTTTTTACAAGGTTGTCATACTAACAGGTTATTTCTCTCACAGAGCATATGCATACAACAAACTACACCCCAAAATACATTCTGCTACTCTTCTTGAGTATAGCGATACCATATGTGTAAGACTTTTACACAGCCTGGCCACATACAAAGGCCCAACATTGAAGTAGCACCTTCAGGCGTTCTACGAGCATAAATTACACATCTCATTTCCCAACCACCTATTACACTTTTGAAGGCCCTGGAGCACCGGGACAATGGAATTGCCCACAAAATGAACCCATTTTGAAAAGCAAACACCCCAGCGTATAATCTATGAGGCATAATGAGTCTTTTGAATGGTTCATTTTTTCCAGGAGTTTTTGGAAAATGTGGGAAAAAAATTAAAACATATTTTTTTTACAAAGTTGTCCATTTATTGGATATTTCCAACACATAGCATCTACATAGCAAAGATGACACCCCAAAATACATGGCAATACCACATGTGTGAGACTTTTACACAGCCTGGGCACATACAAAGGCCTAACATTGAAGTAGCACCTTCAGGCGTTCTACAAGCATAAATTACACATCTCATTCCTCGACCACCTAATACACTTTTTGAAGGCCTGGAGCACCAAGATAATGGAATTGCCCACAAAATTACCCCATTTTGGAAAGCAAACACCCCAACGTATAATCTATGAGGCATAATGAGTCTTTTAAAGGGTTCATTTTTTTCCAGAAGTTTTTGGAAAATATGGGAAAAAATGAAAATGCATTTTTTTACACAAAGTTGGCCATTTATCGGGTATTTCCAACACATAGCATGTACATAGCAAAGATGACACCCCAAAATACATTCTGCTACTCCTCCTGAGTATGGTGATACCACATGTGTGAGACTTTTACACAGCCTGGCCACATACAAAGGCCCAACGTCCAAGTAGCACCATCAGGCATTCTAGGAGCATAAATTACACATCTCATTTCTCAACCACCTATTACAATTTTGAAGGCCCTGGAGCACCAGGACAATGAAGTTGCCCACAAAATGACCGCATTTTGGAAAGAAAACACCCCAACATATAATCTATGAGGCATAATGAGTCTTTTGAATGGTTAATTTTTTCCAGACGTTTTTGGAAAATGTGGGAAAAAAATGAAAACACATTTTTTTTACACAAAGTTGTCCATTTATAAGATACTTCCAACACATAGCAAATACATAGCAAAAATGACACCCCAAAATACATTCTGCTACTCCTCCTGAGTATGGCAATATCACATGTGTGAGACTTTTACACAGCCTGGCCACATACAGAGGCCCAACACCCAAGTAGCACCATCAGGCATTCTAGGAGCATAAATTACACATCTTATTTCTCAACCACCTATTACAATTTTGAAGGCCCTGGAGCACCAGGACAATGGAGTTGCCCACAAAATGACCTCATTTTGGAAAGCAAACACACCAACATATAATCTATGAGGCATAATCAGTCTTTTGAATGGTTCATTTTTTCCAGAAGTTTTTGGAAAATGTGAAAAAAAAATGAAAACGCATTTTTTTTACACAAAGTTGTCCATTATAAGATATTTCCAACACATAGCAAATACATAGCAAAAATGACACTCAAAAATACATGTTGCTACCCCTCCTGAGTATGGTGATATCACGTGTGTGAGACTTTTTCACAGCCTGGCCACATACAGAGGTCCAACATCCTAGTAGCACCATCGGGCATTCTAGGAACATAAATTGCATATATAATTTCCTGGCAACCTATCATTTTTGAAGGCCCTTCATATTTCTAACACATAGCATGCACATATCAAGAATTACAATCCAAAATAAATTCTATTGCGGAAAGGGTAAAAAAAAGCATTACCTGTACTTTTAATAGTGTCCACAGAGGAGAGCACTGGTCCAGGTAGCAGGCAGGCATGTGCTTAGCGACAGCAATAGTAATTATCCAGGCCGTAGGCAGGAATATTGTCTATAGTCAGTACAAGGATATTGTCAGCACAGCACAGTCCATAGAAATTGTCCAGGCAGAGACAGGACAGCCATAATATTGGTCCTGGTACACTGTTACCTGCAGACACTCATTATTGTAACGATCTCCAGCCCTTCATAAACATACTGCTTCTTGCTATAGCTAATTATTTGCATAGTCCAGGTAGCAGCCAGAGGTGTGGTCCGTGCAGGTGGCAGGCAGAGGCATGATGGCAGTAGGTCAGCACCAGGCTGAGGGCTGCAATCAGGTAAGACCTGTGCACAGGGGCACAGGGGTAGAGGCTTCGCCCACCCAAATCTCTATGAAGCCTCCATACTCCAGACCCTAATCCGGAAATGACGAAACCCGGAGAAAACAAACAAAAATAGTTTTCTCCAACCGGAAAAACAATTCTGGACCCCCTCACATATGCGAGACCCCTGTGTACTACAGTAGCAGGGCAACAGATCAGTCCAAGCGGTAGGCAAAAGCATAGTCCATAAAACAGGCCAGGGTCAGTTCAGGTGCAAGCAGTCCAAGCGGTAGGCAAAAGCGTAGTTGATAAAACAGGCCAGGGTCGGTTCACGTGGAAGCAGTCCAAACTGTAGGCAGAGGCATAGTCACAAAACAGGCCAGGGTCCGTTCACGTAGCAGCAGTCCAAAAGGTAGGCAGAGGGAAGGGGGGTTGATTGGAACAAAACCCTCCTCCAAATGGAACTAAGGTGGATTTATCTGTTGAAAGCTTCTTTGTCCCCCGGTCTAAACGAAGCCATATCTTTTAAACCATTCCTTGAGGGATTTTTATCCGGTGGAATGGAAAAATAGGTTCCGACCCCCCCTACTGTGTTTTTAAAGGGTCTGCCCCCCTTTTTTCATCTTTTACCTAATTATTTTTTTTCTTTTTATACATGTTTTGATGTATTCATACCAATTATTGCTGTTGAATCTCCTGTTGGCTTCTTGCACTTTAATATTGTTTGAAGAGTTCCAATAATATTCATGTTTGTCGATTGTTTTTGTTTTATTGCCAATATTTTGTAATTATTTGATTATATGTCTTTCAAATTATGTCCAGCCTTATTATCCTCTGCCTACAGGATCCTTTTCTGTTTCCTGCTGCTGTTTAATTCAGACTAGTTCTGTCCTTTTTCCCCCATATCGATCTGGGCATCAGAGAGTGTTATTTACTCTTTATTTAAGGCGAATGGATGGGTCCATCCTATCTATAACACTGCAGATTGTCCTTGTGGGGCTTTTTGGCCCCTCTGGCCGTCCCTGTGCTGCGATCGACCACTGGAATTACCCGGCACAAAAAGCCGCCCGTTCTTATTCTGGGTGGCGTTTTTGGAGGCTGATGGACGCATTACATCACCGCCCACAGCCTCCATCTTGCCATTCTGGCGGACATGCAAGGTCCGCCGAGTTGGCATACTGTGTCGGTGGGCTGGGTGTGCGCCACGCCGCTCCGACGTGTGGACGTTCATGCATGCGCGGTGGGGGACGCGCCACGCACACTCAACCCAGGGGGCAGCTTAGAGGTTTCCCTGGTAACCATCCCTAGTATCAGCTGTGTGCAATTCATTGCGCCAGCTGATTGGGATTTACTGTCTTTAAAACCTATGGCCAGCTCACTCCCAAATCAAGCACTATGTTGCTGGATGTCGGGATGTGCGGCTGGTCTCTTCAACCTCTCCCATACTAAGGTAATTATCTACCACATATCCTTTTTCTCCATTGTCATCTTAAATGGTAGTTCCTAATCTATACAGCCAGTTATCAATATTTTGTTTAAGCCTTCTATTTGAAGATAAAAAGTCTCATTTAGAATACATCCCTCAGCGAGGCTTTCTTGCACAAAATCTGACACTTACTTTGTACCTGTGTGCATGCAGGCTTAAGTATCTACTCACTTATTGTGTACCTGTATACATACAGGTTTAAATACTTACCTGTTAATAACATACTTCATACTACATATATATATTTTTTTTTGATTCTGCCCAATTTGGCTGTTACAATGTTTACGCAATTTTTCTGTCTGTAGCAACCATACATTACAGCTTAAACAACACTCATATCAACATACTACTGATTACCCCAGCACCTAGACATATTTCCAGGCATTTATGACAATGTTCTTTGAACTTTATTTTTTTTTCTATTATAGATATTATTACTAGTATTCCTGTGATCAGCAGGCATGGGTGTATACACATATACATGTATATATTTATTCTGACTTTGTTGAATCATAAAATACCTAATTTTACTACATATCCAGTACATTGATCTGGACTTATATCCTCAGCACATCTTTTCTTTACTCCCAGGGATTCCATTTGTCTCAGTATATTCTTCTGGCCGTCTCGCTGCCGTGGAGTGCCGGGAGGGGGGGACCTCTTTCCTCCTGAGGACATCATTACTCAGTTCACATTTATAGATCTCTTTGATGCCCCATTCGCCTTAAGACAGCTATCCTACCGGCTCAATTATCCAGTGCTACTCTAACTGCAAGTTTTTAATGTATTTAACGAAGCATTGCAAAACTGCCTCACCATCTAACTTTATGTAAGTGCTTTATTGTAATACTCTAAGCATGTAGTTGTTTGTATTCTTACATGTCTTGGTAATTTACTGATTGTATATCTTCAATTACATCTTAGATGAACCCCTCTTATTTTCTGCACCCCTGAAGAAGAACTAGACTATATACCGAAACGCGTTGAGTGTGAGGAGGTTTTTTCATGCATATATTCTGTATGGTGATAGAAACGTATTGTTCAGATGAGTCAATGTTTTGTTAGAATCTTTTAATGTTATTTATCCATCAATAAAATTTGTTTACTATTATATTATTTTGTATACTCTGTTACACTTTTTATATACGATATAATTGAGTGCCTTAAAAGTCCACCTAGGGGAACCCCTCTTGGCTATAATATTGGTCCTGGTGCACTGTTACCTGCAGACACTCATTATTGTACCGATCTCAAGCCCTTCATAAACATACTGCTTCTTGTTACAGCTAAATATTTGCATAGTCCAGGTAGTAGGCAGAGGTGTGGTCCGTTCATGTGGCAGGCAGAGGCATGATGGCAGTAAGTCAGCACCAGGCTGAGGGCCGCAATCAGGTAAGACCTGTGCATAGGGGCACAGGGGTAGAGGCTTTGCCCACCCAAATCTCTATGAAGCCTCCGGACTCCAGACCCTAATACAGAAATGATGAAACCCGGAGAGAACAAAAAAAATTAGTTTTCTCCATCCGGGAAAACAATTCTGGACCCCCTCACATATGCGAGACCCCTGTGTACTACAGTAGCAGGGCAACAGATCAGTCCAAGCGGTAGGCAAAAGCATAGTCCATAAAACAGGCCAGGGTCAGTTCAGGTGCAAGCAGTCCAAGCGGTAGGCAAAAGCGTAGTTGATAAAACAGGCCAGGGTCAGTTCACGTGGAAGCAGTCCAAACTGTAGGCAGAGGCATAGTCACAAAACAGGCCAGGGTCAGTTCACGTGGAAGCAGTCCAAACGATAGGCAGAGGCATAGCCAAAAAACAGGCCAGGGTCAGTTCACGTGGAAGCAGTCCAAACGGTAGGCAGAGTCATAGTAAAAAAACAGGCCAGGTTCAGTTCACGTGGAAGGCAGTGGCATGGTTTTTTGGGGAAGCATGGAAAATGGTCAGCACAGATGATGAAAATGGGGAAATGGTTAAAAATATGGGCTAATTATTTAAGGATGTATGATAAAGTTGGAAGCATTCACCAATGCAAAGGCCAGCTTGGGAGGGACACTGGGGACAATGGTAGCTGGTATCTCTTCGGCCTGCTTCAGATGGTGGAATGTTGTACGGGAAGTGGCGCTCATGAAGTCGGCTAACAGCATCAGAACGAAGGTCTTCTGGGAGGGGTCTTTGTTGATAGATAAGGGACGTGACAACTTCTTCTATGAATTTTAGGAAGTAGGCGGGGCTTTCCGTGGATTTGGTGTAGACTACAGGAATTATAAACTGCCAAATGGATGAGATAAATTGCTACTTTCTTGTACCAGAATCGGGACCCCCTTTTTTGACAAATAGGTCTGAATCATTTGATCATTGAAATCCACCCCCCCCCATGTAGAGATTGTAATCTTGGACACATGTTGGCTTTTCAATGGTATCTCGTCTTCTTTGAACCTCAATTGTAGTGTCGTCATGGATGGTGGACATCATGTGCACGTCCCTTTATCCTTCGACCTCAAGGCCAGCACTTTGTTGCATCTCAATGTTGCTCTTTCCACCCTTCACAGCTTTTTGTTCGTTAAAGATTGTGGGAAGCCCTTCCTATTCTTACTGGAGGTTCCACAGGCCAGGGTTTTTGCGATGTATAAGTCTTTGAAAAGGGGTAGGCTGGTGTAGAAGTTGTCAAGGTATATGTGATATCCTTTGTTCAGAAGTGGGTATGCCAGGTCCTATGCAATCTTTCCAGTTGTGCCCATGTAGGTCAGGCACTCAGAGGGCTGGAGCTAGGAATCTCTTCCTTCATAGATGCGGAACGTATACAGATATGCCGTGACTCTCTCACAGAGCTTGTAAAATTTGACTCCATATCTGGCCCTTTTGCTAGGAATGTATTTCTTTATTCCTAGCCTTCCTGAAAAGGGTACCAGTGACTCATCTACACATATATTCTGATCGGGGACATTCTGCAAGTAGCGAGTCATGAGTTCTGCAAATCGTTGTAAAAAAGAAATTTATCAGTGGGAGAATTTTATATAACTTATCGTAATTTGGATGATTGCAGGGAGGGCACTGGGTGTTGTTGCTAAAATGAAGGAATCTCATAATCATCTTGTATCGGGACCTGGACTTTACGGCAGAATAAATGGGTGTGTGGTGGATGGGGTTGGTGGACCAATAGGCATGTCCTTCATTTTTTTTGTAAGCCCCATGTTTATGGTGAGGCCCATAAACAATTTGAACTCCTCCAAATTCAGATCTCTCCACTCAAACAGACGGGCATATGATCATTGGGGGTTGTTGGCAATATACTACTGGGAATATAAATTGGTCTGGTCCATAATGAACTGCAGCAAAGTGTCGGGCAAAAACAGAAAAAAACAATCGATCTCTGTGAAATTTTGGGTGTTGGCCTGCACACCTGGCTGTGCTCTGAAAGGAGGAATAATTGGTGATCCCGAGTCGGAAGGCTGCCATGTTGGGTTGGCAAGACCATCTGGCATCTATGTAGAGGCCCTGGCTCTTGGGGGACGTGACACTCCAGTAATTGGGAGATTTGAATTTCCTGTGCTGGTACTCAGGCGTGATGTGGCATCACTGGTACTGGTACTGGGCATTTGTTCCTGGGGCCTATCGCTGGCAACAGCACTGGTACTGGGCCTGGGAACATAATCCTGGTTGCTGGTGGCTGCCTGGTTTCCAGAGTGCCATGCCCTTTTACGAGGGACTCATTCTTCCTCTGATTCACTACTCTCAATCAAATTTGATTCGGAATCAGAATTGGAATCTGATGAGGACTCCCCGCTGCTCTCATCAGTCATGGAGAGGATCTGGAACACCTCCTCACTGGTATATAATCTTTTGGACATGACGTTGATGGCTGTGTGACAAGTGGCAGGTGATGGTCACTGATGGGCTGTGCGATGGGTGGCAGGTGACGTTTACTGATAGGTGATGACGGTGTGACGGGCGATGGTCACTGATGGGTGACAGGCGATGGTCACTGATGGGTGACAGGCCACGGACAGTGACGGGTGATGGTCACAGACGGGTGACAGGCCATGGTCACTGATGGGTGAAGGGTGATGGATGACAGGCCATGGTCACTGATGCGTGACCATGCGTGCACCGCTGACAGTCACTGATGGGTGGCGGGTGGTGGGTGACAGGGCACAGTAACTAATGGGTGATGGGTGATAGGTGACAGGGCAAAGTCACTGATGGGTGACAGGTGCATCGCTGATGGTCACTGATGGCAGTCTCTTATGTGATGCACTTAATGGGGTGACTGTGGTGACTGTTGAGTGACAGATGACAATGGGGGGGCGATGGGACAAGTGTTGTGCTTGGTCCAGACACTACAGAACACAGATCTGTAACTCACTGCTCCTGGCCCTTCTCTCCTCACACTGGAAAAGCTGTGTGAGGAGGGAAGAGCCGGTAACAGGTAGTTACCGGTCTGTGTTTACATTTAGTGATCGGCTGTGAAAGGATCACAGCCGATCACGTGGTAAACAGGCGCCAGCCAATGGCTGTTTACCAGTGTCGGTGACGAGCAGTGTTCCCGGGAACGCGCTGCCACCGATGTGCACGCGCAACGCATTCGCAAACGCGCGCATGCGCCGCGCAAAGTGGGGAGGTACCATCTGTGACTTCATCATGGCCGATCACGTGGTAAACAGCCCAATGGCTGTTCACCCTCGTCGGTGACAAGCGGTATCTCGGTGACACCCCACGACCGACAGTACAGGGCTGCACACACACGATCGCGTGCATGCCCTGTTTAAATAGACGGATGTCATATTACGCCCGCCCAGAATGAGAGCCACGCCGCCCAGCCCTCATATGATGGTGGGCGTGCGGCAAGCGGTTAATCAACTAAAATATAAGTGTAATAACTTGTGCCCTAGGCTGTGTTTAATAATACAGGTATGTGCCCAAAAAATATATATATAAATAAGAAGTAAGTGAAAATAAAAACATCAAAGGCAGTAGACTAACTAATAAAGGATAATGCTGCCAACACCTGTAGTGTCACCACATGCACAATAAATAGTTAGAACATACATGGTGTGGGGCTAAATGCAGCAATGTATAATGCATGTATATCACCCCACCCGGTAACATTGTAGGGTGGCACCACCCCTTGTGGCATCACTGACCAACGGTATGCTGGGTCGGTGACATCACAAGGGGCAGTGACACCCTGCAACATCACTGGTTGGTCCCGCCCCTTCGTTATTTAGGAGCTGCCAGACGGTGGTGGGTCGGCGATGGTGGCAGTTGTTGTGATTGCCGATGGATCTACAGTGGGGGGGGCATTTTTTAATTTATTTTTTAACCACTTCAGCCCCCGAGGATTTGGCAGCTCAATGACCGGAGCACTTTTTACAATTTGGCACTGCGCTGCTTTACTGGTAATTGCAGTCATGCAATTGTGTACCCAAACAAAATGTACGTCCTTTTTCCCACAAATAGAGCTTTCTTTTGATGGTTTTTGATTGCCTCTGTGATTTTTATTTTTTGCGATATAAACGGAAAAAGACCGAACATTTTGAAAAATAATGATATTTTCTATTTTTGTTATTAAAAAAATGAATAAACTCCATTTTAGTCATAGATTTAGGCCAAAATGTATTCAAACCACATGTCTTTGATAAAAAATGTCAATAAGCGTAAATTTATTGGTTTGCGGAAAAGTTATAGCGTCTACAAACTAGGGTACATTTTCTGGAATTTACGCAGCTTTTAGTTTAGGACTACCTATCTAATTTCTTGAGGTGTTAAAATGGAAGGGCAGTACAACCCCCCCCCCCAAATGACTCCATTTTGGAAAGTAGACACCCCAAGGAAATTGCTGAGAGGCGTGTTGAGCCCATTGAACATTTTATTTTTTTGTCACAAGTGATTGAAAAATGACAACAACAAAAAAAAAATTACACAAAGTTGACCTCGGCAAAGGACCCAGAAAACCAATCACCGCCTTCAGGCTTTCTAAGGGCGTATATTTTTTATTTCACTTCCTCACTGCCTATCACAGTTTCGGAGGCCATGAAATGCCCAGAAAGCACAACCCCCCCCCCCCCAAATGACCCCATTTTGGAAAGCACCCTAAGCTATCTGCTGAGAGGCATGTTGAGTATTTTGCAGATCTCGCTTTTTGTCACAAAGTTTTGAAATTTGAAAAAATAAAAAAAAAATACATTTTTCTTTTCTTTCTTCATTTTCAAAAATAAATGAGATCTGCAAAATACTCACCATGCCTCTTAGCAAATACCTTGGGGTGTCTACTTTCCAAAATGGGGTCATTTGGGGGGGGGGTTGTGCTATCTGGACATTTCAGGGCCTCCATAACTGTGATAGGTAGTTTGGGGTGTAATTCTACATAAAACCATGCCATGTTTGAACAATATATCATTTAGTGACAACTTTGTGTAAAAAAAAAAAGGAAAACAATTTTAATTTTCCCGCAACTTGTGGCAAAATATAAAATATTCCATGGACTCAACATGCTTCGCATCAAATAGCTTGGGGTGTCTACTTTCCAAAATTGAGTCATTTGGGAGGGGTTTGTGCTATCTTGGCATTTTATGGCCTTCAAAACTGTGATAGGTAGTGAGGAGTGAAATCAAAAATTTAGTAGGGAAAAAGTGAATTTTCATTAGGACATCTCTGGGAATAGATGCCTCCAGATGTTTTGCCTTTGGTATGCGGTGAATGCGATCGATACTACGTTCAATCAGGGATATGTCTGGTAATAGTTGAGCTATCATATCTCCCGCAAATTTTTGCAGATCAATCGGGGCTACTGACTCGGGGACCCCCCATAGTTTAACGTTGTTTCTTCTCGAGCGGTCCTCGAGGTCTGCGAGTTTCGCTTTAATCCAGTCAGTGTCGTCAGATTGCTCTTTGTAAGCATCTATAAAGGTTGTTTACAGTGGTGGTACATGCGTCCATTTTGTGCTCAATGTGCTGTACCCTCTCTCCCAGCCCCTGCATGTCAGATGAAAATTTGCCAATCATGGAGTATATATTGAGCATTAATGATGATTGGAGGGAAAGGAGCATATCCTTCATTGTGGTGTCCAGGACTGGTTGGCCCGAAGTGGGGTAATTAGCTATTGATGAAGGAGCGTTTAGACCTACCTGATCCGGGGAAGAGGCAGAGCTCACAGCGCCTGAGGCCTTCGCAGCAGGATCCATTCTCATCAGCACTTTTGCTGGGCTGTTCGGCTCCGAGGAGGGAGGATGCGGGCTCCGGGCGAGTGGTAGGTCATTTTCAGCCATCCAGGTACCAGGATCATCATCCGGGAGATCCATGTAGGATGATGAGGCCTGTGTACGATCCCCACCGCCACCATCTTGCCAGGTCTCTCCGGCCGTCGCTGGCATTGTGAAGAAGTCTGTCAGCTTCTTAGGATATCTGTCTTCTTTTCGTTAGTGGGACTACATGGATTGAGCTCCGATGATGCTGTGGAGCTGTAGGATGGCTCCTAATGTGGATCCCACCGCTGATATTGTCGCTTGTCCCCGGTACTTAGTCAGAGCTATTAGCTTAGGCGGCCATCTCGATCGCGCACAGGAGAGCCCGAGAAAACCATGGAAGACGGTGGGAGGGGGGGAACGTTCCCTCCCACTGCTTATAAAAGCAGTCTAGAGGCTAATTAGCCACTAGGATTGCTTTTACATGAAAGCCGAGCGCTGGCTGAAAAGAATGATACCAAGATGATACCTTGATACCTAAACCTGCAGGCATCATTCTGGTATAACCACTCAAAGTCCAGCAACATACCAGTACGTTGCTGGTCCTTGGTGGGCATACATTGTAATGTTCTTTTTTTCATGCAGCCTGTGGGCTGCATGAAAAAAAGAGATTGATCGGTGGGTATGCCCACCATTAGAATACCACCCTTCATCCACTCACTTCTAATGATGGGCATACATGCACCATTTTTTTTTAACTGTGGTGGTGAAGTCACCTCCAACAGTGCTGGAGTCACAGCTTTACATATCGTGGGAGCAAACGCTGTTGCTATCAAGATAAATAAACCCATGCTGCAGCTGAATGGCATACCTGCTAAGCAAATGATCGTTAACAAAAAAACAAAGTAACATTACAGTATAACAGTAAGACTTACCATACCTGCAAAGCAAATACAATAAAACATAGTAAAAATAAAACATTGCAATCTGTGCCTAAAAATATATATGCCGAAGCATAGGGGCAATCTGCCCCTAATGTTAGGAGCAAATCGCTCCTCCACCCCGGCCCCCATGCTTCGGCATATATGCTCTTTTTTTTAACTGTGGTGGTGAAATCACCTCCGACAGCGCTGGAGTCACGGCTTTATGTATCGTGGGAGCAAACGCTGTTGCTGTCAAGATAAATAAACCCGTGCTGCAGCTGAATGGCGTACCTGCTAAGCAAATGTTGGTTAACAATAAAACAAACATTACAGTATAACATACCAAACCTGCAAAGCAAATACAATAAAACATAGTAAAAATAAAACAGAGAGAGAATAATAGATATAGAACAATAGTGAGCGAATAGTAAAGCAGACAGTAGAGAGCGAATATAAGAGAGAGAACAATAGAGAGTGAGAGAAGAAAAATACAACCACAACTATTTTTGGATTTTTTATTTTTTATTTTTTTTGTGTTTTTGTGTGTGTGTGTTTTTTTTTTTTTTTCACTTTTTTCACTTTTATAAAAGCTGTAAAAAAAAATATAAACTGAACGTTGCAGATTAGGATCTCTCAAAATGTGATGGCCATCACATCTTTTGAGACCCCGAGACCCTGTGTACGTGTGCCTACGTGTGATAGCGTTCAAAACAGTCACCAATGCAAAGACCAGGTTGGTCAGGACAGGAGGGACAATAAAAGCGGGTGTCATGCCTAAATCCACGCTTTCTACAGACACAACATCTTCTTTGGGGGTTTCTTTGGGTAGGGGTAACAGAGAGGAAATGCGGAAAATGCCACTCATGCAGCCGGCTTACTGCATTTGGATTGGGAAGTTGGGCCAAAGCAAGGTCTGAAAACAGAAGGGCTCTGATGATCTCATCCTGGAATTTAAGGAAGGATCCAGTTCGTCCTGAAGCTTTCTATAGCACAAAAGCATTCTGCAAAGCCAATTGAAATAAATAAACAGACACTTTTTTGTACCAGCATCTGGCCTTACGGGCAATTAGGTACGGCGCCCACAACTGGTCGTTGAGGTCCACTCCTCCCATATTAAGGTTATATTCATGGACATAGAGGGGTTTCTCACCAACACCAGTCACCGTAGGAATTTGGACCGTCGTGTTTGCATGAAGGAAGAAACAGAACAGAATGAAAACATTCTTATTATCCCTCCATTTCACAGCGAGCAAATTATTACATCTCAAGCAGGCTCTCTCCCCCAGCCTAAGACTGGAATCTACAAGCCGCTGGGGTAAGCCCAGCGATTAGATTTCATGGTGCCACATGCGCCAATTTGATGATCAAAGAAGTGACTAAAAAGAGGCATGCCTGTGTAATAATTGTCCACATACAAGTGGTACCCCTTTCCGAATAAGGGCGACACCAAGTCCCACACAATCTTACCAGCGCTCCCTATGTAGTCAGGGCAGTTCTCCGGCTCTACGTAACTATCTCTTCCCTCGTAAACCATAAAACTATATGTAGCCCTGTCACAGAGCTTATACATCTTTACCCCGTATCTGGCACACTTGCTGGGAAGATACTGTTTGAATGACAAGCGGCCAGAAAACTTAATCAGGGACTCATCAACGCAGACAACTTGATGGGGAGTAAACAAGGCTGCAAAACTTTGGTTTACGAGGGGCCGAATTTTGTAGAGCTGATCAAATTCAGGGTCACCCCGAGGACGACAGAGTTCATTATGGTTGAAATGCATGAACCGCAAGATCTGCTCGTATCGTGTCCTGGTCATGGATGCAGAGAACACGGGCGTATGGTGAATTGGGTCAGTGGACCAATATAACTGCAGTTCACTCTTTTTAGTTAAGCCGACGAGGAGGGATAGGCCCAGGAAGGTCTTAAATTTGGAGACCATAATTGGTCTCCAATCTCTGGCAAGGGTCAGCTGGGGATTAGCGGTGATGAATTGACCAGCATATAAATTGCTTTGGTCCACAATAGATGTATAGCGATCTTCAGTGAAAAACAGTGAATAAAAATCAAGTGACGTAAAATCAACTGTTTCCACCTGAATTCCGGGTTGACCAGTAAATGGGGGGAGTACCGGTGCTGCACAAGTGGTGGGTTCCCAATTAGGATTGGCGAATGCAGCAGGAAGGGCACTATGGGCTTGACGGGCCTGTCTTTGTCTTCTTCTTGGTGGCAATGGGACACTACTCGTGCTTGCCACCTCGCCAGCTTGAACTGCACTTATGGGACTCGCTACTTCACCAAGTGTTACTGCAGTGCTGGATGTACAACCAGAATGTACTAGGCAGTTGGTGCTTGCCAGTTCACCAGAAGGATGAGCGGCGCTAGTACTGGCTCTCTGCTTCATACGAGAGACCTGTGGTTCTTGCACCTCAACGACAAGAGAAGAAGAAGGGGGTCTGGTACGCCTGACCTTGGCAGGGACCACAACTCCATCGTCAGAGCTATCTGTCAGGGTGCTTCTGCTGTCTACAGGTTCGTATTCTGAGCCTGAATCTGACAGATGAAGTCAACGCTTCACTATCTGTCATGCTCAGAAACGCGTAGGCCTCTTCACTACTGTACCTTGGATTTGACATTTTGGTCTCTAAATTTACTTGTACAGTAGTGAGACTCACAAGAAAAAAAAGCTCCCGACTGTCAGCGACTGATTCGAGCGCTACCAAAAAAACTGTTAGCGTTCGCAGGGATCAGGCCTGACTCTGCGAACGCTGCAGTTATGTGTTTTGTATTTTGTAAGTGACAGTGATCGAGTGATACTGCACTTGGGTGGGCTGGGCTGGACTGGGCAGAAGGGCTAAACACAGGTGCTAGCATATATCTGGGCTGATCCCGCTAACACTGCTTTTTTGGGAACCCTAAACTGCTGGGGACGCTAGCATAGATCTGATCAAATCAGATATCAATCCGTTCAGACACTATACTACTAAAGGGAGGTGTATGGTGTGTGCGAGGGTGTTAGCGCTACTGGCACTGATCTGACGCTGCCTGGGGCGATGCAGGCCCTATTTGACGCTAAAACCTAACTTTGATCACCCGCCGGGTGATCAGGGGGTTAAACCTTTGTTGGGTAAAATACGGTGGGTGCCTTGACGCTATATAAAAAAAAATCTAGCTAAACTGCGTCACCCGTGAAACTTATACAGTGATCACAGGTGACAGGGGGTAATCAAGGGGTTAAACCTTAATTGGGGGGGTTTAGGGGGATCCCTAGACCTATCTGGGTCTAATACTATTGCCCTAACGCTTATTTTTGTCATTAATGACACTAGTACAGCGATCAAAAAAAAATCTGAATGCTGCACTGGGTGACACAGTGACAGGTGGTGAAGGGGCTGAGGGAGTGATGGGGGGGTGAATTGTGTGCCTACGTGACCTGGTGTCAGTGTAGTGTTGTGCAACTCACTCTGAGATGTCCTCTCTCCTCGGTCTGGAACAGAAAAGACTGTCACGAGGAGAGATGACATCACTTCCCCTGTCAGTGTTTACACTTATACGACAGGGGAAGGATCTCATTCGTCAGGACCGATTACCAGGTCCAGGCCAGATTGGTTCCTGATCGAATCCGACGGTCGCGGCTGCGCGCCCGACGTAACACAATGGCGATTCGCCTGCCTGTGTCATTCTTCAGTACAACTGTGTGGGTCAGCAAGCGGTTAATAAGGTCTCATCAAAAACTTGTGTTGTGTTATTATTTACTTTTTACACTTTTTTGGTGAATGAGTAGGGGTATTATGTACCCCATACTTCTTCATATGAAGGGGTGTGATCTGGGGGCCCCCTTTTTAAATGGGGCTTCCAGATTCCGATAAGCCCCCCAGCCCCAAAAGCACCCCCCATGCTGAGGGCATGTAGCCTGGTATGGTTCAGGAGGGGGGAACTTGATCGTTCCGCCCTTTCCTGGCCTGCCAGGCTGCATGTTCAGATAAGGGTCTGGTATGGATTATGGGGGGACCTTTATAAATTTTGGCGTGGGGGTTCCCCTCAAAATGCATACCAGATCTAAGGGTCTGGTATGCATTTGGGGAGGACCACACACCGTTTTTTAAATTTTTTTTATTTTGGCGTGAGGTTCCCCATTAAAATCCAAACCTGACCCAAAGGGCCTGGTATGGATTGGGGGGACCCCCACACAGTTTTTTCACATTTTTGTATTGCTGGCAATGTTTTTTTTTGCAGGGATTCCCGCTGAAAACTGATGACTCATCCATTGTTAAGGACACGGCAGCCGGCTTCCGGGCCTTCTCCTTGACAAACAGCAAATCACTGGTTGTTTGTTAGGGCTGGGCTCAGCCCTTCCTTCTCTGAGCTGGCCGCTCAGCTGTCGGCTTATTGCCGGCTCCTATCTCTCCACAGTTACTCAGCTGTTGATGATATCCTGCTCGTCAGTCCTGCCTACTTAAGCCATCCAGTCCAGAGGAGCTCTGCCTTCGCCTTGGTCAACATCACAGAAATTATCTCCTGTGATCCTCTTCAAGACTTGCTTTCCTGACATCCCTTCTGGCTCCAGATCCTGTTTGCTGTTCCACTACATTGATTCCTGACGTTTGGCTTGTCTAACTATCCGTTCCGGTTGCTGAACTTTGGCTATGTTTTGACTACGTTTGTTCTTTTTACTTTTATTATTAAACAAGTGTGATTTAACTGTACTTCTGTCTCGGCCTGATTTCATGGTTTCTGACAGTTAAGGACACTGGTGGCCTCCACCTGACACACCAGCGTTTAGCAGAGTTTTGGAGGGTTTAGTAGGGTTTTTTTTTTCTGCCAAAACGCTGCTGCTCCAGAACGCACTAGCCCTGGGGTTTTTTTTGCAGCTTCTAAATGCCTATGCCACTAAAAGGTCCTAAAAGCCTCTGTGTGCATGGACACATAGAATAACATGGGGGTGGGGGCACACCTTTTTTCTTGCTGTGCATCCAGCGAGCTTAATTGAGGCATCAATTTAAAAAGGAGCGTAGTTTTACAAGGGGCAAATCATTAACTTCTAGTACAGAAAGATTTATAAACTACAACATTGAAGGTATTTTTCAATTATAAATTGTTATATATTTATTCTGTACAGTCTATTTAAAGTGCAGCAAATCCAACAGCTCTTGCAGAGAATAAAGTGAAAAACCAATTACACTGCAAACATATTTCCAATAAAACACTTAGAAAACATCATTTGACACTGACATGACTGCTGATGGGTTGAAAGGTTTTGTATTTGGCAAAAATCCTGTGTAAAAAAGCTGGTTAAGAGGCATTACACTGTGGCAAAATCTGAAATATGTAGTAGAGCAAAGCTGTTAATCTTTTACATGTATGTGTAATGTACTGTATCTAAATAAGAAAAACAATGTTGCTCAGCTTGCTTTTTCAGGCTTCTCAGCCACACTCAGTCTTGCTCCGCTCCCTTTCTGCTTCTTCTGTGAGGTGTTTGTGCAGAAGGGGGATAAACACATATAGGAAGTAGTAAACTTTATCTCTAGTTAAGGTCTCCTCTTTTACAGGAAGTAACCTGTTGCCCCCCGCCATCTGGCAAGATCTTTGATATAAGGTGGGTGGAAACTTGAACAAGAGAGTCGTCGTGTATATAGCTCTTAGACAGGAAGAATGTAGCAAAGGAATAAGTGGAACCGTGTTTGTTCCCCATGTGGGCATCCCTAACTATGGGTCTTGAGATACCAGCACTGACAAAAATGGAACAAGGATTTAGACTGTACCAGAAGATATGGATGTATTCAATAGGATTGAATAAGTGCTTTATTCACCTGAACAATGTTTTAAAGTTATACTCTTTATTACAAGTAAGGATATTGGACTTTTGGCTGGAGTTGAAGTGTGTAAGGTGGGCCAGTCAACAGTTAGGCCGCAGGCGGCTGGATTTATGTAACTCATAGTACTCTACCCAGTTGCTGGTGGACAGGGATTCTGAGTATAACATACACAATGTAAACCTGGTATAGTTGGGATTGGTGGTCAGGGGAAGAAATCACCCTCTTAGCGATAAAGAGCAGACCATTCTACAGGACATGCTGTGTTAGGCCCCTGGATAGCCCTGTATTTGAGAGAGGACCCTATTGGAATGTTGAGTACTTGTAATTTCTAGGGACCTACTAACACTTATGATAGCATAGTAGACATGTGCAATTTCATTTTGTTCCAAATTAGTTTTTTAACGAATTTCGATAAATTCGTCAATTCGGAAATATCCGAATTAACGAAAACCTGTTTAACAAATTTTTCCGAATATTCATAAATTCGAAAATTTGTAAATTCGTACATTCGTAAATTCGTACATTCGTAAATTCATACATTCGTAAATTCGTAAATTTGTAAATTCGTACATTCATAAATTAGAAACTTTTTAAATTAGTGAATTCGTAAATTTGTAAATTCGTAAATTCAGAAATCTGAAATAATAATTAACTAATAAAAACTTAACTGTTACTAACTATTAAATTATAGGTATTGTAATTTCCTTTGAAATTTGGCTGTTAGTGAACGTAACACATACAAATTTATCCGAAGTTACGAATTATCCAAAATAATGAATGCCGTATCCAAACGAATGGAACGTAATGAATTAATAATAATAAATAACAATAATAATAATAAAAACTTTTTATTATTATTATTTATTATTCATTTGTTCCGTTCCATTTGTTTAGATGCAGCATTCGTTATTTCGGGTAATTCGTAACTTCGGAAAAATTTGTTATGCTCACTAACAGCCAAATTTGAAAGAAAATTACAATACCCATAATTTAATAGTTAGTTACTATTTCAGATTTTCGAATTTTCGGGTTTTTGAATTTTCAAATTTCGAAATTACAAATTTCCGAATTTTCTAATTTACAAATGTACGAATTTACGAATATACAAATTTTCTAATTTACGAATGTACGAAATTTACGAACGTGTGAATGTACGAATTTACGAATGTACGAAAGTGTGAATTGCGAGATGACCCGAAAAACGAAAAAAAAATAAACAAATGAAACAAAAAGGAAAACAAACAAATTTTTGGGCAGTGCACATGTTCATAGCATAGATACATTCAGGGAGGATTGGACATACATGGACATAAGGATTGGACATACATGGGCAGTAAGGTTCAGTATCATACCCTCAACTGAAAACCATGTGGCACCATATAGCCTACTTTACAGGGCCCTCCCCCGGAACATTGCACTGCATAACTCTCACAGTTCAAAAAAATACCTTTTTCCTAAAAAGAACACATATGGTAGAAATATTGAAGTCTTTTTAAAAAAATTTAAGGTGCAAGATTTATTACTTTCATCCTGACTTCACTAGCTAACAAGTTATTGGCCTGAGAAAAGTATGGGGAAAAGGAGTGGTATCAAACCCAAAAACAAAAATGTATTATATTGCAGTTTACCAATTCGTAACTCTTTTACTACCAGAGCCTTTTTTGCTCTTTTTTTCAAACATTTAAAAAATGATTTTGGGTCTGTAGATTACTTAAACCCTCCAAAACATTATATATTCTCTGAAAGAAACCCTAAAAAGTAAAATAGTGAAAGTTAAGGCTTTTTATGTTACATGGTATTAGTGCAACAGTTTATCAAGTGCAAAATTTCAGTAAAAAAATACACTGAAGTTATTTTTAGGGAATACAAATGCAATATATTACCCAATTTTTTGGTAAGATATAGACAATGAGGTTATGCCCAGTAAATAGATACCCAAACATGTCAAATCCTAAAATGATGTGCGCCTGTGAATAGGTCGTACCCTACATTTTCCAGGTTACGCTTTAAAAGCATCAACAGATCATTAGTTTACAGTTATAATAGGCCTAGAATTATTGCTCTCATTTTGGCGTATGCAGCAATTAGAGATGGGCCGAACACTCCCCTGATCAGGAGTTCTGCTGCGAACCGAACAAGGGGGTGTTCGGCCCATCTCTAATTGCTGCATATGTCGAAATTAGAGCAATAATACTAGGCCTATTATTAACTCTAAACTATTGATCTGTTGAGGATTTTAAAGCTGTAATGTTCTAACCCGAGCAGCGAACCCAATTAAAGTCTATAGGAATTCAGGAAAGAACAGGAAAGCTCAAAAGTGCCCATTTTAAAGGCTTATATGCAAGCAATTGGTCATAAAAGGAGTCTGGTTACTGCCCTGGGGGACATGTATCAATAAAAAAAAGAATTTTAAAAACAATCTTTTTTCAGGAGCAGTGATTTTAATTATGCCTAAAGTGCAACAATACAAATGAAAAATTCTTTTAAATATAGTGCCTGGGGGGTCTCCTTAATTTGCTGTAAAGTGGCGCATCTGTAGCATGCATAAAACATGCTGCAGCAAAAATGTAATTGCTAAAGAAAAAAAAACGAGTCAAATCCCATTTAAAATGACTTGCAGTGCTTTGGGAAAAGGGGATCCCACCCGCCCCCCTATGTATATGAGTATCAGTTTTTGCCAATTTCTTTACTAAAAAATAAAAAAATAGTGTCCCCCGATGTAAATCCATCCTCAATCATGCCGCCCGACCACCAGAAAAAGAAAGAAAAATCAAACATGCTCCCTCCTCCGGGGATGCATCCCACCAAATGCCTGCTCTGCGCTTTTACATTACTTATATAGGTAAGAGGCAGGGCCACCTGGCCATGTCACCCAGTGCCACCGCCCTCTTCTGACGTGCCGGACTGGTGCATGCTGGGCATATAAGAAATGTCAAAGCGTAAAGCAGGCTTTCGGTGGGAGGTCTCCCAGTCGGAGGGAGCATTTTTGATTTTTTCTTTATTTTTTGGGTCGGTGGATGGCATGATTGACGATGGATTTACATTGAGGGACACTATTTTTTTATTTTTTATTGTTAAAGGGTGTTTCCAGATTCTGATAAGCCCCCCATCCGTAGACCACCACAACCACCGGCCACGGTTGTGAGGATGAGGCCCTTGTCCCCATCAACATAGGGACAAGGTGCTTTGGGGTGGGGGGGCAGAGCCCTGATTGGGCAAAGCTAATTTTTGGGGGAGTATAAGTTCTTGGGTGAAACTTTTTGACCTTATTTTAATTTTTTTTACAACATAGGGAGCAAAAGGTCCGCTATGTGATTTTTTTTTTTGTTGACATTTTCTCACCTAATCTCACCTGATGTCTCACCTGTCCTGCAATGAAGCTAAACGAGTGCAGATCAAACTCCATTAGCCTCTTTCCCAGGCCATTTTACACATCACTTCTGGGTTCCTAATAGAGGCAAGATCAGTGAACAGATGATCTCCTTCCCCTCTACTTGGTAGCACACACCATGCCGGTCCTGACTCTGCTGATAGGAGCACAGAACCCAGGAAACATGGTGGGGGTGTGCACGGGCGGAGGACAGTGTAGCGGGGGTGTGTAGAAGCAATCCAGCAACTGTACCGCTGTCAGATTGCTTCCACCTGACAGCTGACAGTCAGCTTGTCAGATCTACAAACATTCCTAGCTACTGCTGCTAGCGTATGGCATATCAGTGGCAGTGGGTGCAAGAAAAGTGTAGCGCTACTTCTAATAAACGTATGTACAGATGTAATATCGCATACAGCATAAACATTGAAAACAAATAAATGCATATGTCACACACTTCGTACAGCACCAAGTGTGAAATACTTTGGCAGATATCTGTTAGATGTAAAACAAGTTGTAAAGAAAAAGATTGTAAAGTCCCATGCTGTGGATACAATAATTCCGTTCACCGTGTGAGTAGCTTGTAAGACCACGAACAAATATGGTGAATCCCCCACATGGAAGCAGTGCAGGCTTACCAGATAAGTTGGACTCATACAAACATATGTTTAATGAGTCGATAAGGCTTGTATTACCAGCCGGCAATAGAGTAGAGTAGTTCAGCCAACCAGTGATGTGGTCCGGATTGCATCAAAGACTTTACTAGGGACTCCCTAACTTATAACTTGGTCTCAGTGAAGATAGCTTTGGAAGTTGCAGTCAGGCTGCCCAAGCTGAGGTGTCCTCCCATACACCAATAGACAATGTAGTCATCGGGAAAAAGAAGCAGCCAGCAGCTCCATAACATCAAGCCTATTTATTGTAAAGCCTTCACAGTGAGTACAGTCAGCGGCAGACGCTTTTCGGCGATAAGCCTTGTTCACAGCAGTGGCAGTGAAATGGTTAAATATGGTGGCTGCATTAGTTTTCTTTCTTTTTTTTTTTTTAGAGGGAGAGATTAGCAATTGTAGCCTCCTTACTCTCATCAAACTGGTTTCCTTTAAGAAGTGAGCAAATCAAAGAAGACTGCTTTGTATTCTGGTAAAAGTAGGACAAGCCATAATCAACTCCTGTCTTACCATCTTTAGCAAGCTTTTGTACCATTGCTTTTGGTAACCCTGGTCCCTGTCAGCAGATGTGTCAGCCCAGAAATTCCACATACCACTCAGCTCTTTCAGTTCTTTGCTCCAGCATATGGAGCTGCTCCATATGCACACAACAGTCCAATGGACAGCTTTGCTCACCTCTCCTCCTCTACACTGACAGCCTCCCTCTCTTCTACCCACTCCTTGAGCTGGGAGAGACTTTACCTTCTCTGTCACAGGACATGCTTTCTGCCAGTTCCCACTCAGCTAGTAAGAAGTATGTTTATTTTTTTACATCATTTGATATATAGTTAACTCTCCAATACCAGACATACAGTGAGTGGTATATATGCTTTATTACAAAAAGATTACGGAAAAAGAGGAAAATTCAATAGCACCACATCCCAGAAATTCACTTTAAATGTAAGAGAGGGACATTGAGGCCAAAGTATGGTCCTTAGGGACTTTTAACGGTGCTTGAGTCAGGTAATGTATCCAACATATCATAAAATCATATTTTATTAAACAATCTTATAAAAGGAAACAGACATGATCAAGGACAATATACAATATAAAAAGGAAAAGGGGGGTGGGGGATAAAAAAGGGGGGAACCCTTTGATTTACAAATTTAATACCACTTTCTCAACATGTTTCGCTTGCATAAGCTTCTTCAGGAGATATATTTGTGATATTAAGGTCAACTATAAGAAATAGAAAAAATATCCATAAATCATACATATACATATCTGCTTATACCTCATGCAATCATAATATTAGAGTATAGACAATATACAAAATAAATCTAGTAATTAGGTCTACATCTGTGTGAAACATTGTATATATATGAAAAAAAAAAAAAATATATATATATTTTTGCATTATCATCATTCGGCTCAAAGGAGCTTACCTGTATGGAAGTTTACAAATCACATGGACAATGTGTAATGGCAAAATGCTTCCTCCTTGGTTCTCACCTCACTAGGGAGGCATGCAGAGAGAGATAAAAATCTTTGAAAATAAGCTCTTCTTTGGAAGAGAGAAGAAGGAGAAAATGAAAGAAAGTAAGTCTAAGTGGTTTAAATAATTAGCGATGATACTTCTATGTAAATATTAATATTAAATAAATTTCAATCCAAGAGTACCTCAATAGAATCAATTCAGGATAAAAATAAATTTACATCCAAAAGATGGTAGATTGCAAAATTGCTAACCAAAGTACAAAGATGGTTCTAAAAGCGCAGTAGAATAGCAGACGCAGAGGGGGCGGTATACATCCATCCACAGCTGTAGGCTGAGCTGGACCTGGAGGTATTGCTGCAGACTGACCGCAAAGGAACCTAAAAGATGTATATTTAAAGAGATATTGGAAGGATGTCTCTAAGTAACATCGATATGTAAAAAAGCCTATTGAATGTAGAAAGCAAAAAAGAAACACCTAGACTTACTGATTCGTTGTTGAACTAGAGTAGCCCGTCCGGGAGATATCTCTGCCCCATGTGTCAAACAGGAACTGACAGAGGTTGGCGGGGAATGAAGCCCCGCTTTTAAAACCCTCCAGCGTGACGACGTCTGACTCGTCGTCACGCTGCGGACACAAAAAAGACGCTCGCGCATGCGCACACCTCCGCCGCCCGTGCACGGAGTCGTATAAGTGACGTCAAGTACTGGCAAATAGGTACGCGGCCATCTTTAAAGATCCTACATTCTAAGTCTAGTGGTACGGAGACTCACAAGGCTCAAAGGAGGAGAGAGCAGCAATAAAGTTATATTGAATGCAATTAGATTGGAAATCACTACACTTACATGGCTACTACGTAACCAAAATTTGGGCCTTATATAAAGATGGTCTGAATTTTGAAAGGTCCTCTAATACACTGTTACTGATTAAATGAATCAATCAATGAAATGCACGGATCAATCTGAGGTATGTAAAAAACCGCCGCGCGAGACGTCTAAAAAAGGGGGCAACCGAGCAATCAAGACATTGATTGGGAAATGAATGATCAGGTGCCCGGGGTGCCCGTACATGCCAAATAGTGTGGAGGGAGAAAATCAAGAAAGAAGCATGAGCTCCTGCCACATTGTAGATCAATAATATTAATATTGATGATTAGGTTGGATAAACCATCAAATATGTGTGTAGTATAGTATATAATGCAAAAAAAAAAAAAAAAAAATTACCTATATTTTGGTATAAAATACAATAAAAATAAAAATAAATGTGAAAAAAAAAAGAAATTATAAAAAAGGTTTGTAACTCAAGGTGTCATTTAGGCCTGGATGTTTTAGAGCATTAAGAGTAACAATCCATTTGGTTTCACGCTGTAGCAGAATTTTGTCATAATTGCCCCCTCTTTCATTTGGGGGAACGTGTTCCAAAGCATAAAAGTGCATAAGATGGTCGTTAAATTGATGATGGAGACCCATATGTCGACTTATAGGGGTCTCCATCCTCTTCTTACACACTAGGGAAACATGGTCTCTAATCCTATGGAAGAAGGGGCGTTTGGTTTTGCCCACATAGTATGCGTTGCATTCGCATATCATTATGTAGACAACGCCTATGGACTGACATGTAACCAAGAACTTAGGATTATATAACTGACCATTAGGAAGGGTAATGTTACGGGATGAAAAAATGTATCTGCAAAAGTCACATTTATGGCAGGGTCTAGTGCCTTTGTTTTTGATCTGCGTTGTAGATGGTGGAACATAGTGACTGTGAACCAAATGATCTTTGATTGACCGGGATCTGCGAAAGGTGATCTCAGGGTACTCTTTAAGGTGTTTGGATACCCTAGGATCACCCATCAGCAAATACCAGTGTTTTTGCAGCAACTCACGCATTTGTCGATGCTGACCAGAGAAGGTAGTGATCATTCTGAGGCCAGATGTTGATTTAGATTTAGTAGGTCTATAAATTAGTTGGTGGCGTTGGTTTCTTTTTGCTCTCAGATAGGCTCTTTTTAAACATTTGTTGCGATATCCCCTTGCTTTAAGGCGTTCCCTCAGTGCTCTGGCCTCAGACTCAAAATGAGTGTTTTCGCTACAATTTCTCCTTAGTCTGAGATACTGTCCGTAGGGGACATTATCAATAAGTGGTTGGGGATGGGAGCTGGCCGCATGCAGGAGTGAATTTCCTGCAGACGCCTTGCGGAAAAGAGTAGTTCCAATTGATCTGTCTGGATTAATGAAAAGAGTAACATCCAAGAATGTTAAGGTCGTTTGGCTTGCTTCCATGGTAAAAGTTAGATTATAGGGATTAGTTTTTAGGCTCTCAAAAAAGGATGAAAGGTCCTCTCTACTTCCTGTCCAGATTAGGAAAACATCATCAATATATCGTTTCCATATTGATATGTTTTTCGTCAGATATTCCAAATCTTCCCTAAAAAGTAGGTTCTGCTCCCACTCCCCCAGGTACAGGTTCGCATAAGTGGGGGCACATCTGGTCCCCATAGCGACACCCTGCACCTGGAGGTAGTGGGAGCGAGCAAACAGAAAAATGTTATTCATGAGAATAAACCTCAGAAGATCCAAAATAAAACAACCGTATGTCTTGGGTACATCTCCATCACGAGAGATGAAGCCCTCTACAACTGCCACCCCCAAATCATGGGGGATGGAGTTGTAGAGGGCCTCCACGTCCAGAGCGACAAGCCAGGCTCCCTCCGGGATGGTCAGCCCATCCAAAACCCTCAATAATTCACTGGTGTCTTGTAGATAGGATGTCAATCCCTCCACATGTGGTCTAAGAAATTCATCTATTAATTGACTGGCATTTTCCGTAAGGGATCCGTTTCCGGACACGATCGGTCTGCCAGGGGGGTTGTTTATATCCTTATGAACTTTGGGGAGGGCATATAGTGTGGGGATCCGGGGGCAAGGCACATTCAGGAACTCCCATGTAGATTTAGTAATTAGGGCCTTATTGTATGCGGTGCCGATCAACTTTTTGTAACAATGAATCATGTTGGTGACATGTGTCTCTGAGACTTTCCTATACCAGTCTCGATTTTGTAAGAGACGCAAAATCATTGATTCATATTGTTCAGTTGTCATCACTACTAAATTGCCTCCTTTATCTGATGGTTTAACCACCAGACGAGAGTCCAACTGCAGTGATTTTAAAGCCTGTTTTTGTTTGTTGGTAAGATTGGATCGTTTTGTGCCCTTCCATTTAGTCTTACCGATATCCTCGGTGACTTGATGGACAAAAGCCCATACATTGACATTACTTTGTGGTGTGGGGAAAGTTCTAGATTTGGGTTTATATTCCTTGGGGATATAAGGGACGACCGGATAGGAGGTGCTAGACCCATAATCAGGAGACCCATCCTGTTCATCCTGGATGTAAATGTATTTTTATCCTGAATTGATTCTATTGAGGTACTCTTGGATTGAAATTTATTTAATATTAATATTTACATAGAAGTATCATCGCTAATTATTTAAACCACTTAGACTTACTTTCTTTCATTTTCTCCTTCTTCTCTCTTCCAAAGAAGAGCTTATTTTCAAAGATTTTTATCTCTCTCTGCATGCCTCCCTAGTGAGGTGAGAACCAAGGAGGAAGCATTTTGCCATTACACAATGTCCATGTGATTTGTAAACTTCCATACAGGTAAGCTCCTTTGAGCCGAATGATGATAATGCAAAAATATATATTTTTTTTTTTTTTTTTTTTTTCATATATATACAATGTTTCACACAGATGTAGACCTAATTACTAGATTTATTTTGTATATTGTCTATACTCTAATATTATGATTGCATGAGGTATAAGCAGATATGTATATGTATGATTTATGGATATTTTTTCTATTTCTTATAGTTGACCTTAATATCACAAATATATCTCCTGAAGAAGCTTATGCAAGCGAAACATGTTGAGAAAGTGGTATTAAATTTGTAAATCAAAGGGTTCCCCCCTTTTTTTTCCCCCACCCCCCTTTTCCTTTTTATATTGTATTTTGTCCTTGATCATGTCTGTTTCCTTTTATAAGATTGTTTAATAAAATATGATTTTATGATATGTTGGATACATTACCTGACTCAAGCACCGTTAAAAGTCCCTGAGGACCATACTTTGGCCTCAATGTCCCTCTCTTACATTTAAATATGCTTTATTACCTTTACCCATGGTAGGCTGGGGGGCTGCCACTTTTTGCTTTCGCTGCTAGGCAACAAGCGTAAGCCTGCTCAGTGTTATCTCACACGTACAGTAAGCTTCATGTTATGATCCTAAGACAGCAGTTGAGGGACAACTGACCAAAAAGCAGGACTGTCCAGGACAGTTGGTGGGTAAGTATGCATTAAACTCTCTTGTTTCTTTATTCTGCTGCACATATCAATATGTACAGTAGTTGTTACTGTGTATTATTATAGAATGAAGGCATACTGACATTAAGGGCTATTTGTTATGTTTGTGATCGTTATTTGTAGAATCATTCCCAAGATGGATTTATATCAGAACTGGAATTTAGAGCTAAAAAGGCGACAGGCTGTGGACTCTTCAACACCAAAGCTAAAAATAAATAAAATAGGCTTGGCATTAAATGCAATTTTCATAGCCAAGTCAACTTTAACCTTTTGTAGGAGCTAATGTTGCATCACCAATGTGTCCACAAGATGATATTTTGCATCTATGTCCTGGAAAAGCATGGCAGTTGAGCCTCTCGTGAATAACTCTGTCAAGCCAATATTACCTGCCAATCATAAGTAACATATCTTCAATCCTTTAACAGTGTGAGAATTTGACATATTTTTGGATGGTGCCACTTTTCTCTGTGGTCTGAATTGAATGGTAGAAGTAGCAACCAAGACAGATCTAAAAGCTATATGAAAGTTTAATCTAAAGCGTGCAGAAAACACTTAAAAACCACAACCCCATAGTCCCCGAACTCCTTCCCATCCCCATATCCCCAATTATTCCCAAAATATTCATTATTTAGACTTCAGGTATGTGTTTTGTAGAAATTGGCTAGTGTCAGGTCTATACCCAAGCACTTGAAATTGTAGCAAATAGAAAGAGACAAGTCAGATTTTATGTTGTAGGAGTATTATCTGAGAGACAATAGCCACAAATAATGTTCAGTGGCTGGACAGTATGTAAGCAGCTTGATTAGACTGCAATAAAAGAGAGAAAGACAAAATAGAGGTTATCTTGAAATAGAAATTTGATGTATTATAGGGTATAGAAAGACAATACCCATAAATATTGTACAGTAGCTGGACAGCACAGCTTATGATGACAGCAGGAAGAAGCTGCTATTTGCAGTTGTAAAAAAAAGTTACATTATAACCATTCCCAAGTCCAATGGGCTAAGTCCTACTTTGTCCAAGATCTTTGTGATTCAACACCTCCCCTATTATCCAGTGGAAATCTACTGGCAGAGTGGCACATTCCCATCCTCACTTTCTTTGTTTTTACTTCCTTTATTTTTTATTTTCATAAGTATTTTTTTTTTAAATTTACAATTGTCAGTATATTTTCATTTTGATTTGGTGGTTTGGCTGCACACAGCATGGTCAGACACTTCTGCAATTCCTTTGTTTTGTCAGCATAATCTTCCCAGGCTCTTAGCAGTTGTATTTTTGTTATATTGAGCAAAGTGGAGGCATAGCTGCAGAGGGAAAACCTAAGGCCATGGACTGCCCACCCTTTCAAAATGCAGGAGGGAAGGGTAGGCAGCGTCAATAGAGAGAGGGAAATTCTACTGCCCAAGTGAAGGGCAGGCAGCAGCAAAAATGTATTGTAGAATCCTACTGCCTAAGGGTTCCTGGACTACACTAAATAGGGAAAAACAGAAGGTCAGAAAAAAAAAGTAGAATTAGAGGTGCTGCCACATGGAGGTAGTAGGTGAAAGCAGTCCCAAATTGCCAAGACCCTGAAACTGAGCTGCAGCACGGTGGCCAAGACCATACAGAGTTTTAACAGGACAGGTTCCACTCAGAACAGGCCTCGCCATGGTCGACCAAAGAATTTGAGTGCATGTGCTCAGCATCATATCCAGAGGTTGTCTTTGGGAAATATATGTATCAGTGCTGCCAGCATTGCTGCAGAGGTTGAAGGGGTGGGGGGTCAGCCTGTCAGTGCTCAGACCATATGCCGCATACTGCATCAAATTTGTCTTCATGGCTGTCGTCCCAGCAGGAAGCCTCTTCTAAAGATGATGCAAAAAAAGCCTGCAAACAGTTTGCTGAAGGCAAGCAGACTAAAGACATGGATTACTGGAACCATGTTCTGTGGTCTTATGAGACCAAGATAAACTTATTTGGCTCAGATGGTGTCAACCAGGTGAGAAGTACAAAGACAAATGTGTCTTGCCTACAGTCAAGCATGGTGGTGGGAGTATCATGGTCTGGGGCTACATGAGTGCTGCCGCTGCTGGGGAGCTACAGTTCATTGAGGGAACTATGCCAACATGTATTTTGACATACTGAAGCAGAGCATGATCCCCTCCCTTCGAATACTGGGCTGCAGGGCAATATTCCAAAATAATAACTACCCCAAACACACCTCCAAGATGACCACTGCCTTGCTAAAGTAGCTGAGGGTAAAGGTGGTGGACTGGCCAAGCATGTCTCCAGACCTAAACCCTATTGAGCATCTGTGGGGCATCCTCAAATGGAAGGCTGAGGACTGCAAGGTCTCTAACATTCACCAGGTCCATGATGTCATCATGGAGGAGTGGAAGAGGACTCCAGTAGCAACCTGTGAAGCTCAAGTGAACTCCATGCCCAAGAGGGTTAAGGCAGTGCTGGAAAATAATGGTGGCCACACAAAATATTGACACTTTGGGCCCAATTTGGACATTTTCACTTAGGGGTGTATTCACATTTGTTGCCAGCGGTTTAGACATTAATGGCTGTGTGTTGAGTTATTTTGAGGGGACAGCAAATTTACATTGTTGTATTTGCAAAAATGTGAGGGGTGTACTCACTTTTGTGAGATACTGTATAATAAAGGGAAAAAAAAGGTATTCGTAATGTTTTTATATTTAAACACAAATGTTTTGCCTTTCTTTTATATTTTAAACGGAATGGGCTGTTTTACAAGTTGAGGGTTTACAATCACTTTTTTAACGTACATGTTTAGGAAAATGAAATAAAACATATTAGTACATCTCTGCAATACATACAGCTAGGTTTTTCCTTGTTAATAATGTTGCACATTCAGAAAAATACCAGTTTATCTACAATAAATCCAGTGGGCTCCTAACTTTCTGCCGGTGTTGCACTGAAATCCTAAACAATGCTATGAGTAAAGCACAGTTCTCTCTGTGATCTACAGAATACCCCCTACCCTATGTTATGAAGAAGACGGGAGAGTGTTCTGTAATCCTAATACACATTCAGTCCTTAGCCTGACAGTGCTGCTCCTTCATAGATACAGTACATTGAGTGAGAATTGTCTCTACTGGCTGTTGAGTTTAGATACACTTGTGAGAAGTGTTGTGGAGTTCCCTTTACAACCAGATGGAGTAATACCCAGTTGACTAGTGATTGAAACAGATGGTAAGAATGCTGGGTACTGTGTCCTAAGTGACTGAGGTTTTGTTTATTAGGAAGAAAGTATGATTTTGGGTGGAAATAATGCATCTGCAGATATATAATTTGGATTTAAGGACTTTCTGTGAGCATGTTTACATAATTTATATATCAGAATAAACTTTTATGTGGAGAGTCATGAAGAGTTTGAAACAACATAACTACTTTGAAGAAAAACTTGATGTCACTCTCTCAGCCAGAGCTCTCCAAGAATACATATCCACACACACATTTAGACAAAATAGACAAAATATAATACAATTCATTTTTAGACTTGCGCTCATAAATTTTCAGGCTACATAAATTTAGTAAAAATATGTTTAGAAATCAAAGTAAGTTGAAAGAACAACAAAGAATCAGTTAACAATTCCCATGAGGGTCTCGGTGTTGACCGTCACAAATGAGTCCTGGCACATAAAGTATGCTGGTAAATATTTGAGTGCGTATCCAGACTGGAAATTAGAAGTAATGTCTATGATTTGGTGTCACACACGGCTGTAGATAACTTTTTTTTATGCGGGGGAGGTGTTTAACCTTGGGAGTCAGAAGAGAATAATTAAGCAGCCCAAGGTGGAATTGTGGATGTGGCAAAATTGAGGGTAGGAGCTTAAAACTTGAGCCTGTACACAGTAACACAGTTCATGTGCACACAAAATATGCTTTACTATGCCACAAGTGAAAACTACCAGAAATGTACAAATCTCTGTACAATCAGGGTAGTGTTAATTAACCCCTTTTCCCGATATTGCTGGTCAGTGATATACAACCCCCATTCACCACCTAGGTCAGGGGTCCTCAAACTACGGCTGCCCCTTTAACATCGCAGCACTCCCCCTCCCCTCTGCTACCTTAATCACACAAGACGAGAAACCTGACTGGTCCGGACAAAGGGCGGGACTTTTTGAGTTAAGAAGCGGGTGATTGTTTACTAGGCAGTGGGGGGGGTCCCAGCAATCAATCACCTCCCCCTGTCCTTTGTCCAGACCTGTCATGCTTCCCATCTTGTGTGATTAAGGCCCCCTGTTTAAAAAGTTTGAGGACCCCTGACCTAGGTGGTTAGTGACAGTTTTATTTAACCCCCCTTTCCTTTTTGGTGGTCAGTGGCAATATTAATTACCCCTCCCCCCATTGATGGTCAGTGGCAGTGCTGTTAAGCTGTACTCCCCACCTGCACACACACACATATATTAGTTGCTAGTAAAGAACATGTAGGCAGGTGCAGTCTACTTTCTCCACTGCAGGTGGCACTCAACTGCAGCGACATTGCAGGGGGAGAGAAAGTCAAAGGGGTTAATGTGTGGTTTCCTTCATCACTGGGGAAACTTTCCGATTGGATGCTGCAGCTCCATGTGACTCTAGCAGCCATCTTGAGTCAAACAGAGCCTATTTAAGGCCCTGACTTCCAGGCTTTTCACGTGTGGATAGTGTAGGAACAGGTAACCCGTCTGACAGGGACAGTGATTAGTTGCAGGGAGAGGTTCCAGATGAGTAGGGAACTGAAAGGGACACTCCATTCTACCTAGAGAGCTACCTATTTGAGTCTGGACCAGCCAGGCCGCATGCAGTCCCTCAAGACAGACACTGTTGGCACATCTGAGACCTGCTCTGCTACACAGTTCTGTTACTTGCCATGAGTGTTCTCAGTCCGGTGCCTTACCCTCAGGTCTGTTCTGAATTACTGGATTCTGGATTAATACGAGTCCTGTTCTTTGCAACTGGAGCCTGTGTAGAAGTGGTTGCGTTGGAGCAGGAAGATGTGGAAGCAACTGTGGTAGTGACAAAAAGGAAAGACCCAGCACACATGAAAGAGGAGGCCCTGGAACGCTCACTGTTCTCAGCCATGCACACAGTGCTAAGGGAACTCTCCCTGGAATGGCCGCCCTGAAACAAGATTCGGTCCCCTCCCCCAAGGGTGAGAACCCGTTACAAAGGGACCCAGAGGAGGACTGCAAGTGCTGGGGGGTGCAACTGTTTTGGACATGTAAACAAAAACTGTGGTTGGCCTGAATTCAAAAGCTCATGTTTTAATCTAGTGACTCCTGGGGCAGAGGGACGACCCCTGGGACAGTCAACACAAGGTCCCAGCAAAACAGAGTTTATGGTCGCACCAAGTCCAGTGGTGGCTGCCCTTGTTAATAGTCAAAAGGTCCTGTGCCTGTTTGACACAGGTTCACTGTCATGGAGTATGACTTCTATGCCCAGAGGTTTGGGAAACAAGATCAACTGGACCCCTCCTGGCTAGCCCTCAAGGTGGCCAACAATTTGCCAATCCTGTTTGAAGGACTCACCTTGGTGAGGATCCAGATTGACGATCAGGTGGCGGACTGAGTAGGCATAGGGGTGACTTGCAGCCAAGTAAGCTCAGCATTGCCTATTGTACTGTACTTCAATTATTACATTGTAGTTCAACTCACTGTAATGCAGAATCAGTGGGAGCCTTGAGCATGTCACTTGCCACCGTCACCTGCCACCAGATACAGCTTGTCACTTACCACATCGCCTATCACCAGATGCGGATTGTCACTTGCCACGTCACCTGCCACACGTTGCAGATTGTCACTTGCCACACCACCTGCCACACGTTGCGGATTGTCACTTGCCACACCACCTGCCACACATTGCGGATTGTCACTTGCCACACATTACGAATTGTCACTTGCTACGTCACCTGCCACACCTTGCAGATTGCCACTTGCCACGTTGCCTGTCACCAGATGCAGATTGTCACTTGCCACGTCACTTGCCACATGTTGCAGATTTTCACTTGCTACATGTTATGGATTGTCAATCACCACGTCGCCTGCCACACGTTGTGGATTGTCTCTTGCTGTGTCACGTTCCTGCTAAGGTGGTCTCTTGCTGTGTCCCAGAGTCAGGCAGCAGATTACCAGTCAGGCAGCAGAGAGATGATATCATCTCTCTGCTTCCCTCGGCTGCCTGCACAGTGAGGGCGGAACTGCACTGCAGGGATGCAGGACGGGCGCTTGGCGGTGAGAGATGATGTAATCTCTCTGCTCCCCTGCCCTCCAGCTCCCTGATTGGCCAGCTGTCCGCTCACCCACCTGCCGAGCTTCCCGCCCGCTCACCAACTGAGCCGGCCGACAGCCCGGCCCGCCTGCAGAGCCACCCGCTCTCTCACCCGTGGAACCGCCCGCCCGCCCGCAGAGCCGGCCGCTCTTTCACCCTTTAGAGCCGCCAGCCCGTGGTGCCGCCTGCTCTCTCACCCGCGGAGCAGCCCGCCCGCCCGCCCACTCACTCACCCAAATTCTCGGGGGAGGGGGCAATCGCCCTGTTGCCCCCTCTGGATCCGCCCCTGGAGTAAAGGCCATTTGTGCTTCAGTACAAGCACGAGTCACATTAAAAGTCTGCTGCTGGAACAACTGGACATTTCCTTTCCGGGCTATCCTCTACCGAACCAGCTACTTGAAAAGCGTCTACTGGTTTTTACTTCCAGCTAGGCTATACCGAAGCCATTGCTCACCCAATCCATATTGGGAATGCTCATCTCATTTAGGAGCAATATGCTCATATTTCCCCAGCATTGTGTCAAGAGGTCAAGGATTAAATTCTACAGAGTGTGGTGATTGATGAGAGTTGTAGTTTGTGGGCTGCCCCAGTGGTTCCAGTGCAAAAGAAAAATGAAATCTGTGGTTTTGTAACTGGTTAGTTCGTTCAAAATTGGTTAGGTTTTGGACTAACAAAAGTTAAACGCCTGCACTCAATGGAATGCTTACCCGTTACCCCGTGTAGAGCAGTTGCTTATGGTGCTGGGTCAAGTCAAACATTTCTCCACTTTTGACCTGGCAAGTGGCAACGGGCAAGTCCCAGTGCGAGATCAAGATTGTAAAAAGACTGCCTTTGTCACACCCTGGGACTGTTTGAATTTAACCGTATGCCCTTTGGCCTGAGCAGTGCGCTTAGCATGTTTCAGCGCCTAATAGAGAGGTGCCTGGGGGACTTCAACTTTGAGACTGTGCTAGTCTACTTAGATGATATCATTATCTTCTCTTTTTTTTTAATCAAGTCATTTTTTATTTTCATTAATAAACATTCAATACAAAAAATAAAACCACATCTAAATCATTGTAAGGAACCCCCCCAAAGAATCACCTTGTGATATACATTCAGTTACATAAATTATGTTGAATTAAACTAAACAATATCAATAAAGACAAAGACAAAAAAAATAACAAAAACAAACACACCTAAACAAACCTAGCGCCTCTCAGACTAAAATAACTAACTTATAATAATATAATCATTATCTTCTCTAAGACTTTCAAGGATCATGACCAGCACCTGGAATGGGTGTTGGTGAAAAATACCAAGAATGAGCGAGGCAGTAAGCTGGAGCCCAAGTGAGAATGTACTCCCTATCAGGTTGAACAACAACCTTTCCCTCTGACTCCAGTGTATGGCCTAATCTTAGAGGGACCTAATCCTGACAAGAGACACGTCCATCACAACCTCCTGAGGCCCTGTGTGTTAAATGGTGACTGTTCCACCAAAAGATCAGGAGATGATTGATCCAGCTATTTGGGTCTGGCTGGCCACGTTGCATTATACCCCTCAGGACAGAAGCTGAGGGCACATCTGAGACCTGCTCTGCTACACGTTGCTGTTACTTGCAGTGAGTGTTCCCGGTTTGGTGCCTTACTTTCGGGTCTGTTGTGAATTACTGGATTCTGAATTATTACATAAGTTATACATTTTATCCTTTGCAACCTATGTCTGTGTAATTACTGCCGCCACACTACACTACATCTCCCCACAAACAGAAAACATTTATACTCACTTTCTGATTTTACCTAGGCCAGCTCAGGTTAGGTGGGTTCAGTGTTCAAAGAGTGGCTTACTCATTTACAGCATCTAAACTGCCATGTCTGCATACACTGACATCGCAAAATGGGGATGGAAAAGCAGGTTGGCAGAGAACAGGACTAGCAGGCTCAGCAGGAGGCAGGATTAGTGAGCAGCGCTACTCTTTGCCTCCTAAAGAACACAGGTATGCTGCCCAGAGCTTTCTAGTGTAGCTGCTTTGCTTATCTGGACAGATGCTCTGGGGAAGTGGTGGGAGGGTTTGTACCCCCATATCTCCTCCAATATGTACCCCCCCGGGAAAAATTAGACTTACCCATAGGCTACTGTCAGGTTTGAAGATTTGATATTTTATTTAAGAACAAATATGATAGTCTTAAAGGTCCAAAGAAGCTCACATTAGTTCCTCTAGCAAAGTTGTCAGTCCAGGTTTACAGGCTTGATACAACTTTCATTTAGTAAAGGTGTCTAGATGCTTGTTATGGCAGCTGTCGCTACCCCATAAGCTATTATTGTACCAGTCAATATTTGTATCAAACAATAGTTATGTAATATATATGGGTGCTAGGGATGAGCTTATAAAGTTTGGACCTAACACTGGCCACTCAGAAATTCCTCTGAACTTCAAACCTTGAGGGGTGTTCAGCACGGACAAACATGACAGCTTCCGACACAGACGCTACCTGTCCTATTCACTTACTTGGGGGGGGGGGGGGGCAGCAAATTTACACTGTTATACAAGCTGTACACTCATTATTTTTACATTGTAGCAAACTGTAATTTCTTCGGTGTTGTCACATGAAAAATATAATAAAATATTTACAAAAATGTGAGGGGTGTACTCACTGTTTTTAAGATACTGTATGTATACTGTATTCTTTATTGTGCCACAGAATATGCAGTTAAATAAAGATAAATAATCTATACTATAAATAATAATAATAATAATATACACCAAAGTGTATGTGTGTTTAATTTAATGCCAAATGCAATTCTTTAACTTCTCCATTCAGTTATGTTGATATTAATTGTACAGATTTAATTTTGCTTAGTTGTGGCCCCATAGTTTGATAATTGAATACTTTAAAAAGGAAACCTTTGATGGAAGAAATACAATGTAGGCTGACAAATCTAACCTCATTCTTAAATTCTGCTATTTTCATTGACTTTAGTAGAGTCTGACTTTCTGACTGAGAACGTATGCAGCTGGAGAAATCATAGCTTCTAATATGTATACCTGTTCAAAGTAAGGGACTCGGAAAATATTCAAGCCAAGCAATTGGAACACACCCTTATAGACATGCACATCTGGGTTCATGTTCTGCTCTGTAGCAGGCTCTACAAGGTTTACCAGCATCAATACTGGCGAGGTTGCCATCTCTGAATACACAATTCTGCAAAAAACAACATACTCAACTCTTGTGCAGATCATTGCAGCAGCCTATTTTCACCCAAACATTCACCCAAACTGATTACCCGATCTGGTTACTGAACTCTGGCTTGGCTGACTACCCGATCTGGTTTCTGAACTCTGGCTATGCTTTGACTATGCTTACTCTATTTACCTTTTTATTTTTATTAATAAACAGTGTGAATTTACTGTACTTCTGTCTCTGTCTGGTTTATGGTTTCTGCCAGTAGGCGAAGGCCATGAATTCAGAAGGTACAGTCAATCCACTTGTTGGTAATATTTTTTCCAGATTGGATGAGCAAGATCACCGAATGGATCAGTTTGCCATGGCGTTGCAAATGTTCCTGAGTCGCACGGCTCACCTGGAATCCCCCACTGTGGCTGCTCCAGTACAACCTGAGTTGCAGGCCGTCCCTGCTGCTGCTCCAGTCTCTGTGCAGGCATTACCTCTTTAAGAGGTATGTCTGGTTCCGCCCCGCTTCCCCAGCGATTTGGGGGCGATCCAGTTCAATGCAGAGTGTTTCTCAACCAAGTTGAGATGTATTTTGAGATGCTGCCCCAGGTGTTTCCCACGGACAGAAGCAAAGTAAGGTTTGTGATATCTTTGCTTTCTGAGAGAGCCTTGGCCTGGGCTAACCCTCTATGGGAGACGCAAAAACCTGTTGTCTTGAGTTACCCTGAGTTTGTGGCCTCCTTTAAAAGGGTATTTGACATTCCCACACACTCCGCTTCTGCTGCCAAGTGCCTCATGTCCATCATACAGAGTACGAGAACTGTTAGTGACTGCGCCATTGAGTTCCGTACTCTGGCAGCAGAGGTTGCTTTAAACAATGAGGCCCTCATGGCTGCTTTTTCTCAAGGTCTCTCGGATTCCATCAAGGATGAGATATCAGCCAGAGATATACCCACTGAGCTGGAGAGTTGATCTCGTTTGCCATCCTTATTGACTCCAGACTCAGACAAGACTTTCTTTTAAGGAGCGTTTGCAGAAGCCTCCGGGACGTTTGCTTCCGAGCTTTGCAGTCCCACCCGTGCCTCCCTCACCTCCCATGCCTCCTGGTACTGAGTCGGTCAGTGAAGATGAACCCATGCACTTGGGCTTCACGCCTCTCTCTGCGGATAAGAGAGCCTTTAGGAGGAGGGAGAGCTTGTGCCTTTATTGTGGCTGGGCAGGTCACTTTTTGAAGTCTTGTCCTACCCGTCCTGGGAACACCCGAACCTTGAGGTCCTGTCATGGACAGACCTTAGGTGGTGTTGTGTCATCTCCAGTTATCCAGAAGGATAAGCTCCTGGTTTTGGTCACCCTTTCTTGGGCTAAGTCGTCAATCGAGATACAGGCTCTAATCGACTCTGGTGCTGCAGGCCTGTTCATTGATGCTGCCTTTGTATCAAAGCACTCGATTCCACTGCAACTGCGTGACACTCCACTTGCAATTGAGGCTCTTGACGGGAGATCACTACAGCCTGCCCATGTAACTCATGAGACGGCTCCATTGTCCATGGCCGTAGGGGCTCTTCACCATGTGATAATCCAATTCCAAGTGATTTCCTCTCCTAAGTTTCCGCTGGTTATTGGTTATCCTTGGTTACAGAGGCACAACCCCTCTTTTGATTGGCTCCATGCTGAGGTTCTCTCCTGGTCACCACAATGCAGTGAAACATGCTTCCGGAAGGTAGCCAAGATCCTGTGTACCTCTTCACTCTCCTCCCTGCCAGAGGAGTACCGTGATTTTAGTAATGTCTTTGGCAAAGGTCAAGCTGGTAGTTTGCCTCCACACTGGCCGTATGATTGCGCAATTGACCTTCAACCTGGTGCCACTCCCCCTCATTGCCGGGTTTACCCTTTGTCGGTCTTGGTGGATAAAGCCATGGAGGAGTATGTTGCAGATGCACTTTCTCGGGGTTTCATCTGCAAATCCTCGTCTTCTGCTGGTCTCCTTTGTGAAGAAGAGGAGCTGTGAAATGAGACCTTGTACTGATTATAGGGGTCTCAATCGTTTCACGATTAAGAATGCCTACCCGATCCCGTTTATTACAGAGTTATTTGACTGCCTCAAGGGAGCAACGGTTTTCACTAAGCTTGATCTGAGAGGGGCTTACAATCTCGTAAGGATTAAGGAGGGTGAAAAGTGGAAAACTGCATTTAATACCAGAACAGGCCATTATGAGTATCTCGTAATGCCTTTTGGCCTTTCTAACGTCCTGGCAGTTTTCCAGGAATTTATTAACGATGTCCTCCGAGATTTGTTGCAGTTATGTGTGGTGGTTTATCTCAATGATATCCTCATATTTTCCAAGTCCCTGGAGAGCCACTACACAGATGTCTGTCGTGTGCTTCAGTGTCAATAACTTGGTAGGAGGCCGAGATGCTGGGAGGGCTCCCCTTGCGGCCGAGCGCAGCACACTACTGAAGGTGGAACAGCAGGTGTGGTGCCCATAGAAGCACGGGCATCGGGTTGCTGGAGATAGGCGTGCTTGAAAGATCCAGGAGACAGAGTCCAGTGGAATAACTGAATAGCGGAGCCGGGAGCCAGGCCAGGGGTCATTCACAGAGAGACAGTCCAGGATCAGAATGACCTAAGATCAGCTGCGTCTTAGTACAGGGAGCAAGATAAGCAGAGTCCAAAAGCCAGGCCGGGGTCAGATGCTGGGAGCAGGCAGGAGGAAGTCAGGTGCAAGCCAAAGGGTCAAGCCAGAGGATCAGGAAGAGCAGGTCAAAACAAGCCGGGGTCAGTACACAGGAGATCAGATCAGCAGATAATACAGGGCACAGGAACACAGGGAGAGCTGAAGACAAACCAGCAATTGCAGACACTAGCAGACTTCCTTATATAGGCCCATGTGACCTGCTGGTAGAGATACTGGGTCCTAAAGTCCTTCTCCTGCCAGAGATGCTGGGTCCTAAAGTCCTTCTCCTGCCATAAGTGCTGGTAGAGATGCTGGGTCCTAGAGCCCTTCTCCTGCTGTTGATTCCCTGACATTCAGAAATTAAGAGAGAACAATCTCTATTGTAAGCTGGAGAAGTGTGAGTTCCATCAGGAACAGGTTAAATTCCTGGGCATTTCCACTGCTGGTTTTTCGATGGACCCAGAGAAACTTTCGGCAGTCCTACAGTAGCCTCGACCCGTGGGGTTACGTCCTCTGCAGCGTTTCCTGGGTTTTGCCAACTATTATCGGAAGTTTATTCGTAACTTCTCGTCTCTGGTCAAGCCCCTGATCGATATGACCAGAAAGAACGGTAACCCACAGAGTTGGAGACAGAGTCCATTAAGGCCTTTGAAAGTCTCAGGGTTGCCTTTGTTTCTGCTCCTGTGTTGGTACATCCTGATCCTATGTTACCTTTTATCCTTGAGGTTGATGCTTCTGAGACTGGTGTTGGTGCCCTTCTGTCTCAACGTCCTACCTCTGAGAGTGCTATGCATTCTTGTGGCTACTTTTCCAAGAAATTGTCACCTGCCGAGTGCAATTACGAGATTGGTGACAGAGAGCTGTTGGCAATCATTTTAGCCCTGAAAGAATGGGGACATCTCCTCGAAGGTACCACTGTGTCGGTTCTCATTCTTACTGACCATAAGAATCTCACATACTTGTCTGAGGCTAAACTCCTCTCTCCCAGAAGGGTGCGATGGGCTCTTTTCTTGTCAAGTTTCAATTACATTGTCTCATTCTTACCCGGTACTAAGAATGTAAGGGCTGACGCCTTGTCACAACAATTTTCCTTCACTTCCAAGTTGGAGTCGGTTCCGGTTCCTATAATTCCTCCTGATCGCATTCTGGCTACGGTTCGCACCAGTCTTACTTCTCCTTTGGGTGACAAAATTATTGCTGCTCAGGTCCACGCTCCTCCTGAGAAACCTTGTGACCGCTGCTTTGTCCCAGAGTGTCTCCATACTGCCATGCTCCAGACTTACCATTCTTCCAAGGCAGCTGGCCACCCTGGGAAGAATCAACTCGTTTGGGCCATTTCCCAACAATTCTGGTGGCCTAGTCTACGTGCTGATGTAACTGCCTTTGTAGCTGCCTATTCCGTGTGTGCTTAGAATAAGACTCCACGACACCTTCCAGTGGGCCTCCTACAACCCATACCCAATGGAGAGAGGCCCTGGACCCACCCGTCTATGGATTTCATTGTGGAGTTGCACAACTCCCAAGGCAACACAGTTATCCTTATGGTGGTTGACCGGTTCTCAAAGATGTGTCATTGTATTCCACTTAAGAAGTTGCCCACTTCTAAGGAACTGGCTTTCATTTTTTCTCGGGAGATCTTTCGCTTACATGGGCTACCCAAGGTGATTGTCTCAGACAGGGTTAGTCAGTTTGTGTCCCGGTTCTAGCGAGCCTTTTGTTCACAGCTGAGAATTCAGTTTGCTTTCTCCTCTGCGTATCACCCACAATCTAATGGGGCCGCAGAACGAGCCAATCAGTCCTTGGAGCAATTCCTACGTTGCCATATTTCTGACCATCACAACAACTGGTCAGATCTATTACCATGGGCAGAGTTTGCTCAAAACAGTGCCTTGAATTCTGCTTCCCGATTGTCTCTGTTTATGGCGAATTATGGTTTCCAACCTTCCATGTTGCCTGACTCGTTTGTTCTGCAGAGTATTCCTGCGCTAGAGGAGCATCTCCATGGTCTTCGTTCCACTTGGGCACAAGTCCAGGAGGCTTTGCGTCATGCTAATGATAGGTACAGACTCCATGCTGACCGCAGATGCCTGCCTGCACCTTCCTACCAAGTTGGGGACAGGGTCTGGCTGTCATTTTGCAACCTCCGACTTCGTGTTCCCTCACTGAAGTTCACACCTTGGTTTATTGGGCCTTTACATATCCTTCGCAGGATTAACCCAGTGGCTTACGTGTTGGATCTTTCTCCTAGTATGCGCATCTCAAATGTGTTTCATGTTTTCTTATTGAAACCATTGGTCTGCAACCGCTTTACAACCTCGGTGCCACGTCCTCACCCTATACAGGTTGAGAACCATGAGGAGTATGAGGTACAATTGTTGACTCTCATAGGTTCTGAGGGGGCATACAGTACCTGGTGCATTGGAAGGGGTGTGGTCCGAGGAATGCTCCTGGGTCTCATCCTCGGATGTACATGCCCCTGCCCTCCTCCGTGATTTCCATAGACGTTTTCCGATCAAGCCCGGTGGTCCTCTGAGGGGGAGGGGTCGTTGAGGAGGGGGGTACTGTCAGGGCTGGCATAGCCCTTCCTTCTCTTAGCTGGCCGCTCAGCTGTCGGCTAATTGCCAGCTGTCATCTCTCTCCACAGTTAACCAGCTGTTGTGGATCTGCTCATCAGTCCCGCCTACTTAAAGATCTCCAGCTCACTTTCTGCCTTCGCCTTGGTCTTTGCTGACATCCCTTCTGGCTCCCTATCCTGCTTGCTGTTCCTCTACTTGGATCCCTGACTTCTGGCCTGGCAGATTACCCAATCTGGTTACTAAACTCTGGCTTGGCTGATTACCTGATCTGGATACTGAACTCTGGCTTGGCTGACTACCCGATCCGGTTACTGGACTCTGGCTATGCTTTGACTATGCTTACTCTATTTAACCTTTTAATTTTATTAATAAACAGTGTGATTTTACTGTACTTCTGTCTCAGTCTGGTTCTTGGTTTCTGACAAATACAAAGCTTCCCCAGATTAGATGTGGCGTTCTTGACGGAGGTGTTCAATTCATTTATAGACTACAAAGCTTCTTGTGAATGGCTGAGCAGCGCTTAACCCAACTTTGTTTAGCCTTCATCCCTTTCCTGAAACAGAGCGCTATATACTGTAGGTAGCTGAGGCTGCATACAGTTAACACGGCATGCCCAGCAAGAGCATCTGTGCAGTAAATAGTCCATTTGGCCAGCTTGGGCCAAACTATTTAAAGGGACATTAGACATGGAGATCAGCTGTTTGCTACACAAAAAAAGAAAGGTAAAGCTGTGGCGAACAACAACTCTGAAGACTCATCCCATACATATGACATCAGTTCCTTTAGACTGAACTCTTCACAGGGCTGTCAGGGTCAGTACTAACTGCAGCCTCTCCAACCCTTACTGATACAGTACTGGACATGTGTTTTCACATGCTCGCAGGTTTTCTACATTTATTTTGCCTCAATGGCCTTCCTGTTCTCTCCCTTAGCTATGGCTGTAATTTTGCCACTGGGGTACCTAATTTTGTATAAGAAGAGAATTCTTTTTTTCAGCCAGGTTAGCATAATGTGTGATATTTGCCTTATAGTTTACTTGGAAAGGTCATGTTAGTAACAGACTCCTTCTCTCCTACACTAACAGAAAAACTTCTGATGACGTCACGTTAGATGATGAAACACGTAAGGCTGGAACGCGCATTTTGCTACGTCTCGTCCTGGTGGAACGCATGCTGATTCTGCTGTGGGTCTCACAGCTTCCATTTTCTCCGTCTGCGGTGGTTCGCAAAGGAGGATACTCTGTTTTACTTCCAATTGTAGCCACTGAGGCTTTTATTAAAAATAAAAATTTTTATTTTATATTAAAAATACCTTATGGTGTCACACACATTTCTCTCCTGCACCGCTGGTGCTATCCCTTTTGGAGCCACATTCCATCCCGAGGAGGAGGACATTGGAGGATTCGTTTAAAGACCCTAGGAGGTTGGGGAGACCCCACAAGCACTTATGATCCTTTCTGCCGTGTGGTAGTAGGATCTACAACATCTGGTGAGTGAATATCTACACATTACCCATTTGCACCATCCATGAAGAAAGATTTTTTCATCCAGGACCTTGTTTGGAACTTTGTCTTTTATATTTGGACTTTTCACTAACATATGTTTCAGGGTTTAAAGGTTTTTTAGTAGTTACCATCCACATTACTTATTTTTTGGCCACATGGTTTATATTTATTTAGGATATCCTCTCCATTTTTAATACACACATTTATTATTATAATTTTGGAGATTGGCAAGTGCTGTTTGCACAATAGGTTGTGCATGTTTACATAGCAAAAGAACTTGTCTGGACCACCGGATGACCTATCCTGACGTCTTTAAAAGAAAAAAAAAGATGTTGGAGCTCTGCAGCCTTTTTAAAAATAAACTGTCTGCTGCAGAGCAATGACTGCTGTACCCAATTTTCTGGAAGTAGGTCATTGCTGAGTTTGAAATATCTTTGTAACAAACACTCACAACATCACATTATTTTCTAATTTTTAGACTGTAAGCGTTCATAAGCAGGGCCCACCTAACCCTCCTGTCTTGAATTGTAGGATAACTGTACTGGCTCCCTTTATATTGTAAATTGCTGCACAAACTTTTGGAATACAGGTGATTTACAGACGGTAGGATATTCGTGACCAGAAGGTGCTGATACTTGGAGAATCCACTGTTCCCTTTACTGGAAAACACAGTTAGGAGCATCTGTGAGGTAAGCAGGAAAACTTTGTCTTCGGACGCAAAAAGTGTAAATTTTTGTTTAAGAAATAGATTTCCACAGACCAATAGCCTGCAGGGGAAGGGGAGGATGAATAATGCTGTCCAAGGTGTACCTTCTTTTTCTATGAAATGTTTGAGGTTGTGTTAGCATTTTCAAGGGATGTAAGGAATGGACAGTCTGCTCATTTATCTAAGCAATGTCACCTTTATATTAGCATTGATTTACCTACTGGTCTTGCATCAGGTAACAGCTGCAAACTGTCCTGGCTAAAATAAAAATTGCATCTACACCCTCCTTCAACAACTAAAACATGCTGGCTGGAAACAGTTCATCCATAGATAAGTGTAGGGGAGTGCCTATTGCATTATGCAAACATTTGCGATCTTCCATTTTAATTATTTGGCAGCTCAGGTATTATCACTTGCTAAGAGGGAGGGACTATATGCAGAAAATGCAAAGCCTACATATAGGTATGTTATTTAGTGGGCATAATGGTTTCTTTTTATTAAGGTTTATTTTTACAGATTAGTTGAACTTTCCCTAGTACACGTAATAGGGTTGCACTGTGTAGCTATTCTAGACACATTTGAGAAGCCATCAACATGCTGATACTCAACAACTACTGACCTATGCTCTAGAAAAGTATTTAGGAAGTAGTAGAGTCCAAATTATCAGTGGTGAAACTGAGATTATTTCCTCTATATTTTTATCTTAGGAAATTTGAACTGTTAAAAGATGGCAATTAGTCTAAGACTTTCCGACATAGGAAAGAATAAATCAATGTATTCACTTCCTCTTTCAGAGGAAAAAAAAATTGCAATGTTCTTGTATTATCCAGTCCCTGGAATATGCAGGAAACTCTACAGTGCTGCATTCTGGGAAGTAATTTCCCTTAATGTGCACCTTAGTTAAATAATCTTGTTATATTAACCACAAAGCAGTCTTTCTCTACAAAATGCAGCCAGACACCTCATATCTGTACATTTCATTCAGTCTGACACTCTCATGTTTCTCTTCAATGTTTACCGATAAATTTGTCATGGAGGTGTGGATTTCCAATGCCTAAAATCCAACTTAGAGTGGAACAGACTGTTAAATCATTTTTAACTTTCTGCTTTCTCACGGTTTAAGGGCCTTTCACAGAGAGACTTCAGCTGTGCATTTTCTCACCATTCATCCATTGACTGTGAAAAGATACAAATAGGTAGAACTACTCACACTGTACATATATTTGTTCTGGGTCAATTACCTGCCAAATAGTGAAACCAGAATAATCATGGTCAGATCTTTGACCAGGCCAAGACTTACAACGCCCAAGCTGCCTAGCCACCCAGGCTATTATAAAAATTCATTGGCACACCAACACTTCTCTGCTTGTGCCATTTATTTAGGCACTATTAGTGCAGTGACCAATATAAACCTTGCAATTGTGACCCCCTTCACATTCCCTTTCCACTTTTGTTACTGCCCATGTGCCGAGTTTGAATTACAGTGTGTGTAATAAGCCAGTTCACAGCACACTTTTGTTTATGGGCTCACATTAAAGGCCTATCACAACATAAGGATATGGACATGCTGTAGCATTTGTTGGGTGAGGTAAACAGCTGTCCAAGAAAAATGGATGAGTGGATGGGAAAATTAGTTATTTTGCAAACAAAATTTCTTAGTCTACTCTGTGACAGAACAAATTAGGCTAGTTGGTTTACCTGTAAAATCTTTTTCACAAAATACACCACAGGACACAAAGGAATTGATATTCCTGGCTGCTTGGGTTATTCTGTTACCTTAATTTTACTACACTTGCCAAAAAAAGGCAGAAATCCTCTGCTAAGCATAACCCTCCCAGCTCAGCTATGCCTCAGTTTTGTAGCTTCCAGCTGTCATCCATTACATACAGTTAAATCAACAAGTTCATCAGGGCCAAAAGAAAGTGCTCCACACAGGTCGATTTTGATCAGGGGTGTAGAGTAGTCTCCAGCAGGCTTAAGGGGGTTGTAAACCCTTGTTTTTTTTTTAATAACAAACATATCATACTTACCTCCACTATGCAGTTCGTTTTGCACAGAGTGGCCCTGATTCTCATCTTCTGGGGTCCCCCAACGGGGCTCGCGGCTCCTCCCCACATCGGGAAACCCCCCAGGAGAAGTGCTCTCCCTGGGGGTTACCGGGCGCGCGCGCTCCCAAGTCCAGCATTTGCGTCCATAGACACAGAATGCTGGACTCGGCCCTGCCTCCGCCTCCGCCCCCGCCCCCGCGTCAAATGGGGGGGCTGGTCAGTGACAGAAGTTTTTTCACCTTAATGCAAAAACACGAGGGTTTACAACTCCTTTAAGGAGCATGGATGTAAAGAGCAGTGGATTTCTAAGGGAAGGAAATTGGCTTCAGACAAGGATTGGTTTGATCTGATCACCAAAAACTGCCATTTTAAATCTAGATACCAATCTCAATCCAGTAATAAAGTCAATTTTATAACTTTCTCAGCAGAATACCATCAAATGATCATCATTACATAACATCTTCCCATTTTATATGCTGACAAAGACCTTTATACTATCCTTAGAGATTGGTTGTATTTTCTTCAGTCAGCAGGCTCCACCCCGGGGAGGCATGTTATCCCCAAGCTTGTATCGATCAAATGGTGTGTCTAATTCTAGCACTTGTATTTCCTCCAGAGGATCTGTGGTCAGAACACCTGTAGGTATTGTAGGAAGCATAAAAAATGCACTAAAGTTGTATCACTTATTGCACAGAATCTATCCAGAGCAGTCCCCTAACTGCACGCGGTGTCTCTCAGAGGAGGGCACTTACTTTCATATGTTCTGGACATGCCCACGGGTGGCACAGTTTTGGGCGGATGTCTTTGATCTTATCAATACATGTCTACAGCTGTCTCTCCCATGCACTCCGGAACTAGCGTTGCTGGGCATACATAACGATGAACAAAGACCTAGATACACTAAACTTCTGATCTCCTACTTATTGTATTATGCGGAAAAAAAAACACTTTTCAAGTGGGCTTCCCCCTCCCCTCCTACATTAGCCTCCTGGGAATCTAATATTAACAGGGTGCTGCCTATGTACAAATTGACATATATTAATAGAAACTGCCCCCGGAAGTATGAAAGAATTTGGAAACCATGGTTGGAATGCTGAACTTGGTTATTTATGTGTATGTTTCTCTAATTACATACATTTTCGTTTACATGGCAGACTGCTCCGATTCTGTTTTCTTTCATGTTTTTTTTCCTTTTACTTGTTTTATTCTGTGTACCTTTATACCGAGTTGGTGTGATTCCCTTTTGCTTTGTATCCCTGTCTGTATACCTGTTGTCTATGTACCACTTATATGTTCAAATATAGAGCAATCCTGCTTGTTAAAAACAGTTGTATCACTTACTACTGGCAAGATGTATCTGATAAATTAATATATTAATTGTGGTTCTAAGTCAGTGGCTTATGTGATAGAGTATAATGTCTGTAAGATCCAATATGTGGGATGCACCATAAACCCCCTCAGGGTTAGAATATAAGAACACTTTAATGATACAAATAACATGAATGCTAAAAATATATTTAATGTTTTTTTTTGGTGCAGAATGGGTTAATAAACCACTTAGAGGGGGTGAAAAACACCACATCTTATTACAACTTGAAGTGTGGCGGATCTACACATTGCAAATGAGAGCACCATTCAGTCTGAACAATAGAATGGATATTGATGTATTAAAGTAAATTATATGATTATTTTAATTAATTAAATATTTATGATGCCGTTATAAATCTATCTATTTGTTTGTTATGAAGGCATGAGTAGATTCTGTCAGTTCAATTTCATGGTTTGTTATTGATTTGTAATTGTTTTTAATCTGATAAGTTCCACCTCTGCAATTAATTATGGGGCAGCTACAGGATGATATAAAAATTGTGATTTTTTTTACCTTATTACTATGCTAAGAGGAAGGCCGTTGTGGCTTAAACGCACTAGCAGCTGTACACCGTGTTTTCATATATAGCCAATAAAGAATTTGCAACAATGAGATCACTGAGCTGCCAGCTTTTCTTTTCATGGATTGATATTCATGACTACCTTATGGTACCACCTTCAGGTGAATAAACAATGGCCAAAAAAAGACAGGAAACCCTCCCAGCTCAGCTAATCTTCATTTTTGTAGCAAGCAATGAGGAACAGACATAAGGGATTGGAAATTTTGTGAAGTACAAGGTGGTATCAAAAAGTTTCAAGACTAGCTCTGTTTACAAAAAAAATGTATTTTTATTTACATTTACACACTATCACCTTCAAAATAGTCCCCTTGCACAGCAATACAGCGCTCCTGCCACTTCTGGAATGTGTCCTCATTACAGCATCGCCATAAACTTGCCAAATCATGTCAAACCTCTCGGTGGCTCTTTGTTCTCACTTGCTGTCCATGATAAAATAGCAGAAGTGGTAACGCACGTGGTCAGAATAGCACCAGTTGCACAGCTCCCGATGTACACAGGATAATTTCTTTTGACACCCCTCACATTTTTGAAAATATTTTATTATATCTTTTCAAGTGACAACACTGAAAAAATGACACTTTGCTACAATGTAAAGTACGGAGTGTACAGCTTGTATAACAGTGTAAATTTGCTGTCCCCTCAAAATAACTCAACACACAGCCATTAATGTCTAAACCGCTGGCAACAAAAGTGAGTACACCCCTAATTTAAAATGTCCAAATTGGGCCCAAAGTGTCGATATTTGGTGTGGCCACCATTATTTTCCAGCACTGCCTTAACCCTCTTTGGCATGGAGTTCACTTGAGCTTCACAGGTTGCCACTGGAGTCCTCTTCCACTCCTCGATGACAACAGCTGGTTGATATTAGAGACCTTACGCTCCTCCACCTTCCATTTGAGGATTCCCCACAGATGCTCAATAGGGTGTAGGTCTGGAAACATGCTTGGCCAGTCCATCACCTTTACCCTCAGCTTCTTTAGCAAGGCAGTGGTCATCCTGGAGGTGCGTTATCATGTTGGAATACTGCCCTGGGGCCCAGACTCTGAAGGGAGGGGATCATGCTCTGCTTCAGTATGTCACAGTATATGTTGGCATTCATGGTTTCTTTAATGAACAGTAGCTCCCCAGTGCTGGCAGCACTCATGCAGTCCCAGACCATGACACCTCCACCACCATGCTTGACTGCAAGCAAGACAAACTTGTCTTTGTACTCCTCACCTGGTTGCCACCACACATGCTTGACACCATCTAAACCAAATAAGTTTATCTTGGTCTCATCAGACCACAGGACATGGTTCCAGTAATCAGTGTCCTTAGTCTGCTTGTCTTCAGCAAACTGTGTGCGGGCTTTCTTGTGCATCTTTAGGAGAGGCTTCCTTCTGGGACAACAGCCATGCAGACTAATTTGATACAGTGTTCGGCGTATGGTTTGAGCACTGACAGGCTGACACCCCCACCCCTTCAACTTCTGCAACAATGCTGGCAGCACTCATACATCTATTTCCCCAAAGACAACCTCTGGATATGACGCTGAGCACGTGCACTCAACTTTTTTGGTTGACCAAGGCGAGGCCTGTTCTGAGTGGAACCTGTCCTGTTAAACTGCTGTATGGTCTTGGCCACCGTGCTGCAGCTCAGTTTCTGGCAATTTGGGTCTTGGCAATTTTCTTATAGCCTAGGCCAGTGATAGCGAACCTATGGCACGCGTGCCACAGCTGGCACGCCGAGCCCTCTCTGTGGGCATGCAAGGGGAATTCCCCAGCCAGGCAGTCACTTGCACTGACAGTGCAGGCACTGAGGAGCTGGCTCCCTTCCATGTATCAGTGCCAGTGATGTCGGCGGGGGGGTGGGCAGCCAGTCATCTCATCCCATGTGCGATATTTAGGGGGGTGTAAAGTTCTTCCTCCACCATGCAGAGGGTCTGTGCTGCAGCTTATTTCCTCCCCCGGGCCCCTACACCTCCGGTAAGGCATTCCTCTCTGCAGGCACCCTATTCCAGCTCCCCCTGCTTTAGGACTACTTTGGTTCAGTCTGTCCCTCTAGTTCAGCCTGTGGAACAGCAGAGGGGTAGGGGCAGTGCTCGGAGCAGATCATCCATGGCCATGGGAGAGGTGCAGTGGCTGCTAGCTGACCTCCCGGCGGTGGGGATATCGAGGAGCGGCTGGATGGCGGGGAATCCTACAATACTGCCCGGGGACAGCTGGATGATGAGGGAGTGGACTGTACTGTGTGTGAGGGGATGTGAGTAGTGCAGGAAGTATGTGTCAGGTAGGTGAGTGCATGTGTCAGGTAGGTGAGTGCATGTGTCAGGTAGGTGACTGTAATGGTCAGGTAGGTGAGTGCATGTGTCAAGTAGGTGAGTGTATGTGTCAGGTAGGTGGGTGCATGTGTTAGGTACATACATGAGTGCATGTGTCAGGTAGGTCAGTGTATGTGTCAGGTAGGTGGGTGTAATGGTCAGGTAGGTGAGTGTAATGGTCAGTGCATGTGTCAGGTAGGTCAGTGTATGTTGCACAGTGTATTCTGAGCACAATGCATTCCTGAACTGTATTCTGAGCAAATCTGGCAGAATTGTACATTTTTGGTCCCTTAGGGCTCATTCAGAAGGATGATCAGTCCCATCCTCTGTACAGAGCCGCTGGTAGGTTTAATTCAGTGTTGGCACTTTGAAAGAAATAAGTAGGTTTTGTGACATGGTTAGGGCATTCGGGCTCAAAAAGGTTCGCCATCACTGGCCTAGGCCATCTTTATATAGAGCAACAATTATTTTTTTTCCCAGATACAGCGACCAGTATGAGAGAGTGAGAGCGATAACACCAAATTTAACACACCAGCTCCCCATTCACACCTGAGACCTTGTAACACTAACGAGTCCCCAGACACTGGGAGGGCAAATGGCTAATTGGGCTAATTGGGCCCAATTTGGACATTTTCACTTAGGGGTTTACTCATTTTGTTGCCAGTGGTTTAGACATTAATGGCTGTGTGTTGAGTTATTTTGAGGGGACAGCAAATTTACACTGTTATACAAGCTGTACACTCACTACTTTACATTGTGGCAAAGTGTCATTTCTTCAGTGTTGTCACATGAAAAGATATAATAAAATATTTACAAAAATGTGAGGGGTATACTCACTTTTGTAAGATACTGTATGAAGGTCAGTGCTCCCTGTGACTGTGCGTGTAGCTTTGTGCTGCCATCTGTTGGTGTGTTACAAAACTAGTTTCGAAAACTTTCTGATACCACCTTGAAGAAGATCAGTTATGTGTGTCCTGTTTCTGGCATATCCTGCATAGTATTACAGTTTTGTATTCGAAAAACTAAAGCTGCAATGTGCATCTCTTTAACATTTGCATTTCCACTCCTAACGCTGGGGCTTTTATGCATAACCGAATTAAGGGACATTTCAACAACTTCAGGCACTCCTTCTGGGCTTGAAGAGACAGCCATTTCCTGCGGTAGCAGTACCTTTGCCATGTCCACTACTAAGCCTAAGTACTCTAAGCAGTGTGTTGGAACCAAGCTTGACTTCTGAAAGTTTAGTCCTCATGCACACAGGAGGTTAGAAAACGATGAGCTACAAAGCCACTACCAACGTCAGAAAAAAAACCACACTTTTAGTAGCTTTTGGCATTGGCCTTAATGCGCGTTTAGCCACTTTAGCTTTTAGTAGCGTTTCCCTGCCTCTGTTCAAAATAAATGGTTCCCTTTGAGAGCTGTCTTAACTGATCCGACTTTCAGCCCATTAAAAAATGCCCCCCCCCAAAATCCCTGGGTGGTGGTTGTGGGAGTCTGCGAGCAAGGGGGCTTATCGGAATCTGGAAGCCTCCCACCCTATGTGAATGAGTATGGGGTACATTGTACCACTACTCATTTACCCCCAAAAATATCACAAATAAATAAAAACAGTACACAGGTTTTTTAAGTCCTTTAATAAAGTAGCGCTGTGTCTTCTCCCCTCTCAGGGAGGCAGAAGAACCAGAGGAAGAAGACAGTGGAGGGAGAAGACATCAGCGGAGGAGGGAGAAGAACCAGAGGAAGAAGACATCATCAGAGAGTGGAGAAGATCTAAGGTAGAAGACATGTTGGAACTACTTTAATAAAAAGACTGTCAAAAACCTGTGTACTGTTTTTTATTTTTGATACTTTTTTTGGGTGAATGAGTAGGGGTACAATGTAGTGGTGGGGTGGGGGGCAAGGATCTGGGGCCCCCCTTCTTAAAGGGGGCTTCCAGATTCCAATAAGCCCTCTGCCCGCAGACCCCCACAACCGTTAACGAAGGGTAAAAGCAGCTGTAAAAACGCCCTGTGTGCATGGGGACTTAGCACTAAGTCAAACCTCTCCAGGACCTGTATTGGCTGTTTGACATTCAATGTCAGCTTCTGAGCTGATTGCTCCCTGAGAAGCAGGCCATCCAGGTACCCCATAATTGGGATGGGTTATGGGGAAGAGGCCCTTGTCCCCATCAACATGGGACAGGGTGCTTTGGGGTGGGGGGCACGTGGCCTGGTATAGCCCAGGAGGGGGAGAGGGCGCTCGATTATCCCCCACTTTCCTGACCTGCCCGGCTGCATGCTCGGATAAGGGTCTGGTATGGATTTTGACGTGCGGGTTCCCCTCAAAATCTATACCAGACTGAAGGGCCTCGTATGGTCTTAGGGGGGAACCCACGTCGTTTTTTTTATTTTGGTGTGGGGTTCCCTTTCAAGATGCATATCAGACTCCAAGGGCCTGGTATGAATATCGTGGGGACCCCCACACTATTTTTTTTTCATTTTGGCGTGGGGGTCTCCTTCTAGATCCTCAGAGCACAAGTCGCACCACAAGTCGGATCATCATGATCCGACTTGGATGCAACTTCTATTAAAATCAATAGGCTCTCATAGGGGACCAATGATTTTGACATGCCAAAAAAAAAGATAAAACGCTTGGCGCGGCTTAACACTGTATCCAGGGTCAGACATTTTTACAGCTGTAAAGCCAGTCCTGAGTTTTCTCTTTCAGTTTGAAATTGCCTATACCACTTACAGCTCCTAAAAGCCTGTGTGTGCATGAGGTCATAGAATAACATGGAGAGGCGTTTTTAAGCTGCAAAAAAAAAAAAAGTTTGACGCTAGTAAAAGCAGCTGTAAAAACACCCTGTGTGCATGGGGACTTAGCACTAAGTCAAACCTCTCCAGGACCTGTATTGGCTGTTTGACATTCAGTGTCAGTTTCTGAGCTGATTGCTCCCTGAGAAGCAGGCCATCCAGGTACCCCATAATTAGGAAACCCCTGGTTCTCAACAACCCCAGAACTGGAGCCAACACCTTGGTTAACACTATGGGAGCTGTGGACAGGCTGAAAGGCAGTGCCACAAACTGATATTGGGGATCTTTCACTGCTAATCACAGAACCTACTGGTGAAGCTGGAAAATGGAGATGGGTAGGTAGGCATCCTTGATATCCACTGACACCAGGAAATTCTCCTAGTGAAGCCAAGCAATCATTGATTCCATCCTGATTTTTATACCTTCCAGAATCTTGTTAAGACCTCTGAGGTCCAGATTAGGGCTGACATTTCTGTTAGGCTTGGGAACCATGAAAAGGTGGGAGAGCAGTCTTTCCAGGGCCACAAAGAAAACCACTTTTGTGGATCCGAAGATGCCATTGAGAGCAAAAAGCGTGGATGGGGAAAGCAGTAAAACTCCAACTTGAACTTTCAAATTTGCTGTATTCTTAAAGGGTAGGAAGGTGCTAAGAGTCTCCAAACAAGCGATCACCCCCCAAAGGGCAGCCTCTCAATTTAGTTCTTGCAGAGAAGTTTCGCCAGTCAACACTTAAGCCATTGGATCCTAATCACATGGACAGACATGGTGCTCAGCCTTGAAAGTTGCTGTACATAAACCTCCAAGGCATCCCTTAAGAAATTCAAGGCTCTGGGAAGGTCTTCCACGATCTGCCAAATGGCGGGATCTTCAGGTATTTCTTCTCTGGAACAAAGAACACTTCACCCAGACATTAACAGTTTGGCAAACTCTCACTACAGGCTGCAGATCTATTCCTACCAGATAGAAGGACACCCCCAAAAGAGGGCCTTTAACCTGTTATCCGTGGCATATGCAAAGATCAGGGCCTCGTTCACTGGGACCATCAGGATCTTATATAAGCAGGAAATAGCGAGATCAACAACCATTTCTTAGCTCAATAGGGTACTGGTGAGCAAAACACTTTGGTGCTGAAAACACCTTTTCTGGCCCAAGATGGCTGACTGGAACACGTGTTGTGTACTGAAGTGCGTGTGCAGCTTCCGGTTTTCAGAATGGACAACATGGACGGGACAACGTGGATGGGACAGAGCCCAGGAAGCTTCAAAATCTTTTGACGAAATGGAAGAAGTATCAAGGACTGAAAGCAGCAGAAGCCAAAAGAGCTTTAGAAGAGAAGAGGAAGCTTCAGCCTGGAAAGCAAATAAAATGTAAATGACTAGAGACCTTTGTCCGGAGCTCTAGAAGAAAAATGAGAGATGACTGTAGATTGCGGAGAATGGATGTGTACCGGAAGAAAGTTCCAAGCTTGAAGAAACACAAACTTGCATTTGTTATCCGAATTACAGACATTGAAGGAGTCAGCCAGCAAGTGATGCAAATCTTCAAAACTTTCCGCTTGGGCAGAATGTTCTCAGGGTCGTTTGCAAAGCGAACTGCAGAAATCTTAAAGATGTTACAGTTTATTGAGCCATATGTTGCATGGGGTTTCCCGAACCTGAAGTCTGTGCGTGAGCTTATCTTGAAACGTGGACAGGCATTAACAGAAAGGGCTATCTGTCCGAGGTGGGGGATCCTGGACATAAAGTAGATGGCATTAACGATCTGATTCAGAAGTCTTATTAAACCAAAGACTGGACAATGGACAATTATTGCCTTTTAATAACGTGATTTCAAAACTAGATACAGCTTGACACTAGTTTGCCAACTTTTGGCATGGCGCTATACTTGTCAAAACTGGACAATACCGTTCAGCTAAGGATCACGGAGACATGGATCAGAAATGGACACTGGAAGCTATTTCCATTGTTAGTGGTAACTTAAGGTTAATGCTTACCACATCTGCCAGGAAGCCCACTATTGTCTTCTATGTCTGAGACAGTCATGGATCCTGAGATCCCTCCTACACAGGGACGGATAAGAGAAAGACTGCCACCAGCTCCAAAAGCCCCAAGGCACTCACCAGACCTTGTAGCCAAACCACCAGGCCCATACATTACCCATCATGGTGGGAGTACCCAGCAGGGCCTTCAGGGGTTTGGACACTCCCCACCCCACATCAGGGTATCACAACATTGGACATGTAAAGCACCCTGCCAGCAAAATCACCTAGTGCATTGTATCAAGATCAATGTCCGCAGGATCCAGTGCTGACTGGAAGTGTTACAGGCTGTCCCCGTGGGGTCTGGGCACAGTCTGCAAGATGTAGAGACTGTTCTGGGTAAAGCCCACCTCTGCCTCATTGGCCCATTTGAGGTGTTAGAAACAGGCCAGGATATATGGGAAATAAAACCCACAAGATCTTCAGAGAGACACGGGGAGGAACGTCCATCACCTAAGGACACTAGCTTAAAGTGTTACTAAACCCGGGATCCTACATTCACTATATCTGATCTCCCACAGTACACAGAACATGGGAATGCAAAAGTTTTACTAAATATAAATGGCTAAATGCCTTTTTTTCATCAGCAGTCTTGTGACTTCTATCAGTGTCTGGTTTAAGCTTGTAGGATGAGTTTGAATTCTACTCTGGCTGTCCTTTGAGGTTGCAGGCACCATGACCCCCTGTCTGGACAGTGCTCATTGGCCCCATGCGGATCACATGAACTCCCCCAAGGAAAAAAAAAAAACTCTCTAGCAATACACACCAAACTGAGCATGTGCAGCTTGTCCCCAATGCTTTGTTCTATCAGGAGATGTTTTGGGGACTGTGGAGGAACAGAGAAAACAGGATGAAACAACCTTTTTACAATGCAGAGGATTAACCCTTTAGGTTCCACAGTCAGTATAACAAGCATATTTACTGCATATACAGACTGATTTTACTATTGTGGGTTTAGTAACATTTTAAATCTGAGGCTTAACTGAGCTAGGAAAGGTTGTGTCTGGGTGGGGATTCCTGCCTTTCTTTGGCTAGTGCCCATTCACCCAAAGGTAGCAAGTAGTCATGAATAACAAGTCCTGTGATGTATGAGTAGAAAAGAACAGTTTTAAGAATTAGCAATTCATCTTATTTCTGAAAGAAGCTTGTGCCACCATAGGTAGCAGCTTCCTATGGTGGCACACAAAGAACAGGAGGAGCCAGGATGGTTGGCGGGGGACCTCAGAACAGGGGGATTGGGGCTGTTCTGTGCAATTCCTTTGCACAGAGCAGGTATGTCATGTGTTATTTAAAAAAATTGAATTTACAATCACTAAGTTTGGTTGCCAAAGGTCTAATCTAATTTCAGACTTCAGCCACGTGGCCGTTCTAGGTCAATTTCATCATGAGCATCATCACCTCTTTGTATACGTGCAGCTGTAGGAAGGAGAAGCTCATTACTGGCCCAGTAATACAGCCAACTTTCACGTTCTGACTGGGCCCAAGTCTGTCCTAGGTAAAAGGGATGTGAACTCATATGACACAATTGTCTTTCTTGCCTTTAAAGCGGAGTTCCACCCAAAAATGAAACTTCCACTTTAAGTGTTGGCAACCCTCTGACAAGCCACATTTGGCATGTCCTTTTTTTTTTTTTGGGGAGGAGCAGGCACCCAGCTGCAACTTCCTCCCCTGGCTCCGGAAAGGAAGATCACCTTAACCCCCTCCCTCCCTGCAATCGTCTGGGACACGTCACAGGTCCTAGAAGATTGCCCGGCCATTCACAGCGCAGTACGTGCCCAGCTGTGAAGCCACAGCCGGGTGCCCACAGCTAGAATGCCGGCGCCTCGAAGAGGAGCGAGGCTTCCTGCACCCGTATTTCTGGACTGTGGGACAGGTGAGTGTCTAATTATTAAAAGTCAGCAGCTACACTTTTAAATGGGTGGAACTCCACTTTAACTTTCTAATTCACCAAGCTTTTTTTCAAATTCTTTATATGCATTGTGCACACAGCCATGTAACGCAAACAAATAAAAATGCTCCAAACGTCAGGGCAACTAAAAAAATGTGTGTATGTAAAATGTTGTGTGTGAAATGTTTAACAGAACAAGTCCAATTGAATGCAATTAAACTGCCACAAGCTACAGTGTGACCTGGATAAATAACATTTTTCAGACAAGATAGTCGTTAAAAAAAAAAAAAATGAACTCATAGCGTAGACATTAGGAAGAAAAAAAGCAAACTACAAATACCATGAAAATAACTCTTTATGGTGCATCTTTGTTAAATTGGAATTACTTTTTTTTTTTTATTTACCAAAATAATTTATAATATTAACATGCATTAGTGAATTGTGCACAGTTCTCTTTATTAGCAGTTGCACTGCTTGAGAAATTCCACCTTCATGGTGGAAAACAAACAAGAGCTACAATGCCAGCCTTTACAAACAGGTGCCATATATTAAAAGGAAAACTGATAGTAGTTTCATTGTAAAATAAATTCTGTATGATGCCTTCATTTCCTGTGAGCATATTGTACTGTAGGTTAAATATCAGGAATACCCTCTGCCTCATCAGAAAAAGTTAATTGCCTTACAGAACTCTGATACTTTCCTGTTTAACTGCCCTAGCCTGCAGTGTGCCAGGCAGCAGTTTGTAAAACAAATTGTGCAGGATGCCTTCACTGTGCATGTTCATTGCCCTGCCCCAAAAAAATTACAGTGGAAGAAAGGTGTTACATACAGTGGGGCAAAAAAGTATTTAGTCAGCCACCAATTGTGCAAGTTCTCCCACTTAAAAAGATGAGAGAGTCCTGTAATTGTCATCATAGGTATACCTCAACTATGAGAGACAAAATGTGGAAACAAATCCAGACAATCACATTGTCTGATTTAGAAAGAATTTATTTGCAAATTATGGTGGAAAATAAGTATTTTGTCGATATCAAAAGTTCATCTCAATACTTTTTTGGCAATGACGAGGTCAAACGTTTTCTGTAAGTCTTCACAAGGTTGTCACACACTGTTACTGGTATGTTGGCCCATTCCTCCATGCAGATCTCCTCTAGAGCAGTGATGTTTTGGGGCTGTCGCTGGGCAACACAGACTTTGACCTCCCTCCAAAGGTCTTCTATGGGGTTGAGATCTGGAGACTGGCTAGGCCACTCCAGGACCTTGAAATGCTTCTTACGAAGCCACTCCTTCGTTGCCCGGGCGGTGTGTTTGGGATCATTGTCATGCTGAAAGACCCAGCCACGTTTCATCTTCAATGCCCTTGCTGATGGGAGGTGGTTTGCACTCAAAATCTTACGATACATGGCCCCATTCGTTCTTTCATGTACACGGATCAGTCGTCCTGTTCCCTTTGCAGAGAAACAGCCCCAAAGCATGATGTTACCACCCCCATGCTTCACAGTAGGTATGGTGTTCTTTGGTTGCAACTCAGCATTCTCTCTCCTCCAAACACGAGTTGTATTTCTACCAAACAGTTCTACTTTGGTTTCATCTGACCATATGACATTCTCCCAATCCTCTTCTGGATCATCCAAATGCTCTCTAGCAAACCTCAAATGGGCCCGGACATGTACTGGCTTAAGCAGGGGCACACGTCTGGCACTGCAGGATCTGAGTCCCTGGCGGCGTAGTATGTTACTGATGGTAGCCTTTGTTACATTGGTCCCAGCTCTCTGCAGGTCATTCACTAGGTCCCCCGTGTGGTACTGGGATTTTTGCTCACCGTTCTTGTGATAATTTTGACCCCACGGGGTGAGATCTTGCGTGGAGCCCCAGATCGAGGGAGATTATCAGTGGTCTTGTATGTCTTCCATTTTCTAATTATTGCTCCCACAGTTGATTTCTTCACACCAAGCTGCTTGACGATTGCAGATTCACTCTTTCCAGCCTGGTGCAGGTCTACAAATTTTGTTTCTGGTGTCCTTCGACAGCTCTTTGGTCTTCACCATAGTGGAGTTTGGAGTGTGACTGTTTGAGGTTGTGGACAGGTGTGTTTTATACTGATAACAAGTTCAAACAGGTGCCATTAATACAGGTAATGAGTGGAGGACAGAGGAGCCTCTTAAAGAAGATACAGGTCTGTGAGAGACAGAAATCTTGCTTGTTTGAAGGTGACCAAATACTTATTTTCCACCATAATTTGCAAATAAATTCTTTCAAAAATCAGACAATGTGTCTGGATTTGTTTCCAAATGTTGTCTCTCATAGTTGAGGTATACCTATGATGACAATTACAGACCTCTCTCATCTTTTTAAGTGGGAGAACTTGCACAATTGGTGGCTGACTAAATACTTTTTTGCCCCACTGTATCTTGATTCGTAAGTCAGTTAATTTTTTGATGAGGAAAGGACCTATACCTGTGTTTTTTTTTTTTATATTTACACTTAGAAAAGGTTCTGAAATGCTAAGCACCAAAGGAGCCAGATATTGAAATTCTGGAGAAAGTTTTTGAAAAGGGAAGCACAAAACTAAAAGGCCTTCAGTCAGACTAGATTATTTTTGTACAAATGTGTTTTTATAGCTAAACAGAAAATCTAATACTCTCTCATGGCTTACTTGTAAGAATAAAGATGTGCCCTTTCTGCAACTTCAGGATATTGGTACTGCACAACCACCTTGTAGCAAAATTTAGCATTGCTGAATAAACATAACATATTGTGGCTCTAATCTGTTGCTTCAATCCACCAACTATAAAAAAAGTATCGACTTGCCATATTATAATAAGTCCTGGCCTGACATGCAATTTCGATGAAAATTTAAATTCCTTTACATTCACAGGCAAGCAAGACCATGAGCAACATGCTGCATCATCCAAGTTACCTTCCTAAATAAATTTAAAAGAACACACCTACAACTTAAAGTTTTGTGACTGGCTGTTATTTACCAGAGATTACCAATCACAAAACAGTAAAAAGGTGAGACCCTCTGTCAAACGCAGAATGTCAAGGAAACCTAGACTAATATCATGACACAACTTAATTCAAAGAGAAATACAGTGGCAAACGTATATTTTAAAGCTGAAATCCAGGCCGACGTATATGAAATGCATATTTGGATATTTGATGCTTAGTTGAAATGCATATATTTCACAGAAAGAGAGATAGATTTGTGTGTGTTATCTGTCAAAGTAATTTCTGCCTCTGTTCAGTCAGTCTTATGATTCAGACATTCCTGCCAGAAGGTATAATCAAGTTGGTCTCTTCTCCACTGCAGTTAAAGCAGAGTTCCACCCAAAAATAGACAGATAACTGTCTAATACAGGTAATTGCTCCCACTTCCGACAATAGATTGCGCAGAATGTGCGGCGATCTACGTCATGTCCGGCCCCTCCTCCGTACCCCCGCTGTCTTCTGGGAGACACACAGGTCCCAGGAGACAGCAGGGACCAGTCACGACGTGCAGCACGATTCGTGTATGCGCAGTACGGAACCACAAGGCTTCACTTCCTGATTCCCCTACTGAAGATGCCGTCGCCTGCACCCGGGAGCCGAGGGACAGGTCGGCTTTGGGTTAGGACATTGCGGGCGCCGTGGACAGGGAAGTGTCCTTATTTTAAAAGTCAGCAGCTGCAGTATTTGTAGCTGCTGACTTCTATTTTTTTTTTTTGGCGGAACTACGCTTTAAGAGGTACAGATTGGTTATAAACCTGGCTCCTAGCCTGTTCTTTGGATTTTAATAAATATGTAACTGACATAAATGGTGTTTAATATTTTCCTGGAATTGAGCGTTAAACTATTCCTCAACCCTCATAGAAACCCAAGCATGCAGTAATGTAGAACAAAAATATGAGTTAGTAGAGTAAAGAAAAAAGTTCATATTAAATTTAAAGCCGCAAGAAAAATCTGTGTATTAGCAGTTTGATGGAAAAATTACCCTTATTTCTTTGAAAATGAGCACATCTAAACTCATATGGTAATTGTAATTTTAAAACCTATGTTTAGTTATTTAAAACAAATCAGAATACAGTTCTGTACTTACTTTGACTGAACCCTGTCCCCTATGCTGGTGGCTGCTGTCTTAGTTGACATTCAAAGTCCTCTGCCCGCTCCCTATACCCCTGCAGCAGTAATCTTTTGGTGCTGTGGAGACCATTTCAGCCCCGGAAGGTTTCACCCCCTTCCAGACCAGAGCATTTTTTGCAATTTGGCACTGCGCTACTTTAACTGATAATTGCGTGTACCCAAACAATACGTACGCCCTTTTTTTCCCCACAAATAGAGCTTTCTTTTGGTGGTATTTGATCACCTCTGTGGTTTTTATTTTTTGCGCTATAAACAAAAAAGGACCGACAATTTTGAAAAAAAAAACCAATATTTTTTACTTTCTGCTAAAAAACCTATCCAATAAAAAATATAAAAAAATCTAATTTCTCCATCAATTTAGGTCAATATGTATTCTGCTACATGTTTTTTGGTAAAAAAAATTTCCCAATAAGAGTATATTGATTGGTGTGCGCAAAAGTCATTGCATCTACGAACTATGGGACATTTTTATTTGTACTAATAATGGCGGTGATCAGCGATTTTTAGAAGGACTGCGACAATTGCGGCAGACAAATCTTGTCCATTTAAGACATCCAGAGCTCCTCATCATTAAATTGTCAGAACTGGCACACTACGATCCTAAAATATCACAATACTTTTTAGGGGTAGCAGTTGGAGGTAGAGGTTGTTGGGTAAATATTTGCCTCTCAGATGCAATTGTACCTAAACTAGCAACTTGAAGCAATTCTGCTAAAGCACAATACAAAGTCAGATGAGGGTGTCTATAAGAGCAGTGGGGGCTGATCGGTAGACCAGGCTGCACTGCATACTCTTTTTGTCTCTGAGCAGCATGAAGCCATTCTTCTAGGAGTGGACCACCCATCTAAACATATGTTTTATGTAAAGTATAGTGCATGGCAGAAGCTGTATGTGGCAGTTTTAGAATGTAAATGTGGTCTGTATCTAAGCAGGGCAACAGAACTGTCCAAGCAAAGCAAAAATGAATCTGGCTACAGATTTCTTACATAAAGGCATACAGAAAGACAAACTTGTCTTCATAATGTTAGTACAGTTTGTTTTCCAGCTTAGCACCAATAAAAAAAAAAAGAAAACAGAAGTGTTTTTTTAAGTCTTCTGCAAAGAACATGTTGTGGGACATATTAGAAACATGGCACGTGGTACTTAAATTAAAAAAAAAATTATAAATACTTTTCCACTGTACAATTTTCACAATCCCTCCCAACCCCATCTGTATTCACATTTATTTTTTTATTGCTTGTATTTTTTCTTTTTTCTTATAAAAACATCAATCTGAATTATATTTAAGATCATAAAATATATATATATATTTATATATTTGTTCTTTTGTTCATTTTTTAAATATTTACAATTAATAGGGGCAGGTCTCTTCAATTTATGGTCATGAGGAGTCCGTACATGGTGAGGGTGGAGGTGGGTAGAGGTGAAAATAGCTTCTTTCTGTGGTTGGGGATGGAGGACAGCTTTCTTCGGCTGACATATATTGACTCCGCGGAGTCGGAGGAGGAGGGTACGGATCTGAATCAGAATTTAAGTCCATATAGTATTTATTAGATTTCCACCGGCTCGTAGTGTAGTCACTGTCACATACATCTGTACTGCACGGTGTCGTGGGAGGAACCACGCCTCGTATAAGGTAGGGCCTGCAACCAGACAGAAACATGTTCAGTCAAAAATACATCTGTTTTACTCCCTACTTGTAAAGTCAATGTCACCTCATTCCCAAGTCTATAAGAACAGTGGTTGATTTAATCACATAAGCAAACAATAGGTACTGCCAAAACAGTTACTTAAATCTAGAACATAAATATGCAACTATGGCTAGAACCTCTAAAAGTCTTGGTACCACCAAATTTGGGGAACTGTAATGGAACATATGGCTTAATACACTGCCATAGTACTGCAGTGACCACCTTAGTTAATAATACAGCTCTTAGGATCACCATTAAATGACAGACTTCCTAAATATCATAATCAGAATTTAGCTTATCTGATTGAAACCACAAAAACTTATCAAACACAGACCCTTGGGGCATGAGCTATGAACAGATTATTCCGCTGTGAAAAAAGAACAACCCCTGATCAACTGACCAGGGATTTCCACAATGTAAAAAAGCAAGTTGACCTGGATTGGTTAGAGTTATTAGAGCACCACATCCCAATTTAGGTTAGGAGAAACAAGCAATAAACATCACGAGAGGAGACTTTCAAGGTGCTAGAATAACATATAAAATCTATTTGGTGAAATGTGTATGTAACAAAAAAATATTAAAAAACAGATAAACATTAAAGTGGATCACAAATGATAAACCTTCATAAATGTAACCTCAAAATATAACTGCTACAAATAATTGTAAGATGCTGTATCACCAAGCATTCACAAAATTATACATTTTATAAAGATGTGGTGTATACACTAATGTGTTTAACCACTTCAATACCAGGCACTTAGACACCTTCCCGTCCAGGCCAATTTTCAGCTTTCAGCGCTGTTGCAATTTGAATGACAATTGCGCGGTCATGCAACATTGTACCCAAACAAATTTTTTATCATTTTGTTCCCACAAATTTGATCACCTCTGCGGTTTTTATTTTTTGCGCAACAAATAAAAAAAGCCCGAAAATTTTGAAAAAAAATACGTTTTTCTTTGTTTCTTTTAAAAATGTTTGTAAATAAGTACGTTTTCTTCTTCAATGACAGGCACTGATATGGTTGCACTGACGGGCACTGATAGGGCAGCACTGATGGGCACCGATGAGGTGGCACCAATGAGGTGGCACTGATGATGGGCACTCATAGGTGGCACTGATGGGCACTCATAGGCGGCACTGATGGGCACTCATAGGTGGCATTGATGGGCACTCGTAGGTGGCATTGATGGGTACTTATGGGTGGCACTGATAGTTGGCACAGATGGGCACGGATGGGCACTGATGGGTGGCACTGATCACACTGATTGTTTGCACTGATACCCCTAAGGGTGGCATTGCTGGGCATCACTGCAACATAATGGTGCCAATCAGTGCCCATTTGTGGGCACTGATTGGCACAGATTGGGCACTGACTGGGCACATGTGGATGGCCATGGGGTACATACCTGGCCATCCACATGTTGCCCCTTCCCTGGTGGTCCTAGTGGCGATCCCTGGTGGTCCAGTGTGGTGATCTGAGGGGGGGCTGCGCTGATAAACAATCAGCACAGACCCCCCCTGCCAGGAGAGCTACCAATCGGCTCTCCTCTATTTGCGTCTGTCAGACGCGAGTGAGGAAGAGCCGATCAACGGCTCACCCTATTGACATCGTGATCAGCCGTGATTGGACACGGCTGATCACGTGGTAAAGAGCCTCCGCCGGAGGCTCTTTACCAAGATCGGTGTAGCTGTGTGCGCGGAGGCATGTTATCCTGCTGGACGTCATATGACGCCCAGTCAGGATAACTGAACCACCGCCCGGCCGTCATCTGCTATGGGCCGGGCGGGAAGTGGTTAAATTATTTTTTAGCATTATCTGTTTTTAATATTTTTTTTGTGATAAAAATGTTTTAAGCTATTTGGTGATCTGTAGATAGATTCTAGCACTTTGAAAGCCCACTCTCACATTGTTTATTGTTGGTTTCCACAATGCAATTGGGAATAATCCTTTCAAGTCTTGCACCGAAGCTCAGTGCCTGTTAAGTTGTGGTTTTAATCACATATTGCAGCCTATCCATGCTAAATGCGGTGGTTGCATTAGTTCTCCTTTTTCAGGATTTTTTCCCCCAGTTATCTTCACCTTGTGATCACACCAGTAGCACGCTTCCGGTCTTATGGTGTTTCCACTCTGGATGCAGTAGCAACGGGGACACCTTTGGACAGCAGCATTGTCTTTCTCCCAATTTTCGAATTGGAAAAATGTGAAAATCTTAGAGAAAGTTTTGTGAAAACCTTTATAAATTGGTGTAATATGTCTTACCTATAAGATCTAGTAGTGGAAGGACTATTTGAAGAGTAAAATACTTCAGTATTGTACAATGACCGATCTGTAGCTGGTGATGGAGGTGGATTCAAGATCTGTAAAAAAAAGTAATTTTTCTATTTATTACAATGAGCAATGTAATAAAGAAAAAAAAAAAAGAAAAGTGCTGCCTGTGGGGACCAGCTAAATACCAGTACTAATTTCTCTGATGAAAATTAGATTACAGTTTTAGAAGCAATACCTTAGGTTTTCTTTATCCCTGCTTTAATAACCATGAAAGGAACATCACACTTAACTTGCTTAAACTAGGCTTGCATTTGTTCATAAAAGTCTTCTCATAAGTCATCTTAAGTGAAACAATTTAATAGGGTTACACCTATACCACTTTTTTAAGACCAAGTACCGATACTTTTTTTCGCGGGTACCGATACTTTTAATGTCATGTGATAGTGGCACTAATATGCAGCACTGATGGACACTGATAGATGGCACTGATAAGGCATGGCCTGTATCAGCAGTTTTTTTATTTATATATATATATATATATATATATATATACCGTATTTATCGGCGTATAACACGCACTTTTTTAACCTTAAAACCAGGGGAAAATCGCAGGTGCATGTTATACGCCGATCCCCTGCGATCCCGACCTGTCACATTTTCAAAATCGCCGATCGCGATTTGAAAATGGCGCCGCCGGCGCCGAAATACACAGTGCCGGTCCTCGGCTCTTTCCGGCGGCTGTCGTTCATTTTCGGCTCCACTCGTAGTCCCGAGTGGAGCTATCCGAACCTAGCTCCGCTCGGGTTCGGATAGCTCCGCTCGGGACTACGAGTGGAGCCGAAAATGAACGACAGCCGCCGGAAAGAGCCGAGGACCGGCACTGTGTATTTCGGCGCCATTTTCAAATCGCAATCGGCGATTTTGAAGCCCAGAATGGCTGGGATCACTGGGGCAAGGCTGCACTGGGGAAGGCTGCACTGGGGAAGGCTGCACTGGGGAAGGCTGCACTGGGGAAGGCTGCACTGGGGAAAGCTGCACTGGGGAAGTCTGCACTGGGGAAGTCTGTACTGGGGAAGTCTGCACTGACAAGGCTGCACTGACAAGGCTGCACTGGGGAAGTCTGCACTGACAAGGCTGCACTGGGGAAGGCTGCACTGGGGAAGGCTGCACTGACATGGCTGCACTGACAAGGCTGCACTGACATGGCTGCACTGACATGGCTGCACTGACATGGCTGCACTGACAAGGCTGCACTGACATGGCTGCACTGAGAAGGCTGCAATGATGGGCGTTTAAATGTAAGTTTTTTTTCCCTTCAACTTCCCTCCTAAAAGTTTTTTTCCTTAAAATTCCCTCCAAAATTGGGGTGCGTGTTATACGCCGGTGCGTGTTATACGCCGATAAATACGGTATATATATATATATATATATATATATACATATATACATACACAGACCCCTGACATCTCCCCCTTGAGACTGAAAAAGGGACTGAGGACAGAGATTCCCCAGTCCCTTTCTCTGCAGTCTCAGCTGCACTGAAGATGAATGGACAGGAGACAGAAGCTCCTGTTCATTCATAAACTGAAGCATTTTAAACACAATCCAAGATCAGCTACAAGCATTTCAGGGGAAGTGACATCTAAATGGCATTGTCTAGGTTGGATTCCAGCTCCAAGTAAGTCACTGCACATTAAAGAATGTTGTTCTTGCAGCTAAATATTGGTATCCCTCTCGACCTCAAGGAGGCTAAAATTAGCACCAATGTTTTGGTGAACACTCGTGGAACCATCGATAACCTCAATATCGATGGATGCCAGAAAGTCTGTGCTGTAGGGACACCATAACTGAATTGTCGACTCCATCTTAAGTTGTTAAGCAGATCTTAACAAAAAATGTAACACTTTGAGATCCTAGACAGGCCCATACTCCACTTATTTGGTCACCATAAAGAGGTTTGAGTAGAATCATTTTAATCTTTCAGCAGGGGGAACTGGAATTACCAGCCCCTGGGCCAGGAGTCTGAATGTAAATCTATCAAAGACCAGGGCATACACTGTAGGTAAATAATTTCTGTGGGGGCGAGTGAAACTTGATTTGGGCATTCTGTACATGTAGATTGTTTGCAGGAACAGACTCCATATGTTCACTGCTGCCAGGCATAGACATGTGATGATACAATGCATGTTTAAATGCATTTCCATTTTCTCATTTAGCTGTGATAGTACTAGTTATATTTTACATTGAAAGATCTGATCATGATTTCACACAGCGCAAATCATGGAACTGAACTCTGGAAAGAAATGTGAAGGCCTTTTATCTGCTTCCATGTGCCACGAATAATATATCAAGAAGTATTTCTCATATAGCTCACACAGCCTTGGAATTCTCCAGCTGTCCTATTGGCCACTCCTGTGTTTAGATGTTGTTATCAGTATCACTGGGTAGCAAGCTGGCTCCTTTGCACAAGTGAAATACCACCTAGTTCCACATTATCACCCAAACAGCTGGCAAAAGTAGTACAGCGATGTAAGAAAAGTTGCACTTTTGCGGAGTATCAAGAAATCTGACAATAAAACAGGGCTGATGATGAGAGATTCAACTGGCTTAAGAACTGGAGTGGATCAGGGGGATATAAAGCTGTCGGTCATGTGCGAATGTCACCAGAACCAGCTTTTTTTTATTTATTTATTTAAATTCTTTTTATGATTTAGTAAAAACAACATTTCATCTCCTTTACCCCCATAGGAAACCAGACTAGCCACCCTAGGCAGGTTGACTGATATTTCCTATAGCAAAAGGTTGCAGATCCCACACTATTTTAATGTCAGAAGTTGGCTCATCTCTACAAATGAGGAGCCACATCTGTGAAAACAAAGTATTATGTGACAACCATTAAATAAAAACTTTAAAACGCTTGAACACAGAAGTCAAAACAAGTGTAATTAGAAAGATTATAAATGAAAAAAAAATCACAGAAATATTATTGCTGTACTCTAGGGATTTGGCCGCTATGTAGAATGTGCTGGATTACAAGGGGGTTAAGTCCAGGGTGCTTGCCACCTCATGGACTTATCTTTTTAGTAAACCATTTGTTTTTTTAACTGAGCACCGGGAACATAGGTAGTGCTATACTTCTAGTGCTCTGAGACTATCTGGTCTCAGCTACTGCAGCTACAGAGATGCATGCAGCCACTGTGCCCACTCCTTCCCTTCCTCCTGCCCAATCACAGAGCACAAATACTTCTGTGAATGAACAACAGAAGGGGACAGGCATAGCCGACTCTGGAGGGAGTTTGCATGAGTGCCCCATAGCAAGTGGCTTGCTATGGTGGGCACTTGGCGGGGGGAGGAGCGCAGGCAGAGTACCGCAGAAACCATTCCACTGAGCAGGTAAGTGTAACATGTTTATTATTTTTATTAAATAAAATGTAATCCTTTAAAAATCAAAGTCTCCTTAACCCGCAACTATCTCTTCCTTCTACAGCCTATAAAACACGTACACTATTAAGTGGTTTCACTTTATATACGCTAGTTTGTATAAGAATGAATGTCAGCACCTTAAATAAATAATATATTAAATTGTCAGACAAAAAATACAATTATCAGGAACATTTTTATGCCATTAGAAAACATTACCTAACTGAATAATGCAATTATGAAAGTAGTATACCCACTACCCATATGTGTTCGAGGGAAACTTAGAGTTTGCATAATATAAACTTTATTGAAATGTTATTTAAAATATTGAGCAAAGAAAATAAACAACTTATAAGTGTTAATCCAGCTTTCAGATAACATTTCTAACATTTTTACAGTTATCTCCATTAAACAAGATCAAGTCTAATGTAACAATATTGTTTAAAAATATGAAAAAGTGAGAAAAAATTAGAAACTTCCCTCCCCCCACCCTTTGGTGGGGGCGGGGCTTGGCCTCTTGCTCATCGGCGTCATGCTTCGACGCCGCATACAGCGGTGTCATCGACGTTGACTTAATGTCTTTTTTCCATCCTTAGCCACACACGGGATGGGTAAAGACCCACTGCTGATGGCTCCTCCATGTGCAGCTGGGAATCCCCTCCCCACCTCTCTTGTGCAGATTGGCCAATCAGGCATGACGTTGATGGGGCCCCTCCCTGGGAATGGGAGTATATAGTAGCCTTGGAGCAGCCGATGGTTCATTTGCTTGACTTAATCACATGGAAGCACACACTGATCCCACACACAGGTTACCCTCTTCGCTGCGGGATCAGCCACCCTCTTTTGGTATTTTTTTTGTTCCCTCTACTTGGTTTTATTTCACATACACCCCCTCATGTAGTCCCCTTGTGGGAACACATAGACATTTTGCCACACTATCTTTACACTTTTACACATTTAATGAATCCCTTTTTGACTCATTTTTTCTAGGAACACTATGCACTTTTCGTGCACACATATTCTACTGGATCATGCTGTGACCACTGTGTTTGGCTCTGGGCGCTGTTCTACATCCTTGGAGGGTTCCCCCGTCTCAACCCCGGGGGAGACATCATGCCTGTTACCCCCATCTTCCTTGGCGGATGCCGGACCTGGCCTTGAGGCTGTGTAGTAAGTATCCCAATCTATCTCCACCTTGTTGGGATATAATCCCTCTGTCCTCCCTTATTCTAAGGGCATTATCATTAACCCCTGTTCATTTCCTTCCCAGTGTATTACTTCACAACACTCCCAATGAATGGCTGTAATGCCAGGAAACGCGTTGAGTGCCACTAGATGCCAACAGTTACTTGTCTCTATTACATATGTTTTTCAATCGATTTATTATACCATGTATATTTGCCATGTCTATTTTTTATCTGTATTGCATGCTATGAGCAGCATATTTAGTGTAAGTCTTGTGACTACCTATCGATAGGTAGGTACTACTATTTGATACAAAATATCTGATATGTATTCTAGATTGTAATAAATAAATCATGTACTGTAACTTAATTTCTATGTTGTTATTTTCTCCTGACATGGCGTTCCCTCATTTAAAGTCCCACAAACTCTTCCTTTCTACCTTGTTATAAAGCTATTCAGACTTTTACAACAGTGCCTGCAATAAAGGGTATCACTGGTGGTTATGCCTAAGGCCTCATAGGCTGAAACGTGTCAACTGATTTTACCTGCGTTTATACACTCTGGCTTTTCAATAAAATGAAGATTGTTTAGGAGCAACAACTGTATGCGGATCATCCTTCCAACATAATTTTACTCCAGCAACTGTGGATAAGGAACCCGGGAGCTCTGTCATCAATGTGTTGTATGGGTAGTAGCACTGATTTTTCTGTTTGCATATCTGTACACTCTCCCACCATGACACAGACAACTCAGCCTACATAGTATAAAAGAGTAATACACTCCTACTACATAATAAGAGCTGAGCTATATTGTCAAGGCTCAGATATGTTCATCAATTGCATGATAAAGTGAAGCAGCAGGCCCACACTATTATTCTTTTGAATTTATGAGCATAAAATCTCAGAAACACGGGGAGCACATAATTACGTGCAATTTTGAGCTTGCTTTAGGTATATATTATATGACCATTAAAAAGTGCTTCATGCAGTCATTCTAATGAAAAACAATGAATTGCAAAATGTGAACAAAAAGTTTTGCTATGCACATTATATAGTATGCTTACATATCCAGACATGCTTACAGAAAGTCTATAGGCCAGTCAACATCTCACCTGAGGATAGAGCGTAGCCTTAGTACTGGATGAGCTACTGGAAGAGGCCCCGGTCACATGATTCCGGTCATATAAAGGAGCACCGCTGCTTCCGCCTCCTATGATACTCATAGAGCTGATCATTTGCTTTCCACATGGTATACCTAATAAGATGACAAGTATGTCACAGATTTCATAGTAAGAAAATTAAAAAATGGTACTCTGATGTAGACTTGCAACTATTTATTGTGTGTCAAATCAATGCAAGAAAGACAGGAGAACATCTCTCAAATACGCTTCACACTTAATAGTGCTTAGTCAGAGTCACAGATTTGCCTTTCTTCCTCTCTTTTTTTTTACCAGGTATCAATTTGCACTAACTAGTTGCACATGACACTTGAGCTGTACAACATGCTTTGTTTTCTGCACATATACAGATATAACAGTTTAGAAATATAAAAATTATAAGAATATAAAAAAATCATTTATTGTGTTTCATATTATTATTCCACAGAGATCGATATTAGGAAAGCAGCATCTTATGAAATGAATGTATATTTAATTTTATGACCCTTAATTTTAGAATTAAAATGGCCAAGAATGCTTCAAGTAATTTAGGTCTATGCGGTAGTATGACATTTAGAGAGGCCCTTTAAATGTTTTCATGTTTTTGCCTATAAGCCAAACCATCTACAAAATTCTGCACAATTCCATTAGCTGCATGCCGAGCTAACGGACGGTTCATACCATGAATTGCACAGGAACGCGCTGTGTATTCCTATGCTATTCGCATGCAATCCAGGTGCAGTGCAACTTCAGCCTACTCATTTGCGCTGGACCACACCAAATATAGTGCATGCACTACTTTAATGCAGAACTTCAGTCATTTTTCATCTTTCTATCTATTAAATCTTCTGCCCTTGTTGTTTTAACCTTGGATAATAAAACATTTTTTTCTGCCAGTAAATACCTTATACAGCCCACTTCCTAGTCTTAGTCCCACCACTTAGTCTTCTCTAAGAACAGGAGAAAAGGCTCTTACATTAACTGATCTGCCCATTCCTTTGCCTAAACATACAGCCAACTTTATGGGCAAAGAAGACAGGGGGTACTAAAGTTATATATATATATTTGTTTTTACATAAAAGTGTGATATCTGTAGTGTTAATGAACAGATACTATTTTATATCAGTAAACAAACGTGCAGTAAATAGTTACCTCATTTTTGGTGAAACAAGGCAGCATTATACAGACAAAAGGAAAGAGTGTAATTTAAAGGAAAAACAGAAATTAATATTTTTTGTATGTGAAACCAAGGCCCGGGAAACGCTTCAAGCTTAGCAGAGTAATCCATAGGACTCAATGCTTTAAATTTTATTGGATCATGTTTCAGCTGATACTATATTTCTGCTTTCCAGCTGCCATGACATATTTGTTTAAGAACTACACAAGTCATATCCCTCGGGGGACACATAATTACTATAGTTCTTACCCGGATTTGCTTGTTAGCCACAAAAGACCTGTTTAATTAGTTACCCCCCCCCCCCCCCCATTGGGAGAATGCAATCGAAGGGGCAGCACTAACTGCTAGCAGCAAATGCTTCACACAAAGAAACAGCCATACTGGGGTTGATTTACAAGACAGTGCAAAATCTGGTGCAACTCTGCATAGAAACCACTGCGTCGCAGTGATGTGTGCATTACAGAAACATGGTGGTGCCTTAACCACTTCCCGACCGCCGCACGACGATGTACGTCCTAAGTTTGAACGGGGATATCTTTGTTATGGCAGCAGCTAGCTGCCATAACCCCGGTATCCCCGTTTTCGTGCGGCGGCCAGCTTTCAGATAAAAGTGGTCCCTGCGGCGGATTCGCCGCGAGATCACTTTTATCGGTGGCAGGAGAGGGCCCCCCCCCCCCTCCTGCCGCGATCCGGTGCCCTCCGCCGCTTACCGGAGCCGTCGGTAGCGGCGGAGGCGATCGCGTCCTGCTCTCTGGTGTGTCTGGAGACGAGTGAGGCCAAGATGGAGCTCACTCGTCTCCATGACACTGCTGGGCGGAAGCGACGTCAAAACGTCACTTCCGTCCACGCCTCTTAAAGGCATATTTTTTCAAATGTCATTTTTCTAAATGACTTTTTTTTTATTGCATTTTAGGGTAAATATGAGATCTGAGGTCTTTTTGACCCCAGATCTCATATTTAAGAGGTCCTGCCATGCTTTTTTCTATTACAAGGGATGTTTACATTCCTTGTAATAGGAATAAAAGTGACACAATTTTTTTTTTTTTAAACCGTGTAAAAATAAATAAAATATTGTAAAATAAATAATAAAAAAATAAAAAATTTTTTTTTTAAAACCCCCCTGTCCCGACGAGCTCGCGCGCAGAAGCGAACGCATACGCGAGTAGCGCCCACATATGAAAACGGTGGTCAAACCACACATGTGAGGTATCACAGCGACCGGTAGAGCGAGAGCAATAATTCTAGCCCTGAGTGACCACCTCATTAAAAACAACCTTCTTGATCCCCTTCAATCTGGATTTCGCCCTCAACACTCCACAGAAACTGCTCTTTTAAAACTCACAAATGACCTACTAACTGCAAAAACCAACGGACACTATTCTGTACTCCTACTTCTGGATCTTTCAGCTGCCTTTGACACGGTTGACCACCCCCTCCTCCTCAAAAAACTTCACTCCATCGGTCTCCGTGACTGTGCTCTTCAGTGGCTCTCATCCTACCTATCCCAACGCACCTTCAGTGTCACTTACAATTCTACTTCCTCCACTCCTCTTCCCTTCTCTGTCGGGGTCCCCCAAGGTTCTGTTCTTGGACCTCTTTTATTTTCAATCTACACCTCTTCCCTGGGTCAACTGATAGCCTCTCATGGCTTTCAATATCATTTCTATGCTGATGACACACAAATCTATCTCTCCACCCCTCAACTCACTCCATCAGTCTCCTCACGCATCACTAACTTACTAACCGACATATCTGTATGCATGTCACACCACTTCCTCAAACTCAACTTGTCCAAAACCGAGCTTATAGTATTTCCTCCCCCACGTGCCTCTTCCCCTGACTTCTCTGTGAAGAGCAATGGCAAAACCATCCACCCGTCCCCACATGTCAGGGTGCTAGGTGTTATCCTAGATTCTGAACTCTCCTTTCAGCCCCACATCCAATCACTTTCCAAAGCTTGCCGCCTCAACCTCCGCAACATCTCTAAACGTCCCTTTCTAACCAGTGAAACTACAAAGCTCCTGATTCACTCCCTGGTTATCTCTCGCCTTGACTACTGCAACTCACTCCTCATTGGCTTACCTTTAAATAGACTATCCCCCCTTCAGTCCATCATGAATGCTGCTGCCAGACTCATCCACCTTACAAACCGATCAGTGTCTGCTACCCCTCTCTGCCAATCCCTCCATTGGCTACCACTCGCCCAACGAATTAAATTCAAAATACTAACAATAAGTTACAAAGCCATCCACAACTGTGCCCCCAGCTACATCACTAACCTAGTCTCAAAATACCAACCTAAACGCCATCTCCGTTCCTCCCAAGATCTCCTGCTCTCTAGCTCCCTCATCACCTCCTCCCATATCCGCCTCCAGGACTTCTCCTGAGCCTCACCCATCCTCTGGAATTCCCTACCCCAATTTGTCAGACCGTCTCCAAATTTATCCACTTTTAGGCGATCCCTGAAGACTTTCCTCTTCAGAGAAGCCTATCCTGCCTCCATTTAACAACTGCATTATTTTCTCCATTAGCTCATGCCCCACAGCTATTACCCTTTTGTATAACTTGACCCTCCCTCCTAGATTGTAAGCTCTAATGAGCAGGGCCCTCTGATTCCTCCTGTATTGAATTGTATTGTACTTGTACTGTCTGCCCTAATGTTGTTGTAAAGCGCTGCGTAAACTGTCGGCGCTATATAAATCCTGTATAATAATAATAATAATAATAGCCCTAGACCTCCTCTGTAGCGTAAAATATGCAACCTGTAGAATTTTTTAAACGTCGCCTATGGAGATTTTTGAGAGTAAAAGTTTGACGCCATTCCACGAGCAGGCGCAATTTTCAAGCATGACATGTTGGGTATCAATTTACTTGGCGTAACATTATATTTCACAATATTTAAAAAAGAAATTGGGATAACTTTACTGTTGTTTTATTTTTTTATTCCATAAAAGTTAATTTTTTCCAAAAAAAGTGCGCTTATAAGACCGCTGCGCAAATACGGTGCAAAAAAAAGTATTGCAATGACCGCCATTGTATTTTCTAGGGTGTTCGAAGAAAAACCATATATAATGTTTGGGGGTTCTAAGTAATTTTCTAGCAGAAAAACCTGTTTTAAACATGTAAACACCTAAAATCCAAAACGAGGCTGGTCCTTAAGTGGTTAAGGTTTCATTTTTCTTCACATGTATTTGTTTCCCATTATCATGAAAAATACAGTATTACCTGTGTATGCTCCAGGCTGAGAACTTCTAGTTGTCATGAAGTTGAGTGGGACATGAGAAGTTCCACTGATATATTCATGTGGAAAAGGTCCATTTGGCCCAGTGTATCGTTGACATACAACTCGCTGGCACACAAAATATACCCCACCAAATACAAAAACGGACAGAATAATGCCAATCACTGGTAATATGGCACTAGTATGAGAAGGTGTCTCTTCTGATGAGGACTTGCTCATTTCTGCAATAAAAAATAACACATTGCTAGTACTATTAAACAAAATATAGTTATTTCAAAGATATTTTATATATACACAAGTAAATGGGAACATTTGCTGCAAATGATCTTATTAGTGTGCATGACAGTGTTTTTACAACCTATGTACAACCCATGTACATTTTATACAATAAAAAAGTAATGAAAAGCAAGCATGTAAAATTGTAAAAACCACACACAAAAAAAGTTTAAAGCAGATTTGTGTTTTGCCCATCCAAATTAAAAAAAAAAAATCGCTTTTAACCTTCAAACTCTGCCCAGTATATAATTTCCATTCTTTCTTTCCTTGCTGCTCCAACTGAAGCAAATACTAGTACTTCTGGGAATGGAGGAGCATGTAACAAGCTCCATGTGACAGAGCTGGGCCAATTCAGCTCAGTCATATGGAAAACGCACAGATAGAACTCGTAGCTCACATGTCTCCTTCATTTTCAGCAGCTGAATGGATGCTGGGGGAACAAAAAAAGTTAAAGGCTAACCTAACCCTTTGCACCATGGTAAACTCATATTTGGATGTAACACTGTGCAAATGGGATTCCTCCCCCACCCCAAAACAGTTGTCACTTTTGAAAATCAGCACACCAGTCACTCTCAGAGATTTGTGAATGAACGAACTACGATACCATGAAATACAAGACCTGTAGTTCTAAACCACCACACTTGTAGTCCGCTGGCACTTCCTCCAGTTCTCCAAATGAAAATCTGCACCTCTGTGTGGACAAAGAGCTAGAGGAAGAGTCTACATGAGCCTGCCATTGCACCCTCAATCCACTGATCGTGGGTAAAATGCTTTGCAGGCTCCTTTGTAAAAAGTAGACTCAGCCCTTAAGGCTACTTTCACACTGAGGCATTGCAAAACCGTGGTAAAAACGATGAGTGTTATCATCGCGTTTTTACCACGTTAGCGGTAAAAATAGCGCTGACGCCCATGCGTTTAATCACGTTTTTTAAGTGTTGGCGTCAGCAAACCTGACCATGTGACCATGTGGTCATGTGACCTTCCTCACAGTTTCTGGGCGGTTTTAAAGTGGTATTACCGCGGTTTTACAGCATTTCCCATTCATTTCAATTGGGATAGATGTTTTTACAGCGCTATTTTATGCGCCCCAAAGATGCTCCAAAAAACTGTTTGCAGGATTTTTTCCAACGCACAGCCAGCACAACACCTCAGTGTGAAAGGTTACACTGAGATACATGGGGGGCGTTTTTCATGCGGTATTTAGGCGGTAATTGTAGCGCTAAAACGCCTGAAAAACGCCTCAGTATGAAAGGGGCCTAAGTATCTGCTGCTGGGGAGAGTAAGTTAAAATGAACCCCATAGCTTGACATTGCAATAGCAGAGGCCTATAGTGCAAACTAAAGTACAAAGGCCTGTGTAAGGTGCCTGAATGATATTATGGTAATCACTTACCGCACGTGATCTCATTAGAGTTGTCACTGCATTCTAAGAAGGTGTCACACTGCTGTTTGCTCAAAACACACTGGCCATTGTCACAACGGTATTGATTTGGAAGACAAATTGCTGCAATATAAGAAAAAACATAATTTACAAATGCATGATCTGACAACTTGTTTACCATTATTTGGACAATGCACGTAAAATCCTGGATACTGACAGTACCCACATCATAAGTACTCCTCTCAAGAATTCTCAGCCCTGATGCATAGTGGGATGACTCTTGGGAGGAGTTTTGCAAGTACAAAATGCTTTGATATGTGGATGTCAGTGTGCAAGAGTGGGCGTTCCAGACAATCTGCCTTTCCATGTAGACTGCCCTAGGTAATGCTCACATATTATGCTGAGCCTAAATAACATGGATGGAGGAATCTCCCCTGCTGGCTACTGTAGTCTGACAGCTGCACCTGCCTGAATACCCTGACTGTTACTGCATCTGACTGGATGCTTTCACTGTTTGCATAACAGTTTGACTTGTCTCCTTCAACCAAATTTATTGAAAAACGTACTTTTGTTAAGCTGAAATTGGCCTAAATTGGTGCCGTCTAAGTTAGGTTTAATAGAATATAAAATATGCCGCACTGTTTACACAGCCACGGAGACACCTTGGAGTGGAAGGATATTTATGGTGTTGGACTCTTATCTTGATTTGGAGTTTTATTTGGACCTCTATTCATTCTTTTGCACTGTTGTTTATACAGCATGCTTTTTTACACTATACTTGTTTATTATATTAATTCATAATGTTTGATGTTATTTGACGTATGAGTCATTGTCTTTTAAGCGTGGCATATATTTTATTCTATTAATTACTGTGTGTTTTTATCCTGCACTTTGATACAGCTTTTTTATCATGCTGGTTTCTCTTACCTTTTTTGCAGTATATATAATTTTTTTTTTAATGAGATAGATTTCAGTCTGGAGAGGAAAGGGCATAGAAAGGATTCTCCAGCCATGAAATGAGTGGGGCTCTATCTGACTTGATGCAACTTCTATTGTACACTGTGAGGTGCACTGTGCAGTCTAATCATGGTACACACAGGAGAGATGCTTGTATGACTATGCAAGACTGAAGGTCTTATTAACCTTACCAATTTGCAGACCGCCAACCTAGAGACAGTGTCAACCTGTACAATTTACTTGCTACCAAAATGATTCTGGCCATTAATGAAAAAGTTTAACTTGTAGAGGAAGTAAAAATGGGCCTCACAAAACATCTAATCTGAGTCTAGTAGGACATTCTCGATATACCACAAAGGTAACCTTGAGCTTTCTATATGAATTTCTGTTTGAATGTAAAGCAAGCAAGTCATGTATGCAAAATTTGCTGAACACAGTATTTGCATACCTAGTATTTTGTGAGATCAGTGCTCAAGTATAGCGACAGTATTGGTTTCTGGTTAAAGAATATGACAATGGAATTCTAACTAAATCCACTTAACATCTTCATTTTCAATAGGAGGCTTGCCTGTGTTTAATAAGTGCATGGATTGCATCAGGCTAGTTCTCCATACAGAGTGATTTTGCAGCTAGTAGTTTCAGATTTATGTGAATTTGAGTATGTTCTACAGGCCATTAGAACAGGCTTAGAACTTTCACTCGATATTCACCAATCATAAAAACATACTACTACTGCACATTGCCTGCAGAACCATACATATTACATGAGATGAACAGCCAACCCTCTTCCTGTACTGGCAGTGCAACCAAACTCCAGGCCCTATCCCATACACCTGACAGAATTGCTCCTCACTGCTGTGAGAGCTTGCATTAACCTGCTATGGAAAAAATTCCATCACCAACCAAACCAATCTGGTAATCAAAAATAAATATTCTACTAATGAAAGATCTGACTTCCACCATTAAAAGCGCAGGCGACAAATGCAAGTTGACTTGGCTGCCCTGGCACTACTTCACAGACCTCCATCTGAAATAGATGTCACAGGCCTCAACGTCAACTCTTAACGGGGTAGCCCTCCCCACTTATCTCTAGGAGCCATTTGAGACCATAAAAGCTGCAATTCTTAAGACCTTGAAGCACCCTCCCACCGTTGCTGATCCTGCAGAGAACAACATCCCCCTTTCTCACATAGCTCATCTCCCCTTCTCACTATACATGAACCTGTCCCCTCTCTCTATACCAATTCTCCCCCCCCCCAAACACACCTTGTCCTCTCTCCTCTGCACTTTTCTCATCAGTCCTCATCAATCCCTAGACCCCTAAATGTGAAAGCAAAAAGCCACATCGTTTACCAGATTGAAACATTAACAGATGTTGCCCACTCACCCACCATTGCATCCACACATTATACCCTACCCAGTCAAGCCTTTTCATTTCTGTATCTGTGCAATGTTTAAATGAGCAATCTTTGCTTGTTCACATAATTCATGAACACTGTTACATCTCAGATTACTGTAATAACTTTGAAACTTTTTAGTCAGCACAGTAAAGGCTGGTTCACACTGGAACGTGGTTTGGGAAAGGAGCATTTCGTGCACGTTTCCCACGCTGACCTTGCGAGACTTGTTCGGGTGCCATTACCTGTTAATAGCGCCCAAATGCATCTCTGTATTGCAGTACCATGTACCTTGGTGTGGCGCAACATGGAAAAAGTGGTGCTTGCACTACTTTTTGCGCGTTCCTATGTATTTGGCAGCCCATTCAAATGGACAGGCTTTCAAAACCAGACTGAGAGGGAATGAGAGCCTTCCAGTGTGAACCAGCCCTAAGGACAGAAAAAATGATGTATGTGTCGATTTGCTTGAGACCACAGACTAACAGTATAAGAGAACCACTCAAATCCCTTTCACAGTTCTGACTATAGTAAGTTGTGTAAGGGCCCATTCACAGAAGTCCACAGAGCATTCTGGGCTGTTTTCTCTGTGTCATTGCAGTTACCTGGATTATTCCATGAGGAAATTTGCAGGTAATTGCACATAGTGTGAATAGGTCCTTAGGAAATTCTAACAATTACTGACTAATAACAGCTGCTGAAAGAGAAAGCATCTTCTTACATTCACAGTCCAGTTCATCAGACTTGTCTTGACAGTCATACTCTCCATTACACTTCTTTCGGGAATCAATACATTGCCCCTTTTCACATTGGAACTGTTTGGGAGAACACAATGGACAGTTCTCTTCATCACTCATGTCCTCACATTCGGAAAAGCCATCACAACGCCATGACAAGGGAATGCAGTCAATTTCACCAGTGGCACAGGTGAACTGTTCCGGAGAGCAAGTTGGAGGCTCTGAAAAACAAAGATCACATGGTCAGAGCTAATTGCCGTTTATTTAAAATGTCTGCAAAAATGTTCTGCAATGTTCTATAGCGCGCATATGTCATCTTAATACTGATGAGATTAAGCAAATATTTAAATGTTTGGGCTTTGCCCATTGTCACCTGACATTTCAGAAGTTTATTAAATTACCGTATATACTCGAGTATAAGTCGTTCCGAGTATAAGTCGAGGCTCTAATTTACCACAAAAAAATGGGAAAAACTTATTGACCCGAGTATAAGACGAGGGTGAGAAATGCACAGCTACTGTAAGTGGAAAAGAGGGTCAACAATGCCCATTTGCAGCATCACTGTGCCCATTTGCATGCCTCACTCTGCCCATTTGCAGCCATAGGTCCCCTGAACTTCAAACTCGGTAGTTAAGGGTTCCTAGATGCCCCCTAGCTGCAGCCAAAATTTGGGGTCTCTGAACCCAAAGGGTCCCGAAATGACATTGCTGCAGATGGACACAGTTGACCGAATTTGGGGCCCCATATCTCGGGGCCACTTAGTGCTAAGAACCCCAAATTTGGTGTGCAAACCCAGTGGAACTAGCACCATTAAAATTTCTAAAGCTGGGGTTTCTAGCTCCAAGTGGCCTCGAGATACAGGGCCCCAAAAATCAGTTCAGAAAATGTCAAGTACTTTTCTGCAGCAGAGAATGACATTTTCTGAACCGGTTTTGGGGCCCCGTATCTCAGGGCCACTTAGTGCTAGGAACCCCAGCTTTAGATATATTATGGTACCAGTTCCACTGGGTTTTCACACCAAATTTAGGGTTCCTAGCACCAAGTGGCCCTGAGATATGGGGCCCCAAAGTCGGTTCAGAAAATGTCAAGCACTTTTGTGCAGCAGAGAATGACATTTTCCGAACCGATTGCGGGGCCCCGTATCTCGGGGCCACTTAATGCTAGGAACTTCAGCTTTGGATATGTTGTGGTACCACTGGGTTTGCACACCAAATTTGGGGTTCCTAGCACCAAGTGGCCCTGAGATACGGGGCCCCAAAGTCGGGTCGGAAAATAAAATTTTTTGCTGCAGAAAAGTGCTTGACTCAAGTATAAGTCGAGGGGGGCACTATCAGCACAAAAAATTTGCTGAAAAATTCGACTTATACTCGAGTATATACGGTAAACCTTTTAGTATCCAACTAGGACTGAAGGCTCCAGCACTAAAATGCAAATACAAAATGGTGCTTGCACATATCTATAGAGGCATTATCCTGCAGCATGTGTGCTGTACCTGAGCATGTAGACCGGCAGTGTGCCGTAACTGGGTATGTGATCTGTCTATGAGCTGTACAGTTTAAGCCATAGTTCAGGGGCTTTGGCAATTGGGTTTTACCCAGACCTTTTACACATTTACAAGACCATGTCCAAAATGATGTCACACTCCTGTTTTTTACTTCTAGTCTACACAGTAAGCTTGTATTTTGGGTATTATGAGGAGAACACAAAAACTCGCACAAAAATAAAAAAGCAAAAACATCTAACAAATTTTACATTTGAAAACACCCTTATGCACCTTCCACAGTCTACATCTGTTTTGATTAGCAGGGGATCTGTGAACAGATCCTGCTGCTGAATTGGTGTAGCGGTATAGATGTTACATAAGAAACCATATGTAACTACATTGTATTCAATAGTGCACAGCCGATACCATTTACATAAACAGAAGCTGCAAAACCACAACATCTCAACATGAAATGTACCGGTCAATGCTGTGTTAGTAACTGGGTCGCACAGCAGGAGGTGAGCAGCGACTGCGGTCTGCAAAAGTCCTGTCCGGAGAGCACCACTTAGCTACGATATCATCCTATCAGCAGGACAGGGGGCAGGAGGAGCTGGAGATTTGGACAGAGAGTGGGAGTTTGTTCATATTAACAAGCAGGTTATCACCCTTTTGATAAAGGGGTAAATAGCTGTGGTTAATTTGCTAGGTCTCTGTGATTACAGTACACCTATAAGTAGAAATTTTTATAGGAGGCTATCAAGGTCCCAAAATTAGAACTGCAGCACCACTTCAAATATCTTTAAAAAAAAGCCACTCCAAGGATTTCATATCTTTTTGTAGTTGTGGAAAAGATAGTATAGCCCCAGTAGCATGTTTCAATTTTGTTATCCCTGACTGCCACAAGAGAGCAGTCTGGTGGACCTTACAAGTGTAGAATATATGAGTCAACCCACAGGGTCTTAAGGCCTCATTCAAACAGGTACTGAGGCCTGTATACTGTGAATAGGCCATATTTTCCAGTGTCTCTACCCCTCAGGTGCAGACACAGTTGCTTGTCCGAATGTGACACTCAAGTGGGTGCGAGTGAGCAGCCCAAACACACACATTAGAATGAGCAACCTTGTCCATGCAGCTGTTGCAGCCTAAAAGGCTTTGGTGGGCTGCCTGCACACAGCACCTGGAGGCTAGAGATGCTGAAAAAAAGATCAGTTTGTGGTATACAGGTTTTATCGCCCAAGTGAACAGGGCATATTCATTATTGCCGGGTGGACGGTTTCAGCTAGACTGCCAAATCACAAAGTTAAATTGTGGAGAAATTAAAATTTTAGCAAGTGGGACTAGCTTGATGGGTAGCTTTTCATTTGTACATAATAAAAGGTGATATTGTCTTGTGAGAAGTGTAATAGTAGATGAAGATTTTCTGCATTTAATTCACTCAAGTTGTCATAAAATTGGCAGCGATTGGAGCCTTCAAGTGTCTAAGCTTAAAATTTTGATTGAAGAGGCCTAATTATGACCAATTTATGCAGAGGCAAGAGTAAATTTCACTGCCATCAATGATGTACAGTGAGGGAAAAAAGTATTTGATGCCCTGTTGATTTTGTACGTTTGCCCATTGACAAACAAATGATCAGTTTATAATAATTTTAGTGGTAGGTTTATTTTAACAGTGAAAAACAGAACAAAAATATCCAGAAAAACGCATTTCAAAAAACTTGATTTGCATTTTAATGAGTGAAATAAGTATTTGACCCCTTCGCAAAACTTGACTTCGTACTTGGTGGCAAAACCCTTGTTGGCAATCGCAGAGGTCAGACATTTCTTGTAGTTCGCCACCAGGTTGCACACATCTTTGGAGGGATTTTGTCTTTTTTTTTTCTATGGGAATAAAGTCTGGAGACTGGCTAGGCCACTCCAGGACCTTAATGTGCTTCTTCTTGAGCCATTCCTTTGTTGCCTTGGCCATGTGTTTTGGGTCATTGTCATGCTGGAATACCCATCCACGACCCATTTTCAATGCCCTAACTGAGGGAAGGAAGTTCGCACCCAAGATTTGATGGTACATGGCCCTGTCCATTGTCCCTTTGATGCGGTGAAGTTGTCCTGTCCCCTTAGCAGAAAAACACCCCTGAAACAATGTTTCCACCTCCATGTTTGATGGTGGAGATGGTGTTCTTGGGGTCATAGGCATCATTCCTCCTCCTCCAAACACAGCGAGTTGAGTTGATGCCAAAGAGCTTGATTTTGGTCTCATTTGACCACAGCACTTTCACCCAGTTCTCCTGTGAATCATTCAGATGTTCAATAGCAAACTTTAGATGGGCCTGTACATGTGCTTTCTTGAGCACAGAGACCTTGCAAGCACTGCAGGATTTCAGTCCTTCCTAGTGTGTTACCAATTGTTATCTTGGTGACTATGGTCCCAGCTGCCTTGAGATCATTGACAAGATTCTCCCATGTAGTTCTGGGCTAATTCCTCACCATTCTTATGATCATTGAAACTCCAGGAGGTGAGATCTTGCATGGAGCCCCAGACCGAGGAAGATTGACAGTTATTTTGTGTTTCTTCCAATTGCGAATAATTGCACCAACTGTTGTCACCCTCTCACCAAGGTGCTTAGCGATGGTCTTGTAGCCCATTCCAGCCTTGTGTAGGTCTACAAATTTGCCCCTGACATCCTTGGGCAGTCCTTTGATCTTGGCCATGATGGGGAGATTGGAATCTGATTGATTGCTTCTGTGGACAGGTGTCTTTTATACAGGTAACAAGCTGAGATTAGGAGCACTCCCTTTAACTACTTGCTGCCCGCCCACCGTAAAATGACGGAGGGGCAGTGCGGCTCTCGTTCTGGGACGATGTCATATGACGTCGTCCCTGAATGGCTGGTCTTGCGTGCCCGGGGCGTCGCACAGCGCGACGGCTGCGCCGTGTTGCTAGGACACAGTGCGACCCCGATCTCTGTAAAGAACCGTGCCGGTGGCTCTTTAACCATGAGATTGGCTGTGTCCAATCAAAGGCGGTCACATGTAAACACGGAGATGCCTGTAATCTGCGCTCCTCGCCTCACACTGACAGAGTGTGTGGCGAGGGGAGCCGATCAGTGGCTTCTCCTCTCAGAAGACATGTGCACATTTAATCAGGGCACTGATCATCAGTGCCCTGATGACAATAGCACCACCAGTGCCAGCAATCAGTGCCAGTGATCAGTGCCAGCGATCACTGCCCAATAGTGCCAGCAATCAGTGCCCACAAATGCCACCAATCAGTACCCATTAGTGATGCCAGTCAACGCTGGCTATCAGTGCTGCCCATCGATGCCCATCACTGCTGCCCATCAATGTCGCTCATGAGTGCCACCCATCAATGCCGCCCTCCCGTGCCGCCTATCAGTGCTCATCAGTGCCACATATTAGTGCCACCTATCAGTGCCCATAAGTGCGGCATATTAATGCCTCCTCCTCATTGCCACCTAATCAGTGCCCATAAGTGCCGCCTCATCAGTGCCCATCAGTGCAGCCTATCAGTGTCCATTAGTGCCGCCTTATCAGCGCACATCAGTGAAGGAGAAGAATTACTTGTTTACAAAATTTACTGGCAGAAACGGAGAACCCCCCCCCCCCCCCCCCCCCCAAAAAAAATGTCTGTTTTTTTTGTAGAAAATAAAAAACCCAGCAGTGATTAAATACCACCAAAAGAAAGCTCTGTTTGTGTGAAGAAAATTATAAAACTTTCACATAGTTACAGTATAGCATGACCATGCAATTGTCATTCAAAGTGTGACAGCGCTGAAAGCTGAAAAATGGCCTGGGCAGGATGGGGGTGCAAGTGCCCTGTATTGAGGTGGGTAAGAGAGTGCTCCTAATCTCAGCTCGTTACCTGTATAGAAGACCCCTGGGATCCAGAAATTTTGCTAAATGATAGCGGATCAAATACTTATTTCACTCATTAAAATGGAAGTCAATTTATAACTTTTTAAAAATGCGTTTTTCTGGATTTTCTTTATTTTGTCTCATATGCCGCGTACACACGAGCGGAATTTACAGCAGACTTTGTCCTGCCTACGCACGATCAACCAAAGTCCGAGGGATTCGTACGTGATGACGTGCGACCGTACAAAAACAAGGAAGTTCATAGCCAGTAGCCAATAGCTGCCCTAGCGTCGTTTTTTTGTCAGTCGTACTAGCATACAGACGAGTGGACTTTTCGACCGGACTCGAGTCCATAGAAAAGATTTGAAACATGTTTCATTTCTAGGTCAGTCGAACGTTTGGGGAAAAAAAGTCTGCTGGGGCCCACACACGATCGAATTGTCCGACGGACTCCGGTCCGCCGAACCAAGTATGCCGTAAAGTCCGGTCGTGTGTATGTGGCATTACTGTTAAAATAAACCTACCAATAAAATTATAGACTGATCATTTCTTTGTCAGTGGGTAAACGTACAAAATCAACAGGGGATCAAATACTTTTTTCACTCACTGTAGTCGAATCCTTTTTCCTACCTACATAACATTTCCTTTGCCCCTGGCTACCACACATTCCTAAGGCATAATAGATCCAACCTCACAAGAGTTCTTTTCTTCAAAATGTGGGAACCTATGAGAACCGTAGCCAAATAATTTAATTCTTATTTCATTAGATAATATAATTTGTTTCCAAAATGCCTCTGGTGTATTTGTGTGAGAAATTGCATGCTTCAGACCTTGACTTTATCGTATATCGCAGACAAGGTTGTTTTTCTTTCTTTTTTGTTCTACACTAATCGTGTATTTGCACAAGTAACGCTACACAGAAATCTACCATGCATCACTACTTCCATGAAATCGAAACCTTTCTATAGAACCGTGGCAGCGATCTAGGGATTTGTATGCATATCTAGTTTATAGGCAGCTCTGTAGGAGAAAATAAAGTTTTTGCAGATAGTGTCTTGATTTCAACAGAACTTCCAGTTCTTTAACATTCATAAAAATAGAATTAGTGTGCAGAATGTATTTTCATATCTTTTTAACCACTTGCTTACTGGGCACTTTTACCCCCTTTCTGCCCAGGCCAATTTTCGGCTTTCAGCGATGTTGCACTTTTAGCCTAGGTTCACACTGACAGCGGGATTGAAATCGTGCAAGTTCAGCTGAACTCGCATGATTTCATACCCGCATGTCAGTCTGACTTTAGGAGCGATTTCAGACATCTGTGCGGGTTCCTGCAAAGATGTCTATACAAATCGCACCCTGAAGTCGCCAAAAGTGGGGCAGATGGTGGGGCAGCATATCATACTAGGGCAATTTTGGACAGGAGTCCATTAACCTTTCTTTAGAGAGTGGGAGGAAACTCATGGAAGCAGAGAGAGAAAATACAGTCTCCATGCACAGTGTGCCCTGACTGGGGACTCAAAATGAGGACTCACTCAAGTGCTGCAACTGGGCTAGTTCTCAATCCTTAAAAAATGTCAAATGCCAATATTTTTAGCATGTCAAATTCAGCAAATGCATGATAACTGCATAAATAAATTTGAGGAAACTTGGCATGTTTACATTTTTACTGCAAAAAACATAAACATCTTTTCAGTGAGAAAATTTGTGTAACATATAACCTGACTAGGGATCCCCAAGTAGAACAGAACACATAACCTGACCATGGATCCCTAAAAAGTGCAGAAGACTTCATGAGAGAAAAAATGCAAATTGTAAATGCAGAATTATGTTATCGCTAATTTCATTCTATAAAAATAAATTAAAAACTTAGGATCCCTATTCCAATAAAAAGAAAATGCAGCATACCTCCACATGTTAACAGGTTTTGCAGGAGGACAAGATGGACAGGACAGGAACATCGAGGAGTACCATCACCTTTTGCAATACAGATATGTGAACAACCTCCATTATCACGACTACATGGATGAGCAGCTGCAACACAAAATTTGTAACAGATCTTCTTGAGTGAATCACAAACATTTACTTCAGTAAAGCTCGGTTTTAACTAAAAAGATAAAGCTGAATGCTTTGTAACTTCAGAGGTACAACAGAGAAAACATGTGTATGTAGTTTTTGGACATAGTAGGCAAGGGTTAGAACTTATGTTAAGAGTTTATTGTTGTTTCTGTAGCCACTGAGATTTTCCATTACTTCCTGTATGGTCATCAATGAAGACACAGACAGTAACAAAACCATTTTTTCCTAAAGTAGGGTGGCAAAGACTCAAAACTTTGTATCAGGTTCCCTGTTGTGGAGATCTCACCTCCTCTGTTACAAAGATAAGAAATAAGGTTACATTTCCAAAAGGGTAACAAAATACTGAGATTTTATAACCTTTCTCCACTTTAACCAAAACTTAAAAAATAACCAATTTGGCTGGGGTTGGGTTTCAACTTTCACAAAGTATTGTATAATATTAAAAAGAAAAGACAAAAATGCAAAAAGTATTTCAGATGGGTATAAATGATGTCTGTGACACAAGAAATATAGCAAGCGTCTTTTAAATAACAAAAATGGTTGGATTTGGCCATAGATATTGTCCAGCCTGCTGTAAAATTAAATTTTTAGTGCTCATTATAAAATCCTTTCCTTGAAATTCATTAAGAACAGGACAATTGGGTTATACTGCTGCCTACAGAGATGAGAGACACTGTGCAAAAGTCTTAATAAAGAATGGGAGGCTAATGGTCTCTGGAACAAGACTGAAAGTGTAGAGATTTGATCCTCGATGGTACTCGGGGGCAAAACACTCATCTAGACCTAATCACAAAGGCAATCCTAAATGGTCAGTTTGTCCCGCAGAGTATTTTCTGGGATGATTTCTTTTTCCTTGCATAAAGTGAAGTAGGTCTTTCATGTGCACTGGTAGACCTTGCGGGAAGTAAGACTTCCAAGATTTTAGCATTGTAGAAATCATTGATTCAGAGAGGTCCCTACTTCTCAGGACTTGCAAGTCAACAGCCATGATTTTAAGGCCAGCAACCCAAAAAAGCAGGATGATTAGACCAGCCTTGGGATAAAAGGTCCCGACGATCATAAAAAGCCCACATAGTGTCCACTAGGAGTCTGGTCCGTTTGGAGTATCATATCCGTCTGGGCAAGTCTGGACATATTGAGCAGAGTGTCCTCCAACTCGATCCTGAGGAACAAGCAAGGAATCTTTAGAGCAGGAAAAGAATACAGCAGGTTGCACTGATCCCACTGAGCCACAAGAGCCTCCACTGCTTCTGTCAGAAGATTTCTGTACCTGGAGACAAACCTGTCTAGTTTGTTGTTTAAACTAGAGGCCAGAAGTCCACATCCGATATCGCCACAGGTTCTGGAACCCCCCCCCAGGTGTAGTGGACAAAGCTGAAGCATGAAGTTCTGCCCAGGACAGGATCCTTTTCTACCTCTCGTGATGCAGCAAGACCAAGTTCCTCCCTAATAGTTGGTGTACATAACACTACTGTGGCTTTGTCTGAATGGATTGTATGCCCCTTTAGTTGAGTTGTCCAGCATTGTAGAGACAACTATATTGTCTTGAGCTCCAAAATGTTGATTGTTCAAATTGATTGATTGTTGATTGCTACGAAGTTCAAGTGCCCTGCTTCAAGAAAGTGTCTATGACTCCTCTACAACCTGTCAGGCTAGCATCCATTGTAAGGATATTTTACTTTCAACATACATTTTATAGAGTTTCCAATAAGTTTGCAACAAAAATGCAGTAGGTTACATAAATTCATAATAAGAAAGTATTGTAAACATTAACAAATCATTCCTCTCATATTCCAGCGTTAGAAAGGTAGTATTGTCTGTAGAGAGGAATGCTGTCTATAACCCTATAATTCTTAATGTTGTCCAGTAGGTATAAACATGAATCCATTGTGAAGATCTTTCAAGAGATTGGAAGGAAGGATTTACCCATCTCAAGAGCTGGAATGTTGTCAGGTCATTGTTGACAGGAGAATTGGTTTGTCCAAAAACGGAACTGATTTGTCCCTCAATGATAGGATGTTGAGTTGTCTGCAGTGAAACTGGGTAAATGGAACTGCCTCAAAAAACTATTAAAAATGGTTAAACTTTTCTCAGTAGAGAAAAGGCATCCATCCTCCTAAAACCCTAGCATAACATGAGGTATACAAGGAGTGGAAGGGGTTGTACCGGGTTGGTCACTTTTTTTGTTTGCCATTGTACAAATCCAGCAGTAGGTAGCAGAATAACTCAATTGTCTCTAAATACGGCGTACCTCAATAAAGGAGAGAAAAAAAAAAAAGCAACAAGATGAAACACAAATTACAATCATATCTTTCAAATGCCTCAATAACCATGTACCAAAAAAAAAATAAAAATCTAAAAATGTTTAACCACTTGCCGACCAGCCGCCGCAGTTATACTGTGGCAGGTCGGCTCTATTGCGCGAATCGCCGTAGGTGTACGTTGCTTTGTGCAATAGATACAGTGAGCACATGCGCAGCGAGCGCATGCACGGTACTGGAGGCGCCCGAGCCGATGCACGTGGCGGATGTCCACCGACCACCCACGATCACTCCACAGAGAGCCAGAACAGGGATCGGTCAATGTAAAAAAAACAGATCCCCGTTCTGTCAGGGGAGTACAGAGTGATCGTCTGTTCTTAGTGATTAGGAACAGTGATCTCTCTGTGCTCCCTGTCAGTCCACTACCCCCCCAGTTAGAAACACCTCCCAGGGAACACATTTAACCCCTTGATCGCCCCCTAGTGTTAACCCCTTCCCTGCCAGTGACATTTATACAGTAATTAGTGCATTTTTATAGCACCGATCGCTGTATAAATGTCACCAGTCCCAAAAAGTGTCAAAAGTGTCCAATCTGTCCGCCGCAATGTCGCAGTCCTGCTAGAAAGCGCTGATCACCACCATTACTAGTAAAAAAAATAATAATAATAAAAATGTCATAAATCTATCCCCTATTTTGTAGACGCTATAACTTTTGCACAAACCAATAAATAAACGATATTGTGATTTTTTTACCAAAAATATGTAGAAGAATACATATTTGCCTAAACTGATGAAGAAATTTGTTTTTTTACATTGTTTTGGGGGAGTATTACAAGAAAAAGTAAAGAAACATTTTTTTATTTTTTTTTCAAAATTGTCAGTGTTTTTTTGTTTAAAGCGCAAAAAATAAAAAACGCAGAGATGATCAAATACCACCAAAAGGAAGCTTTGTTTGTGGGGAGAAAAAGCACATAGATTTTGTTTGGGGAAAACATTGCACGACCGCGCAATTGTCAGTTAAAGCGACGCAGTGCCGTATTGCAAAAAATGGCCTGGTCATTAAGGGGGTAAATCCTTCTGGTCCTTAAGTGGTTAAACAAACATTTTTGCTGTACACATTGAAGAACTGCCATTACATAGCTCAGATGTTAACCCTGTTAAATCTTACATTTAAATACAGCGTTACCCTGAATGGAACTTACAGAACTCGGCCATGTCTAAATCTTCCACGGCATGAATTCCAGTGAGATGAGCGATGCGGCCTTGAATTCTTGTCCTTTGGAACCCATTTGTCTTCTCTACCCTTTCAATCATCTGCTGCTGACGATCAATCCAGTACAGGTGGTCTCCCAGAACAGTGAGCCCCATGGGCTGAAGGATGTTTGAATCTTCCAGAGTTATTCTATTAGCTCCTGTAAAATTCACCAAATATAACTTGAGAAGGTCAAAAGTGCAAAATATCCCTAGTTATTATTTAAGGACACTCAACTACCAAGATAAAATGTAATACGTATATAACATAAGTCTAGTCTAGCAAACTTGCATTTTAGTAACTACATATTCATAAATATGTAAAAAAAATGTGGTCGCACACAATTTCTATTTGCACTCTTCAGATTAATTTTATCCTCCTGAAACAGAATAAGTCTTTAGTGCTGGTGAAAAAACATAATAACCTGACATTTATATATGTAAAGTGATACTAAAGGATAGATTTTAATTTTTTTAAAATAACAAACATGTAATACTTACCTCCACTGTGCAGCACGTTTTGCACAGAGTGGCCCTGAACATCCATTTCCGGGGTCCCTCGGCGGCTCTTGCGGCTCCTCCCCGCATTAGATAACCCCCTTGGAGAAGCGCTCTCCCGAGGCGGTTACCTTGCGGGTGCGCTTCCTAGTCCAGCATTCGGCGTCCATAGAGGCCGAATGCAGGACTCGGCCCCGCCCCACGTCTTTGGATTTGATTGACAGCACCAGGAGCCAATGGCTCGCTGCTATCAATCTATCAAATCAAGAGCCGGGAACCCGTGGAGAGAGGGACGGCGGGGACACGCCAACGGAAATTGGCATTAAGGGGAAAAAACACGAACCTTTACAACCCCTTTAAATTACATTGAATCAGCAGTCACTCTGTAAAAAAACAAAGCATAAAAAAACAAAAGCAAAAAAAAACACAAAGTTGTGATAGGTTTGCACTCATCACTGGATGGGGCAAAGATGGCTGCTACCATCAAATTATAAAAAATTAAACACAAGCTATTTACATTTTTACTGTAGATGTAAAGTAGGTGTGCTCAGCAAATGTGATCCTGTACCTAGTCATCATATAGTGTATATCATATGAACCTACCATACACTAACATGCATACAGTGCCTGTCTAGCTCACTGTATGTACTGTACATTCAAATACGCCTGCCAGCACAGTCTCCTCATCTGTCAACATGTCGAGAACATTGAACCCCCTAAGTGGATGATATCTTAATAGTAGTTCAATAGATCTATCCCACTTTTTCAAATGTATGTTTTTAAAGGGTAACTCCACTTTCGTGGGGGAAAAAATAGCAAGTAAAGAAAAAATAATATAGCCCATACAATTGCGGCACAAGTCATATTGTAACTGAATGTTATTCAAAATGACCTTTACTTTTCAATCTACAGCCGCTGTAATTTTTTGAAAATGCAATGCAATATGGCTACCTGGAGTTGTTCTGTACACAGAATGTGTACTGAACACACCCCAGAAACATCATTTGCTGCTTGTGTGGTTGGCTCACCAACACCATTTTCCCTGAAGTCTGCCTAAGATGAAAGTCAGATTCCAGGCATCCCCTGTAACAAAAAAGTGTAATTTTTGGTGAGATACTCCCAATAGGAACACGTCTAGGGATGCAGGCCCAGCAGATTTCCTCATTAGTGCTCTGCAGCTGCACAGCTGATTGATAATTATGAAACCACTCCCATTAGACCCACTCGGTATAGAGGCACAGAGGAACAAACAGCGGTTTCTTCAGAATAACAAAAAGTAGGAATCTGCAACCAAGATTGTTATAATCCTTGCAATGTACATAGATCACTCAGAGGGGGATGTTTTTTTTCTCAACAAAAGTGGAGTTACGCTTTAACATTCAGTAACGCTTTAGATAGAAATCCAAGCTTCATGTTTTTCTCTTGCAGAACCACTTTCTTTAGCCCCAAAGCAGTCTAAATCCCTTTTGTTTCCTAATGATGTTGCACTGACATTCCCAGGCATTTCCAGTGGGGGCTTGTAGCAGACGCACAGACTTAGTGAAGTGCTCAGATGGTATAATTGCCCTATAAACTTGCTGGCAATAGAAGAGGTTTTTTATGGAAAAGGATTGAATTATTGATCGATCGATTCATTAAAATTCCTTCAAACACTAGGTGCTGCTATAGGGCAATATCTCTTTTCCTTTTTTTAACAGACTTTCCCCATAAAACCTTTTGATGGGTCTAGGGGATTATTTGGAATCAAGACCATTTTGAAAGGTGGCAAATATTAAATAACAAGGTTCTACAAAAGCTCCAGAAGAAGCCACGTTTGTGGTGAAACATGTAGAGGCAATCACACTTTTGTACCTTGACCACTGGGTCATTATGGCCTAAATTTTATCAATTGTTTTTCAATGATTATGTAATAAAATGTTTCTATTTTTTGCAAATGTTGCTCTTGATTGATCTTTCTGCACCTCAAAACTTCAATTTTGTGTGCTCTCTGGGTATATATCGTTTGGTCATATGTAAAGGAGGTGGTGCATGTATTAGAGTCTCCTACTTCCAATATCAATTTGATAAATTAGGTTATTTTAGGTTTAGTGTGGCAGCTCACAAGGTTTCACCCATTGGTTTCTTATAATAATAGAAGACACACACAATATTCAACCAACTGCAAGGTCAAGTAAACCCAAACTACATATCTTTTATAAAAGATCTTATACAAAAATACCTAAATCCCTGTCTTCATACTTACAAATGCTGACTTTTACACTGTAATCACATTTATTAAGCATACCGTATATGCACACTATACATACAGTATGTACTGAATGCAACAAATTCCATAATTGAATAAAGTTTAGTGCAGTACCGTTGCCAGTACATGACATGCAGTTGACTTCCTTTTAGTAAATGTATTTCCCTGCATGACTGGAGTTGTATAGAACTGCCTTCATTAGGCTACATTCACATCTCTGCATGAGAAGTATGGTGTGTTTTAGGTGTAGTGCAACCTAGATTTTTTCCTTTTAACAAAATTGTATTAAGAAGAATAAATAAAGTTATATTATGGGCCCAAGGGTTCCATTTACAATAACATTGTATGGGAAAAAAGTCAGAAAAAGTTTAAATACATTAAACAAGATTTAACAAGTAAATGCTATATTGTAACACTATAGTTGAGTGTATTATTGCAAAGAAAATGATATATACTGTCAGGCATGGAGCGAAGTCATAAGATATCGATTGATAAAACACAAAAGCAAGATGAAGGTCTACAAGTATAGTTCATGATAGTGAGAACTGTGGGTGCTGGGCATAAGAAAGGAGAAAACAAGAAATAGAGAAAGAGAGAAAAAAGAAAAGGGGAGGGAAGAAAATGAGAATGGAAAGAGGGAATAAAAGAGAAAGAGGTTAATGGTTTTCACAGGGTTGAGAATGAAATGGGTATTTTTAATATTGGCAAAGTTGAAAACACATTTTGCAGAGAGGAGATGGAAAATAACAAGTTAAACACTAAAACCAGAAATCTATAGCTGAACATAATCCCCAAGTTTACTCTTTTGCTAAAATGTGTGCATACCAAATATACTATGTCATATATAGAATGCTGTTTGCTACATGTCAAGATGTTTTCCACTGCCACAAGGGGTCTTTAATGAAGGCTGCTTAATTACTATAGCCTGTGGGGCTGTCATCACTTACATGTGATTTATAAAAATCCTTTTTATAAAAATGCTAGTTTCAATTGCCAAATAAGCTGGTTGTTTTGATTTATAAAACAATACAAAAAAAAATTTAAAAAAAAGGGCAAAAACACATGCATTTTTTTCTAATACAGCAAGAATGTAAGACCCACCCCTGGGAACATTCTTTATTTTCATTTACAGCTTTTTGCGTTAAATATGTGTTAAGTTGCATTAACTGCGAACGGGCAAACATATTAAAATAAATTGTAAAATTTTCTCTCGTTTTCCTATAGATTTTTATTCTTGACGTTACTAGGAGTACCAATTACACTGCACATCTAGCTTACGCCATCAATAATGCAACCTTGAAGCAAAGGGCACATATTTAACTTGCCAAAAAAATAGTATTTCCATGCAGCATGAACTCCCATTATTTTTATTGCTGGTTTAAAATGACAACACAAAAACAAAAATCTATATAAAAATGCTAGTGCACTGTACCTGCACATGCATGGAAAAAGCTCAACAAACAAAAACATTGCACACATCATTTCCTGTATTTTGCCAGTGTTTCTTATTAACTTCAAAAGGAATTTATCATCTTTAGTGGTCTTTACCCAATTCTACATTTTAGTTTACCCTCCCTTTTATTTTCTTTCCCTGTCAATACCACATAGAAATAGTAACTTTTCTCAGCAAATGACTACGTTGGATTAAACAGAACTACGTATCACCACATGTTCCAACTTAGTCAGTATTACAAGAGGCCAATACCCAGTAAATTGAGGGTTCTTACACTAGTCACATTTAAAAATACTTTTAATTTCAAAATCGTTAAACTACAAGGCCTGTATTTACCAAGTACCACAAAAACACATTTTCTTTAAATTAATATATAACTGTATTCTTTACTTCTTTTTATCTAACTGGAGTTCTGCTTCAAATCCATTCATTTCTCAACTAAAGGCTAGTGGAGTCACAAATCTGCACTCTGATTTTACCAGCTAAAATAAAAAAAAAGTATGGGTATAAGCTGTAAAACCATTATTTATAAAAAGTGGTCAAAAAAATATTTAAAGACTAAGAAACCTCCAGACTTGGCCCTTGGAAGAACAGTAAGTAACTATGGATTTAGAAGTAAGGAAAGCTTTAGGATGTAAAGCGGATATCCAGGTGCTCCCACCAAAGACAAACATTGACTTGACTGGATTATAGCAAGAGCTAGTTTGAGGTCAAGCAAGGATACTCTATAATTGGGGAATTCAGAAACAGTTATATTGGTGAAAAACACCCTTCTTTGCATAAGTTAACATGTGGGAAAATACAACTAAGCTTCATCAATAGCCCCCAACATGCTATTTACTGAAACTTGGTTTTGTTACTAAAGCTAACTGGTGACAAAGAAGGTAGTGCCAATACTAAAAGATTAGTATATCAGTATAAAAAGAAAAAAAAGAGTACCATTATTAGCAGGTATGCTATACTGAGCTCCAACTGTACCCTTACAAGTATTAAAACCTTGGAGTCCTCACATGTCTTCAAATGAGGAGTCATAAATAAGTTTGTCTAAAGTGATAAAAGTATGCATATGTGTATGTTTCAGACCCCATGTGCATTCTTACCAGTTAGATCACTGCTCTCAATACGTTTCAAATCTGCATCCACCCAAAACAATTTTCCAAGCTTGTTGTCAACAACCAAAGCAACTGGTCTAATAAGGCCAGTGGTGAAGAGGACTTCTCTCTCTGTGCCATCTAGGGCAGAACGCTCAATCCTTGCAGTCCTCTCTTGTAAGTTTGTAAAGTACATGTACCTGTAAAAAAAAACAAAAAAAACACACCTTTCAGGCACATTGAAAAAACAACTTCTGCAATATTTATTTCGCTGTACAATACACTTAGATCCATGTCGATTGAAATAGGTGCATTCCGACATTTTGGTTCTCAAGCCATTTCTCAAGCCCTTACTATGACATGCGGATTTCTTCCTAAAGATCAATTCAAAGCAAAAGTGTGCTAAACAACTAGGTGTGCTAAAATAAAACATTTGCCCATTTAATTAAATTATAACTAAATGCAATACATTTAATACTTTTTTTTTTTTTAGCTTTGGATAGAGTGGAGAGGGATTAGACTACCTGTCGATTTTGATTGTTGTCTGTGCACCCATTTAGGAGATTCATCCCCTCTATTTGTTCTGTTTACCATTATGATTAAAAGTGAAAGTTAAAGAAAATCCCAAATTTTGGGTTGTCCCCAGAAATGTAAAAGAAGGGAAATCTTCCAAAGTTCTGGTGATCTGGGGGTCACCAAGAAATTCCTTTAATTTTCAGGGATTTCCTCTCACTTTTTTCTGTTTGTCTATGGGATAGGAAGTGAAAGGAAATCACTGAAATGGGACATAGATTGTGGAAAAAAAATCTGAAAGGGGTTATAACCCTGACTTGCTCTATGCAAAATGAAAAAAAAAAAATTGCCTATAGTTCCAATTTAAAGCGGAATTCGGCTCTGCAATTAACCCCCCACCCCCCTTCATTGTAACTATATCAATCTGGTTACATTCTCACACTGTTCTAGGCACCATAAAAGAATCCATACACAAAGCTCTAGTCGTTACAGTGGTGTTAAACCCAAAAATGAATTGTATTATAGTGCAGCTTACCAATTCTCCTTTTCCTCCCTGCACCCGCTGTCACAATTTTATAACAGTGTGGCTGTGCAGGGCCTTGTCATTCTTTCACAGTTTTCTGTGAGGGAATATACTACAAGCACCTTCAGCCATTGTGGCTGACAGCTTGTAGATCTCAATGCACTATGAGGGCGCTGGTGAGCGCTCTCAAAGTTGTTCTTCCTGTTCTCAAGTAACTTCCTGCCTGTACTGGAGGTACAGGCAGCCAGCAATCCCGAGAGTCTGCAAGAGCCTGACATTGCACCCGCGATCAGCAATGCTCTGCAGGCTCCTTAGAAAAAAAATTATAAATGCACAAAAAATGTGTATTTATTAACTTTTTTCAAGAGGTGAACTTAGCCTTTAACACTGACAGAGGTGCTTACAATGGTTGGCTTTTAATCATCTATAATAAACAATAAAGTGCAGCGCTAATATGTGAAAAAATACAATTGAGTTCCACCAAGTGACATATAAAACAATTAGTGACAAAACATATTGCAAATACAAGTACAAAGCAAAACTAAAATCACAAGTGTATGTGAAAAAATCCAGAAGGTGGGGAAATAGGCCATAAATTTTCAGGAGCCTGGCAGTGAGAGAGCAGAGTCCAGGGTCCTGTTGCCTGGAGGGGATCCCTGTGCTGGGGGGCTTTGCTCCTGGGCAGAAGGAAGGACAGGAGAGAGCCAGTGGATGAGAGTAGGAGCAGCTAAAATCTCATACCAGTTCCAGCCTCAGCTAGGCGTAGCTGAAGCCATCCTGACACTCAAGATCTGGACCTGTATAACAGAAAGCCTGTGCAGCAGCCTTTTGGACCTCAGGATTCACTAAAAAGGGACTGATATTAGAACCACCGATCCCGCATTGCACCTTGGGTTTTGGGAGACCATAATCCCTATGCTGGGCAAGACTGCCATCATAGCAGTCATCGCCGTCTGGTAAGCAGACTCTACTCATACACGTTTTGGTGGATCATATCTAGGCACCTTTCATCACTACCTCTCTTGGACGGGTGTTCTTTATATTTATTTGTGGACTTACCAAGAACTTTTGGATTTTTTCACATACACTTGTGATTTTAGTTTTGCTTTGTACTTGTATTTGCAATATGTTTTGTCACTAATTGTTTTATATGTCACTTGGTGGAACTCAATTGTATTTTTTCACATATTAGCGCTGCACTTTATTGTTTATTATACTTTTGGAAGTCAGATACAGGATTTTTTCAGGGTGCTGGCAGCTTTTTTCTTTTTCCTTTTATTAACCTAAGCGCAGCTTTTACCCAATTTGGGTCTCCTTTTTTAATCATCTATGCAAACCTAAAATAAAAAATAAAATTGTTGTTGCAACTGCTTAAAAAGTAGTAGCAGGGGTGCAGCTTTAATTTGTTAGTCAAGTCCATCTAAATCTGCTCGTGCATCCAACACACGCCTTTCACAAGATTGACCCTGCTGTTGTCCAAAAGGTGTTTTTGTTGCTCCTCCATGAACAGTGAAGACACCCTAAGATAGGAAATGTGTTACTGGCTGGACATCAGGTGATAATAACGGGGGGGGGGAAGCCCCAAAAAATAAAAATAAAGCAGAGACTGATAGGCAAGGTTTTTATGACAGAAGAGAAGCCTATCAGTGTTTTTTTTATATTAATTACATTAATTCAGTTTTAAGGACTTCTAATAGGTCTTGTTTGTCATACTTCTAAGTATGAAAATGGTGTCAATTAGAATTAGACACACAAACCTATAATATTTTTTTACCTATCATCCTGTAAAGAGACACAGAAAACCTGAACTCTTGATAATACTTGGGTTAAGAGTAATGCCGCGTACACACGAGCGGACTTTACGGCAGACTTTGCCCGGCTGACTTTTCGACTTTACGACAGACTTTCTGAATGAACGGACTTGCCTACACACAATCAACCAAAGTCCGTCGAATTTGTACGTGATGACGTACGACCGGAGTAAAACAAGGAAGTTCATAGCCAGTAGCCAATAGCTGCCCTAGCGTGGCTTTTTGTCCGTCGAACTAGCATACAGACGAGCGGACTTTTCGACCGGACTCAAGTCCGTCGGATAGATTTGAAACAGGTTTCAAATCTACGTCCGTCCAACTTTTGAGCTGGAGCCCACACACGATCGAATTGTCCGACGAAATCCCGTCCGCCGGGCAAAGTCTGACGTAAAGTCCGCTCGTGTGTACACGGCATTATTGCCTCAAAAGTTGCCAGATTTCTACTCCAATCCTCCTTTACTTGTCTGAGGTCTGAGGTCTAAGGAGGCTGCTAGAAAAAAAAAATGAACGCCCTAAGTTTTAAAGCTCTGCTTTAAGGTTCAGTTCACACCAGAAGGCGGTGTGGGAAACCCGCGTTCCTTGTGTATTTTCCCCACCATGTTCAAGGCGCACTTCACTTGCGATCTGCAACGAATGTCAGTGCACCGATAAAGACACCCAAAATGCAGGTCACAAACGTAGTGCTTTGACTGCACTGGATAGCATAGTACAGAAATACCATGTGATCCCGGTTGCTCTGTTTTGTAGAGTAGTGCATGCACTACTTATGCTAAGGGCCGGTGCAATTTCAGCCCATTCAAATGAATGGGCTGAAATCGCACTGCACCTGGATCGCATGTGAATAGCATAGGAGTGAACAGCACATTGCTGTGCGATTCATGGTGTGAACCGGCCCTTACCAAAATGTCCAGTCTGTTCTAAAAATATTACACAAGTTTATCATCCATAAAACATGGACAGTTGACACAAGCAGCATGGTACAAGGACTCCACTGGATAAAGAGAAAATATTCTGGCACTTAAAGAGTCAGTGTCCAGCCTGCATGCAATATAATCCAAGATACTGGGGAATGTCCCAGCCCTCTCCTCTTTCCGGTGACATCACTTCCGCACCGTGCGCTCCACGCTGGTTGGAGAAGACTTTCTGATGTGCACAGGGCGTCCATGCCCCAATGCTACCATCTACAGCTCTGTGGATTGCGGTGGCGGAGTCTGCAGGACAAGATAAGCGGCTGATGCTGATTTTGCACACGATGAGCTTGATTATACTACACATCTTGTGAGTGTTCTTGACCTCTTGCAAATAAATTGTTTGCTTTTTGTAATACTGCACTGAGGTGGCGCTTCCCCCTTGTCATTTTCTCTTGCACTTCGTACAATGACTCCATGCAGCAGACCCACATTAAAGTCATCCTGTTGGCATGAAAATGATTCACAATTTTTGAATTTTACTTTCACCTCTTATAACAGCAACAGTAGTGGAGCAAAGCTATACCGAATTGACTGATGCCATACCAAATATACCTAAAAGGTGACAAGGAGTCTGATTGCATCGATTTGTATCTTGTGTTAGGACTCCTATACTCAGCTGATATTCACTTTCTGCTGCTCACACATTTTACGGTTTAAAACTGCCAGCAGCTGTTATAACTGCTGTGATGACATCACTTCACAGCACTCAAATTAAATTAATGTGGTACTGTATGTCTTTGGGGCCCCATTGCCAAATCTCAACTGGAGCACCATGGGGATATTAAGCTATGCCACTGGCAGGGTCAAGGGTTCAAGAAAACTATGACCAGTCTCTGATTATATAGAGACAAAACTGGCTTCATGTTGTATGTCGCCACAGGTCAGGTTACTTTGAAAAATTCCAAGTTATGCAGGAATGTGTGTGGAGTAGACAAACATTGGCCCACAGTACCCTGAGTTTTAATGGATTCAGACCTCAGTCTCAGCAACGCAGACTGCAGAGTATATACACTGGCAACAAACATTCACATTTATTTTTACATGATGAGGTTATGGGTTGACTACAGTGTTGAAATTCCCTTGTGTAGTACAGTGCTGATATCTTATCATTTGCACAACATATGTGATGTCTTGAATCACTGTTAGTGGAGTCAACATCAAATTTGGAATTTTTAAATATGCCTAATAAAGAAAAGATTCAGCAACTTAATACGGATATACAGTACCATGCAAAAGTTTTAGGCAGAAGTGAAGAAATCCTTTAAAGTAAGAATGCTTTCATAAATATATATATAATTGTTTATTTTTATCATCTTACAAGATGCAAGATGCAAGATGCAAAGTAAGCAAACAAAAAAAAGAAAAATCGAAATCAAATCAATATTTGGTGTAACTACCGTTTGACTTCAAACCAGTATCAATTCTTCTAGGGACACTTGCACACTAACCACCACAGATCTTCTTTAAATCCTTTTGTCTTTTTATGTAAGTATCTGCCTGTACTTTTGCCTTTATTTCTCAGCATTGAGGACACCACTGACTGGGCAAAATTGAGGACTGTAGATGCAGTGGTTGGCAAAGGAAACAATCCAGCAGCTAAAAGACACATCAAGCTTACTTCCATTCAACATTTGAAGATGTCCAGCAGTGCTCTCAGCACAGAACTGAAGGAAACCAGTGGGACCCAGGTACACCCATTTACTGTCCAAAGAAGTATGGCCAGAAATGGTCTTCATAGAAGAATTGCATCCAAAAAGCCATACCTCCGACATGGAAACAAGGCTAAGTGACTCAACTATGCACGAAAACATAGGAACTAGGCAACAGAAAAATGGCAGCAGGTGCTCTGGACTGATTACCACCATTACCAGTATAGAGTCTGCACAGATCATTATCTTGATTATGAGTTTGGTTTTTAACCAAACACACGTAGCAGAATACATTTGGCCTAAATTTATGAATAAATGTGATTTTATTGGACATGTTTTATAACGAAGTATAAAATATTGGTTTTTTTCCCCCAAATTTTCGGTCTTTTTATATATAATAATATATAATCATAAGAAAGAAAAAACAGTGGTGATCAAATACCACCAAAAAAAGCTCTACTTGTGTGAAAAAAATGAAAAAACTTCATTTGGGTACAGTGTTGCATGACCAAGCAATTGGCATTTATAATAACAGTGCTGAACAGCAAAAAACTGTCCTGGTCATGAAGGGGGTAAAACCTTCCAGCAGTCAAGTAGTTAATTTACAGCATTCGTTTAGACCTGGAACATCCCTGATCAGCTCTATGGTCTAAGAAACTGGAAGCGTTATGAAAGCTTTTTTTTTTTTTTTTTTGCAAATATAATTTTTATTGATTTTTTATAAAAGAAAGAAGGGGCAAAGCCCCGAACATACCAGAGCGGTATATAACAGTTCAAGGGGGTCGCAGCCTCCCGACAGTATAGCATTACATAAGATAACATATATATAGAAAGACTTAGGAGATCCAATCCGTTAACATGTGATTGCTACTAAAAGGTATATTTTCCTGTGAAGACATGTAGGAGTCTTCTAAGTAGGTTTTCTAGCTGAATTCCAAATGAAAGCTTTTTAACCGGTTCCCAACCGGCGCACGCCGATGTACGTCGGCAGAAAGGCACGGCTGGGCAAATGGGCGTACCTGTACGTCCATTTGAATTCCCCGCCGTGCCATTGCATGTAAACAGCACCTCCCCGTTCTGCCTAGTGACAAGTGTCACTGATCACAGCTCCCTGTCATCGGGAGCTGTGATCAGAGTAAAGACACACACAGCCCATCCCCCCTACAGTTAGAATCACTCCCCTAGGACACACTTAACCCTCCCCGCCCCCTAGTGGTTAACCCCTTCACTGCCAGTGTCATTTACACAGTAATCAATGCATTTTTAATCGCACTGATCGCTGTGTAAATAACAATGGTCTCAAAAATGTGTCAAAAATGTCCGCCATAACGTCGCAGTCACAATAAAAATCGCTGATCGCCGCCATTACTAGTAAAAAATCAATTAATAAAAATGCCATAAAACTATCCCCTATTTAGTAAACGCTATAACTTTTGCGCAAACCAATAAACGCTTATTGCGATTGATCAAAAATATGTAGAAGAAAACTGAGGGAAAAAAAATTTTTTATATATTTTTGGGGGATATTTATTATAGCAAAATGTAAAAAATAATGCGTTTTTTTTCAAAATTGTCGCTCTTATTTTGTTTATAGCGCAAAAAATAAAAATCGCAGAGGTGATCAAATACCACCAAAAGAAAGCTCTATTTGTGGGAAAAAAAGGACGTCAATTTTGTTTGGGAGCCACGTCGCACGACCGCGCAATTGTCAGTTAAAGCGACGCAGTGCCGAATCGCAAAAAAAAACGCTCTGGTCAGGAAGGGGTTAAAATCTTCCGGGGCTGAAGCGGTTAAAGGAAGGCCAATTATTTGTACAAAAGTCATTGTGCAATATTTTTTTTTTAACTTACAATAGCAGTAACAATACACATATATTTTAAGTTTTTTTTCAGAACAAATGCCAATTTAAAGTGACATTAAAGATTTTAAAAGATTTAAAAAAAGGTTTAAAGAAAACTAAATAAACATGTCATACTTACTTGCTCTGTGCAGTGGTTTTGCACAGCGCAGCCCCGATCCTCCTCTTCTTGGGTACCCTGCTGGCGCTCCTGGCTCCTCCCTCTTGAATAGTGCCCACAATAGCAAGCTGTTTGCTATGGGGGCACTGGTGCGTGCTCGCTTCCAACTTTAAACATAGAGTGCATATAAAAGGTATACACACCCATTAAAATGTCAGGTTACTGTGATGTAAAAAGAAGAGACAAAGGTAAATCATTTCGGAATTTTTTTCACCTTTAGGCTGGGTTCACACTACAACACTCAGCGGCTCAAAGCAGGTGTCCGGTGCGTCTCCATTCACCGTTTCAGGTCCGATTTCAGCCCAAATTTTGGGCTAAATTCGGACCTGAAGCTGACCAAAAGACGCACAGGGCTCCTGTGTAATTTGCATTGGAGCCACTGCGGCGATGTGTGAACTGGCTCCATATAGAGCCGGTCACAATGTCCTGCTATCTAATTCGCATAAGTGGGAACCCAGCCTTCATGTGACCTATGAACTGTACAACTCAGTTGAACAACAAACTGAAATATTTTAGGTAGAGGGAAGTAAAAATAAAATAAAAAATAAAAAATGGTTGCATAAGTGTGCACACCCTCATAACTGGGGATGTAGCTGTGTTCAGAATTAAGCAATCACATTCAAAACTCATGTTAAATAGGAGTCAGTACACACCTCCCATTATTTAAAGTGCCTCTGATTAACCCCAAATAAAGTTCAGCTGTTCTAGTCTTTTCTGACAATTTCTTGGTCATATCCTACAGCAAAAGCCATGGTCCGCAGAGAGCTTCCAAAGCATCAGAGAGATCTCATTGTTAAAAGGTGTCAGTCAGGAGAATTGTACAAAAGAATAACCAAGGCATTAGCTATACCATGGAACACAGTGAAGAAAAATATGGCACAACAGTGACACTACCAAAAACTGGACGTCCCTCCAAAATTGATGAAAATACGAAAAGAACTGGCTGTGTGGTACGTGACAACAATCTCCCGTATACTTCATATGTCTGGGCTATGGGGTAGAGTGGCAAGATGGAAGCCTTTTCTTACGCAGAAAAACATCCAAGCCTGGCTAGATTTTTCAAAAACACATCTGAAGTCTCCCAAAAACATGTGGGAAAATGTGTTATGGAAAAAAGGAAGGTTTTGGGAGGAGGGTCTCACTGGAGAACCCTCAAATAATGGACAATGTATGTCCGGTACCTCATCCTGGAAAATAGACTACACAAAAAACGTACTAAATTGGAAGGACTTAAACTGTACCAATTGGCAAAACAAGAGGGGATAGAGAGCGGGGATTATAACGGTGCCTATGGACAGTATATTTAACACACAGTGTTGACAATCATAGAGCAATTTATATATACAGAGATGGCCAAGAATGTTATAAGGCCAATTAGTGTAACAGGCAATACATCCCTACATGTTTCGCCAATACATTGGCTTCTTCAGGGGAAGTGATATTGAGAAACTGTACATGTAAGTTGAATCCGAAAGTCCCCAAAAGCGGACAGGACAGTTCCTCCGGAGAGTCAGCAACCAAATGCCACAACAAATTATGGCTGCAGAAGGCAAATAAAGACAACACAAAGTTTAAAAAAACGATAAAGAAACAGGGGCGCCAATAGTTTTGATTCAATGGTAACCACAGCAAATGATAAGTCAACCACAGTAAAGTACTGGTAGACCAATTATGAAAAGGTGTGTGAAATGGGATCCTATAGGGTTGGTGAATTAAACACCCAGCTGGAGTGGAAACAGGCTGAGAGTATCAGCAAAATGATCAAAGCCGCTTCTTGAAGTAGGTAGGGTCCCCATTAAGCAATGATAGCATCATAAGGCGCCCCTGGACCCTGGACTGGGTGTTTAATTCACCCTGATACAGGATGCCCCAGTGGAAGACTTTGTAGTCGAAAAGCGTCAGGCCAGCACCTCCTGTTTCCCACATTGCTTTTTATCTTTTTGTGATCACAATTTAATTTATATCCTGCATTTCATTGTAAGATGTTTTTTATCTGAATAAACCATTTCTTGGTTGGCCTGCGCCATATGGAGCTCCCTTTTTTTTTACATTTTTATATTTGGGTACTGACGTTTACCTTCCAGCTGAAATCGTTTTCTGGATTGGTCTGGTTGCTGAGAGCCCTGGAGCCGTAAACCAACTAGTGAGTGGCCTGGAGTCTTAGACGTATTGGTATCCTCTAGTCCGGCATCCGTATACCATCAGGAATCCAGCATTACAAGCCCGTTTGACGCACTGCCATATGGTATGTGCGTCCATTTTATTTGGTGAGATTACCCTACCTCCCATTTAAGAATTTGTCTGTTATATCCATCAGTGTGTTCAACAGTCTACTTTGAGCAGATGTTTCAACTCCAGCAGGAGATTGAGGAGAAAGAACTTTCCTATACCATTTTCTCATCCGTGTGGACATTGTCATGAATTTGTGTTTAGATTTATGTTTCATCATTCAATTTATTTTTTTGTGCGTATAGTTCACATTGTTACATAACACTGTAATTATTTTGTATCACCTCGCACTATTTTTAGTTGTACCAAGATTGATTCCTTGGATTTTTCCTTTATTAGGTAGTTTTCTAGCGCTACACTAATTTTTGATATTGTGCACTGGGACTTTGTTTGTTAGCTGCTTTCTTATTTCATTTTCATTTGTTTTTTTGGTTTAGCGCAGTATTTTCCCCTCTCCCCACTGTATCTCCAGATGGAGAAATCAAAATTGGCGCCATTGCACCGTGAATGACGCATCGCGCATATGAGAACACCGTGTCATAGGCAGTGGACCATGTTGCAAGCCCAACATCATAATCAAAGCTCCGCAGGAATAAGGCAAATCCCATCCATTCGTCAGCCAATCAAAAGCCAGCGGGGGTGGGGGAGCAACACAGAATCTGTCTGTGTTGCCCCCCCGTTTTTTCAGCTGGAACAGGGGGCTTAGTCAAGGTAGAGGGAATTATAAACAGTTCCAAATACCAGTCAATAATGGCACAAAACCTTCAGGGTTCTGCTAGAAAGCTGAACATGAAGAGGAACTTTATCTTTCAGCATGACAACAACCCAAAGCATACATCCGAATCCACAAAAGAATGGCTTCACCAGAAGAAGATTAAAGTTTTGGAATGGCCCATCCAGAGCCCAGACCTGAATCAGATTGAAAATCTGTGGGGTGATCTGAAGAGGGCTGTGCACAGGGGATGCCCTCGCAATCTGACAGATGTGGAGTGCTTTTGCAAAGAGGAGTGGGCAAATATTGCCAAGTCAAAATGTGCCATGCTGATGAGACTCGTATCCAAAAAGACTGAGTGCTGTAATAAAATCAAAAAGGTGCTTCAACAAAGTATTCCTTTAACGGTGTGCAGACTTATGCGACCATTATATAATTCAAAATTTTTATTTTTACTTCCCTCCACCTGAAAGATTTCAGTTTCTTGTTCAACTGAGTTGTACAGTTTATAGGTCACATTAAAGGTGGAAAAGGTTCTGAAATTATTTATCTTTGTCACTTTTTTTTACATCACAGAAACCTGACATTTTACCAGGGGTGTGTAGACTTTTTATATCCACTGTACATAAACGATACATAAAATTAACAAAATACCAGAAATCCAGTTGCTTCTGCTATCTGCAGCCCTATCCTAATGCTTGACACACACAATGAGATTAGCGGACGAGTGATCATCTGTTTTTTTTTTGCATGCTAATTTCATATTGAAAATGAAGAGTGTACAAAAATTACGGAAATTCTCAAAAATACAGAATACAAATTCAGAAGTGATGAAATGTGTTGTAGTGTATTTGTACTGTAATTTCGAACGGCAACTGTACTGATTAAACAAAAATCGTACGATCTGGTATCATATGAGAAAAATGTTCATGCTTGTCTGATCAGATAATTTCAGATGAACTGTTGTGATCGGCTCTTGAAAGCTCTGTACGTACGATCAGATTATCGTATGATCGCTTCGAAATCTGTATTTTTCTTATGATTTTCTGATTGTGTGAACGGCCTTTAAGAGTCCTTCTTGGGTTTGGGACATTTGAAGTTTTACAGCTATAAAATCACTCTGAACCAAAGAAAGTGACAGCATGAAAAATATGAAATCTATAGAAATTAGCATGCCTAATAACCTTTTGACTATTAAAGGTTCAAGATTAAATAGAATAATAGGTCAAGTCGAAAACTCGAATACATTTTACAAACCCATCTTTAGGCCCCTGTCAGCTGGGCAACACATGGTTTCCATTCTAGCCTGTTTATCTGTCTTCAGGGACTTCACGGGCATTACATATTTAAGAAAACAATTTGAGTTTCATACGTCTTTTGCTTCAAGTCACAGAGGAAGATAAGCAGAGGGTATGTGCTTTAATAGCTACAGACATCTATAATGCTTTTTTTTGTTTTGACACTTCTTTTTAATTTTCGGTTTTAAAATAAACAAGTGAGCTTTTTCAGCCTCTTCCAAAACACCAGAATTGGCTGAACACTGAATGGTGTAATTTTGGGAGGTGCTTTTTCTAGCAAAGGTAAGCTATTTTGGATGACTTTACATGGAAACCTTATGCTGGATAAAGAGTGTAAAATTCTTGTCACACAGATTTAAAACTCCTGACAGCCTAAAGTGCATGTAAAATCAAACAATGCGTTTCTCCTCTTTGCTCCCTTATGGTCTGTTAAATGTATCACTGAAAGCATTTTAATATATCTGTTCAGTAAGTGAAAAAAAATTCTTGAGAGCTGATAAATTTCTTTGCTTTTTCTGGGACAGTTATCAGTAAGAATCGTTCCCAGCTATCTGTTGACAACAAAACACCTCACCATATGTTATGTAGTGGGGGGGCGGAAACGTACTGACTTATTGGAGTGACATTGCTGCTCCTCCTAGATATACACTAGGTACAGTTGCCCCTCTAGCAGAGGTAGAGTGTTCTTAGCAGGATCACAGGGCGTAAAAAAAATAAAGTGTAAAAAAAAAGTAGACAAATTTAACCACCACATTTAACGTGGTTGTAAACACTTACACACCACTTTTACCTACATGTTAGCCTATAATAAGGCTTGCCTGTAGGTACTGGAAATATTTCCTAAACCTGCACAGTTTAGGAGATATTTACCATATACCATTGCACCGACATCATCGGCGCATGCACACTGAAGAAAGGGCACGATTGTGCCCTTTCTAAAGGGCCCGTGCTGTGACCGTCGACTCTCACGCGCATGCGCGGGAGTGACGTAACGCGACTCCGCTCAGTCCACGGCCCTGGAATGAAGAGGGGTGTAGATGGACGCAGCCACCAGCGAGGACATCAGGGACATTGTGGGCTTCGTTTGCAGGTAAATGGCACATAATGGACTAGTATGCGATGCATACTAGCCCATTATGCTTTTACTTTGTAGGGAACAAAATAGGAAGTAAAACCCATCAGGGTTTACTTCCTCTTTAAGAAAGGTAAGCTGCAATACATTTAATCCTCTTAGTTGAGATATGCGTTATTGTGCTAGAAAACTATAAACACGTGATTCTGCTCAACCAGTCTTGTCAGACAAAACAACCATGTCCTGTGCCTCCCTGCAAACTAAACAGCAGGTTGCAGCCTTGTCCAGGATACACTGATAGCCCCATGCAAAGCAGCAGAGCCTTAACTAGTCTTAAAGGACTTGTAAAGGCAGGTTTTTTATCTTCATGCATTCTATGCATGAAGATAAAAAGCCTTCTGTGTGCAGCAGCCCCCCACAGCCCCCCTAATACTCACCTGAGCCCCATCTCTATGTAACGACCATTGGCTCCCGCCGCTATCAAAGTCAGTTAGCCAATGAGAGGAGAGAGGGGGCGGGGCCAAACCGCAGCTCTTTGTCTTAATGGATACACGGAGCTGCAGCTTGGCTCGGGTGCCCCATAGCAAGCTGCTTGCTGTGGGGGCACTCAAAGGGAGGGAGGGGCCAGGAGTGCCAAAATGGGACCCGAGAAGAGGAGGATCCAGGTTGCTCTCTGCAAAACCACTGTACAGGGCAGGTAAGTGTAACATAACATTTTTTCTTTTTTGCAATAAATATAACAAACAACAAGACTTTACAATCACTTTATGCATGTTCCCCCTTCCAGTTTCAATCTAAGTGTTGCTATGCATACAATTTGAACAGTGTGCTATAGAGACAAATTCAGGTACATGTTTTAGCTCTTTTAAAAAATACATTTATTCATATTTAAGTGTTTATTATCTTAAAAAATATTTTTAATATGACTCTTTAAATAATAAAATGGTATTTTATATGTTACATATATTTACTAGTATTATGAGTTCTGCATATAATACCTGGATGATCCTACCAGTTTCAATACTTCCCCTACATACCATCAGGGAGGCTTGTGATTGGCCCCAAATGTATTCTGCAACAGGATGACCCCAAACAAACAGCCAATGTTATTAAGAACTATTTCAGTGTAAAGAAGAACAAGGAGTTCTGGAAGTGATGGTTTGGCCCCCACAGATTGTAGGAAGCCTACATCCACAGAAGATCTGGGGTTAGTTCCCCACGACGTTTGGAACAACCCACCTGCCGAGGTCCTTCAAAAACCGTGTGCAAGTGTACCTAAAAGAATTGATGCTGTTTTGAAGGCAAAGGGTGGTCACCCTTTAGTTTCCATTTTGTTAATTGATAAAAATACATTATTAACATCTAATTCTGAAAACACTCTTAATTTACATAATTTTGTCCACACCGGTCTACAACTTTTGCACAGTACTGTATATCAGTCTGCAGTGGTCTTTCAATGTACCTAAACTGATTAAAAAACAAAACCAGCTGGACATAGGGCACACTGCATAAAAACAGTAAAACATATGTGTGAACTGTATAATCGTTAATTTCTGCTCACTAGATCTTACATTGATATGTATGACATAAATTGTGGAATGCGAAGATGTGAACACATCCTGAATGTTTTGGAGTCATAGGACTAAAGAAATGTCTTACCCCCGTTCAGCGTTCAAAGCAAGGGCCCTTGGCTTGTCGTTTTCTCCACGTAAAACAACACCAACGTATTCTCCAGTCAGCCTATTCACATTGATGCTGTTGGTGGTCTCACAAGTCCAGTACAGAGTGCGGCTGTACACATCAATGCTCAGGTCATGGGGCTGTTTTTCTTGGGTTTGGCTCTGGTTTGGAGTAGATACCACAGCAAGAGGCTAAGAAGGAAACAAATGACAAGTCTTTAGACTCAACAACTGTGCAGAGAGTAATCATCTCAGTGTCTTAATGTTATCAGCAACTCAAAAGGGTAACTCGAATTTTGTGGAGGAAAAAATTGCAAATAAAGAAAATAATATAGCATATACAACTGCGACTCAAGTCATATTGTAATTGAATGTTATTAAAAATGACCTTTTCTTTTCAATCTGTAGCTCTGTAATTTTCTGAAAATGCAATGCAATATGGCTACCTGTAGTTGTTCTGTACACAGAATGTGTACTGACCACCCCCCAGAAACATAATTTTTTGCTTGTGTGATTGGCTTACTAATTTTCCCAGAAGTCTGCACTAAGATACAAGTCAGATTTCAGGCATCCCCTGCAACAAAAATGTCATTTTTGGTGAGATATTTCCAATAGTAAATCACAACTAAAGGGATGCAGGTCCAGCAGCTTTCCTCATTAGGCTGCATTCACACTTCAGCGTTTTAAATCGCGGGCAGATTTTCAGCGAATCTGCCCATGATTGAAACCGCTGATGTGTGAATGACAAATCGCGGGACTCACATTTGAGATGCCAATAATTTGAATGACACCTCAAATCGCAGCACGGTTCTGCTGCAATTGTCGTGCGATAAATCACGCTGCTATAGAGGCAACACGCATCTCGGGAAGCATGTCGCTCAAAAAAGTTCAGGAGCTTCTTTTGGGCGACATGCTCTGGTGATGCGTTCTGTCGTGGGTGCAGCACGATTTATCGCGTGACAATCGCGGCAGACCTATGCTGCGATTTGAGGTGTCACTCAAATGAATGGCATCTGGAATGCGAGTCCCGCGATTTGCCATTCACACTTTATCAAATTGCGTGCAGATTCGCGGCAAATCTGCCCACGATTTAAAATGTTTTTTCCTCAACAAAAGTGGAGTTACACTTTAACATTCATTTGCACAATACAAACATAAGCCTTAGCATTTTACATAGAAAACCACCCCTTCGCATCAGCCCCTGCAACCACATAGGCTTGCAGTTCAAAACATTTGAAAAGAATTGACAGTAGATGACTCCACAGGGGAGTGGCACATAGTTGCTAGTTCCATCAGTCAGGGTTTTTGATGCTTAAATCTTTGTCTGCATGGGCTGAAGGGCATAATATGTTTTCTAAGACATACACAACAGCAAATATTTAGATTTAACAAGCTTAAAATGAGAAGTATGAAGTTGGGAAAAAAAAACACATTTATACTAACATAGGGTAGATGCAGCATTAATCCAATTCTGCACTGAAAACTGAGCGCTCAAACACCACTGATCGCTCAGGTGTCCGCTCTGAGCAGATAGTGGTGACTGTCAGTCTCCGGCTCTCTGCTCTGCTCTTCCAGTGCTCACTGGAGCGCTGGGCTGTGCAGTGGATGGGAGGAGCTGGCTCAGTCTCCCAGCAGTTCGCTGAGAGGCAGAGTTAGCTGCTGGTCCAGGCACCTGGGTTGATCCCTAATGTAAAGTTGAATTGATCCAGAGCCTGGAGCAGCTGAGTGACATCATCACTACTGCAGAGGGAAGATCAGTGCCCACTTTCACATAGGTTCTCTATCAAGTTGGAAACAGTCCATGTGCAATAACTCCTCTGTACAGGTCATAAAATGCTACATAGTATTACAAGTAGAGGTGCACTGAATGGAAATTTTGGTGCCGAAACCGAAAATGCAGGATACACTTGGCCGAAAACTGAAAATTACAGTTTTTAAAAAATATTTATATTTTTATCTATAATTGTATTATATTCTATATCATTTTTTAAAATTAATATCATCAATTTAAATGAATATGAATTAATTGTCAGTAATTATTAGCACCTTCAGTCCCGGTTCATACCAGTGCGCTGTGCTATATCACTGCAGTGCAAATCACATGCAATGTCTGTGCGATGTGATTTCAGCCATACAGGTAGTATGGCTGAATTTGCATTGCATTTGGACCAAACTCGCACAGGACCCTTTTTTGGTCTGCACCAGAATCGGATTGCATGGGTGTTCACACCCATGCGATCCAATTAATGTCCGAACTGACAGTTCGCACAGCGATATGGAACTGATTTGGGGGTGTCATTAACTTTCTATTGATACTCCCGGCAGTTCGCATTGTGCAGTGTGAACTGCCTTGCAAGTCAGGTGCGATGCGGGAAAGTGGATTCGCAGGGATCCCGCATTACACTAGCGTGAACCGAGGCTTAGTGCAATAAAAGCTCAAGAAAAATGTATCCCCATTCTATGTATGTCTTCACAGTGGTCAGTCACTCTTCCATTGTGGTGCAGCTTGGCGCATTTTTGGTCAGCACAAAAAACGCACCTCCCAGTTCAAATGCATTGAAAACGCAGCAAGAACGCATCATTACCGCACCTGTGTTACGTTTTTGGCTTGATTCACACTGCAGCGATGCGGGAACCCTCCGAATGCATCGCATACAACTCGCAGGCAGGTCACACTGCCCTATGCGAACTGTTGGGGGTGTCATTAGAAATTTTGGTACATCTCTAATTACAAAAGATGCTAAATAAGCAGCATGGCTTGCAACTATGAGGCTCATTACAGCCTCTGAAATGCATAAAAAGCAAAGGGAGTTTTTCGAAAATAATTAAAGCATATTTCAGCATTTGCAGTCAAATTTGCGAAAACCCCACTATATGTTTGTTATGGTTACATTCACACAGAATGCCTTGGCTGATCGCAGGTTTTTTTTGAATGATGTCCATCCTAGTTATGTCTTCATTAACATACAATGCAAGAAGCCCAGCATCTACAGTTTTAACCCTTTGTTAGGACAGTCAGTGTTCAAATTGATAATGAAGATCTGCCTGCACAGTACAGACCGTGTTAATTAAGGATGAGCTCAGGCGTGTTCACAACCGTACGTGCAGAGATCTCCAGGAAGTCGGCACTGCGGAGCGCTCATCACAAGCAGTGAGACATTTTCCCGATCCGCAGCTGAAGAGATCGGGAAATGTCGCACTGCCTGTAATTAGCGCTGTGCAGTGCCAACTTCCTGGCGGCCTCTGCATGTGCAGTTTGCGAATACGCCTGAGCTCATCCGTAGTGTTAATTATGCCAAACACAGCTGCCCAGAACCCTCAAAAACAAAGGGAACTACCTAGGATATTTTCTTGCTGAAGGCTTCACAATAGAGCATCTAAATAATGTATAGCTGTAATTCTTAAATATTTTTGTAAGTTATGCTATGTGAATGAGGCTATGTAATGTAATAAACTGGGCGTCATGTAATCTGTATGCAGCAACGGTCTTCATTAAAGCAGGAAAAAACAAAGAGTACCTTGAGACATCAACACCCTTCCAAACAGTATGTCCTAACAATATATTATGTTTGTGTGCTGCACTCAAAATAGCACATCTCCAGCTCTGTGAATATTCATATTCACAGGGGAAGTGATGCACCAAATGTTTCAAATAGCAGTGACATTTCTGCTGTTGAACAGACATTTGAGTTACCGGCAAACAAAACAATTAATCTGTTGCCAATAACAATTTAATGTTTATCTGAAAATACTAATTTAAGCATCAGTCATTACTCTTCTAAAATATTTTCACACATTATTTACTATTTTTATCATTGGCTAAGGAAGACCAACTACCCAGCACTTCAACTATAACTAAAAAGACTTGCTGGCCTAAGTCCCACAAATGTCGCTGACCTCACGAACAGCACAAAAGGACACAAGGATAAATGCCGACCAACTGGCATTACTTGCTGCTCATGACTGAAATATGATGGAAAAGTTTTGTGAAGATGCATAGTATGAGGTCTGGATCCAGCAACCACAGTGTGCTTCACAATACAAAAATTACTGAGGTAAGCGTGCGATGATCTGCAGAAGAACTCCAGACACAAAAAAAAAAAAAAAAAAAAAAAAAAAAAAAAGGGCAATGACATATTGGACCTGATTTACTTAAACTTTAGCATTATATAATATGCTGGCGTGTCTTTTTGTGTGGACAAATCCGATGGTTATATTAGGTGCTCGCAATGCATGCAGAGACATGTGCACATACTACAACATATATCTGTGCAATTTAGAGACATACATGGTTTGCTATAGAATGTACACTCCTGTATCTGAAACGATGTGGGTTAAGATAGGACGTGCCTAAAAAAAAAATCTCTTATTCTCTTATATTTCTGAGTCTAAACACTGTAATGCCCCGTACACACGATAGGATTTTCTGACAACAAATTGGATGTGAGCTTGTTGTCGGAAAGTCCGACCGTGTGTATGCTTCATTAGACATTTGTTAGCGGAATTTCCTCCAACAAATGTTTGAGAGGAGGTTCTCACATTTTCTGACAACAAGACTTGTTGTCGGAAATTCCGAGCGTATGTACACAATTCCGATGCACAAAAGTCCACGCATGCTCGGAATCAAGCAGTAGAGCCGCACTGGCTATTGAACTTAATTTTTCTCGGTTCATCATACGTGTTGTAGGTCACGACTTCTTGACGTTCGAATTTACGACAACATTTGTGTGACCGTGTGTATGCAAGACAAGTTTGAGCCAACACCCTTCGGAAAAAAATCCACAATTTTGTTGTGGGAAAATCCTGTGTACAGGGCATTAGTGTTTTTAAAGAGAAGTGCAGAAAAAAAATAAACATTCACACTCACCTAGGTGGATGCAGCATAGCTCCAATGCTGCATCTGTACCCCGTCGCCTCTAAGGCTGAGAAGTGAGCGATCAAAGCCCAGCGATTGTTCAGTTCTTGGGTCTGCCCTGAGTACAGAGTGGTGTTAGTCACCAGCTCTCTGCTCTGCCCCTCCAGTGCTCACTGGAGCGGTGGGCTGTGCATGTGCAGTAGGAGCAGCTGGCACAGGCTTTCAGCAGCATGCTGAGAGGTTTAGCCAGCTGCCGGTCAGGCATCTGGCGGGATCGCTCCAGAGTCTGGAATGGCTAAGTGATGTCAGCCAACAGAAGATTTTTAGCCCACTGTCGGCTGCATCTAAATCACAGGAGTGTAGAATAGACCCACAAAAGAAGTAGGGAAACTTAGCAACCCTTAAGCGTTTTGCGTATCTTTGTGCACAGTTTGAGCACTAGCCATTGTACTAGATTCCATACACCAGTAAGATTCTAATTATAAGTCTATGTATAGGTTTTCTATGGGTACAGGTGTTTTTAACATGCTGATAAATTTGGTGCATGCACATTTTATTGCTAAGCCCCGGTTCACACAGGAGCGACTTGTCAGGCGACTTAGCCGCCTGACAAGTCGCGTCCCGTTTTGTACTACGGAACCGTTCTAATAGGAGCGACGAAAGTTGCTCGGACTTAGGAAAAGGTTCCTGTACTATTTTTGGGGCGACTTCAGGCGACTTGCATTGACTTCTATACAGAAGTTGTTTTGCAAGTCGCCGCTGAAGTCGTGTGCAGGTCACCTCTGTGAGTCGGCCTGCAAGTCGTGTTGCCCCTGTGTGAACCGGCAGTTAGTGAACTGGTTATTTTTATTTTATTATTATTTATTTTAATTTAGTAAAATGCTGAGGCATGAATTCTGAAAATCATTTTGCAGGAATAGAAAGTGCAAAAACAGCACATTGGGACTATGCCTTTGGTACAGTGTGCCTGTGTGCCATCTAAACCGCAGCAGGTAAAGCATTTTTATGGATAAAATATGAGATTCTTTATATCACTGTGATTTTCCACGCTAAGCATGTTGTACATATCCTGTGGAGCAAAGCTCAGAGAAGGCTGGTGTTTCGTAGGAACAATAAAGGTTATTGGCCATGTTACTACAACGTTTGGCAAAGGCTGTAGAATAAACAGGTATCAGTTTTCAACGCTTGCAGAAGGAATTGCACAAAAGCCTCTTTTGAAACCCAAAAATTGAATGGATTGTTTATTTAGGCTCTTGCACTACATTGTTGTTGGTAAATCCAAAAGCTTGTGCTAGGATTGTAAAATCAAAATGTAATATGCTGTATATGAAATAGCTTTAGCACATTTAAATGATAGGAAATTCTACAAATAAAATATTGTCAATAGCAACTGGAATGCCATGAATGAGGTGTTCAGTTTTGTAGGTCTTTTCTAACATAAAAGTAACATAAAAAGATGTGCATAAAAGATGCTACTCGATATTTACCTTCAAGTTGTTTAATGGTCAGAATGAGAGTATAATGATATATAAAGAATGAAGAAATTCATTTACAGCTGTATGTTTTATCCATGTATGCATCTGTAAGGTGATTGGAGGAAATACAAGAGCAATTCAGTTTGTAATGACACCGTGGGGGAGATTTACTAAGACTGGAGCACTCAGAATCTGATGCAGCTGTGCATTGTAGTTAATCAGCTTCGAAGTTCAGCTTGCTCAATTAAGCTTTGACAATAAAGCTTGGAAGCTGTTTGGTGTCTATGCAGAGGTCCACCAGATTTTGCTCTGTGCAGTTTTTGTAAATAACCCCCACTGTGTGTGCATGGTCTCCCCTCTCCGCCCCCATCCCAAGAGGTCCATCTGTTCTCTGGCTTACACCCATAAACGCTGGCATCCTTTCAACCCATATTTATTTCAATCGCAATACTATTCACATGATGGCATGTTTGTTTTTAGAGTGTGTGAAATACCAAGCATGCAAAACTAATATCTTCAGGACCGGCAAAAATCCTTCTACACAGGAGCTAGCTTTTATTTCATCCCATCGGGACTATACCTTTGGGAGAGGTACAGTGTGCTTTTAAACATCTTGAAAGAATTGAAAGTATAATTAGGTGTAAAATATGATGTGCTTTAGGTCACTGCCATTTTTCATGGAAAGCACATTGTACATACAGAGCAAATACTTCATGACAGAGAAGATTGATTTACTACAGGAACAATAAAGTATGCTGGCCATTTAACCTCAAACAGCACACATGTTAAGGACAGTATTACGCAGTCAGATTCATTTTTTATAAACCATTTCTATTGATCTTTTTAAAATTAACAATTGATGAGTAACAAAAGTATCACCAGCGCTTAACTGAAGATCATGTGAAGAAATATATAAAAATAAAATTGAAATAATGAATTAATATCAATTAGGTGAGTATCTGCTAAACCCAGTGCATCTGAATGGTGACCATAACTGGAGGATATGGATAGCAGCAAAACAAAGCAAGAAATGTCAGCGCTCAATGGATAACACTAGACGAGCATATCACTGACAGAGAAAACAAATGGCCCAATACAGGTTTCAACATGCAGTAGGTTCATGAAGATAATCTCTCAAGGTGATGAACCAAAGCAAGTTTAGTTGATAATCATCATAAAATGAAAACCAAAAATCCTCAAACACTTGATGTATGAAAAAAGAGGGATAAATGTTAAATGATTAAATGAGCCTACGGTGTCACTGGAGGTTCCCGGAGCAATAAGGAGCTAACGGCATCCAACGGCGGAGCAGTGCAGCTTGAGGGGCGCCAATTATCACGCTGCACTGGGAAGTCCTGGACCGAACGGCAGACCCGCTCACCGGCGTGGTCTGGGATGGCGTGCTGATGGAGGAGAAAGGAAGCCGCGGCGGAGGTAAAAGAACCAAGCCACTCTCCACAGGACAGCTCGCTGTGTCGGCTGGTGTGCGTGGAAGGGAAAGCCGCGGTCCGTAGGCAGTAGTAAGCCACTCTCCCTGGATGGATTGTCAGCAGGCAGACGAATGTCACAGGGATGTGGGGTGAGGAGGAAAAGCCGCTGGAATCCAGGACCAAAAGCAGGGAGAAGCCGGGGAGGGCTCGTCGTTGGTGATGTAGAGCACCGGCCAGGATGGTGATAGCCAGAAGTCCTCGGGAACCAGTGTGAAGTGCAGGCTGTGTGGTTGCCGTGACGATGCATTTCACGCACATGCGCTTTTTCTGAGTCCCTTGAAAAAGCGCATGCGTGCGAAACACTTTTTCTCCTCACCCCACATCCCTGTGACATCCGTCTGCCTGCTGACAATCCATCCAGGGAGAGTGGCTTACTACTGCCTATGGACTGTGGCTTTCCCCTCCTCATCCACCAGCATGCCAGCCGGAACAGCAAGCGGTCCTGTGGAGAGTGGCATGGTTCTTTCACTGCTGCCGCGGCTTCCGTTCTCCTCCATCAGCATGCCAGCCATCCCAGACCACGCCGGCGAGTGGGTCTGCCGCTCCATCTAGGACTTCCCAGTGCAGTGGGATCTAGGACCTCAAGCTGCACTGCTCCATCGTTAGCTCCTTATTGCTTATTGATTCCAGTGACACCATAGGCTCATTTAATCATTTAATATTTATACCTCTTTTTTCATACATCAAGTGTACGAGAATTTTTGGTTTTAATTTTTGATGATCCTCAATTACACTTGGGTTGGTTCATCAGTACCACCTTGAAAGATTATCTTCATTAACCTACTGCATGTTGAAACCTGTATTGGGCCATTTGTGTTCTCTGCCAGTGATATGCTCGTCTAGTGTTACCCATCGAGCGCTGACATTTCTTGATTTGTTTTTAAAACTAACATTACCACCATACAAGGTATAAATATATATAATTTTCTATAAAGATTTACCACTGCTAGCTGAGTGGATCTTTAATAAATTTAATCACCAACTGCAGTATTTTTTAAATACAATTACTCTAAAGTAGAGGCATAACTAGCGTCTAGAACCCAGGGCACATGACCCCCATCTCCTGCAGGGAGCCCTTGATGTCATGGCTGCCCACATTCTGACAATAATCTGTGCTGTTATTAAACAGTGCAGATCATAAGCAAAGGCATAGAGCCAGTGAAATATCTGTGCCTTATGATCGCTGTGATGTCCAATAATAGTGATCATAAAAGTAAAGACAGCTTGCGTTTACATTTGACAGCCACTGTTGCCAACAAAAGGGGGCACACTAACAACCAATGTAAGGGGGGTACAGACACTGACCACCAATGTGGGGGGCACAGCTATTGCCAATCAATATATAAGGAGGAACAGACACCACCAACTCCGGGTATTTTTTTTCCTCCCATTAACCAACACTTGCCATTTTTCCTCCCACTGACTCTGGCCTTATTTTTCTTCCCCTGACTACCAACATGAGCATTTTTTAACTCCACATGACCATCAATATCGGCATTTTTTTTCTCTCGACAACCACTGACACCTGGACCTATCAATCATCTGCCCTTCCTCCATTCATAGACACGGTTTCATTTCTAGTAGCTGTAGCATGGCAGTCAGCATTGTTTAGTGCAATGGTTTTAGCTGGACATTAAGTAAATTCAAATATTTATTTTTGAAAAATTATTTGTACTTGGTCTCTCTTTCTCTGCCCTTTCAAATTATGGATCAAAAGTAAACAGATTTCAGTTTTGTCAGCACTGTTCTGTAAGAATTGCACTCCTGAAACAGAGGCTGATGACAACAAAACAGCCTTGCTTCCCATCTGAGCTCACTCTATCTCATAGCTACAATTGGGTTGCCTGTAGTGCTGCACTCACGTAAAGCCTTGTCAATTCAGAGACAATTGCATCAGTAGACTTTAAGGGAAGTTATACTGGAAAAAAGATCCACAGCAAGGAAGGAAACATTTCCATTACTGTATACTGGAACTAAGGTCTAACACTTAAATTGGAATTCCAGATAAGTAAGTATCAAGGACTTTAGTTCTGCTTTGAGGAAAGTAACATTCATATAATGTTTGCAGGCTTTAAATCTTGATTTATATAAAATAACAAATACCACAATAAACAAGAGCCCTCACCTGTGTGCCATCATCTTTGGCCCTCTTAATTACATTCTGCCGTCCATCCACCCAGTAGATGAGCTTATCTAAAGGATCATAGCTGATGGCTTTGACATTCCTCAGGCCATGGATTGGCAGGATGATATCTGGACTCTGCTGTTCATCCACTAACATCCGATTGATAGCTGTCTTCTGGCTAAAGAGCAGGAAATTGGTGGGCACTGCAGTATAAAATGAATGATTTAATGCAATAAAATAGCATATTGACAAACACAATTAGTGATTCAGTAAATCTGAGTGGCTTGTTAAATTAGGTAGTTCAGAAAGCAGTATCTTTAAGTAAAAATTATTCATGCATTGCAACCAATTAGTTCAGTTTAGAAAGCTAGAAACCATGAAAGCCAACGTTTGATTGTTTGTAATAGCACTTTTCACACTGTTTTGTTTTAATAAAGGAAACCTTTTACCGAAAGAAATAGAAGGTTTTCATTCCTGAACTACTTCTGAAAATGCCAGTGGCCTGGCTGCCATGCGGTTCCTTGCTGTTCTTGGTCAATGACTTAAGCAGGCCATAGATGGCGTGATTTTGTTTCCTTTAACCCTTGAAAATCGCTTGATTCCCCATCAACACAGTCAGTTTTGTCTGAGCTATTCTCCCCATGGGGGGTTGGGTGTTGGCACAGGGAGCCATCCCTGCCTGAAGAACACAGTGATTATTGCTAGCAGGTGCAATATCCGACATGCTGGTTGTACCCAAGTTGATCGATGGATCGACCTGGGTACATTCAACCTTCCCATTAATGCTTTGAATCTCTGCCAGTCCCTGCTGAACTGGCCGAGATTCGAACCATCTTTGGCTGACTTTAGAAAGTACTAAATCAAGGGACAGGCAACTGAGATTTTTAGCCCAGCATGGATCCTTATCTGCACAATTGTTCCAGGCCACTGATTAACCACTTGCTGACCAGCTACCTTTATTATACGGCGGCAGGTCCGCTTGTTCCCATGAAGCCACTGGTACGTTGGCTCCTTTAAGAGACATAGCAGGCGCGCGCGCCCGTTCTACGGCGGGGGACCTGATGCGCGTGGCCGGCGGCTGCGATGTCCACCGGCCACCCGCGAGAGAGCCAGAACGGGGATTTGTGTGTGTAAACTATGCTAGCTCATTATGCCTTTGTCTTGCAGGTTTTTTTTTTTTTTTTTAGTTAGTGGGTTTACAACCACTTTGAGACTTCATTCACACAGGGGCAACTTTGAATCCGACTTAAAGTCACCCCAAATCGCCTCAAGTTGCGCTACATGAAAAAATCAATGTAAGTGAATGGATACGTCTTAATGCACACTACTGCAGTCGCTCCGACTTCAGAAAAGGTTCCTGTACTACTTCAATCCGACTTTTAGGTGACTTGTACCCATTGATTTCAATGGAAGTCGCCTCCAAGTCGAATCCCCGTTCATACTGAGGCAACTTTACAGGAAAAAGAAAAGAATTTACCCAGGAAGATAACCGCGATATGCCAGCGCCGAGCTGGCTCGCCTATCGGGAAAGGAAAAATGTGTTTTTTCCTTTCCCAATGAGAGACAAGCAATACTGACATGTGTTTGGTATGAATCATGAGGGGGAACTCCACGCCAAATTTGAAATAAAAAACCGGGATGGGTTCCCCTCCAAGAGCATACCAGGCCCTTAGGTCTGCTATGGATTTTAAGGGGAACCCCCTATGCCGAAAAAACGGCATGGGGGTCCCCCCAAAATCCATACTAGACCCTTACCTGAGCATGCAGCCTGGCCGGTCATGAAAGGGGGTGGGGACGAGCGAGCGCCCCCCCTCCTGAAACGTACCAGGCCGAATGCCCTCAACATGGGGGGGGGGTGGGTGCTTTGGGGAAGGGGGGGCGCCCTGCGGCCCCCCACCCCAAAGCACCTTGTCCCCACGTTGATGAGGACAAGGGCCTCTTCCCGACAACTCTGGTCGTTGGTTGTCGGGGTCTGCGCGCGGGGGGGCTTATCGGAATCTGGGAGCTCCCTCCCAGAACCCGGCCCCCCATCCTATGTGAATGTGTATGGGGTACATCGTACCCCTACCCATTCACCTGGGGGGGGAAAAAAGTGTAAATAAAAAAACATACTACACAGGTTTTTAAAGTAATTTACTAGGCAGCTCCGGGGGTTTTCTTCTGACTTCGGGGGTCTCTTCCGACCTCTCCGCTCTCTCCAGCCTTTTCTCCCGGTGTCCGGTTCTTTTGCCGGGCTCCTCCGCTATCTTCTGCTCTTTTGCTGCTCTTTTGCTAACGGTGGCCCAGTCTTCTCCCCTCTTCTCTTCTTCCGATGTTGGCATGACGATCTCTCCCGCTGTAATGCCGTGTAGGCGGTGCGTAACGACTTATATAGGCATGGGGCGGGGTCACCGGGTGATGTCACCCGGTGATCCCGCCCCTTATGACGTCACAGTCCTGGGGCATGATGGGACTATGACGTCATAAGGAGCGGGGTCACCGAGTGACATCACCCGGTGACCACGGCATTACAGTGGGAGAGAGCATTGTGTCAACTTCGGAAGAAGAGAAGAGGGAAGAAGAAGACGGAGAAGACCGGGTCACCGCTAGCAAAAGAGCGGCAAAAGAGCAGAAGATAGCAGAGGAGCCCGGCAGAAGGACCGAAGAGCGGGAGAGGAGGCCGGAGAGAGCGGAGAAGTCGGAAGAGACCCCCGAAGTCGGAAGAAGACCCTCGGAGCTGCCTAATAAACTACTTTAAAAATCTGTGTAGTGTGTTTTTTTATTGACACTTTTTTTCCCCCAGGTGAATGGGTAGAGGTATGATGTACCCCATACTCATTCACATAGGGTGGGGGGCCGGGACCAGGGGGCCCCCTTATTAAAGGGGGCTCCCGGATTCAGATAAGCCCCCCGCCGGCAGACCCCGACAACCAACGGCCAGGGTTGTCGGGAAGGGGCCCTTGTCCTCATCAACATGGGGACAAGGTGCTTTGGAGTGGGGGGGCCGCTCGCTCGTCCCCACCCCCTTTCCTGACCGGCCGGGCTGCGTGCTCAGATAAGGGTCTGGTATGGATTTTGGGGGGGACCCAACGCCATTTTTTCGACATAGGGGGTTCCCCTTAACATCCATACCAGACCTAAGAGCCTGGTATGTTCAGTTCCCTGTCCAGGAGGCGACTTTAAGTCGTGTTGTAAGTCGCGCTGGTCACCCCAAGTCGCGCTGTGATTCGTACTCAAGTCGTGTCCAAGTTGCCTCCAAAAGTCGCACTGGAAGTCGTGTTGCCCCTGTGTGAATAGGCTCTAAGGAGATTGGACTTTGAAGCAAAAACTTTTGTTTAAGAAATTAAAAAGTAAGATTTTATCCCCCCCTCTCCCCAAAAAAAGATGTGGAAGATACTGAAACATTTTCTAAGTGAAGTAAAAAAAAACTTAGTACGTACAGCTGCAGTTCTTGTGGTTGGAGTCCAGAGTGTAATGAGAGGAGCAGCTACATCTGTATCCATTCGGCACGGCAAGGCAGAGCTGAGCACAGTGTCCATTGTTCTGCATGCATTCATTGGTGCCATCCTGGCGGGAGGAATGGAATACCAATATGTCCATAACAAAGTCCAAGCGACCTTGAATCAAAGTGCGATTCTTTCCATTAACCTTGTCTGCTCTTTCTATGCTGTGCAGATTCCAGTCAGTCCAGTAGATAAAATCACTGTACTGGGTCAGCCCAAAGGGATGAGGAAGATCATCTGCAATTATTTCCCGGTCTTGACCTGTGGAGACAAAATTCATAGATTTATTTTTCAAACTAAGAATCTAAGAAAAAGGTGAGATAGTGCCCACAGCAATCAGTTTATGACATGTTTTGAGCAAGTTCAACTATACTGCTTATTATAGTCAGCACTTTTGCTTTGCCTTTCCATTTTTTTTTTCGAGGAAACACGAAGGCTGCAAATGGTAGTTGCTTAGCTGTCATGTGACCCTCATGCTTTGTTATTTTGAGCCTCTTATCTCCAAGTTTGCAGTGTCGGTGTAGCTGGAAGTGCTCTGGGGTCTCAGCTCAGTCTACAATGATCATAGCACAGGCAACCACACTAAGGCTCTGCTTCCATTAGTGCGACTTGTCATGTGATTTTGGACACAAATTTGCATGACAAGTCACCGCCCATTGATTTCAATGGCACCTGTTCCCATCTATGTGACTTTGAAAATAAGCGACTTTGAAACAGTACCTGCAATGCTTTGATGCGACTTTGATCCAGAGAGTCTAGTTGCATCAAAGCTGCCCTCCAAGTTGCACTCTGAATTGTTCAACTTTGGAATTGCAATAGTAGAAATGTAAACTAAGGCTCCGTTTCCACTAGCATGACTTGTCATGTGACTTTGGACACAAAGTCACATGACAAATCACAGCCTATTGATTTTAATGGTACCTGTTCCCATCTATGTGACTTTGAAAATCAGCGACTTTGAAAAGGTACCTGCAATGCTTTCATGCAACTTTTGATGCGACTTTGATCCAGAGAGTGTAAAGTTGGATCAAAGTTGCACTCCAAATTTACACTATAGCCTTAGGCTAGGTTTCCAATAGTGCGACTCCAAAGCTGTGCAATTTAGAGTGCAACTTTCATCTGACTTTACACTATAGATCAAAGTCGCAACAAAAGTTGCATCAAAGTAGTACAGGTACCTTTTCAAAGTTGCATAGATGGGAAAAAAAGTTATTCTTCTCTGTCTGACTAAGGATAGGAGGGATGGGGGTGGTGATAGGAAGGATGGGGCGGGGATAGGAGGGATGGGGGCGGGACTGGGTGGGGTGGTTAGAATGAACAGTAGGCATGCCTGTGTAGGAGAGAAGGACAACGTTTTCAGGAAGTGAGAGGCCCCCATGCAGAATTCAGAAATAAGGAAGTAAGGTTGTGCCTGAAGAACAGGAAGAAGCTCATTGTCTGGCTTTGATTAGACTTTCTAAGCTTGGCAATCAGCTATACAAAAAAAAATGAATAATGTCAAAGATAAAGATATTTTACATATAATTAATATACATTTTTTCATTTTTGACTGGACTTCCCCTTTAATCTAATTAATTAATTTGTGCATTTGAATTTCTGTTTAGCTACTGGGTAGAACATGTTTTTTTTTCCAGCAAATCAAATAAAAATTGTCTGAAACCCAAGTGAAAAAAGCCAAGAGGTCCACCAGCTTGATACAATTGAATGTTTCATACTTATACAAAATATATATTTTTAAAATCAAACACTGTGCAGTCCAAAAAAATAGTATATTCTGAATTTACTGCATCTTCCCTGCTGATATAATTTAAAGGCTGAGAAGGTCTTTATGGCCATGTGAGGCTGGTGAGCTGTTCCCTTTACAACACGTGGTGGAGCACTTTATTTTGGAGAGAAGAAGTTGTTACCGATATCATAAGGCGCGGTGTATGGGACTGTTTTACACATTTATGGACAGTGGTGAATTGCTGAAACAGTGGAAACCATTTTATACAGATGTTCTCATATAACTGATGTTAATATGTAGGAATTTGCTATCAGAAAGGTTCTGAGTAAAAAACACGTTATGTTCAGTAAAAACCCGGCGTATACACAGGTACAAGTGCACAAATGTGAATACACGTGTGAAAATCTTCTTCAGACTCTTCCAGTTGTTAAAATGTATGTATGTATGCGCATATACATGTATAGATTAATGCACTCAAGTTTTCTTTTTTATGGCTCTGAATGTATTGTTGCATTATGGATCTTTAGGCAGATGTGTGCATTGTCGTATAAACAATAATATACAGTACATGTGTTCAAATTTGTGTTTTATGGAAAAAAAAAAAAAAAAAAAAAAAGCTACACAGCTACAAACGCAGTATTTATTTGTTGCCATGTGCAAGAGGACTAAGGCTTCATGTACACGGGACATTTTTATAACCTCTCCTGAACGATTAACTTAAAACATAGTAACCCACATTTAAAACATCAGTTTTGCCGCATTTAGTGGCGTTTGCATTAAAATTTTATATATATATATATATTTTTTTTTTTTCAAAATAGCCAAAAATGAAAAACTCCTGTAAATGAAACGTGGCCAAACGCGAGTTACCGTGTTTAGAAGCATTTGGGGCTTGGAATGCCTCTAAACTCAGCTTCTGCACCCATTAAACCTCTAAACTCAACTGCCTAGAAAGGACTATAAACAACCCTGTGTATATCTACTGATAAGATAACATAGAGGAGAGTTCAGGAGCAGTTGAAAAAATGCCCAACTGCTCCTAAATGTTTACCAGCAGCAGTGTACATGAGGCCTAAGCTATGCACAATAATAAAAGCATGTTGGCAGGTTAATGCCCTAAATCAAATCTGCAAACATCTTAGGAACCATTACCTAACAAGTTGGATGACTGGATCATGTTTGTGTCCAGGTCGGTCCAGTAAAGTCTTTGGTCAGCATAGTCAATAGTCAGATCATTGGCACGGCCCAGCTTGTCCACCAACGTGATGATATTTGTCCCATCCATGTATGCTCGAACTATTCTTGGTTTCCCTCCCCACTCTGTCCAGTACATGTATCTGGAAAAAAGTCACAAACAATAAATACAAAATCTTCATAGAAACAAGTCAACAGGCTATTTATAGGTGTAAGAAGACATGTTACGTCACCACCTGCTAGGCTGCAATTTAAGGGTAATGACACAATTGAAACTTCTGGGGAACTGAGCCAGAGTTATTATAACTACCCTAACAGGTCATACACAAAAGAACTTGCTGTGTGGAAATGATCTGTTGATTAAGAGCTAGTTCACCCACATGCAGTCCAGTGTGTGTATTTTTCTGCATCAAAAATGCATGGATAGTATGTTGTATGGTTTTCAATGACATAGTTCACACTAGTGCTTGCAGTTCCAGAAAAAAAAAAAAAAGTACAACATGCTGCATTTTTCCTGCACTGGACTGTACTGGAATGCTGTAAAACGCAAAAAAACACACCTAAATGCAACAAAAACGCACTGGAACACACATGTCCTTATTTAAGGTTAAGAAAAAAAGGAGGGGGAAAAATGCACTGGACAGAATTAAAAATGCACTGGAACGCATCAAGAACTTGCATGTAGAAAAGCATCTGGAATGCATCCGGACTGCGTTTCTATGGTGTGAACAGGCTCTAAGAGATTTTTCTTGCCGCCCAAAAATTTGCGGTTTAAGTCCCGGTTCACACTAGTGCGATGCGGGAAACCCTGCGATTCAGTGCCAGTTTCCGCATCGCACCTGAATCGCACACTGGTTCACACCGACATCTGCGAACCGCTGGGGGTGTCAATGTAACATTAAAGACACCCCCAGATCAGTTTGCAGATTGCAGTGGGAACTGTGAAACGGTGAAGGAATCAGATCATATAGGTGATCACACCCATGCAATCTGATTCCAGTGCGGACCAAAAAAAGGGTCCTGCACCATTTTGGCGCGAATGCGATGTGAATTTCAGCCATACAGTTTGTATGGCTGAATTTGCATTGCTCAGACATCGCATGTGATCTGCACAGCAATGCGGTGTGAATCACTTGCGTTGTCTGGCATCGCACTAGTGTAAACCGGCCCTCATAGACACATGCTTTTAGACACCCATAAAAAGACCAATAAGAAAAGGTTTTTAAAAAAAATCTACCCAACAGCATGTGCATAAACCATGCTTTACCCACTTTAACATATCTGGCTAAACTCCATACTGAACCATTGTCCTCTAAATGACTCAAACCCAATCCAGACTAAGGGCATCAAATAGGAAAAGGTAAGTGGACTTCAACTTGAGCGATTCATACTGATTACACTTTACTAATTAAGTGCTGGTGCCAGCAGGTAATACCTGAGCCAAGAAAAGACTATGTAGGAAGGCTGGTAACAGTTGGTGGCATAACAACATCCTAAATCCCAGTCAACAACATTTGACTTCTAACTAATCACTCTTATACAGAGACTAGTCAATGCTGTTATAATGTAAGATTTTGTATATTGCAGCTTGTCAGTCCATAGATTTGATGGCTCCATTCATTTTCTTCTTTCAAGCTTTTGTTCCTTTATTTTCACCTAGTGATTCTGCCAGTAACACACTTTGTCCAGCATGATATCACTCATTCTTCATACAGTATTAGAACAACAGAAAGAAGATAGGATTATAAAACCCTATCCCTCTCCTATTCTACATAACATTGGGGGATTTGGTACTGTAGTATTCAGAGATAGCGGAGAACAATGTAATTGATAACAGCCAGCACAGGCAGAAAGCACAAGAAGTCACAAGCTCACAAGATTTCAACAGGTATTTTTTAAAAAGAACAAGCTGCTATAACAAAATGTTTTCAGTGGTTAATTTAACAGACAAAAATGAACCAAATATGACATTTTAGTTTTTATCTGGATATGCTTTACCAACTGAATGACAACCTTTAAATAAAAAAAAGAAATACCCCTATAATATACAAAATGTAAAATATTAGGAAATCCCCAGGTATTTGTCCAGCTCACCCTTTTGCTGGATCCAGTGCAAGAGATCGTGGATTATCCAGATCTTTCCAAACTAAAACCTGTCTGAACTGTCCATCGAGACGAGATACTTCTATTCGGTTAGTTCCAGTGTCTGACCAATAAAGATTTTTTCCCATCCAGTCAACAGCCATTCCTTCTGGATAATCAAGGCCAAACTCAATGACATGTTCCACAGAGCTCCCATTCATAAAAGCTCTGCTTATTGTCTAGGGGGCAAAAGGAGAATAAGTGTACAAGATTTTAGAATACAATTCCATGTGACCATGAAATAACATACGCAAAATTTAAGGAAAATTTAAGTTTTCAGTGCTGTTGCATTTTGAATGACAATTGCGTGGTCATGCAACACTGTACACAAACTAAACTTTTATCATTTTTTTTTCCACAAAAGAGCTTTCTTTGGGTGGTATTTGATCACCACTGGGTTTTTTATTTTTTGCGCTACAGATAAAAACTGGAAATTTTGAAATAATAAAAAAAAAAAGTTTTTTTTCGTTTCTGTTATAAAACTTTGTAAATAAGTAAGCTTTCTCCTTCACTGATGAGCACTGATGAGGCTGCACTGATGGGCACTGATGAGGCACTTATATGCAGCACCGATAGGCGGCACTGATTAGGAGGCACTGATGAGGTGGCACTGATGAGCCAATTATATGCAGCACCGATAGGTGACACTGATTAGGAGGCACTGATGGGCACTGATGAGGCACTTATATGCAGCACCGATAGGCGACACTGATTAGGAGGCACTGATGGGCACAGATTGGCATCCCTGGTGAGCTCTAGTCAGCATCCTCGATGGGTCTGCACTGATAATCAATGCGCTGATTATCAGCGCAGATGCCGATCGGCTCTCCTCTACTCACGCCTTGTCATCGTGAGTAGAGGAAAAGCCGATAAACGGCTCTTCCTGGTTACCATGTGATGAGTTATGATTGGACACAACTGATCACATGGTAAAGAGCCTACGTCATAGGCTCTTTACCTTGATCAGAGATGCGGTGTGTCAGAGTGACACCACCAATTGCCGCACTGCGCGCCCCTGTGCTAGCGGCTTGTCTTGCTGGACATTATATTATGCACAGTCAGGATAATGCAACCAATTTCCGGCCATCATTCTGCTATGTGGTGGACGGGAAGTGGTTAAAGAATCTTAACCCAACTTTTCATATTCCTTATAGTTGTCTGCTGTACCATGTATGTGTGTTAAAAAGTATGCTGTTCGCTGCTCTCCTATTTCAAACTGACCATGCTGGGCGCATCCATCCCAGTGTGGTCAGTTATCTGGCTGTGCTGAGAGAACAGTCTGCCTATATTTCAATGATCAGACTTGTGCTGACATGCCCCCCCTTGCACAGCCATTCACTGGAAAGATCAGTGTACTTCTCTCTTTCTCCACCCCCGTCTCTCTAAACCCCTTATGCAACTGAGAACAGAGATGTGACCACTTATAAAAGAAAAGAAAAAAAAAAGGATTTTTTTATTTTATTTCTAAACACAAATGTTTTGCCTTTTATTTCTGTATTAAAAAGAATGGGTTGTTTTACAAGGTAAGGTTCACGTATACTTTAGGCTGGGTTCACACTATAACACGCAGCGGCTCACAGCAGGAGTCCGGTGTGTCTCCATTCACAGTTTCAGGTTCGATTTTAGCCTGAATTTTTGGCTGAATTCGGACCTGAAATGGACCAAAAGACGCACAGGGTCCTGTGCAAATCGCACCAGAGCCGCTGCGGAGATGTGTGAACCGACTCCATGGCCAGTTCACACATCTCCTGCTATGCGAATTGGATGCAGGGAAACCCACATCCAATTTGCATAGGTGCACTGTGAACCCAGCCTAAAGCACCAAAATGCATCAATCTTAACCACTTGCCGACCGCCTACCGCATATATACTGCGGCAGAATGGCACGGGCAGGCAAAATCACGTACCCGTACGTGATCTGCCTCCCGCGGGCGGGGGGTCCGATCGGACCCCCCCCCGGTGCCATCGGCGGTCGGCATTTGACTGGGAGCGTCGGGAGGCGAGGGGGAGACCATCCGATCGTGGCCCCCCCCTCGCGATCGCTCCCAGCCAATGGGAATCCTCCTCTGCCTGTGTGTCGTTTCACACAGGCAGAGGATGTGATGTCATCTCTCCTCGGTCTGGCAGTTTCCGTTCCAGCGCCGAGGAGAGAAGACAAGTGAGTGCACCAAACACACACACACACAGTAGAACATGCCAGGCACACAAAACACCCCGATCCCCCCCCCGATCGCCCCCCGATCCCCCCCCCCCAATCACCCCCCCCCCCTGTCACAAACTGACATTAGCAGTATTTTTTTTTTTTTTTCTGATTACTGCATAGTGTCAGTTTGTGACAGTTAGTGTTAGGGCAGTGAGTATTACCCCCCTTTAGGTCTAGGATACCCCCCTAACCCCCCCTAATAAAGTTTTAACCCCTTGATCACCCCCCCTCACCCGTGTCGCTAAGCGATCATTTTTCTGATCGCTGTATTAGTGTCGCTGGTGACGCTAGTTAGGAACGTAAATATTTAGGTTCGCCGTCAGCGTTTTATAGCGACAGGGACCCCCATATACTACCGAATAAATGTTTTAACCCCTTGATTGCCCCCTAGTTAACCCTTTCACCACTGATCACCGTATAACTGTTACGGGTGACGCTGGTTAGTTCGTTTATTTTTTATAGTGTCAGGGCACCCGCCGTTTATTACCGAATAAAGGTTTAGCCCCCTGATCGCCCGGCGGTGATATGCGTCGCCCCAGGCAGCGTCAGATTAGCGCCAGTACCGCGAACACCCACGCACGCAGCATACGCCTCCCTTAGTGGTATAGTATCTGAACGCATCAATATCTGATCCGATCAGATCTATACTAGCGTCCCCAGCAGTTTAGGGTTCCTGAAAACGCAGTGTTAGCGGGATCAGCCCAGATACCTGCTAGCACCTGCGTTTTGCCCCTCCGCCCAGCCCAGCCCAGCCCACCCAAGTGCAGTATCGATCGATCACTGTCACTTACAAAACACTAAACGCATAACTGCAGCGTTCGCAGAGTCAGGCCTGATCCCTGCGATCGCTAACAGTTTTTTTGGTAGCGTTTTTGTGAACTGGCAAGCACCAGCCCCAGGCAGCATCAGGTTAGCGCCAGTACCGCTAACACCCACGCACGCACCGTATACCTCCCTTAGTGGTATAGTATCTGATCGGATCAATATCTGATCCGATCAGATCTATACTAGCGTCCCCAGCAGTTTAGGGTTCCCAAAAACGCAGTGTTAGCGGGATCAGCCCAGATACCTGCTAGCACCTGCGTTTTGCCCCTCCGCCCGGCCCAGCCCACCCAAGTGCAGTATCGATCGATCACTGTCACTTACAAAACACTAAACGCATAACTGCAGCGTTCGCAGAGTCAGGCCTGATCCCTGCGATCGCTAACAGTTTTTTTGGTAGCGTTTTTGTGAACTGGCAAGCACCAGCCCCAGGCAGCGTCAGATTAGCGCCAGTACCGCTAACACCCACGCACGCAGCATACGCCTCCCTTAGTGGTATAGTATCTGATCGGATCAATATCTGATCCGATTAGATCTATACTAGTGTCCCCAGCAGTTTAGGGTTCCCAAAAACGCAGTGTTATCGGGATCAGCCCAGATACCTGCTAGCACCTGCGTTTTGCCCCTCTGCCCGGCCCGGCCCAGCCCACCCAAGTGCAGTATCGATCGATCACTGACACTTACAAAACACTAAACGCATAACTGCAGCGTTCGCAGAGTCAGGCCTGATCCCTGCGATCGCTAACAGTTTTTTTTGTAGCGTTTTGGTGAACTGGCAAGCGCCAGCGGCCTAGTACACCCCGGTCGTAGTCAAACCAGCACTGCAGTAACACGTGGTGACGTGGCGAGTCACATAAGTGCAGTTCAAGCTGGTGAGGTGGCAAGCACAAGTAGTGTCCCGCTGCCACCAAAAAGACAAACACAGGCCCGTCGTGCCCATAGTGCCCTTCCTGCTGCATTCGCCAATCCTAATTGGGAGCCCACCACTTCTGCAGCGCCCGTACTTCCCCCATTCACATCCCCAACCAAATGCAGTCGGCTGCATGAGAGGCATTTATATATCCTCCCGAGTACCCCTACCCAACGAACCCCCCAAAAAAGATGTCGTGTCTGCAGCTAGCGCGGATATAGGCGTGACACCCGCTATTATTGTCCCTCCTGTCCTGACAATCCTGGTCTTTGCATTGGTGAATGTTTTGAACGCTACCATGCACTAGTTGAGTATTAGCGTAGGGTACAGCATTGCACAGGCTAGGCACACTTTCACAGGGTCTCCCAAGATGCCATCGCATTTTGAGAGACCCGAACCTGGAACCGGTTACAGTTATAAAAGTTAGTTACAAAAAAAAGTGTAAAAAAAAAAAAACACAAACAAAAATATAAAATAAAAATAGTTGTCGTTTTATTGTTCTCTCTCTCTCTATTCTCTCTCTATTGTTCTGCTCTTTTTTACTGTATTCTATTCTGCAATGTTTTATTGTTATTATGTTTTATCATGTTTGCTTTTCAGGTATGCAATTTTTTATACCTTACCGTTTACTGTGCTTTATTGTTAACCATTTTTTTGTCTTCAGGTATGCCATTCACGACTTTGAGTGGTTATACCAGAATGATGCCTGCAGGTTTAGGTATCATCTTGGTATCATTCTTTTCAGCCAGCGGTCGGCTTTCATGTAAAAGCAATCCTAGTGGCTAATTAGCCTCTAGACTGCTTTTACAAGCAGTGGGAGGGAATGCCCCCCCCCCCAACATCTTCCGTGTTTTTCTCTGGCTCTCCTGTCTCAACAGGGAACCTGAGAAAGCAGCCGGTGATTCAGCCAGCTGACCATAGAGCTGATCAGAGACCAGAGTGGCTCCAAACATCTCTATGGCCTAAGAAACCGGAAGCTACGAGCATTTTATGACGTAGATTTCGCCGGATGTAAACAGCGCCATTGGGAAATTGGGAAAGCATTTTATCACACCGATCTTGGTGTGATCAGATGCTTTGAGGGCAGAGGAGAAATCTAGGGTCTAATAGACCCCAATTTTTGCAAAAAAGAGTACCTGTCACTACCTATTGCTATCATAGGGGATATTTACATTCCCTGAGATAACAATAAAAATGATTTAAAAAAAAAAAATGAAAGGAACAGTTTAAAAATAAGATAAAAAAATAATAATAATAAAGAAAAAAAAAAAAAAAAAAAAAAAGCACCCCTGTCCCCCCTGCTCTCGCGCTAAGGTGAACGCAAGCGTTGGTCTGGCGTCAAATGTAAACAGCAATTGCACCATGCATGTGAGGTATCGCCGCGAAGGTCAGATCGAGTGCAGTAAGTTTAGCAGTAGACCTCCTCTGTAAATCTAAAGTGGTAACCTGTAAAGGCTTTTAAAGTCTTTTAAAAATGTATTTAGTTTGTCGCCACTGCACGTTTGTGCGCAATTTTAAAGCATGTCATGTTTGGTATCCATGTACTCGGCCTAAGATCATCTTTTTTATCTCATCAAACATTTGGGCAATATAGTGTGTTTTAGTGCATTAAAATGTAAAAAAGTGTGTTTTTTCCCCAAAAAATGCGTTTGAAAAATCGCTGCGCAAATACTGTGTGAAAAAAAAAAATTAAACACACACCATTTTAATCTGTAGGGCATTTGCTTTAAAAAAAATATATAATGTTTGGGGGTTCAAAGTAATTTTCTTGCAAAAAAATATTATTTTTTTATGTAAACAATAAGTGTCAGAAAGGGCTTTGTCTTCAAGTGGTTAGAAGAGTGGGTGATGTGTGACATAAGCTTCTAGATGTTGTGCATAAAATGCCAGGACAGTTCAAACCCCCCCCAAATGACCCCATTTTGGAAAGTAGACACCCCAAGCTATTTGCTGAGAGTCATGTTGAGTCCATGGAATATTTTATATTGTGACACAAGTTGCGGGAAAGAGACAATTTTTTATTTTTTTTATTTTTTTTTGCGCAAAGTTGTCACTAAATGATATATTGCTCAAACATGCCATGGGAATATGTGAAATTACACCCCAAAATACATTCTGTTGCTTCTCCTGAGTACGGGGATACCACATGTGTGGGACTTTTTGGGAGCCTAGCCGCGTACGGGACCCCGAAAACCAAGCACCGCCTTCAGGCTTTCTAAGGCCGTAAATTTTTGATTTCACTCTTCACTGCCTATCACAGTTTCGGAGGCCATGGAATGCCCAGGTGGCACAAAACCCCCCCAAATGACCCCATTTTGGAAAGTAGACACCCCAAGCTATTTGATGAGAGGTATAGTGAGTATTTTGCAGACCTCACTTTTTGTCACAAAGTTTTGAAAATTGAAAAAAGAAAAAAAAAATTTTTTTTTCTCGTCTTTCTTTATTTTCAAAAACAAATGAGAGCTGCAAAATACTCACCATGCCTCTCAGCAAATAGCTTGGGGTGTCTACTTTCCAAAATGGGGTCATTTGGGGGGGGTTTGTGCCACCTGGGCATTCCATGGCCTCCAAAACTGTGATAGGCAGTGAGGAGTAAAATCAAAAATGTACGCCCTTAGAAATCCTGAAGGCGGTGCTTGGTTTTCGGGGTCCCGTACGCGGCTAGGCTCCTAAAAAGTCCCACACATGTGGTATCCCCGTACTCAGGAGAAGCAGCTAAATGTATTTTGGGGTGCAATTCCACATATGCCCATGGCCTGTGTGAGCAATATATCATTTAGTGACAACTTTGTGCAAAAAAAAAAAAAAAAAAAAAAAATTTGTCACTTTCCCGCAACTTGTGTCAAAATATAAAACATTCCATGGACTCAACATGCCTCAAAGCAAATAGCTTGGGGTGTCTACTTTCCAAAATGGGGTCATTTGGGGGGGTTTTATGTCATCTGGGCATTTTATGGCCTTCAAAACTGTGATAGGTAGTGAGGAGTAAAATCAAAAATGTACGCCCTTAGAAATCCTGAAGGCGGTGCTTGGTTTTCGGGGCCCCGTACGCGGCTAGGCTCCCAAAAAGTCCCACACATGTGGTATCCCCGTACTCAGGAGAAGCAGCTAAATGTATTTTGGGGTGCAATTCCACATATGCCCATGGCCTGTGTGAGCAATATATCATTTAGTGACAACTTTTTGTAATTTTTTTTTTTTTTTTTTTTTTTGTCATTATTCAATCACTTGGGACAAAAAAAATGAATATTCAATGGGCTCAACATGCCTCTCAGCAAATTCCTTGGGGTGTCTACTTTCCAAAATGGGGTCATTTGTGGGGGTTTTGTACTGCCCTGCCATTTTAGCACCTCAAGAAACGACATAGGCAGTCATAAATTAAAGGCTGTGTAAATTCCAGAAAATGTACCCTAGTTTGTAGACGCTATAACTTTTGCGCAAACCAATAAATATACACTTATTGACATTTTTTTTACCAAAGACATGTGGCCGAATAAATTTTGGCCTAAATGTATGACTAAAATTGAGTTTATTGGATTTTTTTTAGAACAAAAAGTAGAAAATATCATTTTTTTTCAAAATTTTCGGTCTTTTTCCGCGTATAGCGCAAAAAATAAAAACGGCAGAGGTGATCAAATACCATCAAAAGAAAGCTCTATTTGTGGGAAGAAAAGGACGCAAATTTCGTTTGGGTACAGCATTGCATGACCGCGCAATTAGCAGTTAAAGCGACGCAGTGCCGAATTGTAAAAAGTGCTCTGGTCAGGAAGGGGGTAAAACCTTCCGGGGCTGAAGTGGTTAATGATCGTTTCATTACAAAAATACTAACTGATATAAAGAGAGAGGCTTAAAACAGATAAAAGCATCTGACAGCTTAGGCGAAAATCAGGCAGCCTTTGCCAATACAAACTCTACAACTGGTCTCAGATGTTTATTACAGTTACTAATCACAAGCAAAACAATCTGTTGCTTTCAAAAACCAACCCTGAATGGGCTAATCTGTGGTTACAGGATACCTGGACATATCAGCCAGTCTTATTGCATTTGTTTTTAGAGTTTGTACTAAAGTTATTAGTGTACCAGAAGCAAAGGCATTACAGCAGCACCCGGAAAAGGACAGCACTTGTGAGAAGGACTCTATGTGGCCAGGATTACAGTGTGGAATTACATGTATCCAAGCTGACCCAATGAAAGTTTTAAAAAATAGGTTATTAATGGGTTTCAACTTTATAATTTATATTCAGTTGCCTATATAGTTGCCTTAAAAATATTGTATTGGTGCAGCTTCTAAAGTGGTAGGTATGCTTGACGATCAGTTATCCAGATGATTGCGTTACCTTTAAAGTGATGTCAGTCCAGTAGATTCTATTATCAGACACATCAAAATCCAGAGCAGATGCCTCTTTTACGCCAGTAAGAGGGATTGCAACATTATTATTATTTGTTTCCAAAGAAATTCTGTGGATTGCTGCTCTGCTAGTGAAAACCAAGAAGGCCTCAGGAATAATGCACGTTCTCATGTCACCAAGTAACTCTAATCCCATTGGACAGGAACATCGTATGGCGCGAGGAGTGAAGAAACAAATGTGACTACAGCCTCCATTGTTATCTGCACAAGGATTGGTTCCTATAATTGTTTAGAAAGGAAAAAAAAAACAAAAAAAATTTAAATTAAACAGCAAAACAATGTGCCCATTAGAACTCATTTAATGCAGAGGTGCCCCTTACTTATATTACATGCATACCAGGTGAGAGATTATACTTAGAGATACCTTCTGGTCTGACAAATTTTTTCTTCGCCCAAGGAGTTCATGTTATAACAGCTTATTCAGAACACTGCTAAAGTATATTTTGAGCCTAAACGTACATTGCCTGCAATAACTAAATGTAAAAGAGACAACTTTCATGTGATACCTTTGGGTGTCAAGAGACGACTCCCTGGCCCAACCACCATCCCTTGGCATAGTTTCATTCCAGACAGTCTGGCTTTTGGCATCGTGGCCACCAACTGCTTGAGCAGTCTGGGTCCACTTCTGTTTAAGGCTCTAGTGTGTATTACTCAAATATCATTTGGCTCTTGTTTTATGGTTCTCACACCTTGATAAGCCAACTAGCTCTATTTAACAAATATTAGCTATAGTACCCCACTATTTAGGGTGTGATTGGGATGTTTCTGCATCTTATATGCTCTCTGTTGTCTTCCATTTCCTCCACCTATGTCTTTCAGAAGGCACCCTTTTCTTTCCCTATTTGTTTTGAACACAGAGGTCAGGTTGGGACATGCATAGCCTTAATTTAGTACATTTATTTGTGAAGCCCTCTCCTCGCTTAACTTCTGTCCCCTTTATCTTTTCCAACCAATCTTTCCTTATCTTGTTATCTTGCTCTATGTTTGTTACCCCCCCCCCCACCCAAACCCACCTACCCCCTTATTTTTTTTCGCTTTGTATCTTTCTTGCAAAATCTGCGGTGTGGAAGTCATGGACGTTGGATCTGGAGGTTTTGTTAGATCATAAGCTTAATAATAGCATGCAATGCCAAGCTGCGGTTTCCAAAGCGAGCAAAGACTTTTCTTGTATTAAAGCGGAGGTTCACACAAAAATGGAGCCTCCGCTTTTTGGAACCCTCCCCCCCTCCGGTGTCACATTTGGCACCTTTCAGGGGGGAGGGGGGTGCAGATACCTGTCTAAGACAGGTATTTGCACCCACTCTCGGCATAGACTCCCACGGGAGTCTATGCCTCTTCCCGTCCCATTGCGCACACACACACACGGGTCCCAGGAGATAACGGCGACCAGTTAGGATGCGCAGCGTGACTCGCGCATGCACAGTAGGGAACCGGGAAGTGAAGCCGCACCGCTTCACTTCCTGATTTCCACACAGAGAATAGCGGCGGCAGCTACCGAGGACCGAGGGACGGTTCGGCCTCGGGTGCCGACACCGCTGGATTCGGGGACAGGTGAGTGTCCCTATTTTAAAAGTAAGCAGCTGCAGTATTTGTAGCTACTGACTTTTGAAAAAAAAAACATTCGCGGGACTCCCTCTTTAAAGAGGAGTTCCACCCAGGGGGGCCGTCAAAAAAAAAAAAATTAAAAGTCAGCAGGTACAAATACTGCAGCTGCTGACTTTTAATTGGGCACTCACCTGTCCCTGGGTTCAGCGATGCGGGGGATAGAAGCCCCGCTCGTCCCCCCCCTCCACTCGTCGGCGCCGGCATTTCAACTGTGGGCGCCGGGCTGTGGCTTCACAGCCTGGCACCCACTGCGCATGCGCGAGTGGCGCCGCGTGCCGTGATTGGCCGCTCAATCACCTGGGACCTGTAATGGGTCCCAGATGATTGACAGGAGGGAGGGAGCAGAGCGGAGCCCTTCCTGTGCCTGGGGGGGAAGTGATGTCACCAGCCCAGGCAAAGGAACAGGCAGACTACGAGGGACCACCTAGCAACAGGCATTTAGAGGTAAGTGAATAAAAAAAAAATATCCAAATGTTTTTTTGTTTTTTTTGTTTAGAATTTTCCAGGTATTTTTGTTTTTTGGGTGGAACCCCACTTTAAGAGAGGTATGTATTTTAGAGACAAAGATATAATTTTGCCCCTTTACAAATCATTAGTAAGACTTCATCTGGAATATGCAGTTCAGTTTTGGGCACCAGTTTACAAAAAGGATATCGGGGAACTGGAGAAAGTGCAGAGAATGGCAGTTTGGTTGCCCTTCTCTGCACTTTCTCCAGTTCCCCGATATCCTTTGAGTTGATAAGAGGCGCTCAGCTATGAGGATAGATTAGAGGAACTGAAGTTATTTTCTCTTAAGAAGAGGAGATTAAGGGCAAGACGTAGGCTCAAACTCAGCACCACCTTATATTAAGGCATGGGAGCATGAATGATCTTGATCGTTTATTGACACAAAATCAAATTGATTGGATTCCATCATTATAAAATAATACAAAATAAATTGTTGATTTCTAATAAAATTCAGGAATCCGGGTATAAACTACTTACAAGGTGGTAAAAAAACTCAGTTATGTTACAGAACTTTTTCCAGACAGCTTCCCGTCTTTGGGAATGTCACTTGCTTCAAGCATTTTGGCAGCCGGTAAAAAAACAAAACAAAAAAAACCTATAGATGTTCAGTTAAAGGATGACCCATTATCTTTTTATTTGAGATCAATTCCTTCTCCTTCAAAAGATACAAAACCTCCATATTGATTAACTTGCTGAATGCTGTGAAAGAATGTATTTCAATTCTATAGAAGAAAACTTCCCCACCCACACTGAAACATAGGCCCTCAAGACCTAATGAGACCATGAACAGGGAAGACTTTACAAATCCCTTTACCACTCTGAGAAATTCTGTAAAACCTGGTTCTATTGGGTATATCTCCAGTAGTCTTTGAATACAAAGCCATCCTGCTGCAACAGACACCGTGAGCAATAGGAGCCTTATCCAAGTTTGATATCTCCATTTTCTTACCACATTTACTGGAACCCCCCACCCCCATTTTCTGGCCCCTAATATTCTTTTTTTTTTCCCCTTTCCACTGCACTTTTTTAAGCCTCCCTTGGGCCATGGCTTTCTCATGACTTGAGCCCAGTCATCCCTTTCTTGCATTCCAGAAGCCCCCGTTTGTTCAATCCCAGCTCCTTATGTTCTGTTGTGGAGGTATGCGTTGGCTGGCACTGTCCAGGATTTACAGTCAGGAGCTTCTTCATCTCTCTCACATTTTGCAACTTGGATAATACATATTCTAATGTAAACCGCACACATTATACAAATTAATTAAGACTGCATGGCTGAACGATTATTTCAGTTTCAAACCATTTTTATGAGTTTGATCCTGTTTAATCTATGGAGTCGTTATTTAGTTGTTTATTTTTTCACTAATTGAAGTGGGATAATATATTTTTTTGGGGGGGAGGGGTGGGCTCTTTTTTCCATTGTTGGTTATCTGTGTCTTTAAAATGTAATGATTTTATGTAGGAATGAAAACAATGTGAAGGCTTTTTGATGATTGATACTTGTCTCTGACGGCATAACCTGGTTCCTTGTGTACTATTGCGGCCCCCGATCAGTCGTGCGGAGTGGGTGGTCACACAGATGCCCGGGGTGTCATCATGGGTGTGAGGAGAGAACCCCTTATATATATATATATATATATATATATATCTCTTCTCCACATATATATATATATATATATATATATATATATATATATATATATATATATATATATATATATATATATATGAACTGCCTGTTCCTTATTGAAAATTATAGATGAATTGCCTGCCTCTCTATGTAAAATTATAGTTGTAGGCCCCTATATGGAGGAATAAGGCAGAGTTTGCAGTTTAATTAGGCAGACTGATACTGTTTTTTCTCTTGCCATCATTGTTATGATTGGCGGGGTGAGGTGGGTTGATGGAGCCTTGTGGTTGGTCGGCGGGTTTCTTCCCTTTGATTTGCTCCTGTCCATTCTTCCCCTTGTCTCCCCAAACATCACACTTGCAGTGGGGGATCTTTGTCACGATCACCACTGTTTCGTGCATGCGCAATTAGTGGCGATACGTGGTTAAGGGAATGAGGATTTTCTAAAATGGCCACGGATGTTTCGCGCATGCGCGGTGCACCGTGGTCGATGTGTGGTGATCGTGTGTTATTGCAAGATCCTGTTCCCTGCTTGGATTGAGGCTGGGTGGAGTTAGGGGAGGACAGTCAATAGACTTCCGCATCCCTGCGGCGACGTCAGACGCCGCAGGGATGGAGGGGATATTTAAACACCCTCATGGCGATAGGATTGCTGATGCAGCCATCCGCCGTATTTTGAATCCTGCATGAGAACCTTTTTTCTTTACAAGGTAAGCCCATCTATGACAGGTTGCTCTTTTATGAGACAGACATAGGTTTTGAGCTTGCCTGAATTTAATTAACTTTATTGTTATTCTCAGTTTACGGTCTTGCTAGTGATTGGGATTCACCTTGTCTTATTGGTCTGTCAATGCTACTGGTAAAAAGACATTGCTCTTGTGACACCTAAAGATTACAGTCTCTAGGTAAGACAAATTTGACTTCGGAGGTAACTTTGAATGATTGGGCTTATAGAGCTAGATATGTATTATCATATTGTATTTCCTTTTAGGTCACACAGTTCCCTCAAGCTACACCCATCTTTTGATGTAGTTCTTTTGACATGTTTTTTTTGATGAGGCCCTTTGCTTACTGAGGTCACTTTCTGCCTCCCCTGAGTTTTCCACAAATCCTGGGTAGGTAGAGATGGATCAATCTTACACCTTTAGAGACAATCTAGTTTGCTCAAACCTAAATAGAGATGTTTTCTTGCAGGTTCAACTAAGGGGTATGTGTCCCCTCTGTGACACATTGATACTCTGCGAGAGACTGTCCACTTGGAGTTCTGGTAGTTCTTTGGAGCAGTGTTTTTGCGGTCTGGGTGAGAGTTCATTTATCAAATGACCTATAATTAATTGTGTTATATATATATATATATATATATATATATATATATGTGTGTGTTTTCTGTATATCTTTAATAGACCTTTATGGTCCTTTTAAATTTAGGTATTCAATGTTGATTAAAATTACTTAATGTTTTTCTCTCTATTTGTTTATAGTGATATTGTACACATGGTTTATAATAAGCTCCTGAGGAAGCCATGCTGATGGTGAAACATGTAGAGCTGAAAATACCATGTACTACGACCGTATGAATGTTCATATGTCGATTTTAAAAATGTTTCGTTTATGTAATAACATTTTGTAAATTTTTTATTTTTTTCAATTGAATAATTTGGCACCATAAAGCTCCCATTTTCGCACTTTTTTTTCTAATGTTTTAATTAAGACTGCAATTGTCTTGATTGCTATTTTGTTAAATGCTCCTGGCTTTCTATACTTCTGTACATTTGTACTGTATATTTTTGTTGGGGTGACTCTGCCCTTGTGAACTTCTCTGTATAACAAAAAAAAATAATAATTCATGTTTATAGCCAGTAAAAAGCAATGCTGCCCATAAAAGTAGCAATAAAAAATCCAATAGTTTAATTAGGGCTTAAAGTGTCACTAAAAGCAAAACTAATAGAGGGGAGATCTTACAATGTGAACACTTGTCCTGGAGACCCTGGTGACCTGCTGTGATTCTCTCACTTCATAGGGCATTTCTCGCACTTCCTGTTGGTATAGTCCTTGGCTAGAGGACAAGAAATGTAGGAAAATCTACCCAATAGAAAACGGATAGCTTCTACCTTTAGTGACACTTTAATCTCAGCATCTGTAGGCCCAAAACAAATACAGGTGATCAAAAGGGTCAATCCCACCCAAAGGTGACACTTCAGCATCTATCGAGTTATTACAATACCCCTATTTGACGTTGAAACCATGATAACCATTCAACTGAACTAGGAATTCCCATAAAACCCAAGACAGGATGGACTGCTCAATGGAGTTGAGCAAAAGAGGTCATTGGTAACCTGACAGGGGTGAAGGAGAGCTGTTAGGCACAGGTTAGTTCTGTTATGCTCTGGGGCTATTCAAATACAAGAATGCATCTCCATGTTGGAGTCTATGTAACAGCAGGACAGGAATGCAACTGTTGCTTCAACGGAGAAGTCAAGATATGGGACTATTCTAAGTTATTGCACACAAGGGTGATATTATTCTGTATATTTTAAACTAACCACCAGCAGTTCCGAATATAAAAAAACTAGAATTTCCTTAAATTTTTTTCCAACAATTGTCCGTTTATAATTTTGTTAATGCTGTAGTCACTTGAATAAACATACCAAATGTATTTGTCACACTGGCAGCTCTAAGCCCCATCAAGTCCGGCAGCTGGTCAATGATGATTTCTCTGCTGGCCCTGGTTTTATGTACTCTTTCGATACTTCTTCTTTGCCAGTCTGTCCAATAAATGTAATCTCCAAGTAATGTAAATCCAAATATATGTGGCAGCTTGTCCTCCAGCAAGGTTCTGCGCATAGTTCCATCAACATTCATAACCTGATTAGAAGGATACATGTCAAATCATTACACAGTTTATCTAAATTTTAGTTTAGTATACATAAAAGCAAAAACAATCTAAAAATACATCTTCAGAAGCCTATCAAGACTGAAGGTAGCAGGCATAAAGCTCAATTCTTAAGGGAAGATTCTGTTCCAACAAACATGAAGCAGAAGTATTAGGCTCTGTGACTTCAGCACTGGTATGAATTGGCACTGGACTGTGTGGATGCCGTGGTGTTAGGCATACATGATAGACAGATGGTATGACTGTTTTCAGGGTTCACTAAAGGTTTATATTACAGTTGGACTTAGGATCTGGGGTACACTTTATGGGTTGAGTAAAAATAAGGGGAAGAAACAAAGTATTAAGCCAGCCATAGACAGATAGAAATTTGTTCAGTTCAGCTGGACAAACATCAATCCATCTATAGGCTGGCTGGTTGTATGGAAGTTGATCTGTTGGGTTTATTTTTCATGCAGTATTCATTGTATTCTGATAGCAGGGAAACCTTTCCGTTGTCAGAATACAATAGTGCAGAAGGGGGGGTTCCTCCATCAATACTGAATGTGTGGATGGGGGAATCAAATTATGTTCTTTTCTTCAACCCATAGTTGAAGGAAAGAAAATTGCTTAATGTATGTCCAGCCTTAGGAAAACTGCAGCTAAAGATACTATGGAGATTATCAGTCATTCTCTCAGCAGCTCATTTAAAGAATGACATGAACGGGTTTATTCCTCCTGGTGTGATAGCTCTTAGCCTAGAAGTTTTTCACTAGGTTTCATTTCCAAAAATAAATATTCAGGGCACTGCCATCTGCTATCTAGAAAAAATACAAGCATTTGCTTGGACAAAAGCTTTAAAATTCTAAATCACTACTCTACACTGAATACGTTAGATATAAGCTTCATATAGGAACTCTTTGAAATCCATAAACCTAGTGCATTGCCATCATACAAACAAGTCTCATCTGGAGATGAAACTAACATAAACCATGTGTATTTTCTGTACTTACTGAAAATGGAGTCATTACAGTCATACAGAAGAAAAAAAATCAAGATAAATAAGAGTTACAATCTTTAAGTCGGCAACAAAAGAAGACTCCAGGGTAATTACAGATATTATAGCAAAGAGACACCAGTGTGTACTTTGATAGGTCATAATCCTATTTTCCCTTGGATGATATTAGCACGTTAAGCTCCTGAACCACACCTTTCACTGTAGGCTTCTTATGAGTGTAACCTATACTCATCACCCCAGGGACTTAAAATGAATGGAAGTCTTGCAACATACAGACTGGAGACAGAAGATGTGGGTGTGTTTCTCATTAATATATACAGTATACTGTATTTGAACCTAGTCAGAAGCCTAATGTCTCTAAAAAAAATGTGTCAGCAAAACCATGTCACCACTATATGGCAGATTCAGTTATGTATATTTAAGACGATCTAACACAACATCCATAAAAAAGCCCAGTAAAGAATTAGATTTTTTTTGATAGGAATCTGCTTTAATGAAAGACGTAATAACTAATATTAAATTTACTTCCAAAGGTTTGTAAAAGAAGATCTTAACCCAATCAAAAAAATCTCATATAATCATAATGTTAATGTAATTTTAAATACAAATAATGTAATCTTAAAGTTTTTACAATTTTTAAAATATACATATTTCATTAGCCACTTGAAGACCAAGCCTTTTCTGGCACTTTTTGTTTACAGGTTTGAGGCCGGGTTCAAATTTATGCGAATTGGATGCGGATTTCTGCGCATCCAATTTGCATGACAGGCGAGTGTGGCCGGTGTCTTGCCGAGAAAGTTCCCCCGGCGGATAAGGACCCCCCTGTACTGCGCATGCGCTGCGCTTGCACAGTGCAAATGACTACGGAGCTGCCGAAAGCCTCCGAAGATGAACAGCTGATCGTCAGCTCTACACGGTGCCTGCGCACTACATTCTGCCCTGAGTCCAGGTTCAAGCCCCACCATCCAAGTGGACATAGAGTTAGAATATAAATATGTCGAGCGAAGCGAGGCCATGCCCAAAGTGTGGCGAGCCTGCGAGGGGCCCTGTTACTAAGTGTTTTTTTACAACAGTGTTGGCACGCAGGCGCCGTGTACAGCTGACTCACAGGTGTTCAGCTTCGGCTATTTTCGGTGGCTTGTACTGCGCAAGCGCTGCACAGTACAGGGGGGTCCTTATGCGCCGGGGGGACCTTTCTCGGCAGAACACAGGCTCTCAATGGAGCCAGTGTTCTATAGAATAGCGCTTCCCCGTCGCATAATGCCTCCGACGATCTGCACATGCACAGGACACAACGGCACAACAGCTGATATGTTGATCAGCTGGCGTGACTTCAACGCTGCTCATGCGCAGATTGTCAAATGCATTATCCGACAATCTGCAAAGGGAAAGTGTAATCGTCAGATTCTGCCTGCCTCTCTGCTCATGCGGGAGAATTGACCGATCATGTGACAGATGGATTTTGGTGTGTTGCACAATTACATTCTCCCTTTGCAGATCATCAGATAATGCCTCAGGCGATCTGCGCATGCGCAGTGTTGACGTCCCGCCAACTGATCAACATATCAGCTGGAGTGACGCTGAGTCCTGCGCACATCATTAGAGGCATTATCCATAGAACACCAGTTCACACAGGTCCGGAGCGGCTGTGGTCCAGATTGCAGAGGGGTCCTGTTCAGGTGCGAATTCAGGCAAAAATTCGGACCTGAATCGCACCTGAATCGGCAAACAGACATGCACAGGACCCTAGGTATCAACCTTCCGCTGCACATACGGTTGTGTAAAAAAAGTAACACCCCCTAAACTAATAACTGGTTGTGCCACCCTTGGCGGCAACAACTGCAATCAAGTATTTGTGATAACTGGCAATGAGCCTTTCACATTGCTGTCAGCAATTTTGGCTCACTCTTCTTTGCAGATTTGTTTTAATTCAGCCACATTGGAGGGTTTTCCCAGCAAGAACGGCCTGTGTAAGGTCATGATACAGCATCTCAATTGGATTTAAGTCCAATCTTTGACTAGGCCACTCCAAAACCTAAATTTTGCTTTGTTTGAACCATTTGGAGGTAGACTTCCTGCTGTGTTTCGGATCATTGTCCTGTGCATAATCCAAGTGCACGTGAGCTTGAAACTGATGGCCGGACATTCTCCTTTAGGATTTAATGGTAGAGCTCAGAATTCATGGTTCCATCAATTATGGTAAGTCCTCCAGGTCCTGAAGCTGCAAAGCAGCCCCAGACCATCACGCTACCACCATCATGTCTGACTGTTGGTATGATATTCTTGTTATGAAATGCTGTATTCGTTTTATGCCAGATGCACACCTTCCAAAAAGTAAAATTTTTGTCACATGAGTCCAATATTTGTCTAAAAGTCTTGGGGACAATCAAGATGTTTTTTGGTAAATGCGAGATCAGCCTTTGTGTTCTTTTTGGTTAGCGGTGTCTTTGGCCTTGGAACTCTCCCATGGATGCTATTTTTGTCCAGTCTCTTTCTTATTGTTGAATCATGAACACTGATCTTACCTGAGGCAAGTGAGGCCTGCAGTTCTTTAGATGTTGTTTTGGTTTCTTTTATGACCTCCTGGATGAGTCGTCGTCATGCTCTTGGAGTAATTTTTGTAGGCGGGCATCTCCTGGGAAGGTCCACCACTGTTCCAACTTATCTCCATTTGTGGATAATGGCTCTCCCCATGGTTGATTGACGTTTCAAAGCCTTAGAAATGGCTTTGAAACCCTTCCTATAGCGATACATGTCCATTACTTTGTTTCTAATCTGCTCTTGAATTTTTTTAGATTGTGGCATGATGTGTGGCTTTTTGTGTTCTGTTAGCGTGCTTCACTTTGTCAGACAGCTTCTATGTGATTTCTTGATTCAACAGGTCTGGCAGCAAACAGGCCTGGGTGTGGCAAGTGAAATTTAACTCAGCTTTTCAAAAAATTGTGGTTAATCACAGTTCATTCATCATTCAACATGGGAGGGGGCAATTACTTTTTCACATAGGGCCAGCCAGGTTGGACAGCTTTTTTCCCTTTAATAAATTAAATTATAATTTAAAAACTGCATCTTGGATTTACTTGGGTTATCTTTGTGTAATATTAAAATTTGTTTGACGATCTCATTTAAGTGTGAGAAATATGCAAAAAAAATAAAAAAAACAGGAAGGGTGAAAATACTTTTTCACACAACTGTATGTGAACCCGACCTAAAACAGTATTTTTTACTAGAAAATTACTTATAGCCTTCAAACATTACATACATTTTTTTTTTTTTTAGCAGACATACCATGTAATAAAATCGCGATCGTTGCAATTTTTAATGTCACACAGTATTTGTGCAGCGGTTTTCCAAACGCAATAAAATAAAAAAATAAATAGAAACAATATATACCCCAGTTTTTTTGTAAAATATGAAAGATGTTAGGACAAGTAAATAGATACCCATCATGTCATGCTTTAAAACTGCGCACACTCGTGGAATTGCAGCAAACTATGGTACTCCAAAATCTCCACAGGCGACACTTTAAAAATGTTTACAGGCTACCTGTTTAGAGTTGCAGAGGAGGTTTAGCACTAGAATTATTGCCCTCGCTCTAACGTCCGTGGCGATAACGCACATGTGTGGCTCGAACACCGTTTACATAGGCGTGCATGACCTACGTATGCGTTCACTTCTGCAGGCGAGCACAGAGGAATGGGGGCATTTAAAAAAAAAAAATGTATTATTTTTTTTATTTTTATTTTTACACTGTCCATTTAATTTTAATTTGTTTTTTGAGTCACTTTTATTCCTATTACAAGGAATGTAAACATCCCTTTTAATAGAAATATGGATGACAGGTCATCTTAATGCTTTTAAACACTTTTAGAGGATCTACTCTTTTGTCGCCTCTATGACCAGCCGGCCGCACTGTCGGATCATTTCTCGGGTGCGTCGGTGGAAACGGTATGCCTGGGAAACAGCGGCATCCCCTCTTGCTGCTTTGGAAAGCATTCCAGTGGCTCATGAGCCGCTCAGAGTGCTTTCATGAGAAAGCCAGCCGGCGGTTGAAGAAAAAAGACCGGGGCTATGGCTGATAGCTTCAGCCATAACCCTGGTAAATCACTGGCAAACCGCAATTTATATATATACTTTTTTCAGTCTGTAAGTGGTTAAAATAACTCCTGGTTATTCTGTCCTTGTTCAGGCACTTACTGTAATGGGGCGACAACTGTTCTGCTTATGCATTGTCACCCTGTCCCAGCAAGTTTAATACATGCAATATTTGTGTTTTATATGAAATGTTGCATGTGACATATAAAATGTCAATCCACAATTTTAAGTACCGCATTTGTGGCGAGAAAATGCAATACTACTCTAATGCCGCGTACACACGGTCGGACTTTTCATCTACAAAAGTCAGATAGAAGCCGACGGACCAAATCCGGCGGACAATCCGATCGTGTGTGGGCTTCCCCGGTTTTTTAGCGGACTTTTCCAGCCGCAAATCTGACGGATTTTAGATTTGAAACATGCTTCAAATCTTTACGTCGTAACTCCGCCGGACCCAGAAATCCGCTCGTCTGTATGCTAGTCCGACAGACAAAAACCCACGCTAGGGCAGCTATTGGCTACTGGCCATCAACTTCCTTATTTTAGTCCGGTGTACGTCATCACGTACGAATCCGTCGGACTTTTGTGTGATCGTATGTAGGCAAGTCCGTTCGTTAGAAAGACCGCCGCAAGTCCGCCAAAAGTCAGTCGAAAGTCTGTCGGACGGGCTGTCGGACTTTTGTAGCCGAAAAATCCGACCATGTGTACGCGGCATTAGGCTCCATTCAGAGCCGTAACTAGAACCCTCAGGGCCCGGTGCAAGAAACCATGAAGAGCCCCCCCTCCATCCGAGCCCCGGGCTTTCAATTTTGGGAGGGCATCCATGAACATCCTCCCAGAACCCTGCCTCCCATGTGTCCCCGGGACATGCGTCCAGCGCAAATCACAGCGACTCTTTACCATGTGATCAGCTGATCACATGTGAACAGACTCTCTGGTTATCGGCAGCCCTTTCCTCCCACGCTGTGTCCGTGTGAGGAAAGGAGCAACAATGTCAGTAAATTGTTTACACTGATAATTAGTGCATCCCATTAATTACGCCTATCAGTGGCACCTATAATCGCTTATCAATGCTGCCTATCAGTGCCACCTATCAGTGGCCATCAGTGCCACCTACCAGTGCTCATCTATTCCACCTCTCAGTGCCCATCAGTGCTCATCAATTCCACCTATCAGTGCCCACCAGTGCTCATCTATCCCACCTATTAGTGCCACTTATTAGTGCTCATCAATCCCACCTATCAGTGCCAACCAGTGCTCATCAATCCCACATATCAGTGACCATCAGTGCCCACCAGCGCTCATCAATCCCACCTATCAGTGTCCACCAGTGCTCATCAATCCCACTTATCAGTGCCCACCAGCGCTCATCAATCCCACCTATCAGCGCTCATCAATCCCACCTATCAGTGCTCATGAAGGCCGCCTGTCTCCTCAGCACAGCTCTGAGCAGAGAGTGTCTCTCTCATACAGCCCAGAGCCGGTGTTCTATGGAATACTGCCTCCCGCCCTCCCCCCCCTCCGTCCTCTCTCGCTCTCGATTAGAGAGGAGACAGCCTGTCTGCTCATTGACCCCCTGCTGCTCTCCTTCTGTGTGTGCTTTACGGGAAGTGTGACCTTGTTAGCATCACACTTGACTTCCTGCAGAGCACACACAGGAGAGGGGAGGGCAGAGAATGAGCAGAACGGCTGTACCGTCCTCTCTCGCACGAGATGAGAGAGGACGGAGGGGAGCTCTCTGTATGAGAGAGACGCTCTCAGCTCATTGCCGTGTGACTAGCAACCCTTTTGGGGCCCCCCGACAGTGGTGGAATGCCAGGGCCCAGTCGCAAGTGTGACTCTGGTAGTTCTGCCACTGGCTTCATACACACCTAGGCGATTTGAATCACGATTCTGCCTGCGATTCCAAATTGTGGCAAAATGCTGGATGCATTTGCGATGCCATCACATCTCAATAGCACCCAAATCGTGGTGCGATTTTGCAAGGATAAATCATGGCAAAATTGCAACGTGGGAAGCTTGCCATTTAAAAAAGAGCAGGAACTTCTTTTGGGTGCCAGCGGCATGTGTTGCAATTTGCCGTGATCGCAGCGCAATTTATTGCATGAAAATCGTGATAAAATCCTACCACGGTTAAGGTGCCATAAGGCAATGCCATCGCAAATGCGTCCCGCATTTTGCAATCGCGGTGATTCAAATCGCCTAGATGTGAATAAAGCCCAAAAAAAAAAAAAAAAAAAAGAGGACTGCTTATGTCATGGTCTATTCATTTGGTATCTGGTATTGAAACTGGGGCGAGAGAAACACTTTTTTTCTGGGGGTTCCCCTTAAAATCCATGCCAGACCTTAAGAGCTTGGTATGAATCATTGGGGGGACCCTATTTTCTAAAAATATATTTTTAACATTTACCACCTTTTTTATTTACCACCTTTTTTATTCACATTTGCTTGTAAGCTGGGAATCCTCAGCTGACAGCTGAATGGGCCGGGCGTGGTTGTTAGAACTTCTGCTACTGCCGATTCCTTAACCACCAGTAGCTCTGAGCTGGAGCAGTCACATTTAGCAGCGGAAGTAATACCACTGTTAAGCCTCGTACACACGGTATGAAAATCAGAGGGGGATTGTCATTGGACAGGCTGTTGTCCGAAGTTCTTACCGTATGCTCCTTTCAACAATTGATTTCCAATTTTCAGCCAACAAATGCTGGATGACAGGCTAGTAAATTTTTGTCAAATGACATCTCCGTGTCAGATTTTCGGATGGTCAGTACACAAATATGTCACACAAAAGTCGAAAGTACAAACACGCAGGCTTGCAATCAATGATCACCAAACACGAAATTAGCAGAAGGGGCCCAAAGGGTGGCACTCAAGAGCTGAAATTCCTTGTAGTACGTCACTACGTTAGTGTTTGTGGCACGACAATTTGTGCAACGTCACACTTGTGCAATGCGGGAACCCTGCAAATCTACTGCGGGTTCCCGCATCGCACCCGACAGGCACAGCAATTCACACTGCCATATGCGAACTGCTGGCAGTGTCAATACAATGTTAATGACACCCCCATTTCAGCTTGCATATCGCACTGCGAACTGACAGTTCGGACATGAATCAGATCGCATGAGTGTGAACACCCATGCAATCCGATTCTGGTGCGGACCAAAAAAAGGGTCCTCTGCAAGATTGGTCCGAATGCAATGCGATAGTATGGCTGAAATCGCATCGCACAGACATGGCACGTGATTTGCACTGGAGTGCGGTGCGAATGTGATCTCGCACCACGCACAACTGTGAACCAGCACTTACATCAATGTTTTACTTCCCACTACAGCCAGAGGTCTGGTTTGCGATAAAATAAAGATTCAAAGACAAATTTAATTGTTAAGTCCCGAAAGAAAAATAATTTTGTGACTACTTCTGAGAATTAACCATCAAATTAATTTACTGCAAAAAATCATTTCTTACTGAATTGACCCCACTGGGCTTTAGCAACCTAAATGCAATCCAGCTATACTTCAAGCTTGCCTATGCCATTAGGAGGCTGTCATCTATGCACCCATGATCCAATTGCCCTGAAGCATCTGCTTCTACCTGTGGGTCCTAAACCAACAAACCTTTAGTTTAGCTAAACTTTAGCATTCGGCCTATGGAGAGTGGAGGAGTGCTGCAGGCACATCCAGTGATGGATTAGTGGAGATGTAACAATAGTGCATGAAGAAGGTCTCTCTGAGAAAACTTGTCCAGCAGGATCTGCAAGTACCTCACAGAGATGAGATCATATCTTTATATGTCAAATCAGACACATGGGACCTCATGCTTACAAGCACCTGTACAAAAGTTCCAAATTCATTATGTTGGAGTGGTAACAAATAGAATGAAATAGAAGAAAATGGATGTATGACTCAAAATATACTTTTACTGTGTACCAATCATGCTGGTTATATAGCTTGCACCAAGGACATTATTTTTAAAAATCCTCTTGCTTCATCATTTTGGAAATATTGAGATGTGTGAATACCTTTTACAACGTAACATCTTTCACATTATACAAAAAAATTGGGCCAACTTTACGGTTTCATTTTTTTAATTCACTGAAGTGTATTTTTTCCCGAAGAATTGCGTTTAAAAGACCGCTGCGCAAATTCAGTGTGACATAAAATATTGCAACGACCGCCATTTTATTCTTTATGGTCTCTGCTAAAAATATATACAGTAATCTTGGATTACGAGCATAATTAGTTCCAGAAGAATGCATTGTATTCCAAAGCACTCGTATATCAAAGTGAGTTTGCCCATAGGAAATAATGGAAACTCAGATAATCCGTTCCAGTGGCACTGCGGATTATAGTGTAGTGTATGCAGTACCGCATGTAACCAGAGGTGGGGGGCGCCGGAGACATTCAGAAACACTCAGAGAGCACTCAAAGCTGCTTGGATGCACTCGGAGAGGCTCGGAGACACTCGGGAACGGTGTGTTCACCAGCGGCTCAGAGTTTCACTGGCCCCCCCCCCCCCGCACCTCTGACCAAATGCCGTACTGCACACCCCAGATGCTTGAACCCTGCTTGTTTTGAGAGACAACGCTCGCAAACCGAGTCAGGATTAAAAAAAAAAATAGCTCATATTGCGAAACGCTCGTAAACTGCGTTACTCGCCATCCGAGGTATTACTGTATATAAATGTTTGGGGGTTCCAAGTAATTTTCTTGCAGAAAATACTCAATTTATTTTGTAAGCAACAAGTGTCAGAAAAGGGTTTAGTCTTTAAAGCAGCTCTTCAGTCATTTTTTAAACTTTCCATCTATTAAATCTTCTGCCCTTGTTGTTTTACCTTTTGGATAGTAATTTTTTTTTCCTGCCAGTAAATACCTTATACAGCCCACTTCCTGTTTCTTGTCTGGTCATTAGCCTAGGGCTAGGCTTATGACACCATGCACAGCTCTCACTCTTGTGAGAGTTTGCCAGGAAGGGAGGGGGGGATGAGTCATAAGAGGGCCAATGAGAGCTGCAGAGCTGGAGGTGTGCCTCTGTGTAAATCCAGAAAGTGAACAGGCAGCAGCTTCAGCTGCCTACAGTTAAAATGGATGCAGCCAGACATAGCGGAGGGAGATTTCTGCAGCATATTTGGCAAGTACAAAATCACAGTATATATAAAATATGCAAAGTGGTTGGAGGGAAGCTTCAGAATGGCAAAGAAGTTTTTATTATAAATTATGTGAGCAGACTGCAGTTCTTCTTTAAGTGCCCATTAACACCTGAGCGTTTTGTAGCTTGAAGCCTGAAGCTACAAAACGCCGGAGGGGAAAAAATCAATTATTCTCTATGGAGATGGTTCACATCTCCACTCCAAAACGCCTGAAGCTCAAACAAGTTCTTTTTTGTTGCACGAATCAGGCAGATTTGGGCGTTTTTCTGCTTTTTACATTGGTGACCTTTTGCCCTGCACAAAATTGCGGCAAATCGTGGTAAAAAACGCCACAAAACCGCGGTAAAGTTGCGCTATTTTCTGCCTGAAAACACCAAGCTCAGATGTGAATGGGGCCTTAGTGGTTAAACGGACCTCATTTACAGATGTTCATCCTTTTGATCTAAAAGAACTAAATGTTACAATGTTTCATTTTATCTCAGCACAGAGCAATGTTGATAAAAATCTGCCGGATGTTTTTTTTTTTTTTGTACAGATGTGAGTGAGCAGAGAATGGCTCTGCACTTGTTATATGAATGAATCATGGAAATGCAGGATTAAGATCGTGAGGGGGTGCAATCGAGATCGTGATTTTTTTTAACGATTAATTGTGCAGCTCTACTTTTACTTGAAGAAGACATTCCTCTAATTTTATTCAAAAAGTAAAATTAGTCCTAAAAATAATGTATGTTATTCTTTCATGCCATTAATATAGTAAACATATTTGTTTGCACCCCACTGAGCCAACAGAACTAAAAAACTACCACCACTACTTACTAATAAATCTGATTTAGGTATAGGGGGGAGGTGCTGCGCTAACCAGAAGAAAGCTGTAAATCTCTGTCTGTGGTCAATTAATAAAATGACATAAAATCGCATAATAAATCTCATAAATAAGTGTTGACACTAAAAAACATTCAAGTCTTAATAATCAGCATCATGTGTATGTGAAAAAAAGTGCATAAAAAATCCTTTTCAATTGGTATATACTAAATGACAAAAAAATCGCATGTTAAATCGCATAAATAAGTGTTGACACTAAAAACATATAAATCTAGATAATCATGTGTTGGTGCACAAAGGGACATAAACACTACTTCATGTGAATAATTCTAAATAAAAATACATAGAATAAATCAGAAATAACCATCAAAAACATATCCTTATAAATGGTGCAAAACGTACAAAGTGCCAGTGCTTATAGGTGATCTAGATATCGCAAATAAAACACATCAATCCAACGCAATATGGATAATAAATAATATAAATAAATGTCCCAATAATAGTGATATAAAATATATTGTGCTGGCCTGCGAAACAAATGACCAATGACATGCCAGTAAGTGCAGCAAACTTAAAGTGCCAGTGTAAAAGTCATTGAAGGTGCAAAAGCAAGTTCTTGTGTATTCAATAAAACAACAGTGGGGTGTCTGGGATGCAATTCACTCAGTGTCCTCTTCGTGCATAAAACACTAATGTAAGCAGTGGCCCCTTACCTAGCGGTGCTAGGTCAACCGCATGAATTGTAGCTAAAACGCCAGGTCCTGAGCCTCAATCGCGCCCCTATATTCACTCTTGCCGGTGTTGGGTTATCCTAATGGATGTGTTTTGCTTTCTATTTCCGGTTACGATCGAGTGTTAAAGCTACTGGTCCCGCTCTGTATCTGTGGTTTTGGGAGACCATAATCCCTATGCTGGGCGAGACTGCCGTAACAGCAGTCATCGCCGTCCGGTAAGCAGACTTTATTCACACACTCCTTGGTGGATCATCTACTAATACTCCTCATCACATCTCTCCCAGATGGGTGTTTTTTCTCTATCTTTTTGTGGACTCAATATTATGTTTGGGACTATTTATACATATCGTTCTATATACTTTTTTGACACATATTTGTGAACATAGTTTGTTTATGATTGATTGATTTTGGTCATTCACCTACTGATTGATATTATGTCACTTGGTGGGATCATATTTTTTTATATGTCACATATATATTTATAGCGCTGCACTTCGCTGTTTACCATTGGATATTATAGGCAGGTTGTGCTCCCATATAGAATGCAAAAAAGAAAAACGGACCATGCTGGAATGGATGTGCTTCTTTGCCTAGCTTTGTCAGTTTAAAATGGGAAAGCAGAGGGACTGGTGGATTGCCAGGTATTTCACAAAAAGGAAGCAATACAAAGAGAACAGGATACTTTTTCATTCAAGTAATTAACTATGTAACTATGTAAGTACATGGTACAGCAGACACATATCAGGAATATGAATTGTTAGGGTAACATACACTTTACTATTATTATTATTATACAGGATTTATATAGCACTAACAGTTTGCGCAGCACTTTACAATATAAAAGAGAGGCAGTACAGTTACAATACTATAAAATGCAAGAGGGTTAAGAGGGCCCTGCTTATAAGAGCTTACAATCTTATGCCCCGTACACACGGTCGGATTTTCCGATGGAAAATGTTCGATGGGAGCTTGTTGTCGGAAATTCCGACCGTGTGTAGGCTCCATCGGACATTTTCCATCGGAATTTCCGTCACACAAAATACGAGATCTGGATCTCAAATTTTCCGACAACAAAATCCGTTGTCATAAATTCCGATCGTGTGTACACAATTCCAAAGCACAAAGTTCCACGCATGCTCGGAATCAAGCAGAAGAGCCGCACTGGCTTTTGAACTTCATTTTTCTTGGCTCGTCAAACGTGTTGTACGTCACCGTGTTCTTGACGTTCGGAATTTCCGACAAGATTTGTGTGACCGTGTGTATGCAAGACAAGTTTGAGCCAACATCCGTCGGAAAAAATCCATGGATTTTGTTGTCGGAATGTGTGATCGTGTGTACAGGCCATAAGGCTTCAACTAAAAAGAGCTCAGCGAAACTCTTCAAGACTTCACATACAGGAAACTGCTGAAAACATCAACATTAGGTTATATCTGCTTACATTGGTCTAAGTGTAACTCAATTCTATTTTATTTTTATTAGAAATTCACAGGATTTGCTGCCCTGCCCTACAAACAAACAGGCTATTCTACAGGAATTTCCTCATGCGGCTAGTAAAGCTCATGCAAGGGGGAGTATGTAAACTATTCTAAGCTTAGAAAGGAAACCGACATACATTTGGTTCCCAGCAGGACATATCCTATGCATTTTGCCATCACATTTTAAATGCAAGTTTAAAATGATGTACATTTTATGGGACAACAGTGGCGCCTTCTTCCCAACTGAATGCAGATCTAATTTTCTTCTTTTGTACATACTTGGTATTTAAAATAGAGTTCAGTTCAAAATGTTTCGACCCTAATGTGCCTAGTTATGGTAACCATTATTAATCTAAATAAAAGAAATCTATGATACCCGATCATACTTATGAATCCACTTATAATTACCCAAGTGAAGAAGAGCAAAAGGCAGCATTTGCCCAGTTCATATTTAAAGGAGAAGTCCAGCCTGAGCTCGTTTGGCTGGGCTTCTCCTATTGATCACAGGAGTGCAATTAGTTTTGCACTCCTGTGACCCGTTTTCAGAAGAGAGCGGGCTGAAATCTGCTCTCTGCTGACATCACAGGAATCAGTCCAGGCACCGCGTCATCTTGATAATAAAGTCTGCATGCGCCAGGTGCCTGGACTGATACCCGTCTCAGGCCCTCAGCAAGCCGTTCAGAGCCTGAGACGGCAGCTCCGCCCCTCCACAGCTCAGAGCTCCAGTGAGTGCGGGGGGGGGCAAAGCGGAGAGCTGTTGGCTGACAGGCAGCAGCTCTCTGCTCGAGGAGCTAGAGCTGAGAGAACCGAGCCATCAGTGATGCTCGATCGCGCTGTTCTCAGTGCAGAAGTGCCGGGGGACAGATGCAGCATCCACCTAGGTAGGTATGATTCTGAAAAAAAAAACATACTTCTCTTTTAATGCTGAACTACATCCCTAATATAGTTGTAGGGGTAACTACCTTTTATTAGCATGCACTAGTATACATATCTTCTGACACTCATTTTGATGTCTCGAACATTTGAATATTTATTGAAAAAAAAAAAAGACAGTGTGGTGCCTGGAAGAAAGCTTGCATCAAGAGCAATTCACAGTTAATATATAAACCATATAAGCAGACAGACAATCAAAGTCCTACTTCAGCCAACACTTGTTGTTTTCTGTTTTTGTTAGAGTAGGGGTCTTCAAACTATGGCCCTCCGGTTGTTCAGAACTACAATTCTTATCATGCCTAGTCATGTCTGTGTATGTCAGAGTTTTACAATGCCTCATGGGAAGTGTAGTTCTGCAACAGCTGGAGGGCCATAGTTTGAAGATCCCTGGCTTAGAGCCTCTGTTAGGCAGCCCATAGACTATAACATTTTCTTTCCTTCCACCACATTGATCACTGCTGGTATAGCCACCGGCAGTGATGGCATGAAAAAAAAACCTTACAAGCCGGTTGTACTAAAGTCAATTAATGGATCGATGGTGGAGTCAGTGAGACACACAGTGAGGTGAAATCTCCACAATGGGGTCACAGACAACAATAAAAGTTTGAGAGAGGTTCTATTCTTTCAACACTCTATTCACAACTTCTGGCGTTAGGCTGTGGGACCCAAGGCTGCTACCATTTTGATTCTTAAAAACCAGAAAAGAATAGATCTCCAATACAGCTTTACAGGTCAACACAGGTATTCTGTGTGCAAAAGAATCCTTAAGCCCCTTTCAGATGGGGCGGAGTCAGTCAAGCAGATCAGACTGCTCAGCAGAGGATCTCTCCAATGATCTCGCGGATGACAAGTCCGTGTCCCCTTGCACAACCGGCTGTCCTCTATGGAGCGGTCTGATGGTAACGGGTTGCCTGTTCCCATCTGACTGTCAGGCGATCCGCCGGACAGATGGGGAATGGATCCCCACCATTTTTTTTTGCTGACAGGATTGGAACGGATGCCGGCAGGGGACAGCGGACAGGTGTCCGCTGACTACCGCCACTTCATAGAGAGCTATGGATGGTCCAATGGGGTCTGCCTGAAAAACCTGACAGGCGGATCCGACCGGTCCATCAGTGTGAAAGGGGCCTTAGCTACTTGGAGACAAACAGATAAAAGACTGCACTGGATTGTGGGATGCTGTTGAGGGTGAAATTCAAACTGTTTGAATCCAGATCTGGGAAAAGCCATGAACATGAAAGCATGATGTTTTGCTAACAAACCAACGTAAGTGCTGCTCCACACTTATGTTCCTTGACTTTTGTTCATGTGAAGGATGAAGGATAACTGTGCAAGGCACTTTCCTGAAACCCCTCTCCCATTTTTTGCTGGCTTGGCCTGCCCATGGTCTTGCAGAACCATTTATGTTACTGTGAATATTTGAGGTGAAAAATACACCAAAAATGAAATCTGTACACACACGTGAAAAATGTTGAGTGACTATGTGATCTATCTAGCGTATTTGCAGGGTTTTGCTGCTATAAAAGCAGACATGCAGTGTATGCCTTTTTTTTTTTTTTTTTTTTTTTTTTTTTTTTTACAAAGAACATATATGATACATAATTGTAATGCTTGTTGTTGGAATACCAGAACTTTGGTTTGAATAATCATCTCTATCATAACTACCCTCTCTGTTATGCCAAGAAAGGTAATGCCATATAAAAGCTACGTCTCTTCCCCTGCTGTCTCTTGCTGCTATAAGAGTGGAGACACAAGCTCTGCTGAGAAGCCCACTAGTTTACTTTGAAAAACGTTCAAGTCTTGCACTATTTGGACATTGTGGTTAATTCTCCCAGAGGGTCCTGTCCTCTCAATAACCTTTACGAATCCATATTTTGCGGTTTAACAGCCATCCGTCTATGTTTCTTAAAGGAGTATTCTGTATATCTAAAATAGAAACTAGTGCTAACTTCCAACTTTTCAAGGTAAAGAAGCATGGAAGCTGAGAGTCTACTCAAATGCTAGTTTTTCACTATCTACCATCCCAGAGGTTTTTGGCCACTAATAAACTTGCCCCAGGGGAAATGTCTGTCACATTCATGTGCATTTCTGTTTGTAGGAGTAAACTCATTATGACAGGTTGGAGGACTGGCAAATCATAAATCATTTAAGCTGATGTTACTAAGTGTTTTACATATTAATAAAATATATTTAAAACATGCAGCATAGATACACAAAAGGTATATTTATGTGGGGTGACAACTGAAATTTAGTCTTGGATAGGTTTTTTGCACGCTTGTAAAAAGACAAAAGTCAGCCTACAGCATATACTTTTCCTGCTTATACCCAACACTATATGGCTTCCATAAATCTCAGCCCATTTTGGATTACAGATTAAGGGTAGTTATATACCGCCTGGATTGAGCAAATGTTGATAAAACGATATTTGTAATAAAAATACACTAAAATCATTAGTGCTATGGTTTTCACAGTATGGAAAAATGCACCATGGTTTCCAATGTGTGTGGGTGCCAATAAGAATTAACGGCACCCCCCACGTCTGCTAACAGACGTGTGTTTTTCTGCAGGTGGGCAAGAAATTTACAACTGAACCCATTGAATACACCTGACTTTGTAGGTTGTTACAAGTACATAGATGTGGTGAATGAATCCACCTCTATAAGCACCACACAGTATACCTAGGATCATGACCAAGTACTGTATATATCCTTCATCTCCCAAACAAAGGAACGCATTGGAAACATACTGTCAACTGCTGTTAGATACACCATCCACCCAAAATGGAATCTATTGAATACACTTGAACTTGAATGTTGTCACAAATACATAGGCATGGTGATTGAATCCACCTCTATAAGCACCAGATACCTAGGAGCATAACCAGGCATATATTTTGTATCTCCCAAATAAAAGAAAATATAGCAACTCCAACCGGTCGCTATCAGCAGGATAAAATCAAGCTCAATAATGTGTCTCCATCCAACTAAAACATCCGCCAGGTCCAAACCAAGAAAAACAGTTCAAAACATCACGATAATATACTTATCTTTCTTTCGGGCTTATGTCCTCATGTACCTGCTGGCTTGTACCTGGGGGTGTTGGGTTCTTGTGGTGGGAGCTTAGCTGTTTATTCACAGCACAGTTCTGCCAAACTCCAAGTATGCATATATAAGGCCAAAGGATTACAGCTTGAGATCAGTTGAGGGTGGTTTTGCCATGTGGTGGAGCAGTACATATTAACGTTGCTCACACTGCCACCACCTACATCCATAATTGTTTTTTGTCCTCATGACAGGGGACTTCCTCAGGGCCACGTTAAGAGTTTACTTTAAATAAACACATTATTGGATGAAATGCACTGAAGACCAAAGAGACTCCCAGTGGACTTTAGGTAGGGCAGACGGCTCAGCCTCCCTAATGCAACCACCCTCTTGTGCTCCTGTTTGCGATGGACTAGGGACCATGGGATATGTAGTGTGCATAGAGCAGTGCACATGACTGCAACCAACATGCACTGTGAGGGTGGGGGGAATAGAGGTTCTGGAGCTCAAAAGGGATATTACAAGGTATCAGAAGATTTAAAAAATATATATATATATTACAGGGCCTTTAAGTAAAGGATGTCAATGTATTATTTTTTTGAGAATAAGGATATCAATTAAGGGACACTTAATGCTTACCATTTACATAAAATAAAATAAAAAAATTCTCCCCTATTCAGAAAAGTCTTAACACACTCACAAAGACACACAAAGAGAAGGTAAAACATAAAACATCAGTTCAAAAACATAAAAAAAAATAAAATAAAATTAACCAGCTCATTACAGTTTCCCTTGCCTAAGACAACTTGCTGGAAAAGAAACTGCACACAGATTTTAGTTTCAACACCGTATAGTTGATAGTTGCAAAAAAATATGATCGACTTCCAATACATACACAATAGTGACACAAAGAAGGTCTCGCTGTTGTGCAGGCATTGTTTCTTTTTTGGTTGCTGTCCAAACATTATGCAGGTTTTGGCAAATGAAAAGGTCATAATATCTCCATCAGTAGAGTTATACCTTTAATATAACCTATTTTGTCCAGAATTTCAAAATCACCAATAAGCATGAATCATTTTTTCCTAATTAGGTCTGAAGTCCAAGGGTTTAGGCAGTTTTCCAACATGCTTCCAGTAGTAACACTATGTGTCATGCTTTTAGACTTCCAGGACAATTTAATGTAAAATGCAGATGTTAGAAAGCCTCATTTAGAAGACATTAGACTTCTACTACGTAGAAAATTAGTCGTTTCTAAAAAGAAGGTACTGCTGTGGAACTAGTATTCCGATCAGAGATCTGACGTCACTTGCTTGAAGCTTGTTCAGTAAATTAGAAAGAACTGAGGCCAGACACAACCAGGAATACTGCATTTTGGAGAGAGAGAGAGAGAGAGAGAGAGAGAGAGAGAGAGGGTGCTTTCACAACGTAGGGCAAGCAAATCCTTGTGCAGGACAGCTGCATATAACAGAAGAAAGGTGAGAAGGAAAACTGTATATGCTCATGGAAGGTGAAAGACTGTATATACAAGATACCTTAATGTGCAGGGACCAGATATTGTTTTTTTTTACACTGTCCCTTTAATTTATTTGTTATCATTTTTATTCTTATTACAAGTAAACATACCTTGTGATAGAAATAAGGATGACAGGTCCTCTTTATGGAGAGATCGGGTGTCAAAAAGACCCCAAATATCTTCTACCTTTAAAATCAAAAGATCAAAAAAAAAGAATTGTTTACCTTCAGGGACTGGGTTATACCAGAGGCTCTGCCATGGCTTTAGACCCAAAAAGGGCACCAAGGCCAACATTGGTATCTGGAAAATGCAGCAATGTGGAACCTGACTCCCTAAGGACACATTCCAGGCTAGCCCTGCAATAATCCTGGGTCCAGGTATGGCATCCAAAGCTACTGCTGAGAGGATCTGTTAATCCAGATAGCTGCATATAAAGACCTCTCACACAGCACATAGGAAAATGTTCAAGAACAAAACAAAGATGAAAAAAGGAAAAAATGGCTAGCAAAATTGTTAATCCTCTTAGAACACTAGCAAAAAAAGCATGCTGGGAGTGGGATGGGTTATATGGAATGGTCACTGTGCATGTGTCTGATTTCTCCTGTACGTGGCAGTATAACCCAATTGTCTCTGTATCCTGTATCCCTCAATGAACACGAAAAAACACATACATTGAGTTTAATTTGTCTTTCTTTCTTGTAGTTAAAGCGGAGTTCCACTCGTTTGTAAGTTTATTAAAAATCAGCAGCTACAAAAAGTGTAGCTGCTGACTTTTAATAAACAGACGCTCACCTGTCCCACAGTCCAGTGATGCGGCTGCCCGAAGCCTCGCTCCTCTCCCCTGCCTCTCTGCGGTGTCGGCATTGCAAGTGTGGGCACCCGGTGGTGACAGCTTGCGGCTTCACAGACAGGTGCACACTGCAATCTTCTAGGACCCGTGAGATGGAGAGGACGAAGTGGGAGCTGGGTACTTGTCAAAACTAGGTACCCGCCCCCCCCCCCCCCCCGCAAAAAAATGGCATGTCAAATGTGACATGTAAGGGGGCGAGGAGTGCTTAAAGCGGACGTTGACCGACCTCTTGGAATATAAAAACAACACAGTTATAAAATGTAAGTTAGAAACAAACTTACAATGCAAATGGGAAACATTTCACTGACAGAGAAACCACAAAACTGACTTTACAATGCTAACAAAAACCACAAGATACGTGTACAAATATCTTACATGGCTTTATCACATGAGGAAATACACAATACCACATGTATAGCCTAGAAGATCCCACAATCCGCAGCTTGATTCACATATCAGAATGATCTCGGAGGGGACAGCGGGGAGGGGATGACAAGTGTCAGACAAGGAGGGGTGGTTATGTATGTGGCTCTTTTACAAAACTGCAGCATACAAGGATGGGATCCTATCCCATAGTACTTAATGTTGCGGTTGATGGCAGTAGACACAGCTGCTGAGAATGTGTTGTAAAACGCATCCCATATGTGGGACAGATCACATGCTGGATGGCACAAGACAGTGATAAAAATACTTTGAGTGCATACAATTCTCAGAATCAATTTCCAGGAGGTGAATATAAAAGGATGGTATGCAGCCTTTAACCCCAAGGACTCAAGCGGTTGCTTGTAAACGACATATTTTAAAATTAGGTGTCCACACGCACTTACACAAGATTACAAAATATATGTTGAATTTGCTGCATTTGTTGTCAGTACATATGGACTGGACAGCCGATACATAAATGGAAAAAAAAACAACTTCTGTTGCTGCACTACAACTCTAGATGACCATTAATACACTCACAGGTTGCGCTAGAAAAAAAATTGATTGATCCACCATTTGAAATGCGTAGATGAAACCTGTTTATTAATTTAGAATAAAAACACACTAATGCCTGATACACACAATGAGATTATCAAACTAATAATTGTTTACCAATATGTGACGAACGCGGGTGTCAGATCCCTGCCCTCCTCGCTAACTCGCGACAAAGGACCGGCCAACCTCACACCACGCTGTCACTTACGTAACAATGCCACTCTCAGCTGCGCCCAGCACAAAGATTTTCCAGCTTGCAGGACCACAATCTAGGTGTGAGCAGCCTGAGAGTGATTGTCACTGGGCTAATTACACAACCCTTTAACTGCCACCACCCCCGTTTACAAGACCGAGCCGGGGGAGACTCGTAATTTTGCAATACCAATTATAATTTTAGAATAAGCGTCTGCCACACACACTGCCACTACAGACAGGTCTGCTCAGAGTCTTACTCTACAACAGTAGCGCCCTTCAAGAGGCAGGTTCGTTTATAGCTTTAATTAGTACAGTTGTCGTTCGAAAATACAATGCAATAAAAATGCACTATGATACATTACATTATTTCCAAATTTTTATTCTGTCCTACGAGAATTTTCATCACTTTAGTAAACTCTTAATTTTCGATATGAGACTACCATGCAAAAAAAAAAAGACAATTATTATTATTATTATTATTATAAATCCTGTATAATAATAATAATAATAATAATTGTCTTTTTTTTTTTGCATGGTAGTCTCATATCGAAAATTAAGAGTTTACTAAAGTGATGAAAATTCTCGTAGGACAGAATAAAAATTTGGAAATAATGTAATGTATCATAGTGCATTTTTATTGCATTGTATTTTCGAACGACAACTGTACTAATTAAATGAAAATCGTATGATGTGGCATCGTACGAAAAAAATTTTCATGCTTGCCCCATCAGATAATAATCGGATGAACTGTTGGGAACAGCTCTCGAAAGCTGTGTGCCAACGATTGTATTATCATGTGATTGCTTCAAAAGTGGTATTTTTCATACGATTTCTGATTATGTGTACGAGCCTTAAGGCTGGTGTCATTCGGGTGGTCTGATCAGGTCGACCTGTCAGTTTTTCAGGAGGACCTGATTGGACTAGCCATTGTTCTCTAAAGACCGACGGATGTCAGCGGACGTGTGTCCGCTGACACCGCCGGGCTTCCGATCCTGTCTGCCAAAAACATTTTTCATCTTTCCATCTATTAAATCTTCTGCCCTGGTTGTTTTAACTTTGAATAGTAAAACATTTTATTTCTGCCAGTAAATACCTTATACAGCTGACTTCCTGTTTCTTGTCTGTAAAAAGCCTAGGCGTATCACATCATGCATAGCTCTCTCTCTCTCACACTCCCGTGAGAGTTTGCCAGGAAGCGGGGGAGAGAGTCATAAAAGGGCCAATGAGAGCTGCAGGCATGTGTCTGTATAATTCCAGGAAGTGAACAGGCAGCAGCTTCAGCTGCCCACAGTTAAGATGGATGCAGCCAGACTCAGTGGAGGGAGAATTCGGCAGCATATTTGGCAAGTACAGAATCACAGTATATATAAAATAATATACAAAGTTGTTGGAGGGAAGCTTCAGAATGGCAAATATGTTTTTATTGCAAATTATGTGAGCAGACTGCAGTTTCTCCTTAAGTCTAAAAGCCACGTTTTCTATTTATCTGAGCATATCACCTTATCTGCAGGCATTGTTTTAATAATGATCTTTGCCTGTTCAAATAAGTTAAAAGGGTCCATATTTTCCTTTTTGACATCACAGTTTCCCTTTAATAGGACACACAGCTCATTTAAAGACTGGAGCATTAATGAGCACTAAACAACAACAGTTGCTATCATTCAAAGAGGGTTGCTCTAAATTAGCATCAAAGGATACAGTGTATTACTCAATCCTCAGTAACAGCACATTTTAAACCATAAACACAATGTTGTTAAAAGCTCTCATTTTGGTTGTTCTAAATCCAATTTCAAACTTGAAAACAGATCATAAAAGTACAATAGACGTACAACATGTAAAGTCATCCAAAAGCACTGTATATGTATAAAAACATTCTTTAATATGAGTTATGTCACCAAACCCTATTCTGCAGACCATACTTAGATCACATTTTTTAGGGCAATTGTGACTTATACACGGGAAAAGAGTTCATTTGACTGGGGGGTGTCGTTGCCATCATCCCTTGTTATTACACAACCTAAAAGTATTTGTTTTTGATGGGAATTTATAGACAAATTACAATGTTAAAAATAATTCATCCTTTAATAAATTGTTCACAAAATATATTGATTATACAATATATTTTTATACAATATTATAAAATATTTTATGAACAATTTAATAAAGGATGGATTGTCATATGTTTTTATGATTCATTTTATTTGGGCTTTTAACATACAAATCCAATAACTACTAGACTATGAAGACTTCATCTGGCTCCCGGTGAGCTTTATTTACTACATCTACATCTGGATGGTGCAAGTTGCTGAACAGCCTTCCCAGATGGCGGATCTACACTGAGTGTGTGTTTCCTGCTGAAATAGCACCCATCTTTTCGGGTGAGTGTCCATTTCACAGGGGTGCGGTGGATGATTCTGGAGCACTGTACTGGATCACCTCTTCACTTTTCAAGTCACCACCAATTATTTGTGCACATCTTTGCACTGAACTATTGTGTTTTCACCAATAAGTTTATATTGCTGATCCTATCATGGGACTGTGCATTAGATGAATTGAACAGTGTTCCATGAGATGGTCAAAGCTTGGGATATTGTTTTATAACTTAACCCTGCTTTAAACATCTCCACAGCTTTATCCCTGACCTGTCTGAAGTGTTCCTTGGACTTCATGATGCTGTTTGAACTAAGGTTCTCTAATAAACCTCTGGAGGGCTTCACAGAACAGCTGTATTTATACTGAGATTAAATCACACACAGGTGGACTCTATTTACTAATTAGGTGACTTCTGAAGGCAATTGGTTCCACTAGATTTTGGTTAGAGGTATCAGAGCAGAGTAAAGGGGGCTGAATACAAATGCACGCCACACTTTTCAGATATTTATTTGTAAAAAAATGTTAGAAACCATTTATCATTTTCCTTCCACTTCACAATTATGTGACACTTTGTGTTGGTCTATCACATAAAATCCCAATAAAATACATTTACGTTTTTGGGTGTAACATGACAAAATGTAGACAATTTCAAAGGGGTGTGAATACTTTATCAAGGCACTGTACATTCGTTGCCTATAAAGTCCCATCAAAAAGAGGTACTTTAGGTATAGTTTATACATGGGAAGACCCGAGTTCACCAGTCTTTTTCTCCCTGGGAGTGTTGACGGGGTAAGGAAGCTTTCAGCAGAGAAGTGCTGTTTTTTTTTGCATAAAAAAACAGAATAACGAGTAAATAACTTATGTCAGTCCAAACAGTCTAGCAACTCCAAAATCTAAATAGGAGGTTCCCAGCCCAGTGCTAGGATTAAATGCTTGTTTATGACTAGGGGACAGTAAAAGCACTATTCCTTATCTTATCCTCTGCACCCCAGGCAGACCACCTACTTTCCAACATTGGACTCCCCCTTCGAGTCCTCACATCTAACGTAAGGCTAATAACCCTGCATCAGTCCTGATGATGTCAGGGACATTCGACCACTAGAGTACAGGAAAGGAGAGGCTGTTGGGACCAGTTTCGCAGCATCCAGGAACCTGGGGGCGTGAAGGATCAGGTAAGTAAAATTGCTTCACCTGGTCCCCTAGACATAAACATGCAACTAACCCTTTCATTGGAGGAACAGACCCTCTGCAAAAAAGGGTTTTTTTCCTACCCGCAGTTCAGCTTTAGAGCAAACAGCTAAGTACACCATCGAGATACATATATAATAGTTATTTTACTTGCCAAAGCATTTTTATTATGTTCCACCAATTCTGAGATTTACACAGCCTTGCTGAACACCACAGCCAGGATACTAACCAATGGTTTCCTACCTATAGTTAAACCATACAGTACATGTGCACGTAGCAGAGCTTGATTAGCTTACTATGGCCTTCCCCCCTTCCAGTCTGATTTTTAGGGTAAAAGGAGGCTGACAGCAAAGTGTATGTAAACCCTAACGAATGAACTACCCTATTTGGACCCCTTTTGGTCTGTAAATATACTACTAAAAGTTTTTTGTTATGTCTGTTCCATAAGTGCAAAAAATACTTGTTAATCCTGTTACAATACTCTGCCTCCGCTGCATTTTTAGCAGTTGCATTGATCCTAGCTATCTTAGAACTACAGAACACCTCCCCTTTATGTTATCACAAACAGGTTTTTATAGCACTTTCCCTATGGTAACATGCTGCTTCTCCAGGAATACAGTAAGGTGGTGAGTGATGGCTCTCACCCCAGGGCAGAAAGTGTGTTTGTTATTGGCAGAATCACTAGGTAAAAATTAAGGGCAAAAAGGCATAAAAAAACAAAACACACATACAAGTCAAAGCTGTAGTACAGTTCCTTTTTGTTTTTAGATGCTCTAAACTAACTCAAAGTACTTACATCATTTGCATTTCAAAACATTTCATTTTTTAAAAGAGCACTGCCTTAAAGGGTATTTTTTCTGCACAGGAGTTCAGCTTAAATCGCAGATCCCACTGATTTAATTTTTTTTTTTTTATCGATGCATATTTTTTTTTTTTTTTTTTTAAGGTTTATTTAGAGCACTCACATTTGTGAGATTGATCGGCGCTTGATTGCCGATTTGATATAGGAATATATCTTATATTCCTATTTACTGGAAGTTTCCATAGTGCTTGTGGGCATGTGAAGCCCACAAACACTATCTTCCGGGCTCTGGTGCAGCTGAGCGACCAGCATGCACCGACATTTCACGCGCATGCGCCGTATGTACGGTGTAGCGCCATACACTTCTGACGTTGCCATCACAACGGGCGTCGGAAGTGCCCGCCCCCGTTGTGATGGCAACGCAGACTCAGCGCTGCCCAGTGACTCCTGGGAAATGATGAGAGACATCTCCCAGGAGCAGCAGCGAGCACGGGTGCCGAGGGAAGTGACGTCAGGCGCCTTAGAGAGGAAGAGGCAGACTACGAGGGACCCCCTAGCAACAGACCTGAAAAGGTCAGTAAAAAAAAAAATGTGTTTTTTTCCAAAGGTTGTTCCTTGTATTAAATGCTGCTGAATAATGTTAAAATTGTTTTCTGACTGGAACTTCCGCTTTAAAGAGGCACTGCAGTCTGCTCACATCATTTATAATAAAATCATCTTTGCCATCCTGAAGCTTTCTTCCAACCACTTTGCATATTATTTTTATATATACTGTGATTCTGTACTTGCCAAATATGCTGCAGAAATCTCCCTCCACTGAGTCTGTTTGCAATCATTTTAACTGTGGGCAGCTGAAGCTGCTGCCTGTTCACTTCCTGGATTTACACAGACACACACCTCCAATTCTGCAGCTCTCATTGGTCCTCTTATGACTCATCCCCCCCTCCTTCCTGGCAAACTCTCATGTGAGAGTGAGAGAGAGAGAGCTGTGCATGATGTCATACACCTAGGCTTTTTTCCAGACAAGAAAGAGGAGTATTAGGCTTTTACTGGCAGAAAAAAAAATGTTTTACTATCCAAAGTTAAAACAAGGGCAGAAGATTTAATAGATGGAAAGATGAAAAAATGACTGAAGTTCCACTTTAAAGACTACAAAAAAACAAAAAAAAAATTCAAATACGTGCATTCCTCAAGTTTTGATAAGTAACATTTTCTGATCAGTGCCATCAAAGGAGATGGAAGCCACAGTGCTCTTTAGCCCTGTGTATTTTCTTTCATTTAGTAGCTTTATTGATGTTGGCATGAATCATGGGACCTGTTCTTAAGGGAAAAAAACAACCATGCTCGAAGCTTGCTTGCCTTCTTGTTACTGCAGTCAGGTAAGATTATCTATTATAATCTATTCAAATTATCCATAATCTAAAAAATGATTGAAGTGTAAAAATTGTTTTAGAAGATCAGGATTGTATGATAACACTAGAAAAAATGTGCCAATATATTGAACGTACAATAAAAAGAAATACATTTATATTATTTCAAAAAAGTTCCAGCTAAGCATGTATTTCATGAAATGTAAACCTGTACGCATTTGATTAAAGCATGCTAAATCTGACCAGATAGATCAAAATTAGGCTGCTTCAGCAGGGGCAAGCAGAATTTAGATCCATGTCTCGCTGTCCTTGTTTGACAGAAGTTGATCGTTAAACCAACTTCTGTTGATGGGAGTGTTGAAAAACTATTGTCGAATGGCAATAAAAAACTCTGATCAGTGAATTCAGACAGAGAAGTCCCGCTGTCAGAATGGAATGTCTCAGTGGGGGTGATTCCTTCATCCACCTTCATCGGCTATCTGTAGGACGGAGGGTGCCTCACTCTCCTCTGTCTGGACAGGATTACCTGGAAGCAACACAAAGCTTCTGAGTATGCTGCTCTCCTGACAGATGGCACGTGGGAATCTCATGACAGATGTGTCATTTAGTGCCAATGTTCATCTTTGGAAAGCTAAAGCTGAGGAAAGATGGGCAGAGCTAGTTGCTCAGATGTGCAGTTGGTAGCGTAAGAACCACAAATAATTACTGAGGTGTGTTACAATGGGATACTAACAAGGCAAGCTATCTGGTAGTATACCATCATAAATGTTCGAACAGATATTTAGCATGGTGTCATCATATGGGGTTAATTGGAGATGGCAACTGCTATCTTGCACCATAAACTTCCTGTCGTACAACCTTTTTTATTTAGATACACAAGCTGCAGTTTCCCAGTAATTTTGCTTACCAGCTCTTGATTGCAAAATTGACATAGATGCTGATCCAGCCAGGGCTGTCCCCAGCAGTAAGAAGAGAACATAAGGAACACTAGCAGTAGCGCCATAGTAACGAGTGTAAAGGTAAGAGGCGCGTCACAAAGGCCGGGGGTTTTGGTATGAAAGGAGGACTGCCCCTGACATCATCATCTTAGTGCAGATGTCAATGTCCTTCAGCCCATAAAAATAGTTGGGAAAATTGCCCACCTCTGCTCTGGAGAGAACTAGCCCTTTTTTTTTTCCATAGTGTTCAATCTTCCTGTAGGTGGCAGAATACCTGTGGGTTATAAATCCACTGTGTTGTGTCCTTCAGTGAGCAATCAAAAGTTACATAGACAGAAATGCTATTCATCGACCTCATCGATAGAAGATATCTGCAATGAGCTGACCATCATTTAAGGCCCCTTTCACACAGGGGCGGATCCGCTCAGCTTGGGGATCACTCCGTTGATCCCTGCTGAGCAGTCGGGTGACAGGTCCGTCTCTGCTCACTGTGCAGGGATGGACCTGTCAGAGCTCCGCTGTTCTCTATGGGAAGATCGGATGAAAACAGATAGCATGTCCATTTTCATCCGATCCCATCCGATCTGATCGGCATCCGTCTGTTTTGAGAGGATCTTGTCGGACTGGATGGCAGGCAGGTATCAGCGGACACATCTTCGCTGACATTCGCCTGCCCGTACAAGTCAATGGGTGGCCCGCTCAGATCCGCCTGAAAAATGGACAGGCAGATCTTTGCGGGCCGGTCATGTGAAAGGGGCCTAAAGCAAGCAAGCCAGCTCAATTTGTATTGCAATTCTTATATCTTCTACCAACTGGAAGATTCTTAGAGCATACAATACAAATATATACTATTTTGCATTAAACATAACTTGCATTTACCCCTAGGGGTACATTTTCCACCCGGTCAAGTTTTTGCACTTTTTTTCCAATAATTTTCCTTCTAAGTGCATAATACATATATAAAACTATTGGTTGAAAGGAAAACATATGGATGTAGATCTCCATATGTAGTATTGTTATAAAATTACATTCCACATATGATGATATGGTTAATTGTGGATACGGATTATTCCTATTTGCACCTATTCGCAGCCTCAAACAAAAAAGGCCTTCACGTGGCATGGCAGACCTCGCAGTCCTATAGTACTAACAAAGAGAAAAAAAATAGACAGGACATTTTAAACTGTCACCATCAGATGACATGATTTGGGGCAGGTCAAGAACAGAGAGGAAGGGTTTGGAATAGATTGAAAACCTTTTAAAGAAGTTGCCTTTGAAGGACTCTCCTGAATAGAAAAAGAAAATACTTGTCAAATTCAAGTTGAAGTGAAAGCCACTTGTGTAAGTGAAGAGTACAGATGGCACTGAAGAGGGGGTGTAAATGAGTCAAAGCTGAATTTCTATTGTGCTTTTATTGCACAGAACAGGCAACATCTGTTTGTGGGTTAGTATAAACTAGATTATCCCACATCAAGAACTGCTCAGTCACATTACGGAATGATTTACCTTTCACTGTGACATGGGGCATTAGTACCGGACATAGTTTAAAAGCAATATGTTTGGTTTTCAAGAAGCTGCTTCTTTACATTAATTTAATGAAAAAAAAAAAATACTTTAAAAATAGTGAAGCAAATTATAAAACCCAGGAAGTAGTTTACCACGGACATAAAATGAGCAAGATAAAGTTTAATAATATTTATTAGTGTGCAAACAGCAGCATTACAGCAAGATATCATGTACTGATCTTGCTGTATTAATCTGAAATGTGATTAGCGATACCTGGTTACTGCACTTTTCAAAAACGGACATGCTGTCCGTTTTTGTCCAATGTCTTCATAGGAATTAGCGGCGCTCTGACAGGCCCCTCCCCGCTCAGTGAGCAGAGACAGACCTGTCACCCGCCGGCTCAGCGGAGATCAACAGAGAGATCTCCTGCTGAGCTGGCGGACTCCACTGAGCCTGTGAATGAGGCCTAATAGTTATTTTGAACATGAACAAATCAGAATAGACCCACATCCTTGTGGGTTCCTCTAATTTTGTTCCTTAAGTACAACAGATTGCTTTTAGCATAGGAATAAAAGCGGATTATAGTTACTTGCCAAACTTAGCCAGAAACCAAGTTCATACCTAGCACTGCAACCCCCACTACAATATGTATCCCAACTTATAAAATAAAAATTAAAAAATTATAAATTTTTTTTTTTTTTTTTTAGCATATTTTAAAAATGGTACGTTTTGATACTGTGATGTTCAATGTAGATTATCCAGTCTTAGCCCTGAACAGGGAATCCATATAGTGGCAAAAGTCACAGGTATCTGATGCTTATGCCTTAGAGACTACACACAATACTTGCTTGGGAAGGTGAAACATTTTAATAGAAATATAGAAACTGCTAACATCTAAAGAAACATGTATATATAAACAGAAGATATATACAGTATCTCAGAAAAGTGAGGACACCCCTCACATTTTTGAAAATATTTTATTATATCTTTTCATGTGACAACACTGAAGAAAATATACTTTGCTACAATGTAAAGTAGTGAGTGTACAGTTTGTTGACAGTGTAAATTTGCTGTCCCCTCAAAATAACTCAACACACAGCCATTAATGTCTAAACCGCTGGCAACAAAAGTGAGTACACCCCTAAGTGAAAGGTGTGATAAATTTGGTGTTATCGCTCTCACTCTCTCATACTGGTCACTGGAAGTTCAACATGGCACCTCATGGCAAAGGACTCTCTGAGGAAATGAAAAAAAGAATTGTTCCTCTACATAAAGATGGCCTAGGCTATAAGAAGATTGCCAAGACCCTGAAACTGAGCTGCAGCACGGTGGCCAAGACCATACATCGGTTTAACAGGACAAGTTCCACTCAGAACAGGCTTCACCATGGTCGACCAAAGAAGTTGAGTACACATGCTCAGCGTCGTATCCAGAAGTTGTCTTTGGGAAATAGACGTATGAGTGCTGCCAGCATTGCTACAGAGGTTGAAGTGGTGGGGGGGTCAGCCTGACGATGCTCAGACCACACGCAGCACACTGCATCAAATTGGTCTGCATGGCTGTTGTCCCAGAAGGAAGCCTCTTCTAAAAGATGATGCACAAGAAAGCCCGCAAACAGTTTGCTGAAGACAAGCAGACTAAAGACATGGATTACTGGAACTATGTCCTGTGGTCTGATGAGGCTAAGATAAACTTATTTGGTTCAGATGGTGTCAAGCATGGGTGGCGGCAACCAGGTGAGGAGTACAAAGACAAGTGTGTCTTGCCTACAGCCAAGCATGGTGGTGGGAGTGTCATGGCCTGGGGCTGCATGAGTGCTGCCGTCACTAAGGAGCTGCAGTTCATCGAGGGAACCATGAATGTCAACATGTACTGTGACATACTGAGGCAGAGCATGATCCCCTCCCTTTGGAGACTGGGCCACAGGGCAGTATTCCAACATAGCGACCACAAACACACCTCCAAGACGACCACTGCCTTGCTAAAGAAGCTGAGGGTAAAGGTGATGGACTGGCCAAGCATGTCTCTAGACCTAAACCCTATTGAGCATCTTTGGGGCATCCTCAAATGGAAGGTGGAGGAGCGCAAGGTCTCTAACATCCACCAGCTCTGTGATGTCGTCATGAGGAGTGGAAGAGGACTCCAGTGGCAACCTGTGAAGCTCTGGTGAACTCCATGCCCAAGAGGATTAAGGCAGTGCTGGAAAAAAATGGTGGCCACACAAATTGACACTTTGGGCCCAATTTAGACATTTTCACTTAGGGGTGTACTCACTTTTGTTTCCAGCGGATTAGACATTAATGGCTGTGTGTGGAGTTATTTTGAGGGGACAGCAAATTTACACTGTTATACAAGCTGTACACTCACTACTTTACATTGTAGCAAAGTGTAATTTCTTCAGGGTTGTCACATGAAAAGATATAATAAAATATAAAAACAAAAAAAATGTGAGGGGTGTACTTACTTTTGCGAGATACTGTATGTTATCTACTGTCAATTAATATAAATAAACGTATATATATATATATATATATATATATATATATATATATATATATATATATATATATATATATATTTATTAGAAACAAAGTGCTACTCTAACCTGCCATTCACAGGTTGAAAGTGAAAAACCATGCTTGAGACACCTAGAACGTCCTGGGTTCAAGATTAAGCTTTGTACCTCTTGAAACATGGTCAAATACAAATAACATGCAAACATTTTAGAACTCATATTCTGGGTTAACTGAACTGATTTTATACATTTACATATGAATAAAAGTTCAACTCCTTTCTAAATCGGCCCTAGCATGTTTAAGTATGGATGTGAGCTAGGGACCTTAGAGCTCCTTGAGGCCAAGGACTGATGTGAATGTACAATATACAGTATATGTAAAGTGCTGCCTAAATTGTCGGCGCTATATAAATACCTGTAATAAATAAAATAAATGAAATAAAGAATGAGTTCTATCTTAGAAATATTTTGCTGGCATTTACTTGGCCTAGAATAGAAGCACTGCTTTGTAAAACAGGCAGATGAAAAAAAAACTCATTCTGTGTTCTAAGAACTATAAATTGCTTGTAGAGAAATGCGTATGGAACAGTTCAAGAAAGGATGCTGCCCACGCATTTATTACTTGTTATTGATTTCATACATGCACATGGCAATAATCATCTCTAACACTACATAATTGTGAAACCACTTAGTAACCTCTGCAAGCACTCATGCTTGCACAATAGAAAGTTTTTACAGTAGGTTTACCTTACTGATAAAGCTAAAAGTCATACAGTGCCTTGCAAAAGTATTCACCCCCTTGGCATTTTTCATATTTTTTGCCTCACAACCTGGAATTAACATGGATTGTTTGAGGATTTGCATCATTTAATTTACAGAACATGCCCACAACTTTGAAGATTTTTTTTCTTTGTGCATAACTATTCACCCCCCTAAAGTCAATACTTTGTAGAGCCACCTTTTGCGGCTATCACAGCTCCAAGTCGCTTTGGATAAGTCTCTATGAGCTTACCACTGGGATTTTTGCCCATTTCTCCTTGCAAAACTGCTCCAGCTCCTTCAAGTTGGATGGTTTGTGTTTGTGAACAGCAATCTTTAAGTCTGACCACAGATTTTTTATTGGATTGAGGTCTGGGCTTTGACTAGGCCATTCCAACACATTTACATGTTTCCCCTTAAACCACTCAAGTGTTGCTTTAGCAGTGTGTTTGGGGTCATTGTCCTGCTGGAAGGTGAACCTCCGTCCTAGCCTCAAATCACACACAGGGTGGTACAGGTTTTGTTCAGGAAGCACCATCCATTCAACTCCCACCAGTTTCCTAGTCCCGACTGCTGAAAAACATCCCCACAGCATGATGCTGCCACCACTATATTTCACTGTGGGGATGGTGTTCTTTGGGTGATGTGATTGTGTTGGGTTTGCGCCAGACATAGCATTTTCTTTGATGGCCAAAAAGTTCCATTTTAGTCTCATCAGACCAGAGCACCTTCCTCCATACATTTTGGGAGTCTCCCACATGCCTTTTCGCAAACTCAAAACGTGCCATTTTGTTTTTTTCTGAAAGTAATGGCTTTCTTCTGGCCACTCTGCCATAAAGCCCAACTCTATGGAGCATTCGGCTTATTGTCGTCCTATGTACAGATACTGCAGTCTCTGCTGTGGAACTCTGCAGCTCCTCCAGAGTTACCTTAGGTCTCTGTGCTGCCTCTCTGATTAATGGCCTCCTTGCCCGGTCCGTGAGTTTTGGTGTGCGGCCGTCTCTTGGCAGGTTTGCTGTCGTGTCATGTTCTTTCCATTTGGCTATGATAGATTTGATGGTGCTCCTAGGGATCATCAAAGATTTGGATATTTTTTTTATAACCTAACCCCGACTTGTACTTCTCAACAACATTGTCCCTTACTTGTCTGGAGAGTTCCTTGGTCTTCATGGCAGTGTTTGGTTAGTGGTACCTCTTGTTTAGGTGTTGCAGCCTCTGGGGCCTTTCAAAAAGGTGTGTATATGTAATAAGAGATCATGTGACACTTAAGATTGCACACAGGTGGACATCATTTCACTAATTATGTGACTTCTGAAGGTAATTGGTTGCACCAGAGCTTTTTATGGGCTTCATAACAAAGGGGGTGAATACATACGCACATGCCATTTTTTTTATTTCTGAAAAATTGTTAGGTATTTATTTTTCTAATTTTAACTTTACCAACTTAGAATACAGACATACCCCACTTTTGAGTACACAATGGGGTTTATTTACTAAAGCTGGAAAGTGCAAAATCAGGCTCACTTCTGCATAGAAACCAATGAGCTTCCAACCCCAGCTTGTTCAATTAAGCTTTGTTAATAAAACCTGGAAGCTCATTGGTTTATATGCAGAAGTGAGCCTGATTTTGCACTTTCCAGCTTTAGTAAATAAACCCCATTGTGTACTTAAAAGTGGGGTATGCCTGTATTGTGTTCTGATCCATCACATATAATTCCGATTAAAAAAACACTGAACTAAAGGCTGTAATGTAACAAAGTAGGTAAAAAGCCAAGGGGGGTAAATATTTTTGCAAGGCACTGTATAAAGACTCATTTATCTACAGAGACATAGGTCAGCCTCTCCTGTTTTCAACACAAACTTTCAGATTCAATATTGCTGAATACATGATTATGTTTCAATAGCTTTTACATTATTCAGAGATCCAGTCCAATACCCCTATCATTTTGTTTCCCTAAGCAATATGGATTAAAGTGATATTAAAGTCTTGTTTTTTTTTTGTTTTTTTTTTAAAGAACATGTTATACTTACCTGCTCTGTGCAGTTGGTTTTGAACAAAACAGCCTAGATCCTCCTCTTCTCGGGTCCCTCGCCGGCGCTTCTGCCACCCCCCCCCCCCCACCTCATTGGCTCACTGATATTGATTGACAGCATGGGGAGCCAATGCCGCCCATTGTGTGTCCCAGCCAATCAGGAGGGAGAGTCCCGAACAGCCGAGTGTCTTGTGCAACATAACCTGGATCGAGATGGGACTCAGGTAAGTATTAGGGGGGCTGCTTCACACAGAAGGTTTTTTTATCCTAATGCATTAAGATTAAAAAAAAAAACTTCTGCCTTTAGAACCACTTTAACTTCCCTGGCGGTATTCCAGAGTGTGGCTCTGGGTGAATTTTCATTACCAAAAGCGGTAACCCCCAAGCCGGGATTGAATCGCAGGATCCAGGCAAAGTTACTTAGCTTGTCCCCAGGATCCTGCGATGTCTCCCCGCTGTGTGTGCGGGCTGTGTCCTCTGCTCGATCTATCCCAGTGTCGGGCTCCGTTCCCTGCGAGCGCCGCGACTCACGGGGACAGAGCCGGGTGCCAAATTCATAAAGTGAAAACACATAACACATACAGTAATGTAATCTGTAATTTTACAGTGTGCTGTATCAAATTATTTCACCTCCCTTTTTTCCCTAATGCTTTGTCCAGTGCCCTGCATGCAGTTTTATATTATATATACTGTTCTTTCTGCCTGGAAACTTGAGATTGTCCATAGCAACCAAAAAGTGTCCCTTTATGTCAAAAGCTGTTTTAGACCAGCTAGAAAACAGCGATAGTAAATTAGAATCACTTGCAGAATTGAGCGATAGTGATTTGTGGGGAAATTCGTCATCAAACACTGAAAGTAATGACAGCGACAATTCTGCAACTGAGTAAATTTCAGTGTTTTTGATTTGATTACATTATTGAATACATTTTATTATTATTATTTGTTATAATTATTTATAGTTATTTATTATATTATAATTTTATGATGTTGTGTTTCAAACTTTATCATACCCGGGATATCTACTAAACTCTTGTTTGGACAGATTTAAGTGAGTTATTCCTAAGAATTAAAGGCCTACAATATAAAACGCCAAATATCTATGCAAAACATAGATAGATGTACCGCTTTCAGCATTAAAAATCTGACATAATTATACCGGTAAGGAGGGTAAGAACCCTTTACCTAGGGGCATCACTATGTTGGTGAATATATAAAGTTAGGCAAAGAACCAACCCCCCAATTCAAGGCATCCAGTTTAGGATTTCCTAAGTAGTAGAGGTAGAAAAATACTGAGGAGATAGGGTTTGGGAGTGTCCTTTAAAGTTTTCTGTTTTATGTTCCAATTAGGTAAAAGGAGCGATCTCTGGACCTGGGTCATCACAAAAGAGGATATAGAAACATTAATATTTCATATACTTAGTGGTACCGGTGCAAACTACTCTGTCAGATACTTTTATTGTGTCTTATAAAGTTGCTTTCATTTTAAATAAAAACAAACCAATAAAGAACCCATGCTGCTATGGATTAATAGCACAATGAAAGAAGGAAGCGAACTCGTGCTTAGTGCCATCTCTTTGCTTCCCTCTCTGCTGGACTCCTGTAATCCCCACTAATCTACAGTTTGTCCATTAAAGTGCCTCAAAACACAGACGTGATCTGGAGCCTCTTTTTTCATGTCAGTTGTTCTCACACTGAGTTTAAGAGAACATGAATCTCTGCCAATTAACATACACATCTACAAATCTTCACCTACAAAGTGTAAAACCATATGTTGGAGACGTGGACCCATTTTCTCAACTGCCTGCCAAAGAGACAAGCAAGACATTTAGAAGCAAGGAACAATGTTGCCATAGGGTGCCAAAATTACAGGAAAAAAGCCCCATAGGCTGCTGTCACGCAAATGTTTGACAAGTGATGCCAAATGGCTCTATAGACTGCTAGAGTACTGACTGAGCTCTTTGTGTTCCAGCTTACAACTACAGATGGGAAGTTTTGTGGCGGGAAAGGGTGGGGGCTGCTTTCTACGCAGGAAATTTTACACATACAAGAAAACTATTTTCTTCCAACACCATTACAGATCACAGTAACACTTCTGACCTCACTCATTAACAAGCTCCAAAGAAGATAATTATATATATATATATATACACACATACACACACATACATATACACACACAAACACATACATTCATACATACATAGGGGTTGATTTACTTAAATTGGAGAGTAAAAAATCTGGTGCAGCTCTGAATAGAAACCAATCAGCTTCCAGTTTTTTTGTCAAAGCCTAACCACTTAAGGACTGAAAAGATGTACCCCCTTAATGACCAGGCCATTTTTTGCGATACGGCATTGCGCCGCTTTAACTGACAATTGCGTGACCGTGCGACGTTGTACCCAAACAAAATGTATGTCCTTTTTCTTAACCACAAATAGAGCTTTCTTTTGGTGGCATTTGATCACCTCCTGTGGTTTTTATTTTTTGCGCTATAAACAAAAAAAGACCGGCAATTTTGAAAAAAAAAAAAAAAAGATATATACACCGGTATATATGTTTTACTTTTTGCTATCATAAATATCCAAAAAAAACAAAAATTAAAAAAAAAAAAAATTTCTTCATCAGGTTTGGTCAATATGTATTTTTCTACATATTTTTAGCATAAAAAAAAAACTCAATAAGCATGTATAGATTGGTTTTCGCTAAAGTTATACCGTCTACAAAATAGGGGATAGATTTATGGCATTTTTATTAGTATTCATTTTTTTTTTACTAGTAATGGTGGTGATCAGTGATTTTTAGTGGGACTGCGACATTGCTACGGACAGATCAGACACTTTTTTGGGACCAGTGGCATTTATACAGCAATCAGTGCTATAAATATTCACTAATTACTGCATGAATGACAGTGGCAGGGAGGGGGTTAACACTAGGGGGCGATCACGGGGATAAGTGTTCCCTGGGAGGTGTTTCTAACTGTGGGGGGAGTGGACTAACAGGGAGTACAGAGAGATCGCTGTTCCTAATCACTGGGAACAGACAATCTCTCTCTATTCCCCTGATAGAATGGTGTGCTTTTTGTTTACATTGACAGATCCTTGTTCTGGCTTTCTGTGAAGCGATCGTGTGTGGCCAGTGGACATCGCGGCCACCGGCCACACGCATCGGCTCAGGTGACCCCGGGCCCACTGTATCTATTGCACGAAGGAACGTACAGCTACAGTGATTCGTGCAATAGAGCCAACCTGCCGCAGTATAACTGTGGCGGCTGGTCGGCAAGTGGTTGAAGTGTTAGTAAACCCAGTACCCTGCAGTTACTATATCTGGTCTACCAAAGTACACGGAAATGCAATAGTTTTAGTAAATATAAACTGCTAAATACCTTTTCTCATCAGCAGTATATAGCAGTCTTGTGACTTAGATCAATGTCTGGTTAAAGCTTGTAGGAGGAGTTTTCATTCTGCTCTCATTGTCGTCTAAGACTGCAGGACCCTTGATCCTCTGTCTGGTCAGTGCTGATTGGCCCTGTGTTGATCACATGCACTCTCCCAGGAAAAGAAAAAATTTTTTTTCCAGCAATACACACCAAACTGAGCATGTGCAGCTTGTCCCCTGGCCTCTATAATATCCAGGGATGAGATGGAGACACTGGAAAAAGGATCAGAGAAGATAGGAGCAAACAGCCTTTTTACACAATGCAGAGGGTTAACCCCTTAGGTTCTACAGTGAATATAACAAGCATGCTTTACTGCATATACACATTGATGTTACTGTTGTGGGTTAGTAACACTTTTTTAGTAAATCAACCCCACTGCATACACGTGTGTGCGTGTGTACATGTATATATGTATAATTTGCGAGGCACGGGCTGGCAGGTTTGTGAACAGTTGTCTCGGGTTTTGAGGGAGGGTACCTTCTCCAGACTGCATGATCCACCTCTTCGTAGAGGTTTGATGATTGAGATCAGAGCTCATAGAAAACCACATCAAAATAGTTCAACATTTTGGTCTTACCCATTTTAGGTGCTTTTAGCTGTGTTTTGGGGTCATTATCTTGTTCAAGGACCTATGACCTATACCTCCTAACTGTTTTGAGAATTAATTTTGCCTGCACCGATCCAGCGCACCCTTGTCCTAGACAGCAAAGCAGCCTCAAAAGAGAACCATATTTTGTCTATGTTTCACAGTAGTATACTTTTCTTTGAAAGCATCATTTTTTTAATTTATGCACATAGAAGTGATGTGACTTGCCAAGTAACTCCAGTTTTTTTTCCTTCTGTCTTAAGCCTCGTACACACTAGTTTCTTTTTTCCTTTAACCCAGCAGGACTGACCGAAAAAAAACCCGACAGTTAAAGAGGAGCCGCTAATCCGATGTTAGTACAGCAATCACCCCTGCCCCGCCAGAACACCCTGGTCAGCACTCTCAGCCATTGGCTGAGAGCACTGATTGGAGGCCGATTGGCAAACCTTTTTAGGTCATGCATCTTTGAAAGAAGCCTCATAAATATATGCGATTTGCATCCCCAGATAGGTGTGCGTGCGTGCGCCCGCCGTCCCGGCTGGGCTGTCATTCGCTACAGCACAAGCTGATCAGCAGGCTCTGGCCAATGATTTATGGCCGGCACCCGCTGTTCGGCTGAGCGAATGACAGAAGAGAGCCCTGTGTTGGTAAACAACCGTAAAAACCGACACATTGCTTAGTAGAAACACCACACACAGGTAACCCTTTGACCGCCCCAGATGTTAGCCCCTTCCCAGCTAGTGTCATTAGTACAGTGACAGTGTATAATATTAGCACTAATCACTGTATTAGTGTCATTGGTGAGGTCAGTCAGTTACCCCCAGGCATCAGTTAGTGTCAGATTGCTCACTGCAATATCACAGCCCCATTATAAGTAGCTGATCACCACCATGACTAGTATAGAAAAAGTAAATAGAAATTTCAGTATATATACTATTGTTTGTAGACACTATAACTTTCAAGCAAGCCAATCAATATACACTTATTGGGACTTTTTTTTACCAAAGATATGTAGCAGAATACATTTTGGCCTAAATTTTTGAAGAAATCTGATTTTATTGGATATGTTTTATATAAAAAAATAGAAAAAAAAATTTTATTTTTTTTTTCAAAATTTTCAGTTTTCTTCATTTATATAATAAAAAATTAAAAAAAAAAACCTGTGGTGTTCAAATATTACTAAAAGAAAGCTCTATTTGTAGGTTAGTTCTTCTACTTATGTTCATGTTGGGAACAGACTACCTACTGAGTTCCTTAACCCCCCTGGCGGTATTCCCGAGTCTGGCTCGGGTTGGATTTTTCATACCAAAAGCGGTATCCCCGAGCCAGACTCGGGCTTGCATCGCAGGATCCAGGAAGAGCATACTTACCTTGTCCCCTGGATCCTGCGATGTCTCCCCGCTGTGATCGGCGAGCCGCTGTGTCTCGCTCGATTCACAGTGTCGAGCTCCGTTCCCTGCGAGCGTTGCGACGCACGGGGACGGAGTTCGGCGGTAAATTCAAAAGTGAAACACATAGTATAGATACAGCATACTGTAATCTTACAGATTACAGTACTGTATCAAATAACTACACATCCCCCTTGGTCCCTAGTGGTCTGCCCAGTGTCCTGCATGCAGTTTTATATACCGTATATACTCGAGTATAAGTCGAATTTTTCAGCACATTTTTTTGTGCTTAAAGTGCCCCCCTCGACTTATACTCGAGTCAAGCACTTTTCTGCAGCAAAAAATTTCATTTTCTGAACCAAATTTGGGGCCCCGTATCTCAGGGCCACTTAGTACTAGGAACCCCAAATTTGGTGTGCAAACCCAGTGGAACTGGTTCCACAACATATCCAAAGATGAAGTTCCTAGCACTAAGTAGCCCCGAGATACGGGGCCCCAAAATCGGTTCGGAAAATGTCATTCTCTGCTGCAGAAAAGCTTGACATTTTCTGAACCGATTTTGGGGCCCCATATCTCAGGGCCACTTAGTGCTAGGAACCCCAAATTTGGTGTGCAATCACAGTGGAACTGGTACCATAACATATCCAAAGCTGGGGTTCCTAGCACCAAGTGGCCCTGAGATACAGGGCCCCAAAACCGGTTCGGAAAATGTCATTCTCTGCTGCAAAAAAGTGCTTGACATTTTCTGAACTGATTTTTGGGGCCCTGTATCTCGGAGCCACTTGGTGCTAGAAACCCCAGCTTTGGAAATTTTATGGTGCTAGTTCCACTGGGTTTGCATACCAAATTTGGGGTTCTTAGCACTTAGTGGCCCCGAGATATGGGGCCCCACATTCAGTCAACTGTGTCCATCTGCAGCAGTGTCATTTCGGGACCCTTTGGGTTCAGAGACCCCAAATTTTGGCTGCAGCTAGGGGGCATCTAGGAACCCTTAACTACCGAGTTTGAAGTTCAGGGGACCTATGGCTGCAAATGGGCACAGTGAGGCATGCAAATGGGAACAGTGATGCTGCAAGTTGGCATTGTTGACCCTCTTTTCCACTTACAGTAGCTGTGCATTTCTCACCCTCGTCTTATACTCGGGTCAATAAGTTTTTCCCATTTTTTTTGTGGTAAATTAGGGCCTCGACTTATACTCGGAACGACTTATACTCGAGTATATACGGTATATAAAACTGTTCTTTCTGCCAGGAAACTGGAGATTGTCCATAGCAACCAAAACTGTCTCTTTACATCAAAAGTGCTTTTAGACCAGCTAGAAAAAAGCGATAATAAATTAGAATCACTCGCAGAATTGATCGATAGTGATTTGTGGGGAAATCCGTCACCAAACACTAAAAGTAACAAAAGCGACAATTCTGCAACTGAGCGAATTTCAGTGTTTTTGATTTGATTACATTATTATATAATTTTTATTATTATTATATTATTATTTGTTATAATTATTTATAGTTATTTATTATATTATAATTTTTTATTTCGTTTTTCAAACTTTATCATACCCGGGATGTCTACTAGACTCTTGTTTGGACAGATTTAAGTGAACTATTCCTAAGAATTACAGGCCTACAATATAAAACGCCAAATTTCTGTGCAAAATAATTGTACCGCTTTCAGCAACTAAAATCAGAAATAATCATACCGCCAGGGAGGTTAAACAAGCTATGCCAATAATTGAAGAAAAATGATTGCACTATTTTTAAAAGCATTGTCGCTTATTTTTTTTTTACTCCCAGCAGCTGGCTCTCACAGCAGAGAACGTGATAGAGAGAGCCCTGAGCATTAGGCCAGGTTCACACTGTAACCCGCTGCGTATCGCACAGAGCACTGTGCGTCCCTGTTCCCCGTTTTAGGGACGAATCAGGGCCAATTCTTTGCCTGAATTCGGCCCTGAAACAAAGCCAAAGATGGACAGCATTTCTGTTCAGTGCGCTCCGCAGCCGCAACGGAGATATGTGAACCGGCTCCATAGGGAGCCAGTCACATTCTCCTGCTATACGAATTGGATGCGGAGAAATCCGCATCTAATTCGCATAGGTGTGAACCCGGCCTCAGTCTGCACATATATTAAACCGCCTGTACAACACTGGTCAAATAAGGATTTAGCAACAGAGGCTTTAGCCCATCTAAGGTTCTACAAAGTCTCTGGTCTCAAAGACCCAGATCGGACTGCATAAAGATCAGAGAAAACAAAAAGTTTATTTTCTCCATATCAGAAACAATCCTTTGAACCCCTCACCACCATGTGTGGGTAAGAAATGTAAGCAACACATATACACTATCCATAATCCTGTCTGCCAATGCCTCACATCTCTCCTCTGTTTGGATTTGGTCCCTTGAAGGGGTATCAAAGGTTTAATGGACCTGCAGGAGGGGTTTAAAATATAGGAAACTACACAGAGCACATGAGGGAGTAGTAAAAAATTGGAGAGTGAGACAGGTGTCTGAAAAGCTAGTTTGAGCTGATAAATTGTTAACGCTGCTACGATCTCTCGGTTGAGCAATGCCCCAAAAGTTCTTGGACTTTAGATACCCTTCCAGAGATATAAAGCCTTCACTTAGTGAGGCAGTGTTTGTATTGTTATGCTGAAGATTTTTTTTTGCATGTTATGGTGCTGAAGAGAAGTCACTTTCTACTGGAAGCATTGTTCATTTGCTTTTTGGGGAGGATAAAGATGGTTTCCATTATTATACAACTGTGCTGGTGATCCCCGCCACCCTGAACATTACAAAATAGATTATGTATGCATCCACATATCTTGAACACCTTGCTGATTGCCAAGGTGATAGAGAAGCATTATGGTTTGTATGACAGGTACAATCAGAGTACCCGGGTATTAAGGTGTATAGAAAAAGTAAAATAGTAAAAACCACTGCTTCATTACCATACAAGAATAAAATAAATAATGACAGCCGTCAATATTACAAGCTATGGCCAGCAGATAACATGTCGGATAAATTCTGCTTACCTCTATTTTGTCTGTTTTGGCATCTCCCCAGTACAGTTTTCCTTCTTGAAGATCTAGTGCTAATCCATTGGGCCACCCTAAAGATGTGTTCACAAGTACTGTCCTTTCTGAACCATCCAAATAAGCAGACTCGATCTTCGGCTTTTCACCCCAATCTGTCCAGTACATAAAACTAAGGACAGAAAAAAAAAACACTTTAAAAACCTTTATAATTTCTTTTTTCAAAGTATTATTTATGCAATGCCATGAAGAATAACATGCAAATAATACAACAATACATAAAGAGAAATCAACTTCTCTATGTATTGCAAAAAGCAATGGTGAACATAAACCTACAACAAGCAGTCAAAAATCATTACTTCTTTGGTGTTAGAATAAAGTGATCAAAGCACAAAACTGGCCATAAATGGATCAAAATTCGTCGGTTTAGCAGAAACCAGCAGAATTTCAATCCATGTGTGGCCATCCCTGTTTGAAAGAAATCAATCGTTAAGCCTCGTACACATGATTGGATTTTCGGCAGGGAATTGTGCAATGACAGACTGTTGGCCTAAAATCCAACCGTTAGTACGCTTCATCAGACAATTGTTGTCCAACTTTCTGTCAACAAATGTTGGATGGCAGGCTAGTAAATTTTCAGTGGACAACGGTCTGTTGTCAGATTTTCCTATCGTCTGTACACAAGCCCGTCACACAAAAGTTGAAATTACAAACACGCATGCTCAGAATCAATGCTCAGCAAACACGACATTAGCAGAAGGTCCCCAAAGGGTTGGCGCTCAAGAGCTGAAATTCCTCGTAGTACGTCACTACGTTTGTGTTTGTTGGCCGACAATTGTGTACCATTTGTGTGCAAGACAAGTTCCTGGCACACGCCCTTCGGACAAAAGTCTGACGCTTTGTTGGCCAACAATCTGATCGTGTATACCAGGCTTTAGATTGACTTCTGTCCAATAGGAATGTTGGAATTTTTTTCTTAATCAGCTGGCTGTAACCACTGATCAGTGTATTAGGAACAGTGGAGAGCCCCGCTATCAGAATACAATGTCCAAGCAGGGATGATTCCTTCACCTTTTAGTCAGGTTTTCTTTTTTGCCTGTGAACCCATAAAGGGAAGTGGTAATAAAAATCCGACAAGAGCTTTAACCACTTGCCGACCGCCTACCGCATATATACTGCGGCAGAATGGCACGGGCAGGCAAAATCACGTACCCGTACGTGATCTGCCTCCCGCGGGCGGGGGGTCCGATCGGACCCCCCCCCGGTGCCATCGGCGGTCGGCATCTGACTGGGAGCGTCGGGAGGCGAGGGGGAGACCATCCGATCGTGGCCCCCCCCTCGCGATCGCTCCCAGCCAATAGGAATCCTCCTCTGCCTGTGTGTCGTTTCACACAGGCAGAGGATGTGATGTCATCTCTCCCCGGTCTGGCAGTTTCCGTTCCAGCGCCGAGGAGAGATGACAAGTGAGTGCACAACACACACACACACACAGTAGAACATGCCAGGCATATTTACACCCCCGATCCCCCCCCCGATCGCCCCCCGATCCCCCCCCAATCACCCCCCCCCCCTGTCACAAACTGACATTAGCAGTATTTTTTTTTTTTTTTTTTTTTTTTTTTTTTCTGATTACTGCATAGTGTCAGTTTGTGACAGTTAGTGTTAGGGCAGTTAGTGTTAGGCCCCCTTTAGGTCTAGGATACCCCCCTAACCCCCCCTAATAAAGTTTTAACCCCTTGATCACCCCCCCTCACCAGTGTCGCTAAGCGATCATTTTTCTGATCGCTGTATTAGTGTCGCTGGTGACGCTAGTTAGGAACGTAAATATTTAGGTTCGCCGTCAGTGTTTTATAGCGACAGGGACCCCCATATACTATCTAATAAATGTTTTAACCCCTTGATTGCCCCCTAGTTAACCCTTTCACCACTGATCACTGTATAACTGTTACGGGTGACGCTGGTTAGTTCGTTTATTTTTTATAGTGTCAGGGCACCCGCCGTTTATTACCGAATAAAGGTTTAGCCCCCTGATCGCCCGGCGGTGATATGCGTCGCCCCAGGCAGCGTCAGATTAGCGCCAGTACCGCGAACACCCACGCACGCAGCATGCGCCTCCCTTAGTGGTATAGTATCTCAACGGATCAATATCTGATCCGATCAGATCTATACTAGCGTCCCCAGCAGTTTAGGGTTCCCGAAAACGCAGTGTTAGCGGGATCAGCCCAGATACCCGCTAGCACCTGCGTTTTGCCCCTCCGCCCAGCCCAGCCCAGCCCACCCAAGTGCAGTATCGATCGATCACTGTCACTTACAAAACACTAAACGCATAACTGCAGCGTTCGCAGAGTCAGGCCTGATCCCTGCGATCGCTAACAGTTTTTTTGGTAGCGTTTTGGTGAACTGGCAAGCACCAGCCCCAGGCAGCGTCAGGTTAGCGCCAGTACCGCTAACACCCACGCACGCACTGTATACCTCCCTTAGTGGTATAGTATCTGAACGGATCAATATCTGATCCGATCAGATCTATACTAGCGTCCCCAGCAGTTTAGGGTTCCCAAAAACGCAGTGTTAGCGGGATCAGCCCAGATACCTGCTAGCACCTGCGTTTTGCCCCTCCGCCCGGCCCAGCCCACCCAAGTGCAGTATCGATCGATCACTGTCACTTACAAAACACTAAACGCATAACTGCAGCGTTCGCAGAGTCAGGCCTGATCCCTGCGATCGCTAACAGTTTTTTTGGTAGTATTTTGGTGAACTGGCAAGCACCAGCCCCAGGCAGCGTCAGATTAGCGCCAGTACCGCTAACACCCACGCACGCACCGTACACCTCCCTTAGTGGTATAGTATCTGATCGCATCAATATCTGATCCGATCTGATCTATACTAGCGTCCCCAGCAGTTTAGGGTTCCCAAAAACGCAGTGTTAGCGGGATCAGCCCAGATACCTGCTAGCACCTGCGTTTTGCCCCTCCGCCCGGCCCAGCCCACCCAAGTGCAGTATCGATCGATCACTGTCACTTACAAAACACTAAACGCATAACTGCAGCGTTCGCAGAGTCAGGCCGGATCCCTGTGATCGCTAACAGTTTTTTTTGTAGCGTTTTGGTGAACTGGCAAGCGCCAGCGGCCTAGTACACCCCGGTCGTAGTCAAACCAGCACTGCAGTAACACTTGGTGACGTGGCGAGTCCCATAAGTGCAGTTCAAGCTGGTGAGGTGGCAAGCACAAGTAGTGTCCCGCTGCCACCAAAAAGACAAACACAGGCCCGTCGTGCCCATAATGCCCTTCCTGCTGCATTCGCCAATCCTAATTGGGAACCCACCACTTCTGCAGCGCCCGTACTTCCCCCATTCACATCCCCAACCAAATGCAGTCGGCTGCATGAGAGGCATTTTTATGTCCTCCCGAGTACCCCTACCCAACGAACCCCCCAAAAAAGATGTTGTGTCTGCAGCAAGCGCGGATATAGACGTGACACCCGCTATTATTGTCCCTCCTGTCCTGACAATCCTGGTCTTTGCATTGGTGAATGTTTTGAACGCTACCATGCACTAGTTGACTATTAGCGTAGCGTACAGCATTGCACAGACTAGGCACACTTTCACAGGGTCTCCCGAGATGCCATCGCATTTTGAGAGACCCGAACCTGGAACCGGTTACAGTTATAAAAGTTAGTTACAAAAAAAAGTGTAAAAAAAAAAAAAAAAAAAACACAAACAAAAATATAAAATAAAAATAGTTGTCGTTTTATTGTTCTCTCTCTCTCTATTCTCTCTCTATTGTTCTGCTCTTTTTTACTGTATTCTATTCTGCAATGTTTTATTGTTGTTATGTTTTATCACGTTTGCTTTTCAGGTATGTAATTATTTATACTTTACTGTTTACTGTGTATTATTGTTAACCATTTTTTTGTCTTCAGGTATGCCATTCACGACTTTGAGTGGTTATACCAGAATGATGCCTGCAGGTTTAGGTATCATCTTGGTATCATTCTTTTCAGCCAGCGGTCGGCTTTCATGTAAAAGCAATCCTAGTGGCTAATTAGCCTCTAGACTGCTTTTACAAGCAGTGGGAGGGAATGCCCCCCCCCCCCCCCAACATCTTCCGTGTTTTTCTCTGGCTCTCCTGTCTCAACAGGGAACCTGAGAATGCAGCCGGTGATTCAGCCAGCTGACCATAGAGCTGATCAGAGACCAGAGTGGCTCCAAACATCTCTATGACCTAAGAAACCGGAAGCTACGAGCATTTTATGACGTAGATTTCGCCGGATGTAAACAGCGCCATTGGGAAATTGGGAAAGCATTTTATCACACCGATCTTGGTGTGATCAGATGCTTTGAGGGCAGAGGAGAAATCTAGGGTCTAATAGACCCCAATTTTTGCAAAAAAGAGTACCTGTCACTACCTATTGCTATCATAGGGGATATTTACATTCCCTGAGATAACAATAAAAATGATTTAAAAAAAAAAAAAATGAAAGGAACAGTTTAAAAATAAGATAAAAAAATAATAATAATAAAGAAAAAAAAAAAAAAAAAAAAAAAAAGCACCCCTGTCCCCCCTGCTCTCGCGCTAAGGTGAACGCAAGCGTTGGTCTGGCGTCAAATGTAAACAGCAATTGCACCATGCATGTGAGGTATCGCCGCGAAGGTCAGATCGAGGGCAGTAAGTTTAGCAGTAGACCTCCTCTGTAAATCTAAAGTGGTAACCTGTAAAGGCTTTTAAAGGCTTTTAAAAATGTATTTAGTTTGTCGCCACTGCACGTTTGTGCGCAATTTTAAAGCATGTCATGTTTGGTATCCATGTACTCGGCCTAAGATCATCTTTTTTATTTCATCAAACATTTGGGCAATATAGTGTGTTTTAGTGCATTAAAATGTAAAAAAGTGTGTTTTTTCCCCAAAAAATGCGTTTGAAAAATCGCTGCGCAAATACTGTGTGAAAAAAAAAAATGAAACACCCACCATTTTAATCTGTAGGGCATTTGCTTTAAAAAAAATATATAATGTTTGGGGGTTCAAAGTAATTTTCTTGCAAAAAAAAATTATTTTTTTATGTAAACAATAAGTGTCAGAAAGGGCTTTGTCTTCAAGTGGTTAGAAGAGTGGGTGATGTGTGACATAAGCTTCTAGATGTTGTGCATAAAATGCCAGGACAGTTCAAAACCCCCCCAAATGACCCCATTTTGGAAAGTAGACACCCCAAGCTATTTGCTGAGAGTCATGTTGAGTCCATGGAATAATTTATATTGTGACACAAGTTGCGGGAAAGAGACAATTTTTTATTTTTTTTATTTTTTTTTGCGCAAAGTTGTCACTAAATGATATATTGCTCAAACATGCCATGGGAATATGTGAAATTACACCCCAAAATACATTCTGTTGCTTCTCCTGAGTACGGGGATACCACATGTGTGGGACTTTTTGGGAGCCTAGCCGCGTACGGGACCCCGAAAACCAAGCACCGCCTTCAGGCTTTCTAAGGCCGTAAATTTTTGATTTCACTCTTCACTGCCTATCACAGTTTCGGAGGCCATGGAATGCCCAGGTGGCACAAACCCCCCCCAAATGACCCCATTTTGGAAAGTAGACACACCAAGCTATTTGATGAGAGGTATAGTGAGTATTTTGCAGACCTCACTTTTTGTCACAAAGTTTTGAAAATTGAAAAAAAGAAAAAAAAAAATTTTTTTTCTCGTCTTTCTTTATTTTCAAAAACAAATGAGAGCTGCAAAATACTCACCATGCCTCTCAGCAAATAGCTTGGGGTGTCTGCTTTCCAAAATGGGGTCATTTGGGGGGGGGTTTGTGCCACCTGGGCATTCCATGGCCTCCGAAACTGTGATAGGCAGTGAGGAGTAAAATCAAAAATGTACGCCCTTAGAAATCCTGAAGGCGGTGCTTGGTTTTCGGGGTCCCGTACGCGGCTAGGCTCCTAAAAAGTCCCACACATGTGGTATCCCCGTACTCAGGAGAAGCAGCTAAATGTATTTTGGGGTGCAATTCCACATATGCCCATGGCCTGTGTGAGCAATATATCATTTAGTGACAACTTTGTGCAAAAAAAAAAAAAAAAAAAAAAAATTTGTCACTTTCCCGCAACTTGTGTCAAAATATAAAACATTCCATGGACTCAACATGCCTCAAAGCAAATAGCTTGGGGTGTCTACTTTCCAAAATGGGGTCATTTGGGGGGGTTTTATGTCATCTGGGCATTTTATGGCCTTCAAAACTGTGATAGGTAGTGAGGAGTAAAATCAAAAATGTACGCCCTTAGAAATCCTGAAGGCGGTGCTTGGTTTTCGGGGCTCCGTACGCGGCTAGGCTCCCAAAAAGTCCCACACATGTGGTATCCCCGTACTCAGGAGAAGCAGCTAAATGTATTTTGGGGTGCAATTCCACATATGCCCATGGCCTGTGTGAGCAATATATCATTTAGTGACAACTTTTTGTAATTTTTTTTTTTTTTTTTGTCATTATTCAATCACTTGGGACAAAAAAAATGAATATTCAATGGGCTCAACATGCCTCTCAGCAAATTCCTTGGGGTGTCTACTTTCCAAAATGGGGTCATTTGTGGGGGTTTTGTACTGCCCTGCCATTTTAGCACCTCAAGAATCGACATAGGCAGTCATAAATTAAAGGCTGTGTAAATTCCAGAAAATGTACCCTAGTTTGTAGACGCTATAACTTTTGCGCAAACCAATAAATATACACTTATTGACATTTTTTTTACCAAAGACATGTGGCCGAATACATTTTGGCCTAAATGTATGACTAAAATTGAGTTTATTCGATTTTTTTTAGAACAAAAAGTAGAAAATATCATTTTTTTTCAAAATTTTCGGTCTTTTTCCGTGTATAGCGCAAAAAATAAAAACGGCAGAGGTGATCAAATACCATCAAAAGAAAGCTCTATTTGTGGGAAGAAAAGGACGCAAATTTCGTTTGGGTACAGCATTGCATGACCGCGCAATTAGCAGTTAAAGCGACGCAGTGCCGAATTGTAAAAAGTGCTCTGGTCAGGAAGGGGGTAAAACCTTCCGGGGCTGAAGTGGTTAAACATTACTTACTTACAAAAAAAAAAGTTTTGTCTGGATTTAGAGGAAAACCAAATGTCTGCAATACTCATCTCCCCTCCACAGTCTATCATCCGCGAGGACCTTCTGCGATGTCTTCACTCGGGAACCGCACCTTCAGTTATCTTGATTGGCCATCGCAGGATACTCCTGTGCAAGCGCAGGAGTTCATTCACCCTGGCAGTATGTTGAGAATGTAGTTTGAAGAGCACATGCATGGCTCAGTGTACATTTAAAAAAAAAACTGAACAAGCAGTAGAGCTGCACGATTCTGGCCAAAATGAGAATCATGATTTTTTTGCTTAGAATAAAAAGATCACGATTCTCTCACGATTCTCGCGGTGTAAAATCTTTCACATTATACAAAAAAAAATTGGGCTAACTACTGGTTAGTTTATTTTTAAATTAATTAAAGTGTAATTTTTTCCCCCAAAAAATTGCATTTGAACGACTGCTGCACAAATACAGTGTGACATAAAATATTGAAACAACAACCATTTTATTCTCTAGAGTCTCTACTAAAAAAATATATATAATGTTTGGGGGTTTTACGTAATTTTCTAGCAAAAAAAAAATTATTTTAACTTGAAACCAACAAATGTCAGAAAAATGGTTTAGTGTTTAAGTGGTTAAACTTCCCTCATTTACACGCCAAAGTGTGTAAATGAGGTTGATCTAAAGGACAAATTGTTACAATGTTTATACTTAAGTTCCACTGCTAAAGAATGTTGTGATTCTTGGCAGACTGCCGTTTTTTTTTCCTTTCTTTTGATGGCTTTGGGCTTTAGCAGAGCAGAGAGAATTCTCTGCATAGAAAGAATCGGGAAATACTTTGTCAAGATCGAAACGGGAAAAAAAACACAATAACGATTTTTAACGATTAATCGCGCAGCTCTAACAAGCAGGTACATTTATTTTATTGCAGAAGAGACATAACATGACTCTTTTGAAATAAATAGCCTGAGAGTTCCTCCACCACTTTAAAATGGAACAAAACCACCAGTTTAACGTTTTTTGATAATTGTTACCTTGAAAGCATGTCTCTGGTGATACTGGACACATTTGCCAGTGTGCTTATGTCAGCTCCCAACCGAACTTTCAAGGCTTCAAATGCACTGTCGGTGCATCCATAAAGGGCGCAGGAGCGCCGCCCCCTCTCTCCTGGCACCACTCTATCACCATAGATAGATTTATGCATTGCATGAATCTATCTATGGTCGCTGCTGACACCCCCTATTCAGGTATCTGGCCCCATTTCGGGCGCCGGGCACCTGAATTACAGCGGCGGGGGTGTTTTTGGAAGCACCTGATTAGAGCCGTAGGCTCTAATAGGCGCAAAAAAAGATAAACAGCGCAGTGCTGTGCGTTCGCTGTTCACTCAGCTGTGTATTAGCAAAGCGAAAGAATTCTCTTTGCTAACACTGAACCGCCTCTCATCCAATCAGGTGCTCAGGTCTGTTACCTGTCACCTGATCGGCTGAAACGTCAGGCGCTGTGATTGAACGCCTGATAGAGAGGACGAAAGAAGAAATCGAGGAGCCTGCAGGACACCGCCGCTGACCCGATGCGAGACAGGAAAGTGCGGGGGTGATGCACACTGGCAGCATTTGATGGGGCACAGTAATGGCAATTGATAGGCACACTTGCAGCATTTGATAAGGCACAGTAGCTGCAATTGATGGGCACACTGGCAGCATTTGATGTGGCACAGTAGCGGCAATTGATGGGCACACTGGCAGCATTTGATGTGGCACAGTAGTGGCAACTTATGGGCACACTGGCAGCAATTGATGGGTACAGTAGCTGCGTTTGGCACAGTGGCTGCGTTTGATGGGCACAATGGCAGCGTTTGATGGGCACAGTGGCTGCGTTTGATGGGCACAGTGGCTGCGTTTGATGGGCACAGTGGCTGCGTTTGATGGGCACAGTGGCTGTATTTGATGGGCACAGTGGCTGCGCTTGATGGGCACAGTGGCTGTGTTTGATGGGCACAGTGGCTGTGTTTGATGGGCACAGTGGCTGCATTTGATGGGCACAGTGGCTGCATTTGATGGGCACAGTGGCTGCGCTTGATGGGCACAGTGGCTGTGTTTGATGGGCACAGTGGCTGTGTTTGATGGGCACAGTGGCTGTGTTTGATGGGCACAGTGGCTGCGTTTGATGGGCACAGTGGCTGCGTTTGATGGGCACAGTGGCTGCGTTTGATGGGCACAGTGGCTGCGTTTGATGGGCACAGTGGCTGCATTTGATGGGCACAGTGGCAGCGCTTGATGGGCACAGTGGCTAAGTTTGATGGCACAGTGGCGGTAATTGATGGGCACAGTAGCTGAGCTGCGTTTGATGGCACAGTGGCTGCAATTGATGGGTTTTTTTTTTCAGTTTGTTTGCGCCCCCCCCCCCCCCCAAAAAAAAATAAAAATTTTAAACACCAGCCCCCACTGCACTATGCACTATGGCAACTGCAGATCTACACTGCAGAGTTTAAGATGGTGATGGCATTGACTTTAAAGGATAGGAGGGCATAGTGCCACCTTAAATATTGTAATATTAATTTAAATCTACACACAAAGAGCATAGCCCTCTGGTTAAAAATGCTATGCTGGTTCATTGTACACCTCCTCTGAGGTATAAAACACATGTTCTCAACCAATGGAGGTACATGTAATCATTCATATGATCTATAATTGCTAGTTAAAAGCATAGGCAGTACTATTTGGGGGAAAAAAAATGAAATAATCATGACAAAGAGTCAGTTACTAGTTTAAAAATACCTAGGATTGAGAACCTCTCACTTACCCTGTCAGCGGATTTAATACAATGGCCCTCGGTTCATCTAGGTTTTCAGATATCAGTATTTTCCTAGATGTCCCATTAAGTCGTGTGACTTCTATACGGTCAGTACCAGTATCCGTCCAATACAGATTCCGAGCCACCCAGTCAACAGCTATCCCATCTGGATGTAGCACTTCCGTAGTCACTAAGGTCTGAGCACCTGACCCATCCAGATAAGCGCGACGAATAGCTCTAACTTCATCATCAGTCCAGTAAATATATCCTTCCACTGGATCATAGTCAATAGCAATAGCATGCTTAATGTCATCAATTTGCAGAACAATATCTGTAAAATCAGGCATGTCTAATGAAATTCTTCGTAAATCTGTTCTTCTGGCCAGCAGCAATACATCATCTGCACCTGAAATTAATAACAAAAATTTAGACAAGTTCAACTCTGAGGTACTACAGATACTTTGGCTGGGAAAAAGAAAAAAAAAACAGGCATTAAGGAGGAGCTTTTCACAGGGACAGTTGGGACTGAAGTCCATGTGAACAGATTGTACCAACTAAAACTGCCCTTCCAAACACCTTAAAACTGATTATATGTTTACAGATTTCTTAAACCAAATACGTATTTACTCTTCTTCAGTATTTGCTCCAATACAGGGCACGTTCACCCCCATCCTGCCCAGGACAATTTTCTGCGCGGTCCAAATTTGAATGACAATTGAGCGGTCATGCAAAACTATACCCAAATTACATTTTTATCATTTTTTTCACACAAATAGAGCTTTCTTTTGGTGGTATTTAATCACCACTGGGTTTTTTTTAACTTTTTTTTCTTGGTTTCTACCAGAAAATTTTGTAAATAAGTAATTTTTCTCCTTCACTGATGTGTGCTGATGAGGCTGCACTGATAGACACTGATAAGGAGGCAGTAATGTGTGGCACTGAAAGGCAGCACTGACGAGCAGGCACTGAAAGGCAGCACTGACTGGTATTACTGATGGCCACAAACTGGCATCACCGATGGGCACTACTGGGCACTGTTGGGGCTGCACTGATATTCAGGGATCTGATGAACAGTGCCCTGATTATCTGCACAGGTCTCTCCTGTGAGGAGATGCCGCTGATCCGATTTCCTCGCTTCACACTCTGGCAGTGTGAGACAAGGAGAGCCGATAAAGGGCATTTCCATGTTTGATTGGACACAGCTGATCACATGGGTAAAGAGCCGCGTCATCAGCTCTTTATTGAGATCGGGGTTGCGCCGTGTCCCAGGGACGTCATATGACGTCGTCCCAGAACAAGAAAGGATCCCGCCCGCCATCATTTGTCTATACGGTGGGCAGGAGGGAGTTAAAGAACAGAGATATAGACATGGTTTCTGATCAAATCAATTTGGTTTTAAGATAAATCCCTAAAGTGAAACATAGACCCCCCCCTCCAAAAAGGTAACCTTTGAGAACACTAGTCATTTGCAGAGGTGTCTGGAGGTCTGCAAAGATGCAGGCCATGGGAATTTCAACCTATAGGACAACACCCTTTCGCAAAAGCAGCCCACAGCTGAGAGGGACAGGAGGCACAGGAACAAGGTGTTAGGCTAAGTTCACATCTCTGCGGACAGTTCCCACTGCAGGCTGCACCTGTTCCCGCTGCCACAATCACCCTTAGGCTACTTTCACACTGAGGCGTTGCAAAACCGCGGTAAAAACGATGAGCGTTATTCCCGTGTTTTTGCCGCGTTAGCGGTAAAAATAGCGCAAACACCCATGCGTTTTAATTGCGTTTTTATAGCGTTTTTAAGCGTTAGCGTCAGCAAACCTGACCATGTGACCATGCAGTCATGTGACCTTCCCCACAGTTTCTGGGTGGTTTTAAAGCGTTTTTACCGCGTTATTACCGCATTTTTACAGCGTTTCCCATTCATTTCAATTGGGATAGATGTTTTTACAGCGCTATTTTATGTGCCCCAAAGATGCTCCAAAAAAGCTGTTTGCAGGATTTTTTCCAACGCACAGCCAGCACAACGCCTCAGTGTGAAAGGTTACTGAGATACATGGGGGGCGTTTTTCATGTGGTATTTAGGCAGTAATTTTAGCGCTAAAACGCCTGAAAAACGCCTCAGTGTGAAACGGGCCTTACTGAAAACCACGCTGGATGCGTGCAAGTACCATTAATCCGAATGGCCCGCCACATGCACTGGAAATCGCACCCACAGTTGGAACCGCTCTGCACTTGTGGCTCCCTGTGGGCTACTATTCCAAAAATGGAGCAGGGACCTTTTCTCTGCGTTTCAGGAGTCACAGCAGCCCATTCAAATAAATAGGCTGCCCTGAAAATGCAAAACATGGCTCGCAGAGCTGCATCAATCTGAACCTAGCCTGAGCTTCAATGTCCAACATGTAACTTTAAAAATGTTACTTCATCGTGTACTTTCTTGCTGTTAAGTGGTAAGGGATCCCAGGGATTCCTTTACAATGTCACAAGGGAAAAGGATAGTGACGTACCCATTGCTACTGCAACACCAATGCCCTCACTTCTGAAAGAAAATCAGAACCAATAGCATATTTCCCTGTTTCAGCCTTATCTCAAGCAAAACAAAAAAAATACACAAAACAAAACTCCCAAATCAGCCTTTTTGTCTGCTAAAACCCATATACATAATTTCATAATTTTATTCAACCAATGTAGTTATGAACCTAAGCAGACGCACACATCTACAAACATGTCATATATATCAGCTGTAAAAAAAATGATAAAAATCGAACTGTGATTGAAGAATTTTGTAATGATTTTTTACCTCAAACATACAGTTCTGGGGAGACAAGTGTACATCTATTGAAAAACAACATTTATTCATTTGTTGCAGTTTTGAATCCAAAATCCTTGTCATTTACTATCACATATTCAGACAAATTAAATGGTGTCATCTAAGGCTTTCAATTAGAGCTGATCCAAAATGTTGTTTTCACTGAATTATTAATGGCAGAATCAAATAGAGAGGAAAAACATGAAAGGGACATCAGTCACAATGACGAGGACGTAACTTTCAAAGCCTCAATCACTAAACACTGAATATAAGACAACAATGAGCACTGAATATATAAGACCACATTGCTTGGCTATGACACCAGGACTCTCTAGATGGATACATAATGGATAAAAGTAGTATTTTTTTTTTCCTAAGAGAGAAGTACAGCCAAAGTTTTTTTTTGCTTTCAAAATATTTTATTTTTAAAATACATAGAATACAATTCGATACATTTAATAATTGTTTTAAAGGTTCATTAACATTAAATCCTGGATAATGAGGAGTTCATGACAGTAAGCTATTAACAATTTGGGACAAAATAAAAATGGATATTCCACTCCTGTTAGGCCAACTTATTAGGTAAACCGGTCTGGTGGAGAGCACAAAGGAAATAGAGGAATTCAGAGCCCCCGGCACCCCTAGCGGGATCATACTGTGCCGAAGGAGCGAACCCTCCACCTCCCCAATGACCCCACCCCCCTGGTTAAAAAAATGTTTTGACAGAAATATCCAGACCAACATGAAGGAAGATAAAATAAACTTATCTATAACTGTTATTGTAATAAATAAATTTTATTTTCATACTTCTCCTTTAAAACCACAAAATTATCGTTGCAGTGTGCCCCCCCCCCCCCCCCCACTGCAAGAGTTAAATGATTGAATGCAACCCGTCCCTCAAAGCCTCTTCTCTTTGGCCAGCGGACGAATTAAGTACCAATAGTCCTGCATTGTACATAAAGACATTGAGGGCCTGCCCAAAACCCAGAGTGTAGGAGAGAAGTAAAGCACGCCAGCGGCTTGGCGGTGGGTCAATAATAAGGCAGGTATTACAACCTTTTTCCCTGTTTCCTAGTTAACACTTGCAGTGCAGGGAGGCCCCCTGCAAGAGTATTTTTATTTTAAAGCTTTAAAGGGTAAGTTCACCTTTGGAACATGTTACATGTTCCACCAGTATTTAGGGTGGAACATGTTAACATGTTCTAGCTCCTTCCCCCCAATCCCCCCCTTCCCTGTGACAGCAAGTGGAGATTCCTCTCCCTGTACCAGCTGTCACTTTTTAAAAACAACGTGGCTCCACCCACAGAGAAGTGTGAATTATTCACAGATAACTGAATTTATAAACTACAAGTACTGTCTGCCACTGGGGTGGAGGACTTGTAGTTTCAATGAGCTGTGGGGGCACTGATGAGCACTATCGCAGTCCACTGACATGTGGAATGCATCTTTACATTTTATTTTATTTTTCCTGTAAAAGGAGAACTAGGCCTTTAAAGATATTTGAAGAAAAAATGCTTAAACAAGCCACATCCTCAGCCATTTCCTGGCGATCTGGGTCAAATGTCACCAATGCTCCTTTAAAGTGATTGTAAAACTTTGTTTTGTTTTAAATAACAAACATGTTATACTTACCTCCACTGTGCAGTTCGTTTTGCACAGAGTGGCCCCGATCATCCTCTCCTGCAGTCCCCCGGTGGCGCTATCAGCTCCTCCCCGCATCGTATAACCCCTTAGGAGAAGCGCTCTCCTGGGGGGTGGGGGGGAGGGATCTTGCGAGCGCGCTCCCAATTCCCGCATTTGCATCCATGGATGCAGAATGTAGAACTTGGCCCTGTCCCCTGGCGCCTGTGCTGCTATCAATCTATCCAATCAAGGGCATAGGATGCATTAAGGTGAAAAAACATGAGGGTTTGCAACCCCTTTAACTATTTATTCTCTAACAGATTTTCCCAATCTACCTTGAAAACTAGAGCACTAAGCATTCAATAACATTATTTTTTTCCCCATTTGACATTCCCATCAGAATTAATTTGTTTTCCCATATTTGCTCATTATCTGAAAATTATGTACAGTATAAAACTTAAAGGAGAAGTAGGGCCAAAGTCTGCTGATGTCACTCAGACGGTCAAGACTCTTGAGGGATCCCGACTTTAATGTCAGGATCCACCCAGATGCCTGACTGGCAACTGGCTCAGCCTCTCAGAGCACTGTTGAGAGCCTGAGCCAGCTGCTACCGCCTCCACGACAGCCTGGGGCTCCAATGAGCACTGAAGGGGCAAAGTACAGAGCCAGAGACTGACAGTCACTGGCTCTCTGCTAATTCAAGAGTGAAAACTGAGCAATCAGTGGTCTTTGATCACTCAGTTCTTGGTCTTCGAGATGGCGAGGGACTGCTGCAGCATCAGACTGATGTTGCATCCATCTAAATGAGTATAATTCATTGTTTTTTTTTAAATCTCAATTTGTCAGATGCTCAGCCTGTGCTTTGTTATTTAAATGAGGTTCCCACAAACCTGTGTACCACATTAGGCATGTGTGTATTAGGTGTACCTGGGAGAAGGCCAGCACATCTTGAAGTTCCCCTCCGGTTGGAGAACTGCAAAAACACTGCAACTCTCAAAAAAATGGTGATGACAGGAGAGTCTGCTGCTTGCTTGGTTGTCACTATGGTGCCAAACACATTTAGTTCTGCTTCAAGTGACATCACATCACTGAAAGCAGTATGGAATTAATTTCCCTGAATTCCCATATATGTAGCCAGCATTTTACAACTCTTCTCATGTCAAAATGTGGACATAAAAAATGTATAATATTTCATGGAGTACACCGCATAGCAGGCATTGAAGCAACCCAACGTCAGGTGCTGGAACTCCTAATATACTGTACATATGCTTGTTCCAGTTTTGCAATTTCTCTATGAGTATAACGCAAATATACACACCTGCAGGAGGGTCTTCTAATTATTTTTCCTAGTGCTGGAAATGAACACTGTATATTGATTTATCAAAAAAACAAACGAACAGCACTCCCTGTTTTCCCTGTGAAAGAGATGCAAACTAAACACTGCTGTGAGAACTATCTTACCAAGCAGTCTTCTTTTCATTAATCTAGAAAACATACACAAACTAATTCCAGATTATTTGAAACAGAGCTCACATGGAATGGTGTAATATTCACAAATCTAAGACTTCCAAAGCTTTGGTAGAAGCCAAGAAATGGGACAATGTATGGAACAGAAGGGGGCAGTTTGAGGACATCTGCCTACAGCAATTCATGAGCTCATTATTCTGGTGCACTTTCGGTTAAATAGTTGTAAAACTACAGTAATTAATATGTCCACACACCAGTAGATATACTGGGTAGCTGCATGGACAGATACAACATCAGCAAGGCTGAGGACGGGCCTTGCTGATGCCATTGCGTTAAACTTACTGCTATTCGAATACTCCTTGAAGTGTAAGTTCACCTTTACAGAAAAATCTGTAAGGTGAACTTAAACAGGTGCCCTCCCCCCCCACTGACCTGGACCACGGCAATCTCCGGTTATAAGCCCCGGTATATACATGCCAGGAGCCCAGGGCTTAGAAATTCTCTTTGCAGCCATGCGTCTTCTCCATAGCTGACAGGACAGGCTATGTGGCTGCTGATTGGTCGGTGCCGCCCATGTGACGGCGCTGACCAATTAGAATGCCCCAAAACATCTCTCCTGAAGAGGGACATTTGGACATTCAGCTCAGGCCATTTCTAAGCCCCGGACTCCTGGTGCGGATATACCAGGGCTTAGAACGGGAGATTGTCGTGGTCCAGGTCAGCGGGCCGGGGGGGTACCTGTCTAAGTTCACCTTACAGAGTTTTCTGTAATGGTGAACTTACCCTTTAAAGCGCTTTTTATTCTACCAAACGAGTGTTCTTACTCTTTTATAAATCCCCTTATTTTACACTTACGGTTTTACACTATGTGGAGCATTTGTTTCCTTTTTGGTTATACCGTATGAGTGCATAAGGAAGACTGGGTCCACCCTTTGCTTAAGACTGCCAGTCCTGACCAGTCATAACTACATTGAGCCATCCAAGGGATCATCTCCCATTCTGGCCAGGAGTAAGAGGCATGGAAGTTCCATCCCATTGGTGTATATACACCACAAGCCTCAGCGGCTCATTGGGCATATGCCCTTTTGAATCCATATGTTCCGGTAAGCATTCTCAAAGTTGGTAGCGGTTGTCTTTTTTATACACGTGATTCCTATAAGATCTTTACTGATACCATAAGGACTTATCTTCCTTCTTTGGATCAACTTCAACACTTATTTTTCACTTTGTGGATTCCTTTTTTTTACTTCCATATTTAGTCACTTTTTTCACATTTGGTCAATGTTTATTCATTTTGAGTGTGAGATTCATATGTATATTCATGGTACCTTGTAGAATCGGGACCATTTGTGGTACATTGTTTTTTGTTGTTGCACATATTGTCCTATAGATATACAGAGACTTTTTCCCTTTAGCGCTGCACATATTTTTGAAATGTATCGGTCCAAATTTGCCTTTTGCAGTGCAGGCTGCAACAAATATTTTGGGGTGTCAGCACGGTATTCTTTTTTGCCCCCATAACATACTTTTATTATTTGGAGATCCGCCCAAAAAGTCTAGTATTTTTCAATTTTCTTTAAAGTGGAGGTTAAGTTGCCTTTCCTTCATCGGTCCCGTCTCTTGCTGATGTCGGCATCTTCTGCTGGGTGCCAGTCTTTGGCTGGCACAGGATGACATCACTCGTAAACAAAAGTCAGTCATCCCAGCACACAGGGGCTGTGCCAGCGTTGTAAGCGAAGCAGCACATGCACAGCTCAGTATGCATGCCGGAGGAGAAAGCAGGCAAGTAGGTGTATTTTATTGCAGAAAAGACATGCAGGGTCATAAAAAACCTGCTTTCTTGCAGTTTGTGACAGCAGAACTTTAGTTACATTCTAACAGACAAAGCTGTGTAGCTAAAGTGGCAATTAGAATATTGGGACAAACGATTTACCACTGACAGGGGTACCTACAATGGTCAGCTTTTACTCATTTATGTAAAACCTTTAGCCAAAAAGGATACAAAAACAGTTTCTGTAACTGCTTAAAAACGGTTATGCCGTGTACACACGTGCGGACTTGCCAACGGCTAAACTCCGTCGGCATTTCCGACGGAAAGATTTAGAACATGTTCAATATCTGAGTTTGTCAGAAATGCCAACAGAAAAAGTCCGATGGGTTATACACACGGTCAGAATGTCCGACCAAAAGCTCTCATCGGACTTTTTCTGTCGGGAAGTCCGGGCGTGTGTACGCGGCATTAGGCTTTCATTTGTTAGTCACTTATGTTACGTCTAATGCTGTGTACACACGGCCAGACTTTTCGACCAAACTTGTCCGACGGAACGAATCCGTCGGACAATTCAAACGTGTGTGGGCTTCATCGGACCTTTTCTGTTGAAAATGTGACGGACTTTAGATTTAGAACATGTTTCAAATCTTACTGACGGACTGGAGTCCGGTCGAAAAATTCGTCTGTATGCTAGTCTGACGGACAAAAACCGACGCTAGGGCAGCTATTGACTGCTGGCTATGAACTTCCTTATTCTAGTCCGGTCGTACGTCATCACGGTCGAATCCGTCGGACTTTGGTGTGATTGTGTGTTGACAAGTCGAAAAGTCAGTCGAAAAGTCCGACGTGATTCAGTCCGTCGAAAGTCCGGTCGCGTGTACACAGCATAAGGCAGTCCATATGTTGATTTTTTTTTTTTTCCTTCAATCAAAACAAATGACCTGATTCTCCCCATCCACACATTTGAGATAGATGAGGGAGTGACACTCACTGTGCTGTTGTGTTCTGACAGTGGGGAGTCTTCCCCGTCATCACAACACATTGATTAGTAGATTGACTTCTGTACAACCACTGTCCCCATACATGGATCAAAATTTGTCAGGTCCCTGCTGAACTGGTCGGATTTTGATCCATGTATGGCCATCTTTAACCTACAAGTCCACTACCCTCCCCCCTGACAGTGCTGCTGTCCAAGGGTGATTCCTTTGTTCCTCCATAGAAGGAGAAGACACCCCAAGACAGGAGGTGTGTTCATGGCCAGATCACCAGGTGAAAATAAAAAAAAGCCTAACAAATTAAAAACGAATGCAGCCATCACATTTAATAAAGGTAAATGCACTTTGCACTACAAGGGCACCGGGGCTGTTTTTCTTTAGCTGGAACAGGGGCTTTAGTCAAGGTAGAGGGAATTATGAACAGTCTTCGGCTGAACATGAAGAGGAACTTCATCTTTCAGCATGACAACGATCCAAAGCATACATCCAAATCAACAAAGGAATGGCTTCACCAGAAGAAGACTAATAGCCCAGACCTGAATCCCATTGGAAATCTGTGGGGTGATCTGAAGAGGGCTGTGCACAGGGGATGCCCTTGCATTTTGACAGATTTGGAGTGTTTTTGCAAAGAGGAGTGGGCAAATATTGCCAAGTCAAGATTTACCATGCTGATAGACTCATACCCCAAAAAAACTGATGTAATAAAATCAAAAGGTGCGTCAACAAAGTATTAGTTTAAGGGTATGCACACTTATGCAAGCATATTATTTTAGTTTTTTATTTGTACTTCCCTCCACCTAAAAGATTTCAATTTCTTGTTCAACTAAATTGTACAGTTTATAGTAGGGCTGGGGAAAAAAATCGATTTTAATCCTGAATCGAGTTGTAAGCTCAAATGGATTCAGATTTCAAGAAAATCGATTATTATTATTATTTTTTTTTCCCTTCAGAGTTTTGGATTTGCAGAGCGCACAGAGGAAACAGGAGGCTGTATTCCCGATGTAGCCAGCAGTGAGGGGGCAGGGGCCGGGAGCTCCACTGACGCGCTGACTCCGCCCAGGGCAGCTGATAGGGCAGTACAACCAGCCCCTATCAGCTGCATAGAGGGGCCCGGCCAGCATTACATCTCATTGCTGCATTAAATAAAAAAATAAAAAAAATCGAGCTTGGTAAACTTCTCCCCCGCTCCTACTTGTTTTATGGAGCGGGGTTATACCATTTTCCTGGGCCCCATCAGGTCAACAGAGGAGCCCAGGTGCGCACAGAGGAGGGACTATTTCTTCATTTTCGGGAGCGGATGTATATCCAGCCCGACCGCTACTCATTAAGTCCCAGCCGGCGGAGTGATACTATGATTCTCCTCCCTGCGCCCACTGTGCTCAGGTGCTGAGATGCGAGGAGGCTGACAGGGAACAGGAAGGAGAGCATGGCTGCAATGGACACAGTGAGTGAAGAATCCTTAGAATAGAACTCACAACACAGCAGGTTATCATTAGCATTACAATAGTCTTCACAGGCAGCACAGTAAGTAGGGGCTCTATCATGGCTCTGTGTCTCATGGCTGCTGACTTTGTTATGGCTGTGCTGTGTTACAGTCTGTTATATACAGTACAGCCATAAGTTACCAAAGTCAGCAAACAGCCATGTGACATACAGCCATGATAGAGCCCCTGCTTACTGTGCTGCCTTTGACGATTATTGTAATGCACAGGGATAACAGGGATGGATGTCGTTCCTCCCACTGTGTGACGCCAGTGGGACGAAACAAGCCATTTAAAAAGCATATGATCAAATCAATATTGGTTTCATCACATGCTTTGGTGGACAGATATATGGTCTAAAACAGTGTTTCTCAACTCCAGTCCTCAAGGCGCACCAACAGGTCATGTTTTCAGGATTTCCCTCAGGATGAAACAGCTGTGGAAATTACTAAGGCAGTGAAACTGAGTAAATCCCCTGTGGAAATCCTGAAAACATGACCTGTTGGGGCGCCTTGAGGACTGGAGTTGAGAAACACTGGTCTAAAAGACCCCAGATCTCTCCATAAAGAGGACCTGTCATGGCCCTGCTATCACGAGGGATGTTATTCATCCCTCGTGAAAGCAAGAAAAAAAAAAAAAAAAAGATGCTATGTAATTTTTTTAACAAAATAAAATTAAAAAGAAATGTAAACTGTTCCAGCTTCTTCGTGCTTATGTGCAATTGCGAACGCACATGTTGGCCCCGCACACATGTATAAACGGCAACAAACCTGCCTTTTGTTTTGAGCCGGGGACAGGGGTGGGGTCAAGGGCGTGGTCGAAGGGGGCCCCGTCAGGTAGGCTGTACGGGTCCCCATAATTTCTAACAGCGGCCCTGACTCTGCCCCATGTAGCCTGTATGCTCAGAAAAGAGTTAGAGCAGTGATCGAAGTGGGTGCGTCTGTGGAGCTCCTGTCCCCGACACGCCCATTCCGATTAATGCTTACTACAGTACAGCCGGTCTGTTCTGAGTGGATCTCCCGGCCCCGCCCCCTCTCTGCCAGCTAGCATGCAAATACAGCCTCATGTGTCCTCTGTGCAGTGCACTCTACAAAGCTGTCATCGGGGCCCCAATTCACAGGTAATCTCATGCAGTATATCCACAGTCTGATAAACGCCATGCAGTATATCCACAGTCTCTGATAACCGTCATGCAGTATATCCACAGTCTCTGATAACCGTCATGCAGTATATCCACAGTCTCTGATAACCGTCATGCAGTATATCCACAGTCTCTGATAACCGTCAAGCAGTATAACCGCAGTCTCTGATAACCATCATGCAGTATAACCTCAGTCTCTGATAACCATCATGCAGTATAACCGCAGTCTCTGATAACCATCATGCAGTATAAACCCAGTTTCTGATAACCGTCATGCAGTATAACCGCAGTCTCTGATAACCATCATGCAGTATAACCCCAGTCTCTGATAACCATCACGCAGTATAACCCCAGTCTCTGATAACCATCACGCAGTATAACCCCAGTCTCTGATAACCGTCATGCAGTATAACCGCAGTCTCTGATAACCGTCATGCAGTATAACCCCAGTCTCTGATAACCGTCATGCAGTATAACCCCAGTCTCTGATAACCGTCATGCAGTATATCCACAGTCTCTGATAACCGTCATGCAGTATATCCACAGTCTCTGATAACCGTCATGCAGTATATCCACAGTCTCTGATAACCGTCATGCAGTATATCCACAGTCTCTGATAACCGTCATGCAGTATATCCACAGTCTCTGATAACCGTCATGCAGTATATCCACAGTCTCTGATAACCGTCATGCAGTATATCCAGTCTCTGATAACCTCACACTGACTTTTCGGTTAGAGAACTTAGGGCCAGTTCACACCACATGCAGTCCAGTGCATTTTCGTTCTGCATCAAAAATGGAAAGCAGGTTATTTGGTTTCCAATGGCATAGTTCACACCAGTGCGGTCAGTTCCAGGGCTTTTCAGTTCCAGAGAAAAAAGTAGAACATGCTGCATTTTCCTGCACTGGACTGTACTGGAACGCAGTAAAATGCATCAAAAACACACTGGAATGCATCAAAAATGCACTGTACCCTAGTATAGTGAAAAAAACACAGAAAAAAATATATAAAAAGGACCTGGAATGCACCTAGAAACAAATCAAAAACACACCAAAAACGCGCATGCAGAAAAGCATCTACAGTGCGTTTTTGTGGTGTGAACCAGCCCAATTCGCACCATACAAATGCACTCGGGATGTGTTACAGATGATTTTCCGCATGCACATTTTTTTACACGTTTTTGATGCAGTCCAGTGCATTTTTCCCCTTAAACTTAAATAATGACATGTGTGTTCGAATGTGTTTAGGTGCGTTTTTGATGCATTTTACAGCGTTCCAGTACAGTTCAGTGCAGGAAAAATGCAGCATGTTCTACTTTTTTTTCTGGAACGCACTGGAACTGCAAGCACTGGTGTGAACTATGCCATTGAAATCCATATAACTTACTTTCCATGCGTTTTTGATGCAGAAAAACAAAACCCTGGACTGCATGTGGTGTGAACTGGCCCTTAAAGCAGACAGCCAAGCTGACATTGAGGCCAGCCAGGCTTGAAACTAGTCGAGCAGGTCAGCTTGCAGTAACATGTGTTCTGCCTTCATGATGAACTTATGTATCAGTCTTGTGGGGGGTAACCAATTATTCTCCACGCTTTTTATTGGGGGCTTGATAGTAGAGAGTGGCAGACCCTGGTGATCTTTGATCTCTTCCATTGCCCAGGTAGCTCTCCAACGCTCAAACGTTGCCTACCCCTGGTGTAAACTAGAGACTCCGAAGTCATTGCCAAAATTGTCAATTCTGTTCTTTTAATGCATAAACTTTTAAATGCACATAACCACATTTTATACCAACTTACTTGCGATTACTTGCTTTTGAAGGTGCATTACTCTGGGGCTCCCATATTTAACATGGTATTCAACCAAAGAACAAAAACATAAAAATAACTAAGTTATTTCCTGAGCCAAGAGCAAGCTTACATTAGGGTCAGAAGGAGGTGAATAGATAAAATGCAACTGTCAAATTTTGAGTGATCTCAAAAGTATCCTAAACTGATGTCAAAACAGATGCCATCAACAAAAGTCCAAAACCCATCAGAACAGGCTTATATTTTTAAAAGGAGAACCACATAAAGAAGCATTAGAATCTCTAGATCTACATTTGCTTTGTGCATGAACAGACTACCAAGAATTTGAAAATATTTGTTTTTCAGTGTCAGGAGGATTTTTTATTTTTTTTGTAAAGATAATACATGAGTTATGTAGGCAGGACTCCTTGGTGAACGAACACAGGAGGTGATTGGTGGATTGAGCCATGACTGCAAACTGCCAGCCTACAGTGCAATAGTTATCGTACAACTGTGGGGTATAACAACCACCTGCATTAAAACACACAACAGCTGCATCCTTATATGGGGTTTAAAAGCAGACAACAATCCAGAGTACCTCTACTAAGCATAGTAAGCCTCTAAAAAAAATTAAAAAAAAATTTAAAAAAAAGAGAATAATTTAAAGTCATCTGCAGGTGTTGAAGCTGCTTGTAATTGGCAAAAGTCCACTAGTAATATGTATTACATTTGAGCATCTCTGTATGATATCTGTTTTGTAACAGGCAGTTTATCCAACCGAAAAATGCACTGTAACTATAGTGCATATGTACCCATAGCAATCTAAAAGGATGTGGGGCACATTCCCAGACACTGCACAATAACCTGGGGCCCATTAAACTGCTTTCCAAGTGTTTGAAACATGATCTCAATAAAACAATCATTTGATGTGTGTAAACTTACAAATGAAGGATTTGTAAAGAAAAGTTTTAACAATTACCTTTACATAGTTGAGAGAAAAATATAATAAAAGATGTCCACAGTACACGGTTCAGGGCTTGGCCAGTAAAATATTAGGGGCCCATCAGACAAGGTCAGCCTGTACTCCAGTTCATGCTCACATTGAGGGAGATGGAGCAGATTGCTGTGCAGCTGCTGTAAGATTAATTGAATTCTACGGGGCAGTGCACCAGCTGGATATATTAGCACTTGAGAATGAAGATTCAGCTATAAGCCCTCATTCACATTGGAGCGAAATGTTAAATTGCATGACAAATCGCACCCTATTGTCGGCAATGGCCATGTTCCATTCATGCGACGCCAACTTTGCGGTGCAGCATTGATTTGAAAAAGTAGTTCCTGCACTACTTTTGCCGATTTCGGGTGCGACTTGAATAGACATCTGTGCATGAAGTCGCACTGATAAGCGGCTTTGAAATTGTGTGATTTCAAAGCTGCATTCAATGTGAATGAGGGCTTAGGAAGCAACCACCATGCATAATTACATAGTTAATCAGTTTGTAAAAAGACACCAGTTTCAACCAACACCAAGAAGAAAAAAACACACACACACAAATAGAAAACCTCCATATATACAATCCTATACCCACAAATGATCCAAAGGAAGGCAAAAAATACCCCAATAAATCATGATGCAATTTGCTCAATTGGGGGAAAAAAATTCCTTCTCGATCCCCCATCAGGCAATTGGATATTTTCTGGATCAACTTTACCTATAAATGTTAGTATTTAGTTATAGCTGAGCTCCTCCATGCCTCTTATCAGTTTGATTGCCCTTCTCTGCACTTTCTCCAGTTCCCCAATACTCTTTTTGTAAACTGCGTATGCCAGATGAGGTCTTACTAATGATTTGTACAGGGGCAAAATGATCTCTCACTCACTGGAGTCTATACCTCTTTTAATACAAGAAAGGATTTTGCTCGCTTTGGAAACCGCTGCTTGGCATTGCATGCTAGAATTAAGCTTTTAGAAATAATAAGAACTAACTAGGGCGCTACTGTTACGCTAGCGAATGACAGAGAGGGTCAAGTTTTTAAAATAAACAGGTAATTGAGTGAGATGATAAGAGTTGATACAGATGGTGGCAGCTCCCTTTTTAAACAGGTCCTGAGTACTGAAAGCGGAGCTCCACCCAAAAGGGGAAGCTACTCTTGTTTGCCTCCCCCCTCCCCTCCACTGCCACATTTGGTACCTTTCGGGGGGAGGGGGGAGCGGGTACCTGGTTTATACAGGTACCCGCTCCCACTCCTGTCTGATCTCGCCGCTGCAAAGTCACCTGGAAATTCGCCCCCCACCCCCCCACCCCATCCCCGCAGTAGGGAACCAGCTGTGAAGCCACAAGGCTTTACTGGCAGTTTCACTTACAAGAAATGGTGGCGGAATTACCCAAGAGTCGACTGGAAAATTGACTGGATTCATGGACAAGTGTCCTAATATTATATGTCAGCAGCTACAGTAGTTGTAGCTGCTGACGTTTAATTTTTTCTGAAGGAGCCTGGATCTCCTCTTTAATACACATATAAACAAAGAAAGAGGACGCCTCGACCTAAATGTATACTGTTAAAATGATATTATTAATAATGAAGATAATAATAAAATAATGAAATAATGTATTGCACTCACTTGATGGAGATTAATAATATGCATGTCATCTTTGGAGATGTAGGTATCAGTCAAGCTGTGGTGATCAGTAAAGCGAGCAGCTAACATAGCCAGGGAGGCGTCTATAGATAGCGTCTATGGAGCAGACAGCGACTGCAGGAGGGTGTCAGGGCTGAGGGAGGCTGAAGCACGAGCTGTCAGACTGCGTGGCGGCTTCCAGATCCCGTGTCCTTCACTCTGCGGCTGGATGGATAGATGTAGTGTAGGGGCGGCCAGATCCCGTCGGCCAGCTCGGCATAGGTCATCTGAGCTCGGCTCTCCACGAGGATGACGTCAGCACATCAGGGATCGTGGCTACACGTTTCAGGGCTCTGCCCTTTTGTCAAGCCAGTAACCTCCACCGAGTGTAATACTTACCTCTTCATTATTAACCACTTGCCTACAGGGCACTTACACCCCCTTCCTGCCCAGGCCATTTTTCAGCTTTCAGCGCTGTCGCACTTTGAATGACAATTGCGCGGTCATGCTACACTGTACCATGATGAAATATTGTTTTCATACAAATAGAGCTTTCTTTTGGTGGTATTTAATCACTGCTGGGTTTTTTTTTTTTTGTTTTTTTTTTGATTGGACACAGCCGATCACATGGTTAAAGAGCCACGGATGCGGCTCTTTACAGAGATCAGGGTCACGCATGTCCTGGTAACATGGCGTGGCCACAATCGCTGCACTGCATGTGAGAGCACCCCCTAGAATATATGATGCATGCATATTTTTAGTGAAGGACGCACTCGTCTTTAAGGTGCTCTCTAGAGCAGTGTTTCTCAACTCCAGTCCTCAAGGCACACCAACAGGTCATGTTTTCAGGATTTCCCTCAGATGAAACTGCTGTGGTAATTACTAAGGCAGTGAAAACTGATCAAATCACCTGTACAAAATAGTGGAAATCCTGAAAACATGACCTGTTGGTGCGCCTTGAGGACTGGAGTTGAGAAACACTGCTCTAGAGCTCTGTTCTCATTGGCAGGCCCTGCTCTTCATCCAATCTTGGCTGTGACCATACTTTGCCAAACCTTGGCTTAGTGTTTAAAGTCCCTTAAAAGTGATCTTACCGCTGGAGTGGTTGAGTTCTTGGTTATGTAATGTTTGGCGCAAATGGCTGTAAGCGTTAAGCTGCAGTTGTGACAGGCTGCTAGAGGCAGCTTGTCACATTTCCTACATGTGTTTTCTGTCTATATGCATACATAGGACACTGGTAAAGTGGTGGACTGTCTTAATCAGCATAGCCTTTGAGGGACACTATACATAACGAGAGCACTGATCTTCCTTAGCAAAATAAGCCTATGGATCAAACTGCAGATCTTCTCCCTCTCTTTCGGTCTCCACTCCCATATCATGCACATCCAGGCCCCTAAAGGTTAGTGTCCAGTCTACCCACAAGGATGGGGCTCAAAGTCCTTCAAATCCTGAGAAAAGCCATCTATGGCTTGAAGGTGTCTCTTCACTTTCCAAAGTGAGGGGAGGTTCATTTATCTTTACACACACCTGGACTACTTGCATTTTAGATGCCTGGGTGCATGAGGCAGTATTCTAGCACAACAAGCTGGGGTTTCACTCCCTGCCCTCTCCCGGTTTTTCACCTTCAACTTTCCTGTGTCACTGCACAGGTTAGCAGATCTCCACTGAGCTCTCTAGGGTCTTCTGCATCAAGGTGTCATTACCCCAGTTCTTGTGGCTGAATGATTTTAGGGCTAAAAGTCCAACCTGTTTCCCATTCTTAAATCCAAAAGGAGACATCTGTTCCACTTTGGAACTAAAAGCAGCGAATGTTTTCATTTGACTTCTGAAGTTTAATATGGAATCCATAAAGTATGTCATTGCCTCCTTTCACGAGAAAGACTTTCTATCTTTGGTGGACATCAAGGACACATACGTACGTATTTGCCAGCAAATTATTTTATCTATGCTTTACTGCTTTTTATCCACTGTAAGTAGCCATTTGGCTTTATTCAATAAACGTTATATATACAGTGTTACACTATTGGAGCTCTCTATTTGTATGGTCTACCTTCTGGTTTTGGCTGGTTTGGATATCCCACTGTGAGTTTGACCACACCAGGGACCCATCCTACCAACAGAGCATCCCAGAGGCTTCCCAGTTTCCTCTACCCTGCAGAGGTTGTTCTGCCTGCCTGTCTGACCATTCTAGCAATAGGTGGTCCCTACCATCTGGTAAGCATCCCTGATCACAGGGTGTGGGGTGCCACAGAAGGCTCTGCATAATTTTTTGGTGGTGTAATCCCTGTCTAATCAGTTTTGTTTTGGATTTCTACATTTACCACGAGGATTCATTTCCTGCACAATTTTTTGAAAGTCTTTTTTTCTCAGCACTTGAAAAATACAAGGACATTATCTATGCACTGAGTGTGTCATGTTACAATAAGGATTTTAAGTTTCTCCTTTTTTTCCTCTTTTTTCATTTGTGAGATTAGCCTGACTTTTTCTTTAACATATGTACATGTCCCTATCTTTCCGGTGCATCAGTGTTTCAGACACTTTGCAGTGGGTCTCCTACAACATAAGTTCCTGTCCCTGCCCTCGAGTCTCCTCTGGATCAATATGCTGACCTCAGTAGAGCCCTCTCACTCTAAGCTGTCAACATTGTGGGATAAGTAAACCTCCTGTTCAGGGAACAGAATCTGTTAGATAACATGGCTTTGACTATCCAGATACTACAATGGTTTGGATGAATATGAACCTTTAGAAATCGGCACTGAAACTGTTTGAAGCATCTGGGTCTAGACCTAGACACTGGACAGGCCAGGTGTTGAGAGGCAGAGCCATTTCTGTATCTGTGATTCCTACAATACAAGAAGCCAGAAATACTACTTCACTGTAAAACCATTTTCTTGGAGTATATTAAGGGACACAGGTCACGTTCATGTTCTCAGTAATGCTTCTATAGCATTTATCATATTTATCAGCATATAACATGCACAGGTGTATAACACGCACCTTCATTTTAGGAGGGAAGTTTCAGAAAAAAAACTCAAATTTTAAATAAACAACTTTGAAGCAAAATAAGGGTCAATGGCCATCAATGTAGCCTTACCATTGCCCATCTGCAGTCTGATCAATGCCATCTGTAGCCTCACAATTGCCCATCAATGCAGCTTGATCAATGCCCATCTGCAGCCTGATCAATGCCCATCTGCAGCCTCACCATAGCCATGAATGCAGCCTGATCAATGCCCATCTGCAGCCTCAACTCAGATTACTGCTGCCTCGGAGGGGATAGGGAGGGGGGAGGGGATAGGGAGGGGGGAGGGGATAGGGAGGGGGGGGAGGGACAAGCGCTGTCAGACTACATACAGCAAGATTTACCAGTTTACTCGCCGGCTTCTATGATAGACAGAACACTGGTCCAATGCCAGCCCAGGGGACAGGACTTCCTTTTACAGAGGCCTCTGCGTAAACAGGAGATTCTCGCTGTATGTAATCTGACGGCACTCGTCCCGCCCCGTTCCCTCCTAGGCAGCCCAAATTGCAGTATCGGCGTATAACACGCACACACTATTTGCACCCAATTTTCAGGGTGAAAAAGTGAGTGTTATACGCCAATAAATACAGTAGTTAAAGCGGGGGTCCACCTATCTATCGTTTTGTTTTTTTTTAGTTCATTCACAAACTTTTCTTCTCTGCATTACATACTCACATATTGTGTGTAATATGTCCGCCTGTGTCAGATTTCGTCGGAAAGAATAACTTATATTATTCACTGCAGGCGGTTTCCATCTTCATTGTGGGCATTTGAAGCCCACAAGCATTTATTTCCTGGATGTGGTGAATACTGTGCTCCCAGCATTCACCGCTCGTTCCCGCACATGCTCAGTGGGATCCTGGGAAGCCTGAGACTAGCTCCCAGGAGTCTGGGAGAGGCTAGAAACACGCCTACTCCCACGGGAGGAGAACCAGGAAGTGCAAAGAAGAATAGAAAAATAAAAGGTAATTACGGCGATTAAAATTTTTTTAAACGGCATGTCAGCATCTAGGCAAGGAAGAGAATACATACAGATATTGTTCAAAATTTGGGTGGAACCCCGCTTTAATTTGCCAGTGTCCAATCTGCCTATAGGTGACAGCATAGCCTGACGGTGAAAGAATTTCTTTGTCCATCAATGGACTCCAAAATTTTATGGTGAAAACAAAAATCCTATTGTACCCACTGAACTGTTTTGATGCTAAAGTAATAAATGTAATGTAAATGTAATAAATGTACAATGAATGTAAGCGCATCTACTGTATAATAAAAATCTATTCATCTGAATTGACATTGCTTGTGAAGAATCCCACATTTACTAACTCTGTGTACAAAAGCTACAAGTGGGACGTTGTATATACCGCCTTGAAGCTTTTTTACATATTATAGAAGGGATGATACCTCCAAATGATTAAGAATGCTTTAACACTCCACCCCCACACACACACAATCTCTTCTAATTCTGTGACATGTATTCACTATGCCCTGTGAGTAGGCACTGCTATGTTACAGAACTCACAGAGCCTGCCTTCTGAACTACAGAGGGCTTGAGAGGTGGTGTTAAAGGAGGCAGAGTCAGTACAGGAATCACGGATTGCAGGCAGCGAGGTGTCATGCAATATATCGTCCTTAGAAGTGGAAAGTAAGCAGCAGAGAAGCTGCAAAGCATGCAGGGAATCCAGGAAGTTGTGGAAAGAGATGGTCAGCAGAGAGGCAGAACTTACATCAAAGAAAAATTTTCAAGTAAGCTTCTATTGGATTGTTAAAAATAACTACGCTTTGCATTGTTAATATAATGCTGATGTTATTAAATGAAAGTGTATGCTGTGACCAAAGGACTCCTTTAAGGCAGACTGTGAGAAAAGTACAGCCTGCATGCTACGTACGTTAAGCTTTCCTTTAAAATGTCACTTCAATGCTCAATTTAAGATGTAAAAACAAAGAGCAAAAAAAATACTTTTATAGAAGGTATGCATAAATTGTGCTAAACAAAAAACTCTCATTCTTGACATGTTCCCCTTGGGCCCAAAAATTCTAAGAAGGCAGCTACAGACAACTGTGCAACTAAAAAGCTCTGCTTTGGAGCAATTATACAGGCTGACAAATGGCTGCAAACCTTTCCCATATCACAAAAGAGTTGTTCATTTGTAAATGAGCTGCCATGTCCTTGATCAAGAAGTCTCGATGGGCTTGGCATAGAATTAGACGTTTGATTTCTAAAGCAAATGTTTACTGCTCACAGACATGTGCATTAATTGGTTCACATCTTTCTCTAAGCTTTAGCTCGCTCATAAAAAAGGAGTTTAACAGCAAACACTTACTTTGTGACCAGCTCTGTGAATACTTATAAAATATGGCAATCTGTGAACTCTGCATTAAGCCATGGGTCTGAATTGCAAGGCATGATCAAAGTCATAAGAACAGGCTCTCTCACCCAGTGAAATGTGTACTCGGTACAGGCAGTCCCCTTACAACTTCCGACTTACAAATGGAGGGAGACAACAGGAAGTGAGAGGAAATCTACTCCTAGGAAGGGAAATTCCCTCCTGTAAGAGTTATTACGGGAAAAAGGTATCTCCACTGATGCTTTATCACCATGGCTTGTTTCCACAACAACCCAAAATTTTCAAAATCCAATTGTCATTGGGACAGAAAGTGAGGTGAAATCTTCTGAACGGGCACAGACAGCAAAACAAACATTACAGGGGTGTTAACCCTTCCCCATGCTATCCAAAAAGCTTAAAAGTATTTTTTTTTGGCTGGAGCTACACTTACAAAATGTACCTGTTCAGACTTACAAACAAATTCAACTTAAGAACAAACTTACAGACCCTTTCTTGTTTGTAACCCGGGGACTGCCTGTATATGACTTTGACTATGTACTATGGCAAGTTCAATGAGTCCCCTTGCCTTACAAATAAAAAACAGATATATTGTGCATTATCTGGAACACAAACAAGATGGATGGCATGAATGCTGAATTCTAATACACAAGATTTCATTAGCTTAACAGTGGCCCTGAGCTTCAAAACTTGGGGAAAATTAGGCGAAGCACACTCGCAGCTATACTCCTACGGGAATCAAGGAACAGAATTCAGCTGCAATATCACCAAACCTCACATCCCAGCCCATGGACTGCCTCATTGCATCCTCAGCCTAAAAGATCTCTGCATGCTACTCACCAGGGAAAACCCCTACCCATGAAGCAGAAGATAACCACGCCATGTCTCAGCTAGAATATCAGCCTCTCATCACGTTAGTCAACTCCCACATATAGGGGGACAATAGTGACAGACATATAAAAATATCCTTTCTGCCCCGATGTCCCACTTGGCCAGCATACATGCAATCACTATGAGATTAGTCCTGGTGAAACAAAGTGGTTACCCATAAAAACTCAGTCCTATAGCAAATCTCCACAAGCCATAATCTTAGACTTTCCGAAATGCCTACGTATTTAGAGGACCAGGACGACAGAGGATGGAGGCATAATCTCTGAGCCCGAAATATCCCTGAAACAACAAGACCAGACCAATTGGGCTCTGCCCTTCAAGTGATCTTCATAGGCCTATTCAAGGGACTGCCTGAATCCCCAAGTGATTTTTATAGAGTGCACCAGGCCCTCTGCCCTAGAGGATAAGAGACAGATGGACAGACCCCCCCCAGGGAAACTACTGCTAGTGAGCTTTCAGCTTAAATGAAGATATTCTTGTAATGCATTAACGAGGGAAGCCATCATCTTTAATGGTATAGCAGTGCAAATCTACCAAATTTTCTCCCACATTATCCAACACAAGAAGGCTTTCCCGCCATCTGCTTAACCTAACATGGTTACAAAATATTCCCCAACGCTGGAGGTTTGCCTTCTGCTTTCGATCAACAATATTGTATATTGGGCTGGACACGCACCTGTGGATACCGAACTACCTCCAGCAGTTTTGCACCCTCTTCAGATACCCCCACAAGAGCTTCCAGAATGGTACGCCTTCTGCAACCACCAGACTCGATTGACCCTCTTCCGCTACCTCCTCCGTGTCTTCACACACCAAAGAGCAATCTCTACTCATGAGGATGACAGCTTCAATGCTAGAAAAGCTGCACCTCTTTGTTTACCTCAACCTTAAAAGAGCCGGCCGAGTAAAGACTAAGCATCTGCTAAAAGCTGAGTATCTCCTTTGGGTCCATAGAAGTCATTCAGTTTATACTGTAGTCACCATCACACTGCTTTAAACCTGTACAAAAGCTTGTACAGCAGAGAATGACTGCCACATTCATTCAAATAAAAAGACATCCTTCGGGTACATTGGACATTTTAAGTTGTCCTCAATTGCTAAGCATACCCTCACTCTTTAGCCAATCATTCACCACAGACATATAACGTGCTACTCCACTTTGCTGCTACACCATAGAAGGCTGTTTAGAACGTAAAGACATCCCCATTTCTCACAAATGGTCAGAGGAACCTGCTATATATTGAAGGAGACTTGGGAACCCTGGCAAGTAAGCGCTTTGTCCCCCTACCCTCTCTGGGAGCTCCAAGGTGAACTTATGGTAATCTGGAAGCCCTCTTTAACAAGGGGGCTACCAGATCCCGGCCTTCCCCCTATGTGAATGGGTATCGGGTACATTGTACCCTGCCCATTCACCAAAAAAAAGTAGTGTAATGAGACAAAACACAATGGACGGTTTTTGACAAGTCCTCTATTAAAAATGTCTTCTTTCTCCTCTGGGCTTCTCCCTCCGGTCTACTCCTTCTCCCTCCAGTCTTCTCCTTCTTCCTCTGGTCTTCGTCTTCTTCTTCCAGTCTTCTTCTTTCTCCTGTCTTCTATGTCCGGTGTTCTTCCTCTGGTGCTGCTCCGCCGATGACCCTCCTCCGATGCTGCGTCCCGCTGATCTGTCTGCGCCGATGGCAAGCATTTCTTAGATAACAATGGGGGCGTGGCAATCGGATGACATCATCCAGAGGCCCTGCCCCCTCGTTATGTCAGGGACCCATCATGCCGCCAGCGGTGACGTCACGAGGGGGTGGGGCCTCCGGATGACATCATCTGATGACCACACCCCCATTGTCATCTACGAAATGCTTGACATCGGCGCGGATAGATCAGCGGGATGCAGCATTGGAGGAGGGTCGTCGGTGGGAACAGCGGCAGAGGAATAAGGACACTAGACAAAGAAGACAGGAGAAAGAAGAGGACCGGAAGAAGAAGCGGAAAAGTAGAAGACTGGAGGAAGAAGGAGAAGACCGGAGGGAGAAGGAGAAGACATTTTTAATAAAGGACTTTATTAAGTCAAAAACTGTCTATTGTGTTTTGTCACACTACACTACTTTTTTTTGGTGGATGGGTAGGTGTACAATGTACCCGATATCCATTTACATAGAGGGGGCTACCAGATTCCTAAAGGCCCCCCACCTGCAGACCCCGACAACCACCAGGCAAGGGTTGTCGGGAAGAGGCCCTTGTCCCCATCAACATGGGGGCAAGGTGCTTTGGGGTGGGGAGGCGCAGAGCCCCCCCTGCCCCAAAGCACCCACCCCCCCATGTTGAGGGCATGGTATGGTTCAGGAGGGGGACTGACTTTGCTTGCTTGAGCATCTTCCCACAACTCTAAAATACATAGTAGTAGTAAAACAACAAACTGTATCAAGGGCGTGCATGCAACTTCAGAAGCAGAAACTAATGAGAATGGTTCTATGTAGTCTGTAAAGTCCTTTATAATATGTCTAAATATTAGAAATAAATAGGGCATTTCTAATTTTGCATATTGATACACTATGAATATTATGTCTATTGCTCACACCATTTAAATCATTCTGCCCAATTCTCAAGGCATGTTAAATGTAATCAAAGTTATGACTGCATTGCATACTTTTGGTGGAGTTGAATCTTGAATGCAAGGCACCAAACATCTACCATGTTGCCCATGAGTGGTCTATCTATTTAAATGAGTAAGGTCTGCACTGGCATTAAAAACAAATGAATCCTGAACTCGAGGCTTTCACATAAGCACATTTCTGTTTGCGTACCTGTTTTGCATGATTTTCCATTCTCTTTCAGCTGTACACCTGTTGGACAAGCACATGCATAAAAGGGATCCCGTGGGGATAACAGGCAAAGATGTGAGCAGCCTCCATTATTGTCTTCGCATGGTGTATGGACTGAAAAACATAGGGACAATGGGGAGACAATCAGGAAAAATTGCAGAAAATAGAACATAAAATTAAGCATCCATGGAAGGAGAAAATGGACTGCCAATACAGACTTATTCTGCAGATGCCAGTTACCTGGCTGGCATACTGAACCTCTTGCTTCAGAACTTTGAGTCAATAACTTGGCATCTTGACATCTAACACTTCTCTGACTACACTGACCTAAAATTTTAGTTTGCCAGTGTCCAATGCTCCTGCAGATGGCAGTATAACCAAACAGTATTTGAATTCCTTTGCCCCTCAATTAACCCCTAGAAAAATGTTTTGTAGCAAATTAAATTGTTGTATAAGAAGACAATGAAGAGTTGATTGAAGAATCTGAAGATATAAGAATAAACTAGATAAGAGTGAATTCGCTGTAAGGAACAAGAGGTCCATCTTCTTCTGAAACTAGCAAAAAACTGAGAACTCACGGAGTGGGTTATGGTTATAGGGGGGGGGGTTAGGGCCCAGGGGGCATGTCCTCAAAAGCTTTGCCAGTGTCCAATCACCTGAAGGTACAAGCCTAAAGCCCAGGGTCTATGAATAATCAGCTTATGTCCTGTACTATACAATTAAGACATCCCGCTTTACAGAGGGCAAGTTTAAAGTGGTTGTTAAGCCACTCTAACCTGTATACACCATCATGACTGCCTCCTATTATAGTATACCCCTCTGTGTGTGATTTATAAAAATAAATGCTTCAAATACCTAATACCACTGCAGAGATTGACATCACATGACCAGCCAGCTTTCTCCTTTCCTCCTCTGAGAGATGCAGCAGGCGGGGCTGAGATTCCCCTACTGAAGTCAGTCTGGAAGGGATGAGGAGAGGAGGAGAGAGCTGGCTGGTCATGTGATTGCAATCTCGGCTCTTAAATTAGGTATTTACAGCATTTATATTTATAAATCATTCACAGAAGGGGACACTGCAATAGGAGGCAGTGCTGATGGTGTATACAGTTTGTTGTTATGAGAGCAGCAGGCGGGGGGAGGGGCGGCTCACACACAGAGAGGGGAGGGGGAAGGAGGACACAGGAGCAGAGAGGAGAGCAGATAGCAGGCTGCTGATGACAGAGGCACATAAACTGACCACAGTGTCAGGCTCAGCAGCCATGACACACCGTGGTCAGTTTACAGAGAGGTGGGGAGAAACTGGCAGGATCAGCCAGGTTTTTTAGGTGTTACAGGGGGCCATCTGACACAGGACAAGCACTGTGTCATATAACATGCTTTAAAGGAGCAGGATTCATTATTCTTTTTGGGTTAACAAACGCTTTCAGGGAAATCATTGACAAAGTCTGAACAGAGACTTGCAGCACTTTTGTGGCACTATGCATAAAATAACATGCTACTGTTCTGTTAACACGGAGATGAATAAGTGTTATGGATCAAAGCTTCTACGAAAACCTGTGCTGAGAGGAGATATAGGCTGGAACAGGCAACCTCCTTCTAGGGTGGCTTACTGCATGAGTTCCAGTGGTTTAAATACTTACAAAGTCACTCACTCAGAAGAACCATGTAACAAAGTGAAGTTGGTGCTCCTGGATATGCATACTTGTTCCTAGTTAGTGATTTAAAAAGTACTAAGGCTACTTGATCAATATGACAGCTAAGCAAAAAGCATTTCAGACAGAGGTAAGCAATGACAATCTATGTATCTCTCTCAGGGCATAGGTTCAGCATGCACCTATGGATCAAAAAAGGCATCTGTCATATGTAGAAGGCCCTGTAGGAGCTCATGGATGGAAGAAGCAGCTCAGGAAATCTTTTATAATTTGTGTGTTTAGCATGTTTTGCCGCACAAAGAGAAGCGTTCGCTGGCTCTGTTTGGGGTGCAATTAACAATGAATGGCACCACAAGCGCGGCACAATTACCGTATTTATCGGCGTATAACACGCACTTTTTTCCCCTGAAAATCAGGGGAAAATCGCAGGTGCGTGTTATACGCCGATCCCCTGCGATCCCGAGCTGTCAATTCTTCAAAATCGCCGACCGCGATTTGAAAATGGCGCCGCCGGCGCCGAAATACACAGAGCCGGTCCTCGGCTCTTTCCGGCGGCTCTCGTTCACTTTCGGCTCCACTCGTAGTCCCGAGCGGAGCTATCCGAACCTACTCGGCTAGGTTCGGATAGCACCGCTCGGGACTACGAGTGGAGCCGAAAGTGAACGAGAGCCGCCGGGAAGAGCCGAGGACCGGCTCTGTGTATTTCGGCGCCATTTTCAAATCGCGGTCGGCGATTTTGAAGCCCAAGTTAGCTGGGATAGAGGTTTGAAGGCTGCACTGGGGCAAGGCTGCACTGGGGAAGGCTGCACTGACAAGGCTGCACTGACAAGGCTACACTGGGGAAGGCTGCACTGGGGAAGGCTGCACTGACAAGGCTGCACTGGGGAAGGCTGCACTGACAAGGCTGCACTGGGGAAGGCTGCACTGACATGGCTGCACTGACATGGCTGCACTGGGGCAAGGCTGCACTGAGAAGGCTGCAATGATGGGCATTTAAATGTAAGTTTTTTTCCCTTCAACTTCCCTCCTAAAAGTTTTTTTCCCTTAAAATTCCCTCCTAAATTGGGGTGCATGTTATACGCCGATAAATACGATATATTGCTTATATTGCTTAAACAAGCAACAAATACATCTGTTTTGTCGAAAGAGGACTCCAGAAACAGGTGCATTAGTCCTTGGCAATCAACAGGCCTCTATCAGCCTTTACAGTTGTGGGACTGACTTTGTTTTTGCTGCTTGTCAGACATAAAGTCAAGGTCAAAAAATATTGGCATCCCTGCATTTCTGTCAAATAATGCACCACTTCGCTCAGAAAATTGTTGCAATTACAAACGTTTTGGCATTCTCATGTTTATTTCTTTTGTTTGTATTTTTATATGACACAAAAAGTGAAGAAACAAGAAGCCAAATTTGACACATTCCACACAAAATTTCAAAAAATGGACTAGACAAAGTTATTGGCACCTTCAATTTAATATTTGGTAGCACCCCCCTTGGAAAAAATAACTGAAATCAATCGCTTCCTGTAACCATGAATGAGTTTCTTACACCTCTCCAGTGGAATATTGGACCACTCTTCTTTTGCCAACTGCTCCTAGTCTCAGAATGAAAGGGTTCCTTTTCCCAACTGCTGTTTTAAGATCTCTCCAGAGGTGCTACATGGGATTTAGATCTGGACTCTATGCTGGCCAGTTCAGTACTCTCCAGTTCTTTGTCGTAAACCATTTCTGGGTGTTTTTTTATATTGTCCTGCTGTAAGACACATGACCGTTGACAGAGACCCAACATTACGATACTGGGCTCTACACTGCACCCCAGAATTCTTCGGTAGTCTTCAGATTTCATAATGCCATGCACATGGTCAATACATCCAGTGCCTGAAGCAGCAAAGCAACCCCAAATATCAGTGAACCTCCATCATGTTTGACTGTAGGGACTGTATTCTTTTCTTTAAAGGCCTCATTTCTTTTTTTGTAAACAGCAGAATAATGGGCTTTCCCAAAAAGATGTTATTTTGGTTAGTCTGTCCACAGCACTTTCTCCTGTCCTCTCTGGCAGTTGATCAAGGTTCTTTATCCACCATTTGAACAATCCTTTGTTGCCATCTTTGATCAATTTTTCTCTTTCATCTACATACAGGGAGATTAGCTATAGTACCATGGGCTGTAAACTTCTTGACAATGTTGCACACAGGAACAATAAGATCTCCGGAGAGGGACTTGTAACCTTGAGATTGTCCATGCTTTTTCACAATTTTTGTTCTCAAATCCTCAGACAATTCTTTGCTGCTCTTTCTCTTCTCCATGCTCTGTGTGTCACACAAAGACACACAACAGAAAGGTTGAATCAATTTTTCACCATTTTAACTGGTAGCGGTGGGATTTCTTTGTTGTCTTCTTTTATAAAAAAAAACAAAAAAAACAAACATGCTTCTACTTACCTAATCTGTGCAAAGGTTTTGCACAGAGCGGCCCCTCCTTTTCTGGGGTCCCCTGGTGGCGCTCCTGGCTCCTAATCCACATTGAGTGCATCGAGTGCCCCCACGGAGAGCCACATTCCATGGGGGCACGCTCCCGAGTCCTGCTGCTGCGTCCATTGACACAGACAGCAGGACTCAGCCCCACCCCTGTCACTGGATTTGATTGACAGCAGCGGGAGCCAATGGCTCCTGCTGCTATCAATCTATCCAATGGGGACCCGAGACAGCGGCTGGAGCTGCTGGGCTTGTTCTCCTCGCTGGAAAGATCGGGTTCGTGTAAGTAGGGAAAAAAGGCAAGAAGCGCCAATCTAAGTGCAGTATCATAAACGCTTTATTAAGATATATAAAAACAACAGCCAAATGGCTACTCACAGGAACAAGATGAATACAGGCAAAGGACATGTAGCTGGTCCAGGGACGTCTTCTCCGATGTTAGCAGGGGTACATGGTGCAGGCTCCAGTTAAGATGATATCAGCACTAAGATGAAAGTGTGCTGGCGGTCTGTGTAGTATGGAGTCTCTGCTAGGGGTGCTGGGCTGTGCGAAAGGGGGAAGGACCCGAGTGTCCGCAAGGAGAGCCGGCATCTACTGGGACATGGAGAGCCAGGACCGTAGCAGGAAACCAGAACCGGATGGAAACCAGCATGGAGCGCAAAAACTGTGCCAGGAACCAAGAAGCGGAGGTGACGTGTGGACGTGTCAGATGACGCGTTTCAATGCTTCCGCATTTTCTTCAGTTCGTGTAAGTAAAAAGGGGGCTCTGGGGGGCAACTTCACCACAAAAGGTTTTTCACCTTAATGCATAGAATACATTAAGGTGAAAAACCGAGACTTAACAACTTTAATTGATACAGGTGAGTTTAATAACAAACTACAGGACCATCACAAAATTGGAATGCAATTATTTCTTACAATTTTGACAAGGTGCCAATCATTTTGGCCAGTCTATTTTTGGAGTTTAGCATGGAATATGTCAGATTTGGCTTTTTGTCTCTCCACTTTTTTGTGTCATACCAATACAAACAAAAGAAATAAACATTAGAATGTCTAAACATTTGTAATTGCAACAATTTTCTGGGCGAAATGGTGCATGCATTATCTGACAGAAATGCAGGGGTGTCAATATTTTTGGTTATGGCTGTATGTGATGCAAGACCACTAGCCACAATACATGAACACACTATTGGCATTCAAATTCACTCCAAAACTCACAGTAGGGCTGTCGCTCCGGGCTGAAGACCTGAATGTCCATGGGAGAGTACAGTGCACTGAGGATCTCTCTTCTTTTCTCTCCAGTTCGTTTGTTACAGGCATGGATAGAGCGAGTTTGCCAATCAGTCCAATACAAGGTATCTCCTGCTAGAGTGAGTGCAAACGGATGTGTAAGGCTTCCTTCAACAACCTTCTGCCTGTAAATAGAACAACAGAGAGCTATGACAAACAGTCATATATTTACACATAAAACACTCAAATTACCAATCTACTCAAAACTGATATTTTAGGTCTGGGTAATATGTCACGGTATTTAATCATTCACAATCCTGGGACCAGTCATATTTAATTTGTTCATAAACGACCTGGAGGATGGGGTAAACAGTTCAATCTCTGTATTTGCGGACGATACTAAGCTAAGCAGGGTAATAACTTCTCCGCAGGATGTGGAAACCTTGCAAGTAGATCTGAACAAATTAATGGGGTGGGCAACTACATGGCAAATGAGGTTTAATGTGGAAAAATGTAAAATAATGCATTTGGGTGGCAAAAATATTAATGCAATCTATACACTGGGGGGAGAACTTCTGGGGGAATCTAGGATGGAAAATGACCTGGGGGTCCTTGTAGATGATAGGCTCAGCAATGGCATACAATGCCAAGCTGCTGCTAACAAAGCAAACAGAATATTGGCATGCATTAAAAAGGGTATCAACTCCAGAGATAAAACAATAATTCTCCCACTCTACAAGACTCTGGTCCGGCCGCACTTAGAGTATGCTGTCCAGTTCTAGGCACCAGTCCTCAGGAAGGATGTACTGGAAATGAAGCAACTACAAAGAAGGGCAAGAAAACTAAAGGGACTGGAGGACATTAGTTATGAGAAAAGGTTATGTGCACTGAACTTATTCTGTCTGGAGAAGAGACGCTTGAGAGGGGATATTATTTCAATTTACAAATACCATATTGGTGACCCCCACAATAGGGATAAAACTTTTTCGCGGAAGGGAGTTTAATAAGACTTGTGGCCACTCATTAAAATTAGAAGGAAAGAGGTTTAACCTTAAACTGTGTAGAGGGTTCTTTACTGTAATGCCCCGTACACACGGTCGGACTTTGTTCGGACATTCCGACAACAAAATCCTAGGATTTTTTCTGACGGATGTTGGCTCAAACTTGTCTTGCATACACACGGTCACACAAAGTTGTCGGAAAATCCGATCATTCTGAACGCGGTGACGTAAAACACGTACATCGGGACTATAAACGGGGCAGTGGCCAATAGCTTTCATCTCTTTATTTATTCTGAGCATGCGTGGCACTTTGTCCGTCGGATTTGTGTACACACGATCGGACTTTCCGACAACGGATTTTGTTGTCGGAAAATTTTATATCCTACTCTCAAACTTTGTGTGTTGGAAAATCCGATGGAAAATGTGTGATGGAGCCTACACACGGTCGGAATTTCCGACAACAAGGTCCTATCACACATTTTCCGTCGGAAAATCCGACCGTGTGTATGGGGCATAAGAGCGGCAAGGATGTGGAATTCCCTTCCACAGGCGGTGGTCAGCGGAGAGCATTGATAGTTTCAGAAAACTATTAGATAAGCACCTGAACAACCACAACATACAGGGATACACAATGTAATACTGACATATAATCACACACATAGGTTGGACTTGATGGACTTGTGTCTTTTTTCAACCTCACCTACTATGTAACTATGTAACAATCATCTTGTATCCATCTGTCAGAAATATTGCCAATGAGAAGTTTACTAGTGAAAAAGTCTACTGATCTGCAGCAGCCATTACAAGAGAATTTCAATCACCCTGTTCAAATAGGGATCCAGGATTTAACAGTGGGGGGCCTAGCATAACAGGTGTTTAGATCTTGGGACTTCTTCTGGGACTTGTGATGTGTGGTGGAAGGGAGGATCACTGCAGTCAAACCCAGGTACCCGCACCCCCCTTTTGGGTGAAGTTCCTCTTTAACAAGCTGCTAGGCAAGTCAGACCACAAATAGCCATCTAAAAGTGACATGTCTATATAATGTAGGTTGACAGGCATAAGTGATGAATCACATATATATATAATAATTGGTCACAAAAGGGCCACCCTGTCGCAGTAAATCTGCTATAGGTCTGTCTTTATATGGTTAAAAGAAATGACAGATTTGAGTGTGCCCCAAGAGAACACCTTAAAAGCATCCCAGAAAGTATTATAAGTAGAGGTATCATCAAGAGCCTCTCCCTAAAGTAATTTTAAAAATTGTTCCCTAGTAGGTGTGCTAGACTCCAAAGACTCCCCATAAGCAAATTAGATTATGGACTTGTATAATTATAATCTATTTGTTACTTTTTTTAAAGTTATGTTCATTGAATATATTTTAACAAAGTGTTTTCTCTCAAGCTTTGCCCTCTTTAAAACCTAAGTGTTAATTTTGTCCTGTTTACTGACAGTAGAGCAATATTTCCAGAAATTGATGGGAAAATTCCTGTGAAATTCCACACTTAAGAAGGCTAAACAGTTGTGCTGGAAAAGGTCATAGTCTGCCTGGCTGCAGTGACACCCCTTCCACACAGTTAACTATTTCACAGTAATACTATAGGACGCCAGCTTTTACCATTGCTGGAAAAAGCATTTCTCAATCTTTGGTAGGAAGGACATATACTTCTGTACATTCCATGATTTGGCTGTGCCCAGTGAAACAATTTATGAATTATCCATCATTTGAAATAAAAATTGTACATGCTTTTTCCCATCCAAGCTGGCTGTATTACCTGCATTTCAGATTTAGGTCAGCTTTACAGGATAAGTTCACTTTAAAAAAAAAAAAAAAATCCACATTTATTTTAGGCTTTGCAGTTCATTTACAGAACTCTGTGAATGGATGACGCAGCCATGTGGGTGAATCTTCGCATGGCTACACTCTTTTCAAATGGTGACACCAGGTGCGGGGAGAAGATCTCCAGGCCCACTGTCACAAGGAGTGCGGGGATTGGGGAGTGGCTGCAGGATCAGGAACATGTTACCCTAAAAACGGCTGGACCAAGCAGCCATATATATGTGTGCATTAGTGTGAATATAGCTGTGCTCAGAGGGAGCGCCCTGCGCGCTCCCGGCATAGTTACCAGCAGCTAGCGAAAAACTCCAGATCTGGAACTTTCCAAACATGTGACCCTGTGACAGCCAATCATGGCAGTCACATGATCATAAACCCCGCCTCCCGCCATCCTAAGCCCCTTAAAGGGCAGGGAGGTGCCGATTCTAAGGGGTAAAACATGGTAAGACGGGCCAGTCAGTTTGAAATTGCATTGGATTTAGTGTTCTGTTTGGTAAAAGCACTGTAACGTGCATGGCTGTTGCAGATTCCCCTCACATAAACATGTGCATATATGAAGTAAAGTTATTTGTTTAGCAATTTTTTTTTTTTTTTTTTTTACCATGCACTCAAAGACCCCAAGAAAACAATGTAGACTGCAAAACAGCTCCTGGTTACCAGTTTGGCACCACTGGCTCAGGTATAAAAAGATTTCTGCAAAGTGTTTACTCATCAGTACCTGAAAGAACCATCCAAATTGGCTCGGTGAATAAAACTCAGCTTGGCATCTGCCCAGTAAAGTTTTTGCTCATCTAGATCAATCGTTAGCCCATTGGGCCAATAAATTTCAGAATCCACTATGATTTTGCGCGTACTGCCATCCATTCCAGCACGTTCAATCCTGGGAGCTTCTCCCCAGTCCGTCCAGTACATGTACCTAGGGGAATCAATCACATAATATCATATTAGTATAAAACAATATATTATAGTAGCCTATAAAATATAAAGGTAAAACTTTCATATGAAAATTTCTGCCTCCAGTCCACTGAGATTTCACCCCCAGCAGCACACATATCTCACTCCCCAATATCCATAGCAACGGTGAGATGGTCCCTTTATTACACATCCTTCCTATATCCTTATCCTGTATTCTATAATAACAATAGCACATTGGAGGCTTATTGCATCCTATCAGCTTTACACCCTTAGTAAGTATCCTGTTTCCCTGTCTGCACACTCTTAATGGCCACCTTGTGCTCTCTTATACACACACATTCTCCTTACATACACAGAAACATATTCAAAGCTGGAGCGTGCAGTCAGCCACAACTCGCAGCCATGGAGCATTGAGCCACACTTCTGACACTGAGCACTTCCAGGTTCTTACCTTCAGGGTGCTGATACTCAGATGCAGATTATGGACTTACTGTACCTGACCTGTATCTGACAGACACCGAAGAGGTATCAGGGGTCTATTAGATTGCTGATGTCCCATAAAGAGAACCTATCACCACAGTAAAAGAGAAAACTACTATGTAAAAAGCAAATCATCCCAAACGTTCCACTCCTTTCTGCTTGTATCCTACACTGCCCGCCTGTACATTATGTACACTGTTATTCTTCTGCCTTTTTTTCCTCAACTTTAAGTGATGACATCCATGACATCCAGATTCATCTCCTGCATATTCTGCTGCCATCATACCCTTTGTACACTTCTCCTGTATGTGGAGCCTGCATTCAAAACCTCTGTACTCCTCTACCCTGCATAAACAACCCACTGGCATACCCTCAACACTCCTCCTCCAAATATACTACCTCCCATCAGAACTGCCAAGTTCCTCTCCCACACATACAGTCCCTGTCATACCCCCACACTCCTCACACACACCTTCCATGCTCTGCAATTTTTTGGAAATAAAATGTTCAGTTGTATTTTAGAGGAGCTGAAACTATTATGAAAGCGCCATGAAATAAATCTGTGGCCAGGCTACAGACATACAAGTACTATTCTTGAGCAGGAAATGAGCTTTAAAACAAGCAATTACTAACCTCTGTTGCTGCAGGTACTTTGGGGAAATTCATCCTCAAATTTTACAGCTAAAGAACTAAAGCAGTTTAAGTCATTCTTTCAGCAGTTCAGATAACCTGTTAACACCCTCCCTCCAAAAGCACCTGTTCTGTGTACATTAGAGGCTAGAAGTCTAAATCTACCAAAGCATTTCTGTAAGAAAGAAAGGGCTGAAAGGGAGAGGGAGCCGAGCTGCTGAGAAAACAACTAAAACAACTTAAGTGACCCTGCTCTGAAATTTGAGGATACATTGCTCCACAGCACCTGCAACTACAAAGAGCTCTGAGAGTTTGTTTTAAAGCCCATTTAGGTTACATTCACACTTGTGCGTTGTGGGAACGTATGCAAAATAACATGCCTTCTCACATCACACACGCTGCCCTTTTGCACAGCAGTGCCAGTAATTCTTAATGACACTCAACACATATGCTAATGCACGCGTTTTGATGCAGCGTGATTTCATAAAAGGGTCAGGGACTTCTTCTGCATGTGCATGGAAATGCGCACACACTCCATCCCCCTGCATGGTATAACCAGAGCCTTAAAGTGGTTGTAACTCCCCCCAAAAAAATACCTGTAAAAAAACCCTGTAAGACAAAGGCATATTGAGCTAGTATGCATCGCATATTAGCGCAATATGAAATACTTTCCTTAAATCGAAGCTGTTACAGCGGCCCTGCACACCGCTGTGACCGGTGACATGTCTCTTGGAGTTATTTTCAGGTTCGCGGGCTTCTGACGCTGTGATTGGCTCTGAGCCACGATAACATCACTCCCGCGCATTCGCGCAGGAGCCACCGGCCACGGCACGGCTGCTGAAGAAACGGCAAGAGTGAGCCGTTTCTTCGGTGCGCATGCGCTGATGACGTCGGCGCAAGCATAAATGGTAAATATCTCCTAAACCGTGCAGGTTTAGGAGATATTTACAGTACCTACAGGTAAGCCTTATTATAGGCTTACCTGTAGGTACAAGTAGTGTAGGGATAGTAAACCACTTTTTTTTTTTTAAACCCTGTAAGACAATCGCATACTAGTAGCACATTATTAAATACTTACCTTAGAACGAAGCCTTCCATCGGCACACTGTCACAGCTGATGTCGCTTCCATCTTCACCCGGTCCTGCGTCTGACTGGCCCCATTGCAAAGACACCACTCCCGCGCATGCATGCGGGAGTCACGGATCGCGACATGGAGCTCTGAAAGAACGGCACCGGTATGCCGGTTTAGGAGATATTTACTGTACCTACAGGTAAGCCTTATTACCGTATAGGCTTACCTGTAGGTAAAAGAAAAAAAAATTACTTCCACTTTAAAGTTAGCAAAACTTTTTTTTATTTTACTATAGTAAGGGAGACTTATAGCCCCTGTCAGATTTTTTTTTTAACCATTTGGGAGGTTTACCTTCACTTCCTGTCCTATAGCCAACCAAGAAGAGGAAATCCCTGCAGATTAAGGGAATCCCTTGGGGCCCCTAGATCACCAGAACTGAATCTCCCTAATGAGGACACAGACAGCAATAAAAACCTGACAACTAAAAACAAAAAGTTTTGCCTTTAGTTATACTTTAATGTTTCTGAAAAATATCAAATCATATTAAAATACCGATCATCTTCTAGGGTCCCCCATTGGAGAAGATATTGGCTCCTCCTCTTCTGTGTCTGCGCTCATAGCAAACCGCTAGCTGCGGGGTCAACGTGCGGGCTTAGGCGGTCTGAGCCAGTCTGTGTGTGTCTATAGACACACAGCTGAGCTCGGCCCTGCCCCCTGCTCACAGGATTTGACTGAAAGCAGCAGGAGCCAATGAGAGAGGAACTGCAGACAGGCATAGTGCTTGATCGAGAGGACTCAGGTAAGTGTTGGGGGAAGGGGGGGCACAGCAAGTGGCAAAACATTTTTGATCTTAACGCAGGGAATGCATGAAGGTAAAAAAAAGTTTTAGCTTTCAAACCACTTTAAGGTTGACGTTGTTGCTGGAAACTGGGAATGGTGCACTTGCTTTGTTTTGACTGGTTGATATGTCTTACACAGTTCATCTTTAAGGGCAGTTCACACCAGATGCAGTTCCGTGCAGTTCTGGGTGCTTTTTTTCTGCCCAAAATGCATGCAGAGTGTTTTCCATGTATTCCAATAACTCTAGTTCACACCATGCAATCAGTGTCCGGTCAGCTTCTGCACCAGAAACTGACTGCATGGTGTGAACTAGAGCCACTGGAATACACGAAAAGCACTGCATGCATTTTTAGTGCAGAAAAAAAGTGCACGCAACTGCATCCAGTGTGAAGTGGCCCTTAAACGGATTTGGGGGGAAAATGATCAATTTCATGTATTTGAGTAAAGACGGTGGCAAAAAATAATGCAAACCATTACTATATTAATTCCTTCCCGCCGGCCATATGCATATGTAAAGGCAGCACGGAGTGGGCCTTATTGAAAGCTGCCGTATATATGCGTTGTTTTGTCGTGGTTCTGTTGTTCTTCGGCACTGGAACTGCCAACTGTTGATTTAGTTCCTGGGCTTCTGTTACTGAGTAATGCCTCGGAGCGCTGGCGGCAGCAAATGCAAACAATGCGGAATATTAATTCAGCATGGTCTACATTGAAAGTGCCTCACGCACCCAAGAGATCGGAAGCTCCCAAAGTAACCTTGTCACCAAGTTGAACATAGGCAGGTTGTCACCTGGCCCCACCAATACCCATGTGCCATCAGACACCCAACATCCTAGCTAAGTGACACCGGCTACTACTCTTGGCTGTCTTTCACTCTTTGGTACCACATTTCTCCAGTCTTCACCCATCAGTAAGAGTCCTCACCTATTCGATCACCTACATGTTACCTCAACGCTCCCAATGGAGTGCCTAGAAACCTCTGCTCCTCTTATCAAATCCCAACATATCAGGTGCACTGAGCTCATTGCTTTTACACCAAAGATACAGGAGAGCACAGCTATTCCAGCTGTCAGGACTGTTTCCGATTTCTAGGAATGGTGCCAGTTCCTCCTAGAGAGTTGTCTACAGGAAATGTACCTGATCACATTTCCATTAGTTTATATTCATACTTTTCTAATTATAATATAATCTAAGTAAAGCATCATCAAGATGCAATAAAGCTGATCACACATTACTCTGTAGAAATAGGATGTGCAGGATTCGGGTTAATGTCCGGGTGTATGCATGATATCTGATAATTACATGTGGATTAATTGCCCTCTTTGAAGAAAAATGCACACCACTGATTCTGGGCCCTACTACAGGTACACACAAATGATGCGTATATACTGTATATGTGGCATTCCTGTATAAATCAGAAGTTTCTCCACTTCGCAACACGTGCTTTGTGGTTGTGCAGTCACATGCAGGCAAATCTTTGTGCATTACACAACAGCAGTCGCACACACATTGTTTCAGTGTTATTAATAACCATTTGTAATACAATGTATAGATCTCGTACATAGGAGTTGCTTATTTCCCATGTCCAGTGTTATTGCTCTTTTAAAGAGTGGTTTGCACTGCATATGCATTTGATGTATTTTTCTGAAGCTATGAAAATATATATATTTGTTGATACTATGGAACAGTGTTTCCCAACCTTTTTTTTAGTCACCCTTTAAAATTATGGACAATCTCGAGTCACCCTTTAAAATTATGCACAGTTTTGAGGCACCCCATCCTAAAATGTAAACACTATTCTAAAAATTTTACATAATGCAGCAACATCCACACATGTAGGAGACCCAACATTAGAGGTGCAAACTGGCCCTAATTAGTATTCCATTGTTTCTCTTCTTCCTTCGTTTTTCTCCATCACTCAGCTAATGTGACCCCAAAGCTGATGGAGAGAGGCAGGGGAGGGTCAAACAAAGATGCCATGCAATCTACTGACATCCACTTTATCAACTGAAGAGAAGAGGAGGTTGGCAGCTAGAAGGTCGTAATGGTGCACAATGAACACCTGTGGCTTTGTGTAACTAAAGGGCAGGCTTCATCCACCCACCGCCTTGTATACAATTTTTGGGCATTTTTTAGGCATTTTGCCAAGGTACCCCTGAAGAAACCTCAAGGCACCCTGGTTAAAAAAGGCTGCTATAGAGTAATGGGATTTTTGACCGTAAAGGGGATTTTGACCATAAAATCTATTTCTCTGAGTTCATTGACAGACACAGCGCTCCATTATTCAGAACCATAGGGTTATACCGCCCCCTAAAGGAGTAGGACACTAGGCAGAAAAAAAGACTTGGCTACGTCTAGGGGCAGTCCTAGGTGGTATATACCCCCCTCTCTGCTATAGGCCTTCAATTTAGTAACAAGCAGTGTCAGAAGTATTAAAACTCCTTAGAGGGATGGGTGCTGTGTCTGTCAATGAACTCAGAGAAATGGAATTTACGGTAAGTCAAAAATCCCATTTTCTCTTTCGTTCATTGAGAGACACCGTGCTCCATTATTCAGAACCATAGGGACGTCCCAAAGCAGTGCCAAACATGAGGGGTGGGACAACGAAAAATCCCAAGGCTAACACAAGAGCCAACCAGGTAACAGGTGCTCAACACAGAACAAACTGGGGCCCAACCTGAACAATACCCCTTCAAGAGGGAATAGACCCTCTAAACAGCAGCCTGAAAAACATAGGTTCCTATGACAACGTCCAATAGGACGAAACGTACGTCGGAAGGCAGACACGCTGACGTCATCGTTTTCTTTCTCACTGTGAACGGGTGCATGCAGGCCGGCCGGCTGTTATACGATACATGCTGTTTATTTGACGCTTCTATGTAAGTGTGCTACTTTTACTTTTGCTTATTAAATTGTTTATGCGGATTCACACTATGGAGGATGTGTCTTTCATTTCCCTGGGTTCCCTTTGCTGAGTGTTGGCCTCTATGACGGAGAGTTCCGGGTGATCCTCCCTCCATGCTGAGACCGATGGTGGTGGATTTTGTACATAAGCTTTGATTAACCACTTCAGCCCCGGAAGGTTTTACCCCCTTCCTGACCAGAGCACTTTTTACAATTCAGCACTGCGTCGCTTTAACTGCTAATTGCGCGGTCATGCAATGCTCTACCCAAACGAAATTTGCGTCCTTTTCTTCTCACAAATAGAGCTTTCTTTTGATGATATTTGATCACCTCTGCCGTTTTTATTTTTTTCGCTATACACGGAAAAAGACCGAAAATTTTGAAAAAAAATGATATTTTCTACTTTTTGTTCTAAAAAAAATCCAATAAACTCAATTTTAGTCATACATTTAGGCCAAAATGTATTCGGCCACATGTCTTTGGTAAAAAAAATGTCAATAAGTGTATATTTATTGGTTTGCGCAAAAGTTATAGCGCCTACAAACTAGGGTACATTTTCTGGAATTTACACAGCCTTTAATTTATGACTGCCTATGTCGTTTCTCGAGGTGCTAAAATGGCAGGGCAGTACAAAACCCCCACAAATGACCCCATTTTGGAAAGTAGACACCCCAAGGAATTTGCTGAGAGGCATGTTGAGTCCATTGAATATTCATTTTTTTTGTCCCAAGTGATTGAATAATGACAAAAAAAAAAAAAAATTACAAAAAGTTGTCACTAAATGATATATTGCTCACACAGGCCATGGGCATATGTGGAATTGCACCCCAAAATACATTTAGCTGCTTCTCCTGAGTATGGGGATACCACATGTGTGGGACTTTTTGGGAGCCTAGCCACGTACGGGGCCCCGAAAACCAATCACTGCCTTCAGGATTTCTAAGGGCGTACATTTTTGATTTTACTCCTCACTACCTATCACAGTTTTGAAGGCCATAAAATGCCCAGATGGCATAAAACCCCCCCAAATGACCCCATTTTGGAAAGTAGACACCCCAAGCTATTTGCTTTGATGCATGTTGAGTCCATGGAATGTTTTATATTTTGACACAAGTTGCGGGAAAGTGACAAATTTTTATTTTTTTTATTTTTTTTTGCACAAAGTTGTCACTAAATGATATATTGCTCACACAGACCATGGGCATATGTGGAATTGCACCCCAAAATACATTTAGCTGCTTCTCCTGAGTATGGGGATACCACATGTGTGAGACTTTTTGGGAGCCTAGCCGCGTACGGGGCCCCGAAAACCAATCACTGCCTTCAGGATTTCTAAGGGCGTACATTTTTGATTTTACTCCTCACTGCCTATCACAGTTTCGGAGGCCATGGAATGCCCAGGTGGCACAAACCCCCCCAAATGACCCCATTTTGGAAAGTAGACACCCCAAGCTATTTGCTGAGAGGCATGGTGAGTATTTTGCAGCTCTCATTTGTTTTTGAAAATAAAGAAAGACGAGAAAAAAAAATTTTTTTTTTCTTTTTTCAATTTTCAAAACTTTGTGACAAAAACTGAGGTCTGCAAAATACTCACTATACCTCTCATCAAATAGCTTGGGGTGTCTACTTTCCAAAATGGGGTCATTTGGGGGGTTTTTTTGCCACCTGGGCATTCCATGGCCTCCGAAACTGTGATAGGCAGTGAAGAGTGAAATCAAAAATTTACGGCCTTAGAAAGCCTGAAGGCGGTGCTTGGTTTTTGGGGTCCCGTACGCGGCTAGGCTCCCAAAAAGTCCCACACATGTGGTATCCCCATACTCAGGAGAAGCAACAGAATGTATTTTGGGGTGTAATTTCACATATTCCCATGGCATGTTTGAGCAAAATATCATTTAGTGACAACTTTGCGCAAAAAAAAATAAAAAAAATAAAAAATTGTCTCTTTCCCGCAACTTGTGTCACAATATAAATTATTCCATGGACTCAACATGCCTCTCAGCAAATAGCTTGGGGTGTCTACTTTCCAAAATGGGGTCATTTGGGGGGGTTTTGAACTGTCCTGGCATTTTATGCACAACATCTAGAAGCTTATGTCACACATCACCCACTCTTCTAACCACTTGAAGACAAAGCCCTTTCTGACACTTATTGTTTACATAAAAAAATAATTTTTTTTTGCAAGAAAATTACTTTGAACCCCCAAACATTTTTTTTTTTTTTAAAGCAAATGCCCTACAGATTAAAATGGTGGGTGTTTCATTTTTTTTTTTCACACAGTATTTGCGCAGCGATTTTTCAAACGCATTTTTTGGGGAAAAACACACTTTTTTACATTTTAATGCACTAAAACACACTATATTGCCCAAATGTTTGGTGAAATAAAAAAGATGATCTTAGGCCGAGTACATGGATACCAAACATGACATGCTTTAAAATTGCGCACAAACGTGCAGTGGCGACAAACTAAATACATTTTTAAAAGCCTTTAAAAGCCTTTACAGGTTACCACTTTAGATTTACAGAGGAGGTCTACTGCTAAAATTACTGCCCTCGATCTGGCCTTCGCGGTGATACCTCACATGCATGGTGCAATTGCTGTTTACATTTGACGCCAGACCGACGCTTGCGTTCGCCTTAGCGCGAGAGCAGGGGGGACAGGGGTGCTTTTTTTTTTTTTTTTTTTTTTTTTTTTCATTATTATTATTATTTTTTTATCTTATTTTTAAACTGTTCCTTTCATTTTTTTTTTTAAATCATTTTTATTGTTATCTCGGGGAATGTAAATATCCCCTATCATAGCAATAGGTAGTGACAGGTACTCTTTTTTGCAAAAATTGGGGTCTATTAGACCCTAGATTTCTCCTCTGCCCTCAAAGCATCTGACCACGCCAAGATCGGTGTGATAAAATGCTTTCCCAATTTCCCAATGGCGCTGTTTACATCCGGCGAAATCTAAGTCATAAAATGCTCGTAGCTTCCGATTTCTTAGGCCATAGAGATGTTTGGAGCCACCCTGGTCTCTGATCAGCCCTATGGTCAGCTGGCTGAATCACCGGCTGCTTTCTCAGGTTCCCTGTTGAGACAGGAGAGCCAGAGAAAAACACGGAAGACGTTGGGGGAGGGGGGGGCATTCCCTCCCACTGCTTGTAAAAGCAGTCTAGAGGCTAATTAGCCGCTAGGATTGCTTTTACATGAAAGCTGACCGCTGGCTGAAAAGAATGATACCAAGATGATACCTAAACCTGCAGGCATCATTCTGGTATAACCACTCAAAGTCGTGAATGGCGTACCTGAAGACAAAAAAATGGTTAACAATAAAGCACAGTAAACGGTAAGGTATAAAAAATTGCATACCTGAAAAGCAAACATGATAAAACATAATAACAATAAAACATTGCAGAATAGAATACAGTAAAAAAGAGCAGAACAATAGAGAGAGAATAGAGAGAGAGAGAACAATAAAACGCCAACTATTTTTTTTTTTTTTTTATATTTTTGTTTGTGTTTTTTTTTTTTTTTTTCACTTTTTTTTGTAACTAACTTTTATAACTGTAACCGGTTCCAGGTTCGGGTCTCTCAAAATGCGATGGCATCTTGGGAGACCCTGTGAAAGTGTGCCTAGTCTGTGCAATGCTGTACCCTACGCTAATAGTCAACTAGTGAATGGTAGCGTTCAAAACATTCACCAATGCAAAGACCAGGATTGTCCGGACAGGAGGGACAATAATAGCGGGCGTCACGCCTATATCCGCGCTTGCTGCAGACACAACATCTTTTTTGGGGGGGTTCGTTGGGTAGGGGTACTCGGGAGGACATAAAAATGCCTCTCATGCAGCTGACTGAATTTGGTTGGGGATGTGAATGGGGGAAGTACGGGCGCTGCAGAAGCGGTGGGTTCCCAATTAGGATTGGCGAATGCAGCAGGAAGGGCATTATGGGCACGACGGGCCTGTGTTTGTCTTTTTGGTGGCAGCGGGACACTACTTGTGCTTGCCACCTCACCAGCTTGAACTGCACTTATGGGACTCGCCACGTCACCAAGTGTTACTGCAGTGCTGGTTTGACTACGACCGGGGTGTACTAGGCCGCTGGCGCTTGCCAGTTCACCAAAACGCTACCAAAAAAACTGTTAGCGATCGCAGGGATCAGGCCTGACTCTGCGAACGCTGCAGTTATGCGTTTAGTGTTTTGTAAGTGTCAGTGATCGATCGATACTGCACTTGGGTGGGCTGGGCCGGGCCGGGCGGAGGGGCAAAACGCAGGTGCTAGCAGGTATCTGGGCTGATCCCGCTAACACTGCGTTTGTGGGAACCCTAAACTGCTGGGGACGCCAGTATAGATCTGATCGGATCAGGTATTGATCCGATCAGATACTATACCACTAAGGGAGGTGTATGCTGCGTGCGTGGGTGTTAGCGGTACTGGCGCTAATCTGACGCTGCCTGGGGCTGGTGCTTGCCAGTTCACCAAAACGCTACCAAAAAAACTGTTAGCGATCGCAGGGATCAGGCCTGACTCTGCGAACGCTGCAGTTATGCGTTTAGTGTTTTGTAAGTGGCAGTGATCGATCGATACTGCACTTGGGTGGGCTGGGCGGAGGGACAAAACGCAGGTGCTAGCAGGTATCTGGGCTGATCCCGCTAACACTGCGTTTTTGGGAACCCTAAACTGCTGGGGACACTAGTATAGATCTGATTGGATCAGATATTGATCCGTTCAGATACTATACCACTAAGGGAGGCGTATGCTGCGTGCGTGGGTGTTAGCGGTACTGGCGCTAATCTGACGCTGCCTGGGGCGACGCATATCACCGCCGGGCGATCGGGGGGCTAAACCTTTATTCGGTAATAAACGGCGGGTGCCCTGACACTATAAAAAATAAACGAACTAACCAGCGTCACCCGTAACGGTTATACGGTGATCAGTGGTGAAAGGGTTAACTAGGGGGCCATCAAGGGGTTAAAACATTTATTAGGTAGTATATGGGGGTCCCTGTCGCTATAAAACACTGACGGCGAACCTAAATATTTACGTCCCTAACTACCGTCACCAGCGACACTAATACAGCGATCAGAAAAATGATCGCTTAGCGACACTGGCGACAGGGGGTGATCAAGGGGTTAAAACTTTATTAGGGGGGTAAGGGGGGTACCCTAGACGTACAGGGGGCTAAACCTTTATTCGGTAATAAACGGCGGGTGCCCTGACACTATAAAAAATAAACAAACTAACCAGCGTCACCCGTAACGGTTATACGGTGATCAGTGGTGAAAGGGTTAACTAGGGGGCAATCAAGGGGTTAAAACATTTATTAGGTAGTATATGGGGGTCCCTGTCGCTATAAAACACTGACGGCGAACCTAAATATTTACGTCCCTAACTACCGTCACCAGCGACACTAATACAGCGATCAGAAAAATGATCGCTTAGCAACACTGGTGACAGGGGGTGATCAAGGGGTTAAAACTTTATTAGGGGGGTTAGGGGGGTACCCTAGACCTAAAGGGGGCCTAAGACTCACTGCCCTAACACACTAACTGACACAAACTGACACCAATACAGTAATCAGGAAAAAAAAAAAAAAAAAAAAAAAAACCTGCTTGGTGTCAGTTTGTGACAGGGGGGGGGGGGGGTGATCGGGGGGGGATCGGGGGGCGATCGGGGGGGGGATCGGGGTGAAATGTGTGCCTGGCATGTTCTACTGTGTGTGTGTGTTTGGTGCACTCACATTACAGTCTTCTCTCCTCGGCCCGGAACGGAAAATACCGAGCCGAGGAGAGATGACATCATTTCCTCTGCCTCTGTGTACAATACAGAGGCAGGGAAATGATCCCATTGGCTGGGAGCGATCGCGAGGGGGGGGCCACGAATGGATGGCCTCCCCCTCACCACCGATCGCCGGGGGACATTTGCCGACCGCCGCAGGCACCGGAGGGGGGTCCGATCGGACCCCCCACCCGCGGGCAGGCAGGGACGTACAGGTAAGCCCTTTTGCCTGCCCGTGCCGCTTTGTCGACGTACATCGTCGTGCGGCGGTCGGCAAGTGGTTAAGCTTACCTCTGGTAAGCGTACATCTTTATAGGTGGTGGATCCTTCTCACGAGGTGTTTTTTGTCCATTAAGGCTTCAATCACTACTGGTGGAATTATCTACAATAAGGACTGTTTTCATTTGAAATCACTATCAGTCACGGACTTATTCTTTTTTATCACCTTTTACAATTTATCTGCATTAAAGTTTTTTAATACAGTCACATTATCCATTAACTATTTAATTAATCACAATCATGGTGTGTTGACATTTGGGTTTGGAATATAATATGTTGTTTTGATTTAACACATTATTTGAGATATTTTGGTCGATGGGAATTTTATCTATTATAATTTTAATTAATTTTTTTCTAGCGCGGTTCTGTTAACTGTTCTATATATCTGATTCTTGTACCTATGAATTAGAACTGCAGCTTGAGGGTGTAGGGAACCGCAGTAATTTTTTATTCTTTTGAAAAACATTGCGACCAAAAGAGGCATCCGCAGATGCCAACACATCCACTTCGTAGAACGTTGTGAAAGTGTACACCGACGACCAAGTGGCCACCTTGCAAACTCGCACAACGAACGCCTGATGACAGAAGGCCCAAGAGCACTAAGCGCCCGAGAAGAATGCACCGTAACAGGGAAAGGAGGAACCTGATCCCTGACAGAATAGGCCAGAGTCATCATCTGTCTGATCCATCCATAAATGGTCGCAGAAGAAGCAGATAGCCCCTTTCTTGGCCCGTCCGTGTTCACAGTGAGTCTGACCTCCAAAAAGACTCAGTGGCTGCCAAATACACCCGAATCCCCCAAACCACATCCAGGGCAGATAAAGCAAATTCTTTAGGATGTGGTGACCAGGGACAACACAATGTCCTTATTCAAAGGGAAATCCGAGGAAGGAACGATGGAAAAGGACGAAGAACCACCTTAACCTTGTGCAACACTGGGAAAGGTGTGCGACAAGATAATGCCACCATTTCGGTCACCCTGCGAGCAGAGGTGATAGCCACCAAGAGGCCACCTTCCGAGACAGATTAAGTAGTGGAATCTCCCGAATATATTGAAAGAGAGCCTTCTATGGAACCGAAATCACCAAGCTCAGATCCCACGGTGGTAGAAGAGACCGCACCGGTAGAACCAGACGTTGAACCCCTTGAATAAAAAGGTACGTACCAGGCAGTGTGAGACCAGAGGACGCTGAAGAAGACCAGGCCCATTCCTGCTCAACCCCCCGTGAAGTGAGGCCGGAATTGGAGCCACCGAGAAAGAATGAGGATAATTGCCAGGTGACTCACACCAGGATATATACGCTTTCCACATATGGAGGTAGAACCTCCTAGGAAGTAGACTCCCTAGCCATCAGCAGCGTCGGAACTGCAGCACCTGGCTTATCACAGCCAGGCCGTTAAAACCAGGGACTCTAAGGAAGGATGGAAGAACGGCCCTTGGGCCAGTAGGTCCTCCCTGAGAGGCAGTCGCCAAGGAACATCTGTGACCAGGCGCACCCAGACCGAAGGGACCCATCCTGGGCCAATAGAATGACCAGAATCTCCACGGCCGTGATCCTGCGCAAAAGCCACAGCAGTAGCTGGAGAGGAGGAAAGGCGTAGAGCAAACATTACCAGCCCCATGTGCCACTAGAGCGATTTAGGTGCCTACCAGAGGATCCCGTGACCTTGCCAGAAACCTTCGTTCCATTCTGTTGAGCCAGGACGCAAACATATCTACCTCAGGAGTGCCCCATCGGAGACATATCTGATGAAACGCAGCCCGGTGAAGGGCCCCACGTGGTCCAACTCTAGCCGACTGAGGCATCCGCCTGTCAGAGTTCCACTCCTGGAATGCGCACGTCAGAGAGTGCCGGAACGAGATGTTCTGCCCACTGGAGGATACTGGCAACTGCCAGGGCTGCCAACACCCCATTTGCCTATAAGCCACCGCCGTTGCATTATCCGACTGGGTCCTTTCCCGGAGCCCCCGAAGTTGAAGAAGAACCAGAGAGCGAAGCCACCAGACCGGGGAACCTCTGGTTTTCTGGCTCAGCCAAATCTGACTGTCCAGAGACCTTGGGCACTTGTGCCATTATGCCAGGATCTCCCTGAAGGGAGCTTGTATGGAACTGTGCAAATGGAATCGCCTCAAAAGGTAGATACCATCAGACCCAACACCCACATGCAGATCCGCAGGAAGGCCCACCTGCTGGACAATAGTAAATGAAAACGCAGCATGCCTGGGTCAGGCTCAGATAATCCAATGTTCTGTAAGGGGCCAAAGCAGACTTCAGATAGTATAGAAGCCAACTGTAATCTGTCAAGGTCTGTATAGGAGCTACGTTGCCCCTCAGGGTAGTCAAGGACTCGCAGAAGAAGATCGTCCAGGCAGCCCAGGACCACAAACCCCCACTGACGTAACACTAGAGCCGCACAATTAATCGTCAAGAATCGTTATCGTGATTAATCGTCAAGAATCGTTATCGCGATCTTGACTAAAGTGTTTCACAATTCTTTTTATGCAAAGAATTCACTCTGCTCTTCTGAAGCCACAGCCCTTAAAAGAAAGGAAGAGAAAAACCGGGCAGTCTGCCAAGAATCAAAACATTCTTTATCAGTTGAACTTAAGTATAAACATTGTAACAATTTGTCAATGGAATAGACTTCCTGTGCAAGTGAAAAAAGTTTAACCACTTAAACACTAAACCTTTTTCTGACATTTGTTGGTTTCAAGTTAAAATAATTTTTTTTTTTTTTTTTGCTAGAAAATTACTTAGAACCCCCAAACACATATATTTTTTTGTAGACAACCTAGAGAATAAAATGGTGGTTGTTGCAATATTTTATGTCACTGTATTTGCGCAGAGGTCTTTCAAATGCATTTTTTTGGGGAAAAATTACTTTAATAAATTAAAAAAAAATCTAACCAGTAAAGTTAGCCCCTTTTTTTTTTTTTGTATAATGTGAAAGATTTTACATCGCGAGGATCGTGAGAGAATCGTGATCTTTTTATTCTAAGCAAAAAAATCGTGATTCTCATTTTGGCCAGAATCGTGCTGCTCTACGTAACACGCCAGATCCGAGGCCAACACTTCGTGAACACCCGAGGAGAGGTGGCAAGACCAAAGGGCAACACCACGCGCTGATAATTCTCAGTACCCACAGCAAAACAGAACAAGCGCTGGGTCAGGGCAGATAGTGGAATGCGTAAGTAGGCATTCGTCATGTCAATAGAAGCCAGAAAGTCCCCATGATGAAGGGGTGCCACCTCCGTGCTGACGGACTCCATCCTGATCTTCTGTACCCACACCAGGCAGGCCAGGGCCTTGAGGTCCAGAATTGCACATAACATACCCTCCATCTTTTAGACTGTGAACAGGTTTGAATAAAACTCCTGAACCTGTTCAGGACATCACACTCTGAAGCAACAGGGCTTGCACAGCCCCATGAGGAGAACCACAAACGGTCCAGTGACAGACGCATATTGGAAGCAAAAAAAACGATGTTTGGGGAATAAGGCCGTAAAAATATTTTGTAACTGGACAAAATCAAAACGCGTAATGATGTCATCCAGGGTAGCCCCCCACAATACATGTCTAAGCACCACTGTGGATACAGAGAGTTCAGCAACCAGGGAAACTGCAGGCCAAGAGGCATAGCAGACAAACTGCAGCACCTAGACCAACAGGCCCGCCGATGCAGCAAATGCAGTGGGATTCTGTTCCCCCTCCAGGTTTGTCAGCTGGATCTTTAGAAGCCAGAGATTCCTCTATTGGAATCATGGTTGCCTTGAGCAGCCTAGAGACAGGGGGGTCCACAACTGGTGGAACAGTCCACTTCTGAAGGAGAGACTCCTCAAAGAGGTACCTCACAGCAAGCGTTTTTGGAAGCGCAAAGAGGCGCTTTGGACACTCCCAGTCTTCATGGACAAATTTGGCAAAATAAGAGGGAGAAGGGAACCGGCCCTCCACCGCAGCCACCACTGCATCCCTCATCTTGAAAAGTTACCGCACAGATGTAAGAAGTGGGACAACCACCGCCTTTTCAAGCACCACTGCAGTTGTGGAGGAACCATCCTCACTCCCTGACAGGACAGGAAATGTGGCCACCAACCCCGCAATCCTGACAGGACAGGAAACGTGGCCACCAACCCCGTGGCCAGATATATGATTATTTACTAGGCTATGTGCTTAAGCGCCACCACAAAAAACTCAGGAGGGAGGCACCAACTGAGACGTCCACCAAGCGAGGCCGCACAGGGGATGTCGACCGAGGCCCAGCACAGGGGATGCTGACCGAGGCCCAGCACAGGGGGCACCACCGAGGCCCCTTACAGGGGGCACAGACAGAGGCCCCTCACAGCAGGCACAGACCAAGGCCCCTCACAGGGGGCACAGACCGAGGCCCCTCACAGGGGGGCGCCGACCGAGGGCCCACATAGGGGACGCTGACCGAGGGCCCACATAGGGGGCGCTGACCGAGGCCCCGCACAGGGGCATCTAAACCTATGACCAAAAAAATATACGTATGTACAGTGCTTAGATGTGGTAGCTTTCTTTTTTTCAGGCCTTTTTCCTTTATTTTCACATTGCTTAGGATTTTAGCGTAGCAGAAACAGGGGACACAGGAAGTTACAAGCTCAATTGATTTTCTGCAGGTTAATATATATTTTAATGTACTTGCATTGTATTTAAAGAGACAATCGATGGAAAATGTGTATTAAGACAAATGCACTAAACAGTTTTCCCAGTTGTGTCCCTGTCAGTACGTTTTGACTTGGGATTACTTCTACTTTAATTTGGTTTTAGATTAATTTTATTTAAAGTGATTGTGAAGCCTTTAAATAAGCCACTCCCCACCACCACCTTATACTTACCTAAGAACCATCACAATCCAGTGCTGTGTATGAGAGCATCGGCACATGCGCACTGAAGCAATGGCACGTTTGTGCCGTTGCTTCAGCTAGTATGCCGTTACCAGTGGCACCGCACGCATGCGTGGGAGTGACGTCATCGCGGCTCCGGTCAATCACAGCACTGGAGCCCACGATACCTGGAAGTAACTCCGGGAGCAATGTCGCCGGCCGGAGCGGTGTACGAGGACCACTGCGAGGGCTACAATCTAAGGTAAGTAATTTATAATGAGCTAGTATGCTATGCATACTAGCTCATTATGCCTTTGTCTTGCAGGTCTTTTTTTTCTTTGTTAGTGGGTTTACAACCACTTTAAAGCGGATCTTCATCCTCAGACTGAACTTCCCTCCTCTCCACCTCTCTTTCCCCTCCTTTTTTTATGTACCTTATTTACTTTGGGCTGCCCTCCCCTATGCACATCTCTCGCCTAGGCAAATAATGTGCTCTGTGCTCCCTTTGCCTCCTGGGATATGCACATCACATATCTCAGGAGGCACAGCCTTTCATTCACAAAGGAGCATCAGGGGGGGCCTAATTGCGCATCATCGGGAGGCCCACCGGCTGAGCCCAGAAGAGCTGGCAGCCTCCTGATGAGGTCACAAAGAACATGGCATTGCTGGACCTGATCAATGGCAGAAGAGAAGAGGATTCTGCAGGGCAATGGTGGGCGAGTATCTGAATTTTGCAGAACACATCATCCAGTAGGCAGGGGTTTAAAAAAAAATGGGGGGGGGGGGGTGATGATCCGTTTTAACTACTTAAGTACCAGCCTGGTAATACCCCTTCACTACCAGGACATTTTTTTAGTTTCCAGTGCTCTGATACTTTAACAAGTACTTGGTCATACAACACTGTACCCAAAATAATTTGATATAATTTTTGCAACAGAGCTTCCTTTTGGCTGTACTTAATAAACACAGTTTTGTATTTTGCTATATTATTGAAAAAATACCAAAAACTTTGAAAAAAAAACCTGTTTCCCTTACTGCCTGTTAACAAAAAAAGCAAACCAGTAGTTACACCCCCAAAATTTCCTCTTTTTTAGAAATTGTATTTCCAATTTTTTATCACAATTATTTTGCAAATGATGAAATGTGCTGGTAGGAGGTTAAAATATGGAAGCTGGTAATGGTGTAATAGATACCGAGGTGGGGAGGTAGTGAAAGGGTAAATGTGTTGGTCACATACAGCACAAGCTAGAATTTAGATGTGTAGGAGAGAATGAGTAGTTTAAAGGGTTAAAAGACAAATCTGTGCTGCAATCGCACAACTAATGAAAAACTCATCCATTCATTAGTTCCTGTTTGCTTTTCTCTGATGTAAAAGGAAGGGGAGGGTTCTCAAATGTAAACACAAGTCTGTGTTTATTGCCATCAACGGGCGGAATGGCTACTTGAAGGGTATTTCTGGAGTGACGTTTACAAATGTCACTCCAGAAATAGCCATCCATCTTGCTTGATGTTTTTTTTTTTTTCACAATATGGCAGTAGGGAGGTGATCAATATATAGCAGACAAAGTTCAGAGTCCCTTTAAATTTGAAAATCTGTGTCAGATCGTGTATTTTGAAGCTACTGGCACTGGTCCTAACCTTACAAGAGGCATATTCTTCATGTAATCATTTTAGAGCCCAGGATAAAGGACCTGGTAGTTTGAAAACCTCACTAACAGCGGTTGAGCTTAAAATAGAGGCAGCTACGCACTGGCATATGTTCATCCCTCTGAGCCAAAATGCAATGTCAACAATCTCAGCAAGATGATGATCTTTCAAGCAACTATCTGAAGGGTTTATAGGACTGAGCAATTTAACCATTCCCCTTACAGGAATTCCACTTTGAGCAGTAAAATTACTTAACAAAACTGGAATTTGATTTTATTTGGCTGTATTATAATTGTTCCTTAAAAAAAAACAATAAAAAAATTAAAAAAATTGAGACAATACAATACAAAAATTGACAATACAAAAATGTGAAAATGTTGTGTTGGCTATTACATAATAAACACTTTGGGGTTTATTTACTAAAGGCAAATCCCCTTTGCACTACAAGTACACTTGGAAGTGCAGTCGCTGTAGATCCGAGGGGGACATGCAAGGAAAATAAAAAAACAGCATTTTAGCTTGCACATGATTGGATGATAAAATCAGCAGAGCTTCCCCTCATTTCAGATCTTCCCCTCAGATCTAAAGCGACTGCACTTCCGAATGCACTTGCAGTGCACTTCTAGTGCAAAGTGGATTTGCCTTTAGTAAATCAACCCCACTGTCCAGTCTTTGCTAAGCCCTTTCACTGCCAGTGAGTTGTTTTCCACTCTTGCACATGTTAAAATGCACATTTTAGGCCTGAAGATTACTTTAAACATACATTTTTCTGAAAGCAGAGACCTTGTAGAATAAAATGGTGGCAGTTGCAAATTTTTATGCCCCGTGATATTTCTGCTACTCTTTTTCAAAGCCGTGTTTTCAGTATGAAATAAACTTAAAATAATTTTAATGCACAAACACAATACAGGGGGTCCCCGGGTTACAAACAAGTTAGGGACTATAGGTTTGTTCTTAAGTTGAATCTGTTTGTAAGTCGGAACAGGTACATTTTTTAAGTGTAGCTCCAGCCAAAAAAACTATTTTTAAGCTTTTTGGATAGCATAGGGAAGGGTTAACACCCCTGTAACATTTGTTTTGCTGTCTGTGTCCCTGTTCAGAAGATTTCACCTCACTTTCTGCCCCAATGACAATTGGATTTTGAAAATTTTGGGTTGTTGTGGAAACAAGCCTTGGTGATAAAGCATCAGTGGAGGTACATTTTCCCCAAAATAGCTCTTACAGGAGAGAATTTCCCTTCCTAGGGGTAGATTTACTCTTACTTCCTGTTGTCTGCCTCCGTTTGTAAGTAGGAGTCGTTTGTAAGTCGGATGTTTGTAACTAGGGGACCCCCTGTATAATACACACTGTTTTTTTTAATAAATATAATAGAAGATGTTGCATCAAGTAAATAGATACCAAAACAGCAGAAAAATACAGTAGCCAAACTGACTATAGGCAACACTTTAAAAGCCCTTAAAGTTGATCAGTTTAGAGTTAACTGTTAGACCCCTTTGACACTAAGGCAGTTTTTAGGCATTTTAGCGCTAGAAATAGCACCTGTAAAGCACCAGAAAACTGCCTCCCATGCCGCCCGAGCATGAAAGTCTGAGTGCTTTCACATTGGGGCGATGCGCTTTCGGGGCGTTAGAAAAAGTCCTGCAAGCAGCATTTTTAGGATGGTTTGGGAACGCTGTATACAGCGCTCCCAAAACGACCCTGCCCATTGCAATGAATGGGCAGCGATTCGGAAGCGCCGCAACACGGGCGTTTTTAACCCCTTCTTTGAGGTAAAAAAAGCCCCACTAATGGCCGAAAAGCGCCACATAAACAGGTATTACAAAACTGCAATAAAATCGTGCGACTTTCAAGTCGCGGCAGTGTGAAAAGGGGCCTCAGTTATACTTTAACCACCCTGAGGGTATTCCTGAGTGTGTCTTGGGGTGGATTTTCAGTACCAAAAGCGGTAACCCCGAGCCACACTCGGGATCGCATCGCAGGATCCAGGTACAGTTACTTTCCTTGTCCCCCCGCTGTGTGTGCGAGCCGTGTCCTCCGCTTGATGTATCACAGTGCCGGGCTCCGTTCCCTGCGAGCGTTGCGATGCACGGGGACGGAGAACGGCGCCAAATTCAAAAAGTGAAACACACACTATACATACAATACACTGTAATCTTACAGATTACATTACCGTATCAAATCATTTCACCTCCCTTTTGTCCCTAGTGGTTTGTCCAATGCTCTGCATGCAGTTTTTTTATTATAAATACTGTTCTTCCTGCCTGGAAACTGGAGATTGTCCATAACAACCAAAAAGTGTCCCTTTACGTCAAAAGCGATTTTAGACCAGCTAGAAAACAGCGATAATGAATTAGAATCACTTGCAGAATTAAAGTAATGACAGCGACAATTCTGCAACTGAGCAAATTTCAGTGTTTTTGATTTGATTACATTATTAAATAATTTGTATTATTATTATATTATTATTTGTTATAATTATTTATAGTTATTTATTATATTATAATTTATGATTTCATGTTTCAAACTTTATCATACCGGGGATGTTTACTAAACTCTTTTTTGGACAGATTTAAGTGTGTTATTCCTAAGAATGACAGGCCTACATTATAAACCGCCAAATTTCCATGCAAAACATTGCACTGCTTTCAGCATCAAAAATCTGACATAATCATACCGCTAGGGAGGGTAATTGAACAAGTTGAAATTAGAAGTGGATTGGCTACTGTGCAGAGCTGTAGAAGATTTTGCACTCTTCAGTATTAGTAAATCAACCCCATTGCATTGAAAATAGGAAGTCTAGGATGGGAAGATCTCTGCTGATGTTGGAGAGATGTCTTTCCATTAAATTTTGAGCTGCAGAAACAGATTCTATTGTTCAAAACATGACAGCCAAACCAATTAGAATTCTGTAAAGAAATGAAAACTGGAGCAGACTTTCCGGGTACAGGAATTTCTATACATCCAGTTCATTAGAAATGTCAGCTATACATATCCTAACCTTCACTGTCTGTGGCAACAGCTATTACACTAAATGGCGTGCAATCATTTAAAGCATTCAGGAGTCCAAGCTGTGAGTTTTCTGTAGGGCCACATTTGTTTCTCTGTTTTACAGCATACAAAGTCCTATTAGGTGGCCTGTTCACACCGTCATAAATATGCATTTAAATCTTCCTAAATGACAAATTTCATGTTGTGAAATGTAATATACAACCTTCATAGCTGCAACTTCTAATACAAAAAAGTATTCAAGTCTTTATTTAAATGGCAGCTCCACTAGAATAGCTCTTGTTAATCTCAAGATAAAGACTTTGGCGGTCTCTGGGGTGGACAGTACTAATGCCAAGTTCTTCAACAGGCAAAGTCCACACAAAAGTTCAGATTTTAAAGATGAAGTAAGTATGGCAAAAAACTATTTTACACAAGGGCTCGTGCACATTGCCATATAGAGGAAGATACATCTGTTGTTGAGGTGCCCAGAAGCTGGCACTGGCATTTACATGCACATGTGTGTATTTTTCAAAACAACGTTTTACATATAGAAAAATACACACGGTTACACATGTATAGCCGTGCACAGCTTTTTTTTTTTTTTTCGTAAAGCATGTCACTGGGCACACTGGGCATCTGTGGCTCCCAGGTACCCCAACAGGTGAATTTTACTCTGTACAGACGTATGCCCAAATGTAGGGCCGTGTGCAAAAGCCCTTACTGTGCAAAAGTACAAGACTTGTTTTTATTAATTTCAGGTACTTATATAGCGCCATCAATTTACACAGCACTTTATACATATATATTATACGTTCACATCAGTCCCTGCCCTCAAGGAGCTTACAACCTAAGGTCCCTAACTCACATTCATACATACAGTGGATATAAAAAGTCTAAACACCCCTGTTAAAATGTCAGGTTTCTGTGATGTAAAAACATGAGACAAAGATTGCAGAAGTTTTTCCACCTTTAATGTGACCTATAAACAGTACAATTCAGTTGAAGAACAAACTGAAATCTTTTGGGTGGAGGGAAGTAAAAATAAAAAAATAAAATAATATGGTTGCATAAGTGTGCACACCCTTAAACTAATACTTTGTTGAAGCACCTTTTGATTTAAATACAGCACTCAGTCTATTTGGGTATGAGTCTATCAGCATGGCACATCTTGAGTTGTCAATATTTGCTCATTCCTCTTTGCAAAAACACTCCAAATCTGTCAGATTGCGAGGGTATCGCCTGTGCACAGCCCTCTTCAGATTACCCCACAGATTTTTATTGGGATTCAGGTCTTGGCTCTAGCTGGGCCATACCACAACTTTAGTCTTCTTCTGGTGAAGCCATTTCTTTGTTGGTTTGGATGTATGCTTTAGGTTGTCATGCTGAAAGATGAAGTTCCTCTTCATGTTCAGCTTTCTAGCAGAAGCCTGAAGGCTTTGTGCCAATATTGACTGGTATTTGGAACTGTTCATAATTCCCTCTACCTTGACTCGGGCCCCTGTTCCAGCTGAAGAAAAACAACCCCAAAGCATGATGCTGCCACCACCATGCTTCACGGTGGGTATGGTGTTCTTTTGATGTGCAGTGTTGTTTTTGCACCAAACATATCTTTTGGAATTATGGCCAAAAAGTTCAACCTTGGTTTCATCAGACCATAACACATTTTCCCACATGCTTTTGGGAGACTTCAGATGTGTTTTTGCAAAATTTTGCCTGGCTTGGATGTTTTTCTTGGTAAGAAAAGGCTTCCATCTTTCCACTCTACCCCAAAGCCCAGACATGAAGAATACAGGAGATTGTTGTCCCATGTTCCACACAGCCAGTACTTGCCAGATATTCCTGCAGCTCCTTTAGGCTGCATTCACACCTGAGCATTTTTACCACAATTTTGCTGCGTTTTTGCAGTGATTTTTCTCAGGTCACCAATGTAAAAGGCAGAAAAACACCTGTAATCTGCCCCAAAGAAGCTCATGATCTTTTTTGAGCTTAGGGTGTTTTTCAGGCGTTTTGCTTCAGGTGGCAAAACGCTCAGATGTGAATAGGTGCCATTGAAATGAATGGGATTTTGCTTGTTGGGCATTTTTCAGGCGTTTATTCGGGCATTTTACAAGCGTTTTATGAGTGAAAACGCTCAGGTGTGAATGCTGCCTAAATGTTGCTGTAGGCCTATTGGCAGCCTCCCTGACCAGTTTTCTTCTCATCTTTTCATCCAATTTTGGAGGGACGTCAAGTTCTTGGTAATGTCACTGTTGTGCCATATTTTCTCCACTTGATGATGACTGTCTTCACTGTGTTCCATGGTATATCTAATGCCTTGGAAATTCTTTTGTACCCTTCTCCTGACTGATACCTTTTAACAATGAGATCCCTCTGATGCTTTGGAAGCTCTCTGCGGACCATGGCTTTTGCTGTAGGATGCGACTGAGAAAATGTCAGGAAAGACCTACTAGAACAGCTGAACTTTACTTGGGGTTAATCAGAGGCACTTTAAATGATGGCAGGTGTGCTGTGTACTGACTCCTATTTAACATGTGTTTGCATGTCATTGCTTAATTCTGAACATAACTACATCCCCAGTTATAAGAGGGTGTGCACACTTATGCAACCACACTATTTTAGTTTTTTTATTTTTACTCCACCCCCCCCCCCCCCCCTCCAAAAAAGATTTCAGTTAGTTTTTCAATTGAGTTGTACAGTTTATAGGTCACATTAAAGGTTGAAAAAGTTCTGAAATGATTTTGTGTTTAATTTTTTAGATCACATATTTTATATCCACTGTACATATACTAGGCATGATTTAGACAGGAGCCAATTAACATGAAATTAGCAAGTCTTTGGAGTGTGAGATGAAACCTGAGTACCCCGAGGAAACCCACGCAGGCACAGGGGTACATGCAAACTCCAGGCAGGTAGCGCCATGGTTGGGATTGGATTGTTGGCCATATTTTAGCCTTAAGCTGACCATAACCATCTTTTTTACGAATGCAGCAACATAGACAGTGCTACCATAAATGAATACAAAGAAAAAATTGTGCGCTTACATTAGATATTTAAATTGATATTACTACATGATTATCATAAGTAGATAAAACAAATAAATAAAAAACACCATCAAAGTTAATTGTGAGTGAATTAGAAAGTCGCTATGCTACAGAGCAAACAGCGACATGTAAGTCAAATACTAATATTGACCATTGCATACATATTAACCAACAATAAAGTTATAAACTGGTGTGCAAAAAAGAAAAAACAAAAGGTTATTCCACCCAAGTGCAAAGTCATAAAGTTCAAAATTGCATCCTGAGTCGCAGGAAAAACGCATATCCAAAGTTCATGAATTGCATTCCTTAGTGTGTATAAATATATAAATATATATATATAAATAAAAAACACCATCAAAGTTAATTGTGAGTGAATTAGAAAGTCGCTATGCTACAGAGCAAACAGCGACATGTAAGTCAAATACTAATATTGACCATTGCATACATATAAACCAACAATAAAGTTATAAACTGGTGTGTAAAAAAGGAAAAAACAAACAAACAAAGGTTATTCCACCCAAGTGCAAAGTCATAAGTGAAAAAGTTCAAAATTGCATCCTGAGTCGCAGGAAAAAAAACGCATATCCAAAGTTCATGAATTGTATTCCTTAGTGTGTATAAAGGAATAAGGGGACGTGAAGGGACCTCCAACCACCAGTAGATCCGAAGGTTGATAATAGGTGTATCCTTACCAGACACGTTGGACCTCCTTTGTAGCAAGGTCTTAGAAGCATGCAGATTTAGCCCTCTGCAGGGACAGTAGATGTCAGCTCACCACACAGCTGGAGATGGTTCCGACACTTCCGCATTGATGTAAACACTCCCTCGTTTGGACTCGTAAGTAAAGAAGGGGAGAAAGAAAAAAACTCCAATGGTATAGTATGTAAAAAAGGGGAACTTTATTGCCTCAGACAACTAGGCATCTTTAAAACATCCAAAACATAAAAGCCGGCAAAATATAAAAACAACAGAGACACCCGTGCTAGGTCACATGGGGCTCTATGGCGATCTGGCGTACACTGCGCAGGGCGTGGCTACGCAGTGTACGCCAGATCGCCATAGAGCCCCATGTGACCTAGCACGGGTGTCTCTGTTGTTTTTATATTTTGCCGGCTTTTATGTTTTGGATGTTTTAAAGATGCCTAGTTGTCTGAGGCAATAAAGTTCCCCTTTTTTACATACTATACCATTGGAGTTTTTTTCTTTCTCCCCTTCTTTACTTACGAGTCCAAACGAGGGAGTGTTTACATCAATGCGGAAGTGTCGGAACCATCTCCAGCTGTGTGGTGAGCTGACATCTACTGTCCCCGCAGAGGGCTAAATCTGCATGCTTCTAAGACCTTGCTACAAAGGAGGTCCAACGTGTCTGGTAAGGATACACCTATTATCAACCTTCGGATCTACTGGTGGTTGGAGGTCCCTTCACGTCCCCTTATTCCTTTATACACACTAAGGAATACAATTCATGAACTTTGGATATGCGTTTTTTTTCCTGCGACTCAGGATGCAATTTTGAACTTTTTCACTTATGACTTTGCACTTGAGTGGAATAACCTTTGTTTGTTTGTTTTTTCCTTTTTTACACACCAGTTTATAACTTTATTGTTGGTTTATATGTATGCAATGGTCAATATTAGTATTTGACTTACATGTCGCTGTTTGCTCTGTAGCATAGCGACTTTCTAATTCACTCACAATTAACTTTGATGGTGTTTTTTATTTATTTGTTTTATCTACTTATGATAATCATGTAGTAATATCAATTTAAATATCTAATGTAAGCGCACAATTTTTTCTTTGTATGTAATTTTTCACCTCATTGATATTTGTGGTTTTGTTGCAGCTGCAGTGATATTAATTTTTTGCTTGATAGCGCAGGTTTTCTCTTCCTTTTTTTACCATAAATGAATACAGAACATAAAGACAAATCCTGGACTTTCCAGCATTTCACAGATAAAGTACCGCTTTGACAAGTAGTAGGTTTTGGGGGAAATTTATCAAAACTGGAGCAGCTGTGCATGGCAACCAACCAGCTTCTATAATCAGTTTGTTCAGTTAAGTTTTGAAAAATAAAAGGCGGTGATGGTTGCCATGCAAAGTTGCTCCACATTCTGGCTGCTCCCGGTTTGATAAATTCTCCCCCTTGTGTCCAGCTGCACAAAACAAAAGCTTTATACTCGCAGAGCTACCAACATATATCCCCTCTACAGGCCAGCACAGTTTGGTGCTTCCCAAGAATTGAGAAATGCAGTGAAGACACCATGAAGACAGTTCTCTAAACCAGTGGTTTTCAACCTCAGCGCTCAAGTACCCCCGACGGGCCATGTTTTCCTTTACTTTTGCACAGCTGCTTTAAATCAATATAAATGACATGGTATTGATAAGAGCTCTTTTATCTAAGAGCCCTTTCACACCGAGCCGCCCATAGCGTTGGCGGTAAAATGCCGCTATGTTTAGCGGCGTTTTACCGTTGGATTAGCGGCGCATTTCAGCCGCTAGCGGGGCACTTTTACCCCCCGCTAGCGGCCGAGAAAGGGTTAAAACCGCCCGCAATAGCGGTGTTTTGCTGGCGGTATCCCAGTGCTGCCCCATTGATTTCATTATGGAGCAGCGGTGGAGGAGCGTTAAACACACCGCCCCTTTCAACCGCTCCAAAGAAGCTGCTGACAGGACTTTTCCTGACGTCCTGGCAGCGCAGCGCTCCGGTGTGAAAACCCTCAGGCTTTCACACTGGAGACAATGCTGCAGCTGTTTGAGGGCGGATTGCAGGCACTATTTTTAACACAATAGTGCCTGCAAAACGCCCTCGGTGTGAAAGGGGTCTAAGGGAAGTTTCCAAAACATGGCCCGTTTGGGGTACTTGAGGACTGAGGTTGAGAACCACTGCTCTAAACAGTACAAATTGTTCTCTGAACAGGATATTACCACCAGTAGTTTAATCAGGCCCACAAAATTCAAGGCCTGGATTGGACCGGCCATGGGAAAGGCTGAACTTTGCTCTCTCTTTTACTTCTAGGCTTAAAAATTGCAGTTTTACAGAAAACCCAGCAGTACAAACACCCTTCTAAGGCTAAACTGGCTTTTCCTGGAGTTTTACTACACATACGTGTGAAATATGCGTCCTGGTGTTTCTCTCACAAAGGGTAACTGTACTTTAAAAACACACTAGATTTGCTATTATATCCAGAGATACTCAGCAACTCCACAAATATAATCTATACAATTGGATCCTCAGCTCCAACCTCAACCAGGGCACTCCCTGCATGGAGTTTGCATGTTTTCCCTGTGCTCATGTGGGTTTCCTTCCGGGTACTCTGGTTTCCTCCCACACTCCAAAAACATAATAGTAAGTTATTTGGCCTTGTTTAAATTAGCCATAGGGTGCGTGTGTGTGTGTGTGTGTGTGAGATAAGGAACTGATGTGAATGTACATTATGTAAAGTCCTGCAAAAATTGTTGGAGCCATATAAATACTTGTAATAATAATATTACCGAGCCCCAGGTAAGAATATAAACTGCTTTGTTTATATTTAGCATGTCTGCAGTCTGCACAGTAACTACAGAAATGGAGTAAGATCATCCAGGAAGTGATCTACTTCAGGGGTAGGCAACCTTTGAGAGGTGGAGATCTACCTAAGTAACATAAAAGTTTACGGGGTTAGGCGCCCTTTTTTTGTAAGAAATTAACTAACAAGGTCAAATGTCACTGTGAAAATATAAACTGAGCCTAGCTTAAAGTCGATAGTCTCAGAGGGGCAGTGGACGGTGTGGACGGGCTGAGGAAAGACAGTGTCAGTAGGCCAGTGGATTAGCGTGAGGAAAGTGTCAGTAGGCCAGTGGATGGCATGTGGATGGTGTCAGTAGGGCAGTGGATGGCATCAGGACAGTGTCAGTAGGCCAGTGGATAGCGTGAGGACAGTGTCAGTAAGGCAGTGGATAGCGTGAGGATAGTGTCAGTAGGGCAGTGGATGGCATGTGGGACGGTGTCAGTAGGGCAGTGGATGGCATGAGGACAGTGTCGGTAGGGCAGTGGATGGCATGTGGACGGTGTCAGTAGGGCAGTGGATGGCGTGAGGACAGTATCAGTAGGCCAGTGGATGGCATGAGGACAGTGTCAGTAGGCCAGTGGATGGCGTGAGGACAGTGTCAGTAGGCAAGTGGATGGCATGAGGACAGTGTCAGTAGGCCAGTGGATAGCATGAGGACAGTGTCAGTAGACCAGTGGATGGCGTGAGGACAGTGTCAGTAGGCCAGTGGATGGCGTGAGGACAGTGTCAGTAGGGCAGTGGATGGCATGAGGACAGTGTCAGTAGGGTAAATGGCATGAGGACAGTGTCAGTAGGGCAGTGGATGGTGTGAGGACAGTGTCAGTAGGGTAAATGGTGTGAGGACAATGTCAGTAGGGCAGTGGATTGCATGAGGATAGTGTCAGTAGGCCAGTGCATGGCGTGAGGACAGTGTCAGTAGGGCAGTGGATGGCGTGAGGACAGTGTCAGTAGGGTAAATGGCGTGAGGACAATGTCAGTAGGGCAGTGGATGGCATGAGGGTTGTGTCAGTAGGCCAGTGGATGGCGTGAGGACAGTGTCAGTAGGGCAGTGGATGGCGTGTGGACGGTGTCAGTAGGGCAGTGGATGGCGTGAGGACAGTGTCAGTAGGGCAGTGGATGGCGTGAGGACAGTGTCAGTAGGGGCAGTGGATGGCGTGAGGACAATGTCAGTAGGGTAAATGGCGTGAGGACAGTGTCAGTAGGGCAGTGGATGGCGTGAGGACAGTGTCAGTAGGGTAAATGGCATGAGGACAATGTCAGTAGGGCAGTGGATGGCATGAGGATAGTGTCAGTAGGGCAGTGGATGGCGTGAGGACAGTGTCAGTAGGGCAGTGGATGGCATGTGGACGGTGTCAGTAGGGCAGTGGATGGCGTGAGGACAGTGTCAGTAGGGCAGTGGATGGCGTGAGGACAGTGTCAGTAGGGCAGTGGATGGCGTGAGGACAATGTCAGTAGGGTAAATGGCGTGAGGACAGTGTCAGTAGGGCAGTGGATGGCGTGAGGACAGTGTCAGTAGGGTAAATGGCATGAGGACAATGTCAGTAGGGCAGTGGATGGCATGAGGATAGTGTCAGTAGGGCAGTGGATGGCGTGAGGACAGTGTCAGTAGGGCAGTGGATGGCGTGAGGGCAATGTCAGTAGGGTAAATGGCGTGAGGACAGTGTCAGTAGGCCAGTGGATAGTGTGAGGACAGTGTCAGTAGGGCAGTGGATGGCATGTGGACGGTGTCAGTAGGGCAGTGGATAGGATGAGGACAGTGTCAGTAGGGCAGTGGATGGCATGTGGACGGTGTCAGTAGGGCAGTGGATAGGATGAGGACAGTGTCAGTAGGGCAGTGGATAGCATCAGGACAGTGTCAGTAGGCCAGTGGATGGCGTGAGGATAGTGTCAGCAGGGCAGTGGATGGCATGTGGACGGTGTCCGTAGGGCACAGGACAGTGTCCGTCATTTTTTTATAGCATTTTTTTTTTAAATAATTTTTAACCACCCTGTTTGAGGGCTTTGGTGAAATATCAGGGGTCTAAACAGACCCCTGATGTCTCACTTTTGAGACATAGATTCCCCAGTCCCTTTCTCTGTATCCTTAGCTGCATTGGACAGTGAATGAATGGGAAGTGCTCTGTGCTGAGCGGCTTCCTATTCATTCACAAGCACAGTTTACTATGTTTCCATTATGAATGAACACTGTGATCAGTACTGATCACTCATTGTGTTCATTCAGAAAAGGAAGGGACCAGTAAATGACATTTACTAGCCCCTTACCCAACTCTTCATCCGCAAACATCGCCCGCAACAGCTGGTGCGAGTGGAAAGAAGCGGATCCAGCAGCACTGCGGTGGGGGGAGGGGCAGCAGAAGGAAGAGGAAACAGGACAGGAGGGGCAGCGTTGGTGCAATGGTGAACCCACCCATGATCCAGGGGGCCTGTGTGGCCTCCCTGTCCCACCTGCACAGAAGGGGCAGCAATTACTAGAACTGATCCCCCGTACTTTCCTCTTGCAGCAGCTGAATGCCAGCAGAAAGGGGGAGAAGGAGAAGTTGGCTTTCAACTGCTGCAGGAGAAAAAAAAACAAAAAAGGATCAATTCTAGTAATTGCAGCCCCCGCCGCCCCTCCTGTCCAAGTGTGACAGGGAGGCAGCACAAGCTTGCGACCCCTCAAGTTATGCCCATGCCCCTTGGCCACTGCAACTGAAGGAGGGAAGTTGGGGGGTGGTAAAAACAGAAAAACAGGACCCAACTATGGGGTTTTAACTCCCCCTCCCCCCCATTCTGCAATTGTGCCCTTACTGCCCTGAGCCCCCTTAAAATGGTAACCCAGTTTTAAACATCATTATGCCCAGTTCAGTCTGACCTAAAGAAGTAGAATAGTAGACTACAGCACAGAGAACTTCTCCCTCTCTTGCAGCCGATGCAGGCACCACTCAGTTGATATCACTCCGCCTCATCCTGCAGATAGAACTACAGAGGAGGTATCTGTGGGCGCTTGCTCCTACCAAGGCCACCGACACCCTCTGAAACTGGCGCCGGCTCAGGTGCCAAAAAAAAAAAATAGTAGTACCACTGCTCATATTGGGCTGTAATGCTCTTGACGCCATGGGGACGGAGTGTCGGCAAGCCATAGGTCCAATCCACAAGTCGCCTGTCCACAATCGACTGGTGGTTAATGATCAACGGGTTGCCGACCCCGATCTACTTCATACAGATGTCTTCACTGCTAGGAGTCAAAACCTGATCACTAACTGAAGCACAACAGACCTCTAAAAAGCAGGCAGCCTCTGAAGATGTTTAGCTATGGTGTAGTTCCCACAGTTCCAGATTAGGAAGGCAGAGATTTCTTTGTACATTATGTGCATAACTGGAAATCTGGAATGACAAGGATTGGAGGAATGGAAAAGGATTATCTAATTAGCTAGATTGGTCAGGCAACGCACTGACACCTTTGCAGCCATTGTGCTATGTGCTGGGTGTTCAGAGTGCTCCTGTACCTTTAAAAAGGGGTGGGCTCCCTTCAGTCCATCTGCCCTCCATCAATCCATCAGAATGCATATGAGTAACTCCACAAGGGGACGCACAAGTTAGTGATAGGACTACAGATACCAGGGTGCCTTGGCGGGGGCCTGTAGCTTAAGCATGTATTTGCAAATGTGTGCAGACTGAACCCCTATTTTTAACGCATATTGTTAGGTTAATTTGGTTGTCAACGGGCTGGTCGGTAAGTGAGCTTGGAAATTTCCTTGGATTTATCCTTGGCTTTTTTTTTCTAATAAACGTATGCAGCTGTAGCTTGTTTTAAGCATTTTGTAGTCTGTTTTACAGGCATGTAACATAGAAATAATCACTCACAGCTCCTGGTAATGAATACATTGAGGGCCAACCTTCTGACCATGTTTAGTCACCCATTTAGTCACAGTCCACAGACCCCTACAAAATCATTATACAATTCAGGAATTCTTCTCCCCACCAGCTCCTGTCAGTACGGGAATTTGGCGCAGTCGTGCGCAAGCTCCGCCCATACAGACATGTCATTCAATTACAGGAATCAGAGAATTAAAAATCTACAATTAACCTCTGACGCGTAGTTCTCAATGGAGCACAAGTACGATAACATCACCTCACTTGTAGTTGTAGTCCATTGATATTTGCTCCTCTAGCTCCATAACTGAAAGTCCATACCTCGGTACGGACCTATAGCTTGAGGAATACCCTGCAGGAGCCAAAGCAGTGCATGACCAATCCACTGATCGCAGTTGCAATGCTCTGCAGGCTCCAATTTTTTAAAAAAGTTACAACTTTTTTTTCTGAAAACAATACAGGTGCATTTTTTCAAGGAAGCCTTCAAATACACAGCGCAAGGTCAGTTTATCTGCCCAGGGCTTGCTTCGGATTTTAACCCAGTCATCTCCCTAATTTACTTGTTTATCCTAATCTCTTTTGTAGGCACTCTGATGAGTGATGAGAGAGAGAGAGAGAGAGAGAGAGAGAGAGAGAGAGAGAGAGAGAGAGAGAGAGAGAGAGAGAGAGAGAGAGAGAGAGAGAGAGAGAGAGAGAGAGAGAGAGAGAGAGAGAGAGAGAGAGAGAGAGAGAGAGAGAGAGAGAGAGAGAGAGAAGAGAGAGAGAAGGCTGCACAGTACAGATTCAAAAAGCAGATCCAAACACCCCATATGTGTCTCTGGAATCTGGCTGTGATGCTAGTCTAAAGCTGCGCACACTTTACAGAAAGAGTATGCAGGAAAAAAAAATTACCCATGAGCAGGATCCAAGGCTATGGCTCTCGGCTGATCCAGATCTTGCCAAAAGAGGACTTTTCTATATGTGCCATTGAGGTTAGCAACCTCTATCCGGTTGGTTTCAGAGTCCGTCCAATAAAGTTTCTTGCCAATCCAGTCGCAAGCCAGACCATCTGGGGACACCAAGCCAGAGATGATAACATGTTGCAAGCTCTTGCTCTGATTATATGAGATTCCCTTTATCGACTCTTCACTGACATCTGTCCAATAAACGAGGCCTTGAGAGTAAAAAAAGTCCACAGCAGCTGCGTCTTCCAAGCCACTTACCACTACTGTGGAATCCAATTTTGTGCCCCCGGCATCCACTAATCTGACATCTCGACGGTTAGCAAACAACAATAATGGAGATGCTGAAAAGATAAAGAACAAAAACATCAGATTTGTTAGCCATTCAATTAAAGGCTCCTCTAAATCTAATCACTAAAATCATCCATAAACATTAACAACAAGTTAATGTAATTTCAAAAGCTTTTTCAACTTATATAAAAATGCATCTTTTGTTATAATAATATATGGTGATCCCGCCATGACAGTAATGTTTAGGAACTACCCGCTGGGGTGACAACAGTCTTCCATTGTTTGCCTGTGTTTCCTCATATTACATGTTCCCCTGGTGGGGACTACAAGCAGCAGTGCTATTTACTAAAGGCAAATCCACTTTGCACAACAAGTGCACTTGGACGTGCAGTCGCTGTAGATCTGATGGGGACATGCAAGGAAAATAAAAAACAACATTTTTGCTTGCACATAATTGGATGATAAAATCAGCAGAGCTTCCCCTAATTTCAGAGCTTCCCCTCGGATCTACAGCGACTGCACTTACAAGTGCACTTGCAGTGCAGAGTGGATTTGCCTTATGTAACTAAGCAAAGAAGCAAGTGGACAGGTGAAAAGGAAGATGGATCATTTTTTTAATGTGAGTGCTTAGAAAACAAATATAGAACTTTTATTCTAGGAGACAAAGACAATGGCATCATGAATGCATTCTTAGAATTATTAGATTGAATTATCCTCTCCGATACAAGATCATCAGGGCACACCAAAACATACATAAATAATTTCAAAGTATAGGATTTTTAATGATTTCATCTAATTAGGGATATCCAAACAAGGATGCCACAGCACCACTTCAAAGCATGCCAAGGCAAACAGCAAATGAAGCACATGACTTCTCGATGATTGCTATTGTTTACATAATCTGGAAGGTGTCAGGCTCCATCTGTATATAACCACGGAGGGTTCACCTCGGGATTCAAACATTTTTACATGAAAGAGCCAGGCACAAAACAAAAATTCACAAACAAGTGTCAGGCGAATGAAAATGTAAAAGAAGCAAGGCCTTGGCTGTTATCCCAAACAAGCATGTGAAAAGGACTGAGAATTAGACATCTGTAGGAAAAAAATGTTTTCAAGCATCATATGGAAGCCAGAGTATGAACGCAGGACAGAACATTGCAATACTGACATATGGAGAAGAGTCCAAAAACAACCGACAATAGACATGCAAAGGGGAACATGTTCAGCCCAGACAAGAAGGATAAAGACGGAAACAACACACAGCATTTCTAAGCTACAACAAAACTATTTCAGTGCAGCCAAACTAGATTTTCCTGAGATCAGCCTCTTACAGCTGTTACTTTTTACAATGTGTCAGTCATGCTCAGCCTATCCTGTAACAGCAAGAAAAGACATACAGCTTTTATAGGAATACATAGAACAAGTTTGTATTGTTTGGTTTTGACCAGATAAGCCTCACTGCTATACAATTGTATCTTTTTGTTTTCTCCTTGAAAAAAGCATCTCAAAGGATTTGTATCTGTCCATCCAGTCCTGTGATTTACACAGCTTTGCACAAAACAGCACAGCCCTGGCTGACAGCACAGGATGTTTAGATTTTTCCCTGTACAGAGAGGCAGAACTTCACCTTTGTCTGTAAGGACACCAACCAACCCCGTCCCTGATTTTTTTTTTCCACCATACACTTATTTTTTCCCCTTTGTTGACATCACACAACCTTCTTCACACATCCTTCCTGGACTGAATGATGCTCATCTGACAATGGGGGTTATTTACTAAAGGCAAATCTACTTTGCACTACAAGTGCAAAGTGCACTTGAAATTGCACTGAAAGTGCACTTGGAAGTGTAGTCGCTGTAGATCCGAGGGGGACATGCAAGGATATTAAAAAACAGCATTTTAGCTTGCACATGATTGGATGATAAAATCAGCAGAGCTTCCCCTCATTTCAGATCTTCCCCTCAGATCTACAGCAACTGCACTTCCAAGTGCACATTCAGTGCAATTTCAAATGCACTTTGCACGTGTAGTTTGCACTTGTAGTGTGTACGCGGCATAACTGTTTTTAAAACTGTTAAATCAATGGGTTTACTTACGCTTTAACCCCAATTTGTATGAATTCCACTTTTGTACTAGGTGTTTGAACCCATAAGGACGTACTAGCTATGCATTTTTTCGGATGGGGTCAATTTCTTAACTATGAGGCCATAACTTCTCTCTCTCTATATCACATAACTTTCCATATTGGACTTCTCTACCTAGCTGTCCCAAATGCTGTCACAACTTGGGCCAGAGTGCTTACTCCCTTCGAGTCACTGTGCATTTAAAAGTCTCCTCAACAACACTTGATTTCAATACTATACTCATGCTTATTTTGAGATCCCTCTTCCACCACCAGCTCATCATGCTTGGCTTGGGAGAGAGATCTAGAAATTAAGCTGTCAGAAGAGAACTGGTTTTTGCAATTCACAAAAACGGATACAAGATTCGGACACGATGGCACACAACCCTGACACAACCCTGACCCAGCTTCATAAATTCTCCCCCAAAGTCCCCAACCTATGCTGAAGATGTAAGCGGGAAGAAGGTACAATGTTGCCTGCACAAAGATTCAAACTTCCTCGTAGGCGGTACACAAGATTGTTGCCCTTGCCACTACTTTTTCACTGGGATACTCCCCAGTGCAATACCTATTCTAACACACATCTCTGTCCAAACAGACCTATTTTAAAGCCTTGGCCATGTTTAGAGTAAATGTTGCTGGATTATGTATCCGCATACAATGGTGGTCCACACAGGTTCCAACGATAAGGGAATTGTTCCAGTGACTCAACAGAATTGAGGAAATAGAGAAACTTACGTATGTATTCATCTCTCTCATGACAGACTTTCTAAATTTACTACTACATGGTACTCTGCTGGTTCCGATGCCTAAACGCAGTTACTGCTAAAAGTTCTCTATGAGTAATCTTAAATTAACTCTACACTTAATTGCCATTCCTTTGTTCGAAACCCCCTTTTTTACAAAGAGTAGGTGCTGTTTTCTTATGGCTGTTCTTATGCTGCCCTTTGTGCCCTTGCTTTCAGAATTTAACCACTTGCTTACTGGGCACCTAAACCCCCCTCCTGCCCAGACCAATTTTCAGCTTTTAGCGCTGTCACTCTTTGAACGACAATTGCGCGGTCATACAACACTGTACCCAAATGAATTTTTTTCCAACAAATAGAGCTTTCTTTTGGTGGTATTTGATCACCTATGGGTTTTTTATTTTTTGTTAAAAAAATGTAAAAATACAGATTAAAAAAAAAAAAATACAAAACCGTTTTATATTTTGTTAACAAATTTTGCAAACAGGTAATTTATCTCCTTCATTTATATACGCTGATGAGGCTACACTGATGGGCATTGATAGGCTACACTGATGGGCACTGATAGGCTGCACTGATGGGCACTGATAAGGCGGCACTGGTGGCCACTGATGAGGTGGCACTGGTGGGCACTGATGGGTGGCACTGAAAGGCACTAATAGGTGGCACTGATAGCTGGCATTGATGGGTGGCAGTGATGGGCACTGATCGGCACTGGTAGGTGACACTGATAGGCAGCACTGCTAGGTGGCACTGATTGGCACCACTGGTGGGCATTGATAGGTGGCACTTGTGGGCACTGATAGGTGGCACTGATTGCTGGCACTTACTACTGTGGGCACTGATTGGGGGCACTGTGGGCATCTATTTGTGGCACTGGAAGGTGGCACTTGCAGGCGGTACTTGTGAGCACATATGAGGCAGCTCCGCCTCTTCCTCTTCAGGAAGATGTCCCTTCAAACAGAAGCCGGCGATCGGCTTTTTTCTTCTCATGCTGTCAGCGTGTGAAAAAAAAAAAAAACGATTACCGATCATCTGTTTACATTATGTGATCAGCTGTCATTGGCTGACAGCTGATCACGTGGTAAGGGGCCGGTATCGGTCTCATTGACTAGGGTGATAACAGCGTGCGCCGCAGGCCCCCTTCGGGGGGGCGTGGCGAGCCTACAAAGGGAAGGACGTCAATAGACGGCCTCCCGGCAAAGCAGGTCCGCGCTGTAGATGTCATTCGGCTATAGCGCGGATCTGAACAGGTTTAATATGCTCCGTGTTTTACTCTGAGGCTCTAGGTAACCTACAACTGAGGATGTACCTGATATATCTAGAAAAATGTATTGTTCTTACACATTTGTGATGTGCAATGTGATTGCCTTTTTCATGTCAAGTTACCTACTTCCTGGAATGCTATTTAATTTATGCCATCTCTGTATGTCACTTTATCCTTTTCAATAAAACATTAATGAAACAAAAAAAAATATAGAGCACATGCTTAAAAATGTTAGCTTTTACTAAGGTGTTATGTACATGGAGGGTTTAAGGCTTAAGAATGCTCCAGTGTAAAATCCAGGCATTTTTCCTCCACCCAGGGATCTACAGGTGCTGCATACAGCCGGTAATAGTGAATGGTGGTACACAGCCGTACTATACACCAACGTGTTTGTGCATCGGGACGAACACACTTGAATGTATATACAACATATTCCCTGAATAAAAATTCTGGAAACTTATGGGAACAGCTTATACAAAGCAATGACAGGCGTTTCATTTACATGCCTACAGAGACAGATGAACATTTGATTTTATGGCGTACAGCCCTCTCTGCACCTGTATGAGCCTTCGAAGGCTGCAGAGGTAGAATTGAGAGTCCATTTGATGACAAGGTTAGGTGAAGCCAAGTCAAAATTGAGAACAATTAGATCTCAACAACGGTACTCACAGGAGATTTGTAAAGCTGCTGATATTAGTATCAGGCAAACTTAAACATATAGGCCAATTACAAAAGAATAATGTTTAGAAATTAAAAGAAAACATATTTCTCCTAGTGAATCTAAATTTAAGCAAAGTTAGCATTGAAGCTTTAACAAGCATCTCCTTGTCAGACAAGTTTTAAAGACAACAGGCTTAGGGACATCGAAAATACATTTTGTTCTAACCACAAAAACAAAACACAAGTAGGCCGCTCAACTGGCACACAAGGCATAGAAATGTGACAATTAGGGAGACATGTTCTACAATACTGAGCTAAAGAAGGTTAGGGAATACATTCTTTCCCTCATCAAATCAAAAAGATGTTAAAGTTCCAAAAAGTCCAACTGTAGCTGAAACTTTTCGGTTTGTCTTAGATTGGGGACAGGACAGAACTTATTAGCACTCTTCTCTCTTCATGTTCTGCGAGGACCCAGTTTATGACCATGGCACACTAGAGAGCAGATTTTATGTTACCCATCAATAGAGTCCAGAATGCCACAGTCACCTCCTTACATCAGTGTACCCATTAGGGAGATTTGCTTTCAAATCTGAGAACCTATGGGGATTGATTTACTAAAATGGGAGAATGCAAAATCTGGTGCAGCTGTGCATGATAGCCCGTTAGCTTGTAACCTTATCTTGTTCAATTAACCCCCTCAATACCAGGCACTTACACTCCCTTCCTGCCCAAGCCAATTGTCAGCTTTCAGCGATGTCGCTGTCTAAATGACAATTGCGCAGTCATGCTACACTGTATCCAAACATAATTTTTATCATTTTGTTCCCACAAATAGAGCTTTCTTTTGGTGGTATTTGTTCACCTCTGCATTTTTTATTTTTTTCTAAACAAATAAAAAAAGACCTAAAATGTTGTGAAAACAGTTTTTCTTTTGTTTCTGTTATAAAATTGGGCACTGATAAGGTGGCACCAATGAGGTGGCACTGATGGGCACTGATAGGCAGCACTGATAGGCACTGAAAGGCTGCACTTATGGGTACTTATGGGTGGCACTGATAGGCAGCACTCCTGGGCACTGATACATGGCACTGATATGCATCACTGATAGATGACATTGATAGGCAATACTGATGGCACTGGCACGCATTGGGGATAGGCACTGATTGGCAGCTGCTTGGGCACTGATTGGCATTTCCCTGGTGGTCTAGGGTGGCATACCTGGTGGTCCAAGGTGGTGCCAATCCCTGGTGGTCCTGGGTGGGCATCCGAGGGGGGCTGCGCTGATAAACAATCAGCTCAGACCCCCCCTGTCAGGAGAGCAGCCAATCGGCTCTCCTCTACTCGCATCTGTCAGACGCAAGTGAGGAAAAGCTGATCAATGGCTCTTCCTGTTTACATTGTGATCATCTGTGATTGGACGCGGCTGATGACGCGGTAAAGAGCCTCCGTCAGAGGCTCTTTACCGAGATCGGTGTAGCGGTGTGTCTGACTGACACATTGGGATTGCAGATGAGGCTTCTTTCAGGTGCTTTACAGGCGCTTTTTTTAACGCTAAAGCGCCTGAAAAACGCCCCTTAAATCAGGTGTTTTTTCAATCTTGAGTTTACTGGGCCTTTATCTATCCCCTGCGATCGTACATGGTCTCCCCTGTATCATTCCTAGGCTGGGGCTTATTATTATTTTTTGACATCCATCTTTGTCTCCCTTGTCCTCGTGGAGGAAACCCACCAACAAAACTTTTCCATCCCCTGGTTATGGACAGATAGAGAGCTGGTTTTTGTGGTGGTCCTACACTATCCCCTGAGGAAGCCATCACTGGCGAAACATGTTGGGATTTAACATCCATCTGTGACCATCCTTTCTCTTTCCCTTGTGGGTCACCAGCAACCCAATATATGTACTCTGTAAATGCTCTATCATTGATTTTAACCATTTCTATATCTTCTGTGTATTCTCATCTTTATCCTTTTGTACTAAGAAAAGTTTTTTAATTCATTTGCCATGAAATAATTGTTGGCAGCACTGCTATAATCCCATTCCTCTACATTCTAAATTTCGCCTAGCGGGATGAGGTGCATAACAATATAGAGCCACTCAGATTATATTCTATAATCTACCAGCCACTGTGGTTTGTTTTGCATTGTCTCCCTGGTGCTCAACATGCAATACTCTGTCAGCACCCAATGCTGCCAACACAGCTGAAGAGGCCATGGGCCGTACAGAGAGTGATGCCGAGCTGCATGTGCCTCGCAAGTCGCATGTGTGCAACCAGGGCTTTAAAGTGTTTTGTACAATAAATTATCAATGTAGAAAGGTGACAACCTAGGTGTGTTCAACTGGCTCATTTACAAAGCTAAGGGTTAAGACAGCATGGTGACTAAACTCTTTACAAGAGGATTTTCTCAGTCTTTTCACTTGCACAAATAATCGTCAATGTTCTCAACTCCCCTGGAAGTAGATTACAGCATTAATGGGCATGTTGACCCATGTCTGTGCAGTTAAGTAAAGGGATAATATCCAGACTAGAAAGGCATATTTGTCTGTGCACATTACGGCATGAAAGGTATACAGCTTTCTAAGAAGTTGAGTAATTTAGGGGGTAGTGGAATTATATGAACATATGTAATATATCACCAAGACAACTTATCTCGCTTTAGTACTAAGATACTAACAAAATATGGGGGGATGCACACAAAATAAATATGATAGGGGGATGCACACAAAAGAGAAGTTGGCTGCTCAGGTACTTTTTTTTTTTTTCCCCAAAATATATTGCAATCGTGTGCCTTGCTTGATTCTAATAATACCGCAATGTTAGGCTGGCCATACATTATATAATTCTCTTGTACAATTTTGCTTTAGATTTACCAAAACCATATAATAGGAGGCCAAACCTAAAAGCTTTCAATTTGTATGCAATCAGGCAGGCCCCTACACTACATAGTTGAAGGTAAATCTAAAAGGAAATTGTATAATGTATGGGCAGCCTTATGTGCACTCCGCTGGCTAATCTTATGTCCAAAACGCACAGAAAATGACTTAAAGTGGATGTAAACCCCATTTTTTTTTAATATCATAATGTAGAGTATACGATTTCCTATAATTTGAGCCCAGTCTTGCCACAAAGAGTTAATCCAGCTCTGAGAAATCCTCTTTTATTGTACAGTGAGATAAATCTTGACAAACAGAGAAAAAGTTTGTCAAATCCTCCCCCTTGCTGTAAGTGACAGGTGATTTACATATCTCGTGCACCTGCCTAAGAGACATGCATTATTTTTTTTATCTCATGCACATTCATACACACCTCTCCCCTCTCAGCATCTCAGAGCTGTGCTAGCTATACTGAAAACTCCTCTCCACTACAGCCTATGTGGCACATGTGCAGGAGTCACGGGGGGGGTTGGGGTCGTGAGCGCGCTCTGATTCTGTCATGAACGCGCTCTGTGTCCCCTGTGCACTTCTAGTATAACAAGCGCAAGGTTCGTACTTGCGCCACTGCCAGGGCAAGGGGAGTGTAGAGGTTGGTCAGGAGCCTAGTGACATCATGGCTCCACCCACCATGCGCCGCAGCATAGACCCGCCCATGGATTCGGGAGTTTTGCGGGGCTCAGTGTAGGAAAGGGGGTGAGTTGTGGAAGGTAGGATCATAATTAGAAGTCGTATACAGATACATACTTTATTATCCTGGCAACAGTTTATATTCATGTGTGGTGGGTTTACATCCACTTTAAGAGATAACCCATATCTCACTTCTTTCTTCACCTTCCATGGATCAAATTTATGATACAGTGAACAGCCTTACAGTATATGTGAACTCTTATCTTGTAAAACAACCCATATAGTTTAAAACAGAACTGAAAGGCAAAACATTTGTGTGCATACTGTATATAAAAAAAAATCGTAAATACCTTTATTTCCTTCTTTTCTTTTCTTTTTTTTTTTTTTTTTTTTTAGAAGGGATCACATAATCTCTGTTCTTAATGTCAGCACAAGTCTGATCATCATTGGAGGACAGGCAGAAAACTGACCATGCTGGGATGGATGTGCTCTCCTTGCCTAGTGTGGTCAGCTGCAAATAGGAATTCAGGGGGACTGGCGATATTTCATACAAAGAAACAAATACAAAGAGAGCATGATACTTTTTAATGCAAGTACATGGTACAGCAGACACATCAGGAGTATGAAATGTTGGGGTAACATAATTGTTGACAATCATTTGAAAGAGAACTCCATTACACACACAACAACAACAACAAAAAGGCTTTAGATTTGAAACTCTGGTTCGTCTCTAAGACAAGCAATTATCTTACATGGATAAGAGAGATAAGCAACATTTAGGCATCATTCCCACAAGGTGGATCTGCTGCCTCCGGGTCCGCCTCGGTCCGCCAGCTCAGCGGGAGATCTCTCCATTGATCTCCGCTGAGTCGGTGGATGACAGGTCTCTCTCTGCTCACTGAGCGGGGAGGGGTCCGTCAATCGCCGCTGCTTCCTATGGAGAGATCGCACGAAAACAGACAGCATGTCCGTTATTATCAGATCTCACCCGATCCGATCCACCAGGGACGGATGCAAACGTAGGGGCATCCGTCTGCTTTTAGTGGATCGGACCGGGTCGGATGTCAGCGGACATGTCACCGCTCACATCCGCCGCTCCATAGACTAGCATGGAGCGCCCGTTCAGGTCCGCCGTCAAAGCTGACAGGCGGACCTGAACGGTCCGACAGTGTGAAAGGGACCTAAGGAGGCCACTGTTGAGCAGGCAACAACAGATACAATAAGAAAAAGTTCTTTAATAAAGAAAAATAATGGTAAACAGGGAGGATAAAACTAGTTACACAGACAAGCCTGGATATAGAAATGTGGTCATTAAACAGGACAGGATGAGTGCAGGCAGAAGTAACACTTCACTTGTGTAGCGGTGATCAGGAACACTGTTGCTGAATAACACTGGTCTGGTGACACTGGGACTGGTGTGGAGACAATCAGGCACATGATCGTGACACTGTACTGCTCTGAAGGGTTGATTTTGATTTTTTTATTTTTGCAAAATGATTGCTTATATAGACATGATGGCTAAGCAATCATTTCTGACAGTGTTCGGCTGCATTCAGGCAGACATTGAGAAATACCGTGATAGCTGCGATTGGCCACATCTATCACATAGTACAGCATCCCTGTCCCCCGATCTGTGATTTGCTGTGTCTCGTGGACACAGTGGTTAAAGATCGCACCGCTGCACGCTCCTGATAGCACGAGGGAGGGGCCGATGCTATAGGTCGCATGAGTCCATGGGAGGGAAGTACGTTGGCTTAATGGGAGGTGGTTAGTCAAGGAATTAGACATTTTCTGCTTTCTGTACAAGAACAAGAAACCTTGATAAAGGAGGCCTATTAGTCAGTGGAGATGGGATATATATATATATATATATATATATATATACACACATATATACACACACACACACACACACATACATACATACACACACACACACACACACACACACATACATACACACACACATACACATACATACATACACACACACATACATACATACATACATACATATATACACACACACACACACACACACACACTAGAGCTGCACAATTAATCGTTAAAAAAATCGTGATCTCGATTCACCCCCTCATGATCTTAATCCGGCATTCTCTGCTCACTCACAGCTGTCAAAAAAAAAAAAAACCCTCTCCCAGTGCTGAGTAATGTTGATAAACATTTTCTGGTGTTCTATCGAGAAATGCCTCCCGTCAAAAAAATGCCCCCCGATGGGTCAGCGCATGCGCAGTAACAAACGTCACTCCAGCTGATGTTGATCAGCTGGGGTCATGTAAACATGGTGCATGTGCAGATCATCGGAGGCATTATCTGATACTATGCAAACTGCGGAGGAACGTAGTTGTCAGATTCTGCCTCGGTGTTGTGGAGCGGATTGTGTATATGTTGAATTGCGGGTTTTGTGTGTGTTGCAAACCAGCCTTACACACAGGCAAAACCCGCCGTTCAACATACCAAACCTGTCCTGCAACACAGACAAAAAAACACACCCTTCAGCACATGGAAAATCAACAGCGAGGCACAATCTGACAAGTACGGTCTCCCTCCGCTGTTTGCATAGCTTTAAATACTGCCCGTCGAATACTGTCCCCCGTCTAAAAATGCCTCCGAAGATCTGCGCATGCACTGTGTTTACATCACTCCAGCTGATCAACATATCAGCTGGAGTGACGTTTGTTACTACGCATGCGCAGACCCATAGGTGGCATTTTTCGACTGGAGGCATTTTTTGGGAGATGAAACGAAACATTGTAACACTTGGTTCTTTTAGATCAAAGGGATGAACTTCGGTCTGTAAATGAGGTCAGTTTAACCAATGAAAGACTAAGCCATTTTCTGACACTTGTTGCTTACAAGTTAAAATCAGTGTTTTTGGTAGAAAATTACTTTAGGACCCCCAAAAATAATATATATATTTTTTTAGCGGAGACCCTAGAGAATAAAATGGCAGTCGTTGCAATATTTTATGTCACACTCTATTTGCGCAGCGGTCTTTCAAATGCAATTTTTTGGGGAAAAAATACACTTCAATGAATTTTTAAAAAATTAAACAGTAAAGTTAGCCCAATTTTTTGTATAATGTAAAAGAAGTTACGCTGAGAATCGTGATCTTTAGGCTGCATTCATACCTGAGCGTACTCACTTTTTTTGCATGACTGTGTGTATATGTACAGTATGTGTATGTGTATTAGCTGCACGATTCTGGAAAAAATGAAACTCACAGTTTTTTTGCTTAGAATAAGGCTGCATTCACACATTCGCTCATAAAACGCTTGTAAAACACCTGAAAATCGCTGCGCATTTTGATAGCAGGTTTTGCCGCAATTTTGTTCAGGTCACCAATGTAAATGGCAGAAAAACGCCTGTAATCTGCCCCAAAGAAGCTCATGTTCTTTTTTGAGCTTAGGGCATTTTTCAAGCGTTTTGCTTAAAGTGACAAAACGCTCAGATGTGAACAGGTGCCATTGAAATGAATGGGATTTTGCTTGTTGGGCGTTTTTCTGGCGTTTTACAAGCGTTTTATGAGCTGAAAACGCTCAGGTGTGAATGCAGCCTTATTCGAAGCAAAAAAATTGTGAGTCTCATTTTTTTCCAGAATCGTGCAGCTCTAATACACACACACATACTGTACATATACACACAGTCAAGCAAAAAAAAGTGAGTACGCCCCTTGGGAACTTTTTTAACATGTTTGAACAGGCAAATATTAAGTTTGAATAATTGTCTACAGATAAATATGAAAAATGCCTAATAAAGTGTACACGGTGTATTCGTTTTAATGATCTAAATTAACGAAAATGCAAATCTGTCACATGGAAAAAGTATATCCCTACAATACTTTAGATCCAAGAAATTAAAATCCAGTGTTCCAAATTAGAGCCTACTTATAGAGCATGCAGAAGACACCAGACTTATTATATCTGAAATATTTAGGGTTTGATGTTCATTCAGCTACTGCCGTGTGGTGTCATCATACAAAGATCAATAGAGCTCTCTAATGCCCTCAAAAAGTTGTGGATGCCTAGAAGGCTGGCACGGGATTAATAAAACAATTGCCAAATGATTTTAAACCAATTATTACACTGTACGGAAACTCATCTACAAGTGGCATAGATTTCAAACAATCGCTAATTTATCCAGGACTTGTTGGCCCAGCAATTTCACCTCCAAAAACAAATGCTAAAAGAAGTGTCCATGAATTCCAAACTTTCATTGTGGGGTTCATTTAACTCTTGCAACACAGCTAGGGTCAAATCTACAATCAGAAAGATTGCAGCAATTCAACCTGTATGAGAGGTGTGTTAAAGAGGTTATAAACCCTTGCGGGTTTTTCGAAGCATTGAGGTTAAAAACCTCTTGTAGTCCACCAGCCCCGCCCTTTTACTTACCTGAGCACGATCGTTCCTGCGCCAGGGACCAACACACTCGCTCCAGCTGGTGTCTCAGGTCCTGACTGGATAGCTTGATAGCAGCACAGCCATTGGCTCACGCTGCTGTCAATCAAATCCAATGACGCAGGAGCCGGGGGGAGGGGCAGAGCCGAGTCCTGCTGTCTGTGTCAATGGACGCAGCAGCAGGACACGGTAGTGCACTTGTACAGTAGAGCTGCACAATTAATCATTAAAAAATCGATTCAACCCCTCAGAGTTTGCCGATTCTTTCATATAACAAGTGGAAAGACTTATCTGCTCACTCAGCTGTCAAAAGAAAACATCCAGGCAGTCTGCCAATTTTATAAAATGAAACATTGTAACTAACTTCCTTCTTAGATCAAATGGAAACTTCTGTGTGTAAAGAAAAAAATCCAGGCAGTATGCCAAGTTTTTAAACAACGTGTAAATGCAGGAAGTTTAACCACTTAAAGTCTAATGCCGCGTACACACGAGCGGACTTTACGGCAGACTTTGCCCGGCGGACGGGATTTGGTCAGACAATTCGATCGTGTGTGGACTCCAGCGGACTTTGTTTTCTCAAAAGTTGGACGGACTTAGATTTGAAACATGTTTTAAATTAATCAGTCGAAATCGAGTCCGGTCGAAAAGTCCGCCGTTTGTATGCTAGTTCGATGGACATAAAGCCACGCTAGGGCAGCTATTGGCTACTGGCTATGAACTTCCTTGTTTTAGTCCGGTCGTACGTCATCACGTACGAATTTGACGGACTTTGGTGGATTGTGTGTAGGCAAGTCCGTTCATTCAGAAAGTCCGCCGTTAAGTACGTCGAAACTCCGCCGGGCAAAGTCTGCCGTAAAAAGTCCGCTCGTGTGTATGCGGCATAAATCTTTTTCTGACACTTGTTTCTTAAGGTAAAATCAATATTGTTTGCTAGAAAATTACTTGAAACCCCCATGCATTATACTGTATATATTTTAGCAGAGACCCTAGAGAATAAAATGTCAATTGCTGCAATATTTTATGTCACACTGTATTTGCCCAGCGGTCTTTCAAACGCAATTTTTTGGGAAAAAATACACTTCAATGAATAAAAAAAAAAAAGAAGCAGTAAAGTTAGCCCATTTTTTTTTGTTTTAACGCGAAAGATGATGTTACGCCATGAGAATCGTGAGAGAATCGTGATCTATCTTCTAAGCAAAAAAATTGTGAGTCTCATTTTAGCCAGAATTGTGCAGCTCTACTGCACGGGTGCCCCGAGGGAGAGAGTTTCCCCGACGAGGCACTTGAGAAGAGGAGGAGTGTGGAGCGCCCGCTGAGGGACCCCAGAAAAGGAGGATTTGGGCCACCATGTGCAAAATGAACTGCACAGAGGAGGCAAGTATGGCATGTTTGGTTTTTGTTTTTTGTTTTTTTAATGGAACCTTTAGTTATCCTTTAAGGAAAAGACCTTGCTTACAATTTGTCATTGAACACATAGGCAAAGACTAGTAGGCCTTTAGCAAAAATGTGATCAAAGAATGTTGTTTGGAAACAGACGTGCTTGCTGCAAACTGAAGACAGTATTTCAGAAGAAGAACAACTGTGAAGCATGGTTGTGAAAATGTTATGGTTTGGGGTTGCAATGCTGCTTCAGAGCCTGGCTAGCTCACAGTGATAAAGTCAACTATACACTCTGCATCATATCAAAAGGCACTTTCTTGTGTATGTCCAAAGGCTAAAATTTACTGAAATTTATAAAAAGTTTTTGAATTAACCAAATTACTGAGAAAAAGGGCCAGCTGAAACTAAAATAACTTTCATAAAATCCCTACCACGTAAAGAAAATATATTATCCAAGCTCTAAATAATGACTGGTACCGTTTATATACATATATATTTAAATCCTAAAAATTCTACAGCAAAATAACTAGCGATAGTGAAAAAGAAATATGGGCTTGCGGGCTGAACGAAAGAAAATGCAACAGATTTTTAAATCCACTTTTGACAAGCCATGTGGTGCTGACAGGGCCAATAACAACTCTTATTTCAGGCGATTCAGCAGGAATTAACCAAAATTTAAACCAGCATGCGGGATCATAGCATGTTCCCACTGTGTGTTTGCCCATTAGATCTAATGCCAGACTTACATTTCGCATTTTTTAGAGATTAACAATTTTTAACCAAAGCAATCTACCACCTAGTGTAATTTGTTTCTCACGTTTAAGCAGCCAAAGTTTTGAAACTCAAATTAAACTAATGAAGAATGTGGATGTAGGCATTTTCTTTGCAAAGTTTAATCATTTTGTCACAAAAAAAAATGGAAACAGTGAGGCAGACTCCTGTGGGTAAAAACGAATAGAAAGCTTCAAAATGGTCTTGTGAATGGCCAACATAGGGGAAGGCATTCTAATGCCGTGTACACACGGTCGGAATTTCCGACAACAAATGTTCGATGTGAGCTTGTTGTCGGAAATTCCGACCGTGTGTAGGCTCCCATCGGACATTTGTTGAATTTCCGACAAAAATTTGAAAGCTGGATCTCAAATTTTCTGACAACAAAATCCGTTCGCGTAAATTCCGATCGTGTGTACACAATTCCGACGCACAAAATTCCACGCATGCTCGGAATCGAGCAGAAGAGCCGCACTGGCTAATGAACTTAATTTTTCTCACCTCGTTGTACATGTTGTACGTCACCGCGTTCTTGGCGATCAGAATTTCCAACAACATTTGTGCGACCGTGTGTATGCAAGACAAGTTTGAGCCAACATCCGTCGGAAAATAAATCCAGGATTTTGTTGTCGGAATGTCCGATCGTGTGTACGTGACATAAGAGGACATCTTTCACCATGTCAGAATGGCTTTGAAATCAGCTCTGGCTGGCATAATTTCAAATGATCCATCGGCCTTAAAGCAGTATTATACCCAAAAAAAACATTAGACTGCAGTTTACTAATTCTTATGCCGCTCTCACACGGTCGGACTTTTTGTCTACAAAAGTCCGACAGCCTGTCCGACAGACTTTCGACGGACTTTTGGCGGACTTGCGGCAGACTTTCTTACGAACGGACTTGCCTACATACGATCACACAAAAGTCCGACGGATTCGTACGTGATGACGTACACCGGACTAAAATAAGGAAGTTGATAGCCAGTAGCCAATAGCTGCCCTAGCGTGGGTTTTTGTCCGTCGGACTAGCACACAGACGAGCAGATTCCTGGGTCCGGCGTAGTTACGACGTAAAGATTTGAAGCATGTTTCAAATCTAAAGTTCGTCAGATTTGAGGCTGGAAAAGTCCGCTGAAAGTCCGCTGAAAGTCCGGGGAAGCCCACACACAATCGGATTGTCATCCAGCTTTAGTCTGTCGGCATCCGTCGGACTTTTGTAGACAAAAAGTCCGACCGTGTGTACGTGGCATTAGATTTGATGGCTGTATTCATTTCCATGCTTTTTTCTGTTGTTTCTTTAAAAGCACAAGCTCTCCAGCAGAATGTATCAGTTACAGAGTTGAGACATACCATTTACCACTGACAGAGGTGCTTAAAATTATCAACTTTTATTTATACATTTAAAACAGCTTGTGTATGAATGAACATCCTTTGCGGCTGTCGGCTTGCAGTTTTCAATGAAAAACCACAGTGCTGTTGGGCACTGTGGTAGTTCATGGAGTCTTTCTGTTGGTGTTAAAGTGGTGTTCCGGCCGAAATTATACTTTTTAAATAAAAATACCCCTATAATACACAAGCTTAATGTATTCTAGTAAAGTTAGTCTGTAAACTAAGGTCTGTTTTGTTAGTTTACAGCAGTAGTTTGTTATTTTATAAACTTACAGCAGGCCGTGACCATCTTAAGTGTGGGCATCTGAAGCCAGACTGTATTTCTTCCTGGATCTCGCACATGCTCAGTGCAGCACAAGCAGTGTAATAGGTTTCAGGTCAGGTTTCCATAGCAACGGCAGTTTCAGAGGAAGTTGCCGCCCCTTCTCAGAAGGCATTGCAAACAGGAAATGATGTGATGGGCCGCGGCCAGGGAGGAGGAAGTGAAAAATGAATACAGCAGATATACAGTAGGTGCTGAGAAAAAACATAAAAAAATATCCAATTTGTTTACATTGCACAGTTTAGTGAGGGATGCTGAAGAGTTGTAAAAGTGGGTGGAACTCCACTTTAAAGAGAAAGAAAACTTCCTCTGCTGACATTTACCTATAGGTAAGCCTATAGGAAGGCTTACCTATTGGTAGTGTAAACATCTCTGAAAACGTGTACCGTTTAGGAGATATTTACATTACATGCATTTAGTGACATCACTGGCACATACGCTCTGAAGGAACGACCACGAGTGCCATTCCTTTCGGCCCTGTGCCGTGAACATCAGCTCCCACACACAGGAGTGACGTCATCGCGGCTCGGGTCAATGACAGAGCCGGAGCCCGCGAACCCAGGAGCAAGAAGGGTGAAAATGGAAATGGCTGCAGCGCTGACATTGCGGAGATGGAACTGCTTCGTTTTAAAGTGGTTGTAAACCCAAAAAAAAACCTAACACCTGCAGACAAGGGCATAATGAGCTAGTATACACAGCATACTAGCTCATTATGTAATACTCACCTGATATCGAAGCCCTCGCCGCGGTGCCCGTACACAGCACCGGCCGGCGACATTACTCCCGGGGGGTTACTTCTGGGTATCGCGGCGCCGTGATTGGCCGGAGCCGCAATGACGTCACTCCCAGTTTGTGTCAGTGCGCATGTTCCGATGACGTTGGCACATGCAAATACAGGGTATATCTGTTTAGGAGTTATCCTGGGTAGCCACAGGTAAGCCTTATTATAGGCTTACCTGTAGCGCAAAGTGGTCTTTAAGGGTTTACAACCACTTTAAGGAAGGTTTCACATAATGTACTAGTATGCACATTATGATGTTACCTTAAACGAAGAAAAAAAAATTCCAGCGGTATAAAACCGCTTTAAACTGCTTTGCCATATGATGTACGACCAGACAGCTTACACTGACAGTCTGCAGGAGACCTGCATGGCATCCGCCATCTGCTGATCGCTGGTGCAATGCTTTCCAGGCTCCTAAGAAAAGAAAAAAAAGTAAATGCACTTTTTTTTTACTGGCAAAGACGTGCATTTTGTTTAATTCTCTTGTTTTTAGGTGAACTTATCCTATAATGCCGCTTAAAATGTTGGCAGCTCATACAGTGAATTATCTTTATTGTTCTATGACAATCCACAGCAATTTCACTTTTGCATGCTGCAGAGAAGCCTTAGTATATCTACACAACAAAGAAAAAATAAAAAGAGGTGTAAACCAGCTACATCAAGCTGCTACTAAGCTTGCACATGAGAAGAAATTAAATCAAGTTCCTGCCTCTCTGGTTCAGTATCACGGGTCTCCGTGGGCCAGCATGTCCATACATACACAATTCTTTCCAGCTAGCAAAGTGGATGAGGCACTCAATGCTCAAATAACTGCGCATTTTCATATTAAAAACAAGACTTAAAAAGAAGTGAAATAAAATAATACCTGCCTTGAACATCAGGACAGATGCCAGTTTAAAAGTAAATATGCCCTTTGATCACAAGCCATTGGCATTCATTTTTCTCTGTTCAGTGCACCGAGAAAACAAAGGCTGATCAAAGCAAACAAGCACATAGCTAGATCATCGCTGCCAGTCAATACTCTGTACATGACCCAAACATCTGGATTCATCATGCATGAATGTACAAAGAGCACAAACAAAACACTTTCATTACCTTCAAAATAGCAGTTTGGGGTGGTACTAAGTAGATTCCGCCAGGTAAGATTTCCGTCAAGGTGTCAGCACTGTGTGAATATGGTCATTATTTTACACAGTGAGTATGTACACAAATACCATCTACATAGTTATCCCCATTGTATGGTGGCTTCCTGTGCGCACAGGTGGGCGACGAGGCTTCGCCTTAATATTTCTCTATGTCACGCAAACTCTAAACAGCATATTTCACCCGAATGCAGTCATAAAAGGCATTCTGGCTCGAGTTCTTCAAAGTAACAGATAAAAGAATTCAACTGACAGAAAGCAGGCAGATTTTATGAGCAATCTGCTGGAACAAAGTAATCAAAATCTTTAAGTGATGTGTCATTGGTACTTCTTGGCAGCTCTTAGAAAACTGAAAAACCTGACTTGTAAACGGGCAGCATGTTTTTCAAATCATTTTTACCATAACTGACACCCTTCACAGCATTACTGGTAACAGAACAGTAAATGTGAAGAAATACTGTCAGTTTGAAGATAAAAAATATGTTAAAGAATATGTTACCCCAACATTTCATACTTCTGATATGTCCCTGCTGTACCATGTACTTGTATGAAAAAGTATCCTGTTCTCTTTGTATTTCTTCCTTTGTGTCAAGTCCCTGGTGTTCTTGCCAGTCTCTCTGTTTTCCTACTAAAAACTGACCACACTAAGCATGATCAGTTTTCTGGCTGTGCTGGGAACTCTCCTCAGACTTGTCCTGACACATACCCCATGCACAGCCATTCATTGAGAAGACCAGTGTCCTGCTGTTTCTCCTCCCCTATCTCTCTGAGCTCCTTATGCGTCTGAGAACAGAGGGTATGTGATCATATTTAAAAAGGGGGGAAAATGTATTTGTAAAGTTTTTTATGTATGTATAAACAAATGTTTTGCCTTTCAATTCTATTTTAAACTGAATGGGTTGTTTTACAACATGAGGGTTCACATATACTTTAAAGTGATACTAAAGTCTCCGTTTTCTTTAAAAATAACAAACATGTTATACTTACCTGCCCTGTGCAGCTGGTTTTGCACAGAGCATCCTGGATCCCCCTCTTCTTGGTTGCCTCTTCGGCTCTCCTGGCCCCTCCCTCCTATTGAGTGCCACCACAGCAAGCAGCTTGCTATGGGGGCACACGAGCAGAGCCGCAGCTCTGTGTCCCCATTCAGACACGGAGCTGTGGTTCGGCCCCGCCCCTCTCTCCTCATTGGCTAACCGATTCTGATTGACAGCAGCAGGAGCCAATGGCGCTGCTGCTGTGTCTCAGCCAATCAGGAGGGAGAGTCCCGGACGGCCAAGCCGCTCGTGCAACACCGCTGGATCGAGATGGGCTCTGGTAAGTATTAGGGGGGCTGAGGGGGGCTGCTGCACACAGATTTTTTTTATCCTAATGCATGGAATGCATTAAGATAAAAAACCTTCTGCCTATACAATCACTTTAAGGCTGAACTCCAGGAATTAGTGTTCTTTTTCATTTGTTTGTTTTTTTAAACTTGCACTGGTGCAGCTTGGTTACATCTAATTTTTCATATCTCACATCTGGAGGTCCACTGGGGATGCAGAAATCTGACTGGACAAGGTGGAATTTGTGACATCATCTGCCCTTCCTGCCCACCTTGTCCACTCAGAAAGCACCTTGTTTTTATTGAAAAAATAAATACATGTTCTCTGAACAGAGGTGCTGAGCAAGCAACCCCATATTCAGTATACAGACAGCAAGTCACTGGGGCAAGTCAAGAATACACCAGTGCTGGCTGTATGTTGTAGCACAAACTACTATAATGAATTTCTGCATCCGCAAGGGGCCTCCAGATGTGAGATATGAAGAATAAGATATATTTAAGCTAGACCAATGTAAGTTATTTAAAAAAAAAATCCTGGAGTTCACATTTAAGGGCCATTAAACATTAAAAAAGAATCTGTCACTTTGCCCAGGGTTCTCTTAAAGCCCACTGATGCACATCTAAAGCACGTTCTTCTGTTGCTCATTTCCTCCATTGGAGCCCCTGGAAATAGCCAGTGCTTACAGGTCTTGGAAAATGTAGCCACCTTCCCCTTCCTCCTAAATTCAATGCTCAGGAATGAGCAGCCAATCACCAGGCCTAAACACGGTAATGAAGTGGAGCAGGCCATTAATCCTGTGTAGGCTCTGACATTGCAGACATGGAGCTTACACAAGGATTAGACTCACGTCTCCAACTGATGACTGGAGGTACGATGGAGTGCAGTGAGTTTCAGTACGTGGGGACTTTCTAAAAGCTTTCCCCCTCTTGTATAAATTTCCTAAACTATTTAATTACTGTTTACAGGTACTTATAGAGCGCCGTCAGTTTACGCAGCACTTTACACACACATACATTATATTAGGGCTGAAACGACTAATCGATTAATCGACAACTAATCGATTATGAAATTAATCGATTACTATTTTCATAATCGATTAATCGGCCAGTAACATAATTGGGGTTAAAAAAAACTAAAATGAGCCCTTTATAGTACAAAAAGAGCAACAAATGGCTACTGTAAATACTACTTTCACGGTTCTACAGTAAACAAATTAACCCCTTACAGTAGCGATCTGCTTTTTTTGTACTATAAAGGGATAAGTTTATTTTTTTAACCCCATTATATTACTAAACGTCTTAGACCTGGTTCACGTCTATGTTTTTTTTTTGCAGAAACGCACTACATTTCATTTACATGATTTCCTATGGGACACGTTCACATCCATGCTTTTTTCAGCCGCTGTGTATTTGGAAAGGGCTGGGGACTTTTTTTTTTTTTTTTTTAAACACAAAATGGTGCTTTTTTGGTTCAATATACTTCAATGGAGAAGCTGCAGAAAAGCATGTAATGTGTTTTTGCAGCAATTTGTGTTTTTAAATCTGCCCAACAACAAGTTGGCCCAAAAAAATGCAAAAAAAAGCAAATCGCCGCAAAATCAAGTGCACAAAAAGAACTGCAGAAACAGATCAAAAGCAAACTGCATAGGTGTGCACTGAGCCTTATGCTGGCCACATGCATAACATTTCAGACGAGAATATTCAGAAGAAAAATCTTTGTACATTCGCTGAATGAAAGAATGTTGTTTTAAATTTTCACTTGTTTTTTAACATTCCGTTTTTAAAATGAATGTAATTTCTGAATGAAAACCACATACACTGTCTGAAAATTCCTTTGACCAAGAAGTTTTCTATTATTTCCAAATTTTCCTGTCACTGTGGTTGAAAATGAACATCAATTTGACCCCACTAACAATTAGAAAATCGAACGAATGTTCTTAAAATGCCTTTATGTTTGAAGGAAGATATTGTTTGTTTTTTTAATTAAAAAAAAAAAAAAATTGATCTCCGAGTCTGATGATATTTACCAGATTCACTCTTTAATAGTATATACAGTATATCTCTCCTCTAATAGTATATACAGTATATCTCCTCTAATAGTATATACAGTATATCTCTTCTGTCTGTTATTCTCAGAGTGGATTAGATATTTTGCTCCCTAACCATATAGTTGGTTATTTACATTTACTACTGCATAGAGATATTTAAGAATAAATTGCCTTTTTTTTAAACTTTACATATTTAACTAAATTATACACCACACTTTTTTTTTTAAGGTTATTAACCGATTAATCGATTAATCGAAACAATAATCGGCCAACTAATCGATTATGAAAATAATCGTTAGTTGCAGCCCTACATTATATATATATATATATATATATATATATATATATATATATATATATATATATATTACATTCACATCAATCCACAATCCAAAATCCCTAACTCACATGCACACATACTATGGCCAATTTAGACAGGAGTCAATTAACCAACCAGCATGTCTTTGGAGTGTGGGAGGAAACCGAGGTGCCCAGAGGGAAACCCACGCAGACACTGGGAGAACATGCAAACTCCAGGCAGGTAGTGACATGGTTGGGATTCGGACCAACGACCCTAGTGCTTCTAGGTGGAAGTGCTAACCACTTAGCCACATTGCTGCCCTTAAACTGTTACTTCAGATTGAAAGCACAATGTAATGTTTTAGAGCTGATCTCCCTGGAATTCAACTTCACACGTTGGCATCCTTATTTACTGACTTCATTAAAGTGGTTGTATACCTATATTTGTAACTTTTACCTACAGGTAAGCCTATAATAAGGCTTACCTGTAGGTAAAAAAAATATCTCCTAAACCTGTAAGGTTTAGGAGATATTCCCCTCGCAATGAGCCGCTAACTGCAGCGGCGCATGCGCACAGGGGACTCTCGACTGACAGCCCGGCATGCCGGGCAGAAGTCTCCCGCGCGCATGCGCGGGAGTGACGACATCGCGGCTCCGGCCACTCACAGCGCCGGAGCCGCGATACCCGGAAGACACGCCGAGGGGAGATGTCGGCTCCCTCGGCGTGGACCAGGTGAGATGCCGGCGCCTCGTTCTAAGGTAAGTATCTCATAATGAGCTAGTATGCGGTGCATACTAGCTCATTATGCCTTTTCCCTTGCAGGTGTAAAAAAAAAAAAAAAATGACAGCGGGTATACAACCGCTTTAATTCTGCTGGTTTTTCATTTTCATATCTTTGGTAGAAGACTGTAGCTATTTTCCCTCTTCTGCTGTGCCATATAAAAAACACATACAAATCATGTAAAAAAACATTTGTTTAAAGGGAAAAATAATCTTGGATTTCTGCATAATTGCCCCAGATACATCTCCTATGTTTGCAAAAAATGCAGCAGTTGACTTCTAGGACTGCAGGTATGAGTTTCAAAGACACACAACACTAATTATCCTAAATGAGAAGCAGATTCATTTGCAAAAGAACGTCCCTGTAACTAATTGATAAAATTTCTCTTTGTGCTTCAGTTCTTCTCACTTCAGTGCTAGTCTAAAGACAATAATCAACAGACTTTCATTGAAAGAACTCTTTTCAATCAAGTCACTTAACATCCAAGTCAGGTAACATATCTTCTACCTTGCTGAAGACAGACTCAGACAGACTCTACTTATAGAAAGCCAACTCTCAGATTTAGCAACAATTTAACATATATTATTTGAATAGTCAAAGTATAAAGACATTTGAATTTTCTTTTGCACACTACTGTACCACGTTAGTGTACATGCAATAACATACATTGCATTAAAGCACTTTAATGGGCTAACACACCAAACATGTAAATGTTGAATTTCTGGCAAAAAACTGCAACACACGTTATAAAAAGGGTGCTTCTAAATCTGCATGATAGTGAATAAAAAAACCTTTGCTTTTTTCAACCAAACATATCATACTTACCTACTCTGTGCAATGGTTTTGCACAGAGAAGCTTTGATTCTCCTTTTCTGGGGTCCCCGGCGGCGCTCCAGGCCCCTCCTCTTTGGCGAGTAGCCCCAGGGAAAGCCACTTACCCTGGGAGCACCTGTGCATGTTCGCTCCCGAGCCGCTCAGTCTGCGTCTAATTGACACAGACCAGGCCACTTGGTCACGCCCTCACTCCCTGGTCACAGCATTTGATTGGCAGGTGTGGAAGCCCATGGCTCCCGCTGCTATCAATCTGCCCAATGAGGAGGGAGACATCGGCATGAGCCGCTCCTCTCGTGCACATTTCTGGATCAGATTGGGCTCTGGTAGAAATAAGGAATGCATTAGGGTAAAAAACCTTGAGGCTTTAGAATCACTTTAATCACTAAAGCATTTCACAATGGGATAGAAAACAAATGTTAAATTGAACAAATAATTTACCATAAAAAAAAAAGAAAATAACTAACAAATTAATTAGAAACCGCGCTCCTTCTGAAGTGCCAGTGCAGATGGTTAACAATCACAAAGTTACAAAATTTATATAAAGATCTCAAAGAAGTGAGAAATAATGTCCATAGTGAAAAAACAAAAAAAAACACAAAACAGCAGTACGCATCAAAGTGTAAGGCTTCATGCACACGAGGCGTCTGCAGAGCAGAGAATGACATTTTGTGACCCAAATTTGGGGCCCCGTATCTCAGGGCCACTTGGTGCTTTGGAACCCCAAATTTGGTGTACTAACACAGTGGAAATAACACTACAACAAATCCAAATTTGGAGTTCCTAGCACCAAGTGGCCCCGAGGTACAGGGCCCCAAATTTGGGTTGCAAAATGTCAAGCACTTTTCTGCAGCAGAGAATGACATTTTGTGACCCGAATTTGGGGCCCCATATCTCTGGGCCTCCTGGTGCTAGGAACCCCAAATTTGGTGTGCTAACACAGTGGAACTAACACTACAACTTTGTGATGGGAGCCAACATAATCTGGTGAGTAGGCTGTGTGGCCAGTGATGGTGGTGGATTACTGTTCCCTCAATGTTTGCTGATTACTAAGAGGATTTATACAGAAGTTTTGAATATCTACACCAATTTATGAACATTATTTGTTTTATTTGGATTTTGTGTTTTCACTATTTGGCATCTTAACACTTTGATGTGTACTGCTGTTTTGTGTTTTTTTGTTTTTTCACTATGGACGTTATTTCTCACTTCTTTGAGATTTTATATAAATTTTGTAACTTTGTGATTGTTAACCATCTGCACTGGCACTTCAGAAGGAGCGCAGTTTGTAATTAATTTGTTAATTATTTTCTCTTTTTTTCATTTTTCTTATAACATGCTGCTCCTAAACACATTTAACTCATTAGTTTCCTCCTGCGTGCGTTGGTGGTTTATACCGTTTGTAATAAATAATTTACCATACCTTAGCACAATGCCCTGTACTGCACACTGTATGCTCATAGCTGTAAATCCCGTGTTCAACAGCTCTGGGTCTCAACTGAAAATCCAGAAACACTCAGCGTGGTTTCTGGTCAAGTGAACATCATGTCTGCTATGACATGGTTATCACCACATGGCTTTGTTTGTAAACAGCCATCAGAGACCGCTGTGGTGCATTTCTTTTTCACAGCACTTGCTGTGCCCAGAAAAATATTGGCTCTCACACACACTATATCCTTTGAGAAAGCCGGGGACACTGGTGAAGTTCCAGCGTGAAGAGATAACGTATGTACACAATGAGCAATTGCCAATTTAAATACTCTGTTAATTAGAAAAGAATGGCACAACATTGCCCAGGGATTTGTGTGTTATTGTGCATTGCAGTAAAGCAGATTGCTATGGGGGTACCCGAGCCCGACCACAGCTCCCTATGTCCATTCAGACACGGCCCGGCCCCACCCCCTCTCTCTCCTAATTGGCTGACTGACTGATTGACAGCAGCGGGAGCCAATGGCGCCGTTGCTGTGTCGCAGCCAATCAGGAGGGAGAGTCTCGGAGAGCCGAGACACTCATGGACATCGTTGGAAAGAGAGGGGGCTTAGGTAAGTATTAGGGGGCTGAGGGGGGCTGCTGCACACAGAAGGCTTTTTAATGCATAGAATGCATTAAGATAAAAAAAAACTTCTGACTTTACAACTAATTTATGCATTCTAGCAAAGTATATAGAAAACAAATCACAAGATTTAAAACATATATAGAATATATAAAACACTTTGGTTAAAAATAAATTACATTATTAAATAAAACTGTACACCTTTACAAAAGTAATTTGAAGCACTAGAAAAGAATGGCACACATGCCCCACAAATGCAGCGAACTCTAAAAACAAGCAAAAACAATTAGTACAAGCTGCTAGTACTGAACAATAGCCTCTTATTTTACTTATTGCTTCCAATCTGTTCAGTCTTATGAATCCACCTTTCAATGGATGTAGGGACAAAAAGACATTCCTCAGAGAGGGTGGGAGTGATGGGTGGAACACAACTCTTCTGTGTAAAGTAAACTACAAAGTATGCACAAATAATCAAACCTGAAGACTTGTCCATGAATAGCGAGATTCTACATTTCAAATGAATGGCCTCGTGGAATACCATGCCCTATAGTTTCACTAGGATATCTGAACTGCCTAATCATTATCAATTCAAATAACCACGGAATAAACTGCTGCAATGATTTTTATTTGCAAGAGGGAAGAAAACTAGGCTTTCTGAGTAACCTAAATCTGGGAGGCAGAATGTAAAACTGTAAACTTGATAGTTAGCTTAGGGTCCTTTCATACAAGCTTCATCAGTTCCGACATGTTTTTTACTAAAAAAAAAAAAAAAAATGATGAATACAGACTCAGATTACATCAGTTTACACACCATCTTCAGTTCAGTTTACATCAGTTTTTTTTTCCTTGTCAAAAGAAGTTTATTGAGTATACAATGTTATAAGGATACATAAAGTAAGTTTACAAGGATCTATAAAGTAAGCTCATTGTTTTACAGTAGGGTTTATATAGGTAAATATCATGAAATTTCAAATATTAAACATTGGGTTCACGTAAACCTAAATTAAAGATATATATCATTTCCTTAGTTACTTTTGTAGGTATTTAAATGATTTATACCTACTATACATATTGTTTACAAGTAGAGTGTATATAGGTCAAATAAATTCTGATAATGAGCTTTAATCGTAAGGTGGAGAAAAGGAAAGAGAAAGAAGAAAAAGGGTAGAAAGGCAGAGGTATGGTCCACAAGGTTGTCCCGCTCTTCAGTTTATTATTCTTTTTAGTTCTCTTTGAAGCCTTAGAATGGGTGTCTCTGTAAGTCATTTAATCTGTTACCATGGCAACAGGACAGAGTCATTGAAATTTGACAGGAACTGTTGTTTTATCCAAGGGTGCCAAAGTTTTTCAAATTTTGGAATTTGATTTTGATCGATGGCTACCATCTTAGCATGGGACATTGTATTATTCATTCTGTGAATTGTTTCTGCTAGTACCAATGTAGGAGATTTCCATGCCTTGGCCACTGTTTGTTTTGCAGCCGTTATTAGTTGGATCATAAGTTTGAATTGAGAGAGTGTTAACCATTCTGGTTTTAGATTAAGTAAAGTTAAATATGGATCTGGTTGTATTATCTTTTTAAATATTTTAGATGCAATCACGAAAACTTCCTTCCAGAAGGTTTGGATTACTGGGCACGTCCACCATATGTGTAAATATGCGCCTATTTCTGGGCATCCTCGAAAACAAAGAGCTGAGGTATTAGGTGAATATTTTGCCACTCTAGCGGGTACAAGGTACCAGCGAGTTAGGACTTTATAATTTGTCTCCAGTGCTAAGATGTTGGGTGAAGATGACTTAGATGTGAGCCATATGTTCAGTTTTTTTTTTAATATTCATATCAACTGGTTTTGTTTACATTAGTCTACATTAGTTTTCACATCCATCTTTTTAGTTTTTAGGCCCCTTTCACCCGGGAGTATTTTGTCAAGCGGATCTGCCTGCTCTATGGGGCAAGCGGATGGAAACCGACCACCTGTTCTGTTTCCATCTGACTCATCCAATCTGATAGACGGATGGGGAACATCCATCTGTTTTTGGTGGCCCAGATCGAATGAAATTGGGTGTAAACGGAAATATGTCCATTTCTATCTGCCTCCCCATAAAGAACAATAGATGGTCCAATCAGGTCCGCCTGAAAAACAGACATGCAGACCTAATCAGTCCACTGGTGTGAAAAGGGCCCTAATGCCACATACACATGAGCGGACTTTACGGCAGACTTTGCCCAGCGGACTGGATTTCGTCAGACAATTCGATCATGTGTGGGCTCCAGCGGACTTTGTTTTCTCAAAAGTTGGACGGACTTAGATTTGAAACATGTTTTAAATCAATCCGTCGAAATCGAGTCCGGTCGAAAAGTCCGCTCGTCTGTATGCTAGTTCGACGGACAAAAAGCCACGCTAGGGCAGCTATTGGCTGCTGGCTATGAACTTCCTTGTTTTAGTCCGGTCGTACGTCATCACATACGAATTCGACGAACTTTGGTGGATTGTGTGTAGGCAAGTCCGTTCATTCAGAAAGTCCGTCGTAAAGTCCGCCGAAAAGTCCGCCGTGCAAAGTCTGCCATAAAGTCCGCTCGTGTGTACGCGGCATAAGGTGTTACAGCAAGCAAACACTGGTGACAAACATATAAATAATGTTTCTTACCTAAATATGGACAAATGGAAAGCATCCATATACATTTGTTCAGATCCATCTAAATGGAAAGGAATGCAGCCTTGTCCTATTTAAAAGAAACGGCCCTGAACGGATACGGATGTTGGCAGATAGATGGCCCATCCCTAGATTGTGATTCAGTCTAGATCTGTCTGAAAAGTAGACAGATGGATCTAGATTGAATGTCCATGTGAAAGGGTCCTTAAACTGAAACTCCAGCTAAAATAACATTTTTGCACTCATCATAAAGTCTTTTTCTTGAAGTCCATTGGAGGGACGCAGTAATTCAGAAACTCCTAAACAGTCGGGTGATACTGCCATATCCAGGAGGCTGGACACTGGAAAATAGGGCCGAAAAAACTAATTGATTAATCGACAACTAATCGATTGTGAAATTAATCGATTACTATTTTCATTATAGATTAATCGGCCACTAACATAATGGGGTTAAAAAAAACTAAAATTAGCCCTTTATAGTACAAAAAGAGCAAATAATCGCTACTGTAAATATTACTTTCACAGCTCCACAGTAAAAAAAATGAACCCCTTACAGTAGTGATTATTTGCTTTTTTTGTACTATAAAGGGCTAATTTTAGTCTTTTTAACCTCATTATGTTACTAAACGTCTTATGCCGCGTACACACGGTCGGACTTTTCAGCATCAAAGGTCCGACGGTCTTTCCGATGGACTTTCGACAGACTTTCGAACGACCGGACTTGCCCACACACGAATGGACTAAAGTCCGTTCGGGAGTCCGTTGGTTTGAACGTGATGACGTACGAAGGGACTAGAATAAGGAAGTTCATAGGCAGTAGCCAATAGCTGCCCTTGCATACTTTTTTGTCCGTTGGACTAGCATACAGACGAACTGATTTTTTGACCGGACTCGAGTCCATCGGAAAGATTTGAAACATGTTCCAAATCTAAAGTCCGTCTGATTTTCGACAGAAAAAGTCCGCTGAAGGTCTGATGAAGCCCACACACGGTTGGATTGTCCGACAGATTCGTTCCGTCGGACCAGTCCGGTTGAAAAGTCCTGTCGTGTGCACACGGCATTAGACCTGGTTCACATCTATGTGTTTTTTGTGCTTTTTGCATTAACGCACTGCAGTTCATTTACCTGTTTTCCTATGGGACATGTTCACATCTATGCTTTTTTCAGCCGCTGCGTATTTGGAAAGGGTCAGGGACTGTTTTTTAACGCAAAACGGTGCTTTTTTGGTTTAATATACTTCAATAGGGAAGCTGCAGAAAAGCATGTAATGCGTTTTTGCAGCAATTTGTGTTTTTTAATGTGCCCAAAAACAAATTGGCCAAAAAAAAAAGCAAAAACGCAAATCGCAGCAAAATCACATGCGCAAAAATCAAAACACACAGCAAAAAGCACTGCAAAAACAGATCAAAAGCAAGCTGCATAGGTGTGTACCGAGCCTTATGCTGGCCACACGGATCAATTTTCAGATGAGAATATTCATACAAAAAAATCTTTGTACATTTGCTGAATGAAAGAATGTTTGTAATGTTCACTTGCTTTTAACATTTCTGTTTTTAAAATGAATAATTTCTGAACGAAAACCACATACACTGTCTGAAAATTCCTTTGACTAAGAAGTTTTCTATTATTTCTAAATTTTCCCATCACTGTGGTTGAAAACTTATGTCGATTTGACTCCACTAATGATTAGAAAATTGAATGAACGTTCTTAAAATGACTTTTTTTGAAGAAAGACATTGTTTTTGTATGGCCAGCATACAGTTCTGTTTGAAAATCGGCAAATCAGTCTTTAACTTTTTTTTTCTTTAAATAAAAAAATTTGATCTGAGTTTGATATTTACCAGATTCACCCTTTAATAGTATATACAGTATATCTCCTCTAATAGTATATACAGTATATCTCCTCTAATAGTATATACAATATATCCTCTCTAATAGTATATACAGTATATCTCTTCTGTGTTATTATCAGAGTGGATTCGATATTTTGCTCCCTAACCATATACCGTATATACTCGAGTATAAGTCGTTCCGAGTATAAGTCGAGGCCCTAATTTACCACAAAATCAAAAATGGGAAAAACTTATTGACCCGAGTATAAGACGAGGGTGAGAAATGCACAGCTACTGTAAGTGGAAAAGAGGGTCAACAATTACCATTTGCAGCATCACTGTGCCCATTTGCATGCCTCACTGTGCCCATTTGCAGCCATAGGTCCCCTGAACTTCAAACTCGGTAGTTAAGGGTTCCTAGATGCCCCCTAACTGCAGCCAAAATTTGGGGTCTCTGAACCCAAAGGGTCCCGAAATGACATTGCTGCAGATGGACACAGTTGACCGAATTTGGGGCCCCATATCTCGGGGCCACTTAGTGCTAAGAACCCCAAATTTGGTGTACAAACCCAGTGGAACTAGCACCATAAAATTTCTAAAGCTGGGGTTTCTAGCACCAAGTGGCCCCGAGATACAGGGCCCCAAAATTCAGTTCAGAAAATGTCAAGCACTTTTCTGCAGCAGAGAATGACATTTTCTGAACCGGTTTTGGGGCCCCGTATCTCAGGGCCACTTGGTGCTAGGAACCCCAGCTTTAGATATATTATGTTACCAGTTCCACTGGGTTGGCACACCAAATTTGGGGTTCCTAGCACCAAGTGGCCCTGAGAAATGGAGCCCTAAATTCGGTTCAGAAAATGTCAAGCACTTTTCTGCAGCAGAGAATGACATTTTCCGAACCGATTTTGGGGCCCCGTATCTCGGGGCCACTTAGTGCTAGGAACTTCAGCTTTGGATATGTTGTGGGACCAGTTCCACACCAAATTTGGGGTTCCTAGCACCAAGTGGCCCTGAAATACGGGGCCCCAAAGTCGGTTCAGAAAACGAAATTTTTTGCTGCAGAAAAGTGCTTGACTCAAGTATAAGTCGAAGGGGGCACTTTCAGCACAAAAAAATGTGCTGATAAATTCAACTTATACTCGAGTATATACGGTAGTTGGTTATTTATATTTACCACTGCATAGAGATATATAGAATAAATTGCCTTTTTTTAAAACTTTCCATATTAACTAAATTATACACCACACTTTTTTTTTTTAAGGTTATTAACCGATTAATCGAAACAATAATCGGCCATCTAATCGATTATAAAAATAATCGTTAGTTGTAGCCCTACTGGAAAACAAAAGCCCATTGAAGCCAGTCTCCAAATAACTATAACCATCATGCCACAGTTTTGTGAGCAAGCAGTACACAGAGCCAATACCACAGAGGGGTATGACCTGTATCCCTCAACAGACTTCAAGAACTTAGGACAGAGGCTCTCTCCTATTAATTCAAAACTAGAATATAAGTAGGAAATGTTGGTAAAATCCCTAAAAGGTAAGTACACCAATCAGCCCATTTGGTTGTACTGTATGCTTGTTATGGTGGATAATTAGAGTGGGCAGAGACCACTTAGCAATAAATTCCCTTTGAAAGGGAAAAAGTTCCTTTACAGCACAGAAGGGTGGCAGAGCCCTACAGGTTGTTTTATTCCAATGGCATAAATACTGGGTGTGGTGGTAGGGTCTTTGTGGCTGTAAGAGCTCTAAAGGACCCTTAGCCCTAAAAAGGAGGTCTGTCCCCTTAATTCAGGGTAGTATGTACTGCATCAGTTGGGTTAGAAACAACCTATTGTAAATCTCAGCCACTCAAGGAGTAGAGGGTAAGGACTCTGAATCTAAATAAATAAAAGGGTTCTCAGGCACCCTTTGAGATCGTCAAAGATAGACACTGTATGGAATGGCCTCTGAGCATGCATAGAGGCTCTGTGAGCAGAGTGCTCCTGTAAGAGACAACAACCAGCAGAGGAAAAGTCCAAAGTGGGTACGCAGGTTATTGTGGACACAGGAGGCCTCAGCCTCTCCCAAGGGAGCTGAAAAGAACCTCAATGGAGGATAAACCCAAAATAATAGGAAATTAAAAATTCCACCATCTAGATCAGTGGTTCTCAACCTCAGTCCTCAAGTACCCCCAACAGGCCATGTTTTGGGAACTTTCCTTATATAAAATAGCTCTGATCAATACCATGTCATGGATATTGATTTAAAGCAGCTGTGCAAAGTAGAGGAAAACCTGAAAACATGGCCCGTTGGGGATACTTGAGGACTGAGTTTGGGAACCACTGATCTAGATTATAGGCATCACTTCATTGTGGCGATACCACATAAAAGCCCCTAGTACCCTTTGGAAAGTAAAGGCTAAGAACACCCTCTGCAGCGGGACTGTGCTCTGTGCATTGTTAAGAAAACATGCTGTACCACATCGCAGAAAACATCTAGGGCCAAAGTTAAGCAAGATCTTGCTTGCTCACAAACCCACACAGCTGGTGCTGATGAAGGATGCAGGCAGCTGAAGGTGTCCAAGTCACTGTAGCCAGGCAGTTAAATGAGACTGGATGATCCACGTGGTCCTTCAGAAGCAGAAACAGTGAGATGGTGCTTCCTCTAAATCAGGGGTGTCCAATCTTTTTTCAAAGAGGGCCAGATTTGATGAAGTAAACATGTGTGAGGGCCGACCATTTTGCCAGACATTCTTTGAACCGTTAAAATTAAATGCAAATTAACTAATACACTGCCCAATAAGAATTCTCTTGCCTTTGTGGCTGTGTGTGGTGAAGAGTCTACTGATGAGCTCGGGCGTGTTATTTGGATATACCATATTTATCGGCGAATAACATGCACAGGCGTATAACACGCACATTCAGGGACTTTTCAGGAAAAAAGTTAAATTTTAAATAAAGAACTGTACAGCAAAATAAGGGTCAGTGCCCATCAATTCAGCACCCCTCTGCAGTCTCACCATTGCCATGAATGCAGCCTCATCATTTGTCACGTTCCTACCGTGCCATGCAGATGGCAAGGCATGGCCACCCCCCAGGTGGCTCAAGGAGGTATTGAACCCATGACTTTCTGTGTACTGCTCCTGCTGTATTGCCTCTGAGCCACACCTCAGCTCATTATTCAGCCTGGTTTCCAGACCCTGGCTCTGTTCATCGTTAACTCTGACTTCTGGAATCCCTGTCTACGGCTTCACCTCGACAATCCTTTGGTAAATTCAATGTCAAGCCCCCGTGCACAAATTCACAGCCCAGGTAGCCTTTTACCTTGTTACCGTGGGCTGTGTGTATTTGCAAGGGTAAGCATACATCTCTGCACTATGGACTCCAACCAAGGTAAGCCCTTATACCATTGCCATGAATGCAGCCTCACCATTGCCATGAATGCAGCCTCACCATTACCATGAATGCAGCCTCACCATTGCCATCAGTGCAGCCTGATCGATGCCCATCTACAGCCTCCGGGGGGAAAGGGAGGGGGCGGGATGAGTGCCAACAGATTACATACAGGGGAATCTCCTGTTTACTTGGCAGCCTCTTTAATACAAAGTTCCGCCTCCTATGATAGACAGAACAGTCAGCCAATGCCAGCCCAGGAGACGGGACTTCCTATTACAAAGGCCACTGAGTAAACCGGAGATTCTCCTGTATTTAATCTTACGGCACTCGTCCTGCCCCTCCCTGTCCCCTCCTAAGCTGCCAGAACGATACACAGTATATATCTTTTGTGGCCCCAAAGATATCTAGATAGATAGATAGATAGATAGATAGATAGATCTCTCTCTCTCTTTTTATATATATATATATATATATATATATATATATATATATATATATATCTATATATATATATCTATGTATATATAGATATATATATATAGATATATATATAGAGAGAGAGAGAGAGAGAGAGAGAGAGAGAGAGAGAGAGAGAGAGATATCCATATATATAGATATCTTTGGGGCCACAAAAGATATATATATCCAAATTACCAGTGGGGCCGCATTAAACCGTAAGCTGGACTTTGGACATGCCTGCTCTAAATGAAAGGCGGAAAGAAGCTAATAGCATGTGCTTATGCAAAATTTCACCTGATGACATAAGCGCTTGAGTCCCTCAGCCCTAACCCATACCATGGTGAAACCAGCAGTAGCTGGAATTTTTTAACAAACGGACAACTGTACAGCAATGATGAAGCTCCTGGTACTTCAGCTTGAATGAATTAAGAGTCTTATGAGTCAGGGTCACACTAAAAAGACTGTGCCATGACTCTGGACCCAAATAGCGCTCTGCAGGTAACACAGAAGGTCTGGAAAGCACCACAATGCAAAGCCCAGTGCCTGAAGGACACATTTCAGGACAGCCACAAATTATTCCAGACCAAAGTTGTTGATGGGGATATGACAATCCAGACAGCCGCTGTGTAGAAAACAGCACAAGCAGGATTTTGGAAGCCTTGGTGTACCAAGTATCCTGATTGAAGAAAACAGAAAAAAAAAGAAAAAGAGAAAATAGTAACAATAAAAGGCTGGCAATATGAGATTATCGTCAACCGAGCATCCAACCTACTAGGACACTAATAAAAAAACTGAGGCATGATGATTAGAGGCAGGATTATACAGGGCTGGCTTCAATTTACTGTAATTTGTTTGCTAGTATACAAACTTGTTAGTTTTAGCAACTTTGTCTGGTACTTGTTGTACAATAAATTTGTAAAAAAGAGCCATTTACTGTGTGTTATCTGATGTGACAGTACAAACAGTAATGGTGTCCATTAACCACTTCAGCCACAAAAGGATTTACCCCCTTCCTGACCAGGCCATTTTTTGCGATGCGGCACTGAGTCACTTTAACTGACAATTGCGCGGTCGTGCTCCGTTGTACCCCCCCAAAAAAATGACGTTCTTTTTTCCCATAAATAGAGCTTTCTTTTGGTGGTATTTGATCACATCTGCAGTTTTTATTTTTTGCGCTATAAACAAAAAAAGACTGACAATTTTGCTATAATAAATATCCCAAATTTAAAAAAAAAAAAAAAAACACATTTCTTCATCAGTTTAGGCTGATATGTATTCTTCTACATATTTTTGGTAAAATTTTTTACCAAAATTATGTAGAAGAATATATATCGGCCTAAACTGATGAAGAAATTTGTTTTTGTTTTTAAATTGGGGGGATATTGATTATAGCAAAAAGTAAAAAACACTGTTTTTTTTTTTTTTTTTCAAAATTGTCAGTCTTTTTTTGTTTACCAAAATATATATTGATTGGTATATTGATTGGTTTGCGCAAAAGTTATAGCCTCTACAAAATAGGAAATAGATTTATGGCATTTTTTTTTTTTTACTAGTAATGGTGACGATCAGCGATTTTTATCAGGACTGCTACATTGCGGACAGATCGGACACTTTTTTGGGACCATTGACATTTATACAGCGATCAGAGCTAAAAATAGCCACTGATTACTGTATAAATGTCATTGGCAGGGAAGGTGTAAACACTAGGGACGATCAAGGGGTTAAAGCGGTGTTCCAGCTGAAAAAAAATTTTTTGTTAAAAGTCAGCAGCTACAAACACTGTAGCTGCTGACTTTTAATAAGGACACTTACCTGTCCAGAGAGCCAGCGACGGCGGTCCCCAGAGTCCGATTCGTCCATCGGATCGGGCGTCGGCGCCACCATTCTGTCTAAGGGAAACAGGCAGTGGAGCCTTGCGACTTCACTGCCCATTTCCTACTGAGCATGCGCAAGTCGCACGGCGCTTTGTGAATGGGCGGCTGTCTTCTGTACACACACAGGTCCCAGAAGACAGAGCGTCCCAGAACATCACGCGAGGGATGAAGAGAAGGAAAAGCTCTGCGGAGTAGGAAGTGGCAGATTAGGAAGACTGCCTAGCAACAGGCGTTTTGGGTAAGTAGAATTTTTTTTTTTTCAAATGTTTTTTAAAAAAAAATTAAGAGCCTGTTTATGTCATTTTTCTTTTTAGGGCGGACCTCCGCTTTAACTATGTTTCCTAGGTGTGTTTCTAACTGTGAGGGGATAGGACTGACTAGAGGAGGAGCCAGATCGTTGTTCCTACTTAGTAGGAATAGATGCTCTGTATCTCCTCCCTGACAAAACAGGGATTTGTGTGTTTACACACACAAATCCCCGTGCTGGCACTCGTGTCTGCGATCGCGGGTGGCCGGCGATTGCACCCGCCAGCCACGTGCAGCAGGTCCCCCGCTGTGCAGCGGCGCGCACGCGTCTGCTGCAGCTCTTGAAGGAGCTGCCCTACGCGTATGGCGGTTCACCCACCGGTGTCATTCTGCCAACGTATATCGGCGTGAGCTGGTGGGCAAGTGGTTAAACTATATAGCCAGATATGAACTTTTATTAAAGTAATACTAAAGCCACAAAAGTTAAATCAGTCTATATATGCAGTAAAACATGCTTGTCATACTTCCTGTGGAACCTAAATTAATAGCTGAAATTAATCCTGAGCATTGTGTAAAAAGGCTGTTTGATCCAGTCTTCTCTGATCCTTCCCCTCTTCCACTGTGCCCTCAAAGACTCTGTTCTATACCCTGATAGAACCGAGCCTTGTGGGCACTCTGCACATGCTCTGTCTAGTGTGTATTGCAAACATTGCTGATTGGCACAGGGCCAATCAGCACTGTCCAGACAGAGGGTCAGGGGTCCTGCAGCCTCACAGGACAATCAGGGGAGAATGAAAACTCATCCTACAAGCTTTAACCAGTGCTCGGCTGGACACTGCTATATACTTATGATAAGAAAAGGTATTTAGTGGTTAATATTTACTAAAATAATTGCATTTCCATGTTCTGTGCACTGCAAGAAACCAGATATAGTGAATGCAGGGTCCTGGGTTTTGTAACACTTTAACTGCTTAAATCCAAAACAATGAAAAATGATTACTTGGGTAATTTTGGGTTAATGCACTTTCATATTGCTATTTGCAACTGTCATTAATTTCTAATATAGATAGAAGATATTAATCTTAATGTATAACTGTAAAATGCACACTAACAGTTGTAAGGGCATAAAAATTGGTTTAATGTTGCATAATAAAAACTTGGGTATGCACAGTGAAATACCAGAGACGACTATAAGGGAAGCATCTTTTCACTAGACCCTTTCACACAAACCCTTTCAGCCAAGTGCCAGAATAGAACAGCTTCTTGGATTACCAGGAAGGCTTAAGAACAGGACTGAACCGACACATTCAGATGCAAAAATGGGGCCCAGCTGTTATTTTTTTGCATTGGAGATGAAAGACCTGCTTGAATAAATATTTTTAGAGCCCACATTGGAACATATAGGATCTCCGGACACATACCAACCATCTCAACACCCTAGGACCACTTAGCATCATAATGTATAAGTGACCCTGCAGTGTAAAAACATTTAATGGTTATTTCAGCTATTAATTCATAGTTCCACCAGATGTGCTTAAGTATAAATTTAGAATTGAAATATGCTGTATAAGCAAGGTTAAGCAAATAAAGACACAGGGCAAAAGAACCCAATCTAAGCAGAACTCCAAAAAAAGTCAACTGAGCTGAGGTTTTTAGAGAGCCCTGATGTTCTGCCTCCCAGGATTTGTCCAACTGTGCATAGAAGAAAATCCGGTAAAAATAAAAATTTCTGGAAGCTGAATTTCAATTAGAAGTTTTAAAAGATAAGTTCACCTTTTTAGAAAAATAACAAATGCACATAACTTTTGGCAGAAAAATTGTGCATTTATTATTTTATCCTGCAGGGGCCTGGAAAGCACTGTGTCTGAGATCAGTGGATCAGGGGTGCAATGCCAGGCTTCTGCAGACTTGTCCTGCAGCCATTAATCCCGTACCTCCAATTGGCTGTCAGTTTGAAAGCTTCAGGGCTTGTGGATGAACCACAAGGGCACTCATTAGCATCCTTGCAGGTCATTCAGAACTATAAGATGTCTGCCGTGGTCGCTGACAGTACTTGAGGTTCATTCATTCACAGGAAACTGAATGAATGACGCTGCTGTGTGGATGGTCTTTCTGTTCGAATGGGGACTAAATTTAATGACATTAGGATTTTTTTTCTCCTCCAGGTTGAATGTTATGATTTTTACAGAATACAGTGAATCAGGAAAACACCACATTAGGACCATTAGATGGATCTCAAGATCAAAGGAAACAAGTATTTACTTTACTATGATCATCAGCTTCATCTAGTGGCATTTTCCCAAACCATTATTTTTTTTTTTATATAATTCAACCTGGAGAGAATTACCGTATATACTCGAGTATAAGTCGACTTTTTCAGCACATTTTTTTGTGCTGAAAGTAACCCCCTCGACTTATACTCGAGTCAAGCGCTTTTCTGCAGCAAAAAATTTCATTTTCCAAACCGATTTTGGGGCCCCGTATCTCAGGGCCACTTGGTGCTAGGAACCACAAATTTGGTATGCAAACCCAGTGGAACTGGGTCAACAACATATCCAAAGCTGGAGTTCCTAGTACCAAGTGGCCCCGAGATACGGGGCCCCAAAATCGGTTCAGAAAATGTCATTCTCTGCTGCAGAAAAGTGCTTGACATTTTCTGAACGGATTTTGGGGCCCCGTATCTCAGGGCCACTTGGGGCTAGGAACCCCAAATTTGGTGTGCAAACCCAGTGGAACTGGTACCATAACATATCCAAAGCTGGTGGTGCTAGAAACCCCAGCTCTGGATATTTTATGGTGCTAGTTTCACTGGGTTTGCACACCAAATTTGGGGTTCCTAGCACTAAGTGGCCCCGAGATACGGGGCCCCAAAGTCGGTCAACTGTGTCCATCTGCAGCAATGTCATTTCGGGACCCTTTGGGTTCAGAGACCCCAAATTTTGGCTGCAGCTAGGGGGCATTTAGGAACCCTTAACTACCAAGTTTGAAGTTCGGGGCACCTATGGCTGCAAATGGGCACAGTGAGGCTGCAAATGGGCATTGTTGACCCGCTTTTCCACTTACAGTAGCTGTGCATTTCTCACCCTCGTCTTATACTCGGGTCAATAAGTTTTTCCCATTTTTTTGTGGTAAATTAGGGCCTCAACTTATACTCGGAACGACTTATACTCGAGTATATTCACTCAGACTGAATATACATGCAGTTGTACGAGACAAACAGCTCTGCATTTTTTTTTTATTACACCCTTAAAAACTCTTTTATCTGGTTTATGCAAACTAAAAGAGCACTCATAAATTTCATAGCGTAAGTTAAAAACCAAATCACTAGTGCAATCGTATACATGCAGTAACAAATGTGCTATGAAATATAGCAAACTCTCGGCTACGATTTCAACCTTAAAAAGGTGTTTTTGGTATTGCTATAGTCATAAAGGCATCTGGCACTACCATACTGACCAATAGAACAAGAAATGGGAGAGCAGGAAGAGTTGAGACTGCATATAAGGTCAGCTATCTGGTTCTGTGGTGGTCATTTTAATATATGGCTTTTGAAAAAACCCGCCCCAGTGTGAAAATGCACACTGGAATGAATGAGAGGTGGTTTTCAGGCGCTTAGCAGAGGCTATTTCTAGCGCTAAAGATCTTGAAAACCAGCCAAGTGCGAAAGGGGTCTTAGTAAATCAACCCCAAAGTGTTTGTTTTTCCAATTTTGCACTTTTTTTTTAAAATGAGAAATGTGTAAATATATGTTAAACGTGGAAAAAAATGTAACAAAACAAAAAAAGTTTAAATATTTATAGCTAAGTAGAAACAAACAAAAAAATCTACAGGAAAATAATAGTTGAAGAGAGAAGGAGACAGAGGTTACCACCTCAATACAGGGCACTTTCACCCCCTTCCTGCCCAAGCCATTTTTCAGATTTCAGCGCTTTCGCACTTTGAATGACAATTGCGCGATCATGTTACACTGCACCCTAAAGAAATTTTTATCATCTTTTTCCCACAAATAGAGCTTTCTTTTGCTGGTATTTGATCACATCTGTGGTTTTTATTTATTGCGCTATAAACAAAAGAAGAGGGACAATTTTGAAAAAACACAATATTTTTTACTTTTTGCTATAATAAATATCCATTTTTTTTTTTTACAAATTTTTTCCTCAGTTTAGGCCGATATGTATCCTTCTACAAATTTTTGATTAAAAAAAAATCGCTATACGCGTATATTGATTGGTTTGCGCAAAAGTTATAGCGTCTACAAAATAGGGGATAGATTTATAGCATTTTCATTTATTTATTTCGTTTTTACTAGTAATGGCGGCGATTTTTATTGTGACTGCGATATTGCAGCGGACATATCGGACACTTTTGACACATTTTTGGGACCATTCACATTTATACAGCGATCTGTGCTATAAAAATGCACTGATTACTGTGTAAATGTGACTGGCAGGGAAGGGGTTAACACTAGGGGGCGATCGAGGGGTTAAAGTGTGCCCTAGGGAGGTGATTCTAACTGTGGGGGGAGGGGACTGACTTGGGGAGGTGACCGATCGGTGTCCCTATGTACAAGGGACACACCATCAGTCTCCTCTCCTCTCTGACAGGACGTGAATCTGTGTTTACATACACAGATCCTCTGTTACCCGGCAATCGCGGGTGCCCGGCGGACATCGCGGCTGCCGGGCACGCGCACCGTGTCCCGAGCGACGCAGCGGGCACACGCGCGCGTGCCCCCTAGTGGCTCGGGAGGGCGATCACGTCATATGACGTCAGCCCAGAACAACAGCTGCCTCGTCCCGCCGTCATATGATGGTGGGCGGTAGCTTAGTGGTTAAAGGATAAGTTCACCTTTGGGAACCCATTGTTCAGGTGGAATATGTAACATGTTCCCACTCCTGCAGCCGATGCCAGTTCCACTGCCTCTGGTGACAGCAAGCGGGAGATCTCCCCCACCGCTCGCTTTCACTATTTTAGAAAAAAACACGGCCGTGTTTGGTCCTGCATGACACTATGTCACCTAAGGTGAACTTATCCTTTAAATTAGGGCTGGTTAGAGTAAACTAAGGTTCAATAAGGGGTTTAACAGAGGAACATTTTATTATTAATAAGAATATATTTTTTTACTTGTCTGGTTGCATTATCTGCAGATCTAAGTTCATCCCTTTGATCTGCAAATGAATGAACAGAAAGATACAACTGTAACAATACGCTGCTACATTGTATCTTTGTAAAACTACACAGTCTGAGCAGTGTTTATAAACACGTGACCATTTTTTTTTTTATAGCTACAGCTGCCGACGTCTTCTCTGAGTATACTGTAATGCTGAGGTTTTTTGGGGCGTGTGTAGCATGCCCAAAGTCTGCAAAGCTGTCCCTGCTAGGATAGCACAACGATTATTGCTAGCGGCTTTAACAGCTCCTAGCAATAATCGCATGTAAAATCCAACAGGCTGCTTGTACTTAAATTGATCATTCGATCAACTTGGGTAAATTCTGCCCTGCTCATACATGGTTCAAATCTTGACCGGTTCACCAATAACCGCCTATGACCGGCTTAATATTATAGTATATTTTGGCGGGGGAATCTCTCCACCAGTGTTAATTTTAGTCTTAGAACTAACATGGCATTTTAGTTTTAGTCCCATTTTAGTCTTCTGCAATTGTTTTAGTTTTAGTCATATTTAGTTGACTAAATCTCCAGTACATTTTAGTCGATTAAAATGTCCTACGTTTTAGTCGACTAAAATCTCCAGTACATTTCAGTAATTGCAATTTAGTTTTAATCATAGTCTTTTGACTAAAATGGCATTTTAGTTTGTCTCATTTTAGTCTTAGGACTAAAATGGCTTTTAGTTTTAGTCATATTTTAGTCATCTCATTTATTTTAGTTTTAGTCGTATTTTAGTCAACTAAAATAGTATTAATTTAGTCGACTAAAATGTTTTAGTCATTTTAGTTGACTAAAATGTTTTAGTCGACTAAATTAACATTGCTCCCCACTCTCAGTGGATGGGGGAATCGGTTCAGTTTTTTTTCATTCAACCCGCTGGTTGAACAAAAAAACAGACTAATCTTTTCTCTGTATAGTTTTTGAAGAAAAGAATAAATACACCACCATGGTGCTAATGATTAGTTAGAGAATAAAGTATGGAGAGTGGTGGTCATATTAGCCTAAGACGCTGCATGTCATCTGCTATTCGTCTGCTCCTCTATGGTAGCTTGACAACTGAGATCTGCGTGCAATGAGTAACTTCTTAGCCAGCATGGACTTTTCTTCCGATGTTTGTTCAGAAAACCACACAGCTAATATTATGCAAGCACAAGAACCTTAAAAACAGTTCAGTAATAAAATCTAGCCTACAGGGCTGACCCAAGTAGACAAAGCATGCCGAGGCCTTAAATACTAAATCTTTCAACTATAAAGCTGGAAAATTATGAAATACAAATGTTGTACGCATTTCATTACCGTGAAAGAAAAAAAAAAGAAAAAAAATAATGAGAACAGCATTATCTAATTTGTAGTGCACATTACACTAGAAAGTAAACATTATAAATGGTTAGATCAATATGGTCAATTACTAAGGGCAAATAGGTTGTTCACTATGCAAAAAGTTATTTTCAGTTAAAGAAGAACTTGGTGTAGCCTCCCTGGTGGTTTTCCCGAGTGTGGCTCGGGGTTAAAATTCAGCACCATTAGCGGTAACCCCGAGCCACACTCGGGATTGCATTGCAGGATCCTGGTGCCTCCTTACTTACCTTGTCCCCGGGATCCTGCGATGTCCCCCGCAGTGTCCGCGGGCTGTGTCCTGTTCTGAAGCCTCTCCGTGCCAGGCTCCGTTCCCTGCGAGCGTCGCGATGCACGGGGGCGGAGCCTGGCAGCAAATTCAAAAAATGTAAAAAGCATAACACATACAGTACTGTAATCTTACAGATTACAGTACTGTATGAAATCATTTCACATCCCATTTGTCCCCAGTGCTCTGGCCCATGCCCTGCATGCAGTTTTATATTGCATATACTGTTCTTTCTGCCTGGAAACTGGAGATTGTCCATAGCGACCAAAAAGTGTCCCTTTATGTCAAAAATGGCTTTAGACCAGCTAGAAAACAGCGATAGTAAATTAGAACACTTGCAGAATTGAGCGATAGTGAATCGTGTGGAAATTTATTTTATTACTATTTATTTTTATTTTTTTTAATTATTATTTTTTTTTTATTATATTATAATTTATGTTTTTGTGTTTCAAACTTTATCATACCCGGGATATCTACTAGACTCTTGTTTGGACAGATTTAAGTGTGTTATTGTTAATAATTACAGACCTACAATATAGAACGCCAAATTTCCATGCAAAATAATTGTACCGCTTTCAGCACCTAAAATCAGAAAGAATCATACCGCCAGGGAGGTTAAAATCTGTACAATAGCCATGTTTACATAGGAAGCAAAACCGCTAATGTAATTTTTAATATAATATTTTTTAGAAAACTCACTTTTTAAAAAAAAAGCAGTGATGTAATTTTTTCCCCAGCTTCCTCTTGAATCCCCGGGCTCTGGGAGGAGGAATCTCAGAAGCGGCGACGTCACTTATCTCAGAAGCGGCAACGTCGCTTATCTCAGAAGCAGCGACGTCACTTATCTCAGAAGCGGCAACGTCACTTCCTGTCAGGGTTCTACTCACTGAGACTATAATCCCCATCATGCCCTGGGATTTAGAATCTCAAGTGGGCGGGACTATGGGTGCATGTGTGGTGCATCAGTAGTGTTCTACAAATCGGTAACCGTCATTGCCCACCCATATTGCTGCATACTCTTCTGTCATAGGAGGAAGGACAGACCTGGCAGAGGTGGATCAGACCGAGCAGTCTGAGACTCGCAGGTCCGCCCACTGAAATGAGCAACAACGCTTACTTTCAAAGGACTACAATGGGGAATGTACCAGACCAGTGACTGGGGGGAAAAAGGACATATCAGCCACTGGTCTTGTAAACAGGATATGAGGGGGATAGAGAGCCTTTCATGCAGTAAAGAATGCTGGATTTCTCACTAACAACAGGACTAAAGACAATACCACTGACAATTTATTGACTGGTTTGGAAGTACTTGTATTTATATATAATAAAATTTTTTCCCCAGAGTTCTGCTTTAAGCCAGCCATAGACGGTTCAAATCTCTCTCATTCTGGGTATTCCGAATGTACCAAAGTTGATCGATCAACTTGGATACAACCAACCTGTTAGATTTTACATGCGATTATTGCTAGTGCCTGTTATAGTAAATAATGGCTCCTCGGGAGGGATTTTCCTATCAACACTGACTTTCTGCAACATCTATGGCTGGCCTTAGTTAATGTGGTGAAAATTCACCTTGCAAGGAATACCCAATTTACATGCAAGAATAAAAAAATATTATAATTTTTGCTTCCACATGATTAGAAGGATGTCAGCACAGCTTCTCCAAGGTTCCCTTGCAAAATGAACAGCATTGAGTATTTGCCTTTAGTAAATCAACCCTTTGTTTTGCAGCAGTTTATTCAATTTGGATCACTAGTTCATCCAACTCCCAATGGCAGAATATCCACTGCATCCATAGTGAAGTTAAGATATACAATCCAGCGATTTACATTTTAAATTTGTGAAAACGTGGAAAGCTAACATTTTTTTCCCACCAAGGACACAGTTCTGGAGAGCTATCCCTAAGGGCTTGTTTACACTTGCTTCAAAACATGGCATTGGACAAGCTTTTTTAAAGCACTCTGAATGCCAATCAAAGCACCTGTCACTAAATAAAATGGTTAGCTTACAGCTCTGTTCACACGTTGGGTTTGCCTTGCTTCAAAAAGTATACCGCATGTCGCTTTAGTGGGGCTTCAAAGCCTCCATAGAAGTCTATTACAAAGGCCGCTTGAAGCACCTTGACACTTTTGAGAGGTTTTTATTCAGCTTTAGCATTGCTTTGTTTTGGAGAAATTGCAAGTATCAGATATCAACACACACACAGGGCATGTGCTATTCAAAAAAGCACCACTGACGCATCATCGAAGCAACCTTTCGAAGCATCACAGAAGCATCAAAAACACATAAAAAAAAGCATGTTGAAGCGGTAGGCGCTTTAATGTGTGTTGAAGTCGTAGCAAGTGTAAATGAGCCCTAAATTTGAGGATAGTGAAGTTGGTACTTAAAGTGGTGTTCCCATTATAAAAAAAAATTTAAAAGTCAGCAGCTACTAATACTGCAGGTGCTGACTTTTAATAATAGGACACTTACCTGTCCCAGGATCGAAGCCCCGCTCGTCTCCCCCTCCGCTCGGCGGCGCCGGTATTGTAACTGTGGGCATCCGGCTGTGGCTTCACAACCGGGCACCCACTGCGCATGCGGTGCAATCATCTGGGACCTGTCACATGTCCCAGATGATTGACAAGAGGGAGGGGGAGCTGAGCCCTTCCTGTGCCGAGGGTAAGTGACGTTAAGAGCCCAGGCACTGAAGGACGCAGACTACGAGGGACCCCCTAGCAACAGCCATTTAGAGGGGAGTGAAAAAAAAACTTTTTGGAAAAGTTTTTTTTTTTTTTTTAGGCACATTCATGATTATTATTTTTTTTTTTTTTTTTGGGTGGAACACCACTTAAAAAAGTTATACATAATATATGCCTTATACCAAACAAACTCATTCTTACAAATGAGCCCCAGCTCTAAGAGGATGAAAGCTTCTGATGGAGATCTAAAGTTCTGGGTGAGGAAAAGGCAGCGATTCAGCGCCCTACGCCTGTCATTCAGCCACTCCCCTGTGTAGCAAAATAAATGGGCTGTTTTCTAGTCGCAAATAGTTCCAGAGCAGGTGAGGATGAAACATTAGATTCACACATAAATCACTTTACAATAAGTACCCTGATTACCATACGTACTCTGACCCTGCTGACCCCACAGCAGTCAATCTATTATTACAAACTGACAATGAAAGTTTCAGCACTGAGATGCTAGTGGAGCAAGCGATGGGCATGCATTAGAGCACAACCTTCCCCTTCTCAAGCATCAAATGTTTGGGAATTCACGGAATCAGTTTCACAATAACTACCTGATGCAGTTTAAACCGTGACATCATTTGATGAACCATGTCCCCTTTCCACAGAAGAACAAACAAGTGACAAATAAAAAAAAAATGTGCTCTGAGGATAGTAGCTTTAAATGGGCAAACACATTTTCCAACATGTTTAAATATTTGCAAATCTGTAAATTAACAAAGACACCAACTTTGCATTTATTCTAATCCTGTCAACTTCAATGTCCTTCACTTTACTAATACTGGACTCTCAAGTTTAGACCTTCACTTCAGATAAACATTTTATAAACTTTCTTTGCACCAGAGATAGATAAAATGTGGTTAAAAGCAAAAATGCTTCTTCCAACTGCTAACCCGGTAGTTTATATCTTCTGGCACGCCAATGGTGTCCATGCACACTAGGCGGATGAAAAAATGCCAGAAAAAGCAGCACAGAAATGCTCATAGTTCTCGTATTGCACAAGAGTTTGAAAGTTTATGGGCATTTGCTTCAAAACATTCCCCCCTGCGCCCTATTTCACTATAATCAATATAAACTTAAAAATGCAGAACGCTCACAGCTGGAATACTGACCACACTGGGATGGATGTGCTTCTATACCTTGCGTAGTCAGTTTGAAACAGGAAAGCAAGGGGACTAGCAGGATCACCAGGTATTTCAAACAACGGAAGCAATAAGAGAACTGGATATTTATTACATGGTATAAAAGACACACATCAGCAATATAAAATGTCGGGGGGGTAACATTCTTAGGCAGGGTTCACACTATTGCGAATTGGATGTGAATTTATCTGCATCCAATTCGCATGTCAGGGGAGTGTAACTGGCTCTCAAGGGAGCCGGTTCACACATCTCTGGGGCGACTGTGGAGCGCATTGCACAGGGGCATTGTGCATCATTGGCACCATTTCAGGTCAGAATTCAGGCAAAAATTCGGGCCTGATTCGTTCCTGAAATGGAGAACAGGAACGCACCGGACCCCTGCTGTGAGCCGGATCCGAACACAGTGTGAACCCAGCCTCAAAGTCTAATTCAACCTTTCTGACCATGTTATATGTAACACCCACAGGGTGCAGCATGAAATATCGTCACATTACGCAGACCCTAACCTTCAAACTGCTCCCCACTTACCTGAATTGTAGGGTTCTTCTCTCTGAAGCATTCTGTTTTTTTTTTTTTTTTATATTTTTTTAAAAATTTGGTGTGACTGGATGCCTGCACAGCCACCTTATTCATCCACCATGGCAGAGGGCCTCTTAGTTCTCAATGGAGCACAAAGGGGTGATGTAATCAAACTCAAAGTCCATTGATCCTCAAACTCCATAATCAAAGGTCTGTACCTCCTTCTGGACCTGGAGCTGGAGGAATAGTCTCCAGGAGCCTTTGCACTGCACCTGCAAGCCACTGACCACATTTGCAATTCTTTGCAGGCTCCAATGAAAAAAAATAATAAAAGCATGGATGCATGTATTAGGATTCTTTCTTTTTACAAACGGTGGAATATTTGTTAGTGCATGTTTTCCTATATAAAAAAAAATGTAAAATGGTAGCTTTCTTGTAGATTTTTGTAATAAATGTCTTGCTTTTCCTAAATTTTCACCCTTGTCTTAGGGTGACAACTGTTAGTGCCTGGGGGGTGCAGTATTGTATTCCTACTTAGTAGTGATGCACCGATACATTAGCCTCCATTAATGGCCACCGAAAATTATCATCTGAAAATAAATTCATATTCATTTAAATTCATCATATTAAATGAAAAAGTTGAATATAATACAATTACCGTATATACTCGAGTATAAGCCGAGTTTTTCAGCACATTTTTTTGTGCTGAAAGTGCCCCCCTTGGCTTATACTCGAGTTAAGCACTTTTCTGGTGCAAAAAATGACATTTTCCGAACCGACTTTGGGGCCCCATATCTCGGGGCGACTTGGTGCTAGGAACCTTTTGGATATGTTGTAGTGCTAGTTCCACTGGGTTTGGAACCCCAAATTTGGTGTGGGAACCCAGTAGAACTAGCACTATAACAAATCCAAAGCTGGGGTTCCTAGTATCAAGTGGCCCCGAGATAGGGGGCCCCAAATTCGGTTCAGAAAATGTCATTCTCTGCTGCAGAAAAGTGCTTGACATTTTCCGAACTGACTTTGAGGCCCCGAATCTCGGGGCCACTTGGTGCTAGGAACCCTTTTGATATGTTGTAGTGCTAGTTCCACTGGGTTTGCACACCAAATTTGGGGTTCCTAGCACCAAGTGGCCCTGAGATACGGGGCCCCAAAGTTGGTCAACTGTGTCCATCTGCAGCAATGTCATTTTGGGACCGTTTGGGTCCAGAGACCCCAAAGTTTGGCTGCAGCTAGGGGCATGTAGGAACCCTTAACTACTAGTTTGAAGTTCGGGGGACCTATGGCTGCAAATGGGCACAGAGAGGCTACAAATGGGCATTGTTGACCCTCTTTTCCACCTACAGTAGCTGCTCATTTCTCACCCTAGGCTTATACTCGAGTCAATACGTTTTCCCAGTTTTTTATGGTAAAATTAGGTGCCTCGGCTTATATTCGGGTCGACTTATATTCGAGTATATACGGTATATATAAAAAAATAAATATTTTGCAAAAACTGTCTATTTTGTTTTTTTCCGCCAAGTGCATCCTGAATTTTCGGTTTCAGTCCAGAATTTTCATTTTGGTGCACCCCTAATTCTTAGTACACACTAATAAAAGCTGACAAGTCGAAGTACAGTGCAGCAGTAAATACAGCTTGCTGTCTTTTACGAAGACCGTCCCCAGCCTAAGAACTGCCCACAGTGCCCTGCTCCAAAATTTAGCCCCCACAGCCACAAGGCAATGCAAGGCAATATCACTGAAAACATTATAATGGTAAGTTTTCAGAAGGTAGAGTATATTTATGCAATCATTTTTTTTTGAAGGTTTAACTATACTTTAAATTTGTTTTATTGTGTAAATGATTTACAAATATGACAGTTTTTTGGGGGGTTTTTTTTAGCAACAGGATGACTGGATTACGGTCAGGAGGAATTTAGTTATGAACCTCTATCTAGCCCTCAGTAGAGTACAAATTCTGTGGGCATGGATTTTCATCCCTTTGAATCAAAAGAACTAGAAACCTTTCAGTATAACTTGCCAAAAAGTACAACATGGCAGGATGCTTGGAAAACCTAAAATCCAGGTCCATGTCTGTGCTTAGGAGGGGCACCTCTTAATAGATTGTAGTGGCATTTGGTGTCTCATATTCTGCTGTGTCCAATAGCTTGTGGTATGCACATCCTAAATAATAAAGCTGCCATTATTGAAAAACTATAGCAGCTGTTACAGCTGAAAATTAAAATGAAGTCACACATTCCCTTAACAGTCTGAAAACAGCAAGCAGATGCAATTCAACATCTATTCACACTGAATAATAATAAATATTTTCTGCTTATATCTTGAGCACTAACATTGTTGTTCTGTATGCTGCAACCCAATATATACTACTTTCAGTGCAGTGTCAGTTATTTTTTCCAATACTTTACATTTTCAGAACTCTTCAATCAACAATCTGCTGCCTTAGAAGAATTTTACACCGATCATCCATAACATTGTGATCACCCACCTAATACTGAGTAGGTCCCTCTTCTACCACAAAAACAGTCATGACCCGTTGGGTCTTGGTCACCGCTAGACTTCTGAAGCTATACTGTGGTATCTGGAACCAAACTGTCAGTAGCAGATCCTTTAAGTCCTGTAATTTGTGAGATGGGGCCTCTATGGATCAGACTTTTTTTCCAGCCCATCACAGATACTCGGTTGTATTAAGAATTTGTAGGCCAAATCAACACCTTGAGCTCTTGGTTGTGTTCCTCAAACTATTCCTTAATCATTTTATGCAGTGTGGCAGGGAGCATTATCCTGCTGGAAAAGGCCATTGCCACCAGAGAATACCATTTCCTTGAAGGACTGTACTTGGTCACCAACAATGTTTAGGTAGGTGGTACAGGCGCATGAATAGCAGGACCAAGGTTTCCCAGCCATACCTCAAAGCATCACACTGCCTCCGCTGACTTGTCTTCTTCCCATACTGCATCCTTGTGCCATCTCTTCCCCAGGTAAGTAACGCACATGCACCTTGCAATGCATATTATGTAAAAGCAAAAAGAGATTCATCTGACCAGGTCACCTTCTTCCGTGGCTCTGTGATCCAGTTCTGATGCTCATGTGCCCATTGTATGCACTTTTGGCTGTGAACAAGGGTAGCATGGGCACCCTGACTGGTCTGTGGTTATGCAGCCCCATACACAACAAACTGCAATGCCCATTTTCTCTGCTTTCAACACATCAGCTTCATGGGCAACATGTTTACTTGCTGCCTAATATATCCCACCCACCTTAAAATGCCATTGTAACAAGATAATCAACGTTATTCACTTTAACGGTCAGTGGTCCTATAGTTATGGCTGATCGGTGTACATTATAGATATAACCAGTAAGGGACAGCAAGGAGTAGTACAGCAAACATTTTTCAGAAATGGATATCTCATACAAATTTAATGTTCAAAGAGTCAATCCACCCAAAAATTATTTCGTTTTGGGCAGATGGTAATTTAAACTAGTTTCTTGTATCTCTTGGCCTTGACTTTCTGGGTTTGGATACCTTCTGTGGCTTTATAAGGGGGTCTTTTTTCTCTCTGCTGGAACCTGCAAGGTTGGCCAGGAGCACACAAAACTCTCAGGTGGGCATGAACAGAGTTGGGGGTTATAATAAAGAGATCATGCTGTTGAAATATCCCAAGACATATAGGAATCTAAGGGGCGATCTAAGGCCCACAGGATCAAACATCTCTTTTTTGGGGGGGCTGGCTGACCCTTTAACCTGTTTGTTATCAATCCCTCTGCCCTGAATTTCAGAAACTATTAGCAACTACACACAAATAGTATTACCTTTTAGATGCCTATTGCACAAATATACTTTAAATGTGTCCATGTGGCTAAGCTAAAATATCTGCATTCCATTAACAAGTCAACTTATTAAAATAAACATCTGCACATGGTTGTATCCCAAAAAGTAAAGCGGGATACCACAACATGGAAGGAACGAGGATAGCTAGGTTAATTACTGGCTTGTTAAACTGAACGAGTGCAGACTTTATGTGGCAGCACGCTACCGTCTCTGATGTTCCAGAACATTCCATATGGAGTCATGGTCCTAATTTTAATGTGTCACACGAGGCCATTTTTTTGACAATGCTGTCAAAATTGGGAAAAACAACATAATCTTAATTGAAAACACTCAGAAACTACAAAAGATTATTTGATTATTTACAAAATGCTCCTATTAGCACTTTAGTTGGACCCCTGCTCGAGTAAATTTGAATAGCAAAGCTAAGGAGTCACTACTGCTTTTGAGAAAAAATAAATTCTGTCTGAGACAGGGTTTTATTATTTAAAATTACACTTGTAGTACCAACACCGAAGTACAGAAATATATAAATATAATACCAATAACTAACTGCAGAGTCAAATATTTATGTGCTACAAGCAAGAACGTAGCAGAATTTCTAGTCCATGGTAAAGAAACAAACAAAGGATCAAATTTAGGCGGAAATACAATTGTTGTCCCCATCCAGGGTTTATGTGTCATGAACAGTTATTAAAGCTGAACACCAGGACTTATTTGTATTGCATCGTTATGCCGCGTACACACGATTGCATATTCCGACAACAAAATCCTGGATTTATTTCCGACGGATGTTGGCTCAAACTTGTCTTTGATACACACGGTCACACAAATGTTGTCGGAAATTCCTAACGTCAAGAACGCGGTGAGGTACAACACGTACGACGTGCCGCGAAAAATGAAGTTCAATAGCCAGTGCGGCTCTTCTGCTTGATTCCGAGCATGCGTGGAATTTTGTGCTTTGGAATTGTGTACACACGATCGGAATTTACAACAACAAATGTCCGATGGAGCCTACATACGGTCGGAATTTCCGACAACAAGCTCACATCGAACATTTGTTGTTGGAAATTCCGACCGTGTGTATGCGGCATTACATTGGTCTATCCTGGCATATTGTATGCATCTCACATACCTGATGGGCCACTAAGGAGACCGACAAATCACTGTAGTAATTGGCGCTACTACAGCAATTGCCTCAATCTTCTAGGTCCTGCTGGGGTTCTCTGTGAGCGGCTTCCCCCTCTACACAATGACCACAGGGGGTCACTTGCACAGCACTGCCACCATTTTTTCAATGAACACAAGGTGTTCTGTTTGGACAAGGTGGAGTGGAAGGGCAATGATGTCACAATCTCCATGCCACTCAAGGCATTTCATTAATAGCAGCAGCGCTGAGCTAGAGACCCTCAGTAGTCAGTGTTCCGTGGGGTAGCAGTTCATACAGGACCCGGAAGATTGAAGATTTCACTGTCACAGCACCAACTACTACAGTGATTGTCAGATTAGGTATGAGACATGCATATTTAAAATGTGCTAAGAACAATGTAAGTATGCAATAAATATCATTCTGGGAGTTCAGCTTTATGTAATTCACAGAAATGCTAACAGTGGCGTGACCCATCCACCTTTAGCCAGCCACAGTCAAGGTGAATGAGAGTTTGGGCAGGTTATAGTACCAATCCTAATATCCTAATATCCCAAAATCCCCGATAAGCCAATTCCATCAGCATTTATTGCCCTGCTCTTCTACACTAAAATAGTCATGCAAGCTTAGCAAAGCTGGGCTACTAAGTTTATGGAGCGTACTGCAAAGTCCTGAAGGGTTTTTCTTTTTACCTGGGAGCAGTCAGCTTGAGTCTTCATGTCCATCTCAAGCCTATGGGCTGCCTTAGCTACCCTAGATGTCTTTTGTTCCAACCTTTCTGTGAAGTTACACTAGCTACATTATGCACCACTTCTTTTACAAGGATTACAAAATGGACATGCTGGGCCCCCTTTCAATTGCATGAGAATACTACACATATAAGCAATAGGCTAGGTACAATAAATAATAGGTAAAGACAGCGGGAGAACTCAAGCTCTTCTTACTACAGGTTGCCTGCAGAAATCCACAGGAGGGGGCAGATACAAGACCAGTCACCCAAGGAGAGAGAGCAGCAGTGAGCGGTCCTTACTACAGGAAGCTCCTGCACAGAGGTAAAGTTTCACACTGGATTACTGTACAGATCTAGAAAAAATACACAAAGTGCACCAAGATTCAAGTAAGAATACACACGCATATGACTCTTGTATTTAGACAAGATTTGCTTATCCTGGAGTTCAGCTTTAGAGAAAGGAAGTAGAAGGATTATATGCATATGGAGGGGGGACAAGGGAAAAGTGATGAGGTAGGAGGGAAAAAAAGGGGAAGAGGGGGAGGTTGAGATAAAGGGTAAAGAGAAGGGTCCTCAGATGCTCCCTTGAGGGTAATAACAGGATGCATCTGCAATACATAATCCCCCATGTTCATTCCCTATAACATCAGTGTTTTAAGACTGGGGGCCACTATGCTGTATATCCCGCTGGCCACCAGTCTGGTCTCTGCCCCGCTGTAGTTCTTTTAGTTCTTTGTAATTGTAGTGGGTGGACTTAGAAGTCTGGGACTCCCGCTCTGAACCCACCCCATGTGAGTATGTGCCAGAGATCCAGGCCTCAGTGCCAGCTCCAACTTCTGCTCCCCTTTCCGCTCCTCCTCACTGCCGGTCACTTCTTGCCTTTCCCTTTGTATAATGGGAAATATAGTCCTCTTTCCCCGCACAGGTGTGACTTCAGAAAGATAGAAAGTCCTCTTCCCAACACCCAGAAGGAGCACCCTTTTCCAAGGGATATCATGACATCACTGGGGCTGAAAACTGGACCAATCACTGCAGCCTATCGTATTCTAACAGCCGGCGCCACAGACTGTCAGACTACCCAAAGTGCGCCTACATCCGACTGGACGCAGGCACTGTTCAGGCGACAATTTTTTCACCAAGCTTCCAACTAAAATATCAACTGAAAAATTGACTTTTGTCAATCCAGATGTTGCTGACAGGGCCACCAACTGAGCAAATTTCAAAGCGCACACGGCCAGCTTAAGTCACTGACCTAGAACACTTCCGCAGATGATGCCATTAGTTTAAATATTTTTACATTGTATAAAATAAAAAATTACAATAATATTTTCCGCTATGCTTTGAACATACTGTAAAAATGTCAGGTCACCTTGGACCCGTTTTATAAAGTAAAGGTGTAAAAGGCAAACTTCTGAAAGGCTTACAATGTTAAAAAAACAAATACAATTATTACAGCCATACAATTCCATATCTTCAGGATAATATATTGGTGACTCAGTTCTACAACTATAAATCATGCCATACACTGAAACATTAAAGAGATTTTGCAAAACAACTGAGCCTTTATCCAGTTTCCTAATAAGCCCCGTGAAAGCTCTATATCCAATAATTTTCTACTCTGTTTATACAGTATATGCTTGCTCCGATTTCAAAGTAGTAAGCTTCCTCCTTCAAAAAACACTCCCTCTGCTGGGTTTCAGGAAAGCAAATCCTTACCCGCGTCAGATCTTTTGTAGAGTTTATTTTGGCCGCTAGTTCTTGCAGTGGAGTAAAGTTGATGTAGACAACTATTGTTTGCCATTTGGAAAACTTAACTTTATTTCAACACAAGGAGACTGACAGCAGACATTCCCATGAGTATTGCCAACTATACAACTTGAGACAAGCTTCCCTTTCACTTAACCCCTCGGAGAACAAGGAGGCCAGTATGCAAAACATCAAATATAAATCCGAACAAAGAATTGTGGTGAAATAAATAACACTTGTTATGTGCAGAGTGTTACCTATGTGAAAGAATCTGGATTTCAAACATTTGTACCTCATTCCTAAACTACAGAAGACATTTTACCTATTACAAAGGATAAACTATATATTAAACAATGTAAAGAATTAAGAGAATCAGCCATTTCTGTGGACACCACATACATTGGTACAGTTTTATAAAAAACAGCCAACAATGCAAAGAGACTCTGTAAACACACATAATGTATATATGCTCTTTTTAATGATAATCAAACAGCGTGAACAAAAAAAAAATTGGTTTTGGATTCTTCTATGGCAGTCACATGACCAAATGCCAAAGCATTGGTCACATGATCTTAACATAACAGAGGATTAGTGTTCAACTAGTGCAATTGATTGGCTAGTTCAAGCCTCAGTATCTTGATATAGGACTATGAACAGGAGGACAAAGAAGCAGCAGTTTTGTCAGGGTACACAGGAATTTTATATATAATTTTTTTTTGTTTGTTTTGTTTTTTTTATTACGATTTCTAATAGGGATGCACCGATACCATTTTTTTTTACAATGAGTACAAGTACCGATACTTTTTTTTTAGTACTCGCCGATACCAATTACCGATACCTACCGCAACTGTTTTGTTTTAACTTCAGCTGTCAGCAATGGTACAAAGCATTGAAAAGTTATTTACAATATAAATAAATTGATTTTTTTTTTAATTTAGCGCTTTTTCATTGTGAAATGTGTAAATATATGTTAATATATATGTGTAAAAAATATTCACAAAGCAAACAAAAAGAAAAGTTTTAATTGTTTATCGTTTATAAAATAGACGCAAACAAAAGAAAAAAGCAGGAAAATAATAATTATATGGAGGAGAATAGGGACTTAATTAAGGCTGATTAGAGTAAGTTAAGGGTTATTAAAGGGTTAAACAGAGGAACATTTGTTCATCCCTTTGATCTGCAGATGAAGAAACAGAAATATACAAAAAGAAACAATGTTTCTTTTTATTTTAGTTTTTCATGTTGTTAATAAACAGTTCCGGCTGCTTTTTTTTTTTTTTTTTTTTTTTTGACAGCTCCAATTACCGGACATCTTTAACACTGGGGAGACCCACTGACAGCTCAAAGAGCCGAGCCTGAAAGTATAGGTTTCAGGTATCGGTGCATTTGCACGAGTACCGATACTTGTGCAAATACTCAGTATCGGCACCATAACTAGTATTGGTGCAACCCTAATTTCTAGAGAAAACTATAGAAGGAAGATCATTATTATTAGGCCTTATGTACACTTGATTTGCTCTCTGAAGGCAGATCACTTCTCATAGAGCATTTGACATAAGATGAGGAGGCATTGTATCGCATCCTGTCCACCAGTTTTAACCCCCAAAATGCTAAACAACCACACCACCAACATTCCCCATTCACATGCTCTACTATCCAATGAGCAAGACAAGGGGTATAATTTCTGCTGGGGAGCAAAGCATCATGGCCACAGCCTTTTTAGCTAATAGAGGAACGATTGAGGGGCAAAAAAAAATCGTCCCAACTGCAAGTGTAAAATGACCCCCTAAAACATAGATCTTCAAAGAGAAAATGAACTATGGAAGTTGCCTGGCCTAAAATGTCAGGCAGAGAGCAAGGGACCAGTCACCAGTATTCATGAGAGGAGAGGCACAACGTCCAGATAAATTCCCTGAGGAGACAGACAAATGGTGCACTAGTTTGTGGTGTCTTCCTAGCACCCAAACACAACATGGAAAGTAGAATGGAGAGCCGGCAACTCATTCTTCCAAGTGTAGTACTTTATTATTACAGGCGGAGTGTGCAAAATACAGCGACTTACACATTTTGGCTGTTAGTCTTTAACATTTAGGGCTAACAAACGAAATGAACAAGCAGCTGTATTTTGCACATTTCCGCCTATAATATAAAAGTACAGGGGGTCCCCGGGTTACAAACAAGTTAGGGAATGTAGGTTTGTTCTTAAGTTGAATCTGTTTGTAAGTCAGAACTCCAGCCAAAAAAAATATTTTTAAGCTTTTTGGATAGCATAGGGAAGGGTTATCACCCCTGTAACATTTGTTTTGCTGTCTGTGCCCCTGTTCAGAAGATTTCACCTCACTTTCTGTCCCAATGACAATTGGATTTTGAAAATTTTGGATTGTTGTGTTAACAAGCCTTGGTGATAAAGCATCAGTGGAGACACCTTTTTCCCATAATAGCTCTTACAGGAGTGAATTTCCCTTCCGAGGGGTAGATTTCCTTTCACTTCCTGTTGTCTCCCTCCGTTTGTAAGTAGGAGTCGTTTGTAAGTCGGATGTTTGTAACTAGGGGACCCCCTGTACTACATTCGGAAGAACGAGTTGCCGGCTCTCCATTCTACTTTTCCAAGTCACCAGTATGACCTACAGCTGACCATTTCCCGATAACTAATTTACCATGCCTCATTTTGCACTGTCTTCTCTGGAGGCAGCCATCTAGGTAAAGGTTTTCTTACATCAGAGCTGCCAGTATGGAGATCAGTGAGCACCACAGTAATGACATCACTAAAACCACTTTTAATCTCCTGGGACTAGCAGAGGCAGTAGTGCTTTTGATTTCACACTGAAGATATACAGCTATGAACCTGAAGACGCAGGACTGCTTGGGCACCCTCACATATAAGGAAATTCACTATTTTAGGAGGAATTCAAGAGAGAAAAAGTAAAATTTTCCTGTTTTTATCCCGTCTTTGGCATTTTCTGGAGCCTAAAGACTATACAGGAGCATGCACTGATCTGGGGACAGAGACAGCCATTACTTACTAGAGTCAGGATTGGTGTATACAGAATGACTGCAAAGAATGCTGGCGTGCCAGAATACTAACATACTGCTCAGACCCAGGACAGGCTGGCTTCAAGGGAAAGCACCATGGAAGGTCTGCTTACATTTTCAAAAAGTACAAAAGGGACCATATAGTAAATCTAAAAAACTGCTCGCAAATTATAAATTCTGCCATTCTCACTTTAATTATGGTCCATAAAATTACAAATATAGTAGTGCAATTGTACATAATAAAATTGGCAACGTTTAAAGTAACCATCATATTGATCAGGTAGAATTGAGTAACAAAACAAAACATTTTAAAAAAGTATGGAAGGGTTAGAACCACAGGACGTTTTTTATTGTGGTCTGTGAATGCATTTGGGTAAATTTCATACCTGACAAGACATTAGGGGCACAGTGAAGAAAAAAAAAGTGTAAACCGGCACTGGCATTTTCCTCCCAATGAAGTTCAATATGTAAATACATACATACTGCTTTCTTGGCTCTTTGTCTATTTCCATTCTTCAATCACTAAAATCTTATTGTGCAATTAACACATTATTAATATCTCTTTTTTTTATTGAAAAAGATAATCATTTTAGCTAACAAGAGTCACAATATTTAGCTGCTGAACTTTAAACAGTTTAATTAGTCGTGCAAACACATTTTTTACTGGATTTTCCCAAAGCCACTATTTATCATCAAACACATAAAGACAGCTTCTCAGAAATGCCACCGAGCATTTAGCTTTTGTAAAAAGATTATATAATAAAACAAAGTGCTTGTTTAGAAGCTTTCAACATGAAGCTTAATAAAAAAAAATTGAAATGTAGTTCTGTCACTCTGGACCAATACCACCAATTTCAATAAAGCGACAGGATCCTTTTCTTGAAGCTCTTGCCCTTGTTAAAAACAAAACAAAAAACAAACAAACACACATACACATATTGTCAACTCAGACAAATAGCCAGAACCTACAGCAAAGAACATATACATGAAACACATGTACAAAATATGCCAGTTAATTGAAACTGCAGCTAAAGTGCAACTAAAGGAAAAACCAACCAGAGGAACCCAATGACAACATGGAGACAACACATGGATTCCATGCAGACGGCATAATCATACTGGCCAGCGTTACTCAAAATTAGGGACTAAAGCTGTGACTACTGTCAATGCCAAGTGTTTTCCCTGAGCAATAATACTTTAGATTTTTTTTCAAAGACATGCATTGCAGCTGCCTTGTAAAGTGGGCATTTTCCGACATGATGTTACGCCAAGTAAATAGATACCCAACATGTCATGCTTAAAAACTGCGCACGCTCGTGAAATGGCAATAAACTATGGTATATAAAAATATCCATAGGCGACGTTTTAAACGCCTTTACAGGATACCTGTTTAGAGTTACAGAGGAGGTCTAGTGCTAAAATTAACGTCCCCTCCCGCTGTTTCAGAAAGCATTACAGTGGCTCATGAGCCGCTCAAACCGCTTTCATGAGAAAGCCAGCCAACAGTGTTCTATCAGAAAGCCGCTACCCATCAGAAAATGCAACCTTAGTGACGCTCCGTCGTGGCCATCTTGGTACATCTGCACTCGTCCGCAGTAAGCCTACAGTCTGAAGTCACCAAGCGGACATCTTTTTACACCCACCGAAGTCTTTCATTTCACACTTCTTTTTACCAGTAAACTGAGCTTATATAGTGAAACACAGGGGTTGATTTACTAAAGGCCAATAGACTGTGCACCTTGGAAAGTGCAATGGCACTCTGCAAGTGCAGTTGCTTCAAAGCTTAGTAAATGAGGTAAAGCTTCACTTTGCAAAGAATACCCAATCACATGCAAGGAAAATAAAAAAACAGCATTTTTGCTTGCACATGATTGGTTGAGGAAAGTCAGCAGAGCCTCTGCTCATTTACTAAACTCTGGAGTAACTGCTCTTGCCGTGTGCAACTGCACTTTCCAAAGTGCACAATCTTTTTGCCTTTAGTAAATCAACCTCAGAGTATTTAGAAATCCGTCAAATTGTTCTGATGTTGAATTTTAAAAGCAGCGGTGTTCTGTCAGATTAGCAATCCTGTGAGATCAGCAGGCTTGCCAATGCTTTTAAAATTCAACATCAAAACAGTCTCACGTACTTCCAAATACTGTATATCACTATATAAGCTCAGTTTAATGGTAAAACTAAGTGTGAAATGCAAGATTTCAGTGGGTGTAAAAAGATGTCTGCTTGCCACCTTCAGACCGTAGGCTTACTGCGGACAAGTGCGGGTGTACCAAGATGGCCGTGCCGGAAGGTCATTTCCATTACGTATTCTGATGGGTAGTGGCTTCCTGATAGAACACCGGCTGCAAAATAAAATTGATACTGGGGTTATGGTTGATAGCTTCAGCCGCAATCCCAGTAAAACCACTTGCAAACTGCAACATATATATACACCAATCCCTAACTTTTCCTGTCAACGTTAAAGTTTTGGATGTTTCCACCCAAGTTTTCATGCTCCAGCATTTTCCATAACATTAACTGGAAGAGTGGGAGGGACCCCCTTAAAATGACCACTGCAGGTGTACAGATTCAGGAATTGAAGCAGAAATGTCTCACCAACAGTCCCTAAATATTATTAAAAAGAAAATCTATAGCATCTACAAAGTCTGAAACATCAGTTTTAGGCCTCATTTAGATAGACATATCCTTTAAAAAGACCCTGTTTGTCCCCAGGCCATGTATTTCATCAAAACAGTTCCATAAGATACATGCATTTGATGTAATTCATGCATGTTATTTACCGATAAAATCCTTCTTTTCGTAGTAGACATCCAAACTGCATCTGGACACCGCCATCTTGGATGTGATGTCAGCAGACTCAGAGCAGTGACACTATAGCCATCCCCTTCACTTCTCCCCAGGAAGCTACATATGTCAAATACTGTGACTCTGGTTGGCTAAAATAATTACCTTCTTCAATAAAAAGGGATATTCACAATGTGTATTACCTTATACTGATTGAAATATGGAACTAAACGAGGGCAGTAGGGCTTTATCCTAAGGAACTGACCCTTCCTGAAGTAGTACAATTTCTAACAAGATCAAAGGCACATTGCAGGTGAATAAAAAAATAATTTATGGAAAGACAAAAACATTGCAAGCATTTTAAATCCTAGGTTGTCTGTGCTTTTAAATGAAATTGTTGCAGCCAAAGTTAGCAACATGGTCTTTTAAGTATCAGGTTTCTACCTCGATTTAGGATTTCATTTTTACTGCTTGTATATTGTGAGACAACCAATTCAAAAAATCAGAAGAGCCTTACTACAAAGAGAAGTAAAATAAGATGAGATGTTTGACATCTGTGGTAAAACCAATACAATCTCCCTCGATTTTGTAGTGCAAATTAGACAAAGAAAGCACAGGACAAAATGGCATGTTAATGAAACAAGCTAACCGAGTGACTGGCTCTGAGATGCATGCTTTGTTTTATTTTCATCAATTAGAATGACAGGAAAGGGTAAACCACTTAAAGTAGCTGTAAACCCGATTAGTAACATTTCATACAACTTTTTAACAAGTTAATTTGATCCCAAAACTTGTTTTCAATCTTCCAAAATCTGTAGCTCTGATTAAAAGAATATCTGATGATCCTGCCATAAAGGTCCTTGGTGAGGTACTTCCTGTTATGGGGTCATTCCACGTGGTTACCCTGTCATGTGCAAATTTGGCAGAGACATCATGGGTTCACATCGATACACATTGCACTGAAATGATCCAATGTTGTCTCAATCAAAAAACACATTTTCAAAAACTGAAAGGCATACAAGGCTTACTTTAAATTCAACGCAAAGTTTTTTTTATGTTTTGTTTTTTTACTTTCACATTGGATAGTTATAAGGCTAAATCCAAACCAATGCTTTTTTGCAAATGCTGTATATATATATATATATATATATATATATATATATATATATATATATATATATATATATATATATATATATATTTATCATTATATATATATTATTATTAATATATATAGATATGTATATCAACTTTCATGAATTTAAAAAAAATGAATCAGTAGTTAGCCCAATTTTTTTGTATAATGTGAATGATGATGTTACGTTGAGTAAATAGATACCAAACATGTCACGCTTTAAAATTGCTTTTACTCGTGAAATGGCGACAAACTACGGTACCTAAAAATCTCCATAGGCGACATTTAAAAAAAATAACGGTTACCAGGTTAGAGTTACAGAGGAGGTCTAGTGCTAGAAATAGAAATGTTGTTCTATAGAGACCATGCAGAATGCAGTTTGTTATTTGTACATTCAACTGTCTGACCCAATCAATTCAGTGCTGAATTTGTTTAATGAGACCCCGGTGGTAGATTTGCCAGCATTGATCTGATTGGATTCACGCACAAAAGGTAAGGCGTCAAACATGTCACATACAAAGCAATCATGAATGCATGATCTAAAATTCATAGTTTATAAAAACATGTAATTTATACAGTGGGGTTGATTTACTAAAAATTAGGAGTGCAAAATCTGGTGCAGCTGTGCATGGTAGCCAATCAGCTTCTAACTTCAGCTTCTTCAGTAATGCTGGCCATACAATATACGAAAAATGGGCTGAAATTTGGTTATTTGGACAGTTTGCTCGTTTTTCGGCCAGTTAATGGACACAAAATCGATAGTCGTTGGGACGTTTTTGAGCCAAAAGAACGAAGGACAAGTTTGGAAATTTTCTGCCAAACGGACGTTAAATTGAAAGGTTAATGTGTTTCCCGTTCAAACTGTCTGCACTAGGTATATGTAAAAAAACGAACAAAAAATGCATTCATTTGTGTCCACTGAGCGATTTATTGGTCATTAACATGATGGCACTATCGTTTGCGCTCACGGCCGAATGTTCGTTTTTTGAAAATGGTTTTGGCCAATTTTTCGTATAGTGTATAACCAACATTAAGCTTTGACAAAGAAAAAAAAAAACCTGAAAGCTGATGTTTATACACAGCTGCACCAGATTTTGTACTCTCCAGTTTTAGTAAATCAACCCAAATTTTCTTTAAAGCGGTTGTATACCTTTTTTTTTAACTTTTACCTACAGGTAAGCCTATAATAAGGCTTACCTGTAGGTAAAAAAAATATCTCCTAAACCTGTACGGTTTAGGAGATATTCCCCTTGCAATGAGCCACTGACTGCAGCGGCGCATGCGCACAGGGGATTCTCGGCTGAAAGCCCGGCAGCCGCCGGACTTTGCTGGAAAAAAGTCTCCCACGCGCATGCGCGGGAGTGACGACATCGCGGCTCCAGCCACTCACAGCGCCGGAGCCGCGATACCCAGAAGGCACGCCGAGGGGAAATGTCAGCTCCCTCGGCGTGGACAGGGTGAGATGCCGGCGCCTCATTCTAAGGTAAGTATCTCATAATGCAGTGCATACTAGCTCATTATGGCTTTTCCCTTACAGGTGCAGGAAAAAAAGTCAGCGGGTTTACTACAGCTTTAAAGTGGTAGTAAATCCCACTTTGTGATTTTTATTTTTATTATAGACTGTAGGTAAAATGAATATCTCCTAAATGGTGCACATTTAGAGGATATTCACCCTGGATGCAGCCGGTGACATCGCCAGCGCATGCGCTCTGAAGGTCCGGAATACTGCGCCAAAAACAGGGGATCCCGCATTCGTGGGAATGAGGTCATCACAATTCCGGCCAATTACACCCCATGAACCCGGAAGAAAGATCGGGGGAAGATGTCAGCCCTCTCAGCACTGACAGCACACCACTGGAGGGCTTCATTCTAAAGGAAAGTATTTCATAATGTGCTAGTATGCGAATCATTTTTGTTCTTTTTAAACTCTTCCACGGTTTACTACCACTTTAAGAATATACATCAATAAATTAGCTCATATTACACAAATGTTTTTGTGTACAGGACATTTACCATCTATCCACTGCCATTGTGCACTCTGTGACATACATCAAATAAACCATCAAGGAATGCACCGAAGATTTCAGCAATAAAATAGTGATTGTAACTGTTACGCATTTCACAGATAAACTCGGCTTCTTAGGACATATAATATTCCTAACACAAGTATTCATATTGGCTAAATAAATGTTCATATTGGACATATGTGACACCATGTATGAGCCCAAAGGGATCCCTGTAGGATTGCATGGGAGAGAATGAAATACAATTTGTGGATCCTTTAATAGTCTCCAGTTGAGAGTTCTATGGCGAGGCCAAGGTCATTTCTGGTCCCCAAATAAAGGCTCCCCCATGCAAGCCATAGATACATAAGGATTTCACTCCCCTCAGGCAAATCAATCCTGATCCAATGATATCTTATAATGTTTTGCTTCCTTTGAGCAACTGAGGGGATTGCCAACCGAGTCACATAAATTAGGTAATATCCATTTTAGCACTGAAATTTTCAAAATATTCCGTGATAGCTTTTTAATGTATGTCACAGAGTGCAAACCACCAATGGGTAGATGGTAAATGGGGTATATATGAGGATATTCATGTAATATGGGCTTATGTATGCATGTCAATTCTTATTAAATATTTTATTAATTTAATGTTACGTTTTAACGCCGAAATTGGAAATAAACTATCTAGATCACATACACTAATTATTGCTTAGTATGCGACACTTCAAAAATCTCAGATTCTTGTAGCATTGCTTCTACCCCCTATTTGGGACATAATGTGATGGGTCAGGATGTTATAAACTGGTATATATTCAGGATTGTCACAAAAAGTGTCATTTTTTTATTACAGAAGGAAACCAGCAGAATATCAGCTCATGAATCCAGCAAAACTAAAGGCCAAACTATTTTCACTGCGAAACGTTTATCAAGAAAAATGTTTATTCATCATTTTCAAGAGTATCTAGTAAAACTCTCAGGATGTGTTCGGTTTTCACACCAAACATTCGATACTTTCACTGCCTCCAATTTTTTCACATTAAAAGCACATAGCACAGATTGTCTATACAGCCAGCTCCGAACAGAACTACCATCAAATCTAGAGAATGTAAGTGCACGAGGAGTAATATTCAACTACTACTTTGAAAAGACACAACACACAGAAGTTAGTGGTTCCCTGATCTGTGGCTGATAGACCTCCTATCTGAGTCCCTGCACAGTTTCAGGTCCACTGACACTAGACATAGCCAGCAGTGTAACACCAACAATAGTTTTAGCTGCCTGTAAATGGGGTCTTCCCACTGACCCCCAATGTAAAGGACAATTTCCCAATGACCCCTGATGGACTATTCTTAGCAAAGGTTCCCTGAGATCTGAAAATTATTTAGAGAGGAATAAAAAGTTTGAGAAAGGCTGCCATAGACTAACTCAACTTAGAACATCAGATCCTCAGAGAAGAGCTGTGATCTACACAAGGGTAAGGCTCCAACAGTAACACTGCAAGGCCCCTTTTACATGGGCGGACCGATGTCAGTTTTTTAGGAGGACCTGATCGGACCATCCATTGCCCTCTTTAGAGCGGCGGATGCCAACAGACATGTGTCCATTGACGCCTGGCAGACCAGATCGGATGACAGTTGGGTATAAACCAACAGGTGCTCCATTCACTTCCGACGGCCTACAGAGGGAAGTGGGCAGTGTCCATGTTTGCTATGGATCAGCGGAGCAGACATGGACCGGTCATCCGCCTGCTCAGCAGGGATCAGCGGTGAGATCCCCCACTAAGCTGGGGAACTCCGCCTGTGTGAAAGGGGCCTAAACCAGACAATCTCAACCTATTTACCCGAGAGGAACCCCCCCCCCCCCCAGTGCAGAATGTATTCACCTGGGATCAGTTGGGGAATTCCCCTTACAGTGATGCTCAAGGAACCCCTAGTCACCTCTGGAGGAACCCTAAGGTTCAATAGAACCCTGGTTGAGAATCACTGCTGCTAAGAGAATGTCAGATCTTTACATATGTTACATGTTTATTTTGCAGAAGCACATTGAAAATTACAAACAGAAATGAAGATAGTTTGAAAAAAGAAAAAGCATTACATTTCAGAGGACTGATGACCGCTTCTGACCAAACGCCACACTTTATGTACTATTCAAAATGTGGTGTGAATCCTCATGATTCTCAAAAATGAAAGAAATGACAATCGATAGATAGATAGATAGATAGATAGATAGATAGATAGATAGATAGATAGATAGATAGATAGATAGATAGATAGATAGATAGATAGATATTTTTATATCCATCTATCTATATATACACACAGATATGAAATGTGATATGTCTGAACTAACAATGGTGCAAGCTCAGCCCAGTGATTCCTTCCTCAGACTGCTTTGATCTTTTCTCCCTCTGACACTCCTGGATCACATACAATAGAGTGTTAGCACCCAGCGATCACAGCGAGGACAGGCACCTCTCACTACTCTATGTCATCTCTATCATTAGCTTTAAACGTATTCCATCAAACCAGCTCATTATACAGATAGAAGGCACATCTGTCTGTGGAACCTTCATAGACAAATCAACAACAGCAAGAATAATGCCTAGTACACACAATGAGGAAATTGGAGAAAAAGTATCGCTTTCAGAGCGATCGTCCGATAATCTGATCGTTAGTACACAGCTTTCAGGAGCCGATCACAACATTGCATGTGAAATTATCTGATGGACCAGCACTAATATTTTTTCTCGTACGATAACAGAACAAACAATTTTCTGTACAGTATTTGTCTGTAAAGGAATCGAGTGATCATGCATGCTCAGATACTAAAGACTACATTACAATACATCATCGTGGGAAGTTGTGTTCTATTTGATGAGATTTTTCAGAATTCTAGTAACCTATGTGTTTTCAATGTGAGACTAGCATTAAAAAAAAGCAAAAAAACGGGACGGTCATTTGTCTGACATTCTCATTGAGTGTACGGGGCATAAGGTAACATTCACACGGGTGTAAAATTTATTGTGTTCTTATTACATTTTTTTTTTCTGCCACCAAAGTTCCTGCGTAATGATCAGTAAATACTTTTAAAAACTATACTTTTAAAAATTATATTATATTATATATATATATATATATATATATAGCTTACATATATAATATATATAAATTATACTTTTAAAAATTGTCCTTATTCCCCCCAATACTTCCATCCGCCATGTATGTGTATGTACTCAGACGCAGGTTTTGGGGATCTGAGCGCAGTGTGTGTGAAAACAATGCAGCTGTGTTCAGATCTGTAAATAAAAAAACATTTGTAAATATGTCTCCTTACAGCCCTGTGTGTGAATGAAGAGCAGCCAGTCCAGGAATGGCAGGGATAAAGTCCTATTGTGTTTAGGAAGTAAAGTGTGAGAAGTGGAGCTGAGACTTGTAATGAAGTGTGCTGTCCCCCCACCCCATCCCCCATCACACAGGAGGCGATGACAGCCCTGTGTGCGATCAATGGACTTCTCAGTGTTAGTAAATATCAGGACAATGCTAGAAGCTGCATGTGTGCTGGAGGAGGAAATCCCACACATCCCCCCCTGTACGATCTCTGCTCTATGCCCCCCCCCCCCCCCGTGTACGATCTCTGTTCTCTGCCCCCCCCCCCCCCCCATCAGTCATGATGTGACTTGTACATAGTTTACTTTTTATGGCCCTCTGTGCACACAGCTCCCCCTCCCCCCCACATGTCAGGAGAAGAACACTCACCCCGGACACAGCACACAGTACAGAGGAGTAGAAGGAGCGCGTCCAGCGGAGCTCCCATCTTCTTCCCGGCCGTGTGTCCCCCTCCCTCCCCGGACTCTGCTCCGGTGTTCTCTCTCACTCAGGCAGCTCCCATCGCCTCGCACCCCCCTCCTCCAATCCCGCCTTCCCTTCTCCCGACTGCGAGGGCACACAGCTCCTCCCCCCTCCGCACACCTTACCCACTCTACGGCGCCCCTCCAGCCACAGAACACGCCCCCCGGGCTCCGATTAGCTAAGCAGCTGTCACTCAACCGCGCCCACTTTACATTGACATTGTAACTAAGCCACGCCCCCGTCCCAACTTCAACTACTGATAGAGAGAAGAAGGTTCCCTGCCCTCCCTGTAGATGTGATCACTTCATAGGGGAGAGCTCACAGCCTGTCCACTGGGGCGAATGTATTAAAAGGGAAGAGACTGTTCACTAGAAGAGGGATGTGCTTAGTAAATAAGGTGAATACGATCACATTTACATCCAATCCTATTTCCACATTTACATCCAATTTTTTGCTAGAAAATTACTTAGAACCCCCAAACATTATACTTTTTTTTCTAACACCCTAGAGAATAAAATGGCGGTCGTTGCAATACTTTCTGTCACACCGTATTTGCGCAGCGGTCTTACAAGCGCACTTTTTTTTTTGAAAGAATACACTTTTTTGAATTTAAAAATAAGACAACAGTAAAGTTAGCCCAATTTTTTTTTATATTGTGAAAGATAATGTTACCCCAAGTAAATTGATACCCAACATGTCACGCTTCAACATTGCGTCTGCTCGTGGAATGGCGACAAACTTTTACCCTTAAAAACCTCCATAGGTGACGTTTAAAATATTCTACAGGTTGCATGTTTTAAGTTACAGAGGAGGTCTGGGGCTAGAATTATTGCTCTCGCTCTACCGATCGCCGCGATACCTCACTTGTGTGGTTTGAACACCGTTTTCAGGATTTTTTCTTCCCTTATCTACTAAGCTCAACAAACCTTCACTGTACAAAATAAAACAGCTTCTTCTACTTTAGGACCCATTCATGTCTGCGCAATACGCTAATGTGCGTTTTTTTGGAGCATTTTTCATGCAGCAGTGAATAGTCGTCCCTACACCCAATAAACACCCCACAGAACCCCACACACCTTTTCTGGGTACAGAGCTTGGCACATTTTTGTACCGCAAGTTTTGTCACATGACAAAATGTGTGCCTACTGGCTGCATCAGGGCGCCATTAACCATTTCAGCCCCAGAAGGTTTTACCCCCTTAATGACAAGGCAATTTTTTGCGATACGGCACTGCATTATTTTAGCTGACAATTGTGCGGTCGTGCGATATTGTACCCAAACAAAATTGATGTCCTTTTTTCCACACAAAAAGAGCTTTTTTTGGTGCCATTTGATCACCTGTGGTTTTAAAATTTTTGCACAATATTTTTTACTTTCCGCTATAATGCATATCCAATAAATAAAAAATTGTCAATTTTCTTCATCAATTTATGCCAATCTGCTACATATTTTTGTTAAAAAAAATCCCAATAAGCGTATATTGATTGGTTTGCGCAAAAGTTTTAGTGTCTACAAAATAGGGGATATATTTATGGCATTTTTTTTTTACTTGTAATGGCGGTGATCAGCAATTTTTAGCAGAACTGTGACAATGCGGTGGACAGATCAGAAACCTAGCTGACACTTTTTCAAATTTTTTTGGGAACCAGTGACATTATTACAGCGATCAGTGCTAAAAATATAAACCGACACTGTATAAATGACATTGGCAGGGATGGGGTTAACATCAGTGGCAATCAAAGCGTTGCTGCATGGACACTGTAATCCGTGTTCCTGATTAACAAAAAAAACTAGATCACAGTGTCCATGCCTGACAGCACGACGGTCTACTTGTGTACATCGGCAGACTGCCCGGGCCAGCAGACAATACGTCCGCCAAGCCCGCTGATTGCGTCCGCCAGGCCCGCTGATTGGCCCCCCCTGTGGCCAATCACTGCGTGATCGCTCCTCCGGTGGCACGCGTGGGTCCCCCGCAGTTTGCTATTAAACAAAATCACGTACATGTACTTGATTTTGCGCAATAGAACTGTCTTGCCGCAGTAAACGTACGACAGGTGGTCGGGAACTGGCACCACGAGCGTGTTGCGTGTTTTAGTGCATATTCGCACGTTCTAGAAACGCACACAGAAAGCACTGAAATGTGAACCCATGCTGCTTGCAGAGAAAGTTACAATGTATCTCAAGCCAAAATATGTTTGTAGCGCCTTGGATAAAGTAGAGAATTCCTTCTTTTGTCATCTGTGACCCCATTTTAAAGATTTTCACCAACTTCTTTCCCCAGGACAGGAAGGGACATGCCAATAAAAAACACATATTAGCAGGGTGAGAGGAGGTTGGTTCTTTTATTGCTGTCTGTGTCTCCAATGGAGATTTCCTTTCATTTCCAGCCACAGTGTCAGAGACAGAGGAGAAAGAAGGAAATGGAAATCTCTGCAACGGAAAAAAAGAACTGAAATGTTTTGGCTAGACATATACTTCATGTGATAAACAACTTCTTCCAGGAGTTTCTATTCTTCCAAGTCTAACAATAGGCAGAATTACAGCTCTGGTGCTGTCCTGTCAAGCATTTACATAGCAAAAAAACAACCATTGTCTTTCCGACATTTTTTGTCGCATGCATTATGTCCATTGGAAATAAACCAAGTAAACCACATACTGCACCTATATAGAGGAGGATTCCCAACATGTAAACAAATAATAGCCGCAGTTCTCCACCTGGTCTGATCAGACACAGATCTACACATTGGGTCGGCTCCCTTGTATGAGGGTCCTTATAGTCACTTAGCAGGTGAAGCTGTTCCCTCCATCTGTCTAGCTGAGCAAAGGAGAAGAGGCAGCAGGACAGACTCCCTTCCATGAGCAACTAACCAAAGGAAGCAGGCAGCTCTCTGCCTCCCGCAATCACTTTTTGATCGTGGGGGAGAAGTGATACAGTGAGCAGCTATCGCCAACTGTATCGCTCCCTGAATAGTGGTACATATACAGTGCAGAGCAGTGATTCTCCTTTCTCTAAACCCCCCTCCACCATAACATACTTTTTAGCTTTGTATTTTCTACCTTGCACAGGCTGTATACAGCGCTCCCAAAACGCCCTGCCCACTGAAATGAACGGGCAGCACTTCCAAAGCGCCTGGGAAGCGCCGCATCAAGGGCATTTTTAAGTCCTTCTTTGGGGTTAAAAGCGCCTGCGCAAAAGCACCGCTTAACCACTCTCTTACCGAGCCTTTTTCTGAGATGTGTTGTTTACAAGTTAAAACGTTTTTTTTTTTTTGCTAAAAAATGACTTAGAACCCCCAAACATTCTACTTTTTTTCTAACACCCTAGAGAATAAAATGGTGGTCGTTGCAATACTTTCTGTCACACCATATTTGCGCAGCGGTCTTACAAGTGCACTTTTTTTGGAAAAAATAAATTTTTTGAATTAAAAAATAAGACAACAGTAAAGTTAGCCCATTTTTTTTTACATTGCGAAAGATAATTTTACACAGAGTAAATTGATACCCAACATGTGACGCTTCAAAATTGCGCCTGCTCATGGAATGGCGACAAACTTTTACCCTTAAAAATCTCCATAGGCGACGTTTAAAAAATTCTACAGGTTGCATGTTTTGAGTTACAGAGGAGGTCTAGGGCTAGAATTATTGCTCTCGCTCTACCGATCACGGCGATACCTCACATGTGTGGTTTGAACACCGCTTTCATATGCAGGCGCTACTCACGTATGCGTCCACTTTTGCACGCGAGCTCGGCAGGACGGGGAGCATTTAAACTTTTTTTTTTTCTTATTTATTTTACCTTTTATTTTTTATTCTTACACTGTTCTTTTTTTAAAAAAATTGTGTCACTTTTATTCCTATTACAAGGAATGTAAACATCCCTTGTAATAGAAAAAAAGCATGACAGGACCTCTTAAATATGAGATCTGGGGTCAAAAATACCTCAGATCTCATATTTACACTAAAATGCAATAAAAAAAAATAATAAAAGAGATGGTCCTTTAAGAGCTATGGGTGGAAGTGACGTTTTGACGTCACTTCCGCCATGCAATGAATGGTATGGAGACGGATGGGGGCCATCTTCCCTTCACTCGTCTCCATACCCAGGAAGGACAGGGACCCGATCACCTCCACCTCTACCAACAGCTCTGGTAAGCGACGGAGAGCACCGGAGTGCGGCGGGAGGGAGGGCCCTCTTCCGCCGTCGATAAAAGTGATCTCACGGCGAATCCGCCACAGAGACCACTATTATCGGAAACCAGACCGCCCGCTGAAGAAAAGGATACCAGGGTTTTGGCAGCTAGCTACTGCCATAACAAAGATATCCCTCTTCAAATTTAGGACGTATATTAGCGCGCAGCGGTCCGGAAGTGGTTTAAGAGCGCTAAAGAGCCGCTAAAACGAGCGGCGCTTTAGCGCTAACGGCCAGAGCTCGTAGTGTAAAAGGGGCCAGCTGCTCCCGTCCCCCCCACAGCCCGGCGACCGACAGATTTCTTCTCCCTGATTCCCTTCCCCCAATCTAATAACTGCACAATCTTTTCCTGATACTTCTTTATACTACTAGGCTTTTCCAATTTGAAGTTTTCTGTTGTGAAAAAAAAGTAACGTTGTCATTATTTGCTGGATGTTTCTTTGTGCAGTGCTTGTCTAAATTTAAATAATATACAATTTAAAATAAAAATTTGTTTGAAAATGTTTGTTACTTAACCTCCCTGGCGGTATGATTATGTCAGATTTTTGATGCTCAAAGCGGTGCAATGTTTTGCATGAAAATTTGGCGTTTTATATTGTAGGCCTGTAATTCTTAGGAATAACACACTTAAATCTGTCCAAACAAGAGTCTAGTAGACATCCCGGGTATGATAAAGTTTGAAACACGAAATAATAAATTATAATATAATAAATAACTATAAATAATTATAACAAATAATAATAATATAATAATAATAAAAATTATTCAATAATGTAATCAAATCAAAAACACTGAAATTTACTCAGTTGCAGAATTGTCGCTGTCATTACTTTCAGTGTTTGATGACGAATTTCCCCACAAATCACTATCACTCAATTCTGCAAGTGATTCTAATTTATTATCGCTGTTTTCTAGCTGGTCTAAAACAGCTTTTGATGTAAAGGGACACTTTTTGGTTGCTATGGACAATCTCCAGTTTCCAGGCAGAAAGAACAGTATTTATAATATAAAACTGCATGCAGAGCACTGGACAAAGCACTAGGGACAAAAGGGATGTAAAATTATATGATACAGTAATGTAACCTGTAAGATTACAGTGTATTGTATGTATAGTGGGCAGCTGAAGCTGTTGCCTGTTCACTTCCTGGATTGACAAAGACACACCTCCAGCTCTGCAGCCCTTCAGCTCTGATTGGCCCTCTTCTGCTCACATCCCCCCCCCCTTTTCTGGGAAACACGAGAGTGAGAGAGAGAGAGAGCTCTGCATGATGTCATACGCCTAGGCTTTTTACCAGACAAGAAACAGGAAGTGGGCTGTATAAAGGTATTTACTGGCAGAAAGAAAATGTTTTACTATCCAAAGTTAAAACAACAACAAGGGCAGAATATTTAATAGATGGAAAGAAGTAAAAATGACTGAAGTTCTGCTTTAATGTATTTCTTGCAAGAAAAACATTCCCCTAGCTCTTCTTGTCCCTCTTGCCCCTAAAAACTGAGATAACTATAAACAATGTAACATTTAGTTCTTTTAGATCAAAGGGATGAACTTCTGTCTGCAAATGAGGTCAGTTTAACCACTTCAAGACCAAGCCTTTTTCTGACACTTGGTGCTTACAAGTTAAAATCATTTTTTTTGCTAGAAAACTACATATATATATATATATATATATATATATATATATATATATATATATATATAAATATATATATATATATATTACCAGAGACCCTAGAGAATAAAATGGTGGTTGTTGCAATATTTTATGTCACACTGTATTTGTGCAGCGGTCTTTCAAAGGCAATTTTTTTGGAAAATATACACTTTAATTAATTTAAAAAAAACTAAACAGTAAAGTTAGCCCAATTTTTTTTTTGTATAATGTAAAAGATGATGTTATGCAGCGAGAATGATGAGAGAATCGTGATCTTTATTGTAAGCAAAAAAAATTGTGATTCTCAATTCAGCCAGAATCGTGCAACTCTACTCCATAAACGAAATATTAGTATATTATTGATAAAATGTAAACGAATAACAAACCAACAAAACCCCCCAACAAAAAAAAGAAAAAGAAAAAAAAAACACCGCTGTACTTGTATGGACACAATATGACATCACAGAACGATCGCTGACCCCAATAATACCAGACTGGTTTGTCACATATCAGGAATCATTAGCAAAGAAAGCCACTTTCTTTACTACAGGAGACCTGCACAATGTCAGCTCATGGGACAAGTCTCTTTGGATGGATCTTATTTTTTTTTTTACTTTCTCTATATCACCAACTCCAAACACAACTAGTGTTCAAAAAGAAGTGGCAACGTTTATCCAAATCATCTACTTATCAAAAAAAATCCACACATACTTTATAGACTGCATGACATAAAAATCATTGAGAAATGTGTATATTTACAGTAACACAAAATGGAACATTTGAGGTCTCAGGCCCAGTCATCTCTGGGTCTCTGTGTTTCTAGATGCAAGGCAGGCAGATCATGGCAGATCATGGCTATTGGGAAGGGCCAGAAAGGTGCTGTATACATCTTCATGAAAACATTGCTCCTCATACAATGTCCCATGCTAAGATGGTAGCCATCGATCAAAATCAAATTCCAAAATTTGAAAAACTTTGGCATCCTTGGATAAAACAACAGTTCCTGTCAAATTTCAATGACTCTGTCCTGTTGCCATGGTAACAGATTAAATGACTTACAGAGACACCCATTCTAAGGCTTCAAAGAGAACTAAAAAGAATAATAAACTAACGAGCGGGACAACCTTGTGGACCATACCTCTGCCTTTCAACCCTTTTTCTTCTTTCTCTTTCCTTTTCTCCACCTTACGATTAAAGCTCATTATCAGAATTTATTTGACCTATATACACTCTACCTGTAAACAATATGTATAGTAGATATAAATCATTTAAATACCTACAAATGTAACTAAGGAAATGATATATATCTTTATTTTGGTTTACGTGAACCCAAGGTTTAATATTTGAAATTTCATGATATTTACCTATATAAACCCTACTGTAAAACAATGAGCTTACTTTATAGATCCTTGTAAACTTACTTTATGTATCTTTATAACATTGTATACTCAATAAACTTCTTTTGACAAGGAAAACATTGCTCCTCTTGAATGCCCTAAGCCCCCGAGGCAATCAGTGGGCTGACCCTTGGCAGGGGTAATTCAGTGATGGGTTGGAGTCAGTCTGGAGGAGTGTAGACCGCCCCATAGAACACATACACATGTGATGCTGACCCTCAATGACTGGAAGAACTGAAAAGCAAGAAATGAAAGGGGTGGGCCAGGGAGAGTAAGGTTATGGAGAGGTATTCTCTAACCTGGTGCCACTTCTGATGCACACTATGAAAAGCTCACAGTGTGAAGTGATAAGAAAGTAAACAATTTCAGTAGAGAGAAGCCTGTACAACTCAGCAAGACTGAAGCCAGGACTCGCTGGTGTAAAATATATCAATGCTGTGGAGGAGGTTTTAGAACGGATCTTGGTAAGAGGAATACCAAATATGGTGTCAGTAAAGTTCTAATGGGGCTATAGGAAGCACTGACTGTAAATAAAACTGATCTCTAACAGATGCTTGTCTAATATCTCGACAGTCTCCTACATTGTGTCCCTAATCTCCAACCACACCTGTTGCATGCCCGAATACTCTGACAACCTCCTGTAGCATGCCCGAATACTCTGACAACCTCCTGTAGCATGCCCACAGGCTCTGACAACCTCCTGTAGCATGCCCACAGGCTCTGACAACCTCCTGTAGCATGCCCACAGGCTCTGACAACCTCCTGTAGCATGCCCGCAGGCTCTGACAACCTCCTGTAGCATGCCCGCAGGCTCTGACAACCTCCTGTAGCATGCCCACAGTCTCTGACAACCTCCTGTAGCATGCCTGCAGTCTCTGACAATCTCTTGTTGCATGCCCGCAGGCTCTGACAACCTCCTGTAGCATGCCCACAGGCTCTGACAACCTCCTGTAGCATACCCGCAGGCTCTGACAACCTCCTGTAGCATGCCCGCAGGCTCTGACAAGCTCCTATAGCATGCCCACAGTCTGACAACCTCCTGTAGCATGCCCGCAGGCTCTGACAACCTCCTGTAGCATGCCCGCAGGCTCTGACAGCCTCCTGTAGCATTCCCGCAGGCTCTGACAACCTCCTGTAGCATGCCCGAAGGCTCTGACAAGCTCCTGTAGCATGCCCGCAGGCTCTGACAACCTCCTGTAGCATGCCCGCAGGCTCTGACATCCTCCTGTAGCATGCCCGCAGGCTCTGACAACCTCCTGTAGCATGCCCGCAGTCTCTGACAACCTCCTGTAGCAGGCCTGCAGTCTCTGACAATCTCTTGTAGCATGCCCGCAAGCTCTGACAACCTCCTGTAGCATGCCCACAGTCTCTGACAACCTCCTGTAGCATGCCTGCAGTCTCTGACAATCTCTTGTAGCATGCCCGCAGGCTCTGACAACCTCCTGTAGCATGCCCAGTCTCTGACAACCTCCTGTAGCATGACCGCAGGCTCTGACAACCTCCTGTAGCCTGCCCGCAGGCTCTGACAACCTCCTGTAGCATGCCCGCAGGCTCTGACAACCTCCTGTAGCATGCCCACAGGCTCTGACAACCTCCTGTAGCATGCCCGTAGCCCGACTACCTCCTGTAGCATGCCCACAGGCTCTGACAACCTCCTGTAGCATACCCGCAGGCTCTGACAACCTCCTGTAGCATGCCCGCAGGCTCTGACAAGCTCCTATAGCATGCCCACAGTCTGACAACCTCCTGTAGCATGCCCGCAGGCTCTGACAACCTCCTGTAACATGCCCGCAGCCTGACAGCCTCCTGTAGCATGCCCGCAGGCTCTGACAACCTCCTGTAGCATGCCCGAAGGCTCTGACAAGCTCCTGTAGCATGCCTGCAGGCTCTGACAACCTCCTGTAGCATGCCCGCAGGCTCTGACAACCTCCTGTAGCATGCCCACAGCCTGACAGCCTCCTGTAGCATGCCCGTAGGCTCTGACCACCTCCTGTAGCATGCCTTTATGTGACATTTAAGAGTAATAGAAACAAAAGTAATTATGAAAAATGATTGTATATATATATATATATATATATATATATATATATATATATATATAGTAGTGGGGGGGGACTGAACCAGGACCATGCAGTGAGGACAGGTAGATCTGACATTCTCAAGTCATTCTCTATGATTAGCTCCACATGTATACCATTAAAGCACATTATTATGCAGATACATAGCAGTATGCACAGCACATCTGTCAGTGTAAGGCTGGCCATACACTATACAATCTGATTGTACAATCCTTTTTAGATCTAACATCAACTACGTAGCACAAAGGACCACCTGATTTGATAAATCTTGAACTCAATTTTAAGATTGGTCTTCCTATTACATAGTATTACATAAATCTAAAGGAGATTGTACAGCATATGGCCAGCTTAACTGTCATAAATCAGCAGTGCCAAGTCAACACAACAAACATAATAAGAACAACGTCTATAAATCCAACATGTTTTGTCCAGCACAGCAATAAATAACAGTACAAAACAAATATACTAGATCTGAAACAGCTGTGTACAGTAACAATCAGCTTCTAGCCTCAGCTTGTTCAGTTGGGCCCCTTCAACCCCTTACCGCCGACAGTGGGCAGATATGCGGCCTCATGGAATTGGGTATTTATCTGTAAGGTCTTTGTGCTGGCACCGCGACGCACAGCGCGAGCTGAGTCTCGTACCATCGATGGGGACCTGGGACTCTCGTTATTACCTGATCGCTGCAATAGCCTTTGATTGGCTCTCAGAGTGATCAATCACTGTGCATGCCGGCCAAGTCTTTTCTTTCTCTTCTGAATGGACACGGTATCTTTCTCTCCTTGCAGTAAAGAAAGATGTAAACAAACAAAAGTGTGTAACAAAATATAATAAAAATAATAAAGGAAAAAATAGCTAGATCAAGGTTTGATCTAGGTCAGTGCCAGAGTTAGAGTTTGGGCAAAGGTAAGGGACAAGGGTCAGTATATTTTGGGTAGGATTTATTTTAAAACAGTATTTTATAAATTAGTATCAGTGTGTTTTAGATAGGATAAAAAAAATGCAAAAATGTGCAATAATGTTTCTGGGCTGTACTGCGGGTACAGACAACATACACATATGTGGTATTGCTGTGATCGTCAGGAGCAGGGAAATTTATTTTGGGTTGTAGGTTATGACAGAAGCAAGAAATATACAGGTAACTATAAAAAAAAAATGTGTTTTTTATTTTTTGGGGCAATTTTCCTTTGAAAAAAAAAAAAAAATAAATAAATTAGGAGATATCCATTACAATTTACCACCAACAGAAAGCCCAATTTGTCCTAAAAAAACAGAACAAGGTGTAATCCACCTGGATATACAGAGTAGTTGCAATGATATGTACAGTTTTACTTATATACTGTAGGTCAAAGTTACAAAATTGTGTTCAGGCATTAAGATCTGTTTTACCCTCAGTCACTAAGGGGTTAACAACGGCTTTCAATCAGGTCTACCTGTCAGTTTTTTTCAGATCTGATTGAAAGCTCAATGCAGGCCCAAAGCCTTGTATACACAATGAGAATATCGGACGAATGATCGTCTGTTTTTTGTTTGTTTTTTTGCATGCTAGTCTCATATCAAAAATGAAGACGTTACTGAAATTACAAAAATTTGCGTTCAACAGAATTCAACTTCGGAAGTGATGTCATGTGTTGTATTGTATTTTTGGACGAATACTGTACCGATTAAACGAAAATCGTATGATCTGGTATCGAACGAGTAAAATTTTCGTGTTTATCCCTTTGGATAATTTCAGATAAACTGTCGAGATCAGATCTCGAAAGCGGAGTACTAACAATCAGATTATCGTACGATCACTCTGAAAGCAGTATTTTCACCCGATTTTCTGATCGTGTGTGCTAGGCCTAAGGGCAGGTGAATCTAGATGGGTGTGCATCCCTTTACACCTACCTTAGAGTTGGTCAGGTTCAGACCTAAACGTGATGGATTGGAGGAGCCCTGATGTAAACAGACACAGGCCACTTTACATACAGAGTCATCATGAGTCTGCCAACATCTGTCAAAAGTGGATGAAAAAATAAACAAATGTGGATGTCACCAAAGTGACATCCATCCCACTAAGATCCGACTCAGCTGGGGATCTGTACATGGATCCCCATGGGAAAGGAGCCTAAATCATTAAAAATATAAGCTAGAAGCTGATTGGTTGCCATGCTCGGCTGCTCCAGATTCCATCTGCTCCAGTCTTAGTACATTGTTGTTTTGAAAAGAAAGCAAAAAACACCAGGAACCCGCCACAAGAGGACCTGTCACTGATAACAGCACAGAGAGCGCATTCTTAATGAAGGCTGACAGTATAAACCTCTCCTCTGCATGTCATCAATGGAGCCACACTGCCAACAGGAGGGATCACACCACGATGGGCCATGAATGGACTACCGAAGATACTAGACTTTCCTGTGTTTGTAATCATCAGAACAATCATATAAACCTTCATCTAATCTCCTCTATTTCCCAAACACACACAATGGACATATTCATTGGGGCTCATTCACATACAGATATGAAGATTTTCTGCATACAATGCAGGTCCTTGCTAGCAGAAGATCCTGTATAAAACACACCCGTTAACCACTTGCCTACCAGTCACTTGCACCCCCTTCCTGCCCAGACCAATTTTCAGCTTTCAGCGCTGTCACACTTTGAATGACAATTGCGCGGTCGTGCTACACTGTACCCAAACAATTTTTTTATCATTTTCCTCACACAAATAGAGTTTTCTTTTGGTGGTATTTAATCACTGCTGGGTTTTTTATTTTTTTCAAGAAAAAAAAAAGACCAAAAATTTTGAAAAAAAAATGTTTTTTTACTTTTTTTCTGTCAGTAAATTTTGTAACTAAGTAATTTTTCGCCTTCACTGATGTGCGCTGATGAGGCGACACCGATGGGCACTGATAGGCTCAACTGGTGGGCATTGATGAGGTGGCACTTATGGGCACTAATGAAGTAGCACTGATGAGGAGGCACTTATGGGACTTATGGGCACTATGTGGCACTGATGAGCACTGATAGGCGGCACTGATGGGCACTGTTGGGTGGCACTAATAAGCGGCACTGGTGGGCACTGATAGGCGGCACTGGTGGGCACTGATAGGCGGTATGGATAGGCGGTAAAGATGGGCACTAATGAGCATTGATGGGCGACACTGATGGGCATTGATCAACAACAGTGGCAGGCATTGATGGGCAGCACTGATAGGCGGCGCTGATTGCCAGCACTGACTGGCATCACTAATGGGCACTATATGCTGACATTGGTGAGCAATAGTGGGCACTGTTTGTGACACTGTATTTATCGTAATCAGGGCACTAATGATCAGTGCCCTGATTACATCCCAAGATGTCCCCCTGTAAGGAGATGCCGTTGATCGGCTCTCCTCTCCTTACACTCTGTCGGTGTGAGGCGAGGAGCGCCGATTACCGGCACTTACTTGTTTACATGTGACCGGCTGTGATTGAACACAGCCGATCACATGGTTAATAAGCCGCTCTTTACACAGATCGGGGTCGCGCTATGTCCTAGCAACACAGTCCAGTGTGTTTTGAATCTGCATCAAAAACGCATGCACAGTGTTTTCCATGTATTCCAATGGCCCTAGTTCACACCAGTGCAGTCAACAAAATTAGAACATGTTGCATTATTTTCTGTATGGAACACAGAAAACGTGTCCTAAATTAAGATGAAGAAAAAAAAACCAGAGGAGAAAAATGCTTTGAAACGCACCAAAAAGTGTGTAAATGCGCATTCAGAAATGCATCCAGAATGCAGAAGTTGTGGTGTAAACTGTCCCTAATGGCACACATAAAATCTGCAGACATGCATGGCTCCATATGTAGCTGTGTTTTTTTAGTTTTTTATGCATACTTCTAAACGCAGCGCACATTTTTGTCTGAGGACGCAGCTCTGTGCACAGCCACATTGATTCCCATAGCGCTGTGTTTACCGCGTACAAAACTGTACGCTGCATGCATCTAAATGTGGCATTTAGGGCCCATGCACAATAGGCAGCAGACAAAATGACAGAACAGCTGACAAAAAAAGCAGTATAAAAAGGCTTGCATGGAACATATCGGACATGTGTTTAGGAGTTTTTAAGAATTTTTCCCCAAAACACTAGAAGAAAAACTTACACTTAAAAACGCTTGACACGCATAAACGCTGTGTTTAGGTACATCACGCTTTTTTTCTGCCCGGAAGCTCTGCTCAAATATGCATTTGTGATGGGGGGGTTATTTTCAGCTTGTAAACGCTTCTCTACAAATATACATGTAAATGCCCAAATGTGCATGGACAACATAGAGCTGTTTCTACAGGCTGAGAGAGAAAACACCAAACGCCTGTATACAAAGCATTTTTTATGCCCAGTGTGCATGAGGCATTTAGATGCCTGTGTTTCAGCCCTTTGGGGGTCATTTACACAGAAGCTCAGCCCCATACAGTGACCAGAACTGTTTGTTTACTTTTCTACCACCCCCGAGGTGCCTGCAGGCCTCCAGCACAGTGGCTAAGTGGTTAGCACTTCCACCTTGCAGCACTAGGGTTGCTAGTTCAAACCCCAACTACGGCAGTACCTGCCTGGAATTTGTATGTTCTCCCTGCGTGGGTTTCCTGTGGGTATTCCGGTTTCCTCTCACACTCCAAAAACATGCTGAGAGGTTAACCGTTTGCGACCAGTGCACGACGATATACGTCAGCACAATGGGCGTACAGGTACGTCCCCTTTAAGAAGTGGCATTGTGGACACGCGTGCTCCGTGACCGATGTCCGCCGGTGTCACGGAGCGGCAGAACGGGGAGATGCTTATGTAAACAAGGCATTTCCATGTTCTGCCTAGTGACAAGACAAAGATCTACTGCTCTCTGTCATCAGGAGCAGTGATCGCTGTCATGTCCTAGGTAGCCTATCCCCCTCACAGTTAGAATCACTCCCTAGGACACACTTAACCCCTTGTTTGCCCCCTAGTGTTTAACCCCTTCCCTGCCAGTGTCATTTACAAAGTAATCAGTGCATTTTTATAGCACTGATCGATGTATAAATGACAATGGTACCAAAATAGTGTCAAAAGTGTCCGATGTGTCCGCCATAATGTCTCAGTCACGATAAAAATCGCATAATGTCACCATTACTAATAAAAAAAAATCAATAATAAAAACGCCATAAATCTATCCTCTATATTGTAGACGATATACCTTTTGCGCAAACCAATCAATATACGCTTATATGTAGAATACATATTGGCTTAAACTGAGGAAAAAATTATTTTTTTTAGATATTTTTGGGGATATTTTATATAGCAAAGAGTAAAAAAATATTGCTTTTTTTTCAAAATTGTCGCTCTTTTTTTGTTTAGCACAAAAAATAAAAACCGCAGAGATGATCAAATACCACCAAAAGAAGGCTCTATTTGTGGGAGAAAAAAGACGTCAATTTTGTCTGGGTACAACGTCGCAAGACCGCACAATTGTCAGTTAAAGCGACGCAGCGCCGAATCACAAAAAGGTGCTCTGGTTGGGAAGGGGGTAAATTCTTCAGGGGCTGAAGTGGTTAATTGACCCTAATGTATGTATGTATGTATGTAAGGATATGAGTTAGGGACTTTGGAGTGTAAGATCCTTGAGGGCAGGGACTGATGTGAATGTATAATAAAATATATGTAAGCGCTATGTAAAGTAACAGCGCTATATAAGTACCTATAATAAATAAATAGAAAGTGAATGGGTGAGTATCGGCTGTATGGACTCACCCTCAGAGCTAAGTTTGATGGGTGAGCATGGACCTCAACACATTGGGGGTTATTTACTAAAACTTAATGGTGCAAAATCTGGTGAAGCTCTGCATAGAAACCAATCAGCTTCCAAGTTTTATTGCCAAAGCTTAATTGAACAAGCTGAGGTTAGAAGCTGATTGGCTACCATGCACAGCTGCACCAGATACTGAGTGCTCCAGTTTTGGTAAATCTCCCCCATTGGCTCTGTGGGCGAGTCCGTACAGCCAATGCATCCCCATTCACTTTCTTTGGGCAGCCGATTGCGGCTCGGCAATGAAAAAAAAAAAAAAAGTAAACAAATGGGGCTGAGCGCCCTAAGCCCTGGTTCACACTGAATGCGACTCTGAAATTGTGCTACCTCACTTGAAATAGCAGAGTTTCACATCTGCGGGTCAGTGTGATTTCAGGTATGACTTCATGCACCGATGTCTATTCAAGTCGCACCTGAAATCACAAAAAATGGTGCAGGAAACTTTTTTCAAATGCGTCACCGCAAAGTTGGAGTCGCACCAATTTGAATGGTTCCATTGCCGACAATAGGATGCGATTTGGACCTGTCAAGTCGCACCGGTGTGAACGGGGGGGGGTAAAAACTCATTCACATAGGCAGAGAAAACACTGCGTACAGCAGACAGTTCCATACACAGCGCTGGAGGAATCAATGAGTCCATACACCCAGCTAGAGGAATCAATGAGTCCAAACACACAGCTGGAGGAATCAATGAGTCCATACACCCAGCTGGAGGAATCAATGAGTCCATACACACAGCTGGAGGAATCAATGAGTCCATACACACAGCTGGAGGAATCAATGAGTCCATACACACAGCTGGAGGAATCAATGAGTCCATACACACAGCTGGAGGAATCAATGAGTCCATACACACAGCTGGAGGAATCAATGAGTCCATACACACAGCTGGAGGAATCAATGAGTCCATACACACAGCTGGAGGAATCAATGAGTCCATACACACAGCTGGAGGAATCAATGAGTCCATACACACAGCTGGAGGAATCAATGAGTCCACACACACAGCTGGAGGAATCAATGAGACCATACACACAGCTGGAGGAATCAATGAGACCATACACACAGCTTGAGGAATCAATGAGTCCATACACACAGCTGGAGGAATCAATGAGTCCATACACACAGCTGGAGGAATCAATGAGTCCATACACACAGCTGGAGGAATCAATGAGTCCATACACACAGCTGGAGGAATCAATGAGTCCATACACACAGCTGGAGGAATCAATGAGTCCATACACACAGCTGGAGGAATCAATGAGTCCATACACACAGCTGGAGGATTCAATGAGTCCATACACACAGCTGGAGGAATCAATGAGTCCATACACCCAGCTGGAGGAATCAATGAGTCCATACACACAGCTGGAGGAATCAATGAGTCCATACACCCAGCTGGAGGAATCAATGAGTCCATACACACAGCTGGAGGAATCAATGAGTCCATACACACAGCTGGAGGAATCAATGAGTCCATACACACAGCTGGAGGAATCAATGAGACCATACACACAGCTGGAGGAATCAATGAGTCCATACACACAGCTTGAGGAATCAATGAGTCCATACACACAGCTGGAGGAATCAATGAGTCCATACACACAGCTGGAGGAATCAATGAGTCCATACACACAGCTGGAGGAATCAATGAGACCATACACACAGCTGGAGGAATCAATGAGTACATACACAGCGCTGGAGGAATCAATGAGTCCATACACACAGCTGGAGGAATCAATGAGACCATACACACAGCTGGAGGAATCAATGAGTCCATACACACAGCTGGAGGAATCAATGAGTCCATACACACAGCTGGAGGAATCAATGAGACCATACACACAGCTGGAGGAATCAATGAGTACATACACAGCGCTGGAGGAATCAATGAGTCCATACACACAGCTGGAGGAATCAATGAGACCATACACACAGCTGGAGGAATCAATGAGTCCACACACACAGCTGGAGGAATCAATGAGTCCATACACACAGCTGGAGGAATCAATGAGTCCATACACACAGCTGGAGGAATCAATGAGTCCACACACACAGCTGGAGGAATCAATGAGTCCATACACACAGCTGGAGGAATCAATGAGTCCATACACACAGCTGGAGGAATCAATGAGTACATACACAGCGCTGGAGGAATCAATGAGTCCATACACACAGCTGGAGGAATCAATGAGACCATACACACAGCTGGAGGAATCAATGAGTCCACACACACAGCTGGAGGAATCAATGAGTCCACACACACAGCTGGAGGAATCAATGAGTCCATACACACAGCTGGAGGAATCAATGAGTCCATACACACAGCTGGAGGAATCAATGAGTCCACACACACAGCTGGAGGAATCAATGAGTCCATAAACACAGCTGGGTCTACATACAACGTGTGCTGAGTTTAGAAGAAATCAGAAGAAAGCTGTAGATTATATGTGTGCAGCCGTGACCAATAGGGCCGGTTTACACTGCGTGCACGTTATCATGCGTCTGACGCGTTCAGGTGCCCTTTTGATGTGTCCCCCTGACTCTTTTTTCTTTCTTCATGTCAGTTCAGGACACGTGCGTTTTGGTGCGTTCCATACAGAAAGAAATGCAGCGCGTTCTACTTTTGCGGACTGCGTTGAGCCGTATACAAAAACGGTAGGACAGAAGTAGCTGCAGATTTTACGCGAGTATTGTAAACGCGAGAACGTACGGCGAGTATTTTACGCAGATCTTCTATCTCTGCCAGCAAGAACGTTTCTTTCACGCAGAAAAGATGTCGTGTGAATGAGCGCTGACGCAGGACATGTGCAAGGGGCCCAATCATTGTCATTTACAGGACACATACTAAGTGGATTCACCCGCAGTGAATGTCACCTCCATGCCAGCCCCAGGTACAAACTCCTTATACAGAGTCCCGGGCTCCATGTGACACTCAGTGCTGAGGACCCCCCCCCCCCCCCCATGTGACTTGTACATAGTTTACTTTTTATGGCCCTCTGTGCACACAGCTCCCCCTCCCCCCACATGTCAGGAGAAGAACACTCACCCCGGACACAGCACACAGTACATAGGAGTAGAAGGAGCGCGTCCAGCGGAGCTCCCATCTTCTTCCCGGCCGTGTGTCCCCCTCCCTCCCCGGACTCTGCTCCGGTGTTCTCTCTCACTCAGGCAGCTCCCATCGCCTCGCACCCCCCTCCTCCAATCCCGCCTTCCCTTCTCCCGACTGCGAGGGCACACAGCTCCTCCCCCCTCCGCACACCTTACCCACTCTACGGCGCCCCTCCAGCCACAGAACACGCCCCCCCGGGCTCCGATTAGCTGAGCAGCTGTCACTCAACATCAACCGCGCCCTCTTTACATTGACATTGTGACCAAGCCACGCCCCGTCCCAACTACTGATAGAGAGAAGAAGGTTCCCTGTCCTCCCTGTAGATGTGATCACTTCATAGGGGAGAGCTCACAGCCTGTCCAATCCCAACCTCTGAATCCTCCATTCACTGACTACAGGGCAGAATGTAGAGGAAGCACAGGTCAATGTTGCCAACCTAACAGATTGAAATTTACTGACACAACACCCAACATTTACTGGCACAGCCACTTTTTACTGACATATCCTAAAGTTACAAAATGACAGTTTTAAGTGCAAATTTCAGTATTTAGGCTACAAACAAGTTACAATATGCAATTAGCGAAGTGATTTAAGGTAGATATTAAGGCAAAAACATATTTCTTATTTTTCAAAAATAGGAAAAGTAAATTTGGGACTTTAAATGAGGAAGGCACCAAAGGGATGCCCGCCTCCATCCTGGTCATTGGTTTAAAGCAAGGGAGAGAGAGAAGTGGGACTTTAAATGAAGCACACAGAAGTACAAAAGTGGTAAGTCAAGTGACTGAAAAATTCATTTATTGGTATAATCCATGGTATATAAATTTATTTTGGGCATCCAACCTCTAAAAATGCTAGGGGCATCATGCCTCTATATAATACACCATGGATTAATTATACATAAATTACACAATGAGTCATAATCCGATGTTCATAAAAAGCAAGAGTAACAATAAATACGTATGTATACATTTGATGCTGTAGTTAGACCCAGAAAAGCCATAGTAAATAAAATAAGGAGTAATAATAGAAAGAATTTTGTTGCCATGAAAAGTAATTGTGCGTGTAGATAGAGTCATTGAAATCTTAATATTCCGTGATTAGGGAGAAACGGTAATAATTCAAGGCTCTAGGCGTTTCGCGGTGTAACAACCGCTCATCAGGAGCATACATCATGGAATAATTCTAAAAAAAAAAAAATTGAAAAAGGGGAAGAAAAAATAATAAATGAATAAGCGGGAGATGAGAAAAAATTATTAAGAAAATAGTTAAATTGTATAAAATTAATTTAAGGTTGTGCGTCCAAACTCACGTCTGCATCAGCGATCCAGGAAAAAGTTTATGGCAACAAGATTCTTTCTATTATTACTCCTTGTTTTATTTACTATGGCTATTCTGGGTCTAACTACAGAATCAAATATATACATACATATTTATTGTTACTCTTGCTTTTTATGAACATCGGATTATGACTTATTGTGTAATTTATATATATTTCTTATTTTTTTTTCGATATAGTATATAAGTAGCTATGGGACAAGAATCGAGAGGGCAAGAAATTAGAATGGGCGGCACACACGTGACATTGACTCTCACAGTGACACTGACAGCAGTGTGCAGCAGCACAGATGATGATGGCACCTCACTAACATGACACGTCCCCTCCTGAGTCACAGTGACCCTCTCTCCATGCCAGGTGGTCCCTTCAGTCCACTCCCGGCTTGTATTCCTCCCGTTCCGCAGACCTGCACACGAGGCTCCGGCTGCTCCATTGCCTTGCCCCATGACTTCACCTGACACACTGCTGGCACAGTCCGAACTCACTGTAGCAGGCACTCGGATATTTTTGGCCAAGCGTCACAGCCATATTTTTTACTGGCAACCTTTTTCTTTCACTGGCATTTACTGGCAGGAGAAAAGTGCCCAGTTTTTACTGGCTGCCGGTAAAAAATACTGGGGGTTGGCAACACTGGCACAGGGGTTGATTTACTAAAGGCAAATAGACTGTGCACTTACAAAGTGCGCAGTCTATTTGCCTCTTAGGAGCAGTTGCTCCAGAGCTTAGTAAATGAGCAGAAGTTTTGCTGACTTCCATCATCCAATCATTTGCAAGCAAAAATGCTGTTTTTTTAATTTTTTTTTGTACGTGATTAGGTATTCTTTGAAAAGTGAAGATTTACATAATTTACTAAGATTTGTAGCAATTTGCAAAGTGCACAGTCTATTTGCCTTTACAAAATCAACCCCATAGACTGCTCTAAGATTCTAATTAGCTTCAAAAAAGGGAGAATTACCACTGGAGTCCTTGACTGTCTGCTCACTTCCTTAGACCCCTTTCACACTGGGGCCGCGGCCGCGTTAGCACTAAAGCGCCGCTCGTTTTAGCGTCGCTTTAGCGCTGTTTAAGCAGCGCTTTTTGCCTTCTAGCGGAGCGCTTTTAACCCCAAAGAAGGGGTGTTGCGGCGCTTTTCAGGCGCTTTGGAAGTGGTGCCCATTCATTTCAATGGGCAGGGTGTATACAGCTCTCCCAAAGATGCTGCTTGCAGGACTTTTTCTAACATTCCGCAAGCGCACCGCCCCAGTGTGAAAAGTCACACTGAAATAAATGGGAGGCGGTGTTCAGGCACTATTTAGAGGCTATTTCTAGCGCTAAAATGCCTGAAAACAGCAACAGTGTGAAAGGGGTCTTAGGTCTGGTTCACCCCTATGCATTTTTTTGTGCATTTTCAGTTTTGCAGAAACACACTACAGTCCATTTAACATGGTTTCCTATGGATCACATTTACATCTGTGCATTTTATGGAAAGGGTCAGGGACGTTTTTGGGGGGGGGGATTTGATTCCATAGACTTCAATGGATCAAAAACATGTATTGAAAAATGCAAAATGCACCTGGAATATGCAAACTGCATTAGGAGCCGCTAATTTCATCATTTTTGTGGAACTAAAATGTGGGTTGTCTCACCCATTCTGACACACCCTGGAGACAAATCAACCACACACATTTAAATTATCATTTAATATATTGAACAATATTTTAGACAATAAATGGTAAAAGTAAACAATGTTTATATTTCTTAAAGGGAATTTATAGTCAGAAGTTTTTTTTACTTAATGCATTCTGTGTGCATCAGCGCCCCTAACACTTACCTGAGCCCCCTCTCGATCCAGCAATGTCCGCAAATTCCTCGGCCATCTGGGACTCACCTCCTGATTGGCTGACACACAGCAGCGGTGTCATTGGCTCCCGCTGCTGTCAATCAAAGTCAGTTAGCCAATCAGGAGAGAGAGAGAGAGAGAGAGAGAGAGAGAGAGAAAGAGAGAGAAAGAGAGAGACACACACACATATATATATATATATACGTTAGAAAAGATTTAATGGTTCTCAGCTACAGTAGCTTCAGTGGGCCCTTTTTTTAAAGTATTTTTAAATAATGAAATATTGTTTATTTCCTTATATCTTCTGTCAAACTTTCAACTTTTTTTAGAAGTAAGTTCATGAGCATTACCTCAGTAGAGAGAACAAATAGTAATTTTGAACTGACGTAATATAAGGTAAACTGAAGAAGGGATTAACCATTTTCCAACCACCTAACTTGGAAAATACATCATTAGTTTGAGATTTAATACCGGGGTTATGGCTGCAGCTAGATGCCATAGAGATGAGCGAAGGAAAAATGGTCTCTGCTCTTCTCTATGGCATAGGAGGACTGGAGCGACGTCATGACTCCACTTCTGGTTCCGGCCCTATATAAAGAAGGGCATTTTTTTTTTGTTTAAAGAAAAAAGATCAAACTTTTAGACTCCAGATCTCTCGAAAAAGAGGGCATGTCATACTGTATTGTTATCGCAAGGGATGTTTACATTCTTTGTGATAGCAATATAAGTGATAAAAAAAATGTTTTAAAAGAGAGATTGTAAATATGAGAGAGTGTAAAAATTAAAAAATTTAATAAAATTTACAATAATAAAAAAAAATAAAGCGCCCCCCTTCCCCCTGTGCTCGCCCGCAGTGGTGAACGTATACGTAGGTCACGCCCACATATGCAAACGGTGTGAGGTATCACCACGAATGTCAGAGCGAGAGCAATAATTATAGCACTAGACCTCCTCTGTAACTCAACTGGTAACCTGTAGTAATTTTTAAAGCGTCGCCTATGGATATTTTAAGCACCGTAGCTTGGCCCCATTCCACAAGCATGTGCAATTTTAAAGCATGACTTGTTAGGTATCTATTTGCTCGGCACAACATCATCTGTGATATTTTACAAAAAAATGGGGTTTATATTGTGGTTTGTTTTAAATTCAATAAAGTGTATTTTTTCCAAAAAATTGCGTGTGAAAAACCTTTGTGCAGAAAACCGTGGGACATATAAAATTGCAATGACCACCATTTTATTCTCTAGGGTCTCTGCTAAAAAATATATACAATGTTTGGGGGTTCTAAGTCATTTTCTAGCAAAAAATACAGATTTTTACTTAAAACTGCGAAAAACAAAGAATGTCAGAAAAAGGCCTGGTCAGCAAGTTTGGTTGATATAATAGTCTTAGAAATTTTGCATATTGTCAAATAATCCTCACAGCTTTACCAAAAGCTTCAGCAGTTGATAACTTTTTTTTTAAAATCATGTTAAACATAATGTTATGTTAACCTAAATTCTGATTTATCTTTCACACAGGCAGTCCAGTCGGGTCCACTTGTCCGTTTTTGAGATGGACCCGACCGGACCCTCCATTCACAACTATGGGTAGCCGGATGTCAGACAAGTAGAACTACCCAGCGGGTAGTCAATACGACCAGGCACACTCATAGGATGTTGTAGTAAAAAGTGTAACAGCAGGTCTCGGATGCCCCAACAGCATCTGCAGGGGTAAAATGCAGCCTGGTCGGTCTGTGCCCAAATGGGGAGACTTCCAGTAAAGTTAGCGTGTCCCTGTTCTTTCCCTACTCATCTGGAACCTCTCCCTACCAATAATAATGCCCCTGCCAGGTGGGTGACCTGTCCCTACACTACCCACACACGCAATGCACCACAAGCCTAGGAGCCAGGATCCTAAATAGACTCTGTCTGACCCAAAATTGGCTACAAGAGTCACATAGGGTGGTGCCAATCGGATAGCTTCCCCAGTGACCCAGCAAACCACAGAGCAACCATGTTCCTCCTGACTTCCTCTCCCTCTGCAATGTCACTGAAGTTGAGCGCCACCTGCAGTGGAGAAAGTAGACTGCACCTGACTACAGGTATTCAAAGCAGGTCAAGCATCTATCAAGCACTGACACTTTCTACAACATGCCTTATGAATTCCCCAGATTATCTTGTGTAATAATGCACAAGTAAATATGCTGTTTGTTATATTTGCTTGGTACATGATTGTAACTTCAAACAAACACATACACCCATTACATGTGTTTAACTAGCTTGTCATACTGAATAGTTGCAAAATAAAATACCATAACACAGCAAAATTACCAAAAAAGGAGTTTTATTTCGAGAGTGTACAACAACCCTGGTGAAATTCTTTTCTTTTTCTCCCTTTTTGGCTGGATGCATTTATAGCAGATCTACAAGTATTTCTTAAACATCAAAACAATGTAAAATAGGCATGTATGCAGAATCGTTCTACCATAGCGCAAAACTCACAGCAAAGTATGAGTTATGGCTGAACCCTTTAAAATTGGTCTCACAGGGGCTGCCATCTGCTTTTTATGATGTTTACTGAACAAAAAAGAAAATTGTTTTTATTCATACAAAACTTAAAGCGGACCTTCAGTCATTTTTTCAACTTTCCATCTATTAAATCTTCTGCCCTTGTTGTTTTAACTTTGGATAGTAAAATTTTTTTCTGCCAGTAAATACCTTATACAGCCCACTTCCTGTTTCTTGTCTGGTGAAAAGCCAAGGCTTATGACATCATGCACAGCTCTCACTCTCGTGAGAGTTTGCCAGGATGGGAGGGGGGATGAGTCATATGAGGGCCAATGAGAGCTGCAGGGCTGCAGAGCTGGAGGTGTGCCTCTGTGTGTCTGTGTAAATCAAGGAAGTGAACAGACAGCTACAGCTGCCCACAGTTCAAGTGGCTGCAGTCAGACTCAGTGGAGGGAGATTTCTGCAGCATATTTGGCAAGTACAGAATCACAGTATATATGAAATAATATGCAAAGTGGTTGGAGGGAAGCTTCAGAATGGCAAAGGTTTTTTTAATTACAAATTATGTGAGCAGACTGCATTTCCTCTTTGAGGTCACTAAATATAGTATGCCATGTGTGTTTTCAAGGTATTAGAAATGTTATTTTGATTAGAATATATAGGGCTTTTTTTCTCAGAGAATAGGTGCAGGAACTCCCACCTTCTAAGTCACTTCTTGTCTCCACCCATTACCCACCTCCGAGCACCGTCCCTTGGTTCCACCCCCTACCCCCCCCCCCCTCCCAGTAGCGCCCCTTTTAGAGAATACAGAGCCAAGTATCATTTTGTGGTGCTAAGTAATTTGTATGGAATTTGTTAATGATAACAAGAAAAGTAGTAAAATAGATTGCCCACAGCTGGCAGCAATAGACTCTCCCCAGCACCGATAGATTTTCCCAGAAACATGAGACCCCCCAGCAACAATGGACCCCCACAACAAAATACCACTCCGGCAGCAGCAAAAGATCTCCCAGCAGCCAGGATCAATAGATTTTCCAGCAGCTAGCAACAATGGACCCCCTCCCTCAACAGTAGATCTCTTCCAGCAACAATAGATCCACCACCAGCAACAATAGAGGTCCCCATCAACAACAGACGGCCATGTAAAAATAGATCCCCTCCAGCAACAATAGATCACCCAGCAGGCAGCATTAATAGACTCTCCAGCACCCCTTGCCATTACATACATTCAGTGCTGGAGGTGCCTGAACTGCGTTTCCGGTGTTCCCGCTGAAAAAAAGCCCTGAGTATATATAATATGAGGCTGAAACATTACAGTTTATGCTAACGCTCTTTATAATTTACTACAAATCATGTCGTTTATTTTTCTAATTTACGTCATATCACTTAAGGTGGATTAAACACAAAAAACAAAAATGTGATGTATTGCAGTATGGTGGCTGCACTCGTTTTCTTTTTATTAGGCTTTTTTTTTCTTTAATTTCACCTGGTGATCCAACCAGTAGGACATTTCCTGTCTGGGCATGTTTCCACTCCATTGGAGACTCAATGGAGACACCTTTTGGCCAGCAGCATTGTCAATCTGGGCAGAAGTTGCACCTGCAGGTTCAGATGGACTTAACTAACAAATTAAAGCCAAACTCCAGCTAAAACTTTTAAAGGAGGAATTACACCTAACTTATAGATACTTATTGCAGAGACATGTCTCTTCTGTAATAATACGTACCTTCCTGCCTGCTCACAGTTTTCTATTGAATGTACACTGAGCTGTGCATGCGCAGTTCAGCATGCATTACCGACACACTCCGCTTGTGCCAAAATGACCATCAACCAATCAAGAGACCAAAAACATGGTACCTGGAGAGAAGGTGAGAGTGACTGATGAGGGATGTAACTGCATCGCTGGAATGTGGAGGTGAGTAAATTTGGGGGTGAAGTTTAGTTTCCCTTTAACCTCCCTGACGGTATTCCTGAGTGTGGCTCGGGGTTAAATTTCAGTCCCATTAGCGGTAAACCCCGAGCCACACTCGGGATTACATTGCAGGATCCTGGTGCGGCGTTACTTACCTTGTCCCCGGGATCCTGCGATGTCCCCCGCTGTGTCCGTGGGCTCTGTCTCCTCCAAAGCCTCTCCGTGCCAGGCTCCGTTCCCTGCGTGCGGCACGACGCACGGGGGGTGGAGCCTGGCAGCAAATTAAAAAAAATGTAAAAATCATAACACATACAGTACTGTAATCTTACAGATTACAGTACTGTATGAAATTATTTCACATCCCTTTTGTCCCCAGTGCTTTGTCCAATGCCCTGCCTGCAGTTTTATATGATATATACTGTTCTTTCTGCCTGGAAACTGGAGATTGTCCATAGCAACCAAAAAGTGTCCCTTTATGTCAAAAGTGGATTTAGATCAGCTAGAAAACAGCGATAGTAAATTAGAACACTTGCAGAATTGAGCGATAGTGATTCGTGGGGAAATTTATTTTATTATTATTATATATTTTTTTTTTAATTATTTATTTATTATATTATAATTTATGATTTTGTGTTTCAAACTTTATCATACCTTGGATATCTACTAAACTCTTGTTTGGACAGATTTAAGTGAGTTATTGTTAAGAATTACAGGCCTACAATATAAAACGCCAAATTTCCATGCAAAATAATTGTACCGCTTTCAGCACCTAAAATCCGAAATAATCATACCGCCAGGGAGGTTAAGTAGCTATAATAACAGTTTTCCTTTTTCTTTTTGGGATAAAGGTTTTACATAAATTAATAAAAGGTGCCCATTGTAAGCATCCCTGTAAGTGGGAATTGGTTTATCTCAGAACTCTAACTGCCTCTTTTGCTGGATAGCTTTGATAAAGGAAATTAAAAAATAACAGACTTACTGGCTGGACCACCAGGTAAAAATAAAGTCTAAAAATAGAAACCAATGCAGACATCACATCTAAGAATTGGTAAACTATGGTAAGTTCACACAGCTTCTAAAACAGCTATAGCAATACAATGCATGTACTCTTATACGTTTTTTTCTATTATTGATAAGTATGGAGGTACAACTCTGACCTGAAATTGGTGACACCCTGGAAATCCTGACACAATGGAGATTTACAATGGAGATAACCAATCAGCTTCTAACTTCAGCTTGTTCAGTTAGCTTTGACAATAAAACCTAGAAGCTGATTGGTTACTCTATGTACAGCTACACCAGATTCTGGGTGCACCGGTTTTAGTAAATCTCCCCCAGCGAGACAGACAGTTGTAAGTAATGCTTAGCTTTATTCAGGGAAAACTGTACACTGAAAATAAGAATAATGATTTATAGAAAATGTAGCAACAGATTCAATAAAAAAAAGTAGAATTTCAGAATTGGCGTTAGAACAGCAACAAATGCTATATAGCAGTTCACTTTGACTCATCTAACTAAGCTAACTATAGGTCCCAAACTTGTCTGTTGATGAACTCATGGATATATATTTGGGCTCTGAACAATTGTAGCAATAAAAAATCTTTCCAAGGCAACAAAGTAGCAAACAGTGCACGTTTTATCCATCTGACATCACTGTAAAGCAATTGCCTCTCTGTATTTACCGGACAGTCTTTCTTTGACCATGCATTACAGTCTATCACTTTAGCTCCTAGTGAGGTGAACAGATAACTGCCCAGATAGCAAGCAATTATGCTCCAAGTTTGAAAATTAATTGCTAAGCTATTGCTAGACTTGCCAGGCTTCACAAGTTTAATGCACAATTGCAACAAGTCCGCATTGCATGACTCCAGATCAACTTTCTTTGCAAAGATTCTGGAAGTCTGCTGCAAGTTCTGGTTTGGTTATGTTGTGAAATAGTCATCCCACCACAGGGGTCACTGTGACTGAATTTTCATGCTGTAGACTTGCAGAGCTCTTGCTTTAGACTCACCACTGCAACTTTGCTCTTGCTAGAGACTTGTCACACAAATTTGCTACAAATTGGAAAAGTGTCAACTAGAATTTGTGCTTGATCCAGTCACACAGACTAAAGCTCACCAAGCACTTTTCTGTACAGTCTCCTTTGGATCTACCAACAACTACATTGTACAAGCACATGCCTCATTGGAAACAGATTGATTAAATATTGGATAGTTTAGGTAGGTCCTCATATTGCATTTTGGTAAATCTAAAAGGTGATTGTGCAAAGATTTTATAGTCAGGTTGTAGCGTGTATAGTGACTTTTAGTGGGCAGCGCCAGTTGTACCAGTTCTCCAGCCTAATGGTGATGTAAGAATATCTGGAACAAGCTGTTGCATAGTGGTACCACATCCCAATAATGTAGAGATAATAAAAAATGAGACACAAAAGGGAACACAAAAGGGAAATCCGGGCCTTTACAGTACCAAATAATAAAGGGAATTAAGAAAATGAAGTATACCCAATGCGTTGGGTTCTCTCATATATTTGGGATGTAGAAAAGAATATTATATGATTCCAATATCGTAGAATAATATGCTGTAAATCCACCGCTGTGACTTGCTAGAGACTTGTCACGCAAATTTTCTGCAAATTGGAAAAGTGTCAACTAGAACTTGTGCTCAAGTGCTCTGCAAGTGTACAACTTGCCAGTGAAAATGTGCAGAAAGTTAACAGACTTACAATTCAACACTGCCACAAATTTGTGGAAAGCTATCCTTGCTATCTGGGTGAAGGTAGGGCAATGCTGTGTTGCAGCAGAGTAATGCAATTCTAGAAATATGAGAGACCATCACTGTAGCACAAGGAATTTCTTGGTAGAGCCTGTGTGGCACTGACAATGAAGCAGTCAGCTCTCCTCAGTCCCATAAATAAATGCATTAGGCTTGATTTAGAAAACTTTAACGCAAGGATATGTCCCCATTACAAAAAGCCTATAGATACCAATAAGACCCTCACCGTGCCACATCCTCAAAATAGAACAATGAATTGGAACAAAAATCTGGCAGGTGCAGCGGTGGGGACAGAGCACGATTGCACTGATAACAGAGTGCTCTATGGACACTCCGGTCTCAATGCACCTCCACACTAGTGTGTGCCCCAAACTTGTACCTGTCCATATATGACAGATATATGAATCTGTCACAAACAACAAAATTTGTCATGTGGAGGCACGTCGGAATTCCAAAACGTGTTTTAGATGGTGGTTTAACTTTCCTGAATATTTTTGTATGACTCCCCCCAATAATGTTGGCTTTATAAAAATGAATTGTTCTATTTTCTTTTATTTGGGATATACTGCACAACATGCAAGGTAAGCTAGTAATTCCCGTGCCAGATTTCTATTAATCAGTAAGTTTGGACATTGGCCCAAACTTGTCTTGCATACACACGGTACACAATTAATTGTTGGTCAACAATCACGAACGTAGTGACGTACTACGTGTTTTTTTCAGCTCTTTAGCGCCACCCTTTGGCTCCTTTTGCTAATCTCCTGTTAGTAGAAGTTTGGTGAGTGTTGATTCGTGCTTTTCATTTCGCACTTTTCATTTCGCGCTTTTCAGTTAGTTTCTGAATGGCCGTTCGTCAACCGGACATGTTGCGGGATCGGAGGAGATAACATGTTATTTATTATTGGCCTTGGAATTATTGCTTTGACATTATTTTTTTGGTTGAATAATGATTTGATTTGGTATATTTTCTATATTTTTGGATGCATATAATGCACTTTTTGGTTAAGTTCTATTGGCAGATAGCATGTCTAATTGTATTTGTTTTCTTTTTTAATGCACAATAAAAACATTGTGTAGAATAATACTTGTGTTTTACTTCAAATGACAGTTTGGGAGTAGGCAGTTACATTTTAAAAAATACAATGTAAAATTGACAAGGGACACCAACATGGTTGTATCTTTGCTCTTAAAAACTATGGGATAATGGTGTTATCAAATGTTGAGGTAACTTACCCAAATAAAAAAAAAAAGCATAATAATTTTATTCTTGAAAAAAAAAGCCTTTGAAAATTAGTTTGCAATAACTCCATCAGTATCACCAGCAAAGCAGCTTCATTATTATCCCATTAAAGAAGAAGTGAATGTGCGCTGCATTTCGAGATTTCATAATTTGCCACGTCACGAATGTTAATTCTTCATTACAAACGCTAGTTTACAAGACCGACCGCTTCTGGCTCATCCTTGCTTCTGAGCATACGTGTTTGTACATTGGACTTTTGTCCGACGGACTTGTGTACACACACTCGGAAAATCCGACAACACACATTTGTCTGCGGAAAATTTTAAAACCTGCCATCCAAACATTTGTCTGCGGAAAATCTGACAACAATTGTCTGATGGAGCATACACACGGTCGGATTTACCGCCAACAGCCTGTCATCGAACATTTCCCGTCAGCAAGTCCGATCGTGTGTACGCGGCTTAAGTATGCACAATATCGACTTTGTATCGTAGATCTTTGCCCAGATGAAACTCCACCATAGCAGTATGAGTATGTACATAATGTAATCGAACAAAAATACTGAAGTAGTAAATTATAGTGCTGTTGCTGGTATTGTTCTAGGCCATCAGGGCAGAGGTCCCTGGCACAGGAGAGGTGAGTATACGGGTTTACATTTACATAAGGGAGTGTAATGCAGCGTACACACAAGTGGATTTCTCGTTGGAAAAAGATATGACGACTTTTCCGACGGGATTCCGCTCAAGTTTGCCTTGCATACACACGGTCACGCAAAAGTTCGCTGAAATTACGCCTGTCAAGAATGCTGTGATGTACAACACTACGACGAGCCAAGAAAATGAAGTTCAATGCTTTCGAGCATGCGTCGAATTGTTTCTGAGCATGCGTAGGGATTTAGCCACAGACGATCGCATTTTCAGGTAGGAACTTTTCCCGACCGAAAAATAGAGAACATGCTCTCAATCTTTTGCTGGCTGGAGCAAAAGACAGATGGAGCATACACACGGTCGCATTTTCCGACGAAAATCTCTCATCGGTCTTTTGCGGGCCGAAATTCTGATAGTGTGTACGCGGCATTAGTTCTAGGGTTACCAGGATGGTTAGTGTGGTTGGTGTGGGGGGGGCCTTTGCTTTCTGTGTCAATGACGCCATCCCTAATCTTCCAGGCGTGAGAGCTTATGTACTGACAAAATGGGTACGCTTATCATGACCATACCAAGTTTCTCAGCAACTGAAATGTTTACAATATGCTCCTTGTGATCTGCTTGTGCAACAGACACTGGTTCTACCAGCTCATATCTCAGACACTAGAATGAATGTGTTTCCCTATGCCAGTCCTAACTGAACGCCTCAGGAAATTTCACTCAGCACTCGTGCCAAGCATTGTCTATAGAAAAAGCAGAAACAATTAAGGTGAGAACTTTTGCATGCAAATTTTATTCCTCACAGTCCCGTATCTTAAAAGCAGTGAAAGCTGAAGCAAACATTTTAGCTCCAGGCATGATAAAACTATTTCATGAAGTGTGCAGTGTTCTTAGACATGCATTTCCAGACAGTTGTAGATAAATGTTCATGAATACAATATACAATACTAACAAATATGCCTAACTAATGCAATTACAAACATGTATTATGTCCTCTTAGGAACCATAGCAATATTTTACTCATCATAAGGCCTATTTTACACTGGGGGAACTACAGGGTACACCTGTGTGAGAGCTGTGTCTGCCTGCATGGGGATACACAGGTGTCCCATACATCCCCCTGCAGTCAATGTCAACCTCTCAATGTCAATTGAGATGCAGCAGCTGTATGGACACGGTCGGTGCTGCCAATCCGACATCCGTGTAGGTGCCCAGCCCCAAACGCACAGAACTGTCTGACTGATGTCAAATCCAATTGACATGAATGGGACTGGCGATGTCCCAATTGCCTTAACTTATTTGTACTTGCTTGGTTATCAACTTTACAGAGTAATAATACAGTGGGGTTGATTTACTAAAGGCAAATTCACTCTTCACTACAAGTGCACTGCAAGTGCCCTTGAAAGTGCTCTTGGAAGTGCAGTCGCTGTAAATCTGAGGGGAAGATCTGAAATGAGGGGAAGCTCTGGTGATTTTATTATCCAATCATGTACAAGCAAAAATGCTGTTTTTTATTCTCCTCGCATGTCCCCCACGGATCTTCAGCGACTGCACTTCCAAGTGCACTTTCAAGTGTACTTGCAGTGTACTAGTAGTGCAAAGTGGATTTGCCTTTAGTAAATAAACCCCATTGAGTTCACCCTTGCAAACTGCTTGGTTCTTGTTTCAATATAGCAATGTTATTAGGTGATAAGAACTATTGGCTATCTTTCCCTGCCTTTGCCTGTCTCTTTTGCTCAACCTAGTGTGTCAGAGGGGCTGAGGCCCTTGAGGAGGTCGAGGCAAACCAGCTTTAACCAGCGATTCATTTGAAGGTAGAGCTACACTAAGTATAGATCATGCTTTTACATCACATACTGGAAACTGCCTTTATTCAGTTGCTGGATCTGCAACATGAACGTTAAGGCTTCATTCACACCATGGCGTTTCATTTTGGAAATGCTGCAAATCGCAGGACATCCTTGCGTTTCCCAATACTCTGAATGCCATCCAAATCGCAGCACGATTTTTCCGTGATTGAATCGTGCAGCGATTTGGGCGCCATGGTGTGAATGGAGCCTTTAACATGATAGGAAGAACAAGAGAGAGAGAAATAGTCTGTGATGAAACAATGGGGTTGATTAACTAAAGGCAAATCTACTGTGCACTACCAATGCACTGCAAGTGCACTTTGAAGTGCACTTGGAAGTGCAGTTGCTGTAGATCTGAGGGGAAGATCTGCTGATTTCTATCATGTACAAGCAAAAATGCAGTTTTTTTTATTTTCCTTGCATGTCCCTCTCAGATCTACAGCTACTGCACTTCCAAGATCCTTGAAGATCCCTCATACGCACAATACCAGTGAGCTTCATGTAACATATCTAGAAGAACCTTGCATTCTCTTTGAGGAATAAACACTATGGGGTTGATTTACTAAAGGCAAATAGACTACAGGCATACCCCACTTTTAAGTACACAATGGGGTTTATTTACTAAAGCTGGAAAGTGCAAAATCAGGCTCACTTCTGCATAGAAACCAATGAGCTTCTAACCACAGCTTGTTCAAGTAAGCTTTGGCAATAAAACCTGAAAGCTTATTGGTTTCTATGCAGAAGTGAGCCTGATTTTGCACTTTCCAGCTTTAGTAAATAAACCCCAATGTGTACTTAAGAGTGGGGTATGACTGTATGCACTTTGCAAAGTGCAGTTGTCCTCTGCAAGTGCAGTTGCTCTAGAGCTTAGTAAATGAGGTAAGGCTTCACACAAAGACACCCAATCATGTGCACGGAAAAACAAAAACAAAAAAAACAGCATTTTTGCTTGCACATGATTGGATGATGGAAGCAATTGGCTTTACTAAGCTCTGGAGCAACTGCTCTTGCAGAGTGCAACGGCACTTTGTAAAGTGCACAGTCTTTTTGCCTTTAGTAAATGAACCCCTGAGCCTCCTTATAGCAAACACCATTTATGGGCAGACAGTTTGTGTTGGGGATTAGCATTTGTTCTAAATTTCTCTGACAATCTTCAGACCCAGCTGACAATAAGAGGCAGCATTCAATTTTCTCCAGTCATTTTGAAACCTGAGTGGCATCCAGTGGTGGATCGGGAAGTGATTTCAACATTAAAACTTCCAGTAAGGCTGCTTTCACACTGGGGCGGTAGGGGCCGTCGGCGGTAAAACAGCGCTATTTTTAGCGCTGCTTTACCGCGGTATTCGGCCGCTATCGGTGCGGTTTTAACCCCCACTGGTTGCCGAAAAAGGGTTAAAACCGCTCGTACAGCGCGGCTATAGCCGCGATTTTGCCACGGTATAGCCGCGTTGTCCCATTGATTTCAATGGGCAGGAGCAGTGAAGGAGCGGTGAATACACCGCTCCTTCACAGCTCCAAAGATGCGGCTTGCAGGAGATTTTTTCTTCTGCCAGCGCACCGCTTCAGTGTGAAAGCCCTCTGGCTTTCACACTGAACAAACAGCAGCGGCTGTTTTAGGTCGGTTTGCAGGCAGTATTTTTAGCGCAATAACGCCTGCAAACTGCCCCAGTGTGAAAGGGGTCTAAAGGTGGTATTTGGCAAACTGAAGAATCAAAAGTTAAACAGCCTAGAGCATCCACATTCAGAATCGACTTTCCCAGTTTGTACTAGAGTGTAAAATCCACAAAGAAGCATGTGGAGTGACATGACAATTACTATAAGAATATAAGTGAGAACAGCACCTACACACAACTAGATGGATTTGTGCTATTAATGGTCTATGTTTATCATAGTGAACAAGCAGGGAACAAAAAGTCAGCAGTTGCTTAATTTCCCCAAAAGCCTGAGAATATTTAAAAGTTCACTTCCAAAGAACTCCCTTATCAAACAGATATGACAAGAATCTGCAGCTGTTGCTTTTGTGAGAAAAAAAGCTGTGGTAATAAATGAACAAGACAAAAATGCTTGGAGTCAGGAGCATTGTAGATAGTCACTTTGCCTTCTGTTGGCTAAATAAGATGGTTACGCTAATAGTGTCTTACTCACAATTTTCTTCATTTTTTTTATTTCACCTGATCCCTGCAAATTCCAACTTTATGTTGTTCACCCAGCATATTCTTAGATGGACCCATAATCATAATACATTCCACCAGGAAAATCTGCAAGTAAATTTTCCATAAATGAATGAAATATGCATGTATTGTTATACATAATTGTTTCAGTAATTTATGGAAACTTTGCTTGCAGATTTTCCTGGTGGAAGGTATTATGATTATGGGTCCATCTAAGAATATGCTGGGTGAACAACATAAAGTTACAATTTGCAGCGATCAGATGAAAAAAAAAAAGAAATGTCCAACTTGGAGACTGTTGAATTTAAAATGTACCACTAGGGATGAGCCAAACGTATCTAGGTTCAGTTTGAGCAGGGATCAGTGAACTTCACAGACATTTGGATGCCAAACCCAAACTCCATTAAAATCAATGGGAGCTAAATCTGCCAAATTAAAAATTACAATTTTCTGGGCTAATAGGCAAGGGAGTGTCAAAAAATAGCATGGAGTGGGTACTTACCTGGGGAACATATACCAATGCAGAAAAAAATAACATTTAAAAAATAATTTAGGCAGGAGCAGGGATATTTTAAATGTTTAAAGTGAAACATTAAAAATGTAAAATTCTTTTAAAAAACATGCCAGGGGTAACCTTATCCTACCTGTGAAGGGGCACATCTATGTTATGTACAGTGCTTTGATTGCTCTGCAACAAGCAAGAGTCTCACAGACACAAACCCCACTACACTCTTTTATAAAAAAGAATAAAAAGCTTCCATTACAAATGGTGTCACACACACTGTGGAAAAGTGTGTTACACAAAGTGTGGAAGGATTCAGGAGTGCGTTATGTACAGAGTGTGAAGTTCAGGAATGAGCTATGTACAGACTGCAAGGTTTAGGAGTGCGTTATATACAGAGTGCGAGATTTAGTAGCTTGTTATGTACAGAGTGCGAAGTTCAGGAATGCGCTATGTACAAACTGTGAGGTTCATTAATGCATTATATACAGAGTGCGAGGTTCAGGAGTGCGTTATGTACATACAGTCCCTTGTTACCCTATGCATACAGGAACTTCTCGTTTCCCTGCAACTCAGGATATGCTGGGAGTTGTATTTCCCCTGTCATTATGGTCATGCTGGCAGTTGTAGTTCCTAGTCACCCTTACCACCTTGGGCGTTGTAATCCCCTGTCACTCAGGCCATGCTGGGAGTTGTAATCCCCCTGTCACTCAGGCAATGCTGGCAGTTGTAGCCCCCCTGTCACTCAGGCCATGCTGAAAGTTGTAGTCCTCCTGTCACTCAGGCCATGCTGAAAGTTGTAGTCCTCCTGTCACTCAGGCCATGCTGAAAGTTGTAGTCCCCCTGTCACTCAGAAAATGCTGGGAGTTTCAGTACCCCTGTCACTCAATAAATGCTGGGAGTTGTAGTCCCCCTGTCACTCAATAAATGCTGGGAGTTGTAGTCCCCTGTCACTAAGGCCATGCTGGCAGTTTTAGCCCCTAACCTCTGCAGCTCTCTAACCATCTCCCCAGTCTTGGTGACGATGGGCTCCCTCACAGCGTTCTCCACTGCCCGCACCTGGAGTTCACGGCCTGCAGGGTGAGGATCCAGGTTGGAACCTCGGGGGCTACCACACTACTCTTGGCCCCACTGGGGGCCCCGGCATCCTCCCTCCTCAGTCCGCCGCAGAGCACCAATCTCATCTGACCCCTTATGTCACTGGAATACCGCCGCTCTATGGTGGGCGGATTCAGGAGAAGGGGCCGGGTGCCGCTCTGTGGTGGGCAGAGTCAGGAGGAGGGGCAGGGTGCCGCTCTCTAGTGGCCTAAGTGAGGAGGAGGGGCCGGGTGCCGCTCTGTGGTGGGCGGAGTCAGGAGAAGGGGCAGGGTTCTGGTCTCTGGCGGCTAGAGTCTGGTGGAGAGCAGGGCGGTGCTGGTGTGGTAGGCGGTGTCAGGGAGGGGCAGGGTGGCGGTCTGTTTGTGGGGTGGAGTCAGGAGGCTGAAAGCGAATATCGGCCCGCCCATCCCCGACATCAGAGACTGAATCTGACAGCTACACTTTCCCTCCTTGCAGCCTTACCCCTGCTGGCTCGCCCACCAATCCCTGGGTTGCCCACCAATCGCTGGATGTGCTAGATCTTACAGCATACTTCTGCAGGTCCTGCTCTGCATGGAGTAATGCGGGACAAAGCCCCTGTACTCCGGGAGCAGGGGACAAAGGTGTCAATGCGGGAAAGTCCCGCCCAATCTGGGGCTGTTGGGTGGTATGAGTGTAGGAGTAGGTCAGAGACAGAGACTGGTTAGGGAGTGAGTAGAAGCAGTGATAGGTAGAGGTGCTTGACAAGGAGGGAAAGAGTAAGTTTTCCTTTACAAGGTGTTTCTTTTGCCAGCCTCCTGGAACTGTGTCCCACCAGCAGCCAGATAATTGCAAAGACTTTATGGGTCAGTGAGTTGCACAGTAACCTTATACCTTCTTTAAGGGAAGTGCTTCTCAGGCATATATTAACAAAGCGAGCTGCTTCTTATAATATAAGGGGTCACAAGAAGTCCGGTGAGTGAATTTCCACTTGTGAGGAGCACAAACAATTCATGGTCACAGTATTGTATGGTGTGGAGCACACTGAAACACTAAAAGTGGGCACTGACCATGTGAATGTTTACTAATGATATGAACACAATAAATGGACATTAGTGTTAATTTCATTGACGAAAATATTTTCGTAAAAATGTTTGGCAGCTGCATGTTTTCAATGAAAACTAAAATAAAATTAGAATTGAGTCAATTGACGAAAATCAATTCCAATTTTCATCAATGAGTGAAAAGGGAACGTCCGTTTTCCTCGGAGATCCACCTGTCTTTTAAAGCCCCAGCCCCCTGACTCTATCAGCAAGCTGTATTAGCTGGGAGACGCAGGCTCCCATCAATCCTTTCCCATGGTGGCTGGTGCTCAAAATTTTTTTTGGGGGGGGAGGGCGCAAACAAACTGAAAGATTCTGAAAAAAAAAAACATCAATTGCAGCCTCACTGTACCATCAATCGCAGCCACTGTGCCATTAATTGCTGCCACTGTATCATGAAACGCAGCCACTGTGCCCATCAATTGCCGCCACTGTGCCATCAAGCGCAGCTACTGTACCATCAAACGCAGCCACTCTACCATCAAACGCAGCCACTGTGCCATCAAACGCAGCCACTGTGCCCATCAATTGCAGCCACTGTACCATCAAACACAGCCACCGCCATCAAACGCAGCCACTGTGCCCATCAATTGCCGCCACTGTGCCATCAAAACGCAGCCACTGTGCCCATAATATGCAGCCACTGTGCCATCAAACACAGCCACTGTGCCAATCAATTGCCGCCACTGTGCAATCAAACGCAACCACTGTGCCCATCAATTGCTGCCACTGTGCCATCAAACGCAGCCACTGTGCCCATCAATTGCCGCCACTGTACCATCAAACACAGCCACTGTGCCCATCAATTGCCGCCACTGTACCATCAAACACAGCCACTGTGCCCATCAAATGCAGCCACTGTGCCCATCAAACGCAGCCACTGTGCCCATCAAACGCAGCCATTGTGCCATATCAAATGCTCCCACTGTGCAATCAAATGCTGCCACTGTGCCCCATCAAATGCTCCCAATGTGCCATCAAATGCTGCCACTGTGCCATATCAAATGCTCCCACTGTGCCATCAAATGCTGCCACTGTGCCCCATCAAATGCCCCCACTGTGCTATATCAAATGCTGCCAGTGTGCCCCCCGCCCGCCATCTGTACTTACCCTGTCTCAGTGGGACAGCTCCTCAATGTCTTCTCCCATCCTTTGCTATGATTGTATGCCTGATAGGTGTCCAATTACAGCGCCTGTTGTTTCAGCCGAGCACCTGATTGGCAGAGAGGCGGTTTAGTGTTATTCAATCGCTTTTCTAACACAGCTGAGTGACCTGCGAGCGCCCAGCATGGCGTTCGCAGGTCACCTTTTTCAATGCGTATTAGAGCCCATGGCTCTATGGCTCTAATCAGGTGCTTCAAAAACACCCCCCCCACTGCTGTAATTCAGGCGCCCGGCGCCCGAAAAGGGGGCGGGCACCTGAATAGGGGGTGGGAGCGGCGACCATACATAGATTCATGCAATGCATGAATCTATCTATTGGTACTAGAAGGGGTGGCAGAAGAGAGGGGGTGGCGCCATGTACCCTTATGGACGCACCGCCACTGATCCTTTACTATGCAGTTCCACACATTAAATTCATTCACACTATCTCTTTGGCGCCCTCTGCTGGCTTTCTCTAAATTGGCAGCCCAATTCTATCCCTAGTCTATAATAATAGCACATTAACCGCCCTGGCGGTATTCCCGAGTCTGGCTCGGGTTGGATTTTTTATACCAAAAGCGGTATCCCCGAGCCAGACTCGGGCTTGCATCGCAGGATCCAGGAAGAGTATACTTACCTTGTCCCCTGGATCCTGCGATGTCTCCCCGCTGTGATCGGCGAGCCGCCATGTCTCGCTCGATTCACAGTGCCGAGCTCCGTTCCCTGCGAGCGTTGCGACGCACGGGGACGGAGTTCGGCGGTAAATTCAAATAGTGAAACACACAGTATAGATACAGCATACTGTAATCCTACAGATTACAGTACTGTATCAAATAACTACACATCCCCTTTGTCCCTAGTGGTTTGCCCAGTGTCCTGCATGCAGTTTTATATATATAAAACTGTTCTTTCTGCCAGGAAACTGGAGATTGCCCATAGCAACCAAAACTGTCTCTTTACATCAAAAGTGGTTTTAGACCAGCTAGAAAAAAGCGATAATAAATTAGAATCACTCGCAGAATTGAGCGATAGTGATTTGTGGGGAGATCCGTCATCAAACACTAAAAGTAATAAAAGCCAAAATTCTGCAACTGAGCAAATTTCAGTGTTTTTGATTTGATTACATTATTATATAATTTTTATTATTATTATATTATTATTTGTTATAATTATTTATAGTTATTTATTATATTATAATTTTTTATTTAGTTTTTCAAACTTTATCATACCCGGGATGTCTACTAGACTCTTGTTTGGACAGATTTAAGTGAACTATTCCTAAGAATTACAGGCCTACAATATAAAACGCCAAATTTCTGTGCAAAATAATTGTACCGCTTTCAGCACCTAAAATCAGAAATAATCATACCGCCAGGGAGGTTAAAGTTTAAATATGTATTGCACATACTACATAAGAATAAGTAGGGGCATCTACTAAGCTGCTGAGAAAAATTAAATTAGGAAAAATAATTTTTTTCTTTCTTAATATTTAATGTTGGTAATATATATTCAGGTAATATGTGCAATGGCATTACAGCCAATAGAGTTTACAGTTTGTATTATTTTATATTTTAAAGTTGCACTTCTGTTTGTCAAGAAAGCAATATTTCTGTTTGTTTATAAAACTTGATTTTAATTATAAAGATGTTATATATAATGACGGCTAAGGCCCCTTTCACACGGGGAAGATCCGCTCAGCGGAGTCCACCAGCTCAGCGGGAGATCGCTCCTTTGATCTTCGCTGAGACGGTGGATGACAGGTCCCTCTCTGCTCACTGAGCAGGGAGGGACCTGTCAGAGCCCTGCTGATTTCTATGGGGAGATCGGACAAAAATAGACAGCATGTCTGTTTTCATCAGATCTCATCCGATCGCGCAGACGGATGGCTGAACATATCACCATACGTCTGTTTTTAGCGTATCGGATATCAGGCGGGTGTCAGTGGACACATCTCCATTGACATCCACCTGCCCATAGGAGTCAATGGGTGGCCGCTCGGATCCACCTGAAAAACATACAGGCAGATCCGAGCGGGCTTATCGTATGACAGGGGCCTTAATCTGTGTCTGTAGTGCATGTTTAAACCTTAATACCATAAATAATAACATCAAAATAGCAAAAAATGCCAGCAACTCGATTGCTTCTACTTAAATCTTTATTGAGCACTAACAGCAATGCGACATCTAAGGTGCTAACATGTTTCGGCTGGAGCCTTCCTCTGGCCGAAACATGTTAGTACTTTAGGTGTCGCACTGCTGTAATTGTTCAATAAAGATTTAAGAAGAAGCAATCGAGGTGCTGGCATTTTTTGCTATTTTCATGTTTGTGGGGCACAACAAGCCTGAGTACCATTATTCAGCTCATCATTCTACAATCATGTGGTAGAGCTTGGGTGAGTTTTTGTCTACAAAAATAATAACATGTTAGTAGATTTTTACTCCAGAAGTATATAACGAGTTTGGAAATTCTAGAGAAATGCAATAATAATGAATTACAATTGAACTAAACCCATTTTATTTTAGTCGACTAAAATGTATTGGAGATTTTAGTAGACTAAAATACGACTAAAGCTAAAACAGTTCAGATGACTAAAATATGACTAAAATTAAAATGACATTTTAGTCAAAAGACTATGACTAAAACTAAATCTAAATCTGACTTCAAAATTAACAATGATGGGCATGTTTGGGAGCATATTATTACTTGAAAAATGCACAGAAGTAAATGCTAATATGTATGTGTAGATTATTAGTGAATTAAGCGTCAGTGGTAATTGTTGTTTTTAGATCTATGATTTATTAACATAGGACAAGCACACAGTGATTTTAGGAAAACATTTATTTTTTATTTCCCTTAATATTTAGCGCTGCACCTTTCTGACATCTGGATACACAGCCCATGCCAGGAGCACGCCCACATGGTTAGCACACAACAAAAAACAAAATTGCCCATGGGACTTCTAAATAGCACACCTCAAGTAAAATGTATATATGATTTATTTAACACACATTTAAAAACAACATATAATACAGAGAAAAGAAAACATATTAAATATCAACATATTAGCAAATTTTGCAATCATATCATAGACATTTCCATAAGACCTGGATGTGTCATACAGATGACTGTCAGTAGTCTAGGATGGCTGTGCTAGGTCTTGACGCGTTTCACAAGAGGAGTCTGGTTTCTTTGAGAGAAGCACAGATAGATGCAATTGATGGAGGACTCCTGGCCTGCTAGCTGGTGTTGATGACTTTTTTTGAAACAGTCAGAAAATGAGTATATATAGATGGGTATACTACCCTGAATTTATAAAAGAGACTTCAAAATGGAATGTCTATAAAAATAGATGGATAAATGCATACACTGCCAACCATGCCATTAAGCTTTCTCCCGGGAGCTGTGTGAGGGCAGGGAGATGGAAACAAGTGGGAAGCTGCAAGAACCCGAAGCCGTAGCGAAAGATGTAAATCCCACACTGAGAGTACCCACACCCTGTGAGGGAAGCAAAGTTGGCTCACGGTGACCGGTAACCTGGCAGGCTGCTTTGTTTGTTGTTTGTTGTTGTGTGCATACTATTGGTGACTGAGTATCACCTCCACCCATCCTCAGCTTGGTAAATTAAGCTTTCACAAAAAATCTGGAAGCTGATTGGTTTCTATGCAGGGCTGGACCAGATTTTGCACTCTGCAGTTTTAGTAAATCAAGCCCAAAGTTTATTATTTTTTTCTTATAAATTACTTATTCAATGGTATCTGTGTGGTTATTTACCATATAAATCCTAACAAGGGGTACTATATACCCCTTAATCATTCATGTGGGGAGGGGAAGATACCTGAGAATTGTATTTTTTTTTTTAAAGTAGGTGCCAAGATTCTGATTCGTTTTCACTTTATAGACCCTCTCACATCCACCATGCCAGAAATGGGGGAAATTCGACCATGTCCCCATGAACATGAGGGAAAGGTACCTTGGTGGAGGGACCCCTGGTAATGTACCCTCCCAAGGGCATGTGGCCTGATATGGAGATGAGGATGCATGCTCACTGTCTCCCCTTTCCTGACCACCCAAGCTGCATGCCTAGGAAGGGGTCTGGTATGGGTTTTGAGGGAACATACAAACAAAAAAAATGTTGAGTCCCCCTAAAAATCTCTATAACAGATCTTTATCCCAGATAATAGGTAAAAATTTTGAGGGAGACCCTTTGAAAAAAATGGTGCACGGCCCCCCTCAAAATCCATACTAAATCCTTATCTGGGCATGCAGCCTAGCAGACCAGGAAAGGGAGGGGCAGCGAATTAGCCTCCCTCGAACAATACCAGGCCACATGCCATAAACATGTTAATGAGGACAAGGACCTCATTCCACATACTCTGTCTGCTAGATGTAGGGGCCAGCTTATGTACAATCAGTTAGCGGCGATAGTATTCCCAGATAGCAAGCACTTGTGCTCCATGTTTAAAAATGACTTTCTAAGCTATTGCTAGACTTGCCAGGCTTCACAAGTTTAATGCACAATTACAGCAAGTCCGCATTGCATAACTCCAGATCAACTTTCTTTGCAAAGATTCTGCAAGTCTGCTGCAAGTACTGGCTCAGTTATGTTGTGCAATAGTCATCCCACCACAGGGGTCACTGTGACTGAATTTTCATGCTGTAGACTTGCAGAGCTCTTGCTGTAGACTCACCACTGCAACTTTGCTCTTGCTAGAGACTTGCCACACAAATTTGCTACAAATTGGAAAAGTGTTAACTAGAATTTGTGCTTCATCCAGTCACACAGACTAAAGCTCACCGAGCACTTTTCTGTACAATCACCTTCGGATCTAAAAACAACTACAACTGTACAAGCACATGCCTCATTGGAAACAGATTGATTAAATATTGGATAGTTTAGGTAGGTCCTCATATTGCATTTTGGTAAATCTAAAAGATGATTGTGCAAAGATTTTATAGCCAGGTTGTAGCGTGTATAGTGGGCAGCGCCAGTTGTGCCAGTTCTCCAGCCTATTGGTGATGTAAGAATATCTGGAACAAGCTGTTACATAGTGGTACCATATCCCAATAATGTAGAGATATTAAAAAATGGGACACATAAGGGAAATCCGGGCCTTTACAGTACCAAATAATAAAGGGAATTAAGAAAATTAAGTATACCCCATTGCGTTCTCTCATATATTTGGGATGTAGAAAAAGAATATTATATGATTCCAATATTGTATATACTCGTATAGCATACTGCAATACCTGTATATCCTTTTTTGGAATGTTTTCAATGTTTTCTCAATACATTTTTAGCTTGTAGAGCTTTTTAATGTTTAATATTAATAAAGATTTGTAAAACTTTTTATATACTTAATTTTGTTGATTATCAATGTGCTATTAGTCTTATGTTTTATAGAGTGCCCTTATGCTGTGCCAGCTGTCCATCAACTACTGGCCACACTGACAGGTGGTAAATAGGAATGAGCCAATGGTTTGGTCCAAACCTAGATTTGGACCGCATTTTCACCATTCGGGCATGTGATCTTGTATGGTTCAGGAGGGGAGGGTGCATTCTCATCTCAACCTCTTTCCTGACCAGCCAGGCTGCATGCTCAGATTACGAGTTGGGTATGAATTTCCTGGGGGACCTCACTCTTTTTTATTTGCATGAAGTTCCCCTTAAAATCCATACCAGATGCAAAAAGTCTGGTATGTACTTGGGGGGCTACGCTTTTTTTTCTTCCTTGCTTTAGGATATGCCACAGCGAAAGTAACGTTTACAAAGAAAAAAAAAACAGTACATCGCATTTTTCTTTTAAAAAAATAGCCAGCAGTGAAATGTCATTTGCCAACAATTTTAAGCTCTTTTTTCACTTGTAAATGTCAGTGCTGCTGCAACACTTTGGAAGCCCGAGTTTAGTTTAACCACACCCCATAAGCCCCTCCCACTCTAATCATTTGGCCACACCCGTTTTTTGCGGCGGCGTGCGTAGGGACACTTCCTCTCTCAAGTGTTCAAAAAGTTCAAGAGTTGGGAGGTATGTACACTGCGGCACTTCTGTGTCAAGATGGCCACCTAAATCTTATGGGATTTTGGCATTCAATGAGAGATGTTGGCCTCCCCCAATTTAGCTACCTGGAGCTCATAATAGGGGATAAAATAGTCCCCAGTGGTCTCCTATCAGCCTGAAGATATATGCTACGCTAAGGTCTGAGGATATACTACAGCCCAACACCTTCCTACAAACTGATCTCACAGCCGCTGCCGTCTGAAAAAATTTTACAAGCTTGATGATGATGTCACAGTAATAAAAGGTAATTTTTCTACAGGATCAAAGCAAAAAACAAAAAAGAATGCTAGGACATAATCTAAAGGGGGAGAGGAAGGGGGTAAATTTGGTTAATGTCTGGACATATACTTTAACAAAGAGGGCTTATAAATAACATTCCTGCTGTGGGCTTGTTTTAAACTCTTTGAACTCTGGTTGTAACTGACCCACCTAGGTCACCTTATGGATAGATCCTGCCTAGGTCACTTTATGGATGATCTGTCCCTGATCACATGCCCTGTCTCCTTTACCTCTCTACCCTTTCCTTTTAAACATACATTTTCCTCTAAATCCCATACCAATCAACTCCCCAACAATCGTTCACCTTTCCCTAATCTATATTCACAAACACTCAAAGTTTATGTAAATCCAAAAACAAAAATGTACTATATTGCAGCTTACTAGTCCTTAGAAGAGGTGGCTGCTTTAGTTTTCTTCTTAAAATGATTGTAAGGGTTATTTTTTTTTAATAACAAACCTGTGCGGGCACCTGTGTGGGCACCTGTGTGGGCGCCTGTGTGGGCATGCTTTCGATTCCTGCTGCTGCATTCATTGACACAGACAGCAGGACTCGGCCCCCGGCTCCCGTGTCACTGGATTTGATTGACAGCAGCGGGAGCCAATGGCTGCATTGCTATCAATCTATCCAATGAGGACCCAAGACAGCGGCTGGAGCTGCTGGGCGCGTGCTCATCGCTAGAACGATCGGGTTCCGGGAAGAAAAAGGGGAACTCTGGGGGACAGCTGCAGCACAGAAGCTTAATGTATAGTATGCATTAAGGTGAGACTTTAGACTTTACAACCACTTTAAGCTTTTTTTTCCTTTAGCTTACCTGGAGATTTTGGCAGTAACACACATTCCTAGAGTGACAATACTCACTTGCTCTTCTACATCAGGACAAGAGAAACAAATTAGGACTAAGGAACCCCTCCTCACCCCACCCCAGTGTCCATAACATGGAGGGGCATAGTTTTGTAGTCCTTAAAAAACAATATAATTGATAACAGTAGGCACAAATAAAGATCACATGAAGTTATCAGCTAACAAGATTTCCGGAAAAGTCAGATTTTTTTTTAACTCATTAAACAGATTTAATAAAACATTTTAGTTGGTATAATTGACAGACCAAAAGAGACCAAATAATTGAAGGTTATTGTTAGGTTTTAGATACACTTTACAGTGTTTGTAACTCGAAAAAAGAATCAAACATAAATAGCTGTTTTAATCATTAAAGTGGTTGTAAAGGCAGAAGGTTTGTTATCTTAATGCATTCTATGCATTAGGATAACAAACCGTCTGGTGTGCAGCAGCCCCCCTTAGTACCCCTAATACTTACCTGAGCCCCATCTCGATCCAGTAATGTTGCACGAGTGCCACGGTCGTCCGACACTCTCCCTCCTGATTGGCAGAGACACAGCAGTTGTGCCATGGCTCCCGCTGCTGTCAATAAAAGGCAGTTAGCCAATCAGGAGCTTGAAGGGGCATGGCTCTGTGTCTGATTAGACACAGGGAGCTACGGCTCAGCTCGGGTGCCCCCATAACAAGCTGCTTGCTGTGGGGGCACTCGACAGGAGGGAGGGGCCAGTAGCACCGAAGCGGGACCCGAGAAGAGAAGGATCTGGGCTGCTCTGTGCAATACACTGCACAGAGAAGGTAGGCATAACATGATTGTTATTTTCATACAAAAAAAAATGAGACTTTACAATCACTTTAAATTAACATAGTGAATGCATGTTTGGAGTTTGGAAATGTATCGTTTTTACTTGGAATTGGAAACCGTGTCATTTTTTATTGTCTTTGTGTACTCCTGTAGAAGGCTGACAACACTAATCACAGGCTCCTAAAACTGGAATGTTGTCACACTCTTCTGTGTGTTTCTGCTATGTTATTATACATGTGCATTTTGTTTCATTATGAATCAAAATTCAGATAAAATTTTCATTATTGGAGATTCGGATGTATCCGAATCTCCGAATCACAATAGGATCAATTCAATGAACCTAAAGTAAATTATAACGAAACAATAAAGTAATTTGTATTCATTCATTTCATTCGGATGACATGACACGATAGTTTGGGCCTTTTGTAAATGTTTGAAGCATCTGAAATAACGTAACAACATAACAAAGGATCCAAAGTGATTTTGATCCATTTGTTTTTAAGTTGCATTAACATTTTTCATAACTATAAAAAAATTGCACTACATTCAAAATGGAAACATATAGCAATAAATACATTAAAGGTATAAAAGTCAAATAAGATGATGATTCCTACTTTTTCTGTTTGGGTTGGATGGAGGTGGATCCATCAGAATCTCTGAATCAGAACATAATGAATGAATCCAAAATTAATTTTGTTCTATTTGTTATGTTATGATTTAGCGAGTCTGATAGATCCACTTCCATCCAACCTAAACAGAGTGAATAAGTAGTCTCTGGAAATAACAAATTAATACGTTAAAAGGAATCTATCCAATCTTCCGAACTAACTTCCCAATAATAATCGATTTGGAATATATGAAACGAATCTGAATATACGAAACAATTCGAAAACAAATCATTCTAACATAAAGAACATGACTAAACAAAACGATTACCTTAACGAATAAAACTGAAACAAAACTAACTTTTCCATCGTGAACATCTTTAATCAGTATGCCATGCTGACGCACATCCCCAAAAGAGGAAGTTTTTGCCTGTTTGAATCCCCCCCTCCACTGCCACATCTGGCGCTTTTTGGGGGGAGGAGAGGAGAGCGGGTACCTGGTTTTGACAGGTACTCACTCCCACTTCTGGGTCAGCTTCCCACGGCGATTTAGGAGGATGTTCGTCTCCCTTCTCCTGCCCCCCACAGCCTGCTGGTACACACACCATTCACAAAGCACAGCGCAGCTTGCACATTGGCAGTAGAAAACCAGCTGTGAAGCTGGAAGGCTTCATTGCCAGTTTCCCCTGAAGGGGTTGTAAAGGTTTGGTTTTTTTGTTTTTTTTTTAAATAACAAACATGTCATACTTACCTCCTCTGTGCAAGGGTTTTGCACAGAGTGGCCTCGATCCTCCTCTTCTGGAGTTCCTTAGCGGTGTTCCTGGCTCCTCCTCTTCTCGAGTGCCCCCACGGAGAGCCGCTCCCGTGTCCTGCTGCTGCAGCCATTGACACAGACAGCAGGACTCGGCCCCGCCACCCGTTTTACTGGATTTGATTGACAGCAGCAGGAGAACCTGAGACAGTAGCTGGAGCTGCTGTGCTCGTCCTCATTGCTGGAACGATTGGGTTCAGGTAAGTAAAAGGGTGGCTCTAGGGGGGGGGCTGGGATGCATAGAATGCATTAAAGTTAAAAACTTTGAGGGTTTACAGCCCCTTTAACTAAGATGCCAGCGCCTGCACCTGAAGCCGATTAAAAAATCAGCTCGGGTGTGGACATTGCTGGATCCCTGGACAGGTATGTTTCGTTACATGAAATGTCAGCAGCTACAGTATTTGTAGCTACTGACTTTTATTTTTATTTGGGGAGACTGGAGCTCCTCTTTAAGCATCTATCTCTCATCCTTGTACTCCTTCATGCATTCCACTGGTAATCCATTTGCCCGCCCTTTCCCTAAGAGCAACTGAACACTTGTAAATTCATACACAGCCACAGAAACAGCTGTACATGTTTTGAAAATCATTTATATTTAACAATTGTATGTTGTAATCAATGTATCCTCATCAGCAGTTTCACAAATCTGGTTCTTCTTTCTCTCTTGCGGTTTTCCCCTGGATGTATTTTCCAGTTAAAGCTTATCTGAGGTTAAAAAAAAAAGTCAACACAAAAAGTAAAGATATAAAACTGCTTTTTGATTTTCAGTTTTGTAAACAAAGTACATTTTTTCAAAATTCATTTTCTTAACACTGCTTTTCCTGGAAAAGAGTCGCATGGTATATTAATTGTGATCATTTCCTTTGCTCAAATGAAAGATATAACGAAAAAATTTTTCATTGAGCTGAGACATAAGAAAATGGTCATCAAAGGGAATGTATGGTGAGTTTGCACATATTTTATTTATTTATTATGGTCAAGACTCAAAAATACAATTTAAGGGGGACGTGGCCAGACGCTGAGTGCGATGGACATGTGATCTCCCTGCTCTCCACGGACTTGATCCAGCGAAGCTTCTAATGGGGACACAGCTTCACACCAATGAGCAGAAATAGAGCCAACAGATCACAGAAACAGGGGGGAACCTCAGGACACCTTAACCCACAAGGTCCCCCGATCCAGTCCTATTACTTCTCGCTCCTGGGGTCTGCAATGCGGGAGACAGACATCATGGCGCTGCAGCATGCCACACAGCCATCTTGCCCTCCTCCTCCAATGGCTCTGGGAATGATGCGGACGGCTACAGCAGGCCCCACTGACACTATCTCAAGCGGTATTGCTCGCAGACCCACCGCACGCAAATTAATCCTGCCAGCACTGCACGGCCCATCCCCACCACACCAGGAGGAACAACAGCCGCTATCTTGCTGGCAGGACGTCGAGACACTTCCCACAACACGCGGGTGAATCCATATACTGTCCCCTCACCCTATAATGGCCCTGGACTCGACTTACTCTCCCTTTGAGGCACCCCACCTTCCAACACTGGGGACTCCCCCCTCACAATCCCTGTCGCGACTGCAGCCTATCTCTCCTGCAGACCTCATCTTCAGCCCCAGGCTCACCAAAGCCACAGGGACCGCTTCGCTCCTGCAAACCCAGCACCACCTGCTTAACCACGGCTCGCCCGGAGCTCTTGCCTTCCCCTGATCCCCCGCCCTATCTGTGTCCAGCACCACCAATACAGTTGGAGAACCAGAGAGAATGGTTTAAACCGTGGTCCTCGCCCTCAGAGGCTCCAGCCCACCATCAGGCTCTGCCCACAATTCCATCCATTTTTACAGCAGACGGATGAACTGGTCTCCTGGCGGGAATAACTGCACTCACTACCCACCAAAGATGACTTTAAGCTGCTGATCTCTGAGGTCAAAGAAGCCTGTCGTAGAGAGATCAAAGCTCTGCAAGCGGACTTCCATCAGCTGGCCACTCAGGTGGAAGACCTAGATGAGGACCTGCAAGCCACTAAGCTCAATGTCCATCAAGTCCAATCCCAACAGATGGACGACCACTTTATGCTCTGTGACATGCAACGCCGCTTGGAAGACTTTGAACCCTAAAGACCAAGCGTCCAAACCTAGAGATGTAATCTGCAGAGTGCACACATTCGCTTTAAAAGAGGACATCATGCGCAAAGCCTGGGTGATTGAACCTATCCTTGTGGACGGCACTCCAATCCAACTCTTTCCAGATCTATCCTGGATCACCCTACAGAAACGTAGGCTTCTTCACTCCCTACAGGACAACACTATCACCCACCGTTGGGGATACCCCTTCAGCCTGACGGCTAAGCATGCTGGGAAGACGGCGACACTTCAAATACCCGAGGACATTAGATTCCTTTGTGAGATTTTCAACATCCCCTTCCCAGACCTCCTGGGTTGGGGCATCATCCCCCTCCTCCTCCTCCCCCATTGACCGGCTGGCAAAGGCTTCCTGTGAAGAGGAAGGGACAACCCCCTGACTTCCCCGTAAGATGCCCAAACAACGGCCATCCTGAGAACTGCCATGGCTAACAATGCCCTCCTTGATCTATTTTTACAGATGACAGGACCAATCCTGGAGGAACACTTTGTTTTTGTATGGTTATCCAAAGTTAAAGTTCATATTTGCAATGACTGATTTATCTTTCCTCCCCAGGTTGTTGTCCCCTCCCCACATCCTCCTGGATGGCCTGTCCTTCGGCGGGCTCGCCGGCATCTGGGCCATCTCATCCGGGGGTAGCTCCCCTGGCGCTCAGCCTGGGACGAACCCGCAACGGTGCCTTACATTACGCATGTTTCTGATTACATGTCCAAGTTGTTCCTTAAGTGACTAGTATTGTCCACTTAAATTTTGCTTTTAACTGCTTTGTTCTTTAGCAGGTCCCAGATCATAGGTACTAGTTGAAGTTTGGTATGACACTATCCCCCTAACTTGTTTAGTGATTTAAAGTTCCTTCTTAATCATCACTTACCCCCCCCTCACCCCTGTTGGACAATGGCGGTAACACGGAACTATTGGTCTATTGATAGATATTCATTATCTGTTCTGAGAATTGTGAATTGTTTTTACATGATTTTGTTTTTTCTCCTTTCTTCTCTCTTACGGCTCTTCTCTCCTGGGCTCCCGTCTCTCTCCATGTGCGATGGTCATTATCTCCGGTCTCAAGTCTTGTCTTCCTGGACCTCTGGGTTCTCAACACCACCTGCTCACACCCCACCCTCAACATTGTACAGATCTACTCGCATAATGTTAACGGTCTTAACTCAAATTTTAGAAGGCAGTTGGCACTGAATAGCTTCGGAGATTCTGGAACAGAGGTAATATTTGTACAAGAAACACACTCCGGCCTTTGCGTCAAGGTTTTTTCCCATGGGGTTCTTAGCCTCTAACATTTAAAAAAAGCAGGGGTGGCCATCTTGATTAAAAAAGGATCCACATTTACACCCACATCCTCCTACTCTGACCCCCAAGGTCGGTTTTTCATCCTTAGTGGCAGATGGCAGCAAACTGAAATAACTTTCTGCAAAATGTATGCATCAAATGTGAATCAGAGGCCCTTTGTGACTAGGGTGTACAACTGCCTATTCAGAACCACACACTCCTTCTTAGTCATGGGAGAGACTTCAACCTCCCGTTCTCCCCTACTCTGGAAAGAACATCCCTAACCAAAAAATCTCCTCTCCACCCTTCTCCAGACAATCCCGACAATTTTGTCAGATCACTCGCAAATTTGCCCTGTTTGACGCATGGCATGTAGATCACCCAACAGAGCGTCAATACTGCCATTACTCTCACCCCTTTCGCACACACAGACAACTAGACTACTTTTTCATAAATGCCCCCTCTTTGAGGGCACTTATTAAAGTGGACATCCTCCCCATATCATGGTCAGACCATGCTCCGATCCTTTTGAAATTCAAACTAGAATCTTCCAAGGTCAAACGGTGACACTGGCGACTTAATGACTTCCTCCTGAAGGATCTCGCAAGTAGGACAGAGTTAGAAAACACTTTAAAACTATTCTTTGCAGAGAATGATGCCCCAGAGATTTCAGCAGGGACTCTCTGGGAGGCACACAAGACAGTGATATGAGGGCAATGTATAGCGGTCTCAACGGCCTGGAAGAAAAACACCAGGCAACTGAGACAGCAGACAGTACAGCGACTACAGGACTTAGAACCCAGACTTACGACCTTGGCCTCAATCTGTCTTCTGAGAGAAATTATACGCCTACAGGCAGTTATCAAAAGTATAGATATAGGTAGGGTTGAAAAAGCCCTTCAGAGATTGCGGCAACTATACTATGATAAAGGCAACAAAGCACACACTTTATTAGCGTTAAAACTCCGGGAACATACCCAAACCTCAACCCCCCCAGGCCCTACAGGACCCAGCAGGGACCCTTCACTTTCACCCTGATCTCATTGCCCAATTTTTTCGAGACCACTTCTCGGATCTCTATAACAATCCCTCTATACCGCATTTACCGATCCAGTTTTACTGACCGAGTGCGAACTTACCTCGCAACCAGTGGGGTGGCCACTTTACCAGCAGAGGCCCTACAGTCCCTTAACTCTCCGATCACTGGTGAGGAGATTTCAGAGACTTTGAAGCTCCTCCCAAATAACAAGGCCCCAGGCCCTGATGGCCTTGTAATGGATGTGATCATGGTGAACTGTCTATTCCAAAACATGCTTTATATACCTAACATATATATGTTTCAGCTTCTACACTTATAAACCATTTTTCTGCAAAGCTCACCCTTTTCCCTCGCTACTGTGGAACTAAAGAGTTAACAAAAAGTTTGCACCTGCTTCCCAGAATACATTCAGAATATAAGACACAGAGAAGCAAGAGAATGCTGAAAAGTGCTGCAAAAACAACTATTCACTTCTGCAAATGTGTACCAGCTAAAAGCCAAAACGTTGTCATGTTCCTTGCACCAAATGTATTTTTGTACTTGTGGTTTGTATGTGCTAGTCTATCTGACGTATCTCAGAAGTTTGATGGAATTGTATAAAAATCTTAAGAAACGGAAATATTAAACAGAAAGTAATTTGACTCTGAACTAAACAGTCTCAGTGTGAGCTTACTTGAAGCATGCATGCTTTTGTATTCAACAATCTGATCGGGGGTAGATATAATAATATCGGAACTTTTGTTCTGAATCCAAAACAGCCTTCCATATGAATACTATAAAACCTTTCTGACAAGCCTACTTCCACATATGACTCGTTTTTTCAATGGATTCATGGGCAAAGATGAAATCCCACGGGATATGCACACTTCACACCTTACGCTCATACACAAACCTGATAAAGACCACATATTGTGTGGGAATTACAGACCCATAGCTTTATTGAACTCAGACCTGAAAATTTTTACGAAATTATTATCCCTCCGAGAAAATGAGGTCCTTCCCTCCTTGATCCACAAGGACCAGATGGGCTTTGTCCCAGGGCGCCAGGCAGGAGACAACACCAGAAGAGTCATCAATCTAATAGACATCATTAATAGTCAAAAAGATGAAGCACTGTTAATCAGCTTAGATGCTGAGAAAGCCTTTGATAGGCTTAGCTGGCCTTTTATGTTCTCCACCCTTGAATATCTGGGCTTTCAGGGGCCGTTCCTCAGGACGATTAGACACCTATACGCAACCCCATCCGCCTCTATCAAAACACCTTTTGCTGCATCCACTTCCTTTCCCATTTCGAATGGAACTAGGCAAGGTTGTCCGCTCTCCCTGTTGCTTTTCGCCCTGTGTATCGAACCCCTGGCGGCCCAGATCAGACAGAACTCCAACAGCAGTAGTATAATGGTTGGAGGTCGCGAATTTTAAATCTCACTGTTTGCAGATAACGTACTCCTAACCCTAACATGACCGCACGTGACCCTCCCTAATCTCCATAAACTCCTGGAGCAATATGGGTCCCTATCAGGATACAAGGTTAACCCCGCTAAATCAGAAGCCCTCCCAATCAATTTACTGCCTTCGGATGTGCTCCGTCTTTCAGGATAACTTTACATACACGTGGAAATCCCATGCCATTAAATATCTGGGGGTGTACCTCACCCCCCGATATGAATCCCTATACGATGCAAACTTCAGACCCCTATTTGCGTCTATACAGTCCCTTTTGTCCAAATGGAGATATTATCCAATATCCTGGTTTGGACGCATTGCCTCGATTAAAATGACTATATTGCCTAAACTCCTGTACTGCTTTCTGACTCTAGCAGTGCCTATCCTATCTGCTCAGCTCAGAAAACTCCAGACTGACCTCTTAAATTTCACATGTAATTATAAACCACACCAAATAGCCCGCTCCATTATGTTTGTCCCCCGAAATGATGGGGGTTTGGCCTTTCCACACCTCCACCATTACTACTATGCTGCCCAATTGAGAGCTATAGCATCCTGGGTTACCAAAATTAAAAATTATGGCTAGCTCCCATCCACCCGAACAACCTACTATGGAACTCCAATGCCGATGCCCCCCCCACCTCCCTATTACACAATATGAACTTACTAAGAACCATTTGGAGACAACTAAACCGCAAAACTCCCCTACAATCTGAGGCCTCCTTAGTCACAGCTTTCCTCTACAACCCCAAATTACCCGAAATTCCCCGACAGCTTAACCTTCCAGATGATATCTCCATGGTTGCAGAGGAACCTCTTTCATTATGGACACTTGGTGAATCCGGTGTCTAGGGTTTTATTACCTTTTGATGAACGCAGAACTAAGCACGAGCTCCCCTGTAGTGCCTTCCTTGGCTACCTTCAAATTCGGCACTACACACTTACCATCACCCCAACCCTTCAATCCTCTAAGCCATCCCCATTCGAATGCTTAATCCTATCCGGCCCTACACAGAAAGGACTGACTTCAGACATATATAAAATCTTAAAATTTCTATGATATGGTCTCTCAAGGGAAACATAGATACATGCGCAGATGGGAGGAACATCTAGGAGAGGAATTATCCCCTGAACAATGGTCCACTATATGGTCTTGGGCGGCCAAAAGCTCTATGTGCACGCTCTACAAAGATAACACATACAAGGTGCTCTTCTATTGGTACCTAACATCATCTCGCCTACACGCTACATATCCATCGGCCTTGGATCGATGCTGGAGATGTCTCCAGGACCGGGGCACGTTACTACACATCTACTGGAGTTGTCCAGCCCTCCAGCCTTACTCCCATTTGGTCCAGGGAATGCTCCATCGGCTGTTTGAGGAAGATATCCCTCTCTATCCCAAATTTTTTATTGGGCCTTCCCGCTCTAAATCATCCAGTTTAGCCAAAATGTGGCCACACATATATTAACGGCGGCTAGATGTCTAGTGGCCTTTCAATGGAAACAACAAAACCCTCTGACACTACCTGATCTTTATGCCAGAATCAGAGCCGTGGAGGTTATGGAGTCCATGTCGGCTAGACTGATTGACCGGGTAGACCGACACACGGCAACACGGGATCCTTGGCACCAACGGATAGATCAACCTTGATTCCACGAGACCCCCGTGGAATATATTTCTATATCTCTTTCCCTCTCTTTTCTCCTCTTCACTCCCTCCTTTTCCTCTTTTTCTTTTTTTTCTTTTTTTTTTTTAATCTCTGGAAAAGCAGGCCACGCAATCATAAATTATAGAACATGCTAATGGAATGTCTGACAGAGAAGCTCTCACTGCTATTTCTCCAGCATTGTGTCCTTCTGCTTTATAGAGCTGTAACCTAGCTAACTATGCCATTAGACTTTGTGTCAATCCTGATGTATCATGACCGCCTATACCCTCTCCAGAGTTGTTTGTTATCACCACCTCTCTCTCTTTCCTCCCTCAACTGTGTTTTATAACTTTTTATTGAAAATGCTAAAATATAATAAAAATTGTCAATTATAAAAAAAAAATACAATTTAAAATGCTGGACCCAATGCTTTTATTTTGTTTAGTCAGATAAATACAGTAAGTATTGCATATGAAATTTTTGTTACCCCGTTTCCAACTTAGTTAGCACTTTCACCCCCTTCCTGCCCAGGCCAAGTTTCAGCTTTCAGCGCTGTCACACTTTGAATGACAATTGCACGGTCATTGTACCCATATGAAAATTTCACACAAATAGAGCTTTTTTTTGGTGGTATTTAATCACCACTGGGGTTTTTACTTTTGCTAAACAAACAAAAAAAGACCGAAAATGTTGAAAAAAAACGTTTCCCTTAGTTTCTGTTAAAAAATGTTGTAAATAATAAATTATAAAAATACATTTTTTCCCTTCACTGATGTGTGCTGATAAATGCTACACTGTTGGGCACTGAAGAGGCAGCATTGATAGGCACTGATGAGGAGGCACTGATGAGGCTGCAAAGATATGCAGCACTGATATGCAGTACTGAAGGGCGGCACTGATAGGTGGCACTGATAGGCATCACTGATAGGCACTGATTGGCATCACTGATGGACACTGATTGGCATCAATGTTGGGCACTGATTGGCAGCACTGGTGGCCACAGATTGGCAGCACTGGTGGACACTGTTGGGGCTGCACTGATAATCAGGATCATTCGGATTAATAGGAGTAGGCTAGAAATGCTTGAAATACAATGTAGAAATGAATGTATGATTTTACATGGTGACCATAGATACATTTTAAAAGATAAGTTCACCTTTAGAAAAAAATAAATAAATGCACATGTTTTTTTAAAAATTTTCAATTATTATTTTTTTACTGGAGCCTGCAGCACATTGCACCCCATGATCAGCATTAGGCTCCTGTCTTCCTCTAGCTTTGTGCCCATATCTCTGTATGGGTTTTCAGTTACAAAGCTAGAGGAAGACTGAATGAACTATGAATGTGCTGAGTAGTGCCCTCACAGCCCATTCAAACTACAAGTCCATCTGCCTCAGCGGCCGAGGGTACTTGTAGTTTTTTCAATTACAGGGCACTGTGAATGAATGATTTGGCTGTGAGGGTGGAGCCCCCACACAGCCACATTGTTTTCAAAAAGTGTCAAAGGTTGCAAGAAGATTCCCCCGCCAGTTGTGACAGAGTGGGGAGTATGGGAGGTGGGTGGTATATGTAGCATGCTCCTAAAAGTGAACTTATCCTTAAATTTTTTTGTGTGTACCTGTATTGCATTTGATCCTTTGCTGTAAAAATCCTGTTTTCTTTCAGAATATAGTAATTAAATCTGCTTAAAAAATAACTATACATTTAAAATGTAACTTCTCTGGGTGATCTATGTCATTTGCAAGGATTTTAACCAGTGGCGGCCCGTCCATACGGGGCGAGGGGGTGCTGCCACCCTATTCTTTTTGCCCCGCCACCTAATCTACATGCAGGGAATCAAACTCATGGATTTCAATTGTTTTTTTTTTTTTGAGGCACATGATTAGAGCGTGAGCCTCTAATTGGCTTTAAAAAAGGGTGGGCTCGGGGCACAATGCAGAGCCCACCCAGTTGTGTGACAATAATAAATTAATATTCGCTATTGTCTTCCTGATTCTCCTCCTGGACAATCTAGACCCAGCCAATCTGGTTTTAGGACCCACTTCCTGTTCAGCCGGGAGGAGAAGCAATGGCCCCAAAGCGGGGAGTAGCTGGAGCGATGAGCAGCAGCCCTACCCCGGATCCTTGTCATTTGCCTCCTAAGGTAAGGAGGCCTCTGACCGCCACCTTCCCGTCTGTCTCCCGCTGGGGGGGGGGGGGATGTCGACGCCTTCTCATCCGTCTCCTGCGGAAAAGGGGGGTGGCATTCGTTTGCCGCCCCCCCCCCAAATTAGTGTGCATCAACCACCACTGATTTTAAACACATTTTGTATTAGATTCCTACCTTTTTCTGCTCTAAAGAAAAAGCTGTTTATTTCACCATGTCCTGTGCAGAATGTTTCTGAATGGTGTTGTATATATTAATAATGAATGATTACTAATTTAATGTAATTATTAATGTTGTTGTGAATACAGGAGTGAGCAGACAGGTATAGAGCGCCAACTCCTCCAATCCAAGCAAATTTCCACAGCAATTTGTTTTTTCCAGAGAATAACATTCATTAAATCCCAGAACAGATGACAAAATCCAGCACGTTACTTGCAAAATATGCAATTTGTTTGTGAAGATTTGCATTTTCTTCCAATAATTTGCCACAATCTATCTTCATCTTATCATATTCAATTTTCAGATGGTCATATTCCTGTTTTAACTGAGCAAATGGTCTCCAGTTCTTGGATTTTTGTTTATTAGTATTTTGGTTAGCTTTGTTTTGCACATGTCTTTGACCTGGTGAATTTCCCCAGGTTATATGGATATGTTTTTATCTTCAGATTTTTGTGTTCAGCATTTGTCCTAAACAATGTTACTACATCTACTCTACATATTGGATCTCCTCCTAAATTATCTGCTTTTTAACAAAATGTAATTTAAATCATGAAGATTTGGGGTAACCAATAAAATTGGTTGATATCTTCATTCGAAGCATCTAAAATCATGCTACTATATATACCAAGCCTTCATGCTCTAATGCAGGACTAAACATTCCATAACAGTTGCTATCCTGTGGGACAACTCATAGAGACATTTATTTTGCATTTGTTTACATGTATGGTAACATCAGATTGCACACCATACAATACGCACAACAATTCCTGAAATTCCCCTTGTTCTAACAGGCTAGGCACAGAACTGTGTACTTCTCATCCATAGACCATTTCCTGATAGTAAACTGCATTATTCCTTCTACATCAGATGGATTTAGATTGTACATATCTCTAGCACACTGTAAATCACAAAACCATTTTAAAAATCTATTCAAATCATGGAGAAGAATAATTCTGATCTTGTTAAAGTGATTGTAAAGCTTTAATTTTTTTTCATTAACCTCTTACCCACTGAACACTTAAACTCCCTTCCTAATCAGACCAATTTTCCGTTTTCGGTGCTCTCACATTTTGAATGACAATTACTCAGTCATGCAACACTGTACCTATATGAAAGTTTTGTGCTTTATTTCACACAAATAGAGCTTTCTTTTGTTGGTATTTAATCACCGCAGTTTTTGTTTTTTTTTGCACTATTTTTCTTCATAAATTTCGACCAAAATTTATACTGCTACATATCTTTGGTAAAAATAACCCATTCCGCAGAGGGATGGGTTATTAAGGCAAAAAACTTTTACCTATACAACCACCTAAGGAATCACATCCAATTCTTTTGGTTTTAAAGATCGAATTACAAGATATACTTCACCTGTGTTGTTATTGTTATAAACAGTGCTAGTTATAGTCTGTGCCCATTCAACCAAGTGGGTTGAACGAAAAAAACCTGACAGCTCAGGGCCGCTGTACTAACAATCCAATGTTACTACAGCGATCTCCCCAACTGTGCTATTGTGTTCTGACAGGGGGACAGCAGGGGGTCAGCACTCTTAGCCATTGGACAACCTGCCTTTATATTTACAAACAGATTGGCCTCCAATATCAAAGGAAAGGCATTTGTCTCTTTCATAGAAGTAACAGAGTTAAGAGTCTCTATGCTTCCTAACAAGGAAGGATGGGGTGGTGGAGAAATCACCTTTTTGGGGAGATTTTGTCCAGATTTCAGGAGGTACCTAAATGGTCAACAACTAAAGCAAGGGAATAATTCATTTTAATCCAAGCTGAGATTTTTTGGGCAAAGGTGATCTAACTAACTTTTATTCCTAACTGACCCTGCCACCCTCTGATAATTATACTCGATTCTATTTAACTTATATCAGAAGGCAACCCTATATAGAGGCCTTGATCATGCTGGGCCAGTTGGTGCTCTGCTCCTCTTCTTGGCCAGCAGGGCGACATGGTAATTTACAAGCACAGTTTTCTCTATAGCATCTAATGGAAGGAAGACTGCCTATCATTAGAGCCTATGGAGAATAGAATTCAGAATTTATATGTGTAGCCTGGCATAGACTGCGACTCATGGACTGCATCATCCACTGATCTTTCCTCATTGTTCTTCATTGTGCCTTTATGTACAGTAAATTCTGTGTCGCTGTTCACAGCCTGTGATATCTTCCTAAAATAGAATGTGTGAGACTAGTAAAAAGGAAGATAAGAGATGTCCGAACTGAACAAAACTCAGTTCTTTCTATATCACTGTCTTAAGCAAATCTTCCTGACTGCAGATTTTCAGCACACTATTAAATTATGAATAATCCCTTTAATGACCATACAACTTCAGCTACCCCTTTTAAAAACAACCATTAAAAGGTTGCTTCTACCTATAAGAATTATTCTTAATGCAAATTCTTCATGTTAAGAAGTCATCCATAATTATGTTTCTTAAATAATTTCCTTAAAGTGTTACTAAACCCAGGACCCTGCACTCACTATCTCACTACCTGGTCTCCCACAGTACACAGAACATGGAAATGCAATTATTTTAGTAAATATAAACTGCTAAACACCTTTTCTCATTAGTAGTATATTGTCTTGTGACATCTATCAGTGTCTAGTTAAAGCTTGTATGAGGAATTTTCATTCTAATCTGACTGTCCTATGAGGCTGCAGGACCCCTGACCCTCTGTCTGGATAGTGTTGATTGGCTCCGTGCTGATCACATGCACCCTCCCAAGAAAAAAAAAACTATTTAGAGCAATACACACCAAAATGAGCACGTGTAGCTTGTTTTATCAGGAGATGGATTGAGGTCAGTGGAAGAAGGGGAAGATCAGAGAAGACAGGATCAAACAGCCTTTTTTACACAAGACAGATAATTAACCCATTAGGTTCCACAGTGAGTATAACAAGCATGCTTTACTGCATATACAGACAGATTTTACTGTTGTGGGTTTAGTAACACTTTAATGTTACCTCCTACTGTCATCCAAATTCCAGATACTCGTCATCATACAAAATTCCCTTCAAACAGATGTTAAAGTAAACCTTTCATGGAAGCTGTCATTGTTAGGTGACTGTTATGCTGACCCATTTAGCTGATTTAAAGTGAAAGCTTAAATGGGATATACCCTAACTTTCATAGAGGCTATACTCACAAACAATTGTAAACATGTGTCATGCTTACCATGGCTAGGTCTGTATATATACATGTCTGTCAAATATAAATCAGTTTATTGACATATACATCACATACATATATATATATATATATACAAATTAACTTTACACTATATTGTTTCTAGAAACCTAGTTTACATTGGGGCTACAGTACACTTAAATCACAGTGTAGTACATACAGTATCCAATAGCTAATATTGATGCTAACAATTTCAGTATTGCTGGCAATAATCACTCCAGCCAAAACATATTCTCACATTTAGGGTACATCCAGAAAATTTGGGGCCTCTGTTAGCATTTATTGTCATTTATGTCTCTTGTGATACGGGGGATCATAAGGTCAGTGGTAGATGCAATGCTGTGAGTCCACGCTAGTCCAAACTGTGATTAAGGCAGTGGCGGCCCGCCCAATCTACATGCAGTGCGCCAGATGCATAGATTTCAATGGGGTTTTTTTTTTTTGAAGCACATAATAAGAGCCTGAGGCTATAATTGACTTAAAAAAGGGTGGTCTCAGGGCACAGAGAGTGGTGATGGTGGTGTGATCGGCTATGGAACCAAGTCTGGGAATACCAAAATCCAGAGTAAACTGTAAAAGCAGTTCATTCAGTTCAAGTGCAGTTCAAGTGCAAAACCTGTGTCCTTTTTACAGCCATTTTAACAGTGCCAGAGCCTGGCATTGTCATTCCCTACTGGTGAGCTTTCCTGTCAGGGCAGTAGGTGATGGCAAATCTTTCCAATGGGGGCAAAGACAAAAACAAAAGCAGATTTTTTGAGATTAGGAAAGACTTACAACTTCTGAGAATTTTTTCTAGTGAGAGACAGCAGACTATATACAGGATACAAATCAACAAGTCATTTCCTTTCCAAAAAATCACAAGGATCCTATAAAGTTCACCTAAATACACTTACAGTATACAAAAGTATAGTAAACATCTTAAAACTCTGCCTATTTTTATTTTCTTCAAGGAAAGGATCATGCTGTGATGAGATTGGAAATTTACTATGTGTTGACACATCAGCATTGTGGACAGACAGTAACTTCCTAGTTCTTTCCTGAATCACACCTACAATGACCGCCTGCTGTGTATCCTAACATCCTTTGCACTTTTTTTATGGCAATAACATTTTATTTCATTATTTTATAAATAATAGGGGCCCAAACCATGTGCTATTTGGATTTAGGTTGAAAAGTTTGTCATTTTATGACATAGTTTCTAGTATATTGTAATACATTGCTTCTGTTAAGACTTCATTTTAACTGGTATGTCTGGGCAAAAAAAAAAAAAGATATATATATATATATATATATATATATATATATATATATATATATATATATATTCAGTATATCTTTGCAATACATGCACATTTCTCCATGTTTTATCCCATTACAATGCTGCAAGTACAGAAAATAACCTGTCAGAAATGCAGTGTGTTCCTACCTTTTTGTTTGATCGGACTACACAGTGACGCACTAAAATCCTAAGTAGTGTTGTCAGCCCTGCTCTGATCCTAGACTACAGAGACTACAGAATACCTTCCCCTCCCCTCATCTTCATAACATAAGCAGGGCTGACCACACTGCTTTCAATTTTATTGCATTGTTTGCAGAGTTGTCAGGTAAAAAGGGACATTAAAAGCACACTGAATTCCAGGCAGAATAAACAGGTATCTTTGAGCATTTTATATTTTAGCTTTGGTAATGTTTCCCAGTGATTACAGAATGTCTAAAGTCATGATAGAATAGTTATAACTTACATATTAGTGTAAGGGATACTGAGTGCAGGAATCCAGTGACATCAGGCATGACCAGTTAGCTGTACTTAGGAGACTAAAATCAGGGCATGATCAGAATGAAATGTAATAATGCACACAACACCAATCCAGTGCCAACAGACCATAAGCAAAGACAACATGAAAAATAAATGGGACAGTGAAGTAAAACCCATCCAACAACCTAACTATTATATACAAACAGAGCATGGCCAAGACTGGGACTGGGAACAAGGGGAGCAGAGATGGTGTAGCAGGATACAGGGTACTAGAAGCAATATACAGGATAAGGCTGGGATCAGGATAAAAAGCAAGCAGGGATATGGTTAACAGGCAAAACACTGAAGCAATGATGCAAATCAAGGGAGGGGTAGGGCGACGTGTTCCAATATGGCTGCTATTGCCTGAGGCTCTGCCCAGCCACCAGGGACATCTGCCTACAACGGAGCCTCCATCCACCCCAACTATCATCCTTAGTCACCCTAGACCTCACATAGCAGATGGGAGATGCCACGCCAGAGAAAGGAACCGCCGCAGCCCAGAAAACGGCCGGCTTCTTTACTAAACAGAGCCATGGTCTACAGCAAAAGGGTGGCGGCTCTGGGCTGCAGCCACAGCATTTAGCAGCTCACGGCCAGCAGCCTGGGCACCCTGCAAAGCTCAGTGGACACTCTTCAAGCCACGCATGAAGTGGGAGATCTTCAGGGGCTTCTACCCCCACCACGCATAGCCCTGTAAAGTCAAAACCCAGCAGGGAGTCACTTATCAGGGAATCCAGGGACCCTGACATGGAGGTAAGTGTTCCTCAGGCATCTGCTTCTCCATCTCACTCTGACCCCATAGCTGCCCTCCCAACCCAAAGCCAACTTGTCTCCGACACTGTCCTAAAAGATATGCTTCTGTCCTTCATCCCTCCACGCTGATATGATGTCCTGTGTGCACCAATTCAAGGCTGAGATCCAAGACCAGGGAGAGACAGTTGATAGGGTGGCAACCTCCATAAGTGACTATGCTGTGTCTTTCAACACCATGGCAGATGCTCTTGCAGCCCACTCTGAGGAAATAGCCTGGCTGAAGGATAAGGTGGCAGACCTGGAGGACAGATCTAGGAGGAATAACATCAAAATTAGAGGGGTTTCTGAGACAGTGTCGACCGACCAACTGCTGCAATATGCCCAAGAACTCTTCTCATCCCCAGAATAAAATATGGATAAAGAGTAATCACCTAATTCCCAAGTTAAAGTTGAGTTAATTCCCAAAAAACTCCTGCCACATCCCATGTTATAACAATTTGGAAAAAAGGATGCCCTTAGAGGGATTGTATGGGTAGGAGTATGAGTCAGGGATAGAAGAAAAAGTACCAGAGTATATAAAACAAACAAATTTTATTACAAAAAAGCAATTAAAAAATACAATATAAATATTCCTAAAAACATAGAATAGGATATATATTGCATATACAGTTGCTTATTTGTTGGATCACATATAGACTGCAGAAGAGCGGTCATGCAGTTAATAATAAAAGTATTCATTTCCTTCCTCAGGGGTTAAGTGGAAGCAAACTGTTTATGTCTAATGAAGAAAAAGGTTTGTTTTCAGTATAATGAAACATACAATAAAAAGGTGTATATATATGTTTACTTAGCATAGTGAATTTGTGTATGAACATAGCAGAGCATATCAGAACATGTGATAGAAAGATACTCACAATTTCAATATCCTTTTTGGAATAGTGCACAAGCCACATTAAAGAGCGACGGAGCCTCAGGTCTCAAAGAATGTTAAATAGCAATGTTGTGCCAGAAACATGGGATACGGTTAGTTAAATAGCTGGTCATCAGATTAGTGGACATTGAGTAAAAGCCCTAGACTGGAACGTTCCCAGACTATTCTATAGAATATGCTGTGGTATCATGTATTGCCTCCACCATCAGGCAGCAAATCAAATCTCACAAGGAACAGGAATAAAGTCAGGGAAATGCCAATCTGACATAAAATGAAATATAAATGATATCAGTGAATGTATGTTCATTCTGAAACTAGTAATGAGTCATTTATGTACATCAGTTGCAGTCAAAAGTAGAAAAGATATATATAGTAATATATCAAAAAATCCCAAATTTAGCTGGATTACAGCAAAGGGAATAGGCTATAGAAAAGGGTAAATATTAAAGCACAGATATAGAACTAAGAAGGTGTAAAGAAATAAAAACACCTTCCATGCAAAGGATGTACATAATGAGACTCATATAAAACTTTTTTCCACTGAAAAAAGTTCTCAGCTTGTTTGAACAAGCTAAATGTGTGACGGAATACTGGCAGTGGAGCAGAAAACTGTTGCATGAGGGGAGTATTTAAGCCAGGATGGGTCTCCTTCCTAGTACCGTCACTAACAACTGCGGATCTTCTTATCAACAGAATTCATATTCTGCTGAAGCCCTCCTTTCTCCCGCCAGAGGTACCCAGGGATGTCCTGTTCAGGGTGGACTTTTACCATGTGGAAGAAAAGATTCTGGTAGCTTCCTGACAGCCTGATGCTCTCAATGCCAAATACCCTACAGTACACCTGCTTCCTGACCTGTCGCAACATACCATCCAATGCTTCAAATCAAGGGAGGGGTAATATACCTTCCCAGCAGCCAGCATCAGGTAGAGCCTAATTACTGTGATCTGCTGGCTGCCGACTGCTGGGAGACACTTGATGGTGGCCACTGGAACTGTGCCCTTTAGTTCTGGGAACCACAGTGCCACCAGCAGGTGATCCGTGTCCTGACAATTAGATATATACTATATTACCAAAAGTATTGGGACACCTGCCTTTACACGCACATGAACTTTAATGGCATCCCAGTCTTGGTCCGTAGGGTTCAATATTGAGTTGACCCACCCTTTGCAGCTACAACAGCTTCAACTCCTCTGGGAAGGCTGTCCACAAGGTTTAGGAGTATGTCTATGGGAATTTTTGACCTTTTTTCCAGAAGCGCATTTGTGAGGTCAGGCACTGAAGTGGATGAGAAGGCCTAGCTTGCATTCTCCACTCTAATTCTTTTGGGTTGAGGTCAGGACTCTTTGCAGACCAATCAAGTTTCTGCACCCCAAACTCGCTCATTTATGTCTTATGGGCCTTGTTTGTGCGCTGGTGCGCAGTCATGTTGGAACAGGAAGGGGCCATCCCCAAACTGTTCCCACAAAGTTGGGAGCATGAAATTGTTCAAAATGTCTTGGTATGCTGACCCCTTAAGAGTTCCCTTCACTGGAACTAAGGGGCCAGGCCCAACCTCTGAAAACCCCACACCATAATCCCCCCTCCGCCAAATGATTTGGACCATTGTACAAAGCAAGGTCCATAAAGAGAAGAATGATCGAGTTTGGAGTGAAGGAACTTGACTGGCCTGCATAGAGTCCTGACCTCAACCTGATAAAAGACTTTTGGGATGAATTAGAGTCAAGACTGCTAGCCAGGCTTTCTCGTCCACATCAGTGCCTGACCTCACAAATGCACTTTTGGAAGAATGGTCAAACATTCCCATAGACACACTCCTAAACCTTGTGGACAACCATCCCAGAAGAGTTGAAGCTGTTATAGCTGCAAAGGGTGGGCCAACTCAAGGTTGAACCCTACGGACTAAGACTGGGATACCATTAAAGTTCATGTGTTTGTAAAGGCAGGCGTCCCAATACTTTTGATAATATATTGTATGCAAGTTATACATATGCACTTACATAGGTGACTTAGGAGAAGTTTTCCTTGGATTTATCCTTGGCCTTTTTTCTGACTTAGGAGAAGGTATTACTGGAGATTTGATGAGATTTATTCATACAGGATAGATCTTACAAAGTGATTAAGTTCTATAGGTTAAAATGGATAGCCTAACCAGGATATGCTGGGAAAGATTCCCATACATGCTTTAAGGTGGATGACTCCCTGGCTACTGACTTCGGGGGAGCAATACATAGAGGAAACAAACTACAGGTGAGCAATAGAAACAAACTAAACAAGCAACCTCAGATAATGAACAATACAACATATAATTATGTGGGACACATAGTTACATAGTTACATAGTAGGTGAGGTTGAAAAAAGACACAAGTCCATCAAGTCCAACCTATGTGTGTGATTATGTGTCAGTATTACCTTACATATCCCTGTATGACACAACACTCCTTGCCATAAATCTTTGGATTTCACTATTATAAACATAACATTAGTTCAAGTTCATAACTTAGAAAAGAGAATAAGTGCAGCGCAGTAAATAAAGTCCCCAATGCTCAATATAGGCAGATCCACATTTCACTTTCACTGGCCAGAGGAGGGAAAATCTTGTATGCAGTTATCAGTTGCGCTTACCAGAGAATGTGGACCTCTGCAAGGCAGGGGTCAAACTCACATGTATCCCCTAGGGAATGGTGATCTCCTGGATGTTGTCACTGGAAAGGAGCACAGCAGACTTAAGATCCTGATATCCACAAGAAAAGCCAATCTGCCAGCAGAAAGAGCCCCAAAAAAACAGGCATCCGGATCCCGGTGTCCCCACGAATGTATACAAGCGCTCACAAGCGCTGTAGCATAAAAAGTCTAAAGGCAGTCCGACTGTTTTTAGACTTTTTATGCTACAGCGCTTGTGAGCGCTTGTATACAATAGTGGCTGCTTATGATTACAATAAATGGATTACTCTTAGATAGTTTTCCTCCCCTTTTTTACATCTGACACCTTGGAGTCATTCGTGGGGACACCGGGATCCGGATGCCTGTATTCCTTGGGGCTCTTTCTGCTGGCAGATTGGCTTTTCTCGTGGATATCAGGATCTTAAGTCTGCTGTGCTCCTTTCCAGTGACAACATCCAGGAGATTCCCTAGGGGATACATGTGAGTTTGACCCCTGCCTTGCAGAGGTCCACATTCTCTGGTAAGCGCAACTGATAACTGCATACAAGATTTTCCCTCCTCTGGCCAGTGAAAGTGAAATGTGGATCTGCCTATATTGAGCATTGGGGACTTTATTTACTGCGCTGCACTTATTCTCTTTTCTATTTTTTTGTTCAGGCATTTGTGATTACCTGTAGTGTTCAGCTTGCAATTAGGTGTGGGTTTTTAGTAGTTTGCGCTGATTGTCATCTATACATTGTTCAAGTTCATAACTTAACAACTTGTCCTCTGAGTTTTGAAAGACAAAAACAAAGACCATCAACAAACAATGGAATGACTGGGTTGTTTCTAGAAGTATTGGGTATTAGGTCTTAGGAAAGCAACAACTTCAATACTTGACTTTCTTTAAACCAACCCATTTTTATATCAGAAAGCTCACAGTATGTCAGACCTCAGCTGAATCACACACGTCGTACTTGTAAACAAAAGAGTAAACAGAACATATCCATGTTTGTTCAGTTGCGTAAATGCTGGTAGTCTCAATCTTGCCTTGGGGTGAAATGAATTCTTCCTGAGGTAGAAGCCGCATTAGCTTAATAACAAGTCAAGAGAATATTCTAGTTGTGCCTTCTTTGGTAACCTTAACATCAACTTTTGTGTTTTTTATTTTTTTATTTTCACTGGGCATGGTTTGATGATAAGTCTGATCAACCAGTCATTACAATGATATGCTTTACAACTCTCCAGAAACCTCCTGCAAGGCTGTGAGTCTCACCTGCTGAAGAATCTGCTAAAAGGATTGTCAGAACTACTTATCCCCCTTGGTCCAGTGTGGTACCTGCCTGTGTGGTGCGCAGCTGCACGCACTTACAGGTTTTACCCACTCTCACGTGGGAACTAGAAATGTACTGAATGAAAAAATTTGTTCAGTTCCGGATCGATTCGTTAGGTTACTAATTTAATTTTGTTGCATTCATAATTAAATTTATTTAGTTCAGTTGAATTTTCTTTTGTTTATTATTTTTCTGATGAATTCGAAGTATTCAAATTGAATTTGAATCAATCAAAATTCATTGTGAAGAATAGATGGTTCTATTCTATTCAAAATTTGAGATTCAAATTTTAGAAGACGGTTATATTACTTGTACTTTATTCCAGTCTATTCTGTTTTTTTCCCCTGTTCTATTCTTTTCTATGCTGCTTCTTTATTTTCTATTCTATTTTAATATATTCATTTATTTTCTATTCTATTTTTTTCAAAATTTGAATTTCGGAAGACAGCTATATTCATTCTATTCTAATCTATTCTATGTTTTTCTATTCTATTCTATTCTATTCCTTTATTTTCTATTATGTTTTTATTCTATTATTTTATTTTATATTCTATTCTGTTCTGTTTTACTCTATTCTTTTCTATTTTGTTCTATTCTATTCTTTGCAAAATTTGAATTTCAAAAGATGGCTAAATTTAGTCTATTCTATTTAGTTATTTTCTTTTCCTTTTTTTATTCTATTCTTTTAGTTTCTATTCTTTTTTTATTCTATTTTGTTTTATTTTATTCTATTATTTTCAAAATGTGAATTTCAGAAGAAGGCTATATTCTAACACTAATACACATAGTCATTGAAGGAAATCAGCAATAGTCAGCAATATGTTTAGATTTTGAATTTGTTTTCGAATTTCGGTTTTATTTAAATTCGTTACTATTGTAATTCGGAAATTCAGACACATCCAAATCTCCGAATAACAAAAATTTCGTCCGCATTTGGATTTGTAACAAAACAGACTGTACATGTCTAGTATGAATATCCTCCAGCACCTTGGTATGACAGCAAGGGCCACATACTACATCTCCAGCTACCAGCTCCTCTCCACCGTTCTTCGTTCTCAGGTGCATCTATCTTTCCCTGTGGAGTATCCCATAAACTTTACTTAAATAGTCCACAACAGCATGATACCTAGTGACTAGGATGCAGAGTGCAAATACAATATATGACTGTTCCTTTAGTGGATGCACTGTACCAATAAATACACCTCACTAAGTTAAACCAGCAATTTATTTATCATATTTTGTGAGAAAAAAAAAAGTTATGTTCACCTTTAAAGTAATCTTTAGCCTGTGACTTTCATACTATAATAACAATCCCCAAGTGTAATTGCCATATTTTACTGATTTTATGCACCACGGCCTTCTTACTTGTTATTTGTTACTTTTTACCTGTTATCATTGCTTTGAGTGTCATTCAGTCATACCAGCACTCCACCTTCCAGTCCTTCTCCCCCCTCTCCATTTCCCCTCCTATCCTTCCTCTATCCCCTTGTTAACTAATTTAAAATGTTTATTGCTACGTATTACATGTGCAACTGTTTGCCCAATGGGCTTTCTATAAAAACCTGTTGAAACCAAAAAATTAAAAGTTAAAAAAATATTTAATTTTTTTTTTAGATAAATATGAAATATTGAATATGACTACTTTACGTTTACATGTTTAGCCCAGTGTTGCTTAACTCCAGTCCTCAACCTCCCCAAAAGGTCATGTTTTCAGGCTTGCCATTATTTTGCACAGGTGATTTGATCTGTATCGCTTCCTTAGTAATTACCACAGCTGTTTCATCTGAGGGGAATCCTAAAAACATGACCTGTTGGCGTGCCTTGGGGACTGGAGTTGAGAAACACTGGTCTAACCAGCAGGTGGTGCATCAGGCACCTTTTGCATGTTTACTGAGCTATTAATAAATGATTAACTGAAAAAAAAAACTTGTTTACAGTGTCCAATAGCTCCAGCTAAAATGTATACACACAGCTAAATAAATCATTGTGTATCTTCCCCCTGCCTGACTGTTCAAAAGGTTTGGTGCAAAAAAAAAAAAAGCCTAAGCAAACAGCTTTTGCTCTCTGTAGAAAACAGCTTTATGTAAATCCATAATGCTCTGTGACACCAGGGTCTTCTGTGTATAATGTTTTAAAGGATAATTGCACTTTCACATAAAGTATACTTATCCTTACTTCCTAGGACCTAGGAGGACCCTGACCTAAAGTATCCCACTTTCCCCCACTGCAGATATATACGGTACTTGTCTAAATCCCATGGCCTGATCTCCACATTAGCAGAAATATTCTTTCCCTTTGGTCCCACCTGTGCAGTCAGTCCTTACAGATATCTATAGGACCATCTCCTGCCTTAGGAAAATGCCCTTTGCAAGCCAATGCTTAGTTATGTTTTCCTGTGCTAAGCCTCAACATTATGATACACTTTCAGGTGTACACCCAAAAATATTATTTTAGGAATCAGAAGATGCTGGAGTTGGTCTTTATGTACACTCACTGGCCACTTTATTAGGTGCACCTTGCTAGTACCGGGTTGGACCCCCTTTTGCCTTCAGAACTGCCTTAATTCTTCGTGGCAACAAGGTGTTGGAAACATTCCTCAGAAATTTTGGTCCATATTGATATGATAGCATCACGCAGTTGCTGCAGATTTGTCGGCAGCACATCCATGGTGCGAATCTCCAGCTCCACCACATCCCAGAGGTGCTCTATTGGATTAAGATCTGGTGACTGTGGAGGCCATTGGAGTACAGTGAACTCATTGTCATGTTCAAGAAACCAGTGGTGAGGTGACTTGAGCTTTGTGACATGGTGCATTATCCTGCTGGATGTAGCCATCAGAAGATGGGTACACTGTAGGCATAAAGGGATGAACATGGTCAGAAACAATACTCAGGTAGGCCGTGGCGTTTAAACAATGCTCAAATGGTAATAAGGGGCCAAAAGTGTGCCAATAAATTATCCGCCACACCATTACACCACCACCAGCCTGAACTGTTGATACAAGGCAGGATGGATCCATGCTTTCATATTGTTTACCTCAAATTCGGACCCTACCATCTGAAATTGAGACTCATCAGACCAGGCAATGTTTTTTCCAATCTTCTATTGTCCAATTTTGCTGAGCCTGTGCGAATTGTAGCCTCAGTTTCCTGATCTTAGCTAACAGGAGTGGCACCCAGTGTAGTCTTCTGTTACTGTAGTCCATCTGCTTTAAGATTCGACGTATTGTGCGCTCAGAGATGTCTGACCTCTGACATCAACAAGGCATTTTCGTCCACACAACTGCCGCTCACTGGATATTTTCTCTTTTTCGGACCATTCTCTGTCTCTAGAGATGGTTGTGTGTGAAAATCCAGAAAAAAACAGTTTTTGAAATACTCAGACCAGCCCGTTTGGCACCAACAATCATGCCACGTTCAAAGTCACTTAAATATCCTTTCTTCCCATTCTGATGCTCGGTTTTAACATCAGCAAATCATCTGCAGCATGTCTAGATGCCTAAATGCATTGAGTTGCTGCCATGTGATTGGCTGAATAGCAATTTGTGTTACCAAGTAATTGAACAGGTGTACGTAATAAAGTGGCCGGAGAGTGTATAATGTAATATATATAATTTTTTTACAGAAAAAAAATATCCACAACAATAGGAGTATCAGGTAAGTTCAGTCTCACTTATACAAGAGTTACATATTATCCAGCAAATGGCGGGACGCCAGTGCGTTGCCCATCAATTTCAATAGCACCCCAAACGTGGCGTGATTTTCCTGCGACAGTCACAGTAAAATTGCATGAACAGAATTGCGGGACGCCTGTCACCCAAGAGAAGTACGTGAGCTTCTATTGGGCAACGGGAGTCCCGCGATTCTATTTGGGCGATTTTACCGCAATTGTCACCCCATACGCCAAGATGGGAATCTTGGAACAGGAAACAGGAGCCCTAGTGACACCTGCTTCAGGACAACAGTAACACTGTATATAATTGACAGAAGTTACATAAACTTCTATAATTCCCACAAAACATACAGTAATGCAATAGTAATTATTCACTACAGAATGAACTGGTGTCTTTTTATGTGTCATTAAAGTGAATGTAAAGGTTCAAATTTTTTAAAGTAAAAATAACAAACATGGTATACGTACCTGCTCTGTGCAAGGGTTGTGCACAGAGCGGCCCCGATTCTCTTCTTCTAGGGTGTCCCGCCGGCGCTCCAGGCCCTTCCTCTTCATCGGGTGCCCCCACAGTGAGCCACTTTTCATGGGGACACTGCTGTGTCCACTGACACAGACAGCAGAACTCGGCCCCGCCCCCCGCTCCCGTGTCACTGGATTTGATTGACAGCAGCGGGAGCCAATGGCTCCTGCTGCTATCAATCTATCCAATGAGGACAGAGACAGCGGCTGGAGCTGCTGGGCTCGTGTTCATCGCTAGAACGATCGGGTTCAGGTAAGAAAAAGAATGCATTAAGGTGAAAAATGCATTAATGTGAAAAACCACGAGACTTTACAACCCCTTTATTCTCACATATTATATAAACATGATGCCTGTAATTTAAGGCCCTTTTCACATGAGCACCTCTGCCTGATGGACTCCGCTTGCTTAGCGGGGGATCGCTCCGCTGATCCCCGCTGAGCAGGCGGATGACAGGTCCGTCTCCACTTACTGTGTAGAGACGGACCCAGTCCCGCTCTTCTTTATGGGTAAAACGGGTGAAAATGGATCGCCTGTTCTTTTTCATCCAATCATATCTGATCCGCCAGACAGATGGAAAATACGACCACCATCTGTCTGGATTTGGCGGACAGAATCGCACCGGATAGTGGCGGATGTCAGCGGACACGTCACTGCTGACATCTGCCGATCCATAGTGGAGGAAAAGGAGGGTCCGATCAGGCCCGCCTGTCAGTTTTGCAGGTGGACCTGATCGAAACCTCCATTCACCCCTATGTAAAAGGGGCCTAAGCAATGGCGGAAGTACCAGAGTCGCAGCAGTCGCACTTGCGACCGGGCCCTGGCATTCCGGCACAGTCAGGGGGCCCCAGCGGGGTTGCCAATCGCAGGTTTTTGAGTGGAGAGTGTATCTCTCATACAGCTCAGAGCCGTCATTGAAAGTTCTCTCATTCTCTTCTCTCACACAGGATGAGAAAGGAGACATTTGATCTGCTCCGTCTCCAACCTCCCCTCCTCTCCTGTGTGTGCTCTGCAGGATGTGTGAGCTTGGTAGCTTCACACTTGACTTCCCGTAGAGCACACACAGGAGAGGAGGAGGAGGGGGGGTTGGAGACAGAGAAGATTGGCTGTCTTCTTTTTCATCCTGATTGAGAGAGGAGAAAAAGAGAACTGTCAATGATTGCTCTGAGCTGTATGAGAGAAACTCTCAGCTCAGAGACCTGCTGGGGAGGAAGGCGGCATTGATCAATGAGCACTGATAGGAGACACTAATGAGCTCTGATAGGTGGGATTGATAAACACTGATAGGCTGCACTGATGGGCATTGAGCACTGATAGGTGGGATTGATAAACACTGATAGGCTGCATTGAGCACTGATAGGCAGCACTCATAGACATTGATAGATGACACTGATGGGCACTGATAGTTGGCACTGATAAGTAGAATCGATGAGCACTGATAGATGGCACTGATGGGCACTGATAGGCAGCATTGATGAGCAATGATAGGTGGCACTAATAGGTGGTATTGATGAGCACTGATAAGTGGCACTGATTGTCACTGATAGGCAGCACTGATGGGAATTGAGCACTGATAGGCAGCATTAATAGACACTGATAGGTGGCACTGTTGGGCACTGATAGGTGGCACTTATGGGCACTGATAGGCAGCATTGATGAGCACTGATAGGGGGCATTAATAGGTGCAACTGATGGGCACTGATAGGCGGCATTGATTGGCACTGATAGGTGGCACTGATGGGCACTGATAGGCAGCATTGATGAGCACTGATAGGTGGCACTGATGGGCATTGAGCACTGACAGGCAGCATTGATGGGCACTGATAGACGTTGATAGGTGGCATTTATGAGCACTAATAGGTGGCACTGGTGGAGGCTGATAGGTGGCATTGATGAGCACTAATAGGTGGCACTAATAGGCTGAATTGATGGGCACTGATAGGCGGCACTGAAATGCAGCATTGATAGGCGTCATTGATTAGCACTGATAGGTGCCACTGATAGGCAGCATTGATGAGCACTGATAGACACTGATAGGTGGCACTGATGGGCACTGATAGGCAGCATTGATGAGCACTGATAGGTGGCACTGATGGGCACTGATAGGCAGCATTGATGAGCACTGATAGGTGGCACTGATAGGCGGCATTGATAGGCACTGATAGGTGACACTGATGGGCACTAATAGGCAGCATTGATGAGCACTGATAGGTGGTACTGATGGGCATTGAGCACTGATAGGCATCACTGATGAGCACTGATAGACGCTGATAGGTGGAATTGATGAGCACTAATAGGTGGCACTGATGGAGGCTGATAGGTGGCATTGATGAGCACTGATAGGTGGCACTGATAGGAGGAATTGATGGGCACTGATAGGCGGCACTGACATGCAGCATTGATAGGTGGCATTGACTAGCACTGATAGGTGCCACTGATAGGCAGCATTGATGGGCACTGATAGACGCTGATAGGTGGCAATGATGAGCACTGATAGGTGGCACTGATGGGCACTGATCGGTGGCACTGACCGGTGACACTGATGGGTATGATAGGCAGCATTGATGAGCACTGATAGGTGGCACTGATCGGCACTGATAGGCGCCATTGATGAGCACTGATAGGTGGCACTGATGGGCACTGATAGGCAGCATTGATGAGCACTGATGAGCATTGAGCACTGATAGGCAGCACTGATGGGTACTGAGCACTGATAGGTGGCACTGATGGACGCTGATAGGCGGCATTGATGAGCACTGATATGTGGCACTGATAGGTGGAATTGATGGGCACTGATAGGCAGCACTGAAATGCAGTACTGATAGACGGCATTGATGAGCACTGATAGGCGCTGATAGGTGGCAATGGTGAGCACTGATAGGTGGCACTGTTGGACACTGATAGGCGGCATTGATGAGCACTGATAGGTGGCACTGATGGGTATGATAGGCAGCATTGATGAGCACTGATAGGTGGCACTGATCGGCACTGATAGGCGCCATTGATGAGCACTGATGGGTGGCACTGATGGGCACTGATAGGCAGCATTGATGAGCACTGATGAGCATTGAGCACTGATAGGCAGCACTGATGGGTACTGAGCACTGATAGGTGGCACTGATGGACGCTGATAGGCGGCATTGATGAGCACTGATATGTGGCACTGATAGGTGGAATTGATGGGCACTGATAGGCAGCACTGAAATGCAGTACTGATAGACGGCATTGATGAGCACTGATAGGCGCTGATAGGTGGCAATGGTGAGCACTGATAGGTGGCACTGTTGGACACTGATAGGCGGCATTGATGAGCACTGATAGGTGGCACTGATGGGCACCGATAGGCAGCATTGATGAGCACCGATAGGTCACATTGATGGGCATTGAGTACTGATAGGCAGCACTGATGGGCACTGATAGACGCTGATAGGTGGTATTGATAAGCACTGATAGGTGGCACTGCTGATAACCAGCAAGTCTGTTTACATGTGATCAGCTGATGCCATGGTAAAGGGCTACTGTGATTGTGCTGGATGCACGTCCCAGGGGGCACGTGGGAAGCAGGGTTCTGGGAGGATGTCCATTCTTCCCAAAATTGGAAGCCCGGGGCTCAGGTGGAAGGGTGGGTCAGGGGGGCCCATCATGGTTTCTTGCACCGGGGCCCTGAAGGTTCTAGTTATGCCTCTGGGCCTAAGGGAATTGGTATTTGTAACAATGCATGTGGTAAGATATTTGAAAGTGGCAGAAATGGAAAGAAAGCCTAAAAAAGAAAACCAATGCACCCATCACTAAGAATTGGTAAGCTGCAACATAATAAATGTTTGCTTTTGGGTTTAATACTGCTTTAAGAATACTGCCCTCCTGAATCTTAGTTACACCGTTAATGTATTTAAAGGTTTCAGCCACGTCTCCACTTTACCTTTTTTCCTCAGGACTGTACATATTATCTTTCTTCAGTCTCCTCAGACCTTTCACCATTTTGCTTGGCTGTCTCTGGACTCCATCTTATCCATCTTTTTGTAGGTGAGGTCTCTTTAAAGGGGCAGCTCCAAAATGTGTAGCCACGCCCACTTCCAGAATTCCACTTGTGCTGTCCCTTGCTGCATTCTGCTGGATTGTATGTATTTTTGTACTCCAGAGCAGTGCTCTATGCCTGTTGTATCCATCCGCTGTGCTGGACCTTGGTGAAATGGGCAAACATCTGTTTTTTGACAAGCGCTGTTCCTCCTCATGTTTGTGTAAATGGCCATTTTCTAGCATTGTTTATAATTAACCACTTTCAATACCACACTTAGCTGCACCCTGTTTGTTTTGTTGGATTTTTTATTGCAGTTGAAGATCCCCAAGCCATCTGAGGTTGTTGCAGCTCTGCAATGAAAAAGTGTTTCATCTTTATCATTATCCTATGGACTTGAGCTTGATTGTCTTACATACTTACATAGTTACATAGTAGGTGAGGTCGAAAAAAAGACACAAGTCCATCAAGTCCAACCTATGTGTGTGGTTATATGTATGTATTACATTGTATATCCCTGTATGTTGTGGTCGTTCAGGTGCTTATCTAATATTTTCTTGAAACTATTGATGCTACCCTCTGAGACCACCGCCTGTGGAAGGGAATTCCACATCCTTGCTGCTGTTACAGTAAAGAACCCTCTACATAGTTTAAGGTTAAACCTCTTTTATTCTAATTTTAATTAGTGGCCACGAGTCTTGTTAAACACCCTTCCGCAAAAAAGTTTTATCCCTATTGTGGGGTCACCAGTACGGTATTTGTATATCGAAATCATATCCCCTCTCAAACGTCTCTTCTCCAGAGAGAATAAATTCAGTGCTCGCAACTTTTCCTCATAACTAATATCCTCCAGACCCTTTATTAGCTTTGTTGCTCTTCTTTGTACTCGCTCAATTTCATTCTTTCTGAGGACTGGAGCCCAGAACTGGACAGCATACTCAACGTGAGGCCGGACCAGAGTCTTGTAGAGCAGGAGATATATCTCTCTTACACAGTATATGCCTGTGTCCCAGCCCAGTGTTTTATATTGGCTTTGGGGTAGCCACTCTCTGTTTGTCGCACAGTCAAAAATGTAATCACATTAGTATGATTGGATCCAGCAAGTTTTGTGTTTTTGAATGATCACTGAACCTTCTCTTTTTTTTATGAATAATTCTATTCATTTCACTACTAAAGATGTTAAACTCACTGGTATGTAGTTGCCAGCTTGTTCCTTACTACACTACACTTGTGGATAGGTACAATATTAACTGTATACCAGTCACTGGGAATGTCTACAGTTAAATAGACTGATTGCAAAGTTCAGTTAAAGGTCCTACAACTCTCCTGTGATGCAGATAAGGCCTTTGATAGGGTCAGCTGGTCTTTCCTCCAAGCCACTCTTTCCCAATTAGGTCTAGGTCTACACTCATTCTCCCCTCTACTATTCTGTTATTTCTAACTTCTTCTTCTTTGTCTCCTATGATCTCCCTTAGATGCAATGCAACTCATAAGACTTCCCTTCCCTCAATATGTTTTTCTCCACTCTACTTTTTAGGAGATCGGAATCTTGTCACTAAAAATATTTCTGACAATTTTTGTTCTAGTTTAATTATCCAGACTCCCAGAGCCTCTGGGCGCAGCAGGTTCCCAATGGGGCACCCAGGACCATGGAAAAGAATTCTTACATGTCAAACAGACACACGTTTACGAGTTCAATGTAAAGCTTTATTTAAAGTGACCTTTACTCGTTTGCACTATTTGATTATTTGTATAAATCGTATTTGTATACCAGGAGACCTGATGTCAGGCAATTGGCATTGTCTATACTTTTTCAATTTTTTGTTTAAATATTTGTTGAAAACAAGCAATAAAAACTTATTGAACCATAAAGGTCCTACAACTATACCCAGAAATTCTCTTAGAACTCTGCGATGAATACCACCAGGACCCATTGTTTTATTAAGGTGGTATTAAACCCAAAAGCAAATATTTATTATATTGCAGTCTACCAATTTGTAGATGTGTTGGCTGCAATAGTTTTCTGATGATCTAGGTGTATCTAGCCAGTAAAACTGTTGTTTTTTTAACAGAAAAAGTTGTCCTGCAGATGTATCATTTAGGGAGTTGAGACAAAGTATTTAATAGACAGGAGTGCTTTCAATTGTCAGCTTTTTAAAAAAAAATTTTTATTTTGGTTTATTTCAAGAGTGAAAAAAACTGTTGCTGTGCTATTAAAGTATGAACTTGAGTTTGGCTTCAATTTGTTAGTGTTTTTAAATCTGCTAGTACAGCTAACACTCCCCTCTCCCTAGAATAACAATGCTGCTGTCCAAAGGGGTCGCTGTGCTCCTTCATCCAGAGTGGAAGCACTCCAATACAAGAGGTGTGTTACTGGCCAGATCACAAGGGGAAAAATAGAGGGTAAAAAGACTAAAATAAGATTTAATGATTGGTAAGCTGCAATATATTACATTTATGCTTTTGGGTTTAATACTGCTTTAAGGGCCAGTTTACACCAGAATTTATGTGTTCCAGATGCGTTTCTACAGGCACGTTTTTGATTTCTGGTGCATTTGTGATGCTTTTTGGTGCATTTCCCCCTCATTTTTTCGTCTCAATTGAGGACATGTGCTACCAGTGCATTTTTGATACCTTTTTCTGCTTTAAAGATGCGTTCCTTATAGGAACATCCAACATGTTCTACTTATGTTGACCATGCTAGATCGCACTGCACTGTTGGGAACTAGGGCCATTGTAATCTATGTTAAACACTGTCTATGCGTTTTGATGCAGAATAAAAACATACTGGACTGCATCTGGTGTTAACCAACCCAATGCTTTAAGAGAGTAAATTCATCTGCTACCTCTGTCTCTAGAAACCCTGAAAATTAACCTTTATTTCTACAACCATTATGATCTATAAACTTGCAGTTGTTAGTGTTATTTACTTCTGAGAAGAATAAACAGAAGTAATTGTTTAAATGGTGTGTCTCATCCAGGTCTCCCTCAAAAAAAGTCAGTGGCGGCCTGTCCACAGGGGGCGCCGCCCCCCTAATCCATACGCCCGACCCCTAATCTACATGCAGGGTGCCGGACGCATGGGGTTTTTTTTTAAGCACATGATTAGAACCTGAGGTTATAATTGGTTTTAAAAAAGGGTGGGCTTGTGGCGCAGAGCACTGCGCCCAGAGCCCACCCACTAGTGTGATAGAAACATGGTATATATTTAATTGTAGAAGATAAACAAAAAAAAGGAAGAAGTGAACTAGAATTTAATGAGAAGCATAACCAGGGGTGGGGTAAAAGAAAACCCCATCCGCTTTTTTCTTTGTTCCCCCCTTGCTTTGAATCAATTAGGGATTGAAATACTTGACCTCACTAGGTCATATTTTCATTAAAGTCCATGGCCATGTCTTCGTTAAAGTCCCAACCTATATTTTTCACTTACTATATGAACCAGGGATGGAAGCACGTGGTCATGCTCCATTGTCAAATTCTAGCACCACTCTGCAGTCATTGACCTTGGTTAAGTCTCCCCTGTTTTACTAATTTTATTTGTTTTATTTTTTTCTTCTTAGCATCATATTATTTACCAATATTATTGTCATTTATTTCCAGATTCCGTTTACTATTCCCATCATGCTGGCATGTTGCATTGTTGGTGGTTTGCGGGGCTGGCTGCCATGCCGTCTGTATGTTTGTCTCCACTTCTGGGAGCTGTGACGCACACTGCGGGTCTCCTCCGCTCCATTGTGTCCATTGACACCTGGGGGGGCAGGTACATCACACTGCGCGTCAACGTCATGGCACCCACGCTGGACGAGCGGCGTCTCATGCCTCCGCTGCGTCCATGCGGTCTGGTTATCGATCTGCGGGCATTACGGGAGACTTGGAGCGGCTGAGCTGGTGTCTTGCCGAGAAAGTTCCCTCGGCGGATAAGGTCCCCCCTGTACTGCGCAAGAGCTGCACTTGTGCAGTACGAATGACCAGGAGCTGCCAAAAATAGCCGAAGATGAAAATCTTCAATCAGCTGTACACGGCGCCTGCGCCCTGGGTCCAGGCTGAAGCCTCACCATCCAAGTGGACCTAGAGGGGGAATAAAAAAGTGCCGAGCGAAGCGAGGCCGTACCCGAAGCGTGGCGAGCGAAGCGAGCCCACGAGGGGCCCTCTTACAGGCGCCGTGTACAGCTTTATTTCTTCTCTATTTCGCTTCAGCTATTTCCGCTGGCTCCTACGGCGCAGGCGCTGTGCCTGCGCCGTAGAGGGGGGTCCTTATCCGCCGAGAGGAACTTTCTCGGCAGAACACCGGAGCCACATGTTATCCGGCTAACGGCGCTCCTCCTCCCCCTTAGCCACGCGGCATGATGTTGGTGAGCCGCCCTGTTGACGGCGCATATAGGGGTGTCTCCTCCGGAGGTTTTGGTACTCAAGGCTCTCTTCACGCTGCACCACAGAGGTTCTGATCACTCTCTTCACATCCTCTCATCGCCCTTTTACTACTTTCCACAGGTATCCATGCACGTCACCTCTCTGCCCCTATGGGCTCTTATCCCTCACTCCCTCTAGCTGTCTCTTGTGGGCTACACTTTATCTCACCATTTTTTGTCTCTAGCCACTCACAGGCTTGCCACATCCTTGCTTGGATACCTCCCAACCCTGCACTCTTCTTTTTTTCACATTCACGGGTTGATTCACTTTTTTACCTCATGCACAGTTTCTTGCAATTATTGGTTTTCATTGTTCACCTTTTTCATACAGGAATGCCTTGTGTTTTCCCATGCCTGCCTTGGTTGCGGCCCGTGTGTATCGTCCCCTCAGGGTTGCCTGCCACGGCTCCCGTTGCAGGGTATTTGCGGTCGGCTTGTGGGGCCGACCTACCATCCCACCAACATGCATATTTGAGTAAGTAAGCATACACTCGGTATGGGGTTTTCTTTTACCCCACCCCTGGTTATGCTTCTCATTAAATTCTAGTTTACTTCTTCCTTTATTTTATTTATTTTCTACAATTAATTATATACCATATTTCTATCATAGAACTATCATGCACTTTGCTCCTGATGAGTGGTATAAAGACCACGAAACGCGTAGAGCCACCATATGCCGTGTTCCTATCAACATACCAGTTATTCAAGTTATTATTTACCACCCCCACAGGTGTAAGAGACCTTTGGTCTTGCAGAGATCAATTCGCTTACATTGTTTATACAATCATGCCTTGGTGAACTCTGGACTTTTATTATTCTTTACCTTGTGATACTAATGTTATTATCATGTTTAAACATTACTACATTTGGCAATTAATGTTGTCCTGCCATTACTTTGTTTACTATGTTACCAATATTTTATGTGTTGCTTTTACTATTGTAATCAATAAAGGTCCCTATCTATTCACCTTTTTTATCGTTTTGCCACCACGTGCTTCATATAAAATCCCATATAACCCGCCTTTTTTCTTTGTTCCCCCCTTGCTTTCAATTAACTGTACTTCTGTCTTGGTCTGATTTCATGGTTTCTGACAGTAGGCGAAGGCCATCAATTCAGAATATACAGTCAATCCACTTGTTGGTAATATTTTTTCCAGATTGGATGAGCAAGATCACCACATGGATCATTTTGCCATGGTGTTACAAATGCTCCTGAGTCACATGGCTCACCTGGAATCTCCCACTCTGGCTCTTCCGGTACAGTTGCAGGCCATCCCTGCTACTGCGCCAGTGTCTGTGCAGCCACCCGCCTCGAGTATTACCTCTATAAGAGGTATGCCTGGTTCTGCTCTGCTTCCCCAGCGATTTGGGGGCAACCCAGTTCAATGCAGAGGGTTTCTCAACTAGATTCTCAACCAGATTCCCCACGGACAGAACCAAAGTAGGTTTTGTGATATCTTTGCTTTCTGAGAGAGCCTTGGCCTGGGCAAACCTTCTATGGGAGATGCAAAAACCTGTTGCCTTGAGTTACCCTGAGTTTGTAGCCTCCTTTAAAAGGGTATTTGACGTTCCCGAACGCTCCACTTCTGCTGCCAAGTGCCTCATGTCCATCAAACAGTAAGAGAACTGTTGCCGACTACGCCATTGAATTCCGTACTTTGGCAGCAAAGGTTAATTGGAACAATGAGGCCCTCGTGGCTGCTCATGGTCTCTCGGATTCCATCAAGGATGAGATAGCAGCCCGAGATATACCCACTGAGCTGGAGAAGTTGATCATGTTTGCCATCCTCACTGACTCCAAAATCAGAGAAAGATTCTCTTTTAAGGAGCACTTGCGGAAGCCTCGTTTACGTTTGCCTCCGAGCTTTGCAGTCCCACCCGTGCCTCACTCACCTCCCATGCCTCCTGGTACCGAGTTGGTCAGTGAAGATTAACCCATGCACTTGGGCTTCACATGTCTCTCTGCAGATGAGAGAACCTTTAAGAGGAGGGAGAGATTGTGCCTTTATTGTGGCCAGGCAGGTCACTTTTTGAAGTCTTGTCCTACCCGTCCAGGGAAGGCCCAAGCCTTGAGGTCCTGTCACAGACAGACCTTAGGTGGCGTTGTTTCATCCCCAGTTATCCAGAAGTATAAGCCCCTGGTTTCGGTCACCCTTTCTTGGGCTGAGTCGTCCATCGAATTACAGGCTCTAATCGACTCTGGGGCTGCAGGCCTGTTTATTAATGCTGCCTTTGTATCAAAGCACTCGATTCCGCTACAGCTGCGTGACACTCCACTTGCCATTGAGGCTCTTGACAGGAGACCCCTACAGCCTGCCCATGTGACTCATGAGACGTGGTCCATGGCCGTAGGGGCTCTTCACCATGAGATAATCCAATTGCAAGTTAATTCCTCACCTAAATTTCTGTTGGTTATCGGTTACAGAGGCAAAACCCCTCTTTTGATTGGCTCCATGCTGAGGTTCTCTCCTGGTCGCCACTATGCAGTAAGACATGTTTCCAGAAGGTAGCCAAGGTCCTGTGCACCTCTTCATTCTCCTCCCTGCCGGAGAAGTACCGCAATTTTAGCGATGTCTTTGACAAAGATCAAGCCAGTAGTTTGCCTCCACACCGGCCATATGATTGCGCAATTGACCTTCAACCTGGTGCCATACCCCCTCGTGGCCAGGTTTACCCTTTGTCAGTCTTGGAGGATAAGGCCATGGAGGAGTATGTTGCAGACGCACTTTCTCGAGGTTTCATCCTCGTCTCCTGCTGGTGCTGGTTTCTTCTTCGTGAAGAAGAAGAGTGGTGAACTGAGACCTTGTATTGATTATAGGGGTCTCAATCATTTCTTGATTAAGAATGCCTATCCGATTCCGTTGATTACAGAGTTATTTGACCGCCTCAGGGGAGCAACGGTTTTCACAAAGCTTGATTTGAGAGGGGCATACAATCTCATGAGGATTAAGGAGGGCGACGAGTGGAAAACTGCTTTTAATACCAGAACAGGCCATTATGAGTACCTTGTAATGCCTTTTGGCCTTTGTAACGACCCGGCAGTTTTCCAGAAATTCATTAACAATGTCCTCAGAGATATGTTGCAGTTATGTGTGGTGGTTTATCTCGATGATATCCTCATATTTTCCAAGTCCCTGGAGAGCCACCACACAGATGTCTGTCGTGTACTTCAGAAACTAAGAGAGAACAATCTCTCTTGTAAATTGGAGAAGTGCAAGTTCAATTGTGAACAGGTTAAATTCCTGGGTTGTGTCATTTCCACTGCTGGTTTTTAGATGGACCCAGCAAAACTTTCTGCAGTCCCACAGTGGCCCGACCCGTGGGTTTACATCCTTTGCAGCGTTTCCTGGGCTTTGCCAATTATTATTAGAAGTTTATTCGTAACTTCTCATCTCTGGTCAAGCCCCTGACTGATATCACCAGAAAGGACGGTAACCCACAGAGTTGGTCTCCGGAGTGCGTTAAGGCCTTTGAGAGTCTCAAGGCTACCTTTGCTTCTGCTCCTGTGGCATATCCTGATCCTCCATTACCTTTTATCCTTGAGGTCGATGCTTCTGAGACTGGAGTTGGCACCCTTCTGTCTCAACGTCCTTCCTCTGAGAGCGCTTTGCGTCCTTGTGGCTACTTTTTCAAGAATTTGTCACCTGCGGAGTGCAATTACAAGATTTGTGACAGAGAGCTGTTGGCGATCATTTTAGCCCTGAAAGAATGGTGACATTTACTCGAAGGTACCACTGTGTCGGTTCTTATTCTTACTGACCATAAGAATCTCACGTTCTTGTCTGAGGCTAAACACCTCTCTCCTAGAAGGACGTGATGGGCTCTTTTCTTGTCAAGTTTCAATTATATTGTCTCATTCTTACCCCGTACTAAGAATGTAAGGGCTGACGCCTTGTCACGACAATTTTCCTCCACTTCCAAGTTGGATTCGTTCCAGTTCCTGCGATTCCTCCTGATCGTATTCTGGCTATGGCTCGCACCAGTCTCACTTCTCCTTTGGGTGACAAAATTCTTGCTGCTCCGGCCCATGCTCCTCCTGAGAAACCTTGTGACCGCTGCTTTGTCCCAGAGAGTCTCCGTACTGCCGTGTTTCAGACTTACCATTCTCCCAAGACTGCTGACCACCCTCAGAAGAAGAGAAGAATTAACTCTTTTGGGCAATTGCCCAACAATTCTGGTGGCCTAGTCTACATGCTGCCTGTTCCATGTGTGCTCAGACTAAGACTCCACGACATCTTCCAGTGGGCCTCCTACAACCCATACCCAATGAAGAGAGGCCCTGGACCCACCTGTCTATGGATTTCATTGTGGAGTTACCCAACTCCCAGGGCAACACAGTTATCCTTATGGTGGTTGACCGGTTCTCAAAAATGTCTCCTTGTATTCCACTTAAGAAGTTGCCTACTTCTAAGGAACTGGCTTCCATTTTTGCTCAGGAGATCTTTTGCGTACATGGGCTACCCAAGGTGATTGTCTCGGACAGGGGTAGTCAATTTGTGTCCCGGTTCTGGCAAGCCTTTTGTGCACAGTTGGGAATTCAGCTTGCTTTTACCTCTGCGTAATGGGGCCGCAGAATGAACCAAAAAGTCCATGGAGCAATTCCTACATTACTATATTTCATAACAACTGGTCAGACCTATTACCGTGGGCAGAGTTTACTCACAATAGTGCCTTGAGTTCTGATTCCTGATTGTCCCCGTCTGGTGAACTATGGTTTCCAACCTTCCATGTTGCCTGACTCATTTGTTCTGCAGAGTATTCCTGTGTTAGAGGAGCATCTCCGTGGTCTTTGTTCCACTTGGGCACAAGTCCAGGAGGCTTTGCGACATGCTAATGATAGATACAGACTCCATGCTGACCGCAGACACCTGCCCGTGCCTTCCTGCCAGGTTGGGGACAGGGTCTGGCTGTCATACATGCATGTACAGTTGGATAGTTTCCAGAAACAGAGCATTACTCCCAGTCCCTAATTATAGTAAAATTGTAAGGAGAGAGACATGGCTCTCTCAAAGCGATAATGGGATTTTGAGGGGAGATAATGTATCTATTTGTAGGTGAGCAATACCGACAAGGGTTAATATTACAAATATACATTTTATTAAGAAAAAACGATAAAATACAATACAGTCAGGATACAATCAAAATACATATTATGACCTTGAGTTACAGCTTGATGTATGAAATCAATTAGCGTAGATATGCAGGAGCAGCCAACATGTTTCGCCTATCGCTTCATCAGGGCACTACATGCATTGCTGATTTCATCTAAGTTACATGGAGTATGAAACATACCATTAGTATAGTGATACACAGCCTATCATTGGTTCAAAAACATTAACAGTATTATTCAGTTGAATGCATTTGTATAAAAATGATATATAAAATATTTCAGATGCTCACCTAGGTCTATTAAAAGAAAGTGAACCACTAAATTGCACCACTGCAGAGCCATTTACCCAAGTACATTGTTGACTACCGTAGGTTCCGTGGGTGCATACAGTACCTCGTGCATTGGAAGGGGTACTGTCCGGAGGAACGCTCTTGGGTCTCATCCTCGGACATACATGCCCCTGTCCTCCTTCATGATTTCCATAGACGTTTTCCCCTCAAGCTTGGTGGTCCTCCGAGGGGGAGGGGTCGTTGAGGAGAGGTTACTGTCAGGGCTGGGCTCAGCCCTTCCTTCTCTGAGCTGGCCACTCAGCTGTCGGCTAATTGCCAGCTCCTATCTCTCCACAGGTACTGAGCTGTTGATGATATCCTGCTCGTCAATCCTGCCTACTTAAGCAATCCAGCCCAGAGGATCTCTGCCTTCACCTTAGTCAACATCACAGAGATGCTCTCCTGCATTCCTGTTTAAAGACTTGCTTGGCTGATATCCCTTCTGGCTCCAGATCCTGCTTGCTGTTTTACTACGCTCATCTCTGGCTCCCTGACGTTTGGCTTGTCTTACTATCCGTTCTGGTTCCTGAACTCTGGCTATGTTTTGTCTACATTTGTTCTATTTATTTTTTTTATTAAACAAGTGTGATTAAACTGTATTTCTGTCTTGGTCTGATTTCATGGTTTCTTACAATTAGTGTCTGAATGTCTGCCAAAATATCGCAGTCCCGCTATAAGTCGCTGATCGCCGCCATTACTAATAAATATATAAAATATATAAAAATATCTCATAGTTTGTAGACGCTATACATTTTGCACAAACCAATCAATATACACTTATTGGGATTTTTTTTACCAAAAATAAGTAGCCAAACACACATTGGCCTAAATTTATGAAGAAGTTCGATTTTTTTCAATTTTTTTATTGGATGTGTTAGGAAGTAAAGAAAAAAAAAAAAAAGAAAAAAAAAAAAAAAAAATATATATATATATCTATATATATATATATATATATAGATATATATATATATATATATTTTTTTTTATACTCTGCAATATCCCACAATACTCTGCCATATTCTACAATACTCGGTGATACCCAGTTATACTCTGCCATACCCAGTCATACTCTGCGATACCCTGCAATACCCCGCCATACTCTGCAATACCCCGCCATACTCTGCAATACCCCGCAATACTCTGCCATACCCAGCCATACTCTGCAATACTCGGCAATACCCTGCAATACCCTGCCATACCCAGCCATGCTCAGCCATACTCCGCCATGCTCAGCCATACTCAGCTGTACTCGGCCTCTGTATGTGGCCAGGCTGTGGAAGTCTCACACATGTGGTATCGCCGTACTCAGAAGTAGGAGAATCTATTTTGGGGTGTCATTTTTGGTATGTACATGCTATGTGTTAGGAATATTGTATAAATGGACAACTTTGTGTTAAAAAAAAAATGCTTTTTAACCACTTCCCGCCCGCTGTCATACGACGTTCTTGACTTTGTGTGGGAATATCTGAATGATGCCTGCAGCTACAGGCATCATTTAGATATTAGCTTTTTCAGCCAGCGATTCCCTACACCATAGGAAGGATCATAGCGGCTGTTCCACTGCTTTATCGTTCTTACGAGAGGCGAGAGGGGACATCCCCCCCCTGCCGCCCTCCGGTGCTTTTACCGACTCACCGCTAAGATCGAAGCCAGGATCGTTTTTTGTTTTTTTTTATTTCAGGCTTCCCGGCCTAGAGGTGAGATGTGTGGTCTTATTGACCCCATATCTCACTGTAAAGAGGACCTGTCATGCCATATTCCTATTACAAGGGATGTTTACATTCCTTGTAATAGGAATAAAAGTGATCAAAAAAAATTTTGGGGGGAAAAAAACATCAAACTAAAAAAAATAAAGTAAAATGAACAATAAAAAAAAAAAATTTAAAGCGCCCTTGTCCCCGTGTGCTTGCATGCAGAAGCGAACCCACCCAAGCGAACCCACCCACATATGAAAATGGTATTCAAACCACACATGTGAGGTATCGCTGCGATCGATAGAGCAAGAGCAATAATTTTGGCCCTAGACCTCCTCTGTAACTCAAAACATGTAACCAGTAAAACATTTTAAAACGTCGCCTGTGGGGATTTTTAAGTAGCGAAGTTTGGCGCCATTCCACAAGCGTGTGCAATTTTGAAAGGTGACATGTTGGGTATCTATTTACTCGGCTTAACTTCATCTTTCACATTATGCAAAAACATTGGGATATCTTTACTGTTTTGTTTTTTTTTAAAGCACAAAACAGTTTTTTTTTCCAAAAAAAACGCGTTCGAAAAATTGCTGTACAAATACCGTGCAAGATAAAAAAGTTGCAATGACCGCCATTGTATTCTCTAGGGTCTTTGCTAAAAAAAAACATATCTAGTGTTTTGGGATTCTATGTAATTTTCTAGAAAATAAATGATAATTTTTACATGTAGGAGAGAAATGTCAGAATTGGCCTGGGTGCTCCAGAACATCTGAAGGTGCTCCGTGCATGTTGGGTCTCTGTATGTGGCCACGCTGTGTAAAAGTCTCACACATGTGGTATTGCCGTACTCGGGAGTAATAGCAGAATTTGTTTTGGTGTGTAATTTGTGGTATGCATATGCTGTGTGTGAGAAATAACCTGCTAATATGACAATTTTGTGAAAAAAAAAAAAAAAGAAAAAAAAACCTTGATTTTGCAAAGAATTGTGGGAAAAAATGACAACTTCAAAAAACTCACCCTGCATCTTTCTAAATACCTTGGAATGTCTTCTTTCCAAAAATGGGTCATTTAGGGGGTATTTGTACTTTTCTGGCATGTTAGGGTCTCAAGAAATTAGACAGGTCGTCAGTACTTCAGGTGTGACCAATTTTCAGATATTGGCACCATAGCTTGTGGACTCTATAACTTTTACAAAGACCAAATAATAAACACCGATTTGGGTTATTTTTACCAAAGATATGTAGCGGTATAAATGTTGGCCAAAATATATGAAGAAAAATTACTAATTTGCAAAATTTTATAACAGAAACGAAGAAAAATGTATTTTTTTACAGATTTTTCAGTCTTTTTTCTTTTATAGCGCAAAAAATAAAGAACCCAGCGGTGATTAAATACCACCAAAAGAAAGCTCTATTTGTGTGAAAAAAGGACAAAAATTCATATAGATACAGTGTTGCATGACTGAGTAATTGTCATTCAAAATGTGAGAGCACCAAAAGCTGAAAATTGGTCTGGTTATTAAGGGGGTTTAACCACTTGACGACCGCCTCACGCCGATGTACGTCGGCAAGGTGGCAAGGTGGCACGGATAGGCAAAATCACGTACATGTACGTGATTTGCCTTCCCCCGGTGCCCGAGGCGGTCGTCTTTTGTCCCACGGCGATCGGAGGTGAGGGGGAGGCCATCCGTTCGTGGCCCCCCCCTCGCGATCGCCGGCCAATCGAATCATTCCTTTGCTGCTGTATGCTAAACAGCAGCAAAGGAAATTATGTCATCTCTCCTCGGCTCGGTAATTTCCGTTCCGGCCTGAGGAGAGAAGACAATTATGTGAGTGCACAACACTACACACACACAGTAGAACATGCCAGGCACACTAAACACCCCGATCGCCCCCCGATCGCCCCCCCGATCCAGCCCCCCCTGTCACAAACTGACACCAAGCAGTTTTTTTTTTTTTTTTTTTTCTGATTACTGCATTGGTGTCAGTTTGTGACAGTTACAGTGTTGGGACAGTTAGGGTCCCCCTAATAAAGTTTTAACCCCTTGATCACCCCCTGTCAGTGTCGCTAAGCGATCATTTTTTCCGATCACTGTATTAGTGTCGCTGGTGACGCTAGTTAGGGACGTAAATATTGAGGTTCGCCGTCAGCGTTTTATAGCGTCAGGGACCCCCATATACTACCGAATAAATGTTTTAACCCCATGATGGCCCCCTAGTTAACCCTTTCACCACTGATCACCGTATAAGTGTTACGGGTGACGCTGGTTAGTTCTTTATTTTTTATAGTGTCAGGGCACCCGCCGTTTATTACCGAATAAAGGTTTAGCCCCCTGATCGCCCGGCGGTGATATGCGTCGCCCCAGGCAGCGTCAGATTAGCGCCAGTACCGCTAACACCCACGCACGCAGCATACGCCTCCCTTAGTGGTATAGTATCTGTACGGATCAATATCTGATCCGATCAGATCTATACTAGCGTCCCCAGCAGTTTAGGGTTCCCAAAAACGCAGTGTTAGCGGAATCAGCCCAGATACCTGCTAGCACCCGCGTTTTGCCCCTCCGCCCGGCCCAGCCCACCTGAGTGCAGTATCGATCGATCACTGACACTTCCAAAACACTAAACGCATAACTGCAGCGTTCGCAGAGTCAGGCCTGATCCCTGCGATCGCTAACAGTTTTTTTGGTAGTATTTTGGTGAACTGGCAAGCACCAGCCCCAAGCAGCGTCAGGTTAGTGCCAGTAGCACTAACACCCACGCACACAGCATACACCTCCCTTAGTGGTATAGTATCTGATCGGATCAATATCTGATCCGATCAGATCTATACTAGCGTCCCCAGCAGTTTAGGGTTCCCAAAAACGCAGTGTTAGCGGAATCAGCCCAGATACCTGCTAGCACCCGCGTTTTGCCCCTCCGCCCGGCCCAGCCCACCTGAGTGCAGTATCGATCGATCACTGACACTTCCAAAACACTAAACGCATAACTGCAGCGTTCGCAGAGTCAGGCCTGATCCCTGCGATCGCTAACAGTTTTTTTGGTAGTATTTTGGTGAACTGGCAAGCACCAGCCCCAAGCAGCGTCAGGTTAGTGCCAGTAGCACTAACACCCACGCACACAGCATACACCTCCCTTAGTGGTATAGTATCTGATCGGATCAATATCTGATCCGATCAGATCTATACTAGCGTCCCCAGCAGTTTAGGGTTCCCAAAAACGCAGTGTTAGCGGGATCAGCACAGATACCTGCTAGCACCTGCGTTTTGCCCCTCCGCCCGGCCCAGCCCAGCCCACCCAAGTGCAGTATCGATCGATCACTGTCACTTACAAAAGACTAAACGCATAACTGTAGCATTCGCAGAGTCAGGCCTGATCCCTGCGATCGCTAACAGTTTTTTTGGTAGCGTTTTGGTGAACTGGCAAGCACCAGCGGCCTAGTACACCCCGGTCGTAGTCAAACCAGCACTGCAGTAACACTTGGTGACGTGGCGAGTCCCATAAGTGCAGTTCAAGCTGGTGAGGTGGCAAGCACAAGTAGTGTCCCGCTGCCACCATGAAGAAGAAAAACACAGGCCCGTCGTGCCCATAGTGCCCTTCCTGCTGCATTCGCCAATCCTAATTGGGAACCCACCGCTTCTGCAGCGCCCGTACTTCCCCCATTCACATCCCCAACCAAATGCAGTCGGCTGCATGAGAGGCATTTTCTTTATGTCCTCCCGTGTACCCCTACCCAACGAACCCCCCCAAAAAAGATGTTGTGTCTGCAGCAAGCGCAGATATAGGCGTGACACCCGCTATTATTGTCCCTCCTGTCCTGACAATCCTGGTCTTTGCATTGGTGAATGTTTTGAACGCTACTATGCACTAGTTGAGTATTAGCGTAGGGTACAGCATTCCACAGACTAGGACACACTTTCACAGGATCTCCCAAGATGCCATCGCATTTTGAGAGACCCGAACCTGGAACCGGTTACAGTTATAAAAGTTAGTTACAAAAAAAGTGTAAAAAAAAATATACATATATATAAAATGTCGTTTTATTGTTCTCTCTCTCTCTATTCTCTCTATTGTTCTGCTCTTTTTTACTGTATTCTATTCTGCAATGTTTTGCAATTGTTATTATGTTTTATCATGTTTGCTTTTCAGGTATGCAATTTTTTATACTTTACCGTTTACTGTGCTTTATTGTTAACCATTTTTTTGTCTTTAGGTACGCCATTCACAACTTTGAGTGGTTATACCAGAATGATGCCTGCAGGTTTAGGTATCATCTTGGTATCATTCTTTTCAGCCAGCGGTCGGCTTTCATGTAAAAGCAATCCTAGCAGCTAATTAGCCTCTAGACTGCTTTTACAAGCCGTGGGAGGGAATGCCCCCCCCCCCACTGTCTTCCGTGTTTTTCTCTGGCTCTCCTGTCTCAACAGGGAACCTGAAAATGCAGCCGGTGATTCAGCCAACTGACCATAGAGCTGATCAGAGACCAGAGTGGCTCCAAACATCTCTATGGCCTAAGAAACCGGAAGCTACGAGCATTTTATGACTTAGATTTCGCCGGATGTAAATAGCGCCATTGGGAAATTGGGGAAGCATTTTATCACACCGATCTTGTTGTGGTCAGATGCTTTGAGGGCAGAGGAGAGATCTAGGGTCTAATAGATCCCAATTTTTTCAAAAAAGAGTACCTGTCACTACCTATTGCTATCATAGGTGATATTTACATTCCCCGAGATAACAATAAAAATGATTAAAAAAAAAAAATGAAGGGAACAGTTTAAAAATAAGATAAAAAAGCAAAAAAATAATAAAGAAAAAAAAAAAAAAAAAAAGCACCCCTGTCGCCCCCTGCTCTCGCGCTAAGGCGAACGCAAGCGGCGGTCTGTCGTCAAACGTAAACAGCAATTGCACCATGCATGTGAGGTATCACCGCGAAGGTTAGATCGAAGGCAGTAATTTTTGCAGTAGACCTCATCTGTAAATCTAAAGTGGTAACCTGTAAAGGCTTTTAAAGGCTTTTAAAAATGTATTTATTTTGTTGCCACTGCACGTTTGTGCGCAATTGTAAAGCATGTCATGTTTGGTATCCATGTACTCGGCCTAAGATCATCTTTTTTATTTCATCAAACATTTGGGCAATATAGTGTGTTTTAGTGCATTAAAATTTAAAAAAGTGTGTTTTTTCCCCAAAAAATGCGTTTGAAAAAATCGCTGCGCAAATACTGTGTGAAAAAAAAAAATGAAACACCCACCATTTTAATCTGTAGGGCATTTGCTTTAAAAAAAATATATAATGTTTGGGGGTTCAAAGTAATTTTCTTGCAAAAAAAAATAACTTTTTCATATAAACAATAAGTGTCAGAAAGGGCTTTGTCTTCAAGTGGTTAGAAGAGTGGGTGATGTGTGACATAAACTTCTAAATGTTGTGCATAAAATGCCAGGACAGTTCAAAACCCCCCCAAATGACCCCATTTTGGAAAGTAGACACCCCAAGCTATTTGCTGAGAGGCATGTCGAGTCCATGGAATATTATATATTGCGACACAAGTTGCGGGAAAGAGACAAATTTTTTTTTTTTTTTGCACAAAATTGTCACTAAATGATATATTGCTCAAACATGCCATGGGAATATGTGAAATTACACCCCAAAATACATTCTGCTGCTTCTCCTGAGTACGGGGATACCACATGTGTGAGACTTTTTGGGAGCCTAGCCGCGTACGGAACCCCGAAAACCAAGCACCGCCTTCAGGCTTTCTAAGGGCATGAATTTTTGATTTCACTCTTCACTGCCTATCACAGTTTCGGAGGCCATGGAATGCCCAGAGGTGATCAAATACAATCAAAAGAAAGCTCTATTTGTGGGAAGAAAAGGACGCAAATTTCGTTTGGGTACAGCATTGCTTGACCGCGCAATTAGCATTTAAAGCGACGCAGTGCCAAATTGGAAAAAGACCTCTGGTCCTTAGGCAGCATAATGGTCCGGGGCTCAAGTGGTTAAGTGCCCAGTGGTCAAGTGGTTAAGCATTCAAATTATTTTATTAACTTCAAAGGAAATCTATACTAGGAGCAATATAAAGCCTACTATTGCCGATCTCCCTTTAAAAATGCTATTTCTTTCTCTATCACTCCGACCTGGCACAAGCATGCAGCTGGAACGTACAAGGAAAGAGAGACCTAATTTGCAAATATGTGTCAGGTCAGTAACCTAAAAAGTATAACCTTTGGATCAACGTTACCAGGAAAATAGTATTTTCAAGGAATATTTTACAATGGCGGTCCCTATATTTTTGTTTAAAAGTTGGTTTAGCGTTCCTTCATTCCAACATTCTGTGTGCCTCTGTGGCAAGGAAAGCTTTGCCTCATACCATATAAATGTGATTAATGGTGGGATTCCGACAAAAAGTAAGTAATATAAGTTAATGTGTGAGTATGCAGGTGTCAGAGAGCGCTAGCTTTAAATGCAATCCTCAAATTACACCAGGTGGTAAGGCAATTACTGAAAAGCATAAAAGAGTTTGTTACAGCAGCTCTTTATCCCGTAGCAGATCCCTTATTTTTCCATTAGAGGATAAAGGTTGTTAGGTCATTCATTTCAAAACTTGGTTAATAAAGAGTGTGCTGAAATAGAAGTACTTTCAAATTTGTATTATCAACAAGACCTTAAAGACCAGCCTCGTTTTGGATTTTAGGTGTTTACAAGTTTAAAACAGGTTTTTTTGCTAGAAAATTACTTAGAACCCCCAAACATTATATATTGTTTTTTTTCTAACATCCTAGAGAATACAATAGCGGTCATTGCAATACTTTTTTTTGCACCGTATTTGCGCAGCGGTCTTCTAAGCGCACTTTTTTTGGAAAAAATTCACTTTTTTGAAAAAAAAAATAAGACAACAGTAAAGTTAGCCCAATTTTTTTTTATATTGTGAAATATAATGTTACGCCAAGTAAAATGATACCCAACATGTCACGCTTCAAAATTGCGCCCGCTCGTGGAATAGCGTCAAACTTTTACCCTTAAAAATCTCCATAGGCGACGTTTAAAAAATTCTACAGATTGCATGTTTTGCGTTACAGAGGAGGTCTAGGGCTAGAATTATTGCTCTCACTCTACCGGTCGCGGCGATACCTCACATGTGTGGTTTGACCACCGTTTTCATATGCCGGCGCTACTCACGTATGCGTTCGCTTCTGCGTGCGAGCTCGTCGGGACAGGGCGCTTTAAAAAAAATTTTTTTTTTTTTTTATTATTTATTTTATTTTATTTTATTAATTTTTTCACTGTTTTTAAAAAAAATAAAATTTGGATCACTTTTATTCCTATTACAAGGAATGTAAACATCCCTTGTAATAGAAAAAAGCATGACAGGTCCTCTTAAATATGAGATCTGGGGTCAAAAAGTCCTCAGATCTCATATTTAGACTAAAATGCAAAAAAAAAAAAAAGTCGTTTAAAAAAATGACACTTAAAAAATTTGTGCCTTTAAGAGAGTGGGCGGAGCCATCGTAATGACGCCGCTCCGGCCGTCACATGGTATGGAGACGGGTGGGCGCCATCTTGGCCTCACTTGTCTCCATACCTCAGCAGGGAAAGGACCCGATCGCCTCCGCCGCTACCGACGGCTCCGGTAAGCGGCGGAGGGTGCGGGAGAGCGGCGGGAGGGGGGGTGGCACCTCTCCCGCCGCCGATAACGGTGATCTCGCGGCGAACCCGCCGCTGAGACCACCATTATCTTGTACAGAATCGCTCACTGTAAAGATGGATATCTCGGTTGTGGCAGCAGCTGCTGCCGTTACCGAGATATCCATCTTCAAAAAAATGACGTATATATACAGTGAGCGGGGCTGAAGTGGTTAACAGAAATATAAAGGTGATAATAAGTGGGAGCATACATCTTTTTTAGTTCTGACAACTTTTCTCATAAGACAAAAGATAACTTAGTGACTGTCAAAGGAAGATTTTGCAACACAAACTGATTTCATGAGACCCTGAACTATCACTGCTTTAGTGCCGGTTCACACTACAACGACTTGGGATCCAACTTGTTGCCCCAAGTCACGGGACATAAGAAATTCCATTGAAGTGAATGAGAGCCGTCTTACTGTACACTACTGAAGTTACTCCTACTTCAGAAAAGGTTCCTGTACTACTTCAAGGCGACTTCTAGGCAACTTGTACCCATAGATTTCAAAGTCAGATCTCCATCTATATTGAAGCGACTTTACAGGAAAAGAAATGAGTTTACCCAGGCAAACCCTTCCCTCCCAGAGAGCTGATTATTCTGTGATTGGCCACAGCCAAAGTCGCCTGTCCTGGAGGCAACTTTAAGTCGCGTTGTAAGTTGCTTAAAGTCGCGCTGAAGTCGCCTCCAAATCGCCTTGCAAAGTCGTGCTGTAAGTCGTGTTGCCCCTGTGTGAACCGAGCCTCATCCTTTTTTGCTCATAAGTGACAGATGGCACTGTTAAAAACCATAGTCCACCGTTACCTGAGGAAAGGGTCCTAAGCAGGTCTGAAATGTTGCATTATTTGACAGTGAAAAAAAGTCCTTTGCTGGCAAACCTCTTCCTCTAACTGGATTCACTTGTTCTAAAAAAGATTACTACTTAAAGTGGAACTTCAGTCAGAAAATTAACTCCTGCTAGATAACTTCAGGCTGGCCCCTTTTGCAGGTGTGGCTGCATTTCATGTAAAACATTAAAAATAATTGCCTAAACTGTGTGAAATTCAATGATACATGGGGGGGTATTTACTAAAGGAAAATCCACTTTGCACTGCAAGTGCACTTGGAAGTAAAGTCGCTGTAGATCCGAGGGGGACATGCAAGGAAAATAAAAAACAGCATTTTAGCTTCTGCATGATTGGATGATAAAATCAGCAGAGCTTCCACTCATTTCAGATCTACCCCTTAGATTTAGAGCGACTGCACTTCCAAGTGCACTTTCAGTGCAAAGTGGATTTGCCTTTCGTAAATAACCCCCATGGTCTCACCCTGATCTGCACATGCTCAGTTGCTCACCATTTTTAGGCACTGTGCTGAATTTATAGAGGCCGATCTGCTGACAGTCTAAATATTTACTGCTGTTCAGGAGCTCTGAGCTTCAACAAAATATCAGCCTCCAGAAAGAAACAGGAGCAATACTAGAGGCAATTTACAGCACACACTAATTTTGGTAGCATAATTAATAATGTGGAATGTACTGTATGTTTCTTGCTAAAGAACATTATTTATTTATCATTATAAAGAACGAGTTGCTTTGGGTAAAGTTTAATTACCATGCTTATTTTCCCACTGGCATTGGGATTTTACCTTGGTTGTCTCATCTACAGTATGTCATCTGTTTCCAATAAGGTAAACCCAAAGGCTGCAATATAAGCATTTTGAGCAGCATAACTCGTACCCTCCTACAGTTTCTGGTTAAGACCTTACCATCCTTAGACTTTTATTAGCAGACACTTCTTTGTGTATGACCTGACACAATTTATTCTTTTTTTGTTAGCAAGTTAGTCTAAATCTAGCAACATAATACACATCTATCACCTACTTATCTTGATTTAAAAACAATTTATGTCCATTCAATTCAAATCACAAAAATTAAACCCTTGAATCCTCAGAACCCACATTTGATTCAGAGGGAGTCAAAAAACCTGTATAAAGCCTAATACAATTTGCTCAGATAGGAAAAAAACATCCTGATCCCCAACAGCAATCTACTACTCTCCAATTCAATAAACTACAATTTATTTATTATAAAAACTGTATAGCCAGCTATATTTTGTGCATTTAAAGACATGCCCAGATCTTATTTGAAGCAATCTACTGAGTTGGATAGAAATAGTTCCTGTGGAAAGCTAGTCTACAATTTCATAGCTTTTACTGTAAAGAATTCTTTCCTTAGGTGGAAGTTTACCATATTTTCCTTCAAATGTAAAGAATGCCCCTTTGTCTTTTGAAACAACCTTAAAATAAATTAGAATAACTTTGCACCAGGGGCATGAGCGGAGTCTAGCGGTGCGGACATGCACAGCTACAGCTCCGCACCGTAAGGGAGAAGAGCCGCTGACATACACAAACCCGCAGGTATTTGAGACACTAACCAAATCCAGCTTGATCCTGGGAACTCGGGGATCCGTTTTGAGGCACAATTATGGTTCTGGGAGGCGGCCGTTCAAAGTTAACGGCCCCCTGCTCATTCATTGCCTCAACCTTCACAGCCTGACTCCCCAGCTGATTCAGATGGAGAACTAATTCCCTCACAAGATTCTACACAGAATTTCTCTGTAGCTCCAGCCATATTAAAAAAATTTGAGCGTATGCTACATAAAGCATTAAAACAAACTTCTGAACAAATAACTAATAGCCTCACTAAAGAAATTGGAGAACTGGGCAACCGTACAGCGGCATTAGAGCTTAAAATGGATGAAATAGAGAATACCACACAAGAACGTATGGCTGATATGGAAAATCTCAAGGAAGAAAACTTAATGCTCCAATCTAAATTGGAAGATTATGAGAACCAGGCCAGACGCTCCAATCTACGTATCAGGGGAATTCCTGAATCAGTCACTGATTTACAATCCACCATAATGGCTTTGTTTCAAGAACTTCAACCAGCTATTCCAATTGAACAATTGGAATTTGATAGAATACACCGAGCCCTTACAGCCAAAAAAAACAGATGGTCGGCCACGCAATATAATTGTGAAATTTCATTACATTATTATAAGAAAAACTTTTGACATCTGCCAGAGACAAAAAAGCTCTAAATATTCAAGGCTTTAATTACCAGCTATTCGCTGACCTATCCCAACTCACCATATCTAAAAGGAGAGCAATGAAACCCCTGCTCATGGAACTACAACGCCAAAACATCATTTATCAACGGGGTTTTCCATTCTCCATACGTTTTGCTCAAAATGGCTCCAAATACACTTGTAAATCTACTGAAGAACTTCAAAAAACAATTCTAAATCTACACTTTATAGATCCTATACCACATACTACTTCAACACATAGAAGATCAACATCCTCTTCGTCTACCTGTAACTCCTTTCAAACCACCCTGAAAAATGGAAACCATCAATCCCATAAGAGAGGCCGTTTTGCATCCCCTCCTCAGGAACAGGAAGACTCTATGGACTGACAGAAAACTCCATTGGGGAACTTTTCGCTCTACACCTACCCTGATGACAGTCTTTGCCAAAGACTGATTTGCTACTCGTTAACCACATCAGCCCTGGAAGGATTTACCCCCTTCCTGACCAGAGCACTTTTTACAATTTGGCACTGCTTCATTTTAACTGCTAATTGCGCGGTCATGCAATGCTGTACCCAAACGAAATTTGCGTCCTTTTGTTCCCACAAATAGAGCTTTCTTTTGATGGTATTTGATCACCTCTACAGTTTTTATTTTTTGCGCTAATAAACAGAAACATACCGAAAATTTTGAAAAAAAACGATATTTTCTACTTTTTGTTATAAAAAAAATCCAATAAACTCAATTTTAGTCATACATTTAGTCCAAAATGTATTCAGCCATGTCTTTGGTAAAAAAAATGTCAATAAGTGTATATTTATTGGTTTGCGCAAAAGTTATAGCTTCTACAAACTAGGGTACATTTTCTGGAATTTACACAGCTTTTAGTTTATGACTGCCTATCTCATTTCTTAAGGTGCTAAAATGGCAGGGCAGTACAAAACCCCCAAATGACCCCATTTTGGAAAGTAGACACCCCAAGAAAATTGCTGAGAGGCATGTTGAGTCAATTGAATATTAATTTTTTTGTCCCAAGTGATTGAATAATGACAAAAAAAAAAATTACAAAAAGTTGTCACTAAATGATATTATGCTCACACAGGCCATGGGCATATGTAGAATTGCACCCCAAAATACATTTAGCTGCTTCTCCGGAGTATGGGGATACCACATGTGTGGGACTTTTTGGGAGCCTAGCCACGTACGGGGCCCCGAAAACCAAGCACCGCCTTCAGGATTTCTAAGGGCGTAAATTTTTGATTTCACTCCTCACTACCTATCACAGTTTTGAAGGCCATAAAATGCCAGGACAGTTCAACCCCCCCCCCCCCAATGACCCCATTTTGGAAAGTAGACACCCCAAGCTATTTGCTGAGAGGCATGTTGAGTCCATGGAATATTTTATATTTTTCCACAAGTTGCAGGAAAATGACAAACTTTTTTTTTTTTTTCCACAAAGTTGTCCCTAAATGATATATTGCTCAAACATGCCATGTGCATATGTGGAATTACACCCCAAAATACATTCTGCTGCTTCTCCTGAGTATGGGGATACCACACTCAGGCCATGGGCATATGTGGAATTGCACCCCAAAATACATTTAGCTGCTTCTCCTGAGTATGGGGATACCACATGTGTGGGACTTTTTGGGAGCCTAGCTGCATACGGGGCCCAGAAAACCAATCACCGCCTTCAGGATTTCTAAGGATGTAAATTTTTGATTTCACTCCTCACTACCTATCACAGTTTCGAAGGCCATAAAATGCCAAGATGGCACAAAACCCCCCCAAATGACACCCCAAGCTATTTGCCGAGAGGCATGGTGAGTATTTTGCAGCTCTCATTTGTTTTTGAAAATGAAAAGGTCAATAGGGAGATAAGTACAGCACTGCGCCAAAAGATACTAGAAGATATATGGTACAATTAGCAGCTAACACACCTCTAGACTCAGGTAAGGGTTAAAAAATGATGAAAAAATGATGAAAATAAGGCTCTCAAATTTCCTCGTAGATGAAATTAATCACATCTGCCAGATAAGTAGGCTCCTAATATGTGAGTTTATCTTTTATTATTTGAATAAATTAGAGTTTTTTAAACGTTATCACGCTATGTGAGTTTTATTCCTGTAAGATTTGTAAGACATGTAAGATTTGTGATATACATATATATATACATATAGCGCTACACTAATATTTTCGTTTTTTAAAATGAAGAAAGAAAAGAAAAATTTATTTTATTTTCTTTTTTCAATTTTCAAAACTTTGTGACAAAAAGCGAGGTCTGCAAAATATTCACCACACCTTTCAGCAAATAGCTTGGGGTGTCTACTTTCTAAAATGGGGTCATTTGGGGGTGGGGGGTTTGTGCCATCTGGGCATTCCATGGCCTCCGAAACTGTGATAGACAGTGAGGAGTGAGATCAAAAATTTACACCCTTAGAAACCCTGAAAGCGGTGCTTGGTTTTTGGGGTCCCGTATGCGGCTTGGCTCCCAAAAAGTCTCACACATGTGGTATCCCCGACAGAATGTATTTTGGGGTGTAATTTCACATATTCCCATGGCATGTTTGAGCAATATATCATTTAGTGACAACTTTGTGCAAAAAAAAAAAAAATTGTCTTTTTCCTGCAACTTGTGTCACAATATAAAATATTCCATGGACTCGACATGCCTCTCAGCAAATAGCTTGGGGTGCCTACTTTCCAAAATGGGGTCATTTGGGGGGGGGGGGTTGAACTGTCCTGGCATTTTATGCATAACATTTAGAAGCTTATGTCACACATCACCCACTCTTCTAACCACTTGAAGACAAAGCCCTTTCTGACACTATTTGTTTACATGAAAAAATATTTTTTTTTTGCAAGAAAATTACTTTGAACCCCCAAACATTATATATTTTTTTTAAAGCAAAGGCCCTACAGAATAAAATGGTGGGTGTTTCATTTTTTTTTCTCACAGTATTTGCGCAGCGATTTTTCAAACGCATTTTTTGGGGAAAAAACACACTTTTTAAAATTTTAATGCACTAAAACACACTATATTGCTCAAATGTTTGATGAAATAAAAAAGATGATCTTAGGCCGAGTACATGGATACCAAACATGACATGCTTTAAAATTGCGACAAACTATGTACATTTTTAAAATCATTTAAAAGCCTTTACAGGTTACCACTTTAGCTTTACAGAGGAGATCTACTGCTAACATTACTGCCCTCGATCTGACCTTCGCGGTGATACCTCACATGCATGGTGCAATTGCTGTTTACATTTGACGCCAGACCAGCGATTGCTTTCGCCTTTGCGCGAGAGCAGGGGGGGACAGGGGTGCTTTTTTTTTTTTTCTTTATTATTCTTTTTGCTTTTTTATCTTATTTTTAAACTGTTTCTTTCATTTTTTTGTTTAATCATTTTTATTGTTATGTCAGGGAATGTAAATATCCCCTATGATAGCAATAGGTAGTGGCAGGTACTCTTTTTTGAAAAAAATGGGGTTTATTAGACCCTAGATCTCTCCTCTGCCCTCAAAGCATCTGACCACACCAAGATCAGTGTGATAAAATGCTTTCCCAATTTCCCATTGGTGCTGTTTACATCTGGTGAAATCTAAGTCATGAAATGCTCGTAGCTTCCGGTTTCTTAGGCCATAGAGATGATTGGAGCAATTCTGGTCTCTGGTCAGCTCTATGGTCAGCTGGCCGAATCACCGGCTGCATTCTCAGGTTCCCTGTTGGGACAGGAGAGCCAGAGAAAAACATGAAAGACGGTGGGAGGGGGGGACATTAGCCACTAGGATTTCTTTTACATGAAAGCCGACCGCTGGCTGAAAAGAATGATACCAAGATGATACCTAAACCTGCAGGCATCATTCTGGTATAACCACTCGAAGTCCAGCAACATACCAGTACGTTGCTGGTCCTTGTTGGGCATATATTGTAATCTTTTTTTTCATGGAGCCTGTGGGCTGAACGAAAAAAAGAGATTGATTGGTGGGTATGCCCACCATTAGAATACCTCCCTTCATCCACCCACTTCTAATGATGGGCATACATGCACCATTTATATATTGCCGAAGCATGGGGGCATCCGCCCCAAAAGCTAGGAGCAAATCGCTCCACCGCCCCTGCTGCCCTCATGCTTCAGCATATATCACCTCCGACAGCCCTGGAGTCACGGCTTTATGTATCGTGGGAGCAAACACTGTTGCTGTCAAGATAAATAAATCCGTGCTGCAGCTGAATGGCGTACCTGAAGACAAAAAAATGGTTAACAATGAAACACAAGTATAAAAAAATTGCATACCTGAAAAGCAAACATGATAAAACATAATAACAATAAAACATTGCAGAATAGAATACAGTAAAAAAAACAGAACAATAGAGAGAGAATAGAGAGAGAGAAAACAATAAAACAATAAACTATTTTTGTTTTTTTTGTGTTTTTTTTTTTTTTACACTTTTTTTTTGTAACTGCAACTTTTATAACTGTAACCGTTTCCAGGTTCGGGTCTCTCAAAATGCAATGGCATCTTGGGAGACCCTGTGAAAGTGTGCCTAGTCTGTGAAATGCTGTACCCTACGCTAATACTTAGCTAGTGTATGGTAGCGTTCAAAACATTCACCAATGCAAAGACCAGGATTGTCAGGACAGGAGGGACAATAATAGCGGGTGTCACGCCTATATCCGCGCTTGTTGCAGACACAACATCTTTTTTGGGGGGTTCGTTGGGTAGGGGTACTCTGGAGGACATGAAGAAAATGCCTCTCATGCAGCCGACTGCATTTGGTTGGGGATGTGAATGGGGTAAGTACGGGTGCTGCAGAAGTGGTGGGTTCCCAATTAGGATTGGCAAATGCAGCAGGAAGGGCATTATGGGCACAACGGGCCTGTGTTTTTCTTCTTCATGGTGGCAGTGGGACACTACTTGTGCTTGCCACCTCACCAGCTTGAACTGCACTTATGGGACTCGCCACATCACCAAGTGTTACTGCAGTGCTGGTTTGACTACGACCGGGGTGTACTAGGCCGCTGGTGCTTGCCAGTTCAACAAAACGCTACCTAAAAAACTGTTAGCGATCGCAGGGATCAGGCATGACTCTGCGAACGCTGCAGTTATGTGTTTAGTGTTTTGTAAGTGACAGTGATCGATCGATACTGCACTTGGGTGGGCTGGGCTGGGATGGGCGGAGGGGTAAAACGCAGGTGCTAGCAGGTATCTGGGCTGATCCCGCTAACACTGCGTTTTTGGGAACCCTAAATTGCTGGGGACGCTAGTATAGATCTGATCGGATCGGATATTGATCCGTTCAGATACTATACCACTAAGGGAGGTGTATAGTGCGTGCGTGGGTGTTAGCAGTACTGGCACTAACCTGATGCTGCCTGGGGCTGGTGCTTGCCAGTTCACCAAAACGCTACCAAAAAAACTGTTAGCGATCCCAGGGATCAGGCCTGACTCTGCGAACGCTGCAGTTATGTGCGTTTAGTGTTTTGTAAGAGACAGTGATCGATTGATACTGCACTTGGGTGGACTGGGCTCGGGCGGGCAAAACGCAGGTGCTAGCAGGTATCTGGGCTGATCCCGCTGACACTGCATTTTTGGGAACCCTAAACTCCTGGGGACGCTAGTATAGAACTGATCGGATCAGATATTGATCCGTTCAGATACTATACCACTAAGGGAGGTGTATTATTTATTTATTTATTTCAGGTACTTTTATAGCGCAGTCAATTTACGCAGCACTTTACATATACATTGTACATTCACATCAGTCCCTAACCTCAAGGAACTTACAATCTAAGGTCCCTAACTCACATTCATACATACTAGGGACAATTTAGACAGGATCCAATTAACCTACCAGCATGTCTTTGGAGTGTGGGAGGAAACTGGAGTGCCCGGAGGAAGCCCACGCAGGCACAGGGAGAACATGCAAACTCCAGGCAAGTAGTATCGTGGTTGGGATTCGAACCAGCGATCGTTCTTACTGCTATGCGAAAGTGCTACCCACTACACCACTGTGGTGCGTGCGTGGGTGTTAGCGCTACTGGCGCTAACCTGACGCTGCCTGGGGCGATGCAGACCCTCTCTGACCCTAAAACCTAACTTATATCACCGCCGGGTGATCAGGGGGCTAAACCTTTATTAGGTAATAAACGGTGGGTGCCCTGACACTATAAATAATAAACTAACTTACCAGCGTCACTCGTAACAGCTATACGGTGATCAGTGGTGAAAGGGTTAACTAGGGGGCAATCAAGGGGTTAAAACCTTTATTAGGTAGTATATGGGGATCCCTGACGCTATAAAACGCTGACGGCAAACCTTAATCTCCCTAACTAGCGTCACCACTGACACTAAACTCAGAAAAATGATTGCTTAGTGACACTGGCGACCTGGGGTGATCAAGGGGTTAAAACTTTATATGGGGGGGTTAGGGGGGTACCCTAGACCTAAAGGGGGCTAACACTAACTGCCCTACCACTTCTAACTGTCACAAACTGACACCAATGCAGTAATCAGAAAAAAAAAACCAGAGGAGAGATGACATCACTTCCTCTGCCGCTGTTTACTATACAGCAGCAGAGGAAGATTCTCATTCGTTGGGAGCTATCGTGAGGAGGTGGCCACGAATGAGTGGTCTCCCCCTCAGCCTGGATCGCTCCCCTAATGAAGCCGACCGTCTCGGGCACCAGGGGGGGGGGGCGCGAAGCGCCCCCCGCCCGCGGGAGGCAGATCACGTACCAGGTATTTGCGTTAGGCAGTCGGCAAGTGGTTAATTGAAAACAGCCTATTACTATTATAAATTACTATACTCTATTTTCTTTCTTTATATTATACTCTGATTTATTACTAATAGTATCCCTATATTCCATGTGATCCTTTATGCCTCTCAATCAAATTATACAATCTATTTTCAAAACCTGACCATAATTTACTGCATATACAATGCATATGACCCAAACATAAAATACATAGGTCATACGCTTATTCTTGTGATTCCATATTATCGGTGACCTAATCCTAATTCTAATTCCTTTAAATCTCACTGATGCACTTAGCTCTAAACTATCATTAAATATTCCAAGATAATCTAGGTCTCCTCAATGGTCATAGGTTAAATGTCCACTGTCAAATGTAATATTAATACTGGCTAAAAGGTTCATTTGGAATATTCTTTAGCATTTAGTTTGTTTATAAACCAGTTTAAGGAAGTCAGAATAGCATGTTACTTGGTAAGTCTCATCTCCTTAATCAGATATCATGGCACCATTAAACATTCTTTCCCTGAATGTTCAGGGAATTAACATACCCCAGAAACGAACCAAAGCCTTCCGAACATTTCATGCTCGGAAAGCACACATAGTATGCTTACAAGGAACGCATTTCACTAACAACTCTACCCCCAAATTTATGTCTCATTTCTATCGACAAACTTTTACAGCCTCAGCTACCACTAAACAACGGGGCACCCTCATAGATTTTCAACGCTAGACCTGGAAGGGCGTTACATAATCCTCAAAGGGCATATAATGGATACAGCGATTACTGTTATCTCATATTATGCGCCCAACAAACAACCAACTCCATTTTTATCACATCTACTACAAGTTGTGAATGACCATAAAATAGGAACAGTCATCATGTGTGGCAATTTCAAACAGGTCCTCCTCCCATTCTTGGACAAATCTCCATACACCCCATCCCCGGAATACATTTAAATTGTCCTTTTCCCAGCTCTTGTCCAAACATAATTTAGTCGATTCTTGGAGGGAATACAATCCGACAAAACGAAGATACGCATAATTCACACCCTCACCAAACATTTACTCAGATTGACCACATATTTCTAACTATTGGTATGATACCAGAAATACTCACAGCTGACATAATCCCTATCCCATGGTCTGATCATAATGCGGTACTCACTTCTATTACTTCCACAATACCTAAAGCACATGATCCTACTTGGTATCTACTGGATATTATGCTCAATCACCCAAACCACCGTCTAGTTATCGAACAAGCTCTAAAAGGATATCTATCACTTAATACCAGTCCAGATATGCCCTCATTAACACTTTGGGAAGCACATAAGCCTGTATTGCGTGGTATATTTCAGGAACAATTTGCCCTATTCAAACATAAACACAAAATTCTTGCTCGAAAACTAGAATCTGAATTCAATACTGCCTTTATATTCTTTCAAGATAACCCCTCATTAGTAACAAAATCTCACTTAGATAAAGCACATCTGGCGTACGACTTATTCCTAACAGAATCTGTCAATAAATCCTTTAAATGCTCTAGACATAATTATTTTATGAAATCTAATAAATCAGGCATTACCTAGCACGTGCACTTAATTCATTAAATAAATCATTTAAACCAATCCGCTTGAAACTATCAAAAAATGTATACACGAGTAACCCTGTCAAAATTGTTCAGAAACTTCACTCCCACTTAGCCTCTTTATACTAATGACTTTGACTCAAACGCAGCAGGTGCCTTTTTTTCTAGTATAAACCTGCCAGAGCTGTCTCTAAACCAAAAAATCTACTCCAAGAACCTATCATAGCAGAAGATGTAGCTAATGCCATTAACCTCCCTCGCGGTATGATTATGTCAGATTTTTTCAAAGCGGTACAATTATTTTGCATAGAAATTTGGCGTTTTATATTGTAGGCCTGTAATTCTTAGCAATAACACACTTAAATCTGTCCACCAAAAGTCTAGTAGATATCCCGGGTATGATGAAGTTTGAAACACAAAATCATAAATTATAATATAATAAATAAATATAAATAATCATAAAAAATAATATAATAATAATAATAAAATTAATTTCCCCACGATTCACTATCGCTCAATTCTGCAAGTGTTCTAATTTACTATCGCTGTTTTCTAGCTGGTCTAAAACCACTTTTGATGTAAAGGAACACTTTTTGGTTGCTATGGACAATCTCATTTTTCCAGGCAGAAAGAACAGTATATATAATATAAAACTGCATGCAGGGCATTGGACAAAGCACTGGGGACAAAGGGATGTGAAATAATTTCATACAGTAATGTAATCTGTAACATTACAGTGTACTGTATGTATTATGATTTTTCACTTTTTTGAATTTGCCGCCAGGCTCCGCCCCCATGCATTGCGACGCTCGCAGGGAACGGAGCCCGGCACAGAGAGGCTTCAGGCGGAGGACAGAGCCTGCAGACACTGCAGGGGGACATTGCAGGATCCTGGGGACAAGGTAAGTATACTGCACCAGGATCCTGCAATGCAATCCCGAGTGTGACTCGGGGTTACTGCTAATGGTGCTGAAATTTAACCCCAAGCCACACTCTGTAAAACCGCCAGGGAGGTTAACGAACTAAAGATAAATAAAAGACCAGGCCCAGATGGTTATTCTGCCTTATATTACTGAACTTTTACAGAAACTCTCTCGCTCATTTTAGCCGAAGCTTTTAATGTAATACTAGATGGACAATTCTTTAGACAAGAATCACTAACGGCCATTGTCTGTATGATCCCCAAACCCCTTACTGATGACACTTCTTGTACAAACTATCATCCAATCTCCCTTCTAAGCTTAGATATTAAAATCCTAGCAAAAATTTTAGCAAAAAGACTTAACAGAATCATAGGCAATCTTATTCACAGAGACCAAGTAGACTTCATGCCGACTCGCCAAGCTGGCGACAATGTACGTCGGGCAGTTCTTCTAGCACATATAGCTAAAACTCTCTATATCCCTTCTTGTTTTCTCTCTCTTGAAAAAAAGGCCTTTGATTCTGTATCTTGGCCATATTTACATTACATTATTTACATTACACTTTACAGAAATGGGGTTTTGGCCCCCACTTCATGAAATGGATTGCAGCACTATACGATAATCCTAGAGCATACATAAAATATGCAGGTTGTAAATATAACTCCTTCAATATAAAGAGGGGTACACGTCAGGGATGCCCACTTTCCCCCCTGTTATTCACCCTTTTAGTGGAACCCCTACCCCAATAAATCAGAATTGATCCAACGATCATCGGTATAGAGACCGGAGGATATCAACATAAGCTGTGTATGCTTGCAGGTGACATCTTGTTATTCCTGTCATCTCCACAAGTCTTAGGTCCTAACCTCCTGCCCATTCTTAACAGATTTGCAATGTTTTCTGGTCTCTCAATTAATCCTAAAAAATGCATAGCCCTCTATATATCCCTCTCCAGATTGGAACTGGACTCAGCAATAAATGCACTTCCATTTATTTGGACTGAGAAGTCAATTCCTTATCTTGGAATTCATTTAACAGCCTCTTTTTCAGAACTTTTCTCAGCAAAATATCCCCCAATCTTGAAACAGATTACAAACCTCCTAAAGCATTGGTCTCATCTTCCATTATCATGGATTGGCAAGATTAATGCAATAAGAATGACAATCCTGCCAAAATTATTAAACTTATTTAGAGTCTTGCCAAACCCAATCCTTTCCTACTATTTAAGACTAGTACAGAAAAGATCAACAACCTTATTTTGGGGTTCCTCCAAACCACATATACCTTTACACACACTACATCTCCCTCAAATAAATGGAAGCTTTCCAAATTTTGCAAACTATTATAGAGCTGCACATATTGCCAATCTTTCCAAATGCCACGCAACACAGGAAATCCCCTTATGGGTGATCATAGAAGCATCAGAATGTGACCCTCTCTCAATTTCGAACCTATTAGGGCTTCACCCCAAAGATCGCAAGGGCTTGTGTAACCCCATCACTAAACATTATATATTCTTATGGGACAAGCTCATATTTAAACATCACCTACAGTCTCCACACAACCCCCTACTATCCTTCCTCAAAAACCCTGCTTTATATCCAGCATGGGTTTCTCCCAAATCATTCAAAGCCTGGACCTCCTTGGACATTCTTAGGTCAAATAAACTGATCTCCCCTGATCCTTCCCAACTCTCTGCGATACTTATAATCTACCACATTCTGAATTGTTCAGATATCTCCAAATTAAAAACTTCTACTCACCCCTTGTAAACACAAATTCCTCCATGTCCCAAATTACTAATTTTGAATCTGCATGTCTGAAAGATCCCCACTCAAGAAGTATGATATCATCAATCTACACCCAAATTTCAATTAATCCTGGCCTAGAAAAACCATCTTACACCCGAAAATGGGAGGAGGACTTTGAACGACATTGCTGATTGGTCTAAGATCTGGTCTGCAACTAAATCATCTTCACCCAACATCCTGGCTGTAGAAGCTAATTATAAAGTCTTGACTCATTGGTACTTTGTACCTTCTAGACTGGCCAAATTTGCGCCTACTCATTCCGCTCAATGCTTCAGTGGTGGGTCCAGATCTAGGGACTCACCTGCATGTATGGTGGTCCTGTCCGATAGCACAAACACATTGGGAAGAAATATTTGAAATTGCCTCCAGAATGTTTGAACTAAGGTTACAACCAGATCCTGCCACTGCAATACTTAACTTGAAACCAGATAGTCTAACACATAACCAATTCAAACTCTTTATTCAACTCCCTACAGCTGCAAAACAAACAATTGCAAAGGCATGGAAGACCTCTAATCTGGTGATGACTGAGACAAAGCATAGAATGAATACATTCATGTCTCATGCCAAAATGCTGGCGATCGAAAGAGACCAAATTCCCAAATTTGAAAAAACATGGTACCCCTGGATAAAATATCACCTTCCACCAACGTTTGACAAATCAGTTCTCATGCCATGGTAGCTAATAGACACATTTGGATATCTGAATATTTGTATTTACAAATCTCTAACGGTCTGGGAGATTATATACTTGATTGTGTGAATATCTGAGTATTCATATAATCACTCTGTAGCATGCTCTGGTACCTGGGTCAACCCTGTGGACTTCTTCACTTCTATTCTCTCCTTCTTCCTCTTTACTCCTCTCTTTATTTTGTTCTTCAAACTCATTACCTTATTAAACATAACCTATACATTTAATTTTACTGCAATATCACCAAAGGGTCTGGTTCAATAAAACATAACCAATTCTACTGCTATATAGCCTCCTCCAAACCCTTAGATAACCAGTTGCTATATACTAACTGAAAGATATTGCATTAGTACTCCTTCTGTACACAAACTGCATATCAATGAGTTTCATTATTCTGTTAATATATTCTCTCTGTATCTAATTTGTAATCGATATACTTGTTATCAATCGTTCAAGCAATAAAATTTTTTGACAAGGAAACAACTTTGCAGCAAGTTTGTGAGCTGTTATTTGGTCTACAATCTTACAGAACACCCTGATAATTATCCATTTTTTACCCCCCCCCCCCTTAGGTTGTAGAATGCACTTTTTAGCCCCAAGTGTATAACTTTACATTAAAGAACATTAAACCTTATTTGCCATGTAGCTGCCCAATAAAACAGTGGGGTTGATTTACTAAAGGCAGATAGACTGTGCACTTTGTAAAGTGCAGTTGCGTTCTGCAAGTGCGGTTGCTCCAGAGCTTAGTAAATGAGGTAAGGCTTCATTTTGCAAAGAGTACCCAATCACGTGCAGGGAATTGGGTACTCTTGCACATGATTGGATGAGGGAAGTCAGCAGAGCTTCTGCTCATTTACTATGCTCTGGAGCAACTGCACTTGCTGAGAGCAACTGCACCTTGCAAAGCGCACAGTCTTTTTGCCTTTAGTAAACCAACCCCTCAGCCTCACCCTGCACAAAGATTTTCCAGTACACGGGGCCCCAATCTAAGTGCTGGCTGACTGGGTATGGTTAACTACACAATTAACCCCTTATACTCCAAGTAAATCTCTGCCACCAGATATTTTTATCATACAATATCAAATGTTCACACTAACAATTAGCAATAACAATTATAACTTAAAATAAACATTTATAACACACAGTGTCACCACAGACAGGTATAGCCAGAGATTTACCATATAGTAGCACTCTACAAAACGACAGAGATTCTTTATGTTCTGCATTAATAATAAAAATATTTACAGTAAAAAGTTATTACAAAGGAAAAAGAGACAATAATACAACAGAAAAAAAAGGGTTTAAGGATAAAAATATTTAACAAAGTCTAGTTCTGCGGTTTTGGCAAAGTCCAGTCAATGGGCAAGATGGATCAGTGGCTCCCATATGTCTTTGCTGATGTTCCTTCTTTGATGTACAAGGAGAGCTCTAGCTTGCTGATGTAGCCCCTCTTTTCTGGTCCTTGAGGAGGCGGTGAACAGAAATGATCTGACCAATGAGAAGGTCTGATGGGAAATCACAGTGTTTATGACCATATAGGGGCCACTCCCTAAAACATATGTAGCCCCCTGTTCCTAAAAATGGGGCTATAATGTAAATTTGTTTTTTTCAGGTAACAAAGATCTCCTATCAAGCTGCTAGCATGGGGGCAGTTAGATAGATAGCGAGGTTCCTGTAACATGTTTGATGTGAATAAACTGTTGATTAATGTTTGAAACTGTAACATTCTTCTTTACAGTTTTTCCTTTCTCCCATCCAAGTTTTTTTTTGGTTCAGATACCTACTCTCAGACTTGAGAGTCATTTTTTTTCCTTACAGACGCTGAGGACATTGTCTCCTCTAGTGGGGGAAGTGTGTAGCCCCTTGTTCCTAAAAATGGGGCTATGATGTAAATTTTGTTTTTGACTGAGCTGTAACCAGCTCAGATTGATTGTACATAGTTTTTTTTTTTTTAATCTTGACTGTGTTTCTCACTGTTGCCAGTAGGTGTCACTGGTACCACAGGACAGTGTGAGAATAACAACTAAGTTAAGCTGTAATGAATATTCTTTTTCCAGAAACAGCCCAGTAGGTGGTTCCTGCCGCTGAGCATTCTGGAAAGGAGTATTTATTGTCAGATGCCATGTGCTTTAGTCAGTTCTTACCTCGTTGCCCTCCAGGCCTGAGGCTACGTTGCTGCAAGCTGTGCAAGTAGGCCCAGAAGCCTGTCTGGGGCCTACTAGTCCGGAGGTGGTCCTTAGGCTGTCTTGTCTGTTTGGAAGAAGCCGAGCCAAGCTGAGGAGATCCAGGGGAGGACCCTTGCTGGAGAGAGTCAGGATGAAGGCTCGTCTCTCCGAAGTGCCTGGTAACTTACTTGGAGGACGCACCTACATCTAACCTACCCACACAATACCACCGGATTACTGTGAAGCTGTTCTACAATCCAATCAAAGTAATAAACTCCTGGTTGCTAAGTTTGTGAGAGAGACTTATCCAGGCATCTACTGGCTGCTAAGTCTGTGAGAGAGGCTTATCCAGACATCTTACTGGTTGCTAGGTCTGTTTGAGAGACCTACCCAGGTATTCAAGATCTGCTGAAAGAAAGCTGTGTTTTGTCCTTTGATTCAAGAAGTCTGTAAGTGATCTGCTAAAAAGGTATCTGAAACCCCCTCTCAACCTCTTTTCTACAAGCTTTCTCAAGTTATAATTAAAGCATTGAAAAATACCTAAAGTGATTGGCGCCCACATTTGTTCTAACTTCCCATTATAGCCATGGACTCAGCCCTGGGGTGAGTGTAAGTCCGCTCCCTGTATCTGGAGGTACCCTCTTTGCTCCCAATATACCCAGGGGGGTGCTACACATAGTTTTATACAGGTATTAATATCTTCAAATACTTACAGGTTGCATTCAGGCAAATTATATATGATTGTTCAGTACAAAGGGGGAAGCGCTGTTCCGATGTGTAAAAGCGACATAATAAAGAGGTATAAAAGGATAACTTTATTATACTGTTCCCATTAAACAACATCCATAGCCGTGCAGAGAGATGGAATTATAACAGTGAACCACTGTAACTCACGTCTTCAGTAGGGGCTACAGCTGTGCCTGGTTGAAGGATGGATGCTTCCGGGTCCTGGAACTCCTAGGAGCAGGCGGATAGCCCGATGGATATGAGCTCCATCCACGGACCTTGTAGGGGCTGCACTGGGCTGTTCACTGCTGTCTGGAGGGAGTCGCTAGTTGGAAGATCATGCTCCACTGCAAGGACTGCACATGGAAGCCTGTACAGAGACGCCGGGTGGGTGGAGGCCAAAGCCCATGGCAGCAGAGCTGGGCTATGTGGAGTGTTTGGTAATAAAGAAGACAATTTGCAGTAGCTGTCTAAAGGCGGACTACCTGTTTTGGGGATTAACCCCTTCTTCAGGTCATCACTAGGTGACATGAAGAGGTTGGTCACCATTTAGTGGTTGGTTCTCCATCTTGGAGCATGCTGCGTTACAGGGCTTGCCCATGGACCTAGTCTGGGGTCATGATAGCAAGGCCTTGCAAAGCAGAAGAACATTGGCTTCCTTGTGTGTGCCCTAAGTGACAGAGGGGGTTATTTAGGAAAGGAAAATCCACTTTGCACTACAAGTGCAAAGTGCACTTGAAATTGCACTGAAAGTGCACTTGGAAGTGCAGTCACTGTAAATCTGAGGGGTAAATCTGAAATGAGGGGAAGCTCTGCTGATTTTATTATCCAATCATGTACAAGCTAAAATGCTGTTTTTTTATTTTACTTGCATGTCTCCTTCGGATCTACAGTGACTACACTTCCAAGTGCACTTTCACTTGGAAGTAGTGCAAAGTGGATTTGCCTTTAGTAAATAACCCTCAGAATCAGCTAAGGTACAGAGCTGGAAGTGGTGAACTAAAGGTGACAGAGGGGGTTATTTACGAAAGGCAAATCCACTTTGCACTACAAGTGTAAACTACAAGTGCAAAGTACACTTGAAATTGCACTGAAAGTGGACTTGGAAGTGCAGTCGCTGTAAATCTGAGGGGTAGATCTGAAATGAGGGGAAGCTCTGCTGATTTTATCATCCAATCATGTGCAAGCTAAAATGCTGTTTTTTATTATCCTTGCATGTCCCCCTCGGATCTACAGCGAGTGCACTTCCAAGTGCACTTTCAGTGCAATTTCAAGTGCACTTTGCACTTGTAGTTTGCACTTCTGGTGCAAAGTGGATTTGCCTTTCATAAATAACCCCCAGTGTCTGGTAAAGATATGAGAAGGCTGGTTGAGTATAGGACATGCTCAGCATTAATTTCTTAAAATGCTATAGAGTCCAGTGGCGGCATGAATAGGAACAGATCCAACCACTGGCTGAGGAGGGAATGTGATCCATTGATGGGGCTACAGTTTTAAGTGGCTTCTGACCTGAAAAAAGTTAATTCCTGAACAGAACAATGAGTTAGAATGCTACTTTAAATTGCTTGTTACTGTGATTTCAGCCCCTAGAGCAGGCATGTCCGAAGTCCGGCCCGCGGGCCAATCGCGGCCCGAGTTCCGGTTTTGAACGGCCCGTTGCTACCTGCTTGGAGGGGACAGGGAGGAGGTGGGATGAGAGTCGTACACAAAGGAGTATTTCCTGTTTACACGGCAGCCTCTGTAATAGGAAGTCCCGTCTCCGGCACTGCCATTGAACGACTGTTCTGTCCATCAAAGGAGGCGGGACTTTCTATTAAAGAGAGAGTTTCTCCTGTATGTAATCTTTTGGCGCTCGTCCTGCCCCCTCCCTGTCCCCTCTGAGGCTGCAGATGGATGGGCAATACTTCAGGCTGCACTGATGGCAATGGTGAGTCTGCATTCCTGGCAAAGGTGGGTGCTGCATTCCTGGCAATACTGTGTGCTGCATTCCTGGCAATGGTGGGTGCTACATTCCTGGCAATACTGGGTGCTGCATTCCTGGCAATGGTGGATGCTGCATTCCTGGCAGTGGTGGGTGCTTCATTCCTGGCAATACTGGGTGCTGCATTCCTGGCAATGGTGAGTGCTGCATTCCTGGCAATGGTGGGTGCTGCATTCCTGGCAATATTGGGTGCTGCATTCCTGGCAATACTGGGTGCTGCATTCCTGGAAATAGTGGGTGCTGCATTTCTGGCAATGGTGGGTGCTGCATTCCTGGCAATGAGGGTGCTGCACTGATGGCAATGGGGGTGCTGCACTGATGACAATGGTGGGACTGCATTCATGGCTATGGTGGTGCTGCATTCATGGCACTTGTGAGGCTGCAGATGGGCACTGACTAGGGTTGTCCCGATACCACTTTTTTAGGACCGAGTACAAGTACCGATACTTTTTTTCAAGTACTCGCCGATACCGATTACCGATACTTTTTTTTAATGTCACGTGACAGTGGTTTTTTTTTTGCTATTTTTTTGGGGGGGGGGGGGGGGTGAACGTTGTATGTGTGTGTTTTTTTTTTTTTTTTTTACAATTTGTATTTTTTCCAATAATATTTTTTTATTCTTTGTTTTTTTTTTTTAATCAGCCCTTTTGGGGGGCTTTGGTGAGATATCAGGGGTCTTAACAGACCTCTGATATCTCCCCCTTGAGACAGAGAAAGAGACAGAGGATAGAGATTCCCCAGTCCCTTTCTCTGCAGCGTCAGCTGCACTGAGAATCAATGGAGAGAAGACAGCAGCTCCTCTCCATTCATAAACTGACACATTGTAATCACAAGAGATTACAATGTTTCAGTTATGTGAATGGACAGAGTCAGCTGACTCTCTCCATACACAAAGGAAGGAGGAGGGGGACGGAGGAACGGAGGGGGAGAACGGAGGGGACAGATAAGGATAGAGGAATGCAGGGGACAGATAAGGAGAGCAGAACGGAGGGGGACAGATAAGGAGAGAGGAACGAAGGGGACAGCGGAGAGGCACAGAGAAAAGGAGGGGGCATGGAGGAGGATGCAGTGACAGTCAGCTGTGAGCAATCACCGCTGTCTGTCACTAAAGCTGGTGAAAGCCGCTGGGGGAGAATCTTGTAACTCCCCCATGCGCCGATCACAGCTGTCTTCTAGGTATCGGGGGAAGCATCGGGAGCATTTACCCGAGTACAAGTACTTGGGCAAATGCTCGGTATCGGTGCCGATACCGATACTAGTATCGGTATCGGGACAACCCTAGCACTGACCCTTATTTTGCTTCACAGTTCTTTATTTAAAATTTACATTTTTTTCCTGAAACTTCCCTCTTAAAGTGAAGGTACGTGTTATACGCCAATAAATACGGTGTATCCAAATAACATGCCCAAGCTCATCTCTTTACTCACACAAAGCCACAAAGGCAAGAGAATTCTTGTTGGGTAGTAAATTAGTGCTCGAACACACTTAGACTGAATTTTAATGGTTCAAAGAATGTCAGGCAAAAGGGTCGGCCCTCACGCATGTTCACTTCATCAAATCTGGCCCTCTTTGAAAAAAGTTTGGACACCCCTGCCCTAGAGGGTGACCTCTCAACATAAGGATGTTAGTGTTGCACCCCTAGGTTCAGTATTGGGGCTGTTACTTATTAACCTGTTTAAAAATTATCTAATTTGAGAACAAACATAACATTTATGTGTTTGCAGATGACACCAAGCTATGTAGTGGCATAAAGTCACTATAAAATGGCTCTGCCTTACATGCTGACATGGATGCACTGGGGTTGATTTACTAAAGGCAAATAGACTGTGCACTTTGCAAAGTGCAGTTACTCCAGAGCTTAGTAAATGAGGTAAAGATTAACATTGCAAATAATACCAATCACTTGCAAGAAAAATAAAAAACAGCAATTTTGCTTGCACATGATTGAATTATGGAAGTCAGTAGAGCTTCTGCTCATTTACTAACCTCTGGAGCAACTACTCTTGCAGAGTGCAACTACACTTTGCAAAGTGCACAGTCTATTTGCCTTTAGTAAATCAACCCCTTTGCATCCATTTACATTTAGGGGTTGATTTACTAAAGGCAAAAAGAGTGTGCACTTTACAAAGTGCAAATGCACTCTGCAAGTGCAGTTGTCCAGAGCTTACTAAATGAGCAGAAGCATTTATCTTCCTTGCATGTGATTGGGTATTCTTTGTAACGTGAAGCCTTACCTCATTTCCTAAGCTCTGGAGCAACTGCACTTTTCAAAGTGCAAAGTCAATTTGCCTTTAGTAAATCAACCCCATAGGCTTTTAGAAGAGTTTAAGAGCTGCTGCATTTAAACCTCCTCTCCTGAACACAGAATAATCGCATTCAGGATAGGAATGTTTTGACTGCCGGCCATGGGAAAATGCGAAACGCGGCAAAAATATGTCAAAAACACGGTATTGCCACGTTTAGCTTTTTCTCCGTGGCCGCTGTCAGGTTGAGCTAGTGTACATGTAGGCTATCAGCGGCTGTGTAGAATATCCTCCCCTCCCTCCTCTGCTCTCATATAGAGATGTGCAGACAGGAAGGTTTCGAGTGGCTGCCGGTGTTCTGCCGAGAAAGTTCCGCTCGGCGGATTAGTTCCCCCCTCTACTGCGCATGCGCAGTAGAAGCCGGCGGAAATAGCCGAAGCGGAACAGCTGAAAATCAGCTGTACACGGCGCCTGTAAGAGGGCCCCTCGCGGGCTCGCTTCGCTCGCCACGCTTCGGGCACGGCCTCGCTGCGCTCGGCACTTTTAGATTCCCCCTCTAGGTCCACTTGGATAGAGGGGAAGGAATCTGGACCCAGAGCGCAGGCGCCGTGTACAGCTGATCGAAGCGTTTGAGCTTCGGCTATCTCCGGCGGCCAACAGTAGTACGTACTGCGCAGGCGCTGCGCCTGCGCAGTACAGGGGGGGAACCTATCCGCCGAAGGAACTTATTCGGCAAGACACCGGCGTGAAGCACTCTCACTTGTAACTACAGAAGCCACACTTCTGATTTTACAATTGATAGTACTGAGCAGTGAGCAAGTGACCAGCGTCGGAGGTGGCGGAATCCGCCAAGTTCCAGCAGAAGGAAAGCCCTGGTGATTACTATAAATGTTTTGTGTAACTGTATTTTATTTTAATTTTTTAAAATATTTTCAAACATACAAAAAGCGGAAAGAAAGGGGGTGGGGGTACACGATTACAGTAAATGGAACAAGATAAGGGGATTTGTATGGGAGAGGAATGGTACCATAGAATTCTTCAAGTCATATATATGTATCCAAAGATAAATTAAGATATACAATCTGTCAATGAGTAATACAACAGGTAGGTTAAGTGCAGATAGAAGACAGGTCACCCATGTAAAGGTAGCAGATAGCTCATGTATCTAATCATGGAGGGACAGGAGATGACGCTGCGTAGTCAGATGGGTTTAACGGCCATTCTAAAAAGAGGTGAACTTGGGGCATAGGGATTTGTATAATTTGATATGAATTGGGCAGGGAAAACTACATAGAGTGTTCGAAGGTTGGCAGAAAAATGGGTTTGGATCTACACCCCTGAGGGACACAATATTTTAGTTTAGACCCCCTTCAGTAGTCTTGCTACTCAGTTTAATTCTGATTCCTGATTCTCTGGTACCTATCCTATCCTTCCAACCTTTACTTGTGGTATGACTCTGCTTGAATAACATTTGTTCATACCATTGCTTGTTTTCGTTTAATTTGATGCTTCACCTTGAAATTTTAACATCCTTGCTACATATCAAATGCAAGTAGCTTGTGCAAATGGTAGTAGATTGGTTGGCCAAGCAAGCAACCCCTTGCGGTCAGTGTGCACTGTGACCAAGAGGATCACAGCTATCACTATAATAGCTTTGACTATTACAGTAATTGTCTGTTTTCCCAGCCATCCAAGCTGTGCCAATGCAATGAAGATCATACTTTAGCTTTAAATTCTACTGATCATTCTTCAGCATAATGTCTACATATAATCCTTTCTAGATTCTGTAATGCACCCGCAAGCTTGTTCACTAACTGTACATAACTGGCTAGAGACATTCCTTTGATAATATCACTTTAAGGAAATATTTTCAAGGATTATTTATCCAGAGAAAACACAAACAAGAATTATAATGCTTGGGAGTTCAGCTATGAATAACATGAAAAAGAAAGTATTTTCTGAGAACCAATAATTTCAGAAAAGGATCTGTCTAAAGAAACCTCTTGTAATTTTCTTCTGTTCCTCTCCTGCTATCATTTTACTGGAGTAAGAACACCTGCAAAGATGGAACAATACACGACTCTGCATGTGAAAAGATTACTGATTGCTAAGGATTAAGTAAATGTATGGTACTTGCTTTCAGTAGGGTAATTCCATGCTAGGTAAGTCGGCTGTAAACTTTGAAGCTGTATTTATTAATGTACTAGACTGGCAGAAAGAACATTAATTGTATGCCATGAAAAAAGAGTAATTGGACACTACGCGCACACAGAGTAATATATTAACCCTCTAAAGCTTAAAGTGTATCTCTAGGCATAAACTTTTATTTGTTTTGGATGGAGTGGGTTTGGGGTTAGACGGTGCCAATTTTTTATTGCTGCTGGTATCCCCATTGGGAAGATTCACCCCTCGGTTTGTACTAGTTACCATTACTGCCAAAAAAAAATTGAGGCAAAATCCCAAATTTTAGAATTGTCCCCAGAACAGCAGGTGGGGGGAATTTTCCAATGGCAACAACTATCTAAGATGGGAATAAAAATATAGTAAAGGTCTTGCGAGCTACCAAATCAAAGTTCCCCTATCCTATAATATTATAATGACAGCTGCTAGCACTAATCATGTTGCATACTAACGTGTGAGAATTATAGATAAATAAATAAATAATGTGCTGCGCTATCCCCTTAATGATCTGCTGAACCTGCAGCAAAAAACTAAAAAACGAAATTGTTAATTAAAGTGATATGCCTATAAATCTAATCCAAGAATATAATAATAATATGTAAAGTTGTCATTCAGCTTTCAACATCATATAGCGTGAATATACACACATTTCATAAAATATAAATAGTGATACAAAAGTGATCCTGCAGCAGTGATTAGACTCAGGTGCTCCCCACCCCAAGGTAATGGCCGCTCACCTCAGAGTGTGTGACGTCACAATTAAGTTTTGGGAATACACGCTTTTGAATCATCAAAACGGATTTCAGGTCGGGTTGCAAGGTCCAAACACTGCTCAAAGATGTAGCTTCCTCACATATAAATATTAAAAAGAAACTCCATAGTGTGATACCAATTTAAAAGATTTTATTTACTGCAAACAAAGCTTTTTTATAGGGTACTCGCATGGGTCTGGTGCGTTAGTGCACCGCTCTATAACATGCCTTAATAGTGCCAAGCTATGGATGAGATTGTGTGCTCCTACTCCATGAGCTACACCAGTGGTCTCCTGCGCCGTCCAGTCCCCTCCCCTACGCGTGTCGATACAAGGTAAATATTGTATCTTCATCAGGGGGATGCCTCACATTGAAAGATGTCCTCTAGCCTGTTAAAGTGATACTAAAGTTTTGTTTTTTTTAATAACAAAAATGTTATACTTACCTGCTCTGTGTAATGGTTTGGCACAAAGCAAACCCGATCCTCTTCTTCTCTTGTCGGATGGCGCCCCTGGCTCCTTTCCCTTGATCAGTGCCCCAATAGCAGGCCACCTGCTAAAGGGGAACTGGTGTGTGCTTGCTCCTGAGCCCCATTCTATGCATCCATAAAACACAAAGAGCCGTGGCTTGGCCCCACTCCCCACTTTCTCCTCATTGGCTGTGATTGACAGCAGTGGGAGCCAATGTCTCCTGCTGCTGTCTCAGCCAATGAGGAGAGAGAGACCTGGGACAGCCAAGGCTCCTGTGCACATTGCTGGAATGAGAGGGGGCTCAGGTTAATATTAGGGGGGGGGGGGCTGGGGGGTACAGCACACAGAAGGTTTTTTTATCTTCTTGCATTGACCTCAAAGGAAACAAATACCTCTCCACTATATAAAAGCTGAAAGGAACAGTATGCATTCTTAAAACATGAAGTATTTACATTAGGAACTGTGTGTTTCTAATTTTAGAAAAGTTGACAGAGCCTGGCAATCATTTCTGTATGTCCATGCCGTAAACTGTTACCGCCTAAATGTATAGTCATCAATTCATACTTGCATACAGCTGATTTACAATATGTCAGTGTGTGTGGTACATTACTAGTTCTAGTGGGGGCAATTCCCATAGCAACAAGTTCACAGTCAATTGTCGATCTTTTAACAAAAGTCTGAAAAATAACATAAAATAAAGACTGGAATACAGATTACCCGTTTCCACTAAAACACCTCCAATAGAAAATAAAAGATTTTTTTTCTAGATCAGCTTTGATCCTCAGTAACTGTTAACTGTGCATATTAATGCAAATCTGATTCTTTGAAGAGATGTGGAAAATATTGTGGGTTATACAGCAAGAAAAAGAGCAAAACTTAGTAAATTGCATCAACAAATAAGAATCTCTATTCACTGATCTACAATAACTCTGGTAATTTAAAGTCTGATTAATTACTAGTAGTGAATGGATTATTCAGTCCAATTATCAACCTGCTGATCCTTTACAAATAATTATATTTCCTACTTACCTAATATACTGGCTTTCAATATGTATTATCCATGCTGCAGGCTAGGTTTTTTACATAAAAAACTTCATTTTTGTGGTTTGCACAGTCTGCTATGGAGGAACATAATCTCAGATAGTGGGTTTGATTTATTAAACTGAAGAGTGAAAAATCCGGTGCAGCTCTGCATAGAAACCAATCAGCTTCTAACTTTAGACTGTTCAATTAAGCTTTGACAAAAAACATGGACGCTGATTGGTTTCTGTGCAGAACTGCAACAGATTTTTGCACTCTCCAGTTTTAGTAAATCAACCCCATTGCGACAGGTTGAGAGAAGTAAATGATTGTTTTTTTTCACTCTACACATTATCATTGCTCTATTCTTCTGTGTTATTGATTACAGATTTTCAACATCATTGCTCTCTTTGTAATTTTACTGTATCAGCCCGATGCATTGATGATAAACCGAAAACAAAAAATGTAATAAATTTCAGCTTGCCAATCATTAGATGTACCGGCTGCATGTATTTTCTCTTTTTAGGCATTTTCCTTTTGTTTTCACCTAGTGATCTGGCTAGTAACACACCTCCTGTACTGAAGTGCCTACACCCTGGATGAAGGAGCAACAGAGACACCCTTAAACAGCAGCATTGTCAGTCTGGAGGGATGGAAGTGTTAGATGAACTAAAAGATTTAGATGTATGAATAAATTAAAGCCAAACTCCAGCTAACACTTTTTAAGCAGTTACAGCAACAGTTTTGTTGCTTTTAGGATAAAGGTTTTACATAAATGAATTTAACCACTTCAGCCCCGGAAGGTTTTACCCCCTTAACCACTTGCTGAGCGGCTCACGCCGATATACGTCAGCAAAGTGGCACGGGTGCGCAAAAACGTTGTACCCGTACGTCACTCTATCATCCGTGGTTAGCGGGTGCACGCACGCCGCCGGTGGCGCTGCACGCTGTGGGAGCATGCCCGCGGGTCTGCGGACTCATTGTCCGCTGGTGGCCCGCGATCGTGGCACGGAGAGGCAGAACTGGGAGATGCCGTGATCTTTGTTATGTTCTAGTGAACCCATCCCCCCTACAGTTAGAACACGCTGAGGGAACAAACCTAACCCCTTGATCGCCCCCTAGTGTTTAACCCCTTCCCTGCCAGTGACATTTACACAGTAATCAGTGCATTTTTATAGCACTGATCGCTGTATAAATGTCAATGGTCCCAAAATAGTGTCCGATCTGTCCGTCGCAATGTCACAGTCATGATAAAAATCGCAGATTGCCACCATTATTAATAAAAAATAATTTATAATAAAAATGCCATAAATCTATCCCCTATTTTGTAGACGCGATAACTTTTGCGCAAACCAATCAATATATGCTTATTGCGATATTTTTTTACAAAAAATATGTAGAAGAAAACATATTGGCCTAAACTGAGGAAGAAATTAGTTTTTTTATATATTTTTTTTAGGTATTTATTATAGCAAAAAGTAAAGAATATTGCTTTTATTTCAAAATTGTCCCTCTTGTTTTGTTTATAGCGCAAAAAATAAAAACAGCAGGGGTGATCAAATACCACTAAAAGAAAGCTCTATTTGTGAGGAAAAAAGGACATCAATTTTGTTTGGGTACAACTACGCACGGCCGCGCAATTGTCAGTTAAAGTGACGCAGTGCCGTATCGCAAAAAAGGGCTTGGTCAGGAAGGGGGTAAATCCTTCCGGGGCTGAAGTGGTTGATGACCAGAGCAGTTTTTGCGATTCGGCACTGCGACGTTTTAACTGACAATTGCGCGGTTGTGCGACGTTGTACCCAAACAAAATTTAAGTCCTTTTTTCCCCACAAATAGAGCTATCTTTTGGTGGTTTTTGATCACTTCTGCGGTTTTACTTCTTTGCTATTAAAAAAAACAAAAAAAAAAAAACATATTTTTACTTTTTGCTATAATAAAAATCCCACATTTATTTTTTTTTAAACAATTTTCTTCATCAGTTTAGACCAATATGTATTCTTCTACATATTTTTGGTAAAAAAAAATCGTAATAAGCGTATATTGATTGGTTTGCGCAAAAATGATAGCGTCTACAAAATAGGGAATAAATTTATGGCATTTTTATTATTATTTTTTTTTACTATTAATGGCAGTAATCAGCGATTTTTAGCGGGACTGCGATATTGTGGCGGACAGATCGGACACTTTTGACACTTTTTTGGGACCATTGACATTTATACAGCATTTATACAACGATCAGAGCTAAAAATAGACACTGATTACTGTATAAATGTCACTGGCAGGGAAGGGGTTAACACTAGGGGGCGATCAAGGGGTTAACTGTGTTCCTTATGAGTGTTTCTAACTGTGGGGGGGATGGGCGTACTGGGACATGACAGAGATCAATGTTCCTGACCAATGGGAACAGTGTATCCCTGTCATGTCACCTGTCAGAATGAGGAAATGCCTTGTTTACATAGGCATCTTCCCGTTCTGCCTGTGTACAAGGCAATAGTGGGCCACCAGAGGACATTGAGTCCTCCCGACCTGCAGGCATGCTCCCGCAGCATGCAGCAGGAGTGCGCGCGCACCGGCGGTGGTGCCCGCCCACCTGCAACTGAGCCTGCGCGAGCTGCCATACACCCATGGCGATTCGGTCCTAAAGCGGTTAAGATGAGCATTGTAAGCACCCCTGTCAGTGGTAAATGCTTTCTGTGGCAAATGCTTATTCTGTAGAGGAAGAGACTTACTGCCAGGATCACCAGTAGATATGGGCCAAACATCACAAAAGTTTTGCACCTAATATTGAACTATGGGGCCCCAACTGGAAAAATCAAAAGTGCGGATTTTGAAGGCTTATATGCAAGTAATTTGGCATACAATGGTTATGGGGGCCAGGTACTGCCCTGGGGGACATGTATCAATGAATATAAAGTTTGTAAACATAATTTTTAAATGAGCAGTTATTTATTGATGCTTAAAGTTAAACAATCAAAATGAGAAATAACAATAAAAATGAAAAAATCTTTTAAATATACTGTAGTGCCTGGGAGGTCCCCTTAGTCTGCCTGTAAAGTGGGACATTTGTACAATGTATAGATCCTGGTGCAGCAATAATGTCATTTATAAAGCCAAAAAAATGTCCATTCTTTATTTTATAAACAATGGCTGGGGAGCCAGTCTGTATGATGAGGCCACAATTTAGTGCAATTCAGAAAAGATTAGAGATTTTTTGGATAAATTCTGGTGTCTCTTTTCGCAGACTTTGGATAGAAGTAACAGGTGTGGAAAAATTGGTCGTTGGGTGTGGGTGGTGCCTTCACACCGTAACACTATACAGGTACTCTTGATGAAAGCAAGAATTAGCTTTGCTGTCAAAAATTGCAATGATATGCACTTGTCAAACAGGTGTGGAAAAATTGGTCCTTGGGTGTTAATTTTCCCCATGAAGCCTACACCAAAAAATGTCTTCCAGATGAAATATACACTCACAAAGCTAGGCAGCCTAGACAGTCTTTCAGAGATTTGAGATCCAGAAAGCACATTATCAGCGACATCAGCATCAGGGGCTTGATAGCTGCTGCAAATCCAGGACTGATTCATTTTGATAAATGTCAGCCGGTCCACGGAGTCTGTGGACAGACGTGCTCTCTTTTCTTTCACAAAACCTCCAGCAGCACTGAATTCCCATTGGAAAGCACGCTGGATGCAGGGCAGCCCAGCAGCTGTATTGCATATTGGGCAAGTTCTGGCCAGCGGTCTATTCTCATGACCCAGTAACCCAGTGGATCGTCAACTGGAAAGCTCTCCATATCTGCATCTTTGCCCCTAGATAATCTCCCAACATATAATGAAGACACTGCTGATGGGATGTAAAACTGACAGCCATGGGTGCCGTGGACTAAAATTTTTTTGAAATGCATCACTGAGGCGGCCCCCTTCTCCACCACTTCTCTCTTGACCAACAGAAGCCTCAAAACTACGTTTTCCACCAGACTGTAACCTACCAGAGTTGGGAAAGGTGTTATATATACTCCTCTTTAGGGTGTCCTCAAGAGATTTCATCTTCTGCTCCTTCTGTGGGGACAGGATGAGTTCCGAGACTTTCCCCTTGTAACGGTGGTCAAGGAGGGTTGCCAACCAATAGTGATTCTTCTCCTTGATGCCACATATTCTCTGGTCCTTTCACAGACTTTGAAGAAGGAGGGAGCCCATGCACCACAAGTTTGCGGAGGCATGAGAAGCAGACTCCCCGGGGTCACTGAGGATTACAGTATCTGGAACTGCCTCCTCCCAGCCACGTACTACTCCCAAAGGTTCTGGGGATGGAAAACCATCTGTTAAGGGTTGGCAGATGTCTTGCTCTGCTTCAATGCCTCCAAAGTTGCTAGAATCCTCCTCCTCCTCCCTCTCCTCGTGTGTCTTCTGTGGCGGAATAATGGTGTCTGCATAAAGCAGGCCTCCCGCTGCTCTGCTTGGAGTGCCCTATCCATAATGTCACGCAGAGTCTACTCCAGTAGGAACACAACAGGGATTGTGTCACTGATACATGCATTGTCACGGCTCACCATCCTTGTGGCCTCCATAAATGGTGACAGTACAATGCATGCATCCTTTATCAGCAGCCATTGGCATGGGGAAAAAAACAGAGCTGCCTTGAGCATGTCGTTGTGCCATACTCACACAGGTACTCGTTGACGGCCCTCTGCTGCATGTGCAGCCGCTGCAGCATTGGCAAAATTGAGTTCCACCTGGTGGGCATGTCACAAATCAGGTGGTTTACGGGCAGGTGGAATTCCCGCTGAATTCCAGCCAACCGAGCAGTGGCTGTGTATGACCGCCTGAAATGGCTACAGACTCTTCTGGCCTGCTTTAGCAGATCTTCCAACCCTGGTTACCTATTTAGAAAATGCTGCAGCACTAAATTGAGGTCTTGTGCCAGGCATGGCACATGTGTCAACTTTCCCTGTCTAAGGGTGGACTGGAGGTTTGTCCCATTATCGCACACCACTATTCCTGGCTCCATCTGGCATGGCATGCAACATCTCTGGTCCTGCCCCTGCAGAGCTGCAAGAATTTCAGCTCTGGTGTGGCTCCTGTCCCCTAGACAGACAAGCTGAAGCACTGCGTGGCACCTTTTAGCTTGACTCATTGAATAACCCCTTAAATGCTTAGGGGGTACTTGTGGTTCATGGGACAATTCAGCAGAGGAGGGCATGGAGGAGGCGCAGGAGGAGGAGGGGGTGGAACTGACAAATCTCACATCATCGCCACTAGCTGTATGGAGACGTGGCGGCACAACGAGCTTCAGCACTGTCCTGAATCTTTCCGAGTTGCAAGCAGAGTTACCGAGTGGAACCACATGTCACGCATCTAAATTCAAGCTTTCAACTCCTGCCTTCTCGTCTGGTGGATTCTTCCCCCTTCCAAGAATTTGCAGAATGTGCTGTACCGCAATGGCAGGTTCCCAGTCACTAATTCTTTTCAGGTAAGGCTATTCCAGCTCTCTACCATCACGTGGAAGGCACTGTTGTGGCACATGGTATACTGTGTTAAACGCGTATGAGCGCACTGATATATAATGCTTTAAACGTACAGTAACGTACTGATATATACTGCGTTAAAAGTGCAGTAATGCACTGATATATACTGCGTTAAGTGTGCAGTAACGCACTGATATATACTGCAGGAAACCTGCCCTGACAAATTAAACTGACACTAAAGTAAAAGTGAACTACACTCACAAAAACTGACACCAAAGTAAACAGAATGGTCGCAATACACTCACACTGTACTATCACTAGATTCACACTAAACTGATATTCTACACTGACAATAGAATCACAATAGTACACAAACTTGCTAGTAGCCCTGTTCTCTCTCTCTCTCAATGCCAATATCACACTGCAAATGGCCGCTACGGGGAGAATGCTTTTATAGCGTGGGGCGAGACTAAGAGCAATGAGCCACGATTGGATAGAGTCATCATTACCTTATCCAATCATGGCTCTGACAGTGCTCTGTGCCCTGATTGGGCAAAGCTTTCATTGCTTCAGCCAATCAGGGCTTCCAATGCACTGTGTGGCGGTGCACTGCATTGTGATCATTCGGGGGGTCGAATAAGTGGACGAACGCCCCGATAATTTGGGTGCTCGTCAAACGGGCGAACAGCCAATGTTCGGCCTGAACTCATGCTCGGGTGAAAATAGGAGGAAGTCTAAAAAATGAATGCAGCCATCACATCTAAGAACCGATAGGCTGCAGTAAAATAAATGTTTGGTTTTGGGTTTAATACTGCTTCAAGGGTGTTTCATATAATGCCCTTCATCAACTAGGAAGTCATTTTACAGTCTCCCTGGCTGTGTTTGCATAAAGAACTTGTGTTTACAATATTTATAAATGTACCAAATATTATGTAGATGGCTTGAGTGATTATCTACTATAAATGTACGCTTCCATGGCTTCTAGTGGAGATAAAATGTAAGCAATCCATTTTGTCTGATGGTTATAAAGATTTCAGCCTACTTCCTGGGCCACTATATGCATTGTCTCAAGTAGAGACCTGGAGGCTGCCATTGCTGACCTGTTTTTGAAAATGTCACTTTCCTGCCTATAATGCTGACTCTATGGGGTTGATTTGCTAAAGGCAAATAGACTGTGCACTTTGCAAATTGCAGTTGCTCCGGAGCTTAGTAAATGAGGTAAAGATTCCCTTTATAAAGAATACCCAATCAAAAAAAAACTGCATTTTTGCTTGCACATGATTGGATGATGGAAGTCAGCAGAGCTTCTTCTCACTTACTAAACTCTGGAGCAACTGCTCTTGCAGAGTGCAACTGCACTTTGCAAAGTGCACAGTCTATTTGCCTTTAGTAAATTAACCCCTATGGCTCTAATGCCCTGTACACACGGTCGGATTTTCCGACGGAAAATGTGCGATCGGAGCTTGTTGTCGGAAATTCCGACCGTGACTGGGCTCCATCGGACTTCTTCCATCGGATTTTCTGACACACAAAGTTTGAGAGCAGGCTATAAAATTTTCCGACAACAAAATCCGATCGTGTCAATTCCGACCGTGTGTGACCAATTCCGAGACGGAACAGCTCGGTCTGGTAAAATTAGCATTCGGAATGGATATAGCACTTTCGTCAGGCTGCAATGTTTTAAATAGTTTAATGCAGCGCACTCTCTTCTTCTTTATAATGCTAGAAGAATGAAGTAGTTTTGCTGCTGATATTCACACAGACTTCTCACAAACTTCTTTCTTTATTATTTATCGTGATTTCATCAATATAATATTTGTATTTGTCACATCTGATTCAAAATTTGTTTATTTTTTTATTTTTTTGTTTGTATTTTTTTCAAGCCTGATCTTTTTTTTTTTTTTTAAACTCCAGAATATTTTTGTGTGTGTTTTGTGTGTCAAGTTACCACAACACCATTATTATCTTGTAATATTTAATCTCAAGGAGGTTGCTTGGTGTTGGTGTCTCTTGTTAATTTCACATTGTATTTTAGAAATGTACCTGCCTACTCACAAACAAACTTTCCTTTTTGAAGGAAAACATACATAGGCGAGTATAATTGAAACAAAAAATCCTTTATTATGGGCTCATAACCAAACAAAGAGGGAGGCAACGCTGGAGAAACAACCGAAATTGGCAAAGCCTTTGGCCCCCAGGGCAGACATCAATTATTTCCAGGCAAAATTGGTGGCCTGAGGAGTCCATATATAAGGGAGTGCGGGAGTGCAGTCTGGTCCAGAAGTCCAAAAGAATCATGAACAGCAGCAGATGACATGTATGTCCCCAGGCTGTGGTCATACAAGAGCCTGCATCTTTTGTCAGACCAGATTGAACCCAGGTCATCACTCTCTGGTCTTCCTTTCACGCTTCCTTTCACGCTGTGTCTGTGGTGGTGGAGTTGTGGCAGGAGGAGGAGGAAGAGAAGGAGGATGGTCCAACTCACACAGGTGGGTATTGGGTGTGATTTCGCCCCTAACCCCCTTAGTTAGTGTTTTGTAAAAAAGGTCCTCACACATGAGGCGTTGGCCCTCCTGCATGCCCTGCAGTTTTGTGGCAGCCATGGAGGCAAAGGCCTTTTCAGGAGTGGGGAAGGCTCTGAGGGACGCAGAAGCCTCCTGAATCAGCCTGAGTGCTGAATCCTGCAAGTTACTCCCCTTCCTGGGTCTTTTGGTTGGAAGGCAGAGGGGAGGAACCTGCGATTCTGTCAGGCTCCTACTGGGCCCTGCCTTCTCCTGGCTGCCACTTAGCCTCCCCTCCTCCTGGCTGCCACTAACCTCCGCCTCCTCCTGGCTGCCACATTCCACAGCCTCCTCCTGGCTGCCACATTCCACAGCCTCCTCCTGGCTGAGGTCTTCCTGTGTATGAAAAAGGGATATAGTTTTAGTTTTTTATTCATCAATCACAATTTTCACCTCATGACTGTTGCAAATTGAATGTTAACAAATATAACAGACTATAATTCTGAGCCCAGCATTTTTCATTCTTGTCCCAATTTTTTGTGCCCACTACTGTCTATTGATATGTAAAACACTTTATGAAATCATCAATTAGTGATCAATAATAACATCTAGTAAACATCATTTATTTATTGACAAGAAATCTATAGAAGAATGCTATACTTGGCTCCAGCTGGGCTCCTCCACTTGTTCCTGGCTGGAAGTCCCAGGTTGGACATCGGAAGCCTCAGCTGGGGTGGAAAATATGGAAGGAAGAGTGGAAGGAAGAGTGGAGAGGGAATCCCTGACTTCAGTCTGGTCTGACAGAAATCGCAGTCTCTCATAGTACCAAAGCCTGGGGACATAAATGTCATCTGCTGCAGCTCCGGATCTCTGGGAATCCGTGACCTTCTTGCGCTCCTTAAGATAAGTGCTCCTCAGGCTACCAATTTTGGCTTTTAAATAGGGGATGGTTGCTGTGGGGACCACCGGCTTCACCAACTCCAGCAGTTTCTCCAGCGCTGCCTGCCTCTTTTGTTTATTATTGTATTGGGAGTGTTTGATCTGCCGTAGACAGGGCAGCTCCCTGTATTTGTCTATGAACAGGGGGAGGAAATTGTGATCATTGAAGCCATCCATTTTACCTGCAAGACACAAGACAAACCCTAATGTCAGGCAAAACTCTCCTAATCTTGTCACAATATAGGCCTCAATCTAGAAGCAGTATAGGCCCAAGTTTTAATCTTACCTTCGTTATCATGATCGGCACCTCCGATACTCCTTCCTCTATTCACAGAACGTAGTACTACGCACGCGTGTTACGCTTTATATACACTGCGCATGCGTGAAACTCTGCCCACCCCTGACACTCTTTCTAGTCTATTCCCCGCCCCTTCTCGTTCGGCACAGTGGGGGAGAGCACATGGCGGAGACACAACAGGTGCGTGCTAATTACACGAACGAGGAGGAGGAGGAGGAAAGCCCGGAGCCAGAAACGTCCCGATCCCGGAGGAGAAGATTTAAGGCCTCAAATATGTCCTTTGGGGAGATGTTGGAGATGGTCGACATACTGAAGAGGGCTGAATATGACGGGAAGTATGGACCTTACCCCAACCCCAATGTCAGAAAGTCCAAGATCATGGCGAAAGTAGTCAAAAGTCTGCACCGGAATTTTGGGGTACGACGATCCAAGGATCAACTGAGGAAGCGGTGGTTGTACCTCAAATTAAGAGAGCACGAGCAGTACAGAAGGATCAGGAGAGTGCTGCAAAAAAGTAAGTAGTTGTCCTGTGTTCCTATTCTTTATTTTTATTACGTTCCTGCTGCTCCATGTGCTTTTCTTAACTGTTGTACAGTTTAAAATGGCAACTTTCATGTTCATGGCCACATTATTCGTTCGTATGAAACATTGTTTGTTCGGCCTAGAAAACACCATTGTTTTGAGCATATGCATTTGAATACATTTTTGCTAACCTACTTCTCTTAAAATAATTTTGTTGTGTAGATGGGTTTGTAACTAGAATGAAATGCAAACTAGATTCTATGTAAGGAGAGGACACTCAGCAGCTGTTTACACATCTGGATGCTGGAGCACTAGTCTCCATCTGTGAAGCTTGTACAAAACAGGTAAGTATTCAAGCTTGACAAAGGACCAAAATATTTCTTGATCTTAGAACTCTGCCAAAACAGACAATTGTACCCCACTTCCAAGCAATGTTTTTATATTCCTATTTCTGCCATGAAATATCTGTGTGCTAATTATAACAATTTTTTTTTTACATAGGGAGAAAAGACTCAGAGGACACCACTCATCAGAAGAGACAACAGACCGCCCACCTCTGGAAGAAGGTGAAATCCCCCAAAGCCAACAGGAGGAGGAGAAGGAAGGAGACGTAATCGAAATTGTCACCACAACAGGTGAGTGTCTGCGACCACAGGCTCAGGTAAGAGATGTATGCCGGCATATTTATAATATATGGTGTTTTTTTGTGTCTATATTTTTAGGTGATCGTGATGTTGTGGATGAAGGTCATTTCACCAGTGAAAGTGCACAGATCCTGATCGGGGAGATCATGGGGTGTAATAGGGACTTGGAAAAACATCAATGATGTTCAAAACAAAATGAAGAACATCATTGATGTTTTAGGGAGAGTTTAAAACAATTCCAAATCCCTTCCCTTTTTTGTGTTTTTTGGAATATAAAAATTTCTCACATTTTTTTTACATATTCTCGAAAAGCCAAATTTTGAAGATGCACACAGTGTGTCAACATGTGCTATCTGCCATCACGGGAGATCAATGTATGCGTTTTGGGGGTGCAACCTCTTCCTCAATAATAAAGTAGATGAGAGGAAGGGGTTGCACCCACAAAACACGTCCCTTGATCCCCCGTGATAGCAGCTAGCACATGTTGACATTCGACAATTTGTGTGCATCTTCAAACTTTGGCTTTTCCAGGGGTGACATCACCCCATCTGAATGCAATATCAAACACAGTTTATAAATACTCATGTCTGATATTGCCTTCAATTTAGACCAAAGTTGAACTTTGTAAGTTCCAGATTTGTGTATTTCTTGTTGGTTTTAAACATGCCTGTTTTACCTTAAATGGACATTTCTACTTTTATTAATGTGACCAAAAAATTGTTATACAACAAACATGTTGGTTTGTTTTAAAAACCTTTTATAAATGCACATGTGATTGTGCTGGTATTAAAAATATTGATAATCAAGAATGTGTGGATTATTGTTTCAATGCTCGAAAACTTTTGCTGTGGTAAAATTGAGGTTTTCTGTGACAATGGGGGTTATTTCCTAAGGGCAAATCCACTTTGCACTACAAGTGTTGTTTCAGTGCAGTCTCTCAAGTGCACTTGTAGTGCAAAGTGTCTTTGCCTTTAGTAAATAACACCCAACAGTGCTTTCGAATGTTACACAATCACGCCATTTTCAGGACTACCCACATTTCAGTCAGGGTCAGCTAAAAGAAAGACAAGCAGTAATAAACGTCAGCAAATATTTTAGTAGGTAAACTAATTTTTTTATTGAAAAAAAGGCTCAGACATTGTCTGGCATATTGATGGCCCCCCTACTGGCAAAGTATTCAAGGTATCTTAGACGGACCTCGCGGGCACTCAGGGGGGGCAAGCCAGGACGGCCAGCTTCAAGCGCCGTCAGGTTTGTTTCATTTCCATGAATTCTGGCCTCAGGCCTCACTGAGGCAGCATAGTTGGCAGAATTACGCCTTAAAAAGTTGTGGGAAACACAGCACGCCAGGATGATATGATTCAGTTTATACTCCGCTATGTGTATTGGTGTAAGAAATAGGTGGAACCGGCTGGCCATGATTCCAAACGTGTTCTCCACCACTCTTCTGGCTCCTTCCGCATTGTCTTCTGGAGGTCTGGAGGTGGCAAGTCCAAGCTGCCATTCTCGAGATGCCTGTAGAACTCCGTCTGGGCGATGACTCCACCATCTGACATCCGGCCATTCTTCCCCACGTCCACATACAGGAACTCATAAGTAGCCGACACCACCGCCAACATCACAATACTATTGAACCCCTTATAGTTGTAATAGTATGACCCCGAGTTGGGTGGTGGGATGATGTGGATGTGTTTCCCATCAATTGCCCCTCCGCAGTTAGGAAAGTCCCACCGCTGGACAAAGTGGGAGGCAACAGTCTGCCATTCCTGTGGGTTGGAAGGAAACTGTGGAGTCAAACAAGAAAAATAAATGAATCATTTTGCACATAAACATGGAAAGCAGATTAGATACAAACATTCTTGGCCAACATCAGTATAACATTTATTTTAGGGAGTATTTAAAGACAAAGGTATAAGGTCCACCTATCAGATTCCTCCCCCCACGCTCTCATGGGCCATTTGTAAAATTTGATGGGGGGGGGGTTATATGTTTTGGACAGGTAACCCTCTCCAGTTCATTGAGAGATGAATGCCTACATAATGTGTAATATTAGTTTGGCCAGCCCCTCCTTACTTACACTATTGGCAGCCCACTGGACAGGTAAGAAGTGTCATAATACAAATATATAAATACACACTGTACACATTTAAGCACATTTTTACATTCTGCTATTACCTATCAAGATAATATTAGGATGCAAAAACTTTAAACAGTACCATTTGAAAGTATTCAGGCAGGCCCTTGCACTACATGCGTTGGTGAATTCATCCCTAAATCTGACCACTAAAGAGGTGGGTATAGTGTGTATGGGTTTGGCAAAGTCAGCAGATAGAGGATTGGTATCAGCTGAGTTAGCAGTTGGGGGGAGGGAGGGTTCCAAATGATTTTGGGACACAAAAAAAAAGCCTCTGGTACTCTGCCTGAATTTAAAGCACAAATCACAATTTACCACATTTTAGGGGGTATTTAGGGTAAAGCACTACTATGGAGCTGACAAAATACATTGTTAAGTGACTACATGAGGTGAATATAGGGCCAGGAGAGCATGCTGGGGAGGTAAGTGAAGGCAAATATGTATGAAGGACCAAAAAAAAATTACATAAAATCCAGCATGCATGAGGACAAAGGGGACATTCACAGCATATTACAATCATGGTAATTAGGGAATGAGGAAAGAAATACAATACATTATCAAACATTAAATACAATAAAATGTGATGTAAAAGGATAAAAATCTTACCTTAATATAGTCCTTCTGCAGGACCTGGATGATGGCAGAACAGGTCTCTGGGAAAATGATCCCCAGAGCCTGGGGGGAGATGCCTGTCGAGAACTTGAGGTCCTGCAGGCTTCTCCCCGTCGCCAAGTACCGCAGGGTGGCGACTAACCTCTGCTCTGGAGTGATAGCTTGCCTCATGCAGGTATCCTGCCTGCTAATATAAGGGGTCAGCAAAGCCAACAAATGGTGAAATACGGGGTCCGTCATCGGGAGAAAGTCCTGAAATCGACTGGTCACGCTGAAGCAACCAATTCTTGGTCCATGAACTCCTCCCCACCCTGTTCATGGACTGGACTTGTGTCAAGGTAAGGACCCCAACACCAAGCCCCCACACAGCACAAACTCTACGAGGAGTACGTATATGCAACATGGCTAGAAAATGGTCGGCTGCTCAGAACGAAGTAACAGAACGCACTGAAGAACAGCAAGGCCTGTGAAGAGCGACCTGAAAATCAGTAACGAACTAAAATGAACACAACGACAAGTCAATTGTACTCGCTGCACGCACAGAAGACCAGATACAAACCCACAAGCACAAACTGAAAAGCAGAAAACGATCTGAAAACCACGAGTCTGAAAAAGCGCGAATCGTCTCTCACCAAACTTTTACTAACATGAGATTGGCAAAAGGAGCCCAAAGGGTGCCCCGCTTGGTTCTGAACTGCCCTTTTATAGTCTCGTCGTACATGGTGTACGTGACCGTGTTCTTGGCGATCGCAAATTCCGACAACTTTGTGCGACCGTGTGTATGCAAAACAAGTTTGAGCCAACATCCGTCGGAAAAAATCCATGGATTTTGTTGTCGGAATGTCCGATCAATGTCCAATTTCTACATGGCATAACACTTTCTGAGTCACTGACCAGAAACAAGCATGCAGCAAATGAAATGAGACTGATATCAGAACTTCTGTGCATGCTTATTTCAAGTTGGTGACAAAACAAAAACTGAGGCAGCATAGTTGGCAGAATTACGCCTTAAAAAGTTGTGGGAAACACAGCACGCCAGGATGATATGATTCAGTTTATACTCCGCTATGTGTATTGGTGTAAGAAATAGGTGGAACCGGCTGGCCATGATTCCAAACGTGTTCTCCACCACTCTTCTGGCTCCTTCCGCATTGTCTTCTGGAGGTGGCAAGTCCAAGCTGCCATTCTCGAGATGCCTGTAGAACTCCGTCTGGGCGATGACTCCACCATCTGACATCCGGCCATTCTTCCCCACGTCCACATACAGGAACTCATAAGTAGCCGACACCACCGCCAACATCACAATACTATTGAACCCCTTATAGTTGTAATAGTATGACCCCGAGTTGGGTGGTGGGATGATGTGGATGTGTTTCCCATCAATTGCCCCTCCGCAGTTAGGAAAGTCCCACCGCTGGACAAAGTGGGAGGCAACAGTCTGCCATTCCTGTGGGTTGGAAGGAAACTGTGGAGTCAAACAAGAAAAATAAATGAATCATTTTGCACATAAACATGGAAAGCAGATTAGATACAAACATTCTTGGCCAACATCAGTATAACATTTATTTTAGGGAGTATTTAAAGACAAAGGTATAAGGTCCACCTATCAGATTCCTCCCCCCACGCTCTCATGGGCCATTTGTAAAATTTGATGGGGGGGGGGTTATATGTTTTGGACAGGTAACCCTCTCCAGTTCATTGAGAGATGAATGCCTACATAATGTGTAATATTAGTTTGGCCAGCCCCTCCTTACTTACACTATTGGCAGCCCACTGGACAGGTAAGAAGTGTCATAATACAAATATATAAATACACACTGTACACATTTAAGCACATTTTTACATTCTGCTATTACCTATCAAGATAATATTAGGATGCAAAAACTTTAAACAGTACCATTTGAAAGTATTCAGGCAGGCCCTTGCACTACATGCGTTGGTGAATTCATCCCTAAATCTGACCACTAAAGAGGTGGGTATAGTGTGTATGGGTTTGGCAAAGTCAGCAGATAGAGGATTGGTATCAGCTGAGTTAGCAGTTGGGGGGAGGGAGGGTTCCAAATGATTTTGGGACACAAAAAAAAAGCCTCTGGTACTCTGCCTGAATTTAAAGCACAAATCACAATTTACCACATTTTAGGGGGTATTTAGGGTAAAGCACTACTATGGAGCTGACAAAATACATTGTTAAGTGACTACATGAGGTGAATATAGGGCCAGGAGAGCATGCTGGGGAGGTAAGTGAAGGCAAATATGTATGAAGGACCAAAAAAAAATTACATAAAATCCAGCATGCATGAGGACAAAGGGGACATTCACAGCATATTACAATCATGGTAATTAGGGAATGAGGAAAGAAATACAATACATTATCAAACATTAAATACAATAAAATGTGATGTAAAAGGATAAAAATCTTACCTTAATATAGTCCTTCTGCAGGACCTGGATGATGGCAGAACAGGTCTCTGGGAAAATGATCCCCAGAGCCTGGGGGGAGATGCCTGTCGAGAACTTGAGGTCCTGCAGGCTTCTCCCCGTCGCCAAGTACCGCAGGGTGGCGACTAACCTCTGCTCTGGAGTGATAGCTTGCCTCATGCAGGTATCCTGCCTGCTAATATAAGGGGTCAGCAAAGCCAACAAATGGTGAAATACGGGGTCCGTCATCGGGAGAAAGTCCTGAAATCGACTGGTCACGCTGAAGCAACCAATTCTTGGTCCATGAACTCCTCCCCACCCTGTTCATGGACTGGACTTGTGTCAAGGTAAGGACCCCAACACCAAGCCCCCACACAGCACAAACTCTACGAGGAGTACGTATATGCAACATGGCTAGAAAATGGTCGGCTGCTCAGAACGAAGTAACAGAACGCACTGAAGAACAGCAAGGCCTGTGAAGAGCGACCTGAAAATCAGTAACGAACTAAAATGAACACAACGACAAGTCAATTGTACTCGCTGCACGCACAGAAGACCAGATACAAACCCACAAGCACAAACTGAAAAGCAGAAAACGATCTGAAAACCACGAGTCTGAAAAAGCGCGAATCGTCTCTCACCAAACTTTTACTAACATGAGATTGGCAAAAGGAGCCCAAAGGGTGCCCCGCTTGGTTCTGAACTGCCCTTTTATAGTCTCGTCGTACATGGTGTACGTGACCGTGTTCTTGGCGATCGCAAATTCCGACAACTTTGTGCGACCGTGTGTATGCAAAACAAGTTTGAGCCAACATCCGTCGGAAAAAATCCATGGATTTTGTTGTCGGAATGTCCGATCAATGTCCAATTTCTACATGGCATAACACTTTCTGAGTCACTGACCAGAAACAAGCATGCAGCAAATGAAATGAGACTGATATCAGAACTTCTGTGCATGCTTATTTCAAGTTGGTGACAAAACAAAAACTGAAGACAGTACATAACCATGGCAGCCAGGCAACAATTCTTTTTAAGGATCAGAAGTCAGCAGTGGCAGCCTCAGTGGATTCTTGATTAATTCCCATACCGCACTCCAAATTCATTGGCTTTAACTCACTTAGGATCACAAAATCATAATAACACCACTCAATCTGTAAAAAAGTATTACATGAGTAGCATATTGTAAAACTGGCAATTTTACTGGAATACAAAATACAAAATGGAAATTCTGCATTCATTTTAGAGGTATTTATTATAATTTTTAACATGCTTTTCACAAAGTCCCCTATATTTACAAGGCTACTTATTCTGTTTATGGGAATCCATATATATGCTATATGCCAGCTATATATATACATTTTATTGGACCTTGAGTGGATAGTGCCTATTTTGACTACTGGGTTATAATATCTACATGATCCATGTTTTACATCATCCCCACAGTAGCTCCATGATGGGAACACTTTAAATAAACAAAAGGACAACACAGAGCAGGAAACAGACATCCCACAGAACTTAGCAAGTAGTATGCTGGTGTTTTTGTTTTGTTTTTCTCCAAAATGACAGTATTTTATAAATTACACATAAGCATTACCTGCTGTTTCTGCAACTCATGTGGCCTAACAGGTTTATCTATAGTAAGAATAAAAAAAATTACATATAAACCATGTGTGCCTGATTTAAAATAACCCTGGCATTTTTTAACTAACCCCCACTTCTTTCCTTCCCTGGAGCTAGCAGGGCTGGACTGGGACAAAAATTTGGCCCTGGACTTTATCCAGACCGGCCCACTTTATTTTTGCAAACACGCACAAAAACAAGTGAAGTGGCAGGGCTAATGTCATGCAGGAACATTGCTACAGCCTCATTGGCTGGAATTTCAGAAACGTCAGCACCAATAGAACTGGAATCTGTGGTATAAAGCAAAAATTCTCTGCTGCAGCTGTGCATGGTAGCCGATCAGCTTCTATCTTTAGCTTGTTCAATTAAGCTTTGACCAAAAAACTGGAAGCTGATTGGTTTCTATGCAGAACTGCACCAGATTTTGCACGCTTCAGTTTGAGTAAATCAACCCCAGTGAAACAGCAGTAGAGTCCATCACTCTATAAAAATATGCCATCTTTTTATTCACTAGGTCTTATTAGAGAAGAGGTCTTGTTAGCAGCCTTAACGTCAGAGGAAAGTGACATGTAGGCACTACTACAACCATCCTACCTAATCCTACAGTTTGTGAGATGATTCTCCACCAATGACCCTTGAGAGTCTTCACAAATAATTTAAAAAAAAGCACTTTAATCAAATTATAAGTGATCTAACGAGTTGTTAATTCAAAAATACACGGAAAAAGGATCTATCCCTACCCTAATGAAAAAAAAATTTTCAATTGGTTGCACTTCTTTTTAAAATTTTGAAATTTGGGCTGAAATTTGCTGTCAATAAGGCTCCAAAAAAAAACATTAAACTTTATAAAAGCTACCAATCAGATTACATTTTTCAGAAGAAGCAAAAAAAAAAAAAATCTGATTGGTTACTGTATGTAGCTGTTTCAGTGTGGTTCTGGTTTTATTGCCCTGTATATTATATGTGTATTTTTCCCTGCCATACAAGACATATAAGCAGTCTATACATATGGAGTTGGTTGTAAAATTATTCTTCTACAAACATGCGTACAGTACAGTTCCCAGAAACAAAGTACTGCCAAATTACCAGAACCTGCATCCTTCAAGGCTAGCTCTTAAGAACACCATTAGAGCCCAAGGCAATAAAGCCAGAGAGGCAGGATGTGCTGCCAGATTAAATATGTCTAGATGTCTGTTTACTAATTAAATATATTATTTGTCTGGCAATACTTTAATGACTTTGAGGACCTTATGAATTTTTTTTCAAGCTTTGATCTTGTGCTTAGTTTAGATTGGCACAACTAAATTTAATACGGTGTTTGCTAGCGAAACGCCGCAAAAAGGTGCTGTACAGAAACAGTTTACAACTCGCTTCTGTGAACTTTCATTAAGAAAAACGTTCTCATCCTTCAGAGAAAAAATCTCATGATGACGATTTATTTAAGCAAAAATAACTGCATATGCTGGGATTTTAAATACTTTTTTTTATAAATTCTTTTCATTTAGGTTTTGCAGTATAAAACTAAGAGGGTAAAACAACAGGAATGGTAAATACTTAAAATAATCGGTTAAGGTAAAACATGTACCAAAATCTTAAAGTGTTAGTTTCAGATTTTCTTCATGTTTTACCTTAACGGATTACATTGTTTTTAAATGTTTTTGGCCTTCTGGGAGATCTTGCCAAAATTTACAAGTATGCACAGTAAATTTACACATTATGGCACACTTATAGTACCTTGCAAAGTCCCTCCTCCACTAAAGCAACAAAAGTGCTCCCCCTCATCGCTCCATTGCTGTAACTTCCATCTTTCCTGTCCAAAGATATTGCCGAAGCATGACTACCCTTGCTGACTCAGTTTCATTGTTACTGGCCAGTGAGGTAGCACATCATAAACATGGGTCAGTAGTTACTGTATATGTGGGGGTAGGAGGTAGTGGAAAGCTCCAGCACTCAAAAGCTTCAGAGTTACTCAAAAATTGGCCATAACAGAAAGGTTTTAGCGGCTGCTGCAGGCACCAAGCCAAGGAGGTTCGACAGGGGCATAGATCTTCCAGTACACCATTAGTGAGGGGACAAGACTCTTTGTGGATCTGGTAAGTACCATCCTTCCTTATGTGCACCGTCTCTCTACTTCATTTGGAATGTTGGATACCTACTTATATGCTCTCTATAGGATGTCTGTTATAACTGAGCAATACCTGCCTATGGGTCCTTGTCTCAGGGGCATTTTCTTGAGACTTTTTTATTTTGTCTGAGAGTCATTGCTCTGCTCATGTGCATAATGACATCTGTGTGATTACAAGAGTATAGACACATAAATATATTTTTGGGGTTCATTTTACTTGCACTGCATTTCACATGGGTTTTCCGGTCTACTATTTACTCCTACCTGGAAGTGATATATTTTACAAAGGGTTTTATTGATAATCATAGCAATCTCACAGTTTAACAGTGTAGATAATGCATTATGAATAAACATAACATAAAGTTTAGCATCTTATAAATAAAATAAGTATGCTAGTAAATCAAAGAAAAACAAAACAATAAGAATATAACAGAGGCTGAAAACAGTTTTGAGATGGAGGTTAAAGAAGAACCAGGGGCAGAGATTAGATAAGAAGGAAGGAGTAAAGAATAGGGGGAAAGGAGAGAAGAGGAAGAAAGGGGGAGGATGGGTCCTTGCGGTGGGGAGCAAGAATGCATTAAATCCGAAGAAGGGTGGTATCAAATCTGGTGGGTTTAGGATATTCGACCCATGGCCTCTATACCTTCAGGAACTTATCATGAGTGTCCGAAAGGACAGTAGTCAGCTTTTCACTAACCATTATATCGTCCATGCGATTCTTAACCGCCTCAAAACGTAGTGTCTGTGTCTTCCATGCCCTAGCTATCGTTAGTTTGGTTGCAGTAAAGAGATGCAGAGCCAGCTGGCGCTCCGGGCGAAGTACCTTATAGGCATTTTCTAAAAAGATGACATTCCTTGAGCATTTGGATATTGCTAAAGTCATGACCTGCCAGTCCTCCGGATCGAGCTGTTTTCCTAGTTCCCTTTCCCATTGAAGGTGACAGAGCCATGTCGGTGGTTTTTTAGAGGTAATAATAGAGGAATCGATCAGTGATATTAAATCCAAGGTTTGGGGTCTTGCTCTGCAGAAGTTCTTGAAGGGGGTCAAAATATAAGGGGTCGGTTGAGATTTTATAAGCCCCTGGAGAAAGTGACGAATCTGTAGGTAGCTGTGGAAGTGATATATTTTCTGTGTGATCATATACTTTATGTTCTTTATTTTAGAACACAAGCCTGACCACCACAGCATCTGTGATGATTATGTTCACACCCAACTGCCTATTTCACCTGTGGTCCTGATGAAGCTTATGCAGTGGCGGCCACTCCATATGGGGCGCCACCCCCCTAACCCATGCTTCCAGCCCCTAATCTACTTGCAGAGCCCCGGACGCATCTATTTCAATCGAGTTTTTTTTTTAAGCACGTCATTAGAGCCTGAGGCTCTAACTGGCTTCAAAAAAAGGGTGGGCTCGGGGTGCCTGGATGGCGTCCTACCCATCCCAGTGGGGGGGTCATGTCCCAGTGTGAGTGAGGGGGCCAGGGGCAGCTTCCAGGAGCCAGCACCACCTCCAATTCCCGTCTTTCATCCTGCGGGTGTGGGGGTTGGGTTCAGGTGCGAGTGAGGGGGGCAGGTTTGTTTGCTGCCCCCCCCCCCCCAAAAAAAAAATATTGAGCCTATGAATGTGCAAAATGCCACTGAGCCTATGAATGTGCAAAATGCATTGGGGGACATTTACCAAAACTGGAGCGTGCAAACTCTGGTGCAACTCTGAATGTAAACCAATCAGCCTCCAGGTTTTATTGTCAAAGCTTAATTGCTCAAGCTAAAGTTAGAAGCTGATTAGCTACCATAACCAGCTGCACCAGAGTGCTCCAGTTTTAGTAACTCTCCCCTTTGACCTTTGTAATTGGGCAAAATAATATGTTAAATATTGTAAATACAATAATGGTTTAAAGTTTTGATAAACATTATGTGCTTCAAGATACCAGTATGTTGGTTCTTTGCATCAATACATTTTATACTTTTGTAATCTCTGAGGTATTTTTCTCTTCTGGAGTGCTGTATCTTAAAAAAAGTATGCTTTAACCCATTGGCTAAATTGTTAAAGAGTAACTCCACTTTTGTTGAGAAAAAAAAACATTTTCCCCTGGGTGATCTATGTATGTTACAAGGATTTTAACAAACTTTTTCTACCTTTTGTTATTCTGAAGAAATCCCTTGTGTCCATGTGGGAAAGTGTATCTAATGGGAGTGGTTTCATAATTATAAATCAGCCGCTTCACTTGCAGGGTTCTAATGAGGAAAACTGCAGGGTAAGCATCCCTTTAGATATGATTTCCTATTGGGAGTATCTCACCAAAAATGACATTTTTTTTGCAGAGAATCCTTGAAATCTGACTTGTATCTTAGTGCAGACTTCTGGGAAAATCAGTGAGCCAACAACACAAGCAGGAAACTATGTTTCTGGGGTGCATTCTGTACACCATCTGTGTACAGAACAGCTCTAGGTCATCATATTGCATTGCATTTTACAGAAAATTACATAACATTTAATTATAATATGACTTGAGTTGCAATTGTATATACTATATTATTTTTGTTTGCTATTTTTTTCCCCACTAAAGTGGAGTTACCCTTTAATGAAAACATCTGTGCATCTGGACGTATTGATGCATCAATAGCTCCCACAACAGTCCTGTCTCTGCCTACTGGAAAATGTAACAAATATACTGTAAACAGCTTAGTCCTCTTCCTGCATTAAAATCTGAATATAAAACAGGAAAAATAACTGCGCTATATAAACTATAATCTAAAGAAGCAGCAAGTATGCTGTAAGATATATACAGTGTCAATATGTGATAGTAAAGATCCACAAATGAAAAAAATGTGAGAATATGACCAACCAATTAGTGAAAAAACAATTTGTAAAAAAAGTCCCAATAAGGAATAATATATGATCAAAGTTGAACGTTATTCCAACAGTGTAGATCATGGTAGGAAATATACAGTCCAGAGACCAAAAAGTCCTTTCAGTAATGATGACACCATCCCATACCACAAAAGAAGTGACACCTGCACCGCAAGAAATGCCTGCTTACCAGCTGATGTAGACCTCCTATCATGGGAGGTCTATCTCGCTTGTGGCTAATACCCAGGCAGGGCCTTTGTTTACATAGGGAGATGTGTATATGGCCGTCCCACCATATATCAGCTTCTGGGATCACAGGTACCACAACCGATATGGCTCAATCTTTAGCGGAAGCCTTTACAGATGTCTTCCGAATAGTCATACTCGTGGAAGTTTCCCAAAAAGATAAAGGCTCGCCATAGTGTAATACCATAAGCATTTATTAAATATACATCAAGTTTGCATTAACATGCATGGGTAAATCTTAAGCCGGCCGACTCAGAAAATTTAAATCTGAATACCTTTTGGTTAGCCATCAACTGTATGTTCATTGCCAAAGGGTTGGAAGGGCTACATATAAGTCCTTTTAAAATGCCACAATTTGAGCATTGTACTCTTTGGAGTGTTGATTGAAGCTTAGCACCCACACAAACAACATGACTTTTCACACCCATCCACCATATAGGGAGCTTCCATGAGGCAGAAAAATGTGAGTGGGTCTTTGCAGTATTCAGGTCTCCTTTTTCACACCAATTGAGCATCTAGTGGGCAAGGATGTAGAAGAATACCCAGCAGTGGAGGATAGTGAAGTTTTAGGATGGGGGGCGCCAGACCCAGCCCTTCACTTTTGACCCCTCCCACTTCTCTAAAGCCCCACCCCTTATATAATCCATCCACTCTGTAACCTGTATTCAACTTGCTTCCACCCATGGTGTCAGGAGTATACAACTCTTCATCACACGACCGGAGTGTACAGCCCCAGAATCACAGGACAGAGTATATAGCTCAGCATCACAGGACAGAGTATATAGCTCAGCCTCACAGATCAGGGTATATAAGTCAGCATTACAGATAGGGTATAAAGATCAGCATTACAGATAGTATATAGATTGGCAATACAGATACGATATATATCAGCATCACAGATAGGGTATATAGATCAGAATCACAGATCAGTGTATAGAGATCAGTATCACAGATCAGGGTATATAGATCAGCATCACAGATCAGGGTATATAGATCTGCATCTCAGGACAGAGTATATAGCTCAGGCTCACAGATCAGGGTATAAAGATCAGCATCACAGAAAGGGTATATAGATCAGCATCACAGATCAGTGTATATAGATCAGTATCACAGATCAGGGTATATAGAGCAGCATCACACATCAGGGTATATAGAGCATCATCACAGATCAGGGTATATACAGCATCATCACACATCACTGTATATAGAGCATCATCAGACATCTGGGTATATAGAGCAGCATCACACATCAGGGTATATAGAGCATCTTCACACATCCAGGTATATAGAGCAGCATCACACATCAGGGTATACAGAGCAGCATTACACATCAGGGTATATAGAGCAGCATCACACATCAGGGGGGTATATAGAGCAGCATCACACATCAGGGTATATAGAGTAGCATCACACATCAGGGTATATGGAGCAGCATCACACATCAGGGTATATAGAGTAGCATCACACATCAGGATATATGGAGCAGCATCACACATCAGGATATATAGAAGATCATCATACATCAGGGTATATAGAGCAGCATCACACATCAGGGTATATAGAGCAGCATCACACATCAGGATATATAGAGCAGCATCACACATCAGGGTATTTAAAACAGCATCACACATCAAGGTATATAGAGCAGTAGATAGGACTGACAGCACTGCATAGTGCTAAGTCCTTCTCCGACCTCCCCCGAGTGATCTGTGATTGAAGTGAACTGAACTGAATATCCCTCATGCTGAATGGCGCGCAAGATCTCACTCCTTACCTTCCAGCAGCTCCGCTCGGGCCGAAGAACAGAGCTGCCGATGTCACTTCCAGTTTTCGTCATTGCACGAAACCCGAAAGTAACCTCAAGATTTAAACAACAATGCTCCCACCCATAGTGATTCTACGAGCGGAAGCTACTCGGCGATTTGTATTGCGCCGCAAGGCGGGTTAAAGGCCTGCAAATGAATCGCCACGTCTGCAATCTCCTGATTGCATTGACGTGGCGCTTCCCATAGAGCACTGTGTCTGGCGCCCGAACACAGTGCAGTTAGTTAAAGGACTTTTTTTTGTCTTAAAGGGGAAGTTTAAAAAAATGTATTTATTTATTTTTTGTGACTACACAGGAGGGGGGGCTGCGCCCGGGCGCCCCCTATGGACGGGCCGTCACTGATACCCAGACAAGACTGAAAGAATTACTGTTAAGCAGTGTTAAACAAAATGACAGCCACCTTACCGCTGCAGTAATCACAATCCGAAACTTACTGCTGCAGTAATCACCATCAAAGCAGAGGAAGGGGGTTAACAAATAAAGTTATATCTTGTGAAACCCATTTCATTTTAGCATTTTTTGCAGTTGTTATAAATCACCTTTACTGTGTTCTTCTTACATTTTGCACTACACAAAATTTTTTAGCAAATATATACTAAAAACAAAAGGCATTTAACAGAACCAGATACCTTTTTGAAATATGGAAATATATCAGTTTAAACCATTCTGCCGTTGCTTTTCTCCAGGGTTTTTGCATCGTCATATTATATGGACACATTTTTGAGCTTCTGATTTCAGACTTCTTTTGGGGTATAGTCATATGTTTTGGCCCCAATAAACTTCAAAGGAAGCACCTGAAAAACACATGAAAAATATGCGTAACACATATTTGTTGCATGTTTTCTTGCCTAGTAGATAAAAAATGCTCAAGCTTGATAAAAAATTTTCAAAAAAGACCAAAGATGCTTAGATCAAATGTATGGGGCCTTAATGATGACAAGTCTTGTTTGTTCTGTTTTTCTCCAAACACAAGATTGTACCTTTTCATCAAAAACTACAACATTTGCCCCATCTGCCCACTTAACATTGTTTTGTAGCTCATTATGGTATCAAGTAAATCAAATTGTACCCGTGCTCCATGTGTTGCTCCATGTGTTTATTAAGATATGGCAATGTAAATTTTTGTATGCTGTTTGTAAGTAAATTTAAACCCAGTCTCAAATTTCATATAAGCAGAACTTTGTGTTCCTGTTTTCGTAATCTACTGCCCACAGTTTTCTCGACAATGCTTTCCTCTCCTCAGGTTCCTCTCCTCAGGTGCTGTACCCTACAGAATAATTTGCAAGTGCCAGAAGGCAATTTTCTTTTTCAAAAGGAATTATGAGCAGCATCATGGAACCCAGACTATCATTGACACACTACCTGGAGTTATGTTATCCTATCTATATCACAGTACTTCTGAACAGATTGTCGCTCACACATCATTACACGAGCATTACTCAGTCCAGGAGGAAAAAACCACCCAATGCCAGCCCCCCCAAAAAAGAGGAAGGACCTGTGATGCCACCACAATGGTATGAAGACTGCAGGGAAAGCCTTATGTATAGGGCTTAAGATATATCCAAGTGGGACAACAGTGTAGGAGAGAGCTGGTGTACTGTTTTAAAATGTTAATATAATTTCAAAAGCCATTTTTAGGCTTTTCATTAAAAAATGATGATCCTGCCATGAAGATTCTTATTCAAGCAATTGCTGTTATAGGGTGACCACACCTTGTGTCGGTCTCCCAATTGCTCTGCTATGTTGTCACCTTTTCACATATGCTTGTAGCTGCAGAGAATCTTCAGAAGATCAACAGCACTGAGATGCAAAAAAGGATGAAAAAAGGTGAAAACGTTAAATATTTATAACACACTGCTTTTGTTAACTAAGTAAACTAAGTATCAGCCAGTTAAAGTTATCATCTAAATTAATTAAAAATTAGCTTTTTTATTATTCTCATTTGTATATAGATCAGGTCCTGTTTTGGGGGTTGATCATACAAAAATACAAATAATTTTCAAATACATTTCTTATTCTTTTTTGTACATACACTGTATACATGTGGTTATGTGTCTTTTCATATAACTGAACAAATAGAAACTGCACAAAAAAGGCTGCTTGTATTGGATGGCACTTTAGGTGTGCATTTACGGAATTGCTGTTAGGATACCTGGATTGCATTACATAGTATTGGCTCACAGACCTTACTAGTTTACAGCATTAGAATACAGCAAATATTGACTAAATTATATTGCATAACTGATGTTTTTTACAAACAGTTAACAAAAATTGTTTTTGAGTAAAGAAAATAATTAACAATGCAGAAATGCTGAAACAATAAAAAGGAAACAAATAAAACACCCGTTTTTATTGTACCCTGTATATTGCAGTTTTTTATTACAACAAAACTTCAAAGGTCTTACTAGTAAACAAACATCAAGGAAACTAGAAAAACAGGAACATCATCACAGCTTCTGGAAAGAACATGAAAACTTTACTGATTTCCATGGCCAAAAAAGAAAAAAATTGATAACATCCTTCCTGTTATTTTACAAGTAGATAGAGTAGAATTTTAGCTGCAAGTGTGAAAGAAAAAACGGGTGTGTGTTAAAATATCAGCATTAATGACTGGCATGCAATGCAAGAATATCCAAGTGTGTAGCCAGAGAAAAAAAATAAGCTACATTTTATGCATGATAAATGCCAGTAAATTAATATTCAGACCTCGGGTTCCAGCGCTTGATGAGAACAGACACTGAATGCTGAGGCTCCAGCCTGCCACTAACCTAGTAGCCCAGGAGCACACCCAAAAGCATCGGTGTCTGGTGAGCTCAACAACCTCATATACCCACCACAACGTTATGGAGAAATTTGTCTCCAAAATCCCTCTGCCAAAGTGAATATCTACGAAGACTAATAATGGCTCTTGTTCATCCAAGATGGCAAATGGTGACCATGCATCTTCACAGGAAGCAGACAGGGAACAGCAAATGGAGCTCCCACATATCTCTGCTCTGCTCTCTATCGACTAAAAACTACTAGCAGCTGAGGTCATGGCTCATCTCAAGCTTGATCTTACCCTTCCATTCCTGGCTCTCCTCTCCCAACAACTCACCAACACCAAAACCAGAACCAAAGCCTTAGAGCAGAGGGTGAGCAGCTTTGACGATAACATGGATTCCTTCTAAATCCAGCTCAAAACCCTCCACAAACAACAAGCATCAATATGCCTCTTTATTAGTTACAGACTTCTTTTTGTCTTCAATTGATCCCCCATGAACACTGCCAGACTGTGAACATCAGAGGACTATGCTCACCAAACAAGTGTTCTAAGGTCATCCGTCATCGGACATTCCATGGCTACAAGAGACTCACTTAAGAAAGGACAAATTTCACTTTCTTCAAAAATTTTGAGTGAGTTTAGTGTGGGGAGCCCTGGATAAGGGGACAAAGCATGACTCTAATGCAGAAGAACCTTCATTACCAGGTGGTTTCTAGGATGTTGACCCTGTAAAGTGGAGATGGGCTTAGGGAACCCAACAACACAATACCATTTTATAGCATCTATAGCCCTAATTTTAATTATTTTTATTTAATTGGACCATTAACAAACAAGCTTTATGCTTCAAACGAAACTAATCATAGGGGAGATTTTAACGCAGTCATAAACCCATTGGAAGACTGACAGCTGCCCCACCCTTCCACCAACAGCCTGCTCCCTAAGACCATCAGCTTCAAGGTTTAATTTCATCTACTGCTCTTGTTGATAATTGGAGACATATGCATTCACTAGAAAGGAATTTCACTCACTAGTCCATGGTTCAGAAATACCTTTCTAGGCTGGATACAATTTTGGTCGGTAAAAGTCTTTTTCTACATGTTCATATAGCCTCAATATTACTGATTACTATATCAGATCACTCTTGCTGTAGCACTTCTTACAACAAGAATACAAAATAATTGCTTAGAGTAGAGTAACCCACAAAATGCATAACAGACCCCGAGAGGGCATCTCATGCAAAAAAATAATGCTTGAGACCCCCCTAAAAATCCATACCAGACCTTTCATCTGAACATACACCCCTCCTCTCCTGAACAATACCCTCAACTTGGGGGGGGGTGCCTTGTTAGGGGGCCCCCATTGCAAAGCACCTTACCCCACATGGTGATGAGGACAAGGGTCTCTTCCCCACCTTTAATACCGGACACTTTCACCACCTTCCTACCCAGGCCAGTTTTTAGCACTGTCACACTTTGAATGACTCATGCAACACTATACCCAAATACATTTTTATCTTTTTTTAGATGGATAGCGCTTTCTTTTGATGATATTTTTTTTATTTTTTGCTATATAAATGAAAAAATATGGTTTTCTTACTTTCTGTTATAAAATTATTTGGGCCAAAATGTATTCTGCTACAGTTCTTTGGTAAAAATAACCAAATCAGTGTATATTATGTACTCTTTGTGAAAGCTTTAGAGGCTACAAAATATGGTATATATATATTTGAAAATTAAATATTTTTTTTCACTATTTTATTAAAATACTGTCACCAGTACAGAGTCGCCATATGACTGGTGTGGCGGTGATCAGGGTTACTGACTGGTGACAGTATGTTAAAAAATATATATACCGGTATTTAATATTATTCAATTGTCACTTGCAATCCTTGCCTCAAAGCTACGTGTCTGTATTATTATGTGCAAATCTTCAATAAATACTTATTTAGAAAAAAAATAATATTCATACAATAGTGTCAAATTAATCTGCACATTATCAATTGTAAACATGTATAAATGCAAATACAAATATATACCTATATATCCCTATAATCAAGGAGAAGGGGGGGGGGGGATTGAGTCTTTAAATTAGGCCTCCATCCCTAATTATATGAGAAAAGAAGGAATTGGGACTTTAAATGAGGCGCATATCTAATGATTGGTAGAGTAAACCATATGAGCAAAATAGTATTTTGTAAACCATGAGAAGAAAAATATTGAAAACTGGTACTGGTTTTAGAAAGAGGGCTGACAGGAGTGTGGTCAGCAAGGTACCTTCTTTCATTTGCAGTACACTGACACTGACAGTACTTTTTCACTCCATTTCTCTATGTCTGATCCCAAACCATGACAGCCTATGTCTTTTGGATCATATCAAGGGCTCATTTACAATTGCTTTAACACACATTAAAGAGCCTACCGCTTCAAAGTGCTTTTTTTATGTGTTTTTGATGTTTCTGTGATGCTGATCTGTGATCATTTTAAAGTGCTTTTAAAGGTTTGACATTTTTTACCCTAATGCATTCTCTACATTAAGGTAAAAATGTCCCAGTAATGCCTCCTCGCCCTCTTAACCACTTGAGCCCCGGACCATTATGCTGCCTAAGGACCAGAGGTCTTTTTCCAATTTGGCACTGCGTCGCTTTAACTGCTAATTGCGCGGTCATGCAATGCTGTACCCAAACGAAATTTGCGTCCTTTTCTTCCCACAAATAGAGCTTTCTTTTGATGGTATTTGATCACCTCTGCAGTTTTTATTTTTTGCGCTATAAACGGAAAAAGACCGAAAATTTTGAAAAAAAATGATATTTTCTACTTTTTGTTATAAAAAAAATCCAATAAACTAAATTTTAGTCATACATTTAGGCCAAAATGTATTCGGCCACATGTCTTTGGTAAAAAAAATGTCAATAAGTGTATATTTATTGGTTTGCGCAAAAGTTATAGCGTCTACAAACTAGGGTACATTTTCTGGAATTTACACAGCTTTTAGTTTATGACTGCCTATGTCATTTCTTGAGGTGCTAAAATGGCAGGGCAGTACAAAACCCCCCCAAATGACCCCATTTTGGAAAGTAGACACCCCAAGGAAATTGCTGAGAGGCATGTTGAACCCATTGAATATTTATTTTTTTTGTCCCAAGTGATTGAAAAATGACAAAAAAAAAAAAAAAAAAAAATATTTACAAAAAGTCGTCACTAAATGATATATTGCTCACACAGGCCATGGGCCTATGTGGAATTGCACCCCAAAATACATTTAGCTGCTTCTCCTGAGTATGGGGATACCACATGTGTGGGACTTTTTGGGAGCCTAGCCGCGTACGGGGCCCCGAAAACCAATCACCGCCTTCAGGATTTCTAAGGGTGTAAATTTTTGCTTTCACTCTTCACTGCCTATCACAGTTTCGGAGGCCATGGAATGCCCAGGTGGCACAAAACCCCCCAAAATGACCCCATTTTGGAAAGTAGACACCCCAAGCTATTTGCTGAGAGGCATATTGAGTCCATGGAATATTTTATATTTTGACACAAGTTGCGGGAAAGTGACACTTTTTTTTTTTTTTTTTTTTTTTTTCATAAAGTTGTCACTAAATGATATATTGCTCACACAGGCCATGGGCATATGTGGAATTGCACCCCAAAATACATTTAGCTGCTTCTCCTGAGTATGGGGATACCACATGTGTGGGACTTTTTGGGAGCCTAGCCGCGTACTGGACCCCAAAAACCAATCACTGCCTTCAGGATTTCTAAGGGTGAAAATTTTTGATTTCACTCTTTACTGCCTATCACAGTTTCGGAGGCCATGGAATGCCCAGGTGGCACAAAACCCCCCCAAATGACCCCATTTTGGAAAGTAGACACCCCAAGCTATTTGCTGAAAGGCATGGTGAGTATTTTGCAGCTCTCATTTGTTTTTGAAAATGAAGAAAGACAAGAAAAAACATTTTTTTTTTTCTTTTTTCAATTTTCAAAACTTTGTGACAAAAAGTGAGGTCTGCAAAATACTCACTATACCTCTCAGCAAATAGCTTGGGGTGTCTACTTTCCAAAATGGGGTCATTTGGGGGGGTTTTGTGCCACCTGGGCATTCCATGGCCTCCGAAACTGTGATAGGCAGTGAAGAGTGAAATCAAAAATTCACGCCCTTAGAAAGCCTGAAGGCGGTGCTTGGTTTTCGGGGTCCCGTACGCGGCTAGGCTCCCAAAAAGTCTCACACATGTGGTATCCCCGTACTCAGGAGAAGCAGCAGAATGTATTTTGGGGTGTAATTTCATATATTTCCATGGCATGTTTGAGCAATATATCATTTAGTGACAACTTTGTGCAAAAAAAAAAAAAAAAAAAAAAAATTTGTCTCTTTCCCGCAACTTGTGTCGCAATATAAAATATTCCATGGACTCGACATGCCTCTCAGCAAATAGCTTGGGGTGTCTACTTTCCAAAATGGGGTCATTTGGGGGGGTTTTGAACTGTCCTGGCATTTTATGCACAACATTTAGAAGCTTATGTCACACATCACCCACTCTTCTAACCACTTGAAGACAAAGCCCTTTCTGACACTTATTGTTTACATGAAAAAGTTTTTTTTTTTTGCAAAAAAATTACTTTGAACCCCCAAACATTATATATTTTTTTAAAGCAAATGCCCTACAGATTAAAATGGTGGGTGTTTCATTTTTTTTTTTCACACAGTAATTGAGCAGCGATTTTTCAAACGCATTTTTTGGGGAAAAAACACACTTTTTTTAATTTTAATGCACTAAAACACGCTATATTGCCCAAATGTTTGATGAAATAAAAAAGATGATCTCAGGCCGAGTACATGGATACCAAACATGACATGCTTTAAAATTGCGCACAAACGTGCAGTGGCAACAAAATAAATACATGTTTAAAAGCCTTAAAAAGCCTTTACAGGTTACCACTTTAGATTTACAGAGGAGGTCTACTGGAAAAATTACTGCCCTCGATCTGGCCTTCGCGGTGATACCTCACATGCATGGTGCAATTGCTGTTTACGTTTGACGACAGACCGCCGCTTGCGTTCGCCTTAGCGCGAGAGCAGGGGGCGACAGGGGTGTTTTTTTTTGTTTTTTTTTTTTTCTTTATTATTTTTTTGCTTTTTTAATCTTACTTTTAAACTGTTCCTTTCATATTTTTTTTTTAATCATTTTTATTGTTATCTCGGGGAATGTAAATATCCCCTATGATAGCAATAGGTAGTGACAGGTACTCTTTTTTGAAAAAATTGTGGTCTATTAGACCCTAGATCTCTCCTCTGCCCTCAAAGCAAATGACCACACCAAGATCGGTGTGATAAAATGCTTCCCCAATTTCCCAATGGCGCTATTTACATCCGGCGAAATCTAAGTCATGAAATACTCGTAGCTTCCGGTTTCTTAGGCCATAGAGATGTTTGGAGCCACTCTGGTCTCTGATCAGCTCTATGGTCAGCTGGCTGAATCACCGGCTGCATTCTCAGGTTCCCTGTTGAGACAGGAGAGCCAGAGAAAAACATGGAAGACGGTGGGGGGGGGGGGCATTCCCTCCCACGGCTTGTAAAAGCAGTCTAGAGGCTAATTAGCCGCTAGGATTGCTTTTACATGAAAGCCGACCGCTGACTGAAAAGAATGATACCAAGATGATACCTAAACCTGCAGGCATCATTCTGGTATAACCACTCAAAGTCGTGAATGGCGTACCTGAAGACAAAAAAATGGTTAACAATGGTTAACAATAAAGCACAGTAAAGTGTAAATAATTACACACCTGAAAAACAAACATGATAAAACATAATAACAATAACAATAACAATAACAATCAATAACAATAACAATAACAATAAAACATTGCAGAATAGAATACAGTAAAAAAGAGCAGAACAATAGAGAGAGAGAATAGAGAGAGAGAGAACAATAAAACAACAACTATTTTTTTTTATTTCATTTTTTTTTTTTTTTTACACTTTTTTTGTAACTAACTTTTATAACGGTAACCGGTTCCAGGTTCGGGTCTCTCAAAATGCGATGGCATCTTGGGAGACCCTGTGAAAGTGTGCCTAGTCTGTGCAATGCTGTACCCTACGCTAATACTCAACTAGTGTATGGTAGCGTTCAAAACATTCACCAATGCAAAGACCAGGATTGTCAGGACAGGAGGGACAATAATAGCGGGTGTCACGCCTATATCCTCGCTTGCTGCAGACACGACATCTTTTTTGGGGGGGTTCGCTGGGTAGGGGTACTCGGGAGGACATAAAAATGCCTCTCATGCAGCCGACTGCATTTGGTTGGGGATGTGAATGGGGGAAGTACGGGCGCTGCAGAAGCGGTGGGTTCCCAATTAGGATTGGCGAATGCAGCAGGAAGGGCACTATGGGCATGACGGGCCTGTGTTTGTCTTTTTGGTGGCAGCGGGACACTACTTGTGCTTGCCACCTCACCAGCTTGAACTGCACTTATGGGACTCGCCACGTCACCAAGTGTTACTGCAGTGCTGGTTTGACTACGACCGGGGTGTACTAGGCCGCTGGCGCTTGCCAGTTCACCAAAACACTACCAAAAAACTGTTAGCGATCGCAGGGATCAGGCCTGACTCTGCGAACGCTGCAGTTATGCGTTTAGTGTTTTGTAAGTGACAGTGATCGATCGATACCGCACTTGGGTGGGCTGGGCTGGGCCGGGCGGAGGGGCAAAACGCAGGTGCTAGCAGGTATCTGGGCTGATCCCGCTAACACTGCGTTTTTGGGAACCCTAAACTGCTGGTGACGCTAGTATAGATCTGATCGGATCAGATATTGATGCGATCAGATACTATACCACTAAGGGAGGTGTACAGTGCGTGCGTGGGTGTTAGCGGTACTGGCGCTAATCTGACGCTGCCTGGGGCTGGTGCTTGCCAGTTCACCAAAACGCTACAAAAAAAACTGTTAGCGATCGCAGGGATCAGGCCTGACTCTGCGAACGCTGCAGTTATGCGTTTAGTGTTTTGTAAGTGTCAGTGATCGATCGATACTGCACTTGGGTGGGCTGGGCTGGGCCGGGCGGAGGGGCAAAACGCAGGTGCTAGCAGGTATCTGGGCTGATTCCGCTAACACTGCGTTTTTGGGAACCCTAAACTGCTGGGGACGCTAGTATAGATCTGATCGGATCAGATATTGATCCGTTCAGATACTATACCACTAAGGGAGGTGTATGGTGCGTGCGTGGGTGTTAGCGGTACTGGCGCTAACCTGACGCTGCCTGGGGCTGGTGCTTGCCAGTTCACCAAAATGCTACCAAAAAAACTGTTAGCGATCGCAGGGATCAGGCCTGACTCTGCGAACGCTGCAGTTATGCGTTTAGTGCCTTGTAAGTGACAGTGATCGATCGATACTGCACTTGGGTGGGCCGGGCTGGGCGGAGGGACAAAACGCAGGTGCTAGCAGGTATCTGGGCTGATCCCGCTAACACTGCGTTTTTGGGAACCCTAAACTGCTGGGGACGCTAGTATAGATCTGATCGGATCAGATATTGATCCGATCAGATACTATACCACTAAGGGAGGCGCATGCTGCGTGCGTGGGTGTTAGCGGTACTGGCGCTAATTTGACGCTGCCTGGGGCGACGCATATCACCGCCGGGCGATCGGGGGGCTAAACCTTTATTCGGTAATAAACGGCGGGTGCCCTGACACTATAAAAAATAAACGAACTAACCAGCGTCAACCGTAACGGTTATACGGTGATCAGTGGTGAAAGGGTTAACTAGGGGGCAATCAAGGGGTTAAAACATTTATTAGGTAGTATATGGGGGTCCCTGACGCTATAAAACGCTGACGGCGAACCTAAATATTTACCTCACTAACTAGCATCACCAGCGACACTAATACAGCGATCAGAAAAATGATCGCTTAGCGACACTGGTGACAGGGGGTCATCAAGGGGTTAAAACTTTATTAGGGGGGGTTAGGGGGGTACCCTAGACCTAAAGGGGGGTAATATACACTGTCCCAACACTGTCACTGTCACAAACTGACACTATGCAGTAATCAGAAAAAAAAAAAAATAAAAAAAAAAAAAAAAACTGCTGGTGTCAGTTTGTGACAGGGGGGGGGGGGTGATTGGGGGGGGATCGGGGGGCGATCGGGGGGGGGATCGGGGTGATTTGTGTGCCTGGCATGTTCTACTGTGTGTGTAGTGTTTGGTGCACTCACATACTTGTCGTCTCTCCTCGGGCCGGAACGGAAAATACCGACCCGAGGGGAGATGACATCACTTCCTTTGCTGCTGTTTAGCATACAGCAGCAAAGGAGTGTTTTCATTGGCCGGCGGCGATCGCGAGGGGGGGGCCACGAACGGATGGTCTCCCCCTCATCACCGATCACCGGGGGACAAACGACGACCGCCTCGGGCACCGGGGGGGGGTCCGATCGGACCCCCCACCCGCGGAAGGCAAATCACGTACCCTGTACGTGATTTTGCCTGTCCGTGCCACTTTGCCGACGTACATCGGCGTGAGGCGGTCGTCAAGTGGTTAAACTTACCTATCTTGAATCATTGCTGTGGCCATCTGCAGCGGCTCTCTCTATGCTCAAAGAGGCAGCAGTGGATGCCACTGGCTCATGCTGCTGTCAATCAAATCCTGTGAGCAGAGAGTGGAAGGTGGGGTTGAGCCAGGCTGCGTATGTCAATAGAAACACACACAGCCTGGTATGGGATCGAGCCTGCAGGTGCGCCTCATAGGAAGCGACTTTCTGTGATGGAACACTGAGAAGAGGAGGAGCCTGGAGCACTGGCGGAGGACTCCAGAAGAAAAGGATCGGGCGGCTGTGTGCAATATCATTGCACAGAGCAGATGAGTATAACATATTTGGGGGTTTTTTTGCACTAAAACAAAATAGCTTTTACAAACACTTTGTACTCCAGACAAACAGCTATATACACAGATAATATACACAAGGGATTGTTTTACCTGTCAAAGAATTTGTATTTCTCTTCATCCAATCCTGAGACTTACACAACGATACCATACCATACAGTTCTGTCTTGCAGGCCAGGAGACCTAATTTGTCTCTGCTGCAGTTCAGTAACACTTACAGCAGTGGTGGCCCATCTGAGAAGCTACGTCTGTTCGGCCAGAAGGATAAGCCCCGACTCTTCCCTCGTCTGGAGCGAGGATCAGCAGCCCTACCCCTCCTCATCTCCTAAGGTAAGGCCGCCTTCTCGTCTGTCATCCGCAGGGGGTGGGTGTTGGGGTCGGTGGGTAGCGGCGTCGGTGCGAGTGACCAGCCGCCAGGTCTTTTCCCTCTCCCACCCTGTGACTTTATGAAGAAGGGAAAAGCAGCACACTGATGAGCTCATCCCCACCAACTCTGTTCTCTCCTCCTATCAGCATAGTCCTTACACTTTAACACAATTGATTGGCTTCCTGTGCTGAGTCTCCCTTCTCCCCTTCTCCAGTTTGAGCTCTGCTCTACAAGGACTACAAGAGGCTGTCGAATTCAGATACTTTTACTGACTACATTTAAACTTTTCTTTTATTTGTGTCTTTGCAATCTGCCCAGAATTCATCTTTAAAAATAACATATATGAATTCACAAAGTAATATATTGTACTTTTAAGATGGAAAAATATCTTAAAGCTAAAAAAAATAAACCTTCTCCCTACAATTTAAAAACAGTAACAGAAATCCACTATGATCTTCTTTGTACAACAATAACTATAGATAATAAATACAAAAATAAAATAATAACCCATCTGGCAATAAAGTAGTTAATTTGCTTAAGCAAATGTCAGATAGTTTATAAGCTGCATGCAGCTTCCTTTGTGTACCTTCCTTCTCAAATCAAAAAGAGTCTGAACTCCCTTTGCAAACAAGAGGAAGAGATCATAGCTAGAGCCAGCAGCTGCCAACCTGACACTGTCCAATAATGCTCCTGGGAAGAAGAAAACAGTAAGACAGTTGGAAACAATTAATGAACATTAAACCCATCAAAGCTGTTTTACATTCATATAGCATACTTCACACAAGCACTTTTTTTCTATCCCCCAGTGAGCTCCTTAGGTTAGGTATTTGTTGTGTGATTAGATGCTGGTTGGTACCAAATTGAAAACACAGATATGACAGTTTATCAGTTTATCATTTCCCAGCACACTTACCAGCCAGTCTCTAAAACACCCAAATTGGGTCAATTCAGCTTACGCATATATTTGCAAATGTGTGCAAACAAATCCCTCTGTTTTTAACATACACTGCTAAACGGGGACAATTTGGTTATTTTGCAGGCTGGCTGGTAAGTGTGCTCTTTGATTGTTGTGATGTGCATTGCCCTTCCATATACACCTTGCTGCAAAGGCCAGTTATAGATTGGAATGGTTGCCATGTTTTTGTACAGTCGGATGAAATGGGCGCAGGGATGCACTGGATGCCTTTGCTGACATTGTGCTCTTGCTGGGCATCATGTGCATTCCTGTGTCTTTAAGGAGAGGAGGGCTCCCTCCACACATACCTGCCCTTAAAGTGATACTTAAGTCTTGTTTTTTCCACTAAAAATAACAAACAAGTTATGCTTACCTGCTATGTACAGTGCTTTTGCACAGAGCAGCCCGGATCCTCCTCTTCTCGGGTCCCTCTTCGGTGCTCCTGGCTCCTCCCTCCTGTTGAGGTCCCCCACAGCAAGCAGCTTGCTACAGTATGGGGGCACCCGAGCTGATCCAAGCTCCCTGTGTCCATTCAGACAAGGAGCCGTGGCCTGGCCCGCTGCCTTTCTCTTCTCATTGGCTCACTGACTTTGATTGACAGTAGCGGGAGCCAATGGTGCCGCACTGCTTCCTCAGCTAATGAGGAGGGGAGTACTGGACAGCTGAGTCTTTCCTGCAACATCGCTGGATCTAGATGGACCTCAGGTAAGTAATAGGGCGGCTGAGGGGGACTGCTGCACACAGAAAGCTTTTTATCCTAACCCATAGAATACATCAAGATAAAAAAACTTTCTGCCTTTACAACCACTTTAATTTATCCATTCTTATATGTGTTCCTACTATGGAGGCTCTGGAAATTTAGTTAGGACCGCAAATATATACAGGGGTCCCTTGGCGTGGGCACTGCAGCTTACGCATATACAGTGAGGTCCATAAATATTGGGACATCAACACAATTCTAATATTTTTTGCTCTATACACCACCACAATGGATTTGAAATGAAACAAACAAAATGTGCTTTAACTTCAGACTTTCAGCTTTAATTTGAGGGTATTTACATCCAAATCTGGTGAACTGTGTAGGAATTACAACAGTTTGTATATGTTCCTCCCACTTTTTAAGGGACCAAAAGTAATGGGACATATTAGCAATCATCCATCAAACTTTCACTTTTTAATACTTGGTTGCAAATCCTTTGCAGTCAATTACAGCCTGACGTCTGGAACGCATAGACATCACCAAACACTGAGTTTCATCCCTGGTGTTGCTCTACCAGGCCTCTACTGCAACGGTCTTCAGTTCCTACTTGTTCTTGGGGCATTTTCCCTTCAGTTTTGTCTTCAGCAAGTGAAATGCATGCTCAATCGGATTCAGGTCAGGTGATTGACTTGACCATTGCATAACATTCCACTTCTTTCCCTTAAAAAACTCTTTGGTTGCTTTCGCAGTATGCTTTGGGTCATTGTCCATCTGCACTGTGAAGCGCCGTCCAATGAGTTCTAAAGCATTTTGGTGAATATGAGCAGATAATATTGCACGAAACACTTAAGAATTCATGCTGCTGCTTTTGTCAGCAGTCACATCATCAATAAATACAAGAGAACCAGTTCCATTGGCAGCCATACATGCCCACGCCATGACACTGCCACCACCTTGCTTCACTGATGAGGTGGTATGCTTTGGATCATGAGCAGTTCATTTCCTTCTCCATACTCTTCTCTTCCCATCACTCTGGTACAAGTTGATCTTGGTCTCATCTGTCCATAGGATGTTGTTCCAGAACTGTGAAGGCTTTTTTAGATGTTGTTTGGCAAACTCTAATCTGGCCTTCCTGTTTTTGAGGCTCACCAATGGTTTACATCTTGTGGTGAACCCTCGGTATTCACTCTGGTGAAGTCTTCTCTTGATTGTTGACTTTGACACACATACACCTACCTCCTGGAGAGTGTTCTTGATCTGGCCAACTGTTGTGAAGGATGTTTTCTTCACCAGGTAAAGAATTCTTCGGTCATCCACCACAGTTGTTTTCCATGGTCTTCTGGGTCTTTTGGTGTTGCTGAGCTCACCGGTTCATTCTTTATTTTTAAAGATGTTCCAAACAGTTGATTTGGCCACACCTAATGTTTTGCTATCTCTCTGATGGGTTTGTTTTGTTTTTTTAGCCTAATGATGGCTTGCTTCACTGATAGTGACAGCTCTTTGGATCTCATATTGAGAGTTGACAGCAACAGATTCCAAATGCAAATAGCACACTTGAAATGAACTCTGCACCTTTTATCTGCTCCTTGTAAATGGGATAATGAGGGAATAACACACACCTGGCCATGGAACAGCTGAGCAGCTAATTGTCCAATTACTTTTGGTCCCTTAAAAAGTGGGAGGCACATATACAAACTGTTGTAATTCCTATACCGTTCACCTGATTTGGATGTAAATACCCTAAAGTTAAACCTGAAAGTCTGCAGTTAAAGCACATCTTGTTCGTTTCATTTCAGATCCATTGTGGTGTTGTATAGAGCCAAAAAGATTAGAATTGTGTCGATGTCCCAATATTTATGGACCTGACTGTATTTACATATGTGTGCAAACAATCCATTTTTAACGCAAACAGGATCAATTTGGTTGTTTTACAAGCTGGCTGGAAATTGTGCTGGGAAATCATTGATTGTTTGTGATGTGCATTGCCCTTCTACAGTATCTCACAAAAGTGAGTACACCCCTCACATTTTTGTAAATATTTTATTATATTTTTTCATGTAACAACACTGAAGAAATGACACTTTGCAACAATGTAAAGTAGTGAGTGTACAGCTTGTATAACAGTGTAAATTTGCCGTGCCTTCAAAATAACTCAACACACAGCCATTAATGTCTAAACCACTGGCACTGGAAAGCTCTTCTAGCCTAAAAACATGATAGGAGGTCATTAAAATGGAACTAAATGTAAAACTTTTTTCCTTCATTTTGGATAGAGTATGGGAGAGTTATAAGTCCTGTCAGTTTTTTTAGCCATTTGTGTCCCGTTGGCATATTTCCTTCACTTCCCATCCCATATCCAAAGCAGGAAGTGAGAAGAAGTTCCTCCAAAGTTGTCGCCAGGTTAACCAGAAATAGTGTCCCCATTGGAAGATTTCCCCTCTAGTCCTGTTCTGGTGACACCCAAAAATTTGGGAATTTCTTTCACTTTCAGGGGCACAGAGAGCAACGCAAACCTGACAGGTGTTCCAATACTTTTTGACTCTATCCAAAACCAATAAAAACATTTGGATTTAGTTATACCTTAAAGTGTAACTCCGGCCACAACATTATTTTTTTGTCTCGGATATAGTGGGGAAAAATTCAACCCCCCCATTAAAAAAGTTTTGGTAGTATATATACTTTAACATCCCTTTTCCTTCTTAGCAGTGTGATTTCATGTGCTCATGCAGTAACATGGAGTGATCTTCTGCTAGAATCTAGCACCCTGGAGACTTTATTCTTTGGAATTCCCAAACATGTGATCACAAGGATTACCCAATCATGATGATAAAAAGGTTTGTAAATGCTAAACAGATTTTCCTGTAATGCTGTGTCCCCTTCCCTCTTTCCTTAAAATGTTCAACTATTTTAACTTAAAAGAAAACAATTTTAGGAGATAATAAATTGCATATCTCCCAATCCCCTGTACTTTATGAAGAATATCCAGGTACAAACTAGTATTGCTATGTATCATTCTGGGTTAGTTAGAGAGCAGCCATGTGGTTTATTAGAAACAAGGACAACAACATGAAAGAATTCAAATTTAAAAAAAAGTGTTCGTAAATATGCCAATATGTATATTTTAAAAAAATACAATATGATAAACATTAGCAACAATTTCAGCCATTTAATTTCAACCAATATATGCAGACGTTGAATACCTATTAATGCTGGATGACAGAATGTAAATGAAAAGCATATTAAGGATTAAATATAAAGGCAACATATTTCACTTCCCTAAGAATGAGATCAAATTGTACCATTACTGTAATTAATTTCAGCTGCAATAATCAGAAATCATTGAATAAAAAAAAAAAAATATTATGCATAAAAAAGAAAGTTATTCCATTTTGCATGGTATTTGGATTGGATTTTCAGACCTAAGTGAGAGTTGTTTGAATCTTAGGTCACACCAAAACATTCCTGTTCCTATTGCGATTTCAAGTAGCAACTATAAAATTTTAGATTTTTCATCACTTTCTGTGCCAGGGACAATAACCACCAGAACGCATCAAAAATGTGTTACAAACGCGCTTGCGTAAAGGCATCTGGAAATGATCTGAAATGCGTTTTTGTGGTGTGAACCAGCCCTCACTGACTGGGGTCCAGTGCATTTTTATTATTTTTTTAAGCGTTCCAGTGCGTTTTTGGTACGTTTTACCACATTCCAGTGCAGTCCAGTGCAGGAAAAATGCAGCATATTCTACTGTCTGGAACTGGAACTGACCGCACTCGTGTGAACTATGCCATTGGAAACCATATAAGCTGAGTTTTTGATGCAGAAAAAAAAATGCACTAGACTGCATGTGGTGTGAATTGGCCCTTAAAGTGGATGTAAACCCAATAACATCCTTTCTAAACTACTGCCATAGGGGTTATCTATAAGGATATACATGCCTCCTGCATGTATCTTTACCTGTCAAATGTCTCTCCTCTGTCTGTTATGAGACCTGAAAAACTGCAGATTCTGTGGGTGGGTCTGTTGTCTGGAGCTCGGTGGGTGGAGTCGTGATGTCAGTAGACTCCCCGCCAACCTCTACACTCCCCTTGTCAATATGCATTTTCTCCTGTGTATTTCTTACACTGAACTTCGGCTATGATCCAGTGAAAAGACAGGAAAGTAACCACATGACTTCAGCATGCCAAATCATGCTGAGGTGTGGAACAGCCAATCATTGCAGAGCTGCTGAATAAAGGAGTGGGAGTGGGAATTAAAAAATAATGCATGTCTTAGGCTAGTGCACAAGATATGTAAATCACCTGTCACTCGCAGCAAGGGGGAGGATTTGACAAGGTTTTTCTCTGTTTGTCAAGTTTTATCTCACTGAACAATAAAAGAGGATTGCTCAGAGCTGGATTAACTCTTTGTGGCAAGACTGGACTCAAATGATAGGAAAGCTTATACTCTACATTATGACACAAAAAAAATTATTGATTATTAAATGATTTAAAAAAAATAATAAAAAATTTGTGTTTACATCCACTTTAAGGAAAGACTTATTAAAGTAGTACCATGGCAGTTTTCTCATAGTCCCTCAGCAAAATTCCACATTTACTGTTGGGCCTACCAGTAGAGTTCACCTGATACAGCTTCCTGAGCTGGAGTGGCAATAATGCTGCACAGCTCCTGAATTCAGAGCAGCATTGCCTCTGTCACATAGGCTGTGCCTGCTTACAGCACAATGGTATCAGAAAATGCTGCAGAAGGCGTAAGTATTCTCACTGCTGTAGCTTGTCAATAGGCACCTGACGACACCTAGTCCTGCCAATCGCTTTCTAGATTGCTGAAACCATTGTGAGCCACAATGTCTAGGATGGGGAGCATGGGAGACATAGATGAAGAAGGGTTTGGAAGGTAAAGAAAGTTTTTGGTTTATTTTATGAGGCTTGTATGTCAAATAGTAACTGGATTTTGGCATTGTTTAGATTATCATTTAGGAACCTTTAGTAGAAGCTCCTCTGGAAAGTACCCTGACCTGGGAACATTTCTAAATTATTATTATCTTTTGATGTTACAGATCTCAGTAAATTCCAAATGAAAGTCTGTGTAAAAAGGGAGTCCTGGACCGAAAAAAAAAAAATAAGCATAGGGGCAGCATGACAGGGGTGGATAGTGAGGACAGCAGGGAAAGGTTTAAATATTGGGCAGTTTATTGTGGCCTTAACTCATGGGTCTGTGGCTGTTAGGGTTCCCAGGAAGTTAGGGGAAGTGGTGTACTGCAAGAGGCCAGTTGGGTGCAGCAGGAAAGAGTAAAAGTCCTACCCGCCCTCCCCATTGTTGAAAAACAATAGAAAAATATAATGTGAATTCATAGTAAGCATATAAATATTATATATTGAGTTAGCACTCTCCAAATTTCTGAAAAATCTCCGGTACCCGACACGTTTCTGGTTCAAGCCCTTCGTCAGGGGTATTGGATAGGAGAATATGTGGTCATAAATTTGTCTAATGAAAGAAATTAGAAAAAAGAAAAACATAATAGCAATGGGACATGGATGGTGGCAGCCATATGAAAACTTTGGGGGCCGAAGTTTAAGCAAAGGTTTTTGCAGTGAATAGGTTGTATGTTGTTGCCCTTAAAGACCACCAAACTTCACTTATCAGTTTTTGTTATAATGAAAGTTATGTTTGTTTATATTATTTTATTTGAAGTTATTTATTTTGTTAAAAAAAGGCTGCGATGGCCATTTTACTCCAAAACCTTGTTGTGTCCTTTATGGTATAGTTTGTGGGTTGGAGGGAATGGTCTAGCAGGCTTGGGTCAAGGCTGGAGGATAACTATTCTACAAATGTCATGCAAGAAATTACTTACATCATTATCACTTTTTTCATCAGATGTTTTTTTACAATTGCAGAGTCTTGGTTCTTGTTAAAGTGGTTGTTAACCCACCAATGGAAAATTACAGCATCCTTTCTGTTTATTTATGTAAAGTGCCCCTGTGTCTGTGTCTTATAAAAAATAATGCAGTATATACCTGTCTACAGAGCATCAATCGGCGCTCACGTGACCCGCCGCCTCTCTCCTCTCTCGGCCTGACAGCTGCAGTGGGTGGGATCAGCAGGATCCTCTGCTGATGTCAGTCGGGAGGCGAGGAGGAGAGAGCCGGCGGATCACGTGAGTGCAAATCGTCACTCTGTAAACAGGTATATACTGCATTATTTTTCTAAGGCACAGACACAGGGGCACTTTACATAAATAAACAGAGAGGATACTGTAAAAAATGTACAGTAATTTGAGTAGTATGAGCGGAGGGGACGGGCATGACACAGAGCTGACAGGCGGGGAGGCGGGGGGAGAGGACAGTGGAGAGCACAGAGGAGGATGCAGGAAAGCTGCGGATGACGGAGGCACGCAAACTGATCATGGTGTCAGGGATCAGCAGCCATGATAAACCTTGGTCAGTTTACAGAGGGTAGGACAGAAACTGGCAGGATCAGCAAGGTATTTCAGGGGTTACAGTGGACCAAATGACACAGCACAAGCACTGTGCTGTATAACATGCTTTAAAGGAACAGTATCTTTATTTTTTTAAGTTAACAAACACTTTAAGGGAAACTTTAAGCAAAAGGTTTCCTTTAAAGTGTTTGTTAAGTCTAAAATCTCATTCTATGCCAGCCCCTCTATTAGAGGCTGGCATTCCACACTATATAAGTCCTTTGTAAAAACAAACATTATAAATACCTCTTTAGAGCTGTCTTCAGGCCTAGAATGCTTCTGCAGGAGGGACCAAGGTCTCCCTCTGACGTCAGCCGGGGAAATCACGTGACCTCCCGCAGAAGCAATGTATCGGAGCTGTAAAGCGCCCACGAGTTATGTGACTGGCCTGAAGACAGCTCTAAAGAGTTATTTATAACGCTTGTGTGCTATGCCAGCCTCTAATAGAGGGTCTGGCATTGACAATTTTAGTTTGTTTTTTTTTCAATAATAGCGGCCAGGGGAGGCATAGACAGAGACAGAGAGGGACCCGACAGACAGGAAGGAGGGGGTGAGGGGAAGAGAGGAGAGCTGAGAGCAGGGTAGCTTATGATGGAGGGATGCACTCTGACCACGGTGGTCATGGCTGAGTAGCCCTGGCTATCGTGGTCAGTATAGAGAGGGCATACAGAAAGTGGCAGGTTCAGGGAGGTTTTTTTTTACAGTTTAGGGGGGGGGGGGGGGCAGATTACACAGCACAAGCACTGTGCTGTGTAATCTGCTTTAAGGGACCAGAATCTGATTTTTTTTTTTGAGGTTAACAAAAACTTTAAATATCTACCCCCCCACCCACTTCTGATATAAAGAGCACATAACACTTATCCTTTCCTCCCATGATGCAGCACTGGGTGCCTGAGAGAACAATCACCAACCACCATGCTGTCACATGGGTTGAGAAGAGGGTAGAGCCCTGCATAAGCTCTATTTACAGTTACTTGCTGCATATACAAAATATCTTGTCTTCATTCCTGCGGGGAATGGGAGTGATGGGAAGATAAGTATGAGCAGCTGGAAAGGGAGATGTAAAAACCTGTTGCTTTGCCCTGCTTGCAATTTCACTGCTGAGGACCACCAACCTGAGCTAATCAGCAGGCATACTCACCTCTTTAGGCAACCAGTGCTGCTATTAGGCTGACCATACACAGTTTAAAAAGAAAAAACGAAAAGATTTCTCCATCCACACAAAGTAGTCAGCACTTGTCACAGTCAAGCTTAGTTCACGCAGGCAATGGCACAAGCAGATAAAAGACCACTAAGACCAGTTCTTGCTGGAAAAAAATATTTTAAGCAACAGACAGCATGGATTCATGAAAGACAGAAGTTGTCAAACAAACCTGATTTCTTTTATGGGGAGGTAAGTAAAACCTTGGACAGTAGAGTGGCTGTGAACATGGTATACTTAGATTTTTGCAAAAGCGTTTGACACAGTTCCCCATACACGACTAATATGTAAGGTAAAGTCTACAGGCTTGGAAAGATCAATTTGTAAATGGATAGAAAACTGGCTAAAAGACCGAATTCAAAGAGTGGCGGTTAATGATTCTTACTCTGAATGGTCTAAGGTTATCAGTGGTGTACCCCAAGGTTCAGTGTTGGGACCCTTACTTTTTAATAACTTTATAAATGATATAGGGTCTATGATAAAAAAAGTACCATTTCTGTCTTTGCAGATGAAACCAAGCTATGCAGTGGAATAACATCCTTACAGGATGTCTCCAACTTAAAAGCTGACCTCAATGCACTGTCTAATTGGGCAATTAAGTGGCAAATGAGGTTTAATGTTGATAAATGTAAAGTTATGCACTTGGGGGCTGTCAGGATGCGCATACCAGCAGAGAGATTCACCTTCCTACAAGAACTTTGAGGCACAGAAATACACGCATTCCTGTTGCCCGTAGGAATCGGGCTTTGGCGCATAGAAGTGCGCATGCGCAAAATAGCGCGCAAACAGAAGCCGTTGCGCATCCCCGTGCGCGTCGACGCTCGCGCGCACTCCTGACTGACGCTGGCGCCAAGTGAGTCTTTTTAGGCACAGCCAGTACCTAGCCCCAGTGCTGCTTCGTCTTCAGCTTCTGTGCATCCTGTTTCCTGAGAACCTGTATCTTGATTCCTGTTACCTACCCGGCTTGTCTTGACCATCCCTTGATCTCCACCAGTACCGACCCCGGCTTGTCCTGTGACCATCCTCCTGTCTTCTCCTTGGCTCCTGTTTACTGATTCGGCTTTTGACCTTGGCTTGCCTCCTGACTACGATCCTGCCTGCACCCTGCATCCGATTCTCCTAGCCATGTTTGACCCAGCCTGCCTGACCTTGCTTCTTTGTTGCTGCTATCTGCACCAGCTGCCTGCTTGTCTGTCTTCCTGCAGAAGCCTTCCAGTGTCTTCATCAGCCTTACTAGGACAGCCGTCCGGTTACTGGTTAAAGACTTCTTGGCACTCGTGCGACTCTGTACCTTGATGCCTTCTTTTCACACTATCAGAGGCCCCGAGTCAGAGGTGTAAGGAATGCCTTGCTCGTCCAATCAGGCTCTTCTACCAGGTACGTTATAGGGGCTAAGAATATGCATGCATCATACATACTAGGGGGAGTACAACTGGGGGAATCGATAGTGAAGAAGGATATTGGGGTTTTGGTAGATCATAAGCTCAATAATACCATGCAATGCCAAGCTGCATTTTCCAAAGTGAGCAAAGTCCTTTCTTGTATTAAGAGAGCTATGGACTCCAGAGAGAGATATATCATTTTGCCCCTGTCCAAATCATTAGTACAACCGATATATAGCAAAAAATGAGAATCCGAATTGGGACCTGTACCTAGTGGAGTGACATGGGAGGCCATTCTCAACGCAACACACAAATCAGCAGTAGACATGAGAATGATAGAAACAAATTACAAATGCCTATCTAGATAGTATGCGACTCCAGATAAAATAAATAAGTTCCAACCAGACAAACCCGCAAATTGTTGGAGTGGGTGTACCGACAGAGGAACGATGGCTCACCTCTGGTGGGAATGCCCAATCATTAAAAAATTCTGGCAGGAAATGCTAAAGATCATAGAGGAGATAACGGGAAACGCGATTAGGGAGGACCCTTGGGTGTGTGTGTTCCATGGGACAGAAGGTCACAATAGAAAGTACACTGCATCTCTAATTCCGGTATTACTAAACTTGGCAAAAAGTCTAATCCCAAAAAAATTGGTAGAGCCCGAGGGCCCAAATATTCGCGATTGGCTAACAAGGGTTAATGAAACCTATGTCTTAGAGGTGGTCGAGGTTGAAGATATTGGGCCAGGGGAAGAAGCAGATTCTGATAGAGATAAGTGGGCGAAGTGGATATTCTTTAAAAAAACAGGGAGATTTGCTGAGTTGTTTTTGTAAGAATGTATGCTCTCATTGGAGGCATTACTGCAGGATGGGGGGTGCTGGGGTGATGGGATTCTTAGTAGCATACAATGGGTTACTTATAGGTTGTGCGGTTTGTATTTTTGTAAAGGATAAATAAAGAATTATAAAATTATAAAACTATAAAATTACAAATGAGTAAAGGCCATGCTACTATGATGTGATGGTAATGAGATGGGATAAAAATGAGCTATATATGGTGATTTAAACCTCTCAAATGAATTCGCTGAAGTAGCAATAAAAGAAAAAAAAGAAAAAAAAAAAAGAATGGGAGTACTACTAATTATGATTGTGAATCTGCACCGAGGCTGCTTTTATTCTAAGTACCCATTCGTATTTTAGTTTTTCTATTTTGACCAACCAATCCTGATGACATTGAACTTCCAACATGTTGCAGTTTACATTGCGACTGGGAGGGGGAGCTCCTTCCAGTGCTGCATTAGTTGTCATTTTTTTGTAATTCTCGCCTACCATTTGTATTGTTCGTTTGCGGCGTTCTCCGCGCCCTCAGGCCCGCCCCTTTGCACTACAAATAACCGTATCCCAGTGACCAAGGTACGCTTCCCTGAAGACGTTACCACGAAACGTACGTCGGAGCAGTACCTGGTCACGTGATCTCCTCCCATTTCCAGCATACTGGTTGTTGCTTTCGTCGGGTGGAGTGCACGCCGACCATCAAGGGGTTGTTACGATATCCATGCTGTAAATCAATCCAGATGAGCGAGCAGCCCCAGTCCTGGGAAGGCACCTATTCATGTAAGCAGCCATTTCTAATAAACTGTATTAAGCTATGGAAGATTCCATTGTTATTATATCCTATGTCTGACTGTCTGGGAATGAAGCATCCTTTTTGCCTACTGACATCCAGCATCTATATGTGAGCAGGCACAATCCCGCACAAGCATTAATGACTTTCTTTTAATTAAAGAAGTCATTGGCATCTGGTAAGCAGTTATCCATATACCACTGTGGGGTGCATCTTACTTCTGGTGAAGGATTTTATTCATCTTTTCCATCTAAAGAAATCCACCTATACCAAGAGACTTATCCTTTCTTCCGCCATCCAATTTTGTCTATGCTTCTCGATTGGGACTTTACTATCATCACTGTTGTTTATCAATATGTGTGTTAGCATTTTGGTTTACACATTCTGTATGTACACTAGTCTTTCCGGTGTCTAGTGTTTGTTATTAGAGTACTTTTGCTATTAAGATATATTCCACTAGTACCGATTTTTCTAAGTAGGTATTCACTAGCGCCCCCTATCTATTTCCAATCCCTATTGACATTTGCTCAATCAGGAGAGCAGCTTACTATTAATCTATATTTTCTATTTTTGGCGTGGAGTTTCTTTCTTTGATGCCAGAAAATTCCCTTCCACGTGATGGTAGAGAGATGGAATGGCCTTACGTGAAAAGTAGTAGCGACTGGGAACCTGCCATTGTGGTACAGCACATTGTGAGAATTTACGGAAGGGGGCAGAATCCACCAGGCGGAAAGGCAGAAGTTGGAGAGCCAACAGCTTTGACAAGTTTGCATTTAGACGCTGGGCATGTGGGTGGCAGGGACTGTATTTTTTCCTCCTGCAGCAGATGGGACAGAGAAATTTTCCGGCTACAGTCTACAGATGGTGGTGTGCTGCTGGCAGATGTGTTGCTAATGACACCCTGTGCTATACCATCATCCCTGTCAGTGGAGGCTGCTGAGAGGTAATGACTCGGTATAGCAGGGCAGACTGAAGTGGGTAAGGAGGAGGAGGAGGGACAGATTTGTGCCCCTTTTGTGTGGCTTTTAGGTGCTCTTGCTAACGAGCTGAGTGGCTGGACGTTAAATGCCTTGTTAAGCATGTGGTACCCAAATGGTTGGTGTTTTTGCCACATTTGATGTGCCTGAGACACAGTTTGCAGATAGCAACAGTGCGATCTGCTGCAGATGTGCTGAAAAAGGCCCAGACAGCTGAACTTTGGGGAGTGGGCCGGGAGATAACAGCTGCAGAATGTGATGGAATAGGGTGGCTGCTCTCTACTCTTTCTTGATGTCGGCCTCCTTGGGGTTGTGCCGCCTCACCTTCAGTTTCCTCCTCTGCTCTATCTGGCACCCAAGTCGCATCAGTGACCTCATCATCATCATCTCCATCTCCTCCATCTTCATCGTTACCACTGGAGACAACTTGGCAATACGCTGTGCCAATTTGTCTATCAGTGTTCCTCTCTCTCTCTAGGCTCATGTTCCTGTCATCCTCAACCTCAGAACCCACATCTGAATCCAGTAATGGCTGGGCATCATCAAGGTGCAAGTGGCTGATGCTGTGGTCAAATAACTCAGCTGACTCCACAATGGCTGATGTTGGGGCTATGGCAGGAATAGGTGTGGACAAGGAGGCAGGTTTATCCACTCTGGCAACTGCAGGGGACTGCACACTTGTCTCTGCTTGCGTGACAGAGGATGAGGAGGATGAGGTTTAGTAAGCCAGTCCACCACCTCCTCTGCATGCTGTGGCTGGATAGCATGGGCAAACTCACTAAACAGAGGAGATGATGCCCTGCCTGAGCACTCACCACCACGTCCACCTTTGCCTGTGGACACATTTGTTGCTGGCCCCCTTACAGTGTCAAGGGAACATCTGCCTCTCCTTGTTGTCCTCCCAGATATTATTGGGAGGGAGGGGGCAGTGCTTATAAGCAAATGTAAAGAAGAAGTTGAAATATGTACATAGATGCACTTTACTCAATGTAAAGATGTGTTTGGTGCACTTTAATTTGAGTACTCACACTACACAGACACACTCCAGGGATACACTATAATATACTGTAATATAATGCGCCAAAAGTACATTGACACACAGAACTATATGGCGGTAAACTGGCAGTAACGCACACAAAAGTAAATGGCGTTAAACTGGCAGTAATGCACAAAAATATATGGCGTTAAACTGGCAGTAATGCACACAGAACTATATGGCGTTAAACTGGCAGTAACGCACACAGAAGTAAATGCCGCTAAACTGGCAGTAACGCACAAAACTATATAGCGTTAAATTGGCAGTAACGCACACAGAACTATATGGTGTTAAACTGGCAGTAACGCACACAGAAGTAAATGGAGTTAAACTGGCAGTAAAGCACCAAACTATATGGTGTTAAACTGGCAGTAACGCACGCAGAACTATATGGCGTTAAACTGGCAATAATGCACAAAACCATATGGAGTTAAACTGGCAGTAACGCACACAGAACTATATGGTGTTAAACTGGCAGTAACTCACACAGAACTATATGGTGTTAAACTGGCAGTAACGCACACAGAACTATATGGCATTAAACTGATCCCAGACAGGTGGCAACCCTAATCATAGTACACCCCCCTTACCTTGTGATGCTGCCAGGAAGAAGCTGGAGGCGGAGCTGGGAAGCAGAAAGTGCCAGGTCAGGAGGATGACCAGAGGAGGGCTGGAGTCAGCTGCTGGAGTCTGCTAAATGCTGACATCAGGGTAGGCGGGAATGAGGGGATGCTGTGGCTATACAGACAGGTGCACGATCTGTAGGAGGAGTCCTGTCGTCTTCTTTGCAGCTGACTGCTGAGATGGGGGGCAGAGACGAGCCTCTCCATGGTTGCACAGAGAAGTTTTCAGAGAACTCACACAGCAAGCACCCGTCTCCATGCAGCAGCTGCCAATCCACGTTCTGCTAATGCCAAGGTGCATGCACGGAACCATAGCCAGAGGCAAATGAGATCCAGGGTGGGCATGCACAATGGCACCTCTATGCGAATGCGCACGCGCGCTAACGCGCATCCGCGAGTGCCAAACCGCTAATATGCTAACGCGCATGCGCCAATGTGCCAAAGTACTAATATGCTAACGCGCATGTGCCAATGTGCTGAGTTGCTAATGCGTATGCGCGTACGCACGTACGCTGGCACCAATCCTGGCACACAGCACCCTATATAAACAGAGAGTCTGCCTAGCATCAGTGCTGGATTGTCTTCAGCTTGTTCCTGTGTTCCTGTTGTTACTCAGCCTGATTGACCTTGTTCCTGAAAACCCGGCTATCTTCTGACCATTCTCTTGGATCTCCCCTGCCTGCTGAACCTGCCTCTACTTGCAATACTGACCTTGGCTTGAACTTATGATTACGGCTCTGCCTCCTGATTCTGTACCCTGCTGCCCGTCTGTTGCCAACCCTTGCCTGTTCCTGTCTACGGTTTTGCCTTCTGACTTAGTACCCCGCTGCCAGCCTGTTGCCGACTCCTGCCTGTTCCTGATTCTGCAGTTGATCCTGATCTGGCTCCCGCTGAACAAGATTGGTAATCAGTTTCTACATCTCCTCAGCAGAGGTTCCTATATCTCCAAGTTCCAGCCTCCTGCCTGCAGGCACCTGCACCCTTTCATTGCCCTCGCACTCCCTGTACCCACCACCAGGGGTGTTGGGACCGGAACCATGCAAGAGGCCACCCTCATCATTTCGGGCTCCGCTGTAAGGTAAGTGACAGAAGTGCAGGATCTGGCGGAGAATTTCTATCTTCATCTTTTCTGTCTTCCTCTTTGCTGTCAACTGCTAAGGCAAGGTGGGGGAGGAAACAAAGGGACTCCACTGCTGAGGGAGAGGTGTGAGGGCCACATGAAATAGCATGGTGGGCAGGATTTGGCCCACGGGCCTTGTATTTTACACATGTGTTCTAGTTGATCCTTTCCCCCTCACAAGAGGAAGCGCACCTTTCAGTTGAAGCCTGTTTAATATATTTATAAATGGCAGTGCTTTACATACTCTTCCTTTAACAAAATATACAGCATCCCCCATGTGAATAAGTATAGGGTACATAGTACCCCTACTCATTCACCAAAAAAGTGTAAAAATGAGTAAAAACACAACAGTTTTTGACAAGTCCTTTATTAAAAAAAAGTAAATAAATAAATATTACCCGAAGTACTGTAGATCCAACGTCAATTATGATGAATGCCAGCCACAAACACGAAAAAAAGAAAAAAGAGCTGTACACCCAATGAAGGCTCCCGCCATCTGACAGCTTTGCGCTCTGACAGTTCTCAAATAACTAAGGGGCAGGGCCACCCGGTGACATCACTGGGTGACCCTGTCCCCTCGTGATGTCATTGACCCAGCATGACCCCAGTCGATTACATCATGGGGGTGTGATCACTCAGTGAAGCAATCGGATGGTGGGAGCCTTCGCCTGGGTATTTTTCTTTTCCGGGTGGCAGCTGGCATTAATAATTTTTTTTTTGCTTCTTTAATAAAGGACTTGTCAAAAATGGATGTTATGTTTTTAGTAACTTTTTTGTTGAATGAGTTGGGGTAATATGTACTGTAACGAACCCCTGCTCGCTCGATTCCACTCTCCCGACACTCCTCTGCGGCTATAGAATCAGATTGCAGATTGCAACATCTGATGGTTCGGTCATCCGATGTTCCGGGACTAGAGCTACAGCTTTGTGCCGTTCTAATCCAGTTGTGTAGCTCAGAACAAACACCAGTCAGGCTGTATGTAAGTTCAACCAGGAATCTCTTTTATTTAAAAATACAGGCTCTTTTATACCATAAAAGAGGAGGTGCGTACCTCCGGCTCATATTACTCTGAACATACACCTGTGACCAGAAACCTAATTAACATGGGCTAATTAACTAATCCCTTTAGACAGCCTAGATGATTCAGACATGACCTTTAGGCCAGACTGGCCGTCTAGTAGCTCAGAAAACCCAATCAACATTATCACAATAGCAGAGTTAATTAACACAAACAACAATGGGGATCTAATGACTCTTAGATCCCATACTAGAGACTTATTTACAATACACATTCTAGCAGGCAACAGACAGACAAACAACAATGGGGATCTAATGACTCTTAGATCCCATACTAGAGACTTATTTACAATACACATTCTAGCAGGCAACAGACAGACAGGTGCTGGAATTGACATCAGCATCTCCTAACAGTATTTGTCCCAGCATTATGAATCAGCCACTATTTCTAATATGGCAAATCCAGGGTCCCCAGAGTCTGTGTGTCCTGAGGGACCAGGACCCGAATCCACAGTAATACCACCTCAAGGGTCCCCAGGCATACAGCTCACAAGGAGCACCGTTCACCCAAATGCCAGGGCCCACGATCGACGGCAAGAGGCTAGAATTCAGTCCCCTCCAAAAGTCTCTCTCCCGGCTAGGTCTGTCACATGTACCCCATACTCATTCATATGGGGGAGTGGGACCTGGGGGCCCACTTGTTAAAGGGGAGTAAAGATTTTGATAAGTCACCCCCCGCACCCCCCACAACTACCGGGCCATCGACATGGGTACAAGGTGCTTTGGGGAGGGGGATTGCTGGCTCATCCCTCCCCTTTCCAATGCTGCATACTTGAAAAAGGGTCTAGTGTTGAGGGGACCCCACGCCATTTTTTAAAACATTTGGAGTGGGTTCCCCTTAAAATCCATACCTGATTTGAGGGGCCTGGAATAGATTGCCCTCGCTGTTTTATTTCTGAATTTTTTTTGCCGGCAATTCTGTTTACATTCAGCTGCATATTTAGACCGATATGAATTCAAATCATTCTGAAAATTTGGAATTCATTAGAAAATGAATATACAAAACATATATATATATTTATATATTTTTACAAAATCCAATGAAATTTGTTACCATTCTGAGGTCCGGATACATCCAAATCTCAGAATAACCAAAAAGGTGGAATTTATATTCAGACCAAAACGAATTGCACATGTCTACTTAACAGACTGTTAACACTTTAGAACTTTCAGACTCATGTTAGGTATCCATGCTTAAGGGAAGAGGGGAGTATGTTTATATTTTTTATGTGCAATCTTGCACTCACCTTTTAAGCAAGATTTGATCTAGGTTTGGCTTGCAACATTTTTTATAAATGCTTTTACTTGCAAACTTAAGTTTCTGACTTTGGTTTACAAGTTAACAAGGTTTTAAAAGAGTGATTTTAGAGATACTTTTCTGTTAATGCAGTACAGACATATGCCTTGTGCACACAGGGATTTGCTTGCATCAGAACTGACTTCCTCTATATACACAGCTAGATAGGAATGCAAAGCAACAACAAGCTAAAAGAAAGCCATAAGTACATTACAGGAACTCAGATGTATGTATCAAATGCTATATATATATATATATATATATATATATATATATATATATATATATATACGTATATACTTCTCTTGAACATATTTATAGCATTCGATTTTTTTCTTCTTGATACAAATAGCTAACTGAAATAGTAGGGATTTCATTTAGCACTCAAAGGGGTGTTTTATTATGTAGTGGGTTACAATTAAAACCTGGGGACATTGAAAAGGACAAAAATATCCAGGGACTAGCATTCAAAACCTTGGGTGGGGAACATGTAGCTTTTTTGACACTGCACAGGGACAGTAGAAATGAGATTATTATGGTTTTCAAATATTGGTATTAATGGTACCATTACATCATCATTACTTTAGTAGCATAATATTGATGGATGACAATATTACCTTACATAACAACATTATTTGGTTGTTCATTGCCAAATAGTAATATTTCATTGTTCAGTGGAAACTGGTAATATTTTGGTTGTTCTCCCTTGGTGATACTAAATGATACAAATTTTGGCAGCCATTGTTTTTTTTGGCATCTGTCAACACATTTGAAAACACATATCCAATCTAGCCGTGTTTTAGGTGTATAGTGATTGATGTCTTTTGTATGTGCCTTTGTTGGCATAAAACTACAGTGGTTACAGTGGTAGGCTTTAGAAGCCCAGGTGCTATTTATTATTCCATATATTTAAGCCACAGCATCTGTATGCTACACACAATTTGCCACCCAATAAAGGTGTCCTGGGACTTTCAAAACCCACAATGCAACTATCTTTCACAGATAACTAATTTTGAAAATGTTTAGCAGCTGCTCTTCAATGACATCCGATGTCTACAAGAAGTACACAGAAAACTGCAATACAGTTTGGTAGAATATCCAAAATGTAAGTAGCTGACCTAGGATTTTTTTTATAAAGCTTAAAGGTTGTTTTTGAATTTCTGCCCATCCAGGGCCATCGTATTCAAAACTTCTGAATGCATCATAATACAGAAGTCTTAATCTTCTGAATACATAATTGGCTATTGGAGTATATAGAATTGGTTTGCATGTTTCTCTACATAATTTATCTGTTTTTAAAACTTTTCTAGATAGAAATGTTGGGTGCAACACATTCTCTGCTTAAGAAAAGAGAGCTTGAGTTATAGAATGCTTTAGCTACTGGGGAGAACCAGGACTGGAGTGCCAATACAAACAGAAACTGCAGCTCATGTTCAATGTAATGTGACTCATTTGGCTGTGTACACTTTATCCACCTCAAGCATCAAGAAGCACTTGCTGGGTGTTGGAATATGTGCCAAGCTTCCCATTCTGATGCATGCTTGTAAAGGGCCATAGATTTGTAAGATGAGTATATAACACCTTACTACTTCAATTTATATAGTAGTGAAATGTTTTCCTCTTACGTTTTGGACAAGGTCACCTTTGTCTTATTGCCTTTTCTAATTCTGTAAAAATGGACAGCTGACATATTGGGCCATTGTTATGTTGTTTAATACAGTTTATTATTTTTAAAACTACCACATTTACTATCTTTTTTTTTTTCATATGTCAGACTTACCTCCTCTGGGATACAGAGCTGTTTCTCCTCACCGATTCTGGGTTTTATCCCAAGTGCCAGAGCTGCAATCATGAGACAGCTCTCATGATCAGTGGTACAGCCAATCAGGAGACAGCTTCCCTGATTTGTGTGGCTTTAAATTGCAAAGTGATGCATGTCTTGACTTTCGAGCAACGTTCTGATACACTTCAGATGAACTTCTTACCTATGTGTAGGCAATTGCCTATGAGGGGTTAAAGTGATATTAAAGGCAAATAAAAAACAAACAAACATGCCATACTTACTTGCTCTGTGCAGCAGTTTTGCACAGAGTAGCCCCGATCCTCCTCTTCTCAGGTCTCCCACCAGCGCTTCTGGGTCCTCCCTCCTATCGAATGCCCCCAGAGTAAGCAGCTTGCAAAGGGGGTACCCAAGCAGGCACACTCCCAAGCTCCTGCTTTGCATGACCATTCAGACACACAGCCGTGGCTCGGCCCCACCCCCTCTTCTAATTGACTCACTGGCTGTGATTGCAAGCAGCAGGAGCCAATGGCTCAGCCAATGAGGAGGGAGAGTGCAGGAGAGCCGATGCTCTTGTGCACATTGCTGGATCAAGAGGGAGTTCAGGTAAGTATTATGGGGCGTACACACGGTCGGACTTTTCGTCTACAAAAGTCCAACGGACGCCGACGGACTAAAGCTGGCTGGTAATCCGATCGTGTGTGGGCTTCCCCGGACTTTCAGCGGACTTTTTCAGCCTCAAATCCGACGGACTTTAGATTTGAAACATGCTTCAAATCTTTACGTCGTAACTACGACGGACCCCGAAATCCGCTCGTCTGTGTGCTAGTCCGACGGACAAAAACCCACGCTAGGGCAGCTATTGGCTACTGGCTATCAACTTCCTTATTTTAGTCCGGTGTACGTCATCACGTACGAATCCGTCGGACTTTTGTGTGGTCGTGTGTAGGCAAGTCCGTTCGTTAGAAAGTCTGCCGCAAGTCCGCCGAAAGTCCGCCAGAAGTCTGTCGGACAGGCTGTCGGACTTTTGTAGACGAAAAGTTCGACCGTGTGTACGCCCTATTAGAGTGGGCTGCTGCACACAGAAGGTGTTTAAAAAAACCTTCACTTTAATGTTTTTTGCTGTGCTGACTCATATTCTGGAGCTATCGGTTTCAAGCTGTGTTGTTTCTCCTGTCTTTTCTCATGTTTGCAATTTTATTGAGTTTTCTGAGCCAGCCAGGTGCAAATTGTTACAATGTAGATATGTGGTGGATTTGAGGAATTGATTGGCTAGATTTTTCTGCCAATTTTACAGAGATTCACATAAAAGGGCTTACTGAAATGCCCCGGGAAGCTGCTGGAAAACACTGCCAAGATGTCAGTGCCCCCATATGGGTGGGGGAGGGGGCAGTTGGGGTTCCCTGAGTAGCTGAGAACCTAAGGACTCTATAGACTCTTTACTGCCAGCTGTGGACTTATTTCCTTTATGAACTTACTGCAATTATAGATTTTAAGGATTACTTGCTACCTCTGTGTATTATTTGCCTTAATGGACACTTGCCTCTTTAGGACTATAGACTCTGCTGTTATTTAGGTATGATTACCTTATTGGCAATAGAACACCTCTGTGCAGAAATATGTATATGTGAGAAGCTGCTTTACAAGAACTGTTCCTGTATGTTTGCCTTTCTTTAGTAATGTTACCATTAACTGTTAATTGCCTGGTCTGAGATCTCTCAAAGGAGTGCATATCAAAAGAACAGGGCTTGCAACATAACAAGGGGAAGATATAATAGATGGGTCTAACACAGAGAATACTGTCCAGGGAAAGTTTTTTTTTTTATTATTATTATTAGCATTTCAGAAAATTCCAAACATTATCTTGAAACATATACAATGCAATTTATCTTATCAGTTCCCGTCCTCTCCCCTCCAAAAGTGAAATAGAGGGAGGGGGACGGGAACCACAGCCTATAATGGCAAAGCCTATAATGGCAAAGGGAAGTCCATTTATGTAAATCTAGTTTTATTTTTTTAAGTAGATCAAGATAATTATACTGGAATAAGTTAGTAAGGATAGGTGTAAGATGGATACCTAAATATTTTAAGGTGGCTGGTTGCCAAGTAAAAGGGAATGAGGTTTTTAAAATTTCAGCTTCGTGCGTAGGTATGGATATATTAAGTATTTCAGATTTAGTCATATTAATTTTAAAATTGGATATATTTTGAAATTCTTGCATTAATCCCAATAAATTTGGCAATGTAATCTTTGGTTGCTGAACGTAAAATAAAACATCATCTGCATACGCAGATAACTTATGCTCCTTTCCCTTCACTTTTAGGCCATGTATATTAGGATTCATTCTCACAACTGATAGAAAGGGTTCTAAATAAATGGAAAATAGAATGGGTGATAATGGACAGCCCTGACGTGTACCATTTTTAAGAGTAAATGCATCACTTAGTATGCCATTAACCCTTATTCGTGCAGTTGATTGTATATACAGTGGAAGTCAATGTGTTGTTGCTAAGAACTACAGTGTTTGTGTCATTGCTTAAGGCAGCCAATCAGCCAGGAGACGGGTGACGGTTCCTCTGATGGTGGAGGGGTTAAGTGCTTGGCACCTCCACTAGCGGCCAGTTCCCCAATTTCTGGGATCAGCTCTGCAGCACAGAGAGCCTAGGGACCCAACCTGGAGTCAGAAGGAGAGAGTTTGCAGAGGGGCCCCTGGAAAAGACAGCAAACATGGTGTTCAAAGTAGGAGAGACAGCATTTCCAGTATTCCATAACAACCAATGGATGTGACACTGGGAGAGAGGTGACATGAACTGCTAAATTGGTGGAGCCTGGTACAGGTTCAGCGGTACTAGCCTCAAAATTCTGCACACTTTGGGAGTGGTGTCCTCTAAGCATGAGAGTGTCTGAAGTGTACAAGTGTCATCATAGTGACGGGGATGGCACAGAGAGCATGGAGTTAACAGTGTCATTGCAGCTCGCTCCTAAGTCTGCATGACTTGGCTTCATTTTGGCTGTCACATAACTGCAGCTCTCAGCCTGAAGTTTAGGCATTAGCGAGTGCAATTTCATTTGTCCCCACACAGGTGCCTGAGACTCTTCCACATTTGTGTCCTCTGTTCCTGAATCTTGTGTGCCAGGTGTACCTTGGGACTGCAGTGCACCCAGTAAACCCAATTACTCTAAAAGAAAAAATTACGCTAGGGACGGGAAATTCGTTGAAAATTAATAGGTGAATGAAAAAAATCTGTGAAAGATATCCTGCAGCTCAACACTATAACCCTGATAGGGGGCACAAAAAGAATATGTAAAGACAGGAGTGTAGCGCTGGATAGTGTATATATGTGAACTATGTGTAAAATACAAACACTAATACTCAAACTATAATAAAATCACATAGTGTTCAAACAGTGTGTAAATACTCAAACAAATAACAGAAAAAATAACATGCAACTATGGATAGTGTGGTGCTCTAAAATATGTGCTATGGTAGTCCTCAAAATTAAGTTCTGCAGCTATAGTATATCGCATAATAAAAAAAAAAAACAAAAGATAGTTCATAGACGTTGGTATCCAGTAAAGTAACTTCCACTGCAAATGTATAGGTATAGCATTCACCACCTGTGTTGCCTATCACCTTGATAAGATTAAAGGCTTACTAGAAAGCCTGCGACCGCCCTTACTCAGGGGGGTCCAACAAGGCTTATTAGAATCACAGAATCACTGATGAGGTATTGGATACTCCCTTCGCAGGTGATCCACAGACGTCAATGGATGTTCCTCTCAAAGATAATCCACTTGCGTCAGGAAATATTCCCTACAGAGGTGATCTGTGTACATCAGTAAGTATTCCTTTTCACAGGCGATCCACAGGTATCTGGTGGAGTTCCAGCATTTGAAGACAGCATTCAGTAATGGTATGTTAAAAAGGAGAAAAAAGAGACTCCAATAGTGCAAAGATTCCGCAGATGGTACAAAATCCCAATACATATAAAAAAACGTTCCCTGCAAGGATTTAAAAACAGCTCAATTCATATCAAAATTCGCGCATGCGTGTGTGCGTGGCGTCCCTACGACCGTTTTGTCAAATATGACATCATCGGGGGTACGCACACACGTCCACGCGTGTGCATAATATACCCAACCGGCGAAGCGGAAGAGCGCAGCCATTGGTCATACAAAAATAATACTAAAAGCTCATTGGACAAACTGGAAAAAGTCAAAGAGAACCACAATAATTAATGAATAAGAGATGACTCTCTATTGATACTCAGAGGACAGCAATGGTAATGTTAGAGAACCACTACATAAGTATTCATCAATAAATCAGAAAGAACACACAGTGCCATCATGTGGGCAATTTCAGCACTGTCACAAAATTCTTTTAAAAAGTTATTGAAAAAGTAGTTGCTAAGTGAACAAGGGGGGAGCGCTCTTCCGCATTACCATCAGTGAACACAACCACACCACCCAACTTAGATAAAAAATAATCATTTATAAAAACAGTCATATATATAAAACTATATGTTTTCTTGTGTAGTCATCAAATGGTAACGAAACAAAAAGAGGGAGCATGAACCCCGATATTAGGGTTGAGAAATAATCAAACCAACAGAAATTAAGCCAGTTCCCTTCAAAAAGAAACCACTAAAAAAAACACTGAAAAACTAAAAAACGTGATGAAGATAACAACAGGGTAGTGGCATAAGTGAAGGGGACATCAACAGTTTTTAATAAAACAATTGATGTCCCACTCCACGTTCAAGCCGTTAGGGACGTGAGATCCAAGCTTGTATATCCAGTTTGTTTCAGTTCTGGAGATACTTCGTCTGCCATTGCTACCTTGCTAGTGTGGTATGTATTTCTCCAAAGCAATAAAAGTGATACCTTTAGGGTCCCTATTGTGTTTCATAGTGCTTTGAGACATTATGTTTGTCAAAGCCCTTTCGGATATTTGCAATGTGTTCCCCTAGTCTGACGTGTAGCATCCAGATGGTACGCCCTACATATTCTAAGCCACAAGGGCACCTTAAAAGATATACGACACATTTAGTTGTACATGTGATAAAGGATTTGATAAAATATGTAGTACCGATGTGAATTCCGTAAGTTTCCTGATATGGTATTAAGTACTTGTGCGCAAACCAAAATAAAACTCAAACAATAAAAATATAATATAATAAAACCTTAAAAAACGTAAAATAAGAACAGAGTAGCAGCCACAAATAATAGTGTTCACACACCTAAAATCAAATGCTAAGAAGGGTTAAATCTGCGGCGCTAATCAAATAAATAAATTCCTGAGATGTAAAAAATGTGTAGGCTAATGTGAAAGAAGCCAATAAAGGACTCAAAGAATGACCATGGTTTTAAGGTGCGTGAATAGCTAATAATAGTATAAAATTACTGCTAGGTGCCAAAAACAAATACAGGATAATTACAGCAACAATAATAAACATCAAGCTCGTGGAGGAGCAAAGAAAAACGACCCCTGATGATAATGTTCACACACCTACATTTAATAGGGGAGGTAAAACTGCGGCGCTTAAATCAATGAGTAAATTCCTGGGATACCAAAGGAAAAAAACATGAACACCAAAGGAAAAAAGCCTGTAGGAAGATGCAGGTAGCAATTAAATTTCTTATGATATGTGAATAACTAATAATGCCGTGACAGAAATGAGCTATGTAACAAAGGAACTAATAACTACACCAGGAAATATTTCCAAGTAAGGATCTAGTTCATGTAAATAAATATTCCACCATTTCTGTGCAACCAAAAATATAACAAATCAATGTTGCAACAAAAAAGTGCAGCTAATAGGGGAACTGAATAATCATCTGGATTTCAATCATTCAGTTCCCCTATTAGCTGCACTTTTTTGTTGCAACATTGATTTGTTATATTTTTGGTTGCACAGAAATGGTGGAATATTAATTTACATGAACTAGATCCTTACTTGGAAATATTTCCTGTTGTAGTTATTAGTTCCTTTGTTACATAGCTCATTTCTGTCAAGGCATTATTAGTTATTCACATATCATAAGAAATTTAATTGCTACCTGCATCTTCCTACAGGCTTTTTTCCTTTGGTGTTCATGTTTTTTTCCTTTGGAATCCCAGGAATTTACTCATTGATTTAAGTGCCGCAGTTTTACCTCCCCTATTAATTGTAGGTGTGTGAACATTATCATCAGGGGTCGTTTTTCTTTGCTCCTCCACGAGCTTGATGTTTATTATTGTTGCTGTAATTATCCTGTATTTGTTTTTGGCACCTAGCAGTAATTTTATACTATTATTAGCTATTCACGCACCTTAAAACCATGGTCATTCTTTGAGTCCTTTATTGGCTTCTTTCACATTAGCCTACACATTTTTTACATCTCAGGAATTTATTTATTTGATTAGCGCCGCAGATTTAACCCTTCTTAGCATCCGTAAGTTTCCTACCACGAAATGCGTTTATTTTGCAAACCTGGCATTTCCTGCATGGATAAAAACCCTTCAGATCACCAAAGAAGGTGGGACGCGTAGGTGGATCCGGGACATTAGGTGCTATAGAGTGCCTAAGATTAGAAGCACCCCTAAATAGCACACAGGGTTTATCAAACAACAAAGGTTCAAGGACCCGATCATTTTTAATCACAGGCCAGTGTCTTTTAATTATTTGTTTTATAGCTCAATGTTGGCTGGAGTAAGTAGTAAGGAAAGCTAATCCAAAATCCTCTCTGTTCTCTATTTGAGGAAGTTTGTCACCCAAGAGGGCCTGAATCTCTATTCCCTACCTCTGTTATCAGGGAGTCAAGAACCATGTTGTCATAACCTTTGATCAAAATCTGGATTTTAAAATTGAAGCTTCTCTATGGAACTTGTCCAAACTGGTGCATTTACACCTTAGACGTAAAAATTGGCCCTTTGGGACAGCTGACAGCCAGGAGCGGTGATGGCAGGAATCCAATGGGATATAGCCATTCCTGTCTGTTGGTTTGAAAAACATAGATGTGTAATCTTCTCATTCTCTATTGTAATTTTTAAATCCAGAAAATGAATCTGAGTGGGGCTTATTTCATAACTGAGTACGATACCCCTGTTATTATCATTTAAAAAGGATAAAAAGGTGGCCACCGATTCAACGTCGCCATCCCATATAAAGGGGACGTCATCAATAAACCTTTTCCACATGACAAGCTCCAAGCGCTTGTCATGTAGAACCACGTTTTCCTCCCACTTCGCCATGAAGAGATTGGCCATACTGGAAGTGAATTTCACTTCCATGGCCACTCCCTTAGTTTGTAAATAGTAGGCCCCATTGTGCCAGAAGTAGTTGTGTTTCATCGAGAAGTCCAATAGTTCCATCACAAAGTTGCACTGCGTGACAGAAATATCGGAGTCACGATAAAGGAAATGTCGTACCGCCTCAACGCCCAATTGATGGGATATCGCTGTATAGAGCAATGGGACATCCGCAGTTATCAACAAATATAATGACTTCCACTCAAATTCACTTCGCAAATTAATAACATGCTTCGTGTCCTTTAAAAAGAACGGAGTACCCATCACCAGTGGTTGCAAGTAGTGGTCTATGTATTTACCATCACGTGAAGTGATGGAATCAATACCACTGATGATGGGTCTTCCTGGAGGATTAACCAAGGTTTTGTAAATCTTAGGCAATATGTACATATTTGGCAAACGAGGTGCTAAAGGCACTAAATGCCCCTTTTCTTTTTTATTCAGACTGCCCATATCGAAACCCTTTTCAATGAGTGTTTATAAAGTATGTTTGAACCTAAATGTGGGGTCAGATGGTAAAAGAGAATATGTGTCAGAGTAAGAAGGAATTCTCAACATCTCATTAGAATAAGATTCCTTATCTAGAATGACAATAGCCCCGCCCTTATCTGCGGGGCGAATGACTATGTCCTTCCTACTACACAATGTTTCCATTCTGACCTTGATGTCATGTTGGGGTTGTACCAATTTTGTTCTCAAATGTGCCAGATCTTTAGTCACCAAATCACAGAAAATATTGACATTAGGGGCCAAGTTTCCCGAGGGATAAAAGAGCGAGGCATTGGATAAGCCTGAATGAACAATGACAGATGCTTCCCAGTCCAGTTGTTTGGCCGGATTACTCAAAAGATATCTTTTAATATTAAGTTTACGTGTGTACTTTTGTACATCTATAAATGTCTGAAACTTGTTGAGATTCCGTGGTGGTGCCAATTTTAGTCCTTTATTTAAAGGCAGAAGTTCTTCCCAAGATCGTTCTTTAGTACTAAGATTAATGATGCCATTTATATCTAAGTTCTCCCTTTTTTTGGAGTGAAGGCTCCTCCCCCTTCTGTTCCCTCTCTTGCGTCCCCGTTTCTTTTGTGTCCTCCCTGCTGGCCATCTGAAAATTCAGTTGAGAGCAGTTTTCTGTTAAGTATTGACTCTGGTAGGAATGGGGAGCCACATGACTATCACCGGATCTAAAATCCGACACCCTGCTGTCATTAATCAAAGGGGCGCAAACCTGTTCCTGGTGTTCACCATGTAGTGATTCTGGGTGCCATTATTACTGCGAGAATCACGCATATCAGTATGATTGTAATAAGTGTGCTGCCCCTCCTGATGTCACCAAGGTGGAGGTGATTGATAAATTGGACGAGAGAACGAACCCCTCCTCCCCCCCTTCCTCTTGGTTGGTTGGAGTACTGTTGTTAACCCCTCCACCCTCTCTGGGGAGTGGGGGAAGCATGATGCATATAATTATATCCATTCTAACACATGAATATGCTTTGATCTAAACCATTAACATTGAACCTCTGGCTGTATGTTTAGGGTCTGTCAGAGAAGTACCCGTAATGGACGCTGTGCTGGCCGCTCTGGTGCGCTCCGGTGCACACTGGCGCACGCTATCCTGTGCGCGCTGGTGCACGCTCCCAGTGAGCTCTGGTGTGCGTGGGAATGTCCGGGCGCATGTGCGCGTGCCTGTGTGCGTCGGCATGCGCACTTGCGTGGCGTTTGGCGACAATCGCCCTATTTAGGTTGTCAGTGCACTGCTCGGTGCTGTCTGATCATCAGCTCCCTGTGTCCTTGCTCCTGTTACCTGCATTTGTGTTCCTGATCTCCTGACAACCCAGCTTGCTACTTGGATATCCCTGCCTTCTGCCTGCACCTGATCTCGGCCTGTCTCTGACTCTGATACTGCCTGCTCCTCTGTACTTCACTGCCCGCCTGTTGCTGAACCCTGCTTGTGTCCCGACCTGCCTGCTCCGCTCATGATCAGCATCTGTTGCCTGAGTTCCTGCTTACCAACCTGTTGCCTGGAGGCTGCCTACCCTCCTGCATCCGGATCCTTGCCGCCAGGCCCTCATACCACTCCGTAGTCCCGTGCTTCCTGTTTGTTCTATCAGGGGCCACGAGTCGGACACAAAAGGGAGGCCCCCCTCTGCCATATCGGACTCACCGGTCAGGTACATAGAAGTCTGACAGTGTCATTATCCTGCTGGAAGGAGAACCTCCGCCCCAGTCTCAAGTCTTTTGCAGACTCTGAAAAATTTTCTTCTAAGATTGCCCTGTATTTGGCTCTATCCATCTTCACTCCCATCAACTCTGACAAGCTTCTCTGTCCCTGCTGAAGAAAAGCATCCCCACAACATGATGCTGCCACTTGGTTTCTCGGTGGGGATGGTGTGTTCAGTGCACGTGGGTCTGCAAGTACCTGTGTATTGTCTTGTTGAGTACCTGTGTATTGTGTTGTTAAGTAGTAATGTCAGGAAGCTAGTTGTTAGGTAATTTGGACAGGGTATTAACCCAAGTGGAGATGCGACTCAGTGTACATCTTGCGGCATGTATGCGTTCCTTGATTATCTGATCGAGGGGGAATACTGCTGTGCAAAATGTAAGCACATTGTTTCCCTGGAAGCCCAGGATCTGAATCTAGGGAAGCAACTGTCAGCACTTAGAAGACCCTCCATACTAAAGGAGATCCGGGAACGTACCCGGCAGGTGCCGGCAGGGGCCAGCACAGAGGCGGGTGGAGACAAAGAGGTGCAGGCACAAGAAAAGAGTAGATGGGTGACAGTCAGGAAGGATAGAGGGGGAAGTGCCAGGGAGGCCGATCCTGGGCTGGAGCATCCCAATAAGTACGCTCCATTGAGTAACATTGGTGTAACCAGTCAGGGACCAGCACTGCTGGAGCTGAGGGACTCTCCTAGCTGCCAGGGGAAGAACTCCTCCAGTGAGAGTGGGGGGGGAAGCGACAGGAAAGGATAGACAGTTTCTGATGGTAGGGGGACTCAATTCTTAGAAGGACAGAGAGGGCAATCTGTGACAAAGACCTGAAGCGCCAAACTGTATGCTGTCTACCGAGCGCTCGGGTTTGGCACATCACGGATCTGGTGGACAGGTTACTGAGTGAGGTCTGGGTTAGACCTGACTGTCATGGTGCACATTGGCACCAATGACAAAGTCAGAGGCAGATGGAGTGTCCTAAAGAACGATTTTAGGGACTTGGGAGCTAAATTGAGGAAAAAGACCTCCAAGGTAGTATTCTCAGGAATACTCAGGGGTACATCGAGCCACACCAGAAAGGCAGAGGGAGATTAGGGAAGTAAACAAATGACTGAGGAGCTGGTGTAGTAAGGAGGGGTTTGGGTTCCTGGAGGACTGCGCCGACTTCTCAGTCGGTCACCAGTACTATAGAAGGGACGGACTGCACCTAAATGAGAAGGGTGCAGATGTGCTGGGAGTAAAAATGGCCAAAAAGTTAGAGGGAGTTTTAAACTAGGCAATGGGGGGAGGGTCCAGAGGTAGAGATAGTCAGCGCGGAACATAGTCCAGGGGGTAGTATCGGGGGCATTAGTGGTAGGTTGACTAAAGCACATAAACCCAATGTAAGTATAGTAACAAGTCCTAGTTGCAATCTCGGAACACCCAATAAGAGGTAGTATGCAACCGGTCTAAAGTATGTGGCATGTTCACCAATGCCAGGAGCCTGGCGGACAAGATGGGTGAACTAGAGATACTGTTGTACAAGGAGGATTTGGATTTTGTGGGAATTTCAGAGACTTGATTCAACAGCTCTCATGATTGGCTGGCAACCATTCAAGGGTATACCCTTTATCGCAGAGATAGAGATGGTAAAAAAGAGGGAGGGGTATGCCTGTATATCAAGAATAATGTACAAGTGAATGTGAGAGATGACATCACTAAGGGAGCTAGGGAGGAGGTGGAATCCTTATGGGTAGAGCTCCAAAGGGATGAAGCTAAGGGGAAAATAATACTGGGAGTATGCTATAGGCCCCCTAACCTGAGAGAAGAGGGGGAGGCGGACCTCCTATCACAATTTGGATTAGCAGCAAGGATGAGAAGTGTTATCATAATGGGGGATTTTAATTATCTAGACATATACTGGGCGGAGGGAACCACGCATTCGTCTAAGTCTCACTAGTCCCTAAATGTCTTGCAGGAAATTTCATGGGTCAGATGGTAGACCCACCAACTAGAAATAAAGCGTTACTAGATCTACTGATTAACAACAATACAGACCTGATTACGGATGTTTAAATATGGGGAAGTTTAGGAAACAGCGATCACAGGTCAATTGGCTTCATATAAATCACACAAATAGGAAACATAAGGGAAATATAAAGACACTGAATTTCAAAAGAGCCAACTTCCCTAAACTAGGAACCTAGGAACAAAGAACACGGAGGAGAGATGGGTTCGCTTTATGAGCTTATTAAATAAGGGCATTAGCCAGTGCATCCCATTGGGTAATAAATTTTAAAGAGCGAACAAAAGTCCTGGATGGCTTAACGCCAGAGTAAAAATGCATATAAAAGCAAAAGAGAAGGCCTTCAAAAAATACAGGGTTGAGGGATCATCATCAGCATTCAACCTTTATAAAGAATGAAACAAGAAATGTAAGGGTGCAATTAGGACGGTTAAGATAGAACACGAAAGACACATAGCGGAGGAGAGCAAAAAAAATCCCAAGAAATTCTTTAATTATGTAAACAGTAAAAAAAGGAGGACAGACCATATTGGCTCCATAAAGAATGAGGAAGGACATCTGGTTACAAAGGATGGGGAGATGGCGAAGGTATTGAATTTATTCTTCTCCTCAGTCTTTACAAGGTAATCGGGGGGCTTCAGTAACCAAAACTGCACTGTTTATGCTCGTGACACATCACAGGAAGGACCCTCATGGCTCACAGAGGACAGAATTAGAAATAGACTTGGGAAACTTAACATTAATAAATCACTGGGACCGGATGACTTGCACCCAAGGGTACTTAGGGAACTCAGTCAAGTAATTGCCAGACCATTGTTCCTAATTTTTACTGACAGTCTACTGACTGGAATGGTACCAGCGGATTGAAGAAAAGCCAATGTAGCACCAATATTTAAAAAGGGCCCAAAATACATCCCTGGGAATTACAGACTAGTTAGCCTAACATCAATAGTATGCAAGCTCTTGAAGGGGATAAGGTACTATATACAAGATTTTAGTAATGAAAACTGTATCATTAGCAGTAATCAGCATGGATTCATGAAGAATTGTTCTTGCCAAACCAATCTATTAAACTTCTATGAGGAGGTGAGTTGCCATCTAGCTAAAGGAAGGCCCGTAGATGTGGTGTAGCTGGATTTTGCAAAAGCATTTGACACAGTTCCCCATAAACGTTTACTGTACAAAATAAGGTCCGTTGGCATGGACGATAGGGTGAGTACATGGATTGAAAACTGGCTACAAGGGCGAATTCAGAGGGTGGTAATAAATGGGGAATACTCGGAATGGTCAGGGGTGGGTAGAGAGGTCCCACAGGGTTCTGTGCTAAGACCAATCCTTTTTAATCACTTCCGATATACGTCCTTACTTTGAAGGAGGATATCGTTGTTATGGCAGTAGCTAGTTGCCATAACCCTGGTATCCTTTTGTTCGACTGGCGGTCCGCTTCAGGATAAAAGTGGTCTCTGCGCCGCAAGATCACTTTTATCGGCGGCGGGAGAGGGGCCCCCGGCTGCGTTCCAGTACCCTCCGCCGCTTACCGGAGCCGTTGGCAGCGGCGGAGGCGATTGGATCTTCACCCTTGCTGGGCATGGAGACGAGTGAGGGGAAGATGGCCCCCACCTGTCTCCATGACATTTCAGGGCAGAAGCGACGTCAAAACGTTATCTTCCGCCCATAGCTCTTAAAGGACCATTTTTTAAAATTATTTTTTTAAATAACAATTATTTAAAAAAAAAAATTTAATTGCATTTTGGTGTAAATATGAGATCTGAGGTCTTTTTGACCCCAGATCTCATATTTAAGAGGTATTGTCATGCTTTTTTTCTATTACAAGGGATGTTTACATTCCTTGTAATAGGAATGAAAGTGACACAATTTTTTTTAAACTGTGTAAAAATAAAAAATAAAGGGTAAACTAAATAGGAAAAAAACATTTTTTAAACGCGCCCCGTCATGCCGAGCTCGCGGGCAGAAGTGAACGCATACGAGAGTAGTGCCCGCATACGAAAACCACACATGTGAGGTATCGCGGCGATCGGTAGAGCGAGAGCAATAATTCTAGCCCTAGACCTCCTCTGTAACTAAAAATATGCAACCTGTAGAATTTTTTAAACTTCGCCTATGGAGATGTTTAAGGGTAAATGTTTGTCGCCATTCCACGAGCAGGCGCAATTTGGAAGCGTCACATGTTGGATATCAATTTACTCAGCGTAACATTATCTTTTATAAAATTTTAAAAAATTGGGCTAACTTTACTGTTGTCTTATTTTTTAAATCAAAAAAGTGTATTTTTTCCAAAAAAAGTGCACTTGTAAAACTGTAAGACCACTGCGCAAATACAGCGTGACAGAAAGTATTCCAACGGCCGCCATTTTATTCTCTAGGATGTTAGAAAAAAATGTATAATGTTTGGGGGTTCTAAGTAATTTTCTAGCAAAAAAAACAGTTTTGAACTTGTAACCAACACTTCTAAAAAAGAGGCTCGGTCCTTAAGTGGTTAATTTTTTCATAAACGACCCGGAGGATGGGGTAAACAGTATCGTATTTGCGAACGATACTAAGCTAAGCAGGGCAATAACTTCTTGTAAAATAATGCATTTGGGTGGCAAAAATATGAATGCAATCTATACACTGGGGGGAGAACCTCTGGGCGAATCTAGGATGAAAAAGGACCTGGGGGTCCTAGTAGATGATAGGCTCAGCAATGGCATGCAATGCCAAGCTGCTGCTAACAAAGCAAACAGAATATTGGCATGCATTAAAAAAGGGATTAAAGTGGTTGTAATCCCATTACACAGACTTTATGTTACAGGTAAGCCTATAATAAGGCTTACCTGTAGCTACCCAGGATATCTCCTAAACCTTCACGGTTAAGGAGATATCCCCTGTCCCCTGCATGAGCCAATGACATCAGCACATGCGCACCGGGGCAAACTGAAGCAATGGCAGGTATGTGCCGTTGCTTAAGTCTGCCGTTACCAGCGGCTCCCGCGTGCATGCACAGGAGCGACATCACCGCGGCTCCAGCCAATCACAGCGCCGGAGCCGCGATACCCGGAAGTAACCCCCAGGAGAGATGTTGCCGGCTAGAGGGGGAGACGAGGATGGCTGCGGGGACTTCGTTCTCGGGTAAGTAATTCATAATGAGCTAGTATGCTATGTATACTAGCTCATTATGCCTTTGTCTTGCAGGGTTTTTTTTTTTACCAGTGTTTACAACCACTTTATCTCCAGGGATAAAGCGATAATTCTCCCACCTTACAAGACTCTGGTCTGGCCGCACCTGGAGTATGCTGTCCAGTTCTGGGCATTAGTTATGAAGAAAGGTTGTGAGCACTGAACTTATTTTCTCTTAAGAATAGACGCTTGAGAGGGGATATGATTTCAATTTACAAATACCATGCTGGTGACCCCACAATAGGTATAAAACTTTTTTGTGGAAGGGAGTTTAACAAGACACGTGGCCACTCATTAAAATGAGAAGAAAAGAGGATTACCCTTAAACTGCATAGAGTGTTCTTTACTGTAAGAGCAGCAAGCATGTGGAATTCCCTTCCGCAGGCAGTGGTCTCAGTGGAGGGGGGAGGGACATTGATCGTTTCAAAAAACGATTAGATAAGCACCTGAATGACGGCAACATACAGGGATAAGCAATGTAATACTGACATATAATCACACACACATAGGATGGACTTGATGGAATTGTGTCTTTTTTCAACCTCACCTACTATGTAACTATGTAACTATGTAACTATGTGATGTGCAGTGTTAGTTTTCCGCCACACATAGCATTTTGGTTTTAGGCCAAAAAGTTAGATTGTGGTCTCATCTGACCAGAGCACTCAATTCCACATGTTTGCTGTGTCCCTCACATGGTTTCTTGCAAACTGCAAACAGGACTTTTTTGGGAGTTTCTTTCAACATTGCCTTTCTTCTTGCCACTCTTCCTTAAAGGCCAGATTTGTTGAGCGCATGACTAATAGTTGTCCTGTATACAGATTCTCCCTCCTGAGCTGTGGATCTCTGCAGCTCCTCCAGAGTTACCATGGGCCTTTTGGCTACTTCTCTGATTAATGCTCTCCTTGCCCGGCCTGTCAGTTTAGGTGGACGGTCATGTCTTGGTAGGTTTGTAGCTGTGCCATACTCTTTCCATTTCGGATGATGGATTGAACAGTGCTCTGTGAGATGTTTAAAGCTTGGGATATTTTTTATAACTTAACCCTGCTTTAAACTTTATCCTTTATACTTTGACCTGTCTGGTGGGTTCCTTAGCCTTCGTGATGCTGTTTGTTCATTAAGGCTCTCTAACGATCCTCTGAGGGCTTTACAGAACAGCTGTATTTATACTGAGATTACATTTCACACATGTGGACCCTATTTACTAATTAGGTGACTTCTGAAGATTTTATTTAGGGGTATCAAAGTAAAGGGGGCTGAATACAAATGCACACCACGCTTTTCACATATTTATTTGTAAAAAAAAATTGAAACCCATTTATCATTTTCCTTCCACTTCACAATTATCTGCCACTTTGTGCTGGTCTATCACATAAAATCCCAATACAATATGTTTATGTTTTTGGTTGTAACATGACAAAACGTGGAAAAGTTCAAAGGGTATGAATACTTTTTCAAGTTGTTGTATTTTTAGAAAATTATATTAATACTGGCAGGCATGATCATCTAAGGATACCTTTCTACTGTATTATTAGAGGAAAGTCACTACAACCAGATAGTTATACCTTCCTACAATAACTTGTCACTGTTGACATGTCTGTGATCGCCCACCCCAGGCAACATCACCTCCAGATTTTCTTGTCAAAGGTCCTATTGACATAAAGTTTAGGTTCAAAGAAAATCTGTCAGCTGCACATATTTTTATACAGAGCCTAGTGCAGGTCGGCAAAAATAAAGACATGTTTTCTTTCGCTAAAGACATTCATCACAAAATATGTGAAAGCCAGCAGTGGTTAAAGTGGTTCTAAAGCCTAAACATTTTTTTTAACTGAATGCATTCCTTGCATTCAGGTAAAAAATGTTTAAGTAAAAGTATCATCCTCTTACCTCCCCCCCTAATACTTACCTGAGTTCTCATTGCATCCAGTGCTGTGCCCGTCTGCAGTGGCTCTCTTCTTACGCTTCCCGGTCTCACAGACTTTTGCTAAGGCAATGGGAACCATGGGCTTCCGCTCCTGTCAGTCAAATCCTGTGATGAGGGAGTAGGGGGCAGGGCCGAGCTGTGCTGTATGCGTCTATGGACACAGGAGCACAGCTTGGGAGCGAGCCTGCAGGTGTGGCCCCATAGGAAGTGGCTTCCTATAGTGGCACACTGAGATAAGGAGGAGCCAGGATTGCTAGCTGGGGACCTTAGAAGGGGCCGTTTCGAGCTGATCTATGCACTTCCATTGCACAGGGCAGGTAAGCAAAAACCTGTTATTGAAAAAAAAAAAAAAAAAAGGTTAAAAAAAAAACACGTTAACTTACTTGACATAGAGGCCTTCAGATGCGGCCCCCTGACATCACCAAAGGGCCTTACAAAACATTGAGTGATTGTAATGCTACAGAAAGGTGTCAGAGACTGCAGGCAGGTAATAAGAGTCAAACATACTTTGTCAGAGAGGACACACATACTACAAGAGATGTTCAGATACTGCAAACATACTAGAGGAATTGTCAGAGACTGGATACATGCTTCAGGAGATAGTCATAGACTAGAGACACATTATACGAGACTGCCAGAGATCACTGCTATTACTGCCCTTTTATAGATATGCTTCCCCATTTGTGCTCCTTGGAGCTTTAACAATTACTCTCAGCAAAATCTATTAAAAAGATCGGAGTAACAACATACAAAAAGAAAAGGGATGGCAGCAAAGAAAAAATAGGATAGTGTGAAAGAAACCAAATCATTTAACTACTAGAAGGCAGTAAAAAATGAGTACTTCACTGACTTGAGTCAACCAACCCCCCTTCTCCTGACACAAGTCAAATAAGTGTCAAAGGGCCAGATGTGGACCCTGGGTGAGTGGTTGGGGACCAGGGGCTTGGGTTTAAGTTTTTCCTTCAATAACAAGCAGATTTATACTTAACTGCTCTGTGCAATGGAAGTGCACAGAGCGGCTCAAAACCTCCCCTTCTCAGGTCCCCCACTGGTGATCCTGGCTCCTCCTCATCTCAGTGTGCCACTATAGGAAGCCACTTCCTATGGTGTCACACCTGCAGGCTCGCTCCCAAGCAAGTTGTACTGCTTACAAGGCCGGGTTCTAGGGCAGTGAAACAGTATGCAGCGAGACTGTATTCTTTGAACGTGCATTCTTTAGGGTAGGTGCACACAATCGCAGTGCGATTTTTGATCTGGTTTTCAGTGCAATTTTGTAGTGCAGCTGCAGTGCGACTTGGTGCATTTTGGATACCTTTTAACCTTCCTAGCGGTATTCTCCAGTGTGGATCGGGGTTGAATTTTCAGTACCAAAAGCGGTAACCTCGAGCCACACTCGGGATCGCATCGCAGGATCCAGGCAAAGTTATTTACCTTGTCCCCAGGATCCTGTGATGTCTACCTGCTGTGTCTCCGCTCGATCTATCACAGTACCGAGCTCCGTTCCCTGCGACGCACGGGGACGGAGCACGACGCAAAATTCAAAAAGTGAAAAACACATTACACATACAGTACACTGTAATCTTACAGATTACATTATGGTCTCAAATTATTTCACATCCCTTTTGTCCCTAGTGGTTTGTCCAATGCCCTGCATGCAGTTTTATATTTTATATATATACTGTTCTTTCTCCCTGGAAACTGGAGATTGTCCATAGCAACCAAAAAGTGTCCCTTTACATCAAAGGTGGTTTTAGACCAGCTAGAGAACAGCAATAATAAATTAGAATCACTTGCAGAATTGAGCGATAGTGATTTGTGGGGAAATTCATCATCAAACACTGAAAGTAATGACAGCGACAATTCTGCAACTGAGCAAATTTCTGTGTTTTTGCTTTGATTACATTATTGAATAATTTTTATTATTATTATATTATTATTTGTTATAATTATTTATAGTTATTTATTATATTATAATTTATGATTTTGTGTATCAAACTTTATCATACCCGGGATATCTACTAGACTCTTGTTTGGACAGATTTAAGTGTGTTATTTCTTAGAATTACAGACCTACAATAAAAAACGCCAAATTTCCATGCAAAACATTGTACCTCTTTGAGCATCAAAATTCTGACATAATCATACCGCCAGGGAGGTTAATGTTTGTTTTACTACTGTGACCCATCCCTGCTGTCAGCCAGCAGGGATGAGTCATTGGTTATTAGGGACTCGGCACCCCCTCCCATTGCTTAATGCTCGCTGAATGACATCACCAGTTCCCCTCACCGCTAAGTAAGCAAAGGGGCGGGGACAACCGGTGATGTCACTACTTTGTTTACTTAGCAGCGGTGGGAAGCGGCGCTGTCATTAGGCAAGTGTCAACAGACAGGGGCAGTCATGTTCGGTGGGTGGTGGTTTTCCGTGCTGGCTGGTGGTCGGCATTCATGGTGATTGACGATGGATTTACATAGGGGGGCAATTTTTACATTTTTTTCTTCATAAAGACATGTCAAAAAATTTCTTGTGCTTTTATTTACTTTTGACATTTTTTTAGTGAATGAGTAGGGGTACTACTGTATGTATTCTATATGCATTCACATGGTGGGGCCTGGAATCTGGGGACTCCCTTGTTAAAGAGGCTTCCAGTTTCTGATAAGTCATCCCCCATACCCCCACAACCCTCAGGTCAGATAGACTATTTCTATGTCTGAACTAACCACAGCATCCGAGCTTGTATACAAGTCGTTTTTATCCTGGGAACTACTATTTTAACTGCTGATTATTTACTGGAATGATGTAAGTGTTTAGCAACCTTTTCTCAAAATAAAGTGCGTTACGGTTTTACACTATGTGGACCCCGTTTTCTTCCTTATTTGGTCATGTCTGAGTAACACTGGGGGATTGTTTAGCCAGCCATATTACTATCCTTTCCAGTCTACTCACTGAGGGATTCGTTTTGAGTACTGGGTCATTATCCAAAAGCTTGACTAGACTCCTATAACGTGGAGTCTAGAGATCTGGTAAGCCTACATCCTATTTATTATCACGGTGGAGGTGCAACCGGTGGATACTCATCTAAACCATCACTTTTTTGGATTTCACTTTTTGGATTTATTCGTCACCATTCACTTCAGTGTTCAAAGCACCTTATGGACTATTGTTTAATGATTAACTTTTGAATATTATTTATTTAGCGCGGCATTTTTTTATGTTCAAGGTAAGCATTGAAAATTTCAATTCACATCAACATTGCAAACAGTAAAAAAATAGCAAAACCAGGAAATTGTGTTTGTGTGTGTGTGTCTATAGGGTCCCTATAGATTCCTTAATTGTGGACCACAAAGGAAAGGAGTCCACAATGGGTGGGTCCAGCACAAAATTTTTACAAACATAGGCAGGTCATACATTATGCAATTATTTTTCCTTCAACTACTTGAGGGAAAAGTAAATTTACATAGTTAGTAAGGTTGAATAAAGACACCAGTCCATCCAGTTCAACCTGAGTGAGTGTGGGTGTGTGTCTACAGTCATCCCTATTTTTATTTAAGGTACCCATATAGCACTGCCAATTCACGCAGCACTCCGCACATACATTGTACACCCACATCGGTCCCTACCCTCAAGGAGCCTACAATCCAAGGTCCCCAACTCACATTCATATACTAGGGCCAATTTTTTTTGAACAGAAGCCAATTAACCTACCAGCATGTCTTTGGAGTGTGGGAGGAAACCAAAGTACCCGGAGGAAACCCACGCAGGCACAGGGAGAACATGCAAACTCCAGGCAGGTAGTGTCATGGTTGGGATACGAACCAGCGACCCTTTTTACTGCTAGGCGAGAGTGCTAACCACTACACCACTGTGCTGCCCCTTAATTGCTTCCTTCATCAACACATTGTTGATTGTTGTCATTGTTGATGGGGAAACCCTCCTGCAATGCTATTGCGTTCTGCCAGTGGGGAGCATGGGGAGCCTTCCCCGCCTGCAGAATACAATGGCCATTGCTGGCGGCTATAGCCACCAGCAGTGATCGGCAGGAAAAAACTGACAGGCTGGTTGTACTGAAGCTGATTAAAGTACAACCAGCCTGCAAATGGATGAATCAAAATTCAGCCAGTTCCTGCTTAACCTGTCAAATTTTGATCCATATATGGGCAGGCTGGTTTTAGTGAAGTCGATCTATCGATCAACTCCACCCTGTCAGGTTTTTTAAATTCAATCACTGCTGGCGGTTATAGCCGCCAGCAATGAACATGGTATTCTGACGGCTGTGAAAGCTCTTGGTGTCAGAATAGAAAAGCTATACGGGAAGATCTCCCCCATCAGCACTTCATTTGTTGATGGGAGAATTGAGCAATTTTCTTTCCTTCAAACTGTGGAAGAAGGAAGGAAATTTGGTAAATATATGGCCTGCCTAAGCTGCAGATAATTTGGAAAGATGCAGCTGTTGGAGAAGTATGGACCTGCTGAAGGGGAGACCCAGATCTATATACTGATCAGCATGTCCATACTTCTCCGATAGGTAGGTGGGGATGAGTGACTTTTATTTGAAATATGTACATATACTTTAAGGCATATAATTGGGTACCCTAGTTTTCTAGGCCACACATTCTGAATCAACCTATACTGAATCTTCACACAGATACCAGATCCTTTGCCTAGCATACCAGACAAGTATTGTTGTCACTGGCTGCAGCTGTTGCTCTATGTATATAGGCTAGGTAACATTTCCATCATATAACACAGTAATGCCCCGTACACACAGTCGGATTTTCCAACGGAAAATGTGTGATAGGACCTTGTTGTTGGAAATTCCGACAGTGTGTAGGCTCCATCACACATTTTCCATCGGAATTTCCTGACACACAAAGTTTGAGAGCAGGCTATAAAATTTTCCGACAACAAAATCCATTGTCGGAATTTCCGTTCGTGTGTACACAAATCCGACGCACAAAGTGCCACGCATGCTCAGAATAAATAAAGAGATGAAAGCTATTGGCTACTGCCCCGTTTATAGTCCCGACGTATGTGTTTTACGTCACCGCGTTCAGAATGATCGGATTTTCCGACAACTTTGTGTGACCGTGTGTATGCAAGACAAGTTTGAGCCAACATCCGTCGGAAAAAATCCATGGATTTTGTTGTCAGAGTGTCCGATCAATGTCCGACTGTGTGTACGGGGCATAATAGTTGTATAGAAATCATGGTGGCTAGATGGCTATCCTGCTTCCAGGCAAGTACAATTGATACATTTCTATGAACTTGGAGAGGTTAGCTAGCTTGACTGTGATTAAGTTATGTTATATAAATATAACCTATTACCGCTCTGTGTAATCAGGCATCAGCGTTGAGAAGAGGCAAGAAAAAAAAAAAACCCAGCTAATAGCTTTCTGCTATGGTATTACTGTACTGAACTCCTAAAACTTCCACATACATATCCTTCCACATACTGTGCATATCCATTCAGCAATATTATTAGACGACCCTGTATTAGCTGTGCAAGAAAAGGATATTTTGGTATAGGGACCCTTTAAAGTGAAATTACTCTGTAGGGTAACATAAACTACAAGCTTTAGACTATCTCCAAGGTCTACCATTATATCAACAAGATCAGTATATTTTTGTGATCCATCTATAAAAAAATATTCTGTGCAAACGACAATTCCATACAATGAAATGTGCTGGTTACTTACAGTGAAGTTAAAGGCAAAACTATTATTTGTGTCCAATTCAATTGGGAAGATTTCCCTTCACTTCCTGTCTCATAGTGAAAACAGGAAGTGAGGAGAAAATCCCCCCAATTTGAGGCAATCTCTAGTTGTCACCAGGGTCACAAGAACTAGTGTTTCCATTGGAAGAATTCCCCCTTTACTCCTGTTCTGGTGATAACTGGAATTGCAGAATTTTCTTTCACTTCCAACTCCCCATAACAGTAAATGGGACAAATAGAGACGGTGAGTCTCCCTAATGGGGGCACATACAGTGATAACAGATAACAGGTGTTCTAATGCCTCTCCATTCCATCCTAAACTAAAATAATATTGCCTTTAGGTATACTTTAAACACGAATTCCAGGTATGGTATGATTTTACGTTTCATTGGTCCAGCTTGGAAGCTGAAAATCACGTCACTACCCTGCCTTTCCACCTCGTCCAATTAGAGCAGTGGTATCCAAACTGTGGCCCTGGGGACAGATGCGGCCCTCTGCTTGCTTTTATCCGGTCCTTAGGGCACTATTTCCCGTACTGTCAGCAATAGTAGGGCATAGTTCCTGCCACTGACACCAATGATGGGGCACTATTCTTCCCAGTTACACCATTGACGGGGCACTATTCCTCTCATTGATACCAGTTTTAGGACACTATGCCTCCCACTGACACCAATGATGAGGCACTATTTCTCCCAGTGGGATCAATTATGGGACACTATATCTCCCACTGGTACCAATGATGGCGTATTGTTCACTCCCACTAGCGCCAGAACGTTTTTTCTCCCACTGGCCACAGTCCAGCCCTCTAAAGTTTGAAGGACAATAAACTTGCCCTTAGTTTATAAAGTTTGGAGGTCCCTGAATTAGAGAATTATACAAGTAAAAAAGCGCAATGCTAAGATACCTCAATATAATGTTCCTAATAGTCTGAAGGGCAGGGATAAATATATATAATATATATTGATGAGTCTGTCAGGGCTGTCACCAAAAAGACCAGAAGCAGGTAAGAGTAAGCTAGGAGAAAAACAAGGAAAGGGACATCTCTGAGCATATATCAAAAAACATTTATTAAGAAAACAATATCCACTCACATGGGAAACTGTGGAGTTGAGTTCAGATACATCTCTGGGCTAAAGAGAAGGGGGAGGACTACAGGTCACAGCGAGTCCATGTGTTGCTGGCACCACATCAGATCCAAAGTGGATAGGGTGGGATGGCTGAGCACAGCAGATTCTCCTTCAGCTATCCAGATGACACGCTGTGTTTGCTTCCCAAGCCTCGTTTTGGGTCTGATCACACGGCCGCGTCGTTACCATACTGCGAATGCCGGACGAGCCTTGTGGACACCATAGCATGGCCAGCGACAGTCTCTGGCGTCTGGCCTCCCCATACTACCACTCCCAGAACCCACATCTGGTTTGAGGGTCTCTTCACTGACCCCATCCAATCTTGATGTGTCATCTGGATAGCTGAAGGAGAATCTGCTGTGCTCAGCCATCCCACCCTAGCCTCGATGGATCTGATGTGGTACCAGAAACACATGGACTCGCTGTTACCTGTAGTCCTCCCCTTCTCTTCAGCCCAGAGATGTATCTGAACTCAACTCCACAGTTTCCCATGTATATTGTTTTCTTAATAAATGTTTTTTGATATATACTCAGATGTGCCCCTTTCCTTGTTTTACTGAATTAGAGAGTGCTTTGGATTTATTCAGAAAATGTAAAGCATTCTCTGAATGCCACCCTTGCTGAGGAGCCAGCCTCCTGTGTTCACAATACATCAGGCCAGCCACTCAGCATTGGTTAATCAGGCCAGCCACTTCAGTGGTTTTCAGCTTCCAGGGGCATTGACCAGGTATGGTGGTATTGTATATACATAGTTACGTGCCCGCTGTACGGCGGGGGACCCGATGCATGTGGCTGGCGGCCGCGATGTCCGCCGGCCACCTGGGATCAATGTAAACAGACAGATCCCCTTTCTGACAGGGGAGTTAGAGACAAATCTGCTGCTCCTAGTGATTAGAAACAGAGATCTATCTCCTCCTCCAGTCAGCCCAGCCCCATACAGTTAGAAACACCTCCCAAGGAACACATTTAACCCCTTGATCGCCCCTAGTGATAACCCTTTCCCTGCCAGTGACTTTTTTACAGTAATCAGTGGCTATTTTTAGCTCCGATCGCTGTATAAATGCCAATGGTCCCAAAAAAGTGTCAAAATTGTCTGCTCTGTCCATTGCAATGTCGCAGTCCCGCTAGAAATCGCAAATCACCACCATTACTAGTAAAAATAAAATAAATAATAAAAATGCCATAAATATATCCCCTATTTTGTAGATACTATAACTTTTGCACAAACCAATCAATATATACTTATTGCGATTTTTTTACCAAAAATATGTAGAAGAATACATATTGGCCTAAACTGGTGAAGAAATGGTTTTTTTTTTTGCATTTTTTGGGGGGGGGGGGGATATTTATTATAGCAAAAAGTATTAAATATTGTTTTTTTTTCAAAATTGTCGCTCTTTTTTTGTTTATAGCACAAGAAATAAAAGCCGCAGAGGTGATCAAATACCACAAAAAGAAAGCTCTATTTGTGGGAAAAAAAGGACGACAAGTTTGTTTGGGTACAGCGTTGCACGACCGCGCAATTGTCAGTTAAAGCGACGCAGTGCCATATCGCAAAAAATGGCCCAGTCATTAAGGGGGAAAAATCTTCCGGTCTGTAAATGGTTAAATCAGATCTTGCAGTCTGCAGCAACTAAATCCTGTATGGTACCCCTTTTCTATATTAAATCATTAACTGTAAATGTGAACTGAATTGCATATATACGTATATACTGTTTGCAAATGGCTGTAAACAAGAGAATAAGGGGAAAAATAGTAAGAGGTTCTAGTACCATCTAGTGGAACAGTCATTTATTACACATTTACATTCAGTGTTCATCCCCTACAATATGTTGCATTAGAGGCTAATACAGCGGTTCTGTCTGAGCCACTGGTTGATATAACACCTACAAGAGTTTTTACAAGGTAACTAAAATATTTCTCCTGTTCTGAGCCAGTGGACCCCCAACCCCTGGCTGTCAGCAATGTTTAAAAATGACTGCTGCAAATTTTCAACAAGTGTAGTTAATAGTATATCGGTATGACACCTTCTGTAGTTCATATTTCCTTAATGCATAGCACTGACACCCTCTTGCATATTTTCTGGGATTGCCCTGTGCTCCAAACTTTTTGGCAGCCGGTGCTCAAGCTCATACAGAAACTCAGAGACATCTCCCTACATGATAACCCAGCTGCGGTCCTCCTTAACCTTACCCCCTTATCAAGGAAACGTTATGATAAATCCCTTCTCAACATCTCCTTAATGCTGCATGGGCCAGCATCCCACCTCTTTGGAAGCAACAGTCTGCGCCAATGGTGGCCCAATGGATCGCAAATGAAGGACATTGAGCAAATGGAAGATCTGACCTCTGTTTTGCGAGATAAGTCAGAGGAACATAAGTCCAGATGGTTCTATTGGAATCTCCTTTGCTTCTCTGACGAGTTCCACCAATACATGTTAGGATCCACCGTCTAGGATCTCCATCGCGTGTTCAGTGCTATCGATCTTGGCTCCCCCCCATTTGTTTGTTTGTTTTTTTTCTCTCTCTCTCTCTCTTGTCTTCCCCTTTTTCTCTTTCTCTCCCGTTTCTATCTCTCCTTTTCAACTAAGATATAAAAAGTGATGGGCAACAGAAGCTTATATTTACCCTGTATTAGACTTCAGCTGGTGGAGTGAGCCTGACTGAGTGGTTCCCTTCACTCACATGCAATTGTTTGGTATAGTTGCTGTGCTAGATGCGCTCGTCACAGTCTATATGCAATACGAAGTTGTCTTTTTGTTTGTATCTGTGTCACATCTTTAACCACTTGCCGCCCGCCATATAGCAGAATGACGGCGGCAAAGTGGTTTCAATATCCTGACGTCATATGACATCCTCAGGATATTAAGCCGCTGCGCGCCCCCGGGGGAGCGCATCGCGGCGATCATTGTTGCAGTGTGTCAGTCTGACACACCACAACTCCGAGCTAGGTAAAGAGTCTCTGACGGAAACTCTTTACCACATGATCAGCCGTGTCCAATCACGGCTGATCATGATGTGAATAGGAAGAGCCGGTGATCATCTTTTCCTTACTCGTGTCTGACAGACACGAGTAGAGGAGAGCCGATCGGCTGCTCTCCTGACAGGGGGGGTCTGTGCTGATTGTTTATCAGCACAGCCCCCCTCGGATCCCACCCAGGACCACCATCATGCTGCAAAGGGACCACCAGGATGGCCATCCACACTGGACCACCAGGTATGCCCCCCTTAGACCCCCAGGGAAATACTAATCTGTGCCCAGGCAGCTGCCAGTCAATGCCCAGGCAGCTGCCAATCAGTGCCCACTCACCTAGGGATGCCTATCAGTGCCTCATATCAGTGCCGCGTATCAGTGCCCATCAGTGCCACGTATCAATTCCCATCAGTGCTGCCTATCAGTGCCCAGCCATGCCATCTATCAGTGCCCATTAGTGCCGCCTATCAGTGTCACCCATAAGAACCCATCTTTGCAGCCTTTCAGTGCCCATCAGTGTGGCCTATCAGTGCCCATCAGTGCCCACCAGTGCCACCCATGAGTGCTCATCAGTGCCGCCTATCAATGCCCATCAGTGCTGCATATCAGTGCCGCCCATCAGTACCGCATATCAGTGCCCATCGTCAGTGCCCGTCAGTGCCGCTCATTGGTGCTGCCTTATCAGTGCCTGTCAGTGCCGCCTTATCAGTGACCATCAGTGAAAGTGAAAACTTACTTATTTACAAAATTTTATAACAGAAACAAAAGCAAAACTTTTATTTTTTTCAAAAGTTTCGGTCTTTTTTTCATTTGTTTAGCAAAAAATAAAAAAGGCAGAGGTGATCAAATACCACCAAAAGAAAGTTCTATTTGTGGGAACAAAATTATAAAAATTTAGTTTGGGTACAGTGATGGATGACCGCGCAATTGTCATTCAAACTGCGACAGCACTGAAAGCTGAAAATTGGTCTGGGCAGGAAGGTGTATAAGTGCCCTGTATTGAAGTGGTTAAATAAAGAATTATAAAAAAAAAAAAGAAGAACTTTAGAACATTAGGACTGATCAATTTTTAAAAATGTATACAATAGTTTGTAGATGCTATTTACAATAGGGATAAAACTTTTTCGCAAAAGGGAGTTTAACAAGACATGTGGCCACTCATTAAAATTAGAAGAAAAGAGGTTTAAACTTAAACTACGTAGAGGGTTCTTTACTGTAAGAGCGGCAAGGATGTGGAATTCCCTTCCACAGGCGGTGGTCTCAGCGGGGAGCATCGATGGTTTCAAAAATCTATTAGATAATTACCTGAATGACCACAACATACAGGGATATACAATGTAATACTGACATATACAGTCATGGCCGAAATTGTTGGCACCCCAGAAATTTTTCCAGATAATCAAGTATTTCTCAAAGAACAGTATTGCAGTAACACATGTTTTGCTATACACATGTTTATTCCCTTTGTGTGTATTGGAACAAAACAAAAAAAGGGAGGAAGAAAAGCAAATTGTACATAATGTCACACAAAATTCCAAAAATGGGCTGGTCAAAATTCTTGGCACCCTTTCAAAATTGTGGATAAATAAGATTGTTTCAAGCATGTGATGCTCCTTTAAACTCACCTGGGGCAAGTAACAGGTGTGGGCAATATAAAAATCACACCTGCAAGCAGATAAAAAGGAGAGAAGTTCACTTAGTCTTTGCATTGTGTGTCTGTGTGTGCCACACTAAGCATGGACAACAGAAAGAGGCGAAGAGAACTGTCTGAGGACTTGAGAACCAAAATTGTGGAAAAATATCAACAATCTCAAGGTTACATGTCCATCTCCAGAGATCTATATTTGACTTTGTCCACAGTGTGCAACATTATCAAGAAGTTTTCAACCCATGGCACTGTAGCTAATCTCTCTGGTTGTGGACGGAAGAGAAAAATTGATAAAAGGTTGCAACGCAGGATAGTCCGGATGGTGGATAAGCAGCCCCAAACAAGTTCCAAAGAGATTCAAGCTGTCCTGCAGGCTCAGGGAGCATCAGTGTCAGCGCGAACTATCCGTCGACATTTAAATAAATGAAACGCTATGGCAGGAGACCCAGGAGGACCCCACTGCTGACACAGAGACATAAAAAAGCAAGACTACAGTTTGCCAAAATGTACTTGAGTAGGCCAAAATCCTTCTGGGAAAACATCTTGTGGACAGATGAGACCAAGATAGAGCTTTTTGGTAAAGCACATCATTCTACTGTTTACCGAAAACGGAATGAGGACCACAAAGAAAAGAACACAGTACCTACAGTGAAATATGGTGGAGGTTCAATGATGTTTTGGAGTTGTTTTGCTGCCTCTGGCACTGGGTGCCTTGAATGTGTGCAAGGCATCATGAAATCTGAAGATTACCAAAGGATTTTGGGTCGCACTGTAGAGCCCAGTGTCAGAAAGTTGGGTTTGCGTCCGAGATCTTGGGTCTTCCAGCAGGACAATGGCCCCAAACAAAGGTCAAAAAGCACCCAGAAATGGATGGCAACAAAGCGCTGGAGAGTTCTAAAGTATCCAGCAATGAGTCCAGATCTAAATACCATTGAACACCTGTGGAGAGATCTTAAAATTGCTGTTGGGAAAAGACGCCCTTCCAATAAGAGAGACCTGGAGCAGTTTTCAAAGAAAGAGTGGTCCAAAATTTCTGGGTGAGAGGTGTAAGAAACTTATTGATGGTTATAGGAAGCGATTGATTTCAGTTATTTTTCCAAAATGTGTGCAACCAAATATTGAGTTAAGGTTGCCAAGAATTTTGACCAGCCCATTTTTGGAGTTTTGTGTGACAATATGTCCAATTTGCTTTTTTCCCCCCTTTTTTTTGTTTTGTTCCAATACACACAAAGGGGATAAACATGTGTATAGCAAAACATGTGTTACTGCAATACTTTTCTGTGAGAAATACGTGATTTTCTGGAAAAATTTCTGGGGTGCCAACAATTTCGGCCATGACTGTAATCACACACATATTAAAATAGAACAATGGGACTTTAAATGAGACACTAGGTCTCCATCCCTATGCGTACAAAGAACATAAAACAGGAGGGTTGAGACTTTAAATGAGGTGAGAAAAGGAGGCCACAGGGACAGTCAAAGTTGCATAAAAAATGTTATTGATACATAGTAGTGCAATGACACAATTGGAGTTCAAGTGTAGATTGTAATAGCAAGTCATATAGCAGTCACATCCTAACCGATACATGGCAGACATGGTAAACAGCCCCCAAAAGGATGCAAAGCAAATAATCCTAATCTAGAAAAAAATATTCAATAGAGTAACATAGAATCACAAAGTAGATAAAAAACTTGTAGGTATATAATTGTCTGGTGCATGTCGTAAGTCCGACGCGTTTCGTGTATTGAACACTCTTCAGGGGCAATTTAGCACCAGGATCTACAAAGGAAAGGGACAGTGTGATGATAACTGTAAGAAGAAGAAAAAGAAAGAAAAATAGAGAAAAAAAGAAAGAGATGAATAAAAAAGGGGAAACAGAACCCCTAATCTCCAATGGGTACTCACATGCCACACGATAGTGAATCTCAGGGGGTCCACGACTGCAGGCAGCCAAATAGCCCAGGTCCGGGAGCTGAGGGAGGAGCTCAAAGGGAGGGGCCGGGAGAGACTCAGACACAAAACAAGGGTCCAAAGAGAGAGTAGTGGGTCCACACTGGTAATAGGTGGGGATAGGAGTTCTAAAATAATAAGAGTAAAGGTAAAATGTATAAGGTGTAGCCCCAAACATGGCTGGGGCCCCTGCCCACAACAAAAAGTACAAAGATATCCCTATGAGACCCCCCCTTACCTAAGGATGGTGGAAAGTGGCCAGCCGGATTTAATCCGGTGATATACATGCTGCCTGAGAGCAGGTTGAACCTGAATGAGGACCCTATATACAGCCAGTCCCCGCCCCAATCAGAGGGCTCCCCCCAGCATCACGCGATGCAGGCACACAAGCGGACGGAGGACTCCTCCAGCGCAGCGGCAGCCGCCGCCCACAGCTGCTGGGGAGGCCGCCATCCACGTGTCTGCACGAGATAGAAAACACAGCGTCAACGCCGTGACACTCACATAGAGGTCACGTGCGTGACGAGGAGGCATGATGCCAACGCACAGCGGGAAACCCGCCCCAATCACCCGTCAAGGAAGATGAGGGGGGAAGGGGGAGGGATCCCAGCCGTGCCTCGCAGCTCCCGGACACAGAACAAAAAGGCCGCCAAACAGAAGTCGACCCCCCGGAGACACACCATGTGGTTGCACCCAAGTGGAGAGAGGGGGAAAAAGAAGGAAACAAAACAAAAAGGGAAAACTAAAGAACAAAAGAACAAAAGAGATGGATGAAAAAAGTGGGACACATCATCTTGTATAATGCTAACCAAACCCCTAAAAACAAAGGGAAACAAATGATTCAGGGCAAATGCCCTGTTAGAGTGGTTTCCATGATAGTGAAACTTCCAAATGTCCTCAAGCCAACCTCCATCCCCATATCGAGTAATACGACGAAGTGGGACTTTAAATGAGACACCGGGTCTCCATCCCTATACATACATCAAACAGGAGAATGGGGACTTTGAATGAGGGGGGCAAATGAGGCCAAAGGAACAGTCTTCAAGGATGAACCATATGATAATGTAATATAATGATGCAATAATACAAAGTGGTCCCAATGAAGATTGTAATGTCAACACATATATGATTAAATGACTTCCCATAGGCCTCAGAGCGCACCTCCATCCCTATATCAGGTTAAAATAGAAGAATGGGACTTTAAATGAGACACTAGGTCTCCATCCCTATGCGTACAAAGAACATAAAACAGGAGGGTTGGGACTTTAAATGAGGAGAGCAAAGGAGGCCACAGGGACAGTCAAAATTGCATAAAAAACTTTATTGATACATAGTAGTGCAATGACACAATTTTCACAGCTCCTACTGTGAAGAAACCTTTGCGTATTTGGAGATGAAATCTCTTTTCCTCTAGACGTAAAGAGTGTCCCCGTGTCCTCTGTGTTGACCGTAAAGAGAATGACTCAACACCAAGTTCACTATATGGACCCCTTATATATTTGAAAATGTTGATCATATCCCCCCTTATTCTCCTCTTCTCAAGAGAGAATAAATTCAGTCCCTCTAATCTTTCCTCATAGCTGAGCTCCTCCATGCCTCTTATCAGTTTGGTTGCCCTTCTCTGCACTTTCTCCAGTTCCCCGATATCCTTTTAGAGAACTGGTGCCCAAAACTGAACTGCATATTCCAGATGAGGTCTTACTAATGATTTGAACAGGGGCAAAATTATATATCCCTCTCTACAGTCCATACCTCTCTTAATACAAGAAAGGACATGGCTTGCTTTGGAAACCGCAGCTTGGCATTGCATGCTATTATTGAGCTTATGATCTACCAAAACCCCCAGATCCTTCTCCACCACAGATTCCCCCAGTTGTACTCCCCCTAGCATGTATGATGCATGCATATTCTTAGCCCCCAAGTGCATAATTTTACATTTCTCAACATTAAACCTCATCTGCCACATAGACACCCAATTAGACAGTGCATTGAGGTCGGCTTGTAAATTGGAGACATCCTGTAAGGACGTTATTCCACTGCATAGCTTGGTGTCATCTGCAAAAACAGAAATGTTACTTCCGATTCCAGACCCAATATCATTTATAAAAATATTAAAAAGTAAGGGTCCCAGCACTGAACCTTGGGGTACACCACTGATAACCTTAGACCATTCAGAGTAAGAATCATTAACCACTACTCTCTGAATTCTGTCTTTTAGCCAGTTTTCTATCCATTTACAAACTGATATTTCCAAGCCTGTAGACTTTACCTTACACATGAGCCGCTGTGTCGAACGCTTTTGCAAAATCCAAATATACCGCGTCCACAGCCACCCCTCTGTCCAAGATTTTACTTACCTCTTAATAAAAAGAAATCAGGTTTGTCTGACAACTTCTGTCCTTCATGAATCCATGCTGTCTGTTGCTTAAAATGTTTTTTTCCAGCAAGAACTCGTCTATGTGGTCTTTTATTAAGTGCTCCAGTATCTTCCCGACTATAGAAGTTAAACTAACAGGTCTATAGTTACTTGGTAAAGACTTTGATCCCATTTTAAATATAGGCACCACGTTCGCCCTGCGCCAATCCAGTGGTACTATTCCCGTCATTAATGAGTCACTAAAAATTAGATACAATGGCTTTGAAATGACAGAGCTCAATTCTTTTAGGATCCAGATTATTGTGTAAAGGGCCTACATGCTCAGACCTGGCCTTTTTACTATTAATATATTTGAAGAATTTTTGTGGGGTTTGTCCTACTATCTTTTGCAATCTGTCGTTCATTTTGAATTTTTGCATCCTTGATTAACTTTTTACATGTTCTGTTAAATTCTTTGTAACATTTAAACAACACTAGTGTTCCTTCATTTTTATATTTTTTAAAAGCTCTTTTCTTATTGTTTATAGCTTCTTTAAGTTTGGCCGTGAGCCACATAGGTTTTGTTTTTAGCCTTTTAAACTTATTGCCCATGGGAATATACTTTGCAGTGAGGTCCCAAACAGTCTTTTTGAAGAATTCCCATTTCTGTTCTGTGTTTATCAATGCAAATATTCCCTCCCAGTCTAAATCCTGGAGAGCAGCCCTCATCCTTGGAAAATTTGCTCTCTTGAAGTTAAGTGTTTTTATCTTTCCCATATGTATTTCTTGTTTACAGCTAACATCAAATGAAATCATGTTATGATCACTGCTACCCAGGTTCCTTTATCTGGACATTAGTAATAAGCTCTGCATGGTTTGAGATTACCAGGTCCAACAGAGCTTCATTCCTAGTTGGGGTCTCAATAAACTGGACCATAAAATTGTCCTGTAATAGGTTTATGCATTTTTGCCCTTTAACTGTCCCAGCAGTGCCATTGCTCCAGTCAATTTCTGGGTAGTTAAAATCCCCCATTATTATCACTGTCCCAGCTCTTGCAGCCCTTTCCATCTGTGCAAGGAGCTGAGTCTCCACCTCCTCGTTAACATTGGGTGGTCTGTAACAAACTCCAATGATTAACTTTGAACTACGCCCATCTATATGCAGTTCCATCTATATGCAGTTCCACCCATAATGCTTCAGACTCATCACACTCTCCATCAACCAGGTCCTCTTTCACACTTGCTTTGAGATCACTTCTCACATAGAGACAGACACCACCACCTTTCCTTTTTACCCTGTCTCTCCAAAAGAGTGCATATCCAGGAATATTAATATCCCAGTCATGTGAGGATTGAAGCCAGTTTTCAGCAATACCGATTACATCATAGCTCTCCTCATGCACCAGAGCTTCCAACTCACCTATTTTGCTTGGCAGACTTCTGGCATTGGTGTACAAACACTTTAATGCATTATTACATTTTGCTCTGGTGTTTTTCATATAATTTTTAGTTGTACAAATGACACTATAGTTTCCAATGGCTGTTTGCAACAATTTCTTGTCACCTGCCATAACCCTCCCCCCATCTATCCCCATTCCACCCTCCATTAATGTATGAGCCCTAACTGACCTGTCTAACCGATGTAATTCTAGTTCACCCTCCCCCCCTCAATCCTAGTTTAAATACTCCTCCAGCCTTCTCATAAACCTGTACCCCAGCACAGCAGACCCCCTTCCATTCAAGTGCAAACCGTCTTTAGATATAGGTTACACCCCAATGAAAAGTCAGCCCAGTGCTCTAGAAACCCAAATCCCTCCTCCCTACACCAGGTCTTTAGCCATGCATTCAGCTCTCTAATCACCCTCTGCCTTTCCTGTGTTGCGCATGGCACCGGTAATATTTCAGAGAACATCACCTTGGAGGTCCTTCCCTTCAACTTGCAGCCTAGTTCTTTAAACTGATTCTTAAGGAGCCTCCACCTTCCATGTATACTGTCATTGGTTCCAACGTGGACCAAGACAGCTGGGTCATGCCCAGCCCCTCCCAGTAATTTATCCACCCGGTCCACCACATGCCGAACCCTAGCACCAGGGAGACAGCAAACCATTCGATTGAGGCGATCCTGGCGACAAATTATTCTATCAGTCCTTATGATTATAGAATCCCCTATAACCACCAACTGTCTAGGCCTACCTGCACTCCCCTCACCACCTCTACTAGGTGGGCTGCTCTTCCGGCTGTTAGGGGTAGCAGTGACATCTAGGGCTGCCACCTCTGTGTTTGCCACCTCCACATCTTCACCCAACTCTGCCCACTGTTGCAACTTGCTCCTCCAGATCTCTAATGCCAGCTTCCAGAAGGGCAACCTGCTCACATCTGTCACAGTGGTATGAAGAAATTAGATTTTTATTGGATATATTTCATAACAGAAAGTAGAAAATATTGGGGGGGTTTTTTCAAAATTTTTGGTCTTTTTTCATTTATATAATAAAAGATAAAAACCCCCAGTGGTAATCAAATACCATCTAAAGAAAAGTATTTATTCTCTTGTGAAAAAACAAAACAAAAGTATTTATGTGAAAAAAATTATATTAATTTTATTTATGTACAGTGTTGCATGTGCAATTGCCAGTTAAAGCAGCACATGCCCTGCTCATGAAGGGACTAAAACATTCCAGGTGGTTAAAATAAAGCTGAAATACACTATATTGTCAAGTATTGGGACACCTGCCTTTACACGTACATAAACATTAATTGCATCCTAGTCTTATGCCCCGTACACACAGTCGGACTTTGTTCGGACATTCCGACAACAAAATCCATGGATTTTTTCCGACGGATGTTGGCTCAAACTTGTCTTGCATACACACGGTCACACAAAGTTGTCGGAAAATCCGATCGTTCTGAACGCGGTGACGTACAACACATACATCGGGACTATAAATGGGGCAGTGGCCAATAGCTTTCATCTCTTTATTTATTCTGAGCAGGCGTGGCACTTTGTCCGTCGGATTTGTGTACACACGATCGCAATTTCCGACAACGGATTTTGTTGTCGGAAAATTTTATAGCCTGCTCTCAAACTTTGTGTGTCGGAAAATCCGATGGAAAATGTGTGATGGAGCCTACACACGGTCGGAATTTCCGACAACAAGGTCCTATCACACATTTTTCGTCTGAAAATCCGACCGTGTGTACGGGGCATAAGTCTGTAGGGTTCAATATTGAGTTGGCCCACCCTTTGCAGCTATAATAGCTTCAATTCTTCTGGGAAGGCTGTCCACAAGGTTTAGGACTGTGTCTATGAGAATGTTTAACTATTCTCCCAGAAGCGCATTTGAGAGGTCAGGCACTGATGTTGGACAAGAAGGCCTGTCCCGCAGTCTCCGCTCTAATTCACCCAAAAGGTCTTCTATTGGGTTGAGGTTAGGACTCTGTGCAGGCCAGCCAAGTTCCTCCACCCCAAGCTCGCTCATCCATGTCTTTATGGACCTTGCTTTGTGCAATGGTTCAAATCAAGTGGTGGAGGGGGGATTATGGTGTGGGGTTGTTTTTTTATAGGTGTTGTGCTTGGCCCCTTAATTCCAGTGAAGCGAAATCTTAAAGCGCCAACGCAATATTGAACCCTACGGACTAATGCCCCTTACACACGGTCGGATTTTCCAATGGAAAATGTCCGATCAGAGCATGTTGTCGGACATTCCGACCGTGTGTGGGCTCCATCGGACATTTTCCATCGGATTCTCCGACACACAAAGTTTGAGAGCAGGCTTTAAAATTTTCCGACAACAAAATCCGATCGCGTCAATTCCGACCGTGTGTGGCCAGTTCTGACGCACAAAGTGCCACGCATGCTCAGAAGAAATTCCGAGACGGAACAGCTCGGTCTGGTAAAATGAGCGTTCGGAATGGATACAGCACTTTCGTCACGCTGCAATGTTTCACATAGTTTAATACAGCGCACTCTCTTCTTCTTTATAATGTGAGAAGAATTAAGTAGTTTTGCTGCTCATATTCACACAGAGTTCTTACAAACATATTTCTTTAATATTTATTGGGATTCCCTCAATATATTTTGATTTTTCACATCTGACCAAATATTTTTTGTGTTGTTTTTAAATATTTTTTGTTTTATTCTATGCTGTTTTTGTCTTTTTTTGTGTTATTTATTTGTTTCAAGTCTTTTTTTGGGGGGGGGGGGCTTTGTATTTTTTTCAAGGCTGTTTTTTTTGTTTTTTTGGTGTTTGTCTTTTTTCAAGGCTGTGTTTTTATTGCTGTTTTTTTTGTGTTTTACTCCATAATATTTTTCTGTGTGTCAAGTTACCACAACGCCATTATTATCTTGTATTATTTAATCTTAATGAGATTGTTTGGTGTTGGTGTCCCTTGTTAATTTCACATTGTATATTTGAAATGTACCTGCCTACTCACAAACAAACTGTCATTTTTGAAGGAAAACACACATAGGCAAGTATAATTGAAAACAAAAATCCTTTATTAAGGGCTCAGAACCAAACAAAGAGGGAGGCAACGCTGGAGAAACATCTGAAATTAGTGAAGCCTTTGACCCCCAGGGCAGACATCAATTCTTTTCCAGCAAAATTGGTGGCCTGAGGAGTCCATATATAAGGGAGTGCAGTCTGGTCCAGAAGTCCCAGAGATCTGGAAAGCAGCAGATGACATCTGTGTCCCCAGGCTGTGGTACTACAAGAGGCTGCATCTTTTGCCAGACCAGACTGAACCCAGGGCCATCACTCTCTGGTCTTCCTTAGACGCTTCCTTCCACGCTGTCGCTCCGGTGTTGGAGGTGTGGCAGGAGGAGCATTAATGCCTGGAGGAGAAGGAGGAGAAGGAGGAGTAGGATCTGGAGGAGGAGGAGGACTATGTGTGAGGTCACAAATGTGGGTAGCACATGTTATTTCGCCCCTCAACCCCTTATTGAGAGCTTCCAAAATTAGGAACTCACACAGGAGTTGTTGGACCTCCTCCATCCGCATCATTTTGCAGGTAGTTATGCCAGCAAAGTCCTCCTTCACACTGTGGGGGGTTCTCAGGGCCTCAGCAGCCTTCCAAAAGAGGCCTATGGCAGCCTTCTCCAGGTTACTCCTCTTCCTGCCACTTTGTCTTTGCAGGTGTAGGGGAGGGACCTGGATATCAGGCAGCCTGCTTGGCCCAGCCACCTCCTGGCTGAGACTTCCCTGTGTATGAAAAAGGGACATGGTTTTAGTTTTTGCTTCATTAATCACAATCAGAAATTAGTATTCCAAACTAACATCTAGTTAACATCATTGATTGGACAACCAGAAATATTTAGAAGAATGCTATACCTAGCTCAAGCTGGGCTCCTCCACATGTTGCTGCCTGGAAGGCCCAGGTTGGGCGTCAGAAGCCCCAGCTGGGGGGGAAGGAAGCGTGGAAGGAAGAGTGGAGAGTGCTGGCCTGGGTTCAGTCTGACCTGCCAGAAAATGCAGCCTGTCATAGCACCACAGCCTGAGGACATAGATGTCATCTGCTGCTCTGGATCTCTGGGAATCCTGGACCTTCTTGTGCTCCCTTAGATATGTGCTTCTCAGGCCACCAATTAGAACCTTCAAATAGGTGATGTCTGCCGTGGGGATCACCTGCTTCACAAATTCCAACAAATTATCCAGCACTGCCTTCCTCTCTGTTTGGTTCTTATATTCAGGGTGGTTTATCTGCCATAGACAAGGCAGCTCCCTGAACATATCAATGAATATGTTCATAAATTCCTCATCTTTAAATAGATCCATTTTCACTGCAAGACACAACACAAGACAAAGCCTAATGTCAGCCTAAAGTCTAGTAAACTTGTGCAAATACAGTCCTCAATCTAGAAGCACTATAGGCCCAATGTTAAATCTTACCTCCGTTACTCCTTCCTCCGCTCACAGATCGTACGTACTACGCACGCGTGTTACGCTTTATAGACACTGCGCATGTGTGAAACTCCGCCTGCCCGTGACGTTCTTTCGAGTCTATTCCCCGCCCCTTCTTATTCGTTGCAGTGGGGAAGAGCACATGGCGGAGACACAGCAGGTGTCAGATAATTACACCAACGAGGAGGAGGAGGAGGAAAGCCTGGAGGCAGAAACATCCCGATGCAGAAGGAGACGATATAAGGCATCAAATATGTCCTTTGGGGAGATGTTGGAGATGGTCGACATAATGAAGAGGGCCGACTATGACGGGAAGTATGGACCTTACCCCAACCCCAATGTCCGAAAGGCCAAGATCATGAAAGTGGTCAAGAGTCTGCACCGGAATTTCGGGGTACGACGATCGAAGGATCAGTTCAGGAAACGGTGGTCGGACATCAAATTAAGAGAGCATGAGCAGTACAGTGTTCCTATTCTTTATGTTTATTACGTACGTGCTGCTCCATGTGCTTTTCTTAACTGTTTTCGAGTTTAAATTGTCAACTTTCATGTTCATGGGCACATTGTTCGTTCGTATCAAACATTGTTCGTTCGGCCTAGAAAACACCATTGTTTTGGCCATATGCCTTTCCCCACATTTTTTAGGGCCTACTTGTCTGACAAATATTTGGTTGTGTAGATGGGTTTGTAACTAGAATGAAATGCAAACTAGATTCTGTGTAAGGAGAGGACACTCAGCAGCAGTTTACACATCTGAACGCTGTAGCACTAGTTTGGGACACAAGAACACCCTTTTTATTAGGGGACCCACACAGGTGCTCCAGTGTATACTATAGGGGGGGTCTCCATCTGTGAAGCTTCTACAAAACAGGTAAGTATTGAAGCTTGACAAAGGACAAGAAAAATGCTACATCTTGGAACTCTGCCCACCAAAAAAATTGTACCCCATTTCCAAGCAATGTTTCATATTTATAGTTCTGACATCAAATATCTGTGTGCTAAGTATACCATTTTTTTTGTACATAGGGGATAAAAGACTCGGTGGACACCCCTCATCCGAGGAGACCACAGACCCCACACCTCTGGAAGAAGGAGAAATCCCCCAAAGCCAAGCAGAGCAGGAGGAGGAAGACGTGGTGGAAATTGTCACCACAACAGGTGAGTGTCTGCGACCACAGGCTCAGGTATAAGATGGATGCCGGCATATTTATAATACATGTTTTTTTTGGTTTCTATCTTTTTAGGTAATCGTGATGTTGTGTATCCAGATCCTTTCACCTCTGAAAGTGCCCAGATCCTGATCGGGGAGATCATGGGGTGTCATAGGGACTTGGAAAACATCAAGAAAAACATCAATGATGTTCTTCAAAAAAATAAGAACATCATTGATGTTTTAGGGAGAGTTTAAAAGCCCTCCAAATCCCTTTGTTTTTTCGTGTGCTACAATTTTTTTAGCTTTTTATGTCATATTGTCGAAAAGCCAAATTTTGAAGAGGCACACAGTGTTTCAACATGTGCTATCTGCCATCACGGGAGATCAATGGATGCGTTTTGGGGGTGCAACCCCTTCCTCAATAATAAAGTAGCTGTGAGGAAGGGGTTGCACCCCCAAAACACGTCCCTTAATCCCCCGTGATGGCAGGTAGCACATGTTGACATTCGGCTATTTGTGTGCATCTTCAAAATTTGGCTTTTCCTGGGGTGACTTCACCCAATCTGAACGCAATATTAAACACAGTTTGTAAATACTCATGTCTGATATTGCCTTCCATTTCTACCAAATGTGAACTTTGTAAGTTCAAAATTTGTGTCTTTCTAGTTGGATTTAAACATGCCTGTTTTATCTCAAATGGACATTTCTACTTTTTCTAATGTGAGCCTAAAAATTGTTATACAACAAACATGTTGGTTTATTTTAAAAACCTTTTACAAATGCACATGTGATTGTGCAGGTATTAAAAAGATTGTTAATCAAGATTGTGTGGATTATTGTCTCAACGCTACAACACTTTTGTGGGGCTCTAATTGCTGTTTTCAGTGTCAATGGGTGTTATTTCCTAAGGGCAAACCCACTTAGTACTACAAGTGCTTTTTCAAGTGCACTTGTAGTGCAAAGTGTCTTTGCCTTTAGTAAATAACACCCAACATTGCTTTGTAATGTTACACAATCACGCCATTTTCAGGACTCACCACATTTCTCTCAGGATCAGCTAAAACAAACACAAGCAGTAAATGTCACCAAAGAATTTTTATCTTTTTTTTTATTTGAAAAAGGTTTTAGACATTGTCTGGCATATTGATGGCCCCCCTACCCGCAAAGAATTCAAGGTATCTTAGCCGGACATCACGGGCACTCAGGGGGGGCAAGCCAGGACGGCCAATTTCAAGCGCCGTCAGGGTTGGTTCATTTGGAATTCCGGCCTCAGGCACAACTGAGCCAGCATAGTTGGCAGAATGTTTCCCTAAAAAGTTGTGTAGAACACAGCATGCCAGGATAATATGATTTAGTTTGTACTCTGCCAAGTGTATGGGTGTAAGAAATAGGCGGAACCGGCTGGCCATGATTCCAAACGTGTTCTCCACTACTCTTCTGGCTCTGACCAGCCGGTAATTAAAAACCCTCTGGTCCGGGGTGAGGGTCCTCATCGGGAATGGCCGCATAAGATGGTCCCCCAGCGCAAATGCTTCATCCATAACGAAGACGAATGGGAGTCCTTCCACATTGTCCTCTGGAGGTGGTAAGTCCAAGCTGCCATTCTGGAGACGCCTGTAGAACTCCGTCTGGGCGATGACTCCACCATCGGACATCCGGCCATTCTTCCCCACGTCCACATACAGGAACTCGTAAGTAGCCGACACCACCGCCAACATCACAATACTATTGAACCCCTTGTAGTTGTAATAGTACGACCCCGAGTTGGGTGGTGGGATGATGTGGACGTGTTTCCCATCAATTGCCCCTCCGCAGTTAGGAAAGTCCCACCGCTGGGCAAAGTGGGAGGCCACAGTCTGCCATTCCTGTGGCGTGGAAGGAAACTGTGGAGTCAAACAAAAAAAAATTAGTCTTTTTGCACATAAACATGGAAAGCAGATTAGACACAAACATTCTTGGCCAACATCAAGATACCATTTATTTATGGTCATTTTTAAAGACCAAAGTATAAGGTACACCTATCAGATTACCCCCCCCCCCTCTCATGGGCCATTTCTAACATTGTAGGGGGGGGGGCTCTTGGACAGGTAACCCTCTCCACTTCATTGAGAGATGAATGCCTAAATGATGTGTATTACTTTGGCCAGCCCCTCCTTAGTTACACTATTGACAGCCCACTGGACAGGTAAGAAGTGTCATAATACAAGGATATAAATACACACTGTACACATTTTAGCACATTTGGACATTCTGCTATTACCTATCAAGATAATAATAGTATACAAATCTTTAAACAGTACCATTTGAAAGTATACAGGCAGGCCCTTGCACTACATGCTTTGGGGAATTCATCCATAAATCTGAGCACAAAAGAGATGGGTATAGTGTGTATGGGTTTGGCAAAGTCAGCAGATAGATGATTGAGGATAGATAGAGAATTGTTATCAGCTGACTTAGCAGTTGGGGGGAGGGAGGGTTCAAAATGATTTGGGGACACCCAAAAAAAAGCCTCTGGCACTCTGCCTGAATTTAAAGCACAAATCACATTTCAAAACATTTTAGGGGTGTTTGGGGTAAAGCACTACTATGGAGCTGATAAAATACATTGTTAAGTGAATACATGAGGTGAATATAGGGGCAGGAGACCATGCTGGGGAGGTAAGTGAAGGCAAATATGTGTGAAGGACAAAATAAAAAATTACCGAAAAATCCAGCATGCATGAGAACAAAGGGGACATTCACAGCATATTCCAATCATGGTAATTAGGGAATGAGGAAAGAAATACAATATATTAGCAAACATTAAATACAATAAAATGTGATATTAAAGGATAAAAATCTTACCTTAATATACTCCTTCTACAGGACCTGGATGATGGCAGAACAGGTCTCTGGGATAATGATCCCCAGAGCCTGGGGGGAGATGCCTGTCTAGAACTTCAAGTCCTGCAGGCTTCTCCCCGTCGCCAAGTACCGCAGGGTGGCGACCAGCCTCTGCTCCGGAGTGATGGCTTGCCTCATGCAGGTATCCTGCCTGCTGATATAGGGGGTCAGCAAAGTCAACAAACTGTGAAATACGGTGTCCGTCATCCTGAGAAAGTTCCTGAAATCATCAGGATTATTCTCACAGATCTCACGGAGCAAAGGCATATGACAGAACTGGTCACGCTGAAGCAACCAATTCTAGGTCCATAAACTCCTCCCCACCCTGTTCATGGACTGGACTTGTGTCAAGGTAAGGACCCCAACACCAAGCCCCCGCACAGCACGAACTCTACGAGGAGTACGTATACGCAAAATGGCTAGAAAACGGTCGGCTGCTCAGAACGAAGTAACAGAACGCACTGAAGAACAGCAAGGCCTGTGAAGAGCGATCTGAAAAAGATCAAGATCGCAATGAATAGTACAATACGAACTGACTGCACGCACTGAAGAGCAGATACAAACCCACAAGCACAAACTGAACAGCAGAAAACGATCTGAAAACCACGAATCTGAAAAAGCGTGAATCGTCTCTCACCAAACTTTTACTAACACGAGATTAGCAAAAGGAGCCCAAAGGGTGCCGCGCTTGGTTCTGAACTGCCCTTTTATAGTCTCGTCATACGTGGTGTACGTGACCGCGTTCTTGGCGATCGGAAATTCTGACAATTTTGTGCGACCGTGTGTACGCAAAACAAGTTTGAGCCAACATCCGTCGGAAAAAATCCATGGATTTTGTTGTCGGAATGTCCGATCAATGTCCGACCGTGTGTACGGGGCATAAGACTGGGATGCCATTAACGTTCATGTGCGTGTAAAGGCAGGTGACCCAGTACTTTTGGTAATATACTGTATATTTTTGGAATTTACAGACCAATCAGCCTAACATCAATAGTATGTAAACGACTGGAAGGAATGACAAGAATCTGCGGTTGAGAATGGTATCATTAGTAGTAACCAGCATGGATTTATGGAAGACCATTCTTGCTGGACCAACCTTTCAAAATTCTATGAGGAGGTAAATTGTAATTTGGAGTTGGGGGAAGGATGTAGATGTAGTGTGTGGATGTAGTGTATCTTGATTTCTCGAAGGCATTTGACACTGTTCCCCATAAGCGCTTATAAATGAAGGTCTTTTGGTATTAATTATATTATACTGCAGTGTTTCTCAAGTCCAGTCCTCAAGGCGCCCCAACAGGGCATGTTTTCAGGATTTCCCTCAGATGAAGACGGCTGTGGTAATTACTAAGGTGGTGAACTGATCAAATCACCTGTGCAAAATAATGGAAAGCCTGAAAACATGACCTGTTGGGGCGCCTTGAGGACTGGAGTTGAGAAACCCTGTTATACTGTGTGTATCTGAACAGAAAACTGGTTGCAGTAGTATGTCTAAATGATGGTAAATCAGGGCATATTTTCTGAATGGACTAGCATTATGAGCTGAGTACCCCAGGGCTCGGTCCTGGGACCAATTCTGTTTAACTTGTTTGTACACAATATAGAGGTTTAGATAAATACTTCAATCTCAGTGTTTTCGGTAGATTCAGAGCTAAGCAGGGCAATGACTTTACAACAGAATATAGATACTTTACAAGAGGACATAGTTAAAATAGAAGGGTTGGGCAGCTACATGGCAGATGAGGTTTTATATTGAAAAATGTAAAGTAATGCAAGAATATAAATACAAGTTACTCACTAGGTGGAGAACCTCTGGGAGAATCAAAGACGGAATGGGATCTGGGGGTCCTAGTAGATTAGACTCAGCCAAGATGTAGCAAGCAAGGCTAGCAGACTATTAGCCTGTATTAAAAAAGATATTTACTCAGGAGATAAAGCTAGAATTTTACCACTTCACAAAACTCTGGTTCGGCCAGAGTTTAAACTTATTGCACTGCATGGGCAAGTTTTCTGTTGAACTTTTATATTCGTATTAAAAAAAAGCGGACCAACAAGCCCTAAAAATGAAGTTTGGACTGGCAGGATCTCACTAAAGTTGCTTATTAGGGATGGGCGAACGGTTCGGCCCGAACTTTGGTTGTTCTGCAGAACACCGAACAATATGCGGTGTTCGGGGGAAATTTGAAAGCCGCCGGAACACCGTTATTCTATGGGACATTAACATGAAAAATCAAAAGTGTTAATTTTAAAGGCTTATATGCAAGTTGTTGTCATAAAAAGTGTTTGGGGACCCGTGTCCTGCCCCGGGAGACATGTATCAATGCAAAAAAAAGTTTTAAAAACTGCTGTTTTTTTGGGAGCAGTGATTTTAATAATGCTTAGAGGGAAACAATAAAAGTGGAATATTCCTTTAAATTTCGTACCTGGGGGGTGTCTATAGTATGCCTGTAAAGTGGCGCATTTTTCCCGTATTTAGAACAGTCCCTGCACAAAATGACATTTCTAAAGGAAAAAAGTCATATAAAAGTACTCGCGGCTATAATGAATTGTCGGTCCCGGCAATACAGATAAAATAAGTCATTAAAAAAAACGGCATGGGATCCCCCCAGTCCATTACCTGGCCCTTTGGGTCTGGTATGAATATTAAGGGAAACCCCAATCCAAAATTAAACCAAAAAAATTGCGTGGGGGTCCCCCCAAATTCCATACCAGGCCCTTCAGGTCTGGTATGGATATTAAGGGCAACCCCGTGCCAAAATGTAAATCAAAAATGGCGTTGGGGTCCCCCTCAAAATCCATACTAGACCCTTCAGGTCTGGTATGGATTTTAGGGGAACCCCGTGCCAAAATTAAAATAAAAATGGCGTGGGGTCCCCCCCGAAAATCCATACCAGACCCTTATCCGAGCACGCAACCTGGCAGGCCGCAGGAAAAGAGGGGGGATGAGAGAGCGCCCCCCTCCTGAACCGTACCAGGCCACATGCCCTCAGCATGGGGAGGATGCTTTGGGGTAGCCCCCCAAAGCACCTTGTCCCTATGTTGATGGGGACAAGGACCTCATCCCCACAACCCTTGCCCGGTGGTTGTGGGAGTCTGCGGTCGGGGGGCTTATCGGAATCTGGAAGCCCCCTTTAACAAGGGGACCCCCAGATCCCGGGCCTCCCCCCCTGTGTGAAATGGTAACGGTGTACAAATGTACCCCTACCATCTCACAAAAAAGTGTCAAAATGGTACAAAAGACAAGACACAGCTTGGGACAAGTCCTTTATTAAAAAATAAACTGGGTGGCCCCACCCCCCTCTGACGCCCCGAGAAAGCCATTGGGAAGTCCCCCTGCGTCAGAGGGGGCGGGGTCACCCGGGTGTCAGGTCACCTTGAGGTTAGGTGACAGATGCACACCGTTGGGATCAAGAGTGCACCGCAAGGCAGTGGACCCTATGGCTGACTGCGGTGGATGGGAGTCCGGGTGATAAGAAAGGCAGGGCTGCTGGGACACCAACACGGATCCCACCGGGGTTAGAGTGTAGGATTCCCTGGGGCGCAGAGTCTAAGAGCCAGCAGGTGTTCACCAGAGCCTCTAGTGGTGAGGATGGACTGGGCTGCAACTGGCTCCAGGTCGCGACCCCCAGGTTCCCCCAGCTCACACCCACAGTAGGCAACAGGAGGATAGGGATAGTAAAGGAATAAGCCAAGGTCAGGGCCACAAGCAGACAAGGACAACAGAGTTCACGCCAAGGTTCAGGGTCACAGGCAAACAGGAACAGTCAGGGACACGCCAAAGCTCAGGGTCACGAGCAGACAGGAATAGTTGAGAACACGCCAAGGTCGGTAACAGAAACAAACGAAGAGCACACGGCAGGCAGGAACAGGAAGCCAAAACACACAAAGCTTGATCAGCAGGGCTGGCCTACAGTGCACAGGCTAATATCTGATAGGAGCTGGGGTGGAGCCATGCTAGAGGAGAGTTAATAAAAGCAGTCAGGTGAGAGTCAGCTGGTTTAGAGATGAACACATGGAGACAGGTAAGCTGACAGACAAACTCTATTGCATAACCATGACAGTACCCCCCCTCTTACGAGGCCTCCCCCGCCTGGGACCAGGTTTAGAGGGGAACTTCAAATCAAACTTCCTCAACAGACGAGGTACAAAGACCTCAGATACCTTGATCCACGACCTCCCCCTTTAGGACCAAACCCCTTCCAATGCACAAGGTATTGGAGAATGCCTCTACAGAGTCGGGAATCCAAAATTTGGCTAACCTCGTACTCCTGATTATCCTCAGAGACCGGCGCTGCGGTAGAGAGAGGACGAGAGAACTTATTGAGGACTAAAGGCTTCAGAAGGGCAACATGGAAGGAGTTAGAGATTTTGAGGCTTTTGGGAATCTGGAGCTTGAAACAAACCGGATTTAGTTTAGAAGTTATGGTGTACGGACCAGTAAATCTTGGGGCAAATTTTAGAGAAGGAACCCGGAGTTTGATGTTCCTGGTGGAAAGCCAGAATTTGTCTCCTGGCTGAAGAGAAGGCGGCTTATGCCTGCGACGGTCAGCAAAACTCTTGAATTTGTTGGCAGCTTTCTGGAGGGAATCATGAACGTCAGCCCACATGGAATTGAATGTTTCCTGAACAGTAGCCAAGGCTGGAATGTCGGAAGAACAGGTCATAGGAAGAGGGAGTTGTGGATGTCTTCCATAAACAGTGATAAAGGGTGTTTTCTGAGAACTGACGTTGACATGATTATTGTAGGAGAACTCTGCCCATGGGAGTAGTGATGCCCAATCATCGTGATGAGCCGAGACCAAGGTACGGAGAAAGACCTCCAACTCCTGATTAACCCTCTCAGTCTGGCCATTGGATTGGGGATGGTAAGAAGAGGCAAAATCCAAGGTAATATTGAGGGATTTGCAAAAGGCTCTCCAAAAACGGGATGTAAACTGAACAGCCCTGTCCGAAACGACATGGGACGGAACACCATGAAGGCGGAAAATCTCTCATACAAAAATGGGAACCAAGGCAGAGGCAGAAGGGAGACCAGGAAGAGGAACAAAATGAGCCATCTTGGAGAACCGATCGATTACCACCCAAATGGCTGTATTATTCTCTGACAGTGGAAGATCAGTGATAAAATCCTTGGCGATGTGAGACCAGGGCTCCTTAGGAATGGGCAAGAGCATGAGAAGACCAGCAGGGGCTTGTGTGGAAGATTTAGACTGAGCACAGACATGACAAGCCTTAATGTAATCTTTAACATCCGAGCGGAGGTTAGGCCACCAGTAGAGACGACTGATGAGCAGGAAGGATCGGAGGAACCCAGCATGACCTGCCACCTTGGAATCATGTCCCCAACGAAGGATCGTAGCTCTTAGCTCCGTGGGAACAAAGGTCTTGCCAGGAGGAATTTTTGCTTCCAGGGTGGTAGAATGGGCAACAATGCATGAGGTCGGAATGATCGGCTCAGGATCAGGGGTGGACTCCTCATCCAAAGTGTCAAATGACCTAGAGAGTGCATCAGCCCGACCGTTGCAGGAACCAGGTTTGTATGTAATCGTGAATTTAAAACGAGAAAAGAAGAGACTCCACCTGGCCTGTCTGGGGTTCAGACGTTTAGCATTCTGTAGGTATTGTAGATTCTTGTGATCAGTAAAGATCGTAATGGAGTGAGGGGAACCCTCCAAGAGATGACGCCACTCTTCCAACGCCAATTTAATTGCGAGAAGTTCCCGATCACCAATGGCATAATTTCTCTCTGCCTGAGAAATTTTTTTGAAGAAGAGCGCACATGGTTGACGTCTCTTCTCAAAGAACTGAGGAAGCACAGCTCCCACCCCCATCGAAGAAGCGTCTACTTCAATAAAAAATGGGTCCCCAGAATTTGGTCTCCTCAAGAGAGGTCCAGAAACAAAGGCCTGTTTCAGATCGTGAAACACAGAGACAGCCTCGGGAGGTCAGTCCTTGGCATTCACACCCTTCTTAATTAAAGCGATAATAGGCGCGGCAATGGAAGAATAATACCTTATGAACTGCCTATAATAATTTGTGAAGCCAAGAAAACATTGTGTGGCCTTGAGGCTAGCAGGAAGGGGCCAGTTGGTAATGGCCGAGACCTTTCCAGGATCCATGCGAAGACCCAAACTAGAAACAAAACATCCCAGAAACAGGACCTCAGGACATTCAAAGGACCGTTTCTCCAGCTTGGCATAGAGATTATTCTCTCTAAGGCGCTGAAGTACGGTGCGGACATGGTTTCTGTGAGCAAGCAGATTTTCGGAAAAGATAAGAATGTCATCCAGATAGATGACAACAAACTGGTACAGTAGATCCCTGAAGATTTCATTAACAAAGTTCTGGAACACAGCTGGAGTATTACACAAACCAAAAGGCATAACCAGGTATTCGTAATGCCCGTCCCTAGTGTTAAACGCAGCCTTACATTCGTCACCTTCCCGTATTCTAATGAGATTGTATGCACCACTGAGATCCAACTTGGTCAAAATGGAAGCCCCCTTCAACCTGTCAAATGGCTCAGATATTAGAGGTAAGGGGTATCGGTTTTTGATAGTCACTGCGTTTAACCCTCGAAGGTCGATGCAGGGTCTGAGGGTACCATCCTTTTTAGCAACGAAAAAGAACCCCGCTCCTGCAGACGACAAGGATTTCCGGATGAAACCTCTCTCCAGATTCTCGGCGACATACTCAGACATGACCTGGGTCTCTGGAATGGACAGAGGGTAGGTATGACCCCTGGGCAGAGTTGACCCAGGGACAAGGTCAATGGCACAGTCAAAAGATCTGTGGGGAGGAAGCACCTCAGCAGACTTCTTACAGAACACATCCCGGTAATCGCTGTATGCCGCGGGAAGATCAGAAGATACGGATGTGGTAGCAATGGGAAGTCTCTCCTTGGGGACCATCTTGAGAAGACAGGACGAGAAACACGAAGGACCCCAAGCCAGGCTCTGCCCAGAGACCCAGTCCACATGTGGAGAGTGGAGCTGTAGCCAAGGGAGGCCCAATACAATGGGGGTAGAGGCCTTGGGTAGAATGAGAAAGGAAATCCACTCCTCGTGGAGTATCCCTATCGACATTCTAATAGGTAGCGTCTGGAAACCGATAAGGCCCCCTGGGAGCACAGTGCCATCAATTGCCGAGAGTACCAGTGGTGTAGCGAGGGGAGAAAGGGTAAGCTTCATAGAAAAAGCAGTTTTCCAGTCCATAAAATTGCCGGTAGCCCCGGAGTCCAGATATGCTAGGACCGATTGGGGAGAAGGGCCTACATGGAGGAACACCGGAAGAAGAAGACGAGAAGGTGATGTTTCTGGGTCCAATACTCCACCTCCAAATGTATTAGACCCGAGCGTTTCCCGAACGAAGCGAGCAGGAGTCACGAAAATGACCCTTGCCCCCACAATAAAGACACAAGCCCAGAGTTCTGCGTCTAGCACGTTCTTCAGGGGGTTAGTCTGGTTCGGCCCAGCTGCATAGGTTCCTCAGCAGGCAGAGGATGCTCCACAGGGCGATGGGGGAAGAGTTCTGGCTGACTAGGGCCTAGGGGGTGCTGGCATCTTTTTTCTAGGGACCTCTCCTGGAAATGACTGTCAATCTGATTGCACAAGGAAATGACATCGTCCAGACCGGCGGGGATGGCTCTTCCTGCTAATTCGTCCTTCACCCGGTCAGAGAGGCCATGTAAAAAGGTTGCGACAAGGGCCTCATTGTTCCAGCTCAATTCAGCTGTGAGGATACGAAACTGAAGCGCATATTGTCCCACTGAACAAGATTCTTGGCGAAGGCGTAAAAGGGCACTAGCCGCTGAAGAAACTCCTCAAAGATATTACGAAAAAGCTTCTAGAAGTCGGACAGGCTGGAAACCACCGGGTCATTCTTCTCCCACAGGGGGGCAGCCCAAGCTAAAGCTTCACCTGACAGGAGGGAAATGATATAGGCTACCTTAGCCCGATCAGACAGAAAGTTTTGAGGCTGGAGCTCAAAATGAATGGTGCATTGACTGAGGAACCCCTGCAGGCCTTGGAGTCCCCAGAGAAATGGGACGGAGCTGGCAGTAAATATGAATGTGTGGGTGCGACTGGTGCGATAGGTGCAGCTGCTGATTGTACTTGAGGCTGCAGGTTCGGGTTTCCCAAGGAGGCCTGGAGCTGCTCGAAGCGGGAAGCTAGACCCTTAAGGAATAGCATCATCTGAGTCTGATTAGATTCCTGGGTCTCGAGTCTGCGAACTATGCCCTGCAATGGATCGGCTGCAGGAAGTGGCATGTCAGCCGGGTCCATGGCTGATCAAACTGTCAGGTCACCTTGAGGTTAGGTGACAGATGCACATCGTTGGGATCAGGAGTGCACAGCAAGGCAGTGGACCCTACGGCTGACTGCGGCGGATGGGAGTCCGGGTGATAAGAAAGGCAGGGCCGCTGGAACACCAACACGGATCCCACCGGGGTGGGATAGTAAAGGGATAAGGGATAAAAGGATAAGGTTCAGGGTCACAGGCAAATAGGAATAGTCGGGGACACGCCAAAGCTCAGGGTCACGAGCAGACAGGAATACTTGAGAACACGCCAAGGTCGGTAACAGAAACAAACGAAGAGCACACGGCAGGCAGGAACAGGAAGCCAAAACACACAAAGGTTGATCAGCAGGGCTGGCCTGAAGTGCAGAGGTTAATATAGAGTTCTCTGATAGGAGCTGGGGTGGAGCCATGCTAGAGGAGAATTAATAAAAGCAGTCAGGTGAGAGTCAGCTGGTCTTTAGAGATGAACACATGGAGACAGGTAAGCTGACAGACAAACTCTATTGCATAACCATGACACCGGGACGTCACCGTGTGGCCCCGCCCTCAGTTATAAAAGAACTTTCACCTGCGAGGACGCGTCATACAGCGTACCCCATTACCATTTCACACAGGGGGAGGCCGGGATCTCGGGGTCCCCTTGTTAAAGGGGGCTTCCTGATTCCGATAAGCCCTCCGCCCACAGACCCTCACAAGCACCGGGCAAGGGTTGTGGGGATGAGACCCTTGTCCCCATCAACATAGGGACAAGGTGCTTTGGGGTAGCACTCTCCCCATTAAGCATTATTAAAATCACTGCTCCCGAAAAAAACGAAAGTTTTTAAAACTTTTTTTTGCATTGATACATGTCCCCTGGGGCAGGACCCGGGTCCCCAAACACTTTTTATGACAATAACTTGCATATAAGCCTTTAAAATGAGCACTTTTGATTATTCATGTTCGTGTCCCATAGACTTTAATGGTGTTCGTGTGTTCTGCAGAATTTTTTGCCTGTTCGGTGTGTTCTGGTGCGAACCGAAACGGGGGGTGTTCGGCCCATCCCTATTGCTTATACCACTAAGCTAGTAACCCCCAAGATCACACTATATGTAACTATGAGGTATCTGTCTTTACATAAATTTAGACTAACAGCCCACATGTGCCAGTGGTGGTGTGTCCATAAGTGTGCACGGGCGCCACCCCCTCTCTCCTGCCACCCCCCCTATCACCAATAGATAGATTCATGTATTGCATGAATCTATCCATGGCTACCACTGCCACCCCCTATTTAGGCGCCCGGGCGCCTAAATTACAGCGACGGGGTATTTTTTGAAGCACCTGATTAGAGCCATAGGCTCTAATAGGCGTCAAAAAAGGTAAACAGCGAGTGTCATGCTTGGTGCTCGCAGTTTACTCAGCTGTGTTAGAAAAGCAAATGAATATTCGCTTTCCTAACACTGAATCGCTTCTCTGCCAATCAGGTGCTCAGGTCTGTTACCTGTCACCTAATTGACTGAAACAACAGGCGCCGCTATTGGATGCCTATCAGAAGGAGAGGACGGGAGATGAGGACAGCAGGAGATGCAAGAAGGACCCCGCTCGTCCCCGTCACCCGCTGCCTCACCAAGACAGGGTAAGTGCTGGGCAGACGGCGAGCGGGCGGGGGTCACACAGGGGCATTCAAGGGCATTTGATGGGCACACTGGCAGCATTTAATGGGAACACTGGCAGCATTTGATGGGCACACTGGCAGCATTTGATGGGCACACTGGCAGAATTTAATGGCCACACTGGCAGCATATGATGGGCACACTGGCAGCATTTGATGGGCACACTGTCAGCATTTGATGGCACAGTGGCAGCATTTGATGGCACAGTGGCAGCGTTTGATGGGCACAGTGGCAGCGCTTGTCACAGTGGCAGCATTTGATGGCACAGTGGCAACATTTGATGGGCACAGTGGTAGCGTTTGATGGCACAGTGACTGCGTTTGATGGCACAGTGGCTGCAATTGATGATTTTTTTCAAAAAAATTTTGCGCCCCTCCCAAAAATTTTGAGCACCAGCCTCGACCAGTGGTACTGCTGTTAAGCTGATGAAACTAGTAATTTTTTACCCACCCAAACTAAAGGCTGCAGCTCTACCTCCCTGTATTTTGTTTTTCCACTTTTGAGACCTGTTGGTGCTGCCACCAAACTGCAATGCCACTGGCCAATTTTCACCCCTAATATTTCTGTAGCAAGGTCTCTGGCCTTGTCCAGTCTAATGAGAACTTTCCAGGCCAAAGATAGCTGGCATCCTTCTGTATGTGGTGGGTTGTGAAGCATAGTGGGTGCAAGGTAGGCAAAGTTATTTGGCGCCAGACACTTCTTGGATGTAAAAGAGTTTTTACAGTCCTTTTTATATTTTTGGGGGAAAGAGGGTTAGGACCAGGACACCCTTAAGTAGTTGTAGATTCAATTGGAAGACTCTGAGACTTCAGTAGGAGGACAGCCATGCAGGGAAAGGCCCCAGCAAGGCGCCACATCTGCAAATGCAGGAATGCTGTCTTTTATGGCAACAGTCTTTAACAGTTCCTAACTCAACGTAAAAGTTCCTTCAGCTTCACTACAACTGTCTCTTGTAGTTCTTCAACACTGAGCTCCCGGTCTCTCACTAGACCCTCAGATTCACTGACTGAATCCCTTGAGCTCCTCCAATCTTTGTGGTGGTATCTTCCTCAAACGTCAACCACGCTTTCCTGCTGGGTCCCTAGCTTGGCACTCCAGATATTTCTCAAGCTTTACCCCTGCTGGCCGGCTCGGTCCCTAGCTTGACATACAAGGCTGCTCTGCAAGCTCACCTCCGCTGGTAGGGTCCCTGACTTAAAGAGGAGTTCCACCCAGGGGGTCCATTAAAAAAAAAAAAATTAAAAGTCAGCAGCTACAAATACTGCAGCTGCTGACTTTTAATTGGACACTTACCTGTCCCTGGGTCCAGCGATGCGGGGGATCGAAGCCCCGCTCGTCCCCCCCCTCCGCTCGTCGGCGCCGGCATTTCAACTGTGGGCGCCGGGCTGTGGCTTCACAGCCTGGCACCCACTGCTCATGCGCTAGTGGCGCCGCATGCCATGATTGGCCGCTCAATCACCTGGGACCTGTAATGGGTCCCAGATGATTGACAGGAGGGAGGGAGCAGAGCCGAGCCCTTCCTGTGCCGAGGGGGAAGTGATGTCACCAGCCCAGGCACTGGAAGAGGCAGACTACGAGGGACCACCTAGCAACAGGCATTTAGAGGTAAGTAAAAAAAAAAATATCCAAATGTTTTTTTGTTTTGTTTTTTAAAATTTTTCAGGTATTTTTGTTTTTTTGGGTGGAACCCCACTTTAATCACTGTCTCAAGTTTCCCGATTCTCCACCGTGCCCATTCGGCAAGAATGCTGCTCCGGTACTTGCTTCAGTTACTCACTGTGGTCCCTGGTAATAAGGTGGTTGGTCCCTTTGTGGCAACAGCTTCCCTTTTACCTCCGACCACTGACAGGTTATCAGGCCGGCAGAACCGTCACTTTTGGTTGGACTGCAAGCCGCAATCCCAACCATGCGCTGCTCTCTTACTTCTGGATAGACCCTCACACAGCCTAGCAGCCAGATGCCCCCTGGGATAGGCCCAATCTCCGGCCTTGCATCCCAGGGCACACAACACACGTCCACCCAGACAGCCGTCCAGGTGGCACCGAACATAGATCACCTGACTCCACTCAAATATATAGGCTCTCCCAGCAGGCCAAGGGATTCAAGAAAACCCCTGCCCATTGGCTGAGATACCCCATATACTCATAACCTGACCTTCACATGTCCTTCTCTTATCTAGTACCACTGCCAATTGACCAGGGTAACTACTCCTGGCAAGTAAATTTATGAGGAGCCTCCCTGACTAAACCCCAGGGTGCTACATCTGATAGAAGGATGGCTGCCTGCGGGCTGTGTTTCTGCGTTAAGGCCTGTTAGCATTGCTATCAATCTGTGGGTCCACTTGGTAATGTTTATGCACTCAAACCTAGGGGATCAAGCTCAATTTTTTTTAGAAAGATACAGGACCTCCCTACAGCTTATGTCTCCACATTTGCTTGTTGGTATTGCCCTTAAAATGTGGTGCCAATAGCCAATTGTAATCCATCTATATCTATGGGCTGCAACTCTATCTTTGCCAACCATTTGAGATATGGGAATGAGGTGAGTGGCTAGTGTTTTTGATGCAGCTCTTTAACAGACAGTTGTCATCAAGTGACACGACGGTCTAATCACCATACACTAAAAGTTCAAAAAAGACATCAGCACAAAACAAAAGCCAAAATTCCCCCACCCCTTCAAAAAGAAGGAAAAAAAAAAAGGTTTTAAATTAAAAAAAATATATATATATATATATATATATTTATATATTTATTTATATATATATTTATTTATATATATATATATATATATATATATATATATATATATATATATATATATATATATATATATATATATATATATATGAAATGTAGCCTGATATGGCCTGTAAATAGCAGGATAAGATACAACGTGGTGAATGTTTGCCAACAACAGCACTAAAAATATATAGGCTTTATGGCTGATGAGGTTTTATGGAGTTTTTCTTATTTTCGGAGCTCTGGATTTTAAAGTTTTATGCAGTATATAGGACACAAACCCATATGTAGAGCAACCATGTGAGGACAACTCCACACAAAAGGAGTCACAAAGCCGGTCACTTTCAAGTCTTATCATGAGTGTAGCTGATAATCACATGCAGTACATGCACTTTTTTATTTTTAGTGATATCTCCAAATAATACACCACCTAATCTCCTTACCTTGCCCATAACAACTTAGAATGGAACTGTAGATCTATTGCAGATATAATTTTCAATACTGCATGACAAACATCATTAATAAGTGGCTTTTTATCAAAAATGTCAACTCCAGCAAAAAAAATCAACAATAAATTCCAAACACTGAAAGCACTTTATCATTCACAGGAAATGAAACAAGCCTTTGCTTGACAGTTGTGGTTTTTATTCATATAGCAATACAAAGAGCTAGGGGCAGCATGACTAAAAAGGATTCTGGCAGGTTTTTGGTTCCGTGGAAATAGTTTTGGAGGACAAGTTCAGCCAAGGAGAGTCTGGAAAGGATGCATGGATCTGTGTGCATGACATAAGAACTAGGTGAATTTGTTAAAAGTGGATATAACTGGGTCTTTCATAGCTCGGGATTCAACTAAGCGATAAAAGGGTCCACGAGCAACAACATGCAACAGTGTCTAAATTATATTTATTATTAGATCATTTGATCCTTACCTATGCAATATTTTATTGCCACATTGCAGATTTGTATTTTTTTTTCTTTGTAAACAAGTAGATGTTTTTCCTGCACATCATACACATAATATCACCTCATACACTGCAAAAAGAGCTCACTTACAGACACCTTTGTAATTGATGTTATGATGAAAATTTTTATGTGCTACCATGCTAAGGCACCATTGTAAAATATGATCCTACTGTGGTCCTAGTAACACATAGCATAATCACTTAGACATATAGAGTAAAAAATTATTTACATTCCACGCTAAGGTTAAACAATGTGGCTGATGCCTACCTCAGAAATCCCACAGAAGTGGGATATATAGAAAGATATACAATAAGTAGGGAGAGAGGTATAGGTGGTGCTGCCTCTTTCTAATGTGCAATGCTCATAAAAAATATAAATCAAAAAATGTGTACTGTCTCTTAAATGTGAGTACTAAATGATTATGTCTCCTCAAGCATGTTCCTAATGTGGTAAATACACTTAACTGAATAAAAATGATATATAATGCAGAGAATAAAGTGCTTACATGCTTTTTTTTTTTCACAAGAAAAAAGTGCTTACATGCAAAACAACACGTGTATGGTATTGAAAAGGAACTACATATAAATGTATCATAAAGATACATCAGGAGCGGCCGCTCCTGATGACGTCACTCTGATGACACGCATAGGGCAGAGCTTGTAGCGTCACTTCTGGTTTTAGACACTCCGGACGTATTGTCAATTGCATTGCTCTGACTCTCCAGTATCATTGTAAGTGTGTTTTTTAGCATTTGATCTTATTAAAAATGTATCTATAGACCACCCCTATGTGAGTTTTCCCAGTGACGAGACCAGGCAAGGAGAAGGAGAAGATATTTGATTGGAAGCAACATATGTGTGGTGCTTTTGATCCTTGTAGGGGTTTCAGCTTTCTGGTGAGTGCAGACCTGAGGGGGGTGCACGAGTGGAGTTCACCCATCTTTCACCAGTGATGAATACTGCACCTTGTTGTTTATGCACAAGTCACATTGGAATTGGGATCACTTATATGGACTTATGAACTTTTTTGATATATTTATTGCTTTCTGTCATGTATTATTATTTAAGGTACTTATATAGCACTGTCAATTTACGCTGCGCTTTACATATACATTGTACATGCTCCCTCAAGGAGCTTAAAATCTAAGGTTCCTAACTCACATTCATATACTAAGGCCAATTTAGACAGAAGCCAATTAACCTACCAGCATGTCTTTGGAGTGTGGAAGGAAACCAGAGTACCCGGAGGAAACCCACATAGGCACAGGGAGAACATGCAAACTCCAAGCAGGTAGTGTTATGGTTGGGATTCAAACCAGTGACCTTTTTTACTGCTAGGCGAGAGTGCTACCCACTACACCACTGTGCCACTGTGACTTTATTTATGAAATTGGTTCCAGTATATGGATTACTTTTCACATTAAAGCGGGGGTCCACCTATCTATCGTTTTTTTTTTTTTGGAGTTCATTCACAAACTTTTCTTCTCATGATTATCTACTCACATGTTCTGTGTAATAAGTCCGCCTGTGTCCGATTTTGTTGTAAAGAATAACTTATAAAATTCACTGAAGGCGGTTTTCATCTTCATTGTGGGCATTTGAAGCGCACAAGCATATATTTCCTGGATGCGGTGAATGCTGTGCTCCCAGCATTCACCGAGATGTTGTGATGACGCTGTTGCACAATGCATGCTGGGAAGCCTGAGACTAGCTCCCAGGGGACTGTGGGAGGTCTGGGAGAGGCTAGAAACACGCCTACTCCCATGGGAGGAAAAACAGGAAGTGCTAAGAAGATTAGAAAAAAAAAAAGGTAATTACGGCGATTTAAATTTTTTTACACAGCATGTCAGCATCTAGGCAAGGAAGAGAATGCATAGAGATAATGTTCAAAATTTGGGTGGAACCCCGCTTTAAGCATGTTGAGCACTTTATCTTGAGTTTAATAATATTTATTGTTTGGATTGCTAACACGCATATGGATTTATTCTTTGTGATACATATGTATATATGTAGTTTCTATTCAATAACATACACATGTTTTTTTGCACATTAAGCACGTTAGCACTTTAACCTCTGCATTATATATAAGTGTATTGTGTATAAGTGTATGAGTGTATTTAACAAATTAGGGACGCCATTGAGGAGACATAATCATTAAGTACTCACATTTCAAGACACAGTACACATTTTTTGATTTATAAATTTTATGAGTATTGCACATTAGAAAGAGGCAGCTCCACCTATACCTCTCTTCCTACATAATCACTTAGACACATAACATATAATAAATCTAGGTTTAAACCACTTGTGTATATACAGCCGGTAAAATAAGTATTGACTACGTCATCATTTTTCTAGGTAAATCTATTTCTAAGGCCAGGTTCACACTATTGCGAATTGGATGAGGGATCCCGGCATCCAATTCCTAATAGGATCCCTCATCCAATTCGCAATAGCAGGAGAATGTGACCAGCTCTCTATGGAGCCGGTTCACATATCTCCGATGCGGCTTCAGTGCAAATTTGCACAGGAGCCCTGTGCGTTTTTTGAGCCGTTTCAGGTCCGAATTCAGCCCAAAATTCGGGCTGAAATCGGATCTGAAACGGTGAACCAGGACGCACAGGACCCCTGCAGGGAGCCGCATTGGCATCAAGCGTGAACCAAGTCTAAAGGTGCTATTGACATAAAATTTTCACTAGATCAGTAACAACCCATGCAATCCATACATATAAAGAAACCAAAACAAATAAGTTCAGAAATTAAGATGTGTGTAATAAAATGGAATGATACAGGGAAAAAGTATTGAACACGCTAACTGAAATTTTTTTTAACCTCCCTGGCGGTTTTCCCGAGTGTGGCTGGGGGTTAAATTTCAGCACTATTAGTGGTAACCCCGAGCCACACTCGGGATTGCATTGCAGGATCCTGGTGCGGTGTATTTACCTTGTCCCCAGGATCCTGCGATGTCCCCCCTGCGGTGTCCGTGGGCTCTGTCCTCCGCCCGAAGCCTCTCTGTGCACGGCGGTGGAGCCTGGCGGCAAATTCCAAAAATTGAAAAATCATAACACATACAGTACACTGTAATCTTATAGATTACATTACTGTATGAAATTATTTCACATTCCTTTTGTCCCCAGTGCTTTGTCCAATGCCCTGCATGCAGTTTTATATTATATATACTGTTCTTTCTGCCTGGAAACTGGAGATTGTCCATAGCAACCAAAAAGTGTCCCTTTACGTCAAAAGTGGTTTTAGACCAGCTAGAAAATAGCGATAGTAAATTAGAACACTTGCAGAATTGAGCGATAGTGAATAGTGGGTTTTATTATTATATTATTTTTTATAATTATTTATATTTATTAATTATACATCCCCTGGCAAAAATTATGGAATCACCAGTCCCTGAGGATGTTCCTTCAGTTGTTTATTGTTGTAGAAAAAAAGCAGATCACAGACATGGCCAAAAACTAAAGGCATTTCAAATGGCAACTTTCTGGCTTTAAGAAACACTAAAAGAAATCAAGAAAAAGAATTGTGGCGGCCAGTAACAGTTAGATTTATAGAACAAGCACACGGAATAAATTCTGGAATCACTCAATTCTGAGGAAAAAATTATGGAATCACCCTGTAAATTTTCATTACAAACACTAACACCTGCATCAGATTAAATCTGCTTGTTAGTATGTAGGTAAAAAGGAGTGATCACACCTTGGAGAGCTGTTGCAACATGTGGACTGACATGAAGCATGGCTCCAACACCAGAGATGTCAATTGAAAAAAAGGAGAGGATTATCAAACTGCTTAAAGAGGGTAAATCATCACGCAGTGTTGCACAAGATGTTGGTTGTTCACAGTCGGCTGTGTCTAAAACATGGACCAAATACAAACAACATGGAAAGGTGGTTAAAGGCAAGCATACTGGTAGACCAAGGAAGACATCAAAGCATCAAGACAGAAAACTTAAAGCAATATGCCTTGAAAACAGAAAATGTACAACAAAACAAATGAGGAACAAATGGGAGGAAACTGGAGTCAACACCTGTGACCGAACTGTAAGAAACCGCCTAAAGGAAATGGGATTTACATACAGAAAAGCTAAAAGAAGGCCATCTCTAACACCTAAACACAAAAAAACAAGGTTACAATGGGCTAAGGAAAGACAATCGTGGACTGTGGATGATTGGATTTCTGTCTTGACGCTTTGATGTCTTCCTTGGTCTACCAGTATGCTTGCCTTTAACCACCTTCCCATGTTGTTTGTATTTGGTCCATGTTTTAGACACAGCCGACTGTGAACAACCAACATCTTGTGCAACACTGCGTGATGATTTTCTCTCTTTAAGCAGTTTGATAATCCTCTCCTTTTTTTCAATTGACATCTCTGGTGTTGGAGCCATGCTTTATGTCAGTCCACTTGTTGCAACAGCTCTCCAAGGTGTGATCACTCCTTTTTACCTACATACTAACAAGCAGATTTAATCTGATGCAGGTGTTAGTGTTTGTAATGAAAATTTACAGGGTGATTCCATAATTTTTTCCTCAGAATTGAGTGATTCCATAATTTATTCCCTGTGCTTGTTCTATAAATCTAACTGTTACTGGCCACCACAATTATTTTTCTTGATTTCTTTTAGTGTTTCTTAAAGCCAGAAAGTTGCCATTTGAAATGCCTTTAGTTTTTGGCCATGTCTGTGATCTGCTTTTTTTCTACAACAATAAACAATTGAAGGAACATCCTCAGGGACTGGTGATTCCATAAATTTTGCCAGGGGTTGTATTATGAATTATGATTTTGTGTTTCAAACTTCATCATACCCGGGATATCTACTAGACTCTTGGTGGACAGATTTAAGTGTGTTATTGCTAAGAATTACAGACCTACAATATAAAACGCCAAATTTCTATGCAAAATACAGTGCCTTGCAAAAGTATTCACCCCCCCCCTTGGCGTTTTTTATGTTTTGTTGCCTCACAACCTGGAATTAACATGGATTGTTTGAGGATTTGCATCATTTAATTTACAGAACACGCCCACAACTTTGAAGATTTTTTTATTTTTATTTTGAAGCAAACAACAAATAGGACAAAATAACAGAAAAAGTCAATGTGCATAACTATTCACCCCCTAAAGTCAATACTTAATAAAGCCACCTTTTGCAGCTATCACAGCTCCAAGTCGCTTTGGATAAGTCTCTATGAGCTTGCCACATCTTACCACTGGGATTTTTGCCCATTCCTCCTTGCAAAACTGCTCCAGCTCCTTCAAGTTGGATGGTTTGCGCTTGTGAACAGCAATCTTTATATTTGACCACAGATTTTCTATTGGATTGAGGTCTGGGCTTTGACTAGGCCATTCCAACACATTTGCATGTTTCTCCTTAAACCACTCAAGTGTTGCTTTAGTAGTGTGTTTGGGGTCATTATCCTGCTGGAAGGTGAACCTGTGTCCTAGCCTCAAATCACATACAGAGTGGTACAGGTTTTGCTCAAAAATATTCCTGTATTTAGCACCATCCATCTTTCCCTCAACTCTGACCAGTTCCCCAGTCCCGACTGCTGAAAAACATCCCCACAGCATTATGCTGCCACCACTATGTTTCACTGTGGGGATGGTGTTCTTTGGGTGGTGTGATGTGTTTTGTTTGCGCCAGACATAGCATTTTCTTTGATGGCCAAAAAGTTAAATTTCAGTTTCATCAGACCAAAGCACTGTAATGGTAATGCGGTGATGTGTGTCTGTCAGCTTACCTCCTCCATGTGTTTCTTTAGAGACCAGTCACCCTCACCTGACTGTTTAAATAACCTTCCCTCAGCATAGCTCCACCCCAGCTTCTAATTAGGAACACTATATTAACCTAGGCATTGCAAGCCAACCTTGCTGATCAACCATTGTGTATTCATTGTGTGTTTGGCTTCCTGTTTCCTGCTTGCCGTGTGCTCTTCGTTTGTCTCTGTTACCGACCTTGGCGTGTTCCTGACTATTCCTGTCTGCTCGTGACCCTGATCTTTTGGCGTGTCCCCGACTATCCCTGTTTGCCTGTGACCCTGAACCTTATTCTTTTATCCCTTATCCCTTTACTGTCCTTGTTGTTCCAGCCTGCTGCTTCCTTCTCCTGTAGTCTACCATGAGCGTGAGCTCTGAGACCCTAGAGGCCGCGACCTGGAGTCCATCCTCACCACTAGAGGCTCTGGTGAACACCTGCTGGCTCTTAGACTCCGTGCCCTTGGGAATCTGTGCTCTAGCTCTCACTGGGTTCTTTGTTAGTGATCCAGTAGACCTGCTTCCTGAATCTCCCTGGGTACTATCCGCAGCAGTCAGTCCTAGGGTCCACTATCTTAGCGGGGCACTTCCGACTCCTACGGAGTGCATCTGTCACCTGGTCTCAGGTGACCTGACAAGCACCTTCCTCCATACATATGAGAGTTTCCCACTTGCCTTTTTGCAAACTCAAAACGTGCCATTTTGTTTTTTGCTGAAAGTAATGGCTTTCTTTTGGCCACTCTGCCATAAAGCCCAACTCTATGGAGAGTACGGCTTATTGTCGTCCTATGTACAGATACTCCAGTCTCTGCTGTGGAACTCTGCAGCTCCTCCAGGGTTACCTTAGGTCTCTGTGCTGCCTCTTTGATTAATGCCCTCCTTGCCGGTCCATGAGTTTTGGTGTGCGGCCGTCTCTTGGCAGGTTTGCTGTTGTGCCATGTTCTTTCCATTTGGTTATGATAGATTTGATGGTGCTCCTAGGGATCATCAAAGATTTGGATTTTTTTTTATAACCTAACCCTGACTTGTACTTCTCAACAAGATTGTCCCTTACTTGTTTGGAGAGTTCCTTGGTCTTCATGGCAGTGTTTGGTTAGTGGTGCACCTTGATTGGGTGTTGCAGCCTCTGAGGCCTTTCAAAAAGGTGTGTATATGTAATGACAGATCATGTGACACTTAGATTGCACACAGGTGGACATCATTTCACTAATTATGTGACTTCTGAAGGTAATTGGTTGCACCAGAGATTTTTTTGGCTTCTTAACAAAGGGGTGAATACATACGCACATGCCAATTATCAGTTTTTTATTTCTGAAAAATAGTTTTAGATATATATTTTTCAAATTTTACTTTACCAACTTAGACTATTGTGTTCTGATCCATCACATATAATTCAGATTAAAAAAACATTGAACTAAAGGCTGTAATGTAACAAAATAGGTAAAAAGCCAAGGGGGTGAATACTTTTGCAAGGCACTGTAATTGTACCGCTTTGAGATGCAAAAATCTGACATAATCATACATAGCTACTACTTCGTACAAAATTACCTTTGTTGGTAATGACCGCTTCAAGACACCTCCTGAATTGAGAAACTAGTCCCATGCATTGCTCAGGTGTGATTTTGGCACATTCTTTCACAGAAACGGTCTTCAAATGTTGACTTGACTTGATCTTAACTTGATCTTTCCACAGATTTTCTATTGGATTCAAAACAGGTGAGTGGCTGGGCTGTTCTAGCAGCTTTATTTTCTTTCTTTGAAACCAATTGAGAGTTTCCTTGGCTTTGTGTTTGGGATCATTTTTCTTGCTGAAATGTTAACCCTCATTTCATCTTCATCATCCTGGTAGATGGCAGCAGATTTTTATCAAGAATGTCTTGGTACATTTTTCCATTCATCCTTCCTTCAAAGCAATGAAGTTTGCCAGTACTGTATGCTAAAAAAACACCATGCCCCACACCATGATGTCCCACGTCTAAACTTCACTGTTGGTATGGTGTATTTGGGGTGATGTAAAGTGCCATTGTGTGTGTATTATGGCATCCAAAGAGTTCCATTTTGCCTCATCTGGCCAGACTATATTCTCCCAGTATTTCACAGCCTTTTCTAAATGTTGTGCAGCAAACTTTAAACGAGCTTCAACATGCTTTTTCTTCAGCAGTGGAGTCTTGCGTGGTGAGCGTGCATAAAGGCCATGGTGGTTGAGTAAAGTGCCATTTGACCTCCAAACATGGTGTGTATTATGGCATCCAAAGAGTTCTATTTTAGTTTCATCTGGCCAGACTATATACTCCCAGTATTTCACAGGCTTGTCTAAATGTTGTGCAGCAAACTTTAAATGAGCTTCAACATGCTTTTTCTTCAGCAGTGGAGTCTTGCGTGGTGAGCGTGCATACAGGCCAAGGCGGCTGAGTGCCTTATTCCGCGTACACAAGGGCGGACTTCTCGACCGGACTGGTCCGACGGACCGAATCCGGCGGACAATCCGACCTTGTGTGGGCTTCATCGGACCTGCAGCGGACTTTTTCAGTCAATCTGAAAAATCTGACGGACATTAGATTTGAAACATGTTTCAAATCTTTCCGACGGACTCGAGTCCGGTCGAAAAGTCCGCTCGTCTGTATGCTAGTCCGATGGACAAAAACCGACACTTGGGCAGCTATTGGCTACTGGCTATGAACTTACTACTTTTAGTCCCATCGTACGTCATCACGTACAAATCCGTCAGACTTTGGTGTAATCGTGTGTAGGCAAGTCCGTTCGTTGGGAAAGTCCGTCGGAAGTCCGCCGAAAGTCGGTCGGATAGACCGTCGGACCAGTCCGGTCGAACAGTCTGCCTGTATGTACGCTGCATTACTCATTGTTTTCTTTGAAACAATTGTATCTGCTAATTTCAGGTCTTTCCGAAGCTCTTTACAAGTGGTCCTTGGCTCTTGGACAACCCTTCTGATAATTATTTTCACTCCTCTGTCAGACATCTTGCGAGGATCACCTGGTCATGGCCAGTTTATGGTGAAATTATGTTCTTTCTACTTCTGGATTATGGCACCAACAGTGCTCACTGGAACATTCAGAAGTTTAGAAATCCTTCTATAAACAATACAATTAGCATGTTTTGCAGCAATAAGGTTGCAAAGGTCTTGAGAGAGGTCTTTGCTTTTACCCATCATGAGATGTTTCTTGTGTGACACCTTGGTAATGAGGCACCTTTTTATAGGTCATCAGTTGAGACTGAACCAGCTGATATTAATTTGCACTGACAAGGGGCAGGATTGCTTTCTAATTACTAGATTAGATTTCAGCTGGTGTCTTGGCTTTCCATGTCTTTTTGCACCTCCCTTTCGTCACGTGTTCAATACTTTTTCCCTGTGTCATTCCATTGTATTACACAACTTAATTTCTGAACGTATTTGTTTTGGTTTCTTTGTATGTATGGATTGCATGGGTTGTTACCGACATGTGGTAAACATTTCATGTCAATAGCACCTTTAGAAATATATTTACCTAGAAAGATGGTGACGTGTTCGATACTTATTTTACCTGCTGTAAGTACAACAGTTGGTCAATTGATTCATAACTAGCAAATAGAGCTATATACTTTCTTCAGCAATGCCAAAACTTTGGCAACACAATCTTGCCCCATCCCCCACACTGCCTTTATTCTATTCTTTACCTTTTCTGAAGAGTATGAATACTCACAATTTTTTATTATGTTGCAGCTTGCCAATTCTTAGATGTGGTGGCTGCATTATCTATTTATTTCCTTTATATTCATCTGCTGGTCTGGGCAGTAAGGCCCCTTTCACACGGGGCAGACTCTGTTTAGATCAGCAGGGGATCTGTCCGCTGATCCCCTGCTGATTAGAGCAGAGTAGGTAGATGACAGGTCTGTGTCAGCTCAGTTTATGCAGGGCGGACACGGACCAAGCCCGCTCTGCTTTATGGGTGGCTGGGTATAAACTGACCCTGCCTACCCATTTACACCCAACTGCCCTCCAATCCGATCTGCCTTGACAGAGGGGGGTGGATCCCCTTCCATTTTTTTTTAGCACACCCGATCAGAATGGAGGTAGGCAGGTGTAAACCCACAAGTCTGTTTACACCTGCCACTCCTCAGGGGTAAATGAAAAAGGCAGACCTGATCGGACCCTTTGTGTGTAAGGGGCCTTAGTCTGGTATTTTTCCAAGCCAAGCTGTCCAGCAAAAATGGGAGCTAGAGGGTTGATATAAAAAACATTGAGCACTGACAGGGGTGCATACATTGGTCAGGTTTTATTCATTTAGTAAAACATTGTAAAAATAAAAAAATCTAATATCTATAGTCTGTGCTACACTCAAATATAATTATTTTTTTTTTAAGTGGTTGCAAACCATCACATACGGTGCCTTGAAAAAATATTCATACCCCTTGAAATTTTCCACATTTTGTCATGTTACAACCAAAAACGTAAATGTATTTTATTGGCATTTTATGTGATAGACCTACAGAAAGTGGCACATAATTGTGCTGCTAAAGATTATGCAGCAACCAAGCATATTTAAGCAGGTAAAATGTTGGCATCAATCTTCTCCTCCAAGAGTTGCCTTCCCTCTCACACTTCCACAGGGGGGTACTGTTCCGTTCTCCTCTGCTGCCACTTCCAGCAACATCTTCTCTCTACTTCCTAGCGCATTCATTCAATGTCGTTTTGATTTTACAGTGCTGCAATTATTGTTCACATTTGGAAAGAAAATGTTTCTGTAACTTCCTAAAAAGTGTTAGCTGGAGTTCGGCGACACTGATTGACAATGCTGCTATCCAAATCTTATGCACTCTTCCAAACAAGTTGAAACTGTTATAGCTGCAAAGGGTGGGCCAACTCAATATTGAACCCTATGGACTAAGACTTGGATGCCATTAAAGTTCTATAGTAAATTATATATATATATATACATACACACAAACACAAACACAGACCCCAGATACACACAAGTGCTTCCACACTTCTCTTATAAGCAAAGCCGCTAAGTTGGAGATCTTTCCCATCTGCCACCGGTAGAGAGAAAGAGAAGTATGAGCAGAGGGGCCCTCTTAATAGTATCATGGGTCCCTGGGCAAGGTAATGCACTGGGAGGGCTTCCGAGGAAATGGCAATCTGCAGCACACTATGGCAAAAAGTGGGTGTGGCAGGGGAGTAAACTTTTACTGCCATGACCACAAATGTGGAAGCGGGGATGATGGGTTAAAATTCCACTACCATGACCCCCATGGCAGGTGTGAGGGGTTAACTTTCACTGCCACTGACCACCAATGCGGAGGGTGGTTAACACCCATCATCCACTTCTCCAATAATGGTAATGGCTCAGGAGTACGCTATTTACTAAGTACAGGGTTGTGGATTGCTCTAAGTACAGATTGCAGGGTTCAGCAGTGTGTTACATTCAGAGTACAGGGTTGTGGATTGCACTACATACAGAATGCAGAGTTCAGGAGTGAGCTGTTTACATGGTGCAGGGCTAAAGAGTGCAATTTACAACCCACCCCAAGTATAGAGCTCTCACCTCAAATTTCTCCCCAAAAGAAAGCTCTCCTCTACTTCCATTATAGAGCTTTCCTCCTCTTCCTGCACAGAGTTCTCTTCCCCTCCCTGTCCACTACAGAGGGCCCCTCTCCTCCCCTTCCAGTACAGAGCTTTCCTGCCTGTCTATTATCCACAGCTCTCCTCTCTCCTGCAGAAGAGAATCTACAACTTATAGGAGGTCAGGCTGCCGGCATGGGCTTATGGAGACGTTGCTGGTATGAGGCTAGACTGGCTGTGTTCATACCCCATCCTGCCCCCTCCTCTGTTGTATATGCAGAGCAGGAAGAGCAGAGAGGGTTTTGTGTGCACCACCAGGAGAGGGGCTCTTTCACTTGTAAACCCAAAAACCGGGCTTCTGTGTTTATAAGTGAGAGTAGTGAGCGGCGATGCAAGCGGCTAGAGCTAGAGGTTTTGCCGAAACAAAGCCCTGCTGCCTACAGTGCTGTCTTCCTTCTTGTGCCAGGTGCTGGTACATGGAGGGAGTTCCAGAGCCTGGCACCTGCTGCCAACTCTGCATGTTGGGCACTACATCACTCCTTTCTGTGCTGGGTGCTGGAACACAAGAGAGTTTCAGTGTCTAGGTACCCTGCTGTTAACCTGCATGTTGCGCATGGGGTGATTAGGGTGTGCCCAGGCACACCTAGCACACCCTATGCACATGCCTATGAAGCCCTCATAGATTTGCATAGGGCTGTATTCTGAGACTGGAGAAACTATATGTGTACAGGGCTCATTGCCCAGGCATAGCCAGCAGCGAAGAGGATTTCGCCCTGAAATAAATGAATACTGCCTCTGAATCCACAGTCAGCATTTGGACATCTATCGGTCCGATCTATGTGCTAAAGGAAACCCCCAACAGGACCATTCTTTAACAACTCTCATTAGCAGCCCTGATGAAGGGGGAGTCCTCAGTCCCCCAAAACACGTTGGCTCCATTTTATTGCTGTGACTTCAAATAAAACATCTTTAATACCTTAATTTACTGGATACAGGGAGCTCCTTTACCTTTACTTCTGCCCTGAAATAAAGGCAGGGAGTTGGGATTGGCTTTTCTACAGAGTAAGGAGCAAGGCTGAGGCTGGAGGGAGGGCTAGTAAAGAATTGTTCAGGGGGCTAGGGAGAGTAGATTAGTGTAGTTCTTATGAAGCTACAGTTGTATTTTAAACTAACCAATTACTTTATTGCAATAGAACAGCAGCTTTCACTCATTCTGTATAAAGGTCATGTTTGTGTGGCCCCACATGACTTTATATCTGTAAAATTACATAAGCCTTGCAGGCTATACAATTTAATGTTTGACAAATTCAAAATACAACATTACCTGAAACAATAGATATAGACAGAACAAAACACAGACCACATAAACCCAAGGTTATAACATTTTGGAACACATAATTGTGTTATACGCTTGATTAAACTGTGGTTTTGTGAACGAAAGAACAATTACAATGTATGCATATTAGGTGTAATATTTCAATAAGACATTTCCTCCAGGGATCACCTCTGCCAGAGAGTATTTTTCCGCTCTACATGGCATACTTTCAAAGGCATCCTGTTAAGAAAGAACTGTAGGCTGTTCAAATAAATCTTTTTATTTAACAAAATGAAGTGTTTAGCATTTTGAAGCATATGTAAACCCAATTAATAAAATCTCATATAAGCCTTAACATGTTTATGTAAGAGCAAAAGTATTTTTTTTATTTGTAAATTTACAACCATCAATAAAATACCTGCGGTACCTGTTGCTCATCGGCGTTATGCTGGGCGCAGAGCGCTTGTCGTCATACGAACATCATGACGTGAGCGCTCTTTCCATTTGCTGATTCCTATGGGGAGAAATTTGGCGCCAAATCACGCACGGTGGGCGCCATCCATTGGGGGCGCCTCTCCTCATTCATCATGCCAGCGTGCTGCTTGTAGGGACCAGCGTGGTGCTTAGGATGCCTATAAGACATTCCTCACCGATACAGCTTCCTTAGCTGCACACCCTAGAACTCTGCACACCACACGTGGATCATGCTATAGTGTAGACGCTCAACGTAACTATTAGGTACACTTTGTTTCCTTTTCACACAAATTATCCTGGTTTTTCTTTTTTTTTCACGGCTTTTTGCTTTTCTTGGGCAACATGCGATTACCCATCCAACACCCTGTACACTAGCTTTACCCATTATTGTCCATGTCCTATGGCTACACTTCTGTGTGCACCTTTCATGGTTTTTCCACACTCCTTTTAACCCTCTCACACCTCTCAAGGGACACTGGTTTACATATGTTTATTAGTACTACTCATTTTCATGAGAGCCATTCATTACTTACTAATTCCATAGATCCCTTTGGAGTCATCACTTCCTGTCACTCCTCAACACTACATGGAGACCCCCTTTTCAGTGATGGTTTGTGGGCGGTCGCCCCGCACTTGGTCTTACTACCTCAGCTCCCGGTGCAGACTACAACCATAGCGGCCCTTGTTTTGCAGTATGGTATGTGTTCATACTCAAGTGGCATGTGAGTAATTAAGACCAGGTATCCTCCCTTTCCTTCATTTAATCCCCTTTTTGATTTTTTTTTAGCCAAAATCAGATTATATTGGTGCTTATATATTTTTTTGCAGACATGTGGAGGCATTTGCGCCTGAGGAAGTGGATTTACCACGAAACGCATCGAGAATTGTAGGATGCAACCATATTCTTTAGATATCACTACTGTATGCATACCACAAATTTCTTGCTATTTCTGTCTATTTTTGGTTACAAACATTAACATTCTACACATTGACAAATATAATGTGCTGCTATATCATTTTGTATGTAGATGAACTGTACCGCATTGATGTCTGTGTGTATATATATATATATATATATATATATATATATATATATATATATATGAAATGGCTTTTATATAAAACCACTTTTACATATGTACCTACTATGAAGTGCTATACTTTTTTATGACAATAAACATGTCAAGTTATCATATATCATTTTTATTTAGTTATTGGCCATTTGCTTCACTCAAAAACCCCCCTCCTCATTTTTATTAAAATAATACTTTGTAATCCTGCCAAGAGTGTCCCTTTTATGGCACTTCCTGTGAAAGCGCTACCCCTCTAATATGCTGTGTTACATAAGGTGCAAAATAAACAAATAACCTTAAAATTGAAAAAGGCAAAAGTTGTGCAAGAATTTTACCTAAAAAGGATATATGCGAAAATGATAATTACTGCCAAAAAAAAATTAAACCTTATTGCATATTATGGATCATAATCATATCAAGTGAAAAAAATGCAATAGTGGATAAAAAACATCAATTAGACAGCATCATCTAATATAATCAGTCCATGTGATTAAAAACAATAGAAATCAACTGTGACCCAAAGTTAATTGAATAAGGAAACTCCTCTGTGAATGTGGTATTTATCGCGAATCACCTCTGGTGCAGCTTCGCCTTCCAAACTATGCGCTCACCTCATATACAGACCTTCCACAGGTCACTGTAAGCCTTCCTTTTTAAGGGGTATCTCTGATACATAGACCAGGATCTCACCTATCAGTGACAGCAGGTCCCAGCACCTAGATGCACTGCTGTGGGCTCAGGAGAAGAGGACTCTACAACAGTGGTTCAAAACCACCAGGTATACAGCTTCCTTCCTGGAGGGCCATGAGGCCCTGATTTCCTAGGCTTATAGAATCTTGTTAAATGGTCACTATCCACCTCCACCTGCCCCTGTTTATTTGGGCATCAGTAGCAGGCTGCTGCTACTAAAGAACATTTACAGCTCCCTAACTTTACCCACCCCAGTGCGCGGGAAGCACTGTGACATGGCTCTATCTCCCCTACTTGAGTTGAGTTTGCTTGCCAGTAAGTGAGGTTGGCTACCCATTTGCAGGCAGTAGGTAGCATTGCATGGTATACAAGTTGGGGAAGTGCAGAGCAACCCAGGATCAGAACTCTGTCCCAGTTTTTACCTCTATTAACTGGACTCTGCTGCTGGAAGGGCACTGGATGGTGGAGCTAAGTATAGGGTGCCAGCATAACAGGACACAGGGAGGCACTACAATGCTGGCTGTCACTGAATATTGTAAGATAGTAACAGAAAAAGAGATTCACATTCATCGAGTTCAACCATTACAAAATAAAATAATAAATTAATAGAAAACCTCCAAAAATAGAACCATATACCCACAGCTGATCATAGGGCAGGCAACATATAGTATCTTCCTGATCTCCTAAGACAATTGGATATTTCCCAGATCAAAAATTTCTGGTATTATTACTTATAATTTTTAGGAGTGCATCCAGCCTTTAAAAAATTAGCTGGTAAGAACTGTTCCCAGGGGTAGCCTATTCCACATGTTCCCAGCTCCTACTGTGAAGAAACCTTTCCGTATATGGAAGTTAGACCTTTCCCCTACAGAAGTAAAGAGTACTGCCTTGTCCTTTGCCTTGACCTGAAAGTGAATAAGTATGCACCAAGTTCACTATATGGATATTTATATATTTATACATGATGATCATATCCCCTTGATTGCCTGTTCTCAAGAGAAAAAAATTATTGTCCCTGCACCATCATTCACCTTCCATGCAGTCATTTTATGCTGCGTACACACAACCGGTTTTGTCGTTGAAATAAACTCCGAAGGTTACGGAATTCCATTCAAGCTGTCTTGCCTACACACGGTCAACCCAAAGTCCAACCGCCTAGAACGCGGTGACGTACAACACTTACGACTGGACTAGAAAAAGGAAGTTCAATAGCCAGTAGCCAATAGCTTCCGTCTTGTACTTGCTTCAGAGCATGCGTCATTTTTGGTCCGTTAGAACAGCATACAGACGATCGGTTTTCCCGATAGGAATTGGTTCCGTCGGAAATATTTAGAACATGTTCTTTTTCTAGGTCCGACAGAATTTTCGGAAAAAGAAGTCCGATGAGGTCTCCTCACGATCGGAATAGACGGTGAAAAGATTCCATCTGACTTTTTCTGTCGGACATTCCGCTCGTGTGTACACGGCTTTAGATGTAGCACCCTGGTGTTTAAGCAGGGTTGCTAACAAAATTAGTTTGCCAGGTAGTAAATGTCCTGGCTAATTGTTAGAAGATCCACTGATTCCTCTCTAATTCTGATATTGCTGCACCTTTTCTCTTCTGTCACTAGGTGGCACTGTGGCTGGTGACATTAGATCAACAAGGGCATAAGAAGGTCAGATTATGAATTGATGGGGTGTCTCAGGCTATTGGCAGGGGTTTCTTTAGTCCCTTGGCCTGCTGGGAGAGCCTATTTATTTGGGTGGAGTCAGGTGATCTGGGTTATGTGCCACCTGGACGGCTGTCTGGGTGGACGTGTGTTATGTCGTCCTGGGTTGCTAGGCCAGAAGCCAGAGGCCTACCCCAGGGACACCTGGCTGCTAGGCTGCCTGAGGCCTATCCAGGAGCAGGAGAAGCAGCGTAAGGTTGGGACTGCAGGATTGGAGTCCAACCAAGTTGTGGAGGTTCAGGGAACCAGTTGTGGTTAGGGGTAAAGGGGAAGCAGTCGCCACTAAGGGACCATCCACCTTATTACCGGAGACTACTGTGAGTAAGCTCGAGCAAGAACCAGAGCAGTCTTCTCACCAACCGGGGATGGTGAAGAGGTGGGAAAGCTACAACGAGTGCCAAGCCAGGGACCCAGCGGGTTAGCGGGGTGATGCTTGAGGAGTATACATCGGGTTAGCTGTGGAAGAGCTCAGGAGATCCGGTAATGACTGGGAACTGGAAGTCTAGTGGGAGACTGGGAGATCAGTGAGTGAAGACCTACAGTGGAATACTGTGAGATAATAGAAGAACTATTCTGTGTTACCATGAGTTATATACAACTACCTTTACTGAATGTTACAAGTTCAGTTGTCATAGGAGACAGCGGTCCTACCTATACAGTTGTGGCATCCCCCTGGAGGCGTTTCCCTGTATAGCTGTCTACCTATAGTGCCTCAGAGTCTGTCAGTTACCATTGCATCTACCTTAGGGTATCCTGGCTCTAACCCGCTCTCCCACAGTTTTTGTTAAGAGACAATAAATCTCTTGTTCACATTCAAAAAGTGACTGGTGCCCATCATTTCATCTTGCATTACACCCACCATGCCTGTTAACCCACTCTACAAGGAAGGATGTTAGCTCTCCCTGACTCTGGAGGTCACCATCAGGGCTCTAGAGGCCCGGGAGGTTGCTACATAAGATGTCTGGAATGTTAGTAGATTGTAAAGTATGTTGCCAGACTAAGAATTTTGAATATAAACAATAACAAAATGTTAGCTGGATTGGCTGGATTCACCCCGTTGAGTTTTTGCTGGATGCAATCTTAGTTGATATCAATGGAAATGCATCAAAACACATATGAACATATAACATGCACATTGACATTACAAAATGCATTGCAGGGGGACATTAAAAACACACACAACACACTGGTGTGAATCCAGAAAATGCATTGCTATTTACATGAAAAAAAAAATCGTTTTCAAATAGTATTTAAATTTATAATGCAAAGGGTAAAAAAAAATACAAATAGATAGATAGATACAGTACTGTGCAAAAGTTTTAGGCAGGTGTGAAGAAATGCTGTAAAGTAAACCTGCTTTCAAAATATATACTGTATATTGTAATTGTTTATTTTTATCAATTTACAAAATAACAAGTGAGCAAACAGATGAAAAATCGAAATTAATATTTGGTGGGACTACCTTTTGCCTTCAATTTAGCATCAAATCTTACACTTGCACAATTTGTACACTTGGACAAAGTCCAGAATTTTGCAGGATTAGAGTCAGGAGTACGATTAATCAATTATACCAAGCAAATGCTAATGATCTTCAATTTTTATATATAGGTTGAAACACTGTCATTAATTTAAAAAGAAACAGCTGTGTAGGTGGCTTAAACTGGGCGAGGAACAACCAAACTCTGCTACTAAGGTGAGATTGTGGAAGACAGTTTCATGTCATGGGTCATACACCATGACAAGACTGAGCACAGCAACAAGCTGAAAAATTAAATTGTTAGTAATGCAGGACTGTAAATAGACATTTATTAGTCGATTATGTATCATTACTTCTGGATAAAACTGTGCCCATCATATGCAGCCTCACTGTGCCCATCAATTGCAGCCTCACTGTGCCCATCATATGCAGCCTCACTGTGCTCATCAATCGCAGCCTCACTGTGCCAATCAATTGCAGCCTCACTGTACCCATCAAATGCAGCCTCACTGTGCCCATCAAATGCAGCCTCACTGTGCCCGTCAATTGCAGCCTCACTGTTCCCATCAATTTCAACCTCACTGTGCCCATCATATGCAGCTTCACTGTGCCAAAAGGCCAATCACATCCACATTTCAAGTAAAATAAAATAGAACCACTTAACATAAGGTGTCCTCATCAGAGTCCCCTTTTACATCAGGTGTCCCAATCAGAGTCCCCCTTTACAACAGGGGTCCCAATCAGAGCCCCCCTATCCATCAGGTGCCCTAATCAGAGCCCACCTTTACATCTGGTGTCCCAATCAGAGTCCTCCTACACATCAGGTGTCCCCATCAGAGTCCTCCTTAAAATCAGGTGCCCCCTTTACATCAGGTGTCCCCTTCAGCATCACCCTATACATCACGTGTCCTCATCAGAGTCCCTCTATACATCAGGTGTAGGGATGAGCTTCGTGTTCGAGTCGAACCCATGTTCGACTTGAATATTGGCTGTTCGGTCGTTCGCCGAATTCCGAACGTTATGGGCCGTTCACGCCAAATTCGTGTGGCGCGTCACGGCCCATAATTCACTGCGGCATTGCAGTGCATTGCTGGCTGATGATTGGCCAAGCATGCACTATGACCCGCATGCTTGGCCAATCACAGCGCCGTCGGTAGAGAGAGCTGTAATTGGCCAAAGCCAGGGTGGCTTTGTCCAATTATGGCTCAGGGGGTTTAGAACACGCCCCACACTATATAAGGCCACCTGCACAGCGGCCCTGTGTAGTGTGTTCCGGCATTGAGAGAGAGATAGATAGACAGAGAGACAGTGTCATTTCATTTGAGTTAGCTAGATTAGGCAGGACAATCAGTGAGTTAGCTGCACTTACAGTGTATTGTGTATATATATGCATCCCAGGTGTTGCATATATATATATATATATATATATATATATATATATATATATATATACACTGTATTCAGTTTAGCTAAATCCGTTCCTGTTATCTTCTTACTGACAGGCAGGCTTGTCTTGTTACAGTATTTACAGCTACCTGAAGAAAATTGCTGGTGTTCTTTTGATCCTATTAGTACCACAGTCAGGCAGCTAGACTATTTACAGTTAGTGTAGTGCATCCTGCTCACAGTGTTCAGCTAAACCTACAAGTTATTTTTTGCGAGCTCTGCACAGTGTTCATCTAAAGCTACAACTTAGTGTAGTGCGTCCTGCTCACAGTGTTCAGCTAAAACTACAAGTTAGTGTGGTGCATCCTCCTCACAGTGTTCAGCTAAAACTACAAGTTAGTGTAGTGCGTCCTGCTCACAGTGTTCAGCTAAAACTACAAGTTAGTGTAGTGAGACCTCTGCACAGTGTTCATCTAAAGCTACAAGTTAGTGCAGTGCGTCCTGTTCACAGTGTTCAGCTAAAACTACAAGTTAGTGTAGTGAGACCTCTGCACAGTGTTCATCTAAAGCTACAAGTTAGTGCAGTGCGTCCTGTTCACAGTGTTCAGCTAAAACTACAAGTTAGTGTAGTGCGTCCTCCTCACAGTGTTCAGCTAAACCTGCAAGTTATTTTTTTGCGAGCTCTGCACAGTGTTCATCTAAAGCTACAAGTTAGTGCAGTGCGTCCTGCTCACAGTGTTCAGCTAAAACTACAAGTTAGTGTGGTGCGTCCTCCTCACAGTGTTCAGCTAAAACTACAAGTTAGTGTAGTGCGTCCTGCTCACAGTGTTCAGCTAAAACTACAAGCTAGTGTAGTGCGTCCTGCTCACAGTGTTCAGCTAAAACTACAAGTTAGTGTAGTGAGACCTCTGCACAGTGTTCATCTAAAGCTACAAGTTAGTGCAGTGCGTCCTGCTCACAGTGTTGAGCTAAAACTACAAGTTAGTATAGTGAGACCTCTGCACAGTGTTCATCTAAAGCTACAAGTTAGTGCAGTGCGTCCTGTTCACAGTGTTCAGCTAAAACTACGAGTTAGTGTGGTGCGTCCTCCTCACAGTGTTCAGCTAAACCTACAAGTTATTTTTTTGCGAGCTCTGCACAGTGTCCATCTAAAGCTACTAGTTAGTGCAGTGCGTCCTACTCACAGTGTTCAGCTAAAACTACAAGTTAGTGTGGTGCGTCCTCCTCACAGTGTTCAGCTATAACTACAAGTTAGTGTAGTGCGTCCTGCTCACAGTGTTCAGCTAAAACTACAAGTTAGTGTAGTGAGACCTCTGCACAGTGTTCATCTAAAGCTACAAGTTAGTGCAGTGCGCCCTGCTCACAGTGTTCAGCTAAAACTACAAGTTAGTGTGGTGCGTCCTCCTCACAGTGTTCAGCTAAACCTACAAGTTATTTTTTTGCAAGCTCTGCACAGTGTTCATCTAAAGCTATAAGTTAGTGTAGTGCGTCCTGCTCACAGTGTTCAGCTAAAACTACAAGTTAGTGTGGTGCGTCCTCCTCACATTGTTCAGCTAAAACTACAAGTTAGTGTAGTGAGACCTCTGCAAAGTGTTCATCTAAAGCTACAAGTTAGTGCAGTGCTTCCTGCTCACAGTGTTCAGCTAAAACTACAAGTTAGTGTGGTGCGTCCTCCTCACAGTGTTCAGCTAAACCTACAAGTTATTTTTTTGCGAGCTCTGCACAGTGTTCATCTAAAGCTACAAGTTAGTGTAGTGCGTCCTGCTTACAGTGTTCAGCTAAAACTACAAGTTAGTGTAGTGAGACCTCTGCACAGTGTTCTTCTAAAGCTACAAGTTAGTGCAGTGCGTCCTGCTCACAGTGTTCAGCTAAAACTACAAGTTAGTGTGGTGCGTCCTCCTCACAGTGTTCAGCTAAACCTACAAGTTATTTTTTTGCGAGCTCTGCACAGTTTTCATCTAAAGCTACAAGTTAATGTAGTGTGTCCTGCTCACAGTGTTCAGCTAAAACTACAAGTTAGTGTAGTGAGACCTCTGCACAGTGTTCATCTAAAGCTACAAGTTAGTGCAGTGCGTCCAGCTCACAGTGTTTAGCTAAAACTACAAGTTAGTGTAGTGAGACCTCTGCACAGTGTTCATCTAAAGCTACAAGTTAGTGCAGTGCGTCCTGCTCACAGTGTTCAGCTAAAACTACAAGTTAATGTGGTGCATCCTCCTCACAGTGTTCAGCTAAACCTACAAGTTATTTTTTTGCGAGCTCTGCACAGTGTTCATCTAAAGCTACTAGTTAGTGCAGTGCGTCCTGCTCACAGTGTTCAGCTAAAACTACAAGTTAGTGTGGTGCGTCCTCCTCACAGTGTTCAGCTAAAACTACAAGTTAGTGTAGTGCGTCCTGCTCACAGTGTTCAGCTAAAACTACAAGTTAGTATAGTGAGACCACTGCACAGTGTTCATCTAAAGCTACAAGTTAGTGCAGTGCGCCCTGCTCACAGTGTTCAGCTAAAACTATAAGTTAGTGTGGTGCGTCCTCCTCACAGTGTTCAGCTAAACCTACAAGTTATTTTTTGTGAGCTCTGCACAGTGTTCATCTAAAGCTACAAGTTAGTGCAGTGCGTCCTGCTCACAGTGTTCAGCTAAAACTACAAGTTAGTGTAGTGAGACCTCTGCACAGTGTTCATCTAAAGCTACAAGTTAGTGCAGTGTGTCCTGTTCACAGTGTTCAGCTAAAACTACAAGTTAGTGTGGTGCGTCCTCCTCACAGTGTTCAGCTAAACCTACAAGTTATTTTTTTGCGAGCTCTGCACAGTGTTCATCTAAAGCTACTAGTTATTGCAGTGCGTCCTGCTCACAGTGTTCAGCTAAAACTACAAGTTAGTGTGGTGCGTCCTCCTCACAGTGTTCAGCTAAAACTACAAGTTAGTGTAGTGCGTCCTGCTCACAGTGTTCAGCTAAAACTACAAGTTAGTATAGTGAGACCTCTGCACAGTGTTCATCTAAAGCTACAAGTTAGTGCAGTGCGTCCTGTTCACAGTGTTCAGCTAAAACTACAAGTTAGTGTGGTGTGTCCTCCTCACAGTGTTCAGCTAAACCTACAAGTTATTTTTTTGCGAGCTCTGCACAGTGTTCATCTAAAGCTACTAGTTAGTGTAGTGCGTCCTGCTCACAGTGTTCAGCTAAAACTACAAGTTAGTGTAGTGAGACCTCTGCACAGTGTTCATCTAAAGCTACAAGTTAGTGCAGTGCTTCCTCCTCACAGTGTTCAGCTAAACCTACAAGTTATTTTTTTGCGAGCTCTGCACAGTGTTCATCTAAAGCTACTAGTTAGTGCAGTGCGTCCTGCTCACAGTGTTCAGCTAAAACTACAAGTTAGTGTGGTGCGTCCTCCTCACAGTGTTCAGCTAAAACTACAAGTTAGTGTAGTGCGTCCTGCTCACAGTGTTCAGCTAAAACTACAAGTTAGTATAGTGAGACCACTGCACAGTGTTCATCTAAAGCTACAAGTTAGTGCAGTGCGCCCTGCTCACAGTGTTCAGCTAAAACTATAAGTTAGTGTGGTGCGTCCTCCTCACAGTGTTCAGCTAAACCTACAAGTTATTTTTTTGTGAGCTCTGCACAGTGTTCATCTAAAGCTACAAGTTAGTGCAGTGCGTCCTGCTCACAGTGTTCAGCTAAAACTACAAGTTAGTGTAGTGAGACCTCTGCACAGTGTTCATCTAAAGCTACAAGTTAGTGCAGTGTGTCCTGTTCACAGTGTTCAGCTAAAACTACAAGTTAGTGTGGTGCGTCCTCCTCACAGTGTTCAGCTAAACCTACAAGTTATTTTTTTGCGAGCTCTGCACAGTGTTCATCTAAAGCTACTAGTTATTGCAGTGCGTCCTGCTCACAGTGTTCAGCTAAAACTACAAGTTAGTGTGGTGCGTCCTCCTCACAGTGTTCAGCTAAAACTACAAGTTAGTGTAGTGCGTCCTGCTCACAGTGTTCAGCTAAAACTACAAGTTAGTATAGTGAGACCTCTGCACAGTGTTCATCTAAAGCTACAAGTTAGTGCAGTGCGTCCTGTTCACAGTGTTCAGCTAAAACTACAAGTTAGTGTGGTGTGTCCTCCTCACAGTGTTCAGCTAAACCTACAAGTTATTTTTTTGCGAGCTCTGCACAGTGTTCATCTAAAGCTACTAGTTAGTGCAGTGCGTCCTACTCACAGTGTTCAGCTAAAACTACAAGTTAGTGTGGTGCGTCCTCCTCACAGTGTTCAGCTAAAACTACAAGTTAGTGTAGTGAGACCTCTGCACAGTGTTCATCTAAAGCTACAAGTTAGTGCAGTGCGCCCTGCTCACAGTGTTCAGCTAAAACTACAAGTTAGTGTGGTGCATCCTCCTCACAGTGTTCAGCTAAAACTACAAGTTAGTGTAGTGAGACCTCTGCACAGTGTTCATCTAAAGCTACAAGTTAGTGCAGTGCGCCCTGCTCACAGTGTTCAGCTAAAACTACAAGTTAGTGTGGTGCGTCCTCCTCACAGTGTTCAGCAAAACCTACAAGTTATTTTTTTGCAAGCTCTGCACAGTGTTCATCTAAAGCTACAAGTTAGTGTAGTGCGTCCTGCTCACAGTGTTCAGCTAAAACTACAAGTTAGTGTGGTGCGTCCTCCTCACAGTGTTCCACTAAACCTACAAGTTATTTTTTTGCGAGCTCTGAACAGTGTTCATCTAAAGCTACTAGTTATTGCAGTGCGTCCTGCTCACAGTGTTCAGCTAAAACTACAAGTTAGTGTGGTGCATCCTCCTCACAGTGTTCAGCTAAAACTACAAGTTAGTGTAGTGAGACCTCTGCACAGTGTTCATCTAAAGCTACAAGTTAGTGCAGTGCGCCCTGCTCACAGTGTTCAGCTAAAACTATAAGTTAGTGTGGTGCGTCCTCCTCACAGTGTTCAGCTAAACCTACAAGTTATTTTTTTGCGAGCTCTGCACAGTGTTCATCTAAAGCTACAAGTTAGTGTAGTGCGTCCTGCTCACAGTGTTCAGCTAAAACTACATGTTAGTGTAGTGAGACCTCTGCACAGTGTTCATCTAAAGTTACAAGTTAGTGCAGTGCGTCCTGTTCACAGTTTTAAGCTAAAACTACAAGTTAGTGTAGTGAGACCTCTGCACAGTGTTCATCTAAAGCTACAAGTTAGTGCAGTGCGTCCTGTTCACAGTGTTCAGCTAAAACTACAAGTTAGTGTGGTGCGTCCTCCTCACAGTGTTCAGCTAAACCTGCAAGTTATTTTTTTTCGAGCTCTGCACAGTGTTCATCTAAAGCTACAAGTTAGTGCAGTGCGTCCTGCTCCCAGTGTTCAGCTAAAACTACAAGTTAGTGTGGTGCGTCCTCCTCACAGTGTTGAGCTAAAACTACAAGTTAGTGTAGTGCGTCCTGCTCACAGTGTTCAGCTAAAACTACAAGTTAGTGTAGTGCGTCCTGCTCACAGTGTTCAGCTAAAACTACAAGTTAGTGTAGTGAGACCTCTGCACAGTGTTCATCTAAATCTACAAGTTAGTGCAGTGCGTCCTGCTCACAGTGTTCAGCTAAAACTACAAGTTAGTATAGTGAGACCTCTGCACAGTGTTCATCTAAAGCTACAAGTTAGTGCAGTGCGTCCTGTTCACAGTGTTCAGCTAAAACTACAAGTTAGTGTGGTGCGTCCTCCTCACAGTGTTCAGCTAAACCTACAAGTTATTTTTTTGCGAGCTCTGCACAGTGTTCATCTAAAGCTACTAGTTAGTGCAGTGCGTCCTACTCACAGTGTTCAGCTAAAACTACAAGTTAGTGTGGTGCGTCCTCCTCACAGTGTTCAGCTAAAACTACAAGTTAGTGTAGTGAGACCTCTGCACAGTGTTCATCTAAAGCTACAAGTTAGTGCAGTGCGCCCTGCTCACAGTGTTCAGCTAAAACTACAAGTTAGTGTGGTGCGTCCTCCTCACAGTGTTCAGCTAAACCTACAAGTTATTTTTTTGCAAGCTCTGCACAGTGTTCATCTAAAGCTATAAGTTAGTGTAGTGCGTCCTGCTCACAGTGTTCAGCTAAAACTACAAGTTAGTGTGGTGCGTCCTCCTCACAGTGTTCAGCTAAAACTACAAGTTAGTGTAGTGAGACCTCTGCACAGTGTTCATCTAAAGCTACAAGTTAGTGCAGTGCGTCCTGCTCACAGTGTTCAGCTAAAACTACAAGTTAGTGTGGTGCGTCCTCCTCACAGTGTTCAGCTAAACCTACAAGTTATTTTTTTGCGAGCTCTGCACAGTGTTCATCTAAAGCTACAAGTTAGTGTAGTGCGTCCTGCTTACGGTGTTCAGCTAAAACTACAAGTTAGTGTAGTGAGACCTCTGCACAGTGTTCTTCTAAAGCTACAAGTTAGTGCAGTGCGTCCTGCTCACAGTGTTCAGCTAAAACTACAAGTTAGTGTGGTGCGTCCTCCTCACAGTGTTCAGCTAAACCTACAAGTTATTTTTTTGCGAGCTCTGCACAGTGTTCATCTAAAGCTACAAGTTAGTGTAGTGCGTCCTGCTCACAGTGTTCAGCTAAAGCTATAAGTTAGTGTAGTGAGACCTCTGCACAGTGTTCATCTAAAGCTATAAGTTAGTGCAGTGCGTCCTGCTCACAGTGTTTAGCTAAAACTACAAGTTAGTGTAGTGAGACCTCTGCATAGTGTTCATCTAAAGCTACAAGTTAGTGCAGTGCGTCCTGCTCACAGTGTTCAGCTAAAACTACAAGTTAATGTGGTGCATCCTCCTCACAGTGTTCAGCTAAACCTACAAGTTTTTTTTTGCGAGCTCTGCACAGTGTTCATCTAAAGCTACAAGTTAGTGTAGTGCGTCCTGCTCACAGTGTTCAGCTAAAACTGCAAGTTAGTGTGGTGCGTCCTCCTCACAGTGTTTAACTAAAACTACAAGTTAGTGTAGTGAGACCTCTGCACAGTGTTCATCTAAAGCTACAAGTTAGTGCAGTGCGTCTTGCTCACAGTGTTCAGCTAAAACTACAAGTTAGTGTGGTGCGCCCTCCTCACGGTGTTCAGCTAAACCTACAAGTTATTTTTTTGTGAGCTCTGCACAGTGTTCATCTAAAGCTACAAGTTAGTGCAGTGCGTCCTCCTCACAGTGTTCAGCTAAAACTACAAGTTAGTGTAGTGAGACCTCTGCACAGTGTTCATCTAAAGCTACAAGTTAGTGCAGTGCGTCCTGTTCACAGTGTTCAGCTAAAACTACAAGTTAGTGTGGTGCGTCCTCCTCACAGTGTTCAGCTAAAACTACAAGTTAGTGTAGTGCGTCCTGCTCACAGTGTTCAGCTAAAACTACAAGTTAGTGTAGTGAGACCTCTGCACAGTGTTCATCTAAAGCTACAAGTTAGTGCAGTGCGCCCTGCTCACAGTGTTCAGCTAAAACTACAAGTTAGTGTGGTGCGTCCTCCTCACAGTGTTCAGCTAAACCTACAAGTTATTTTTTTGCAAGCTCTGCACAGTGTTCATCTAAAGCTACAAGTTAGTGTAGTGCGTCCTGCTCACAGTGTTCAGCTAAAACTACAAGTTAGTGTAGTGAGACCTCTGCGCAGTGTTCATCTAAAGCTACAAGTTAGTGCAGTGCGTCCTCCTCACAGTGTTCAGCTAAACCTACAAGTTATTTTTTTGCGAGCTCTGCACAGTGTTCATCTAAAGCTACTGGTTAGTGCCGTGCGTCCTGCTCACAGTGTTCAGCTAAAACTATAAGTTAGTGTGGTGCGTCCTCCTCACAGTGTTCAGCTAAAACTACAAGTTAGTGTAGTGCGTCCTGCTCACAGTGTTCAGCTAAAACTACAAGTTAGTGTAGTGAGACCTCTGCACAGTGTTCATCTAAAGCTACAAGTTAGTGCAGTGCGCCCTGCTCACAGTGTTCAGCTAAAACTACAAGTTAGTGTGGTGCGTCCTCCTCACAGTGTTCAGCTAAACCTACAAGTTATTTTTTTGTGAGCTCTGCACAGTGTTCATCTAACGCTACAAGTTAGTGCAGTGCTTCCTGCTCACAGTGTTCAGCTAAAACTACAAGTTAGTGTAGTGAGACCTCTGCACAGTGTTCATCTAAAGCTACAAGTTAGTGCAGTGCGTCCTGTTCACAGTGTTCAGCTAAAACTACAAGTTAGTGTGGTGCGTCCTCCTCACAGTGTTCCACTAAACCTACAAGTTATTTTTTTGCGAGCTCTGAACAGTGTTCATCTAAAGCTACTAGTTATTGCAGTGCATCCTGCTCACAGTGTTCAGCTAAAACTACAAGTTAGTGTGGTGCATCCTCCTCACAGTGTTCAGCTAAAACTACAAGTTAGTGTAGTGAGACCTCTGCACGGTGTTCATCTAAAGCTACAAGTTAGTGCAGTGCGCCCTGCTCACAGTGTTCAGCTAAAACTACAAGTTAGTGTGGTGCGTCCTCCTCACAGTGTTCAGCAAAACCTACAAGTTATTTTTTTGCAAGCTCTGCACAGTGTTCATCTAAAGCTACAAGTTAGTGTAGTGCGTCCTGCTCACAGTGTTCAGCTAAAACTACAAGTTAGTGTGGTGCGTCCTCCTCACAGTGTTCCACTAAACCTACAAGTTATTTTTTTGCGAGCTCTGAACAGTGTTCATCTAAAGCTACTAGTTATTGCAGTGCGTCCTGCTCACAGTGTTCAGCTAAAACTACAAGTTAGTGTGGTGCATCCTCCTCACAGTGTTCAGCTAAAACTACAAGTTAGTGTAGTGAGACCTCTGCACAGTGTTCATCTAAAGCTACAAGTTAGTGCAGTGCGCCCTGCTCACAGTGTTCAGCTAAAACTATAAGTTAGTGTGGTGCGTCCTCCTCACAGTGTTCAGCTAAACCTACAAGTTATTTTTTTGCGAGCTCTGCACAGTGTTCATCTAAAGCTACAAGTTAGTGTAGTGCGTCCTGCTCACAGTGTTCAGCTAAAACTACATGTTAGTGTAGTGAGACCTCTGCACAGTGTTCATCTAAAGTTACAAGTTAGTGCAGTGCGTCCTGTTCACAGTGTTAAGCTAAAACTACAAGTTAGTGTAGTGAGACCTCTGCACAGTGTTCATCTAAAGCTACAAGTTAGTGCAGTGCGTCCTGTTCACAGTGTTCAGCTAAAACTACAAGTTAGTGTGGTGCGTCCTCCTCACAGTGTTCAGCTAAACCTGCAAGTTATTTTTTTTCGAGCTCTGCACAGTGTTCATCTAAAGCTACAAGTTAGTGCAGTGCGTCCTGCTCCCAGTGTTCAGCTAAAACTACAAGTTAGTGTGGTGCGTCCTCCTCACAGTGTTGAGCTAAAACTACAAGTTAGTGTAGTGCGTCCTGCTCACAGTGTTCAGCTAAAACTACAAGTTAGTGTAGTGCGTCCTGCTCACAGTGTTCAGCTAAAACTACAAGTTAGTGTAGTGAGACCTCTGCACAGTGTTCATCTAAATCTACAAGTTAGTGCAGTGCGTCCTGCTCACAGTGTTCAGCTAAAACTACAAGTTAGTATAGTGAGACCTCTGCACAGTGTTCATCTAAAGCTACAAGTTAGTGCAGTGCGTCCTGTTCACAGTGTTCAGCTAAAACTACAAGTTAGTGTGGTGCGTCCTCCTCACAGTGTTCAGCTAAACCTACAAGTTATTTTTTTGCGAGCTCTGCACAGTGTTCATCTAAAGCTACTAGTTAGTGCAGTGCGTCCTACTCACAGTGTTCAGCTAAAACTACAAGTTAGTGTGGTGCGTCCTCCTCACAGTGTTCAGCTAAAACTACAAGTTAGTGTAGTGAGACCTCTGCACAGTGTTCATCTAAAGCTACAAGTTAGTGCAGTGCGCCCTGCTCACAGTGTTCAGCTAAAACTACAAGTTAGTGTGGTGCGTCCTCCTCACAGTGTTCAGCTAAACCTACAAGTTATTTTTTTGCAAGCTCTGCACAGTGTTCATCTAAAGCTATAAGTTAGTGTAGTGCGTCCTGCTCACAGTGTTCAGCTAAAACTACAAGTTAGTGTGGTGCGTCCTCCTCACAGTGTTCAGCTAAAACTACAAGTTAGTGTAGTGAGACCTCTGCACAGTGTTCATCTAAAGCTACAAGTTAGTGCAGTGCGTCCTGCTCACAGTGTTCAGCTAAAACTACAAGTTAGTGTGGTGCGTCCTCCTCACAGTGTTCAGCTAAACCTACAAGTTATTTTTTTGCGAGCTCTGCACAGTGTTCATCTAAAGCTACAAGTTAGTGTAGTGCGTCCTGCTTACGGTGTTCAGCTAAAACTACAAGTTAGTGTAGTGAGACCTCTGCACAGTGTTCTTCTAAAGCTACAAGTTAGTGCAGTGCGTCCTGCTCACAGTGTTCAGCTAAAACTACAAGTTAGTGTGGTGCGTCCTCCTCACAGTGTTCAGCTAAACCTACAAGTTATTTTTTTGCGAGCTCTGCACAGTGTTCATCTAAAGCTACAAGTTAGTGTAGTGCGTCCTGCTCACAGTGTTCAGCTAAAACTACAAGTTAGTGTAGTGAGACCTCTGCACAGTGTTCATCTAAAGCTACAAGTTAGTGCAGTGAGTCCAGCTCACAGTGTTTAGCTAAAACTACAAGTTAGTGTAGTGAGACCTCTGCACAGTGTTCATCTAAAGCTACAAGTTAGTGCAGTGCGTCCTGCTCACAGTGTTCAGCTAAAACTACAAGTTAATGTGGTGCATCCTCCTCACAGTGTTCAGCTAAACCTACAAGTTTTTTTTGCGAGCTCTGCACAGTGTTCATCTAAAGCTACAAGTTAGTGTAGTGCGTCCTGCTCACAGTGTTCAGCTAAAACTGCAAGTTAGTGTGGTGCGTCCTCCTCACAGTGTTTAACTAAAACTACAAGTTAGTGTAGTGAGACCTCTGCACAGTGTTCATCTAAAGCTACAAGTTAGTGCAGTGCGTCTTGCTCACAGTGTTCAGCTAAAACTACAAGTTAGTGTGGTGCGCCCTCCTCACGGTGTTCAGCTAAACCTACAAGTTATTTTTTTGTGAGCTCTGCACAGTGTTCATCTAAAGCTACAAGTTAGTGCAGTGCGTCCTCCTCACAGTGTTCAGCTAAAACTACAAGTTAGTGTAGTGAGACCTCTGCACAGTGTTCATCTAAAGCTACAAGTTAGTGCAGTGCGTCCTGTTCACAGTGTTCAGCTAAAACTACAAGTTAGTGTGGTGCGTCCTCCTCACAGTGTTCAGCTAAACCTACAAGTTATTTTTTTGCGAGCTCTGCACAGTGTTCATCTAAAGCTACTAGTTAGTGCAGTGCGTCCTGCTCACAGTGTTCAGCTAAAACTACAAGTTAGTGTGGTGCGTCCTCCTCACAGTGTTCAGCTAAAACTACAAGTTAGTGTAGTGCGTCCTGCTCACAGTGTTCAGCTAAAACTACAAGTTAGTGTAGTGAGACCTCTGCACAGTGTTCATCTAAAGCTACAAGTTAGTGCAGTGCGCCCTGCTCACAGTGTTCAGCTAAAACTACAAGTTAGTGTGGTGCGTCCTCCTCACAGTGTTCAGCTAAACCTACAAGTTTTTTTTTTGCAAGCTCTGCACAGTGTTCATCTAAAGCTACAAGTTAGTGTAGTGCGTCCTGCTCACAGTGTTCAGCTAAAACTACAAGTTAGTGTAGTGAGACCTCTGCGCAGTGTTCATCTAAAGCTACAAGTTAGTGCAGTGCGTCCTCCTCACAGTGTTCAGCTAAACCTACAAGTTATTTTTTTGCGAGCTCTGCACAGTGTTCATCTAAAGCTACTAGTTAGTGCCGTGCGTCCTGCTCACAGTGTTCAGCTAAAACTACAAGTTAGTGTGGTGCGTCCTCCTCACAGTGTTCAGCTAAAACTACAAGTTAGTGTAGTGCGTCCTGCTCACAGTGTTCAGCTAAAACTACAAGTTAGTGTGGTGCGTCCTCCTCACAGTGTTCAGCTAAACCTACAAGTTATTTTTTTGTGAGCTCTGCACAGTGTTCATCTAAAGCTACAAGTTAGTGCAGTGCTTCCTGCTCACAGTGTTCAGCTAAAACTACAAGTTAGTGTAGTGAGACCTCTGCACAGTGTTCATCTAAAGCTACAAGTTAGTGCAGTGCGTCCTGTTTACAGTGTTCAGCTAAAACTACAAGTTAGTGCGGTGCGTCCTCCTCACAGTGTTCCACTAAACCTACAAGTTATTTTTTTGCGAGCTCTGAACAGTGTTCATCTAAAGCTACTAGTTATTGCAGTGCGTCCTGCTCACAGTGTTCAGCTAAAACTACAAGTTAGTGTGGTGCATCCTCCTCACAGTGTTCAGCTAAAACTACAAGTTAGTGTAGTGAGACCTCTGCACAGTGTTCATCTAAAGCTACAAGTTAGTGCAGTGCGCCCTGCTCACAGTGTTCAGCTAAAACTACAAGTTAGTGTGGTGCGTCCTCCTCACAGTGTTCAGCTAAACCTACAAGTTATTTTTTTGCAAGCTCTGCACAGTGTTCATCTAAAGCTACAAGTTAGTGTAGTGCGTCCTGCTCACAGTGTTCAGCTAAAACTACAAGTTAGTGTGGTGCGTCCTCCTCACAGTGTTCAGCTAAAACTACAAGTTAGTGTAGTGAGACCTCTGCACAGTGTTCATCTAAAGCTACAAGTTAGTGCAGTGCGTCCTGCTCACAGTGTTCAGCTAAAACTACAAGTTAGTGTGGTGCGTCCTCCTCACAGTGTTCAGCTAAACCTACAAGTTATTTTTTTGCGAGCTCTGCACAGTGTTCATCTAAAGCTACAAGTTAGTGTAGTGCGTCCTGCTCACAGTGTTCAGCTAAAACTACATGTTAGTGAGTGAGACCTCTGCACAGTGTTCATCTAAAGCTACAAGTTAGTGCAGTGCGTCCTGTTCACAGTGTTCAGCTAAAACTACAAGTTAGTGTAGTGAGACCTCTGCACAGTGTTCATCTAAAGCTACAAGTTAGTGCAGTGCGTCCTGTTCACAGTGTTCAGCTGAAACTACAAGTTAGTGTGGTGCGTCCTCCTCACAGTGTTCAGCTAAACCTGCAAGTTATTTTTTTTCGAGCTCTGCACAGTGTTCATCTAAAGCTACAAGTTAGTGCAGTGCGTCCTGCTCCCAGTGTTCAGCTAAAACTATAAGTTAGTGTGGTGCGTCCTCCTCACAGTGTTGAGCTAAAACTACAAGTTAGTGTAGTGCGTCCTGCTCACAGTGTTCAGCTAAAACTACAAGTTAGTGTAGTGCGTCCTGCTCACAGTGTTCAGCTAAAACTACAAGTTAGTGTAGTGAGACCTCTGCACAGTGTTCATCTAAAGCTACAAGTTAGTGCAGTGCGTCCTGCTCACAGTGTTCAGCTAAAACTACAAGTTAGTATAGTGAGACCCCTGCACAGTGTTCATCTAAAGCTACAAGTTAGTGCAGTGCGTCCTGTTCACAGTGTTCAGCTAAAACTACAAGTTAGTGTGGTGCGTCCTCCTCACAGTGTTCAGCTAAACCTACAAATTATTTTTTTGCGAGCTCTGCACAGTGTTCATCTAAAGCTACTAGTTAGTGCAGTGCGTCCTACTCACAGTGTTCAGCTAAAACTACAAGTTAGTGTGGTGCGTCCTCCTCACAGTGTTCAGCTAAAACTACATGTTAGTGTAGTGCGTCCTGCTCACAGTGTTCAGCTAAAACTACAAGTTATTTTTTTGCGAGCTCTGCACAGTGTTCATCTAAAGCTACTAGTTAGTGCAGTGCGTCCTGCTCACAGTGTTCAGCTAAAACTACAAGTTAGTGTGGTGCGTCCTCCTCACAGTGTTCAGCTAAAACTACAAGTTAGTGTAGTGCGTCCTGCTCACAGTGTTCAGCTAAAACTACAAGTTAGTGTAGTGAGACCTCTGCACAGTGTTCATCTAAAGCTACAAGTTAGTGCAGTGCGCCCTGCGCACAGTGTTCAGCTAAAACTACAAGTTAGTGTGGTGCGTCCTCCTCACAGTGTTTAGCTAAACTTACAAGTTATTTTTTTGCAAGCTCTGCACAGTGTTCATCTAAAGCTACAAGTTAGTGTAGTGCGTCCTGCTCACAGTGTTCAGCTAAAACTACAAGTTAGTGTGGTGCGTCCTCCTCACAATGTTCAGCTAAAACTACAAGTTAGTGTAGTGAGACCTCTGCACAGTGTTCATCTAAAGCTACAAGTTAGTGCAGTGCGTCCTGCTCACAGTGTTCAGCTAAAACTACAAGTTAGTGTGGTGCGTCCTCCTCACAGTGTTCAGCTAAACCTACAAGTTATTTTTTTGCGAGCTCTGCACAGTGTTCATCTAAAGCTACAAGTTAGTGTAGTGCATCCTCCTCACAGTGTTTAACTAAAACTACAAGTTAGTGTAGTGAGACCTCTGCACAGTGTTCATCTAAAGCTACAAGTTAGTGCAGTGCGTCCTGCTCACAGTGTTCAGCTAAAACTACAAGTTAGTGTGGTGCGTCCTCCTCACAGTGTTCAGCTAAACCTACAAGTTATTTTTTTGTGAGCTCTGCACAGTGTTCATCTAAAGCTACAAGTTAGTGCAGTGCATCCAGCTCACAGTGTTTAGTTAAAACTACAAGTTAATGTAGTGAGACCTCTGCACAGTGTTCATCTAAAGCTACAAGTTAGTGCAGTGCGTCCTGCTCACAGTGTTCAGCTAAAACTACAAGTTAATGTGGTGCGTCCCCCTCACAGTGTTCAGCTAAACCTACAAGTTATTTTTTTGTGAGCTCTGCACAGTGTTCATCTAAAGCTACAAGTTAGTGCAGTGCGTCCTGCTCACAGTGTTCAGCTAAAACTACAAGTTAGTGTGGTGCGTCCTCCTCACAGTGTTCAGCTAAACCTACAAGTTATTTTTTTGTGAGCTCTGCACAGTGTTCATCTAAAGCTACAAGTTAGTGCAGTGCGTCCTGCTCACAGTGTTCAGCTAAAACTACAAGTTAGTGTGGTGCGTCCTCCTCACAGTGTTCAGCTAAACCTACAAGTTTTTTTTTTGTGAGCTCTGCACAGTGTTCATCTAAAGCTACAAGTTAGTGCAGTGCATCCAGCTCACAGTGTTTAGTTAAAACTACAAGTTAATGTAGTGAGACCTCTGCACAGTGTTCATCTAAAGCTACAAGTTAGTGCAGTGCGTCCTGCTCACAGTGTTCAGCTAAAACTACAAGTTAATGTGGTGCGTCCCCCTCACAGTGTTCAGCTAAACCTACAAGTTATTTTTTTGTGAGCTCTGCACAGTGTTCATCTAAAGCTACAAGTTAGTGCAGTGCGTCCTGCTCACAGTGTTCAGCTAAAACTACAAGTTAGTGTAGTGAGACCTCTGCACAGTGTTCATCTAAAGCTACAAGTTAGTGCAGTGCGTCCTGTTCACAGTGTTCAGCTAAAACTACAAGTTAGTGTGGTGCGTCCTCCTCACAGTGTTCAGCTAAAACTACAAGTTAGTGTAGTGCGTTCTGCTCACAGTGTTCAGCTAAAACTACAAGTTAGTGTAGTGAGACCTCTGCACAGTGTTCATTTAAAGCTACAAGTTAGTGCAGTGCATCCTGCTCACAGTGTTCAGCTAAAACTACAAGTTAGTGTAGTGAGACCTCTGCACAGTGTTCATCTAAAGCTATAAGTTAGTGCAGTGTGTCCTGCTCACAGTATTCAGCTAAAACTACAAGTTATTTTTTTGCGAGCTCTGCACAGTGTTCATCTAAAGCTACAAGTTAGTGTAGTGCGTCCTGTTTACAGTGTTTAGCTAAAACTACAAGTTAGTGTGGTGCGTCCTCCTCACAGTGTTCAGCTAAAACTACAAGTTAGTGTAGTGAGACCTCTGAACAGTGTTCATCTAAAGCTACAAGTTAGTGCAGTGCGTCCTGCTCACAGTGTTCAGCTAAAACTACAAGTTAGTGTGGTGCGTCCTCCTCACAGTGTTCAGCTAAACCTACAAGTTATTTTTTTGCGAGCTCTGCACAGTGTTCATCTAAAGCTACAAGTTAGTGTAGTGCATCCTGCTCACAGTGTTCAGCTAAAACTACAGGTTAGTGTAGTGAGACCTCTGCACAGTGTTCATCTAAAGCTACAAGTTAGTGCAGTGCGTCCTGCTCACAGTGTTCAGCTAAAACTACAAGTTAGTGTGGTGCGTCCTCCTCACAGTGTTCAGCTAAATCTACAAGTTATTTTTTTTGCGAGCTCTGCACAGTGTTCATCTAAAGCTACAAGTTAGTGTAGTGCGTCCTGCTCACAGTGCTCAGCTAAAACTACAAGTTAGTGTAGTGAGACCTCTGCACAGTGTTCATCTAAAGCTACAAGTTAGTGCAGTGCGTCCAGCTCACAGTGTTCAGCTAAAACTACAAGTTAGTGTAGTGAGACCTCTGCACAGTGTTCATCTAAAGCTACAAGTTAGTGCAGTGCGTCCTGCTCACAGTGTTCAGCTAAAACTACAAGTTAATATGGTGCGTCCTCCTCACAGTGTTAAGCTAAACCCACAAGTTATTTTTTTGCGAGCTCTGCACAGTGTTCATCTAAAGCTACATGTTAGTGTGGTGCGTCCTGCTCACAGTGTTCAGCTAAAACTACAAGTTAGTGTAGTGAGACCTCTGCACAGTGTTCATCTAAAGCTACAAATTAGTGCAGTGCGTCCTGCTCACAGTGTTCAGCTAAAACTACAAGTTAGTGTGGTGCGTCCTCACAGTGTTCAGTTAAACCTACAAGTTATTTTTTTGCGAGCTCTGCACAGTGTTCATCTAAAGCTACAAGTTAGTGTAGTGCGTCCTGCTCACAGTGTTCAGCTAAAACTACAAGTTAGTGTAGTGAGACCTCTGCACAGTGTTCATCTAAAGCTACAAGTTAGTACAGTGCGTCCTGCTCACAGTGTTCAGCTAAAACTACAAGTTAGTGTGGTGCGTCCTCCTCACAGTGTTCAGCTAAAACTACAAGTTAGTGTAGTGAGACCTCTGCACAGTGTTCATCTAAAGCTACAAGTTAGTGCAGTGCGTCCTGCTCACAGTGTTCAGCTAAAGCTATAAGTTAGTGTAGTGAGACCTCTGCACAGTGTTCATCTAAAGCTATAAGTTAGTGCAGTGCGTCCTGCTCACAGTGTTCAGCTAAAACTACAAGTTAGTGTGGTGCGTCCTGCTCACAGTGTTCAGCTAAACCTACAAGTTATTTTTTGCGAGCTCTGCACAGTGTTCATCTAAAGCTACAAGTTAGTGTAGTGCGTCCTGCTCACAGTGTTCAGCTAAAACTACAAGTTAGTGTGGTGCGTCCTCCTCACAGTGTTCAGCTAAACCTACAAGTTATTTTTTGCGAGCTCTGTACAGTGTTCAGCTAAAGCTACCTGTAAAAGGTTGGTGGTGTTTTCCTGATCCTATCACTACCGCAGGCAGCTAAATAAGCTGCAAGTTATTTTTTGACGAGCTCTGCACAGTGTTCACCTAAAGCTACCTGTAGAAGGTTGGTGGCTTTTTTCCTGATCCTATCACTACCGCAGGCAGCTAAAAAAGCTACAAGTTAGATTTTTGCGAGCTCTGCACAGTGTTCAGCTAAAGCTACCTGTAGAAGGTTGGTGGTGTTCTCATACTACAGGCAGGCAGTTGATTTTGCTAGCTGCAGTATCAGTACATATATATATATATATCCCAGCTTAGTGCAGCTACAGGCCATTAGTATGTCTGGAAGGCCAAGAAGGGGAGGCAGACAGTCACAAGCCAATAAAAGAGGGCAAGCAGGCTCTGTGTCTAGTGCTGGTCGTGGAGACGGTGCATCCTCATCAGCACGTGGCCGTGGGACACGCTTGGCCTTTTTTTCGGCAGCTGGCCGTGTTGAGCCGCAACATGCGGAAGACTTGGTCGAGTGGATGACCAAGCCGTCCTCCTCATCCTCTCTCACCCATGCTCAGGGTACTTTGTCTGGCAAAGCAGCGGCCTCTTCCCTCAGCTCAATGTCATCAGTGACTCCTTCCCTAGCCACATCATGTCCTCCTGAGGAGTCCCTCGAACTGTTTGACCACAGTGTTGGGTACATGCTCCAAGAGGATGCCCAGCGTTTGGAAGGCTCTGATGATGATACTGAGCTCGATGAAGGCAGTAACATGAGCACGGACAGAGGGGGTGCCCAAGAAGGACAGCAATCTGGCAGTCATGCTCCCCCTGCTGAAGCATACTGCCAGGTTTGCTCCAGTGATGAGGAGGGAGGGGATGATGAGGTCACTGACTCAACGTGGGTGCCTGATAGGAGAGAGGAGGAGGAGGAGGAGACGGCACATCACCAACGAGGCAGGATGCCCTTCAGGGGCCAGCCTAAGGGCAGCACACTGACTACATCACACCCCAAAGCTCCACATGTGCAGGGCGCTGCAGTCTCTGCGCGTTATTCAAAAAGTTCTTTGGTGTGGGCCTTTTTTGAGACGAGTGCATCAGATCGCACCACTGCTATTTGCAACATATGTCTCAAGCGTATCTCGCGTGGCCAAAACATCTCCCGCTTGGGTACCACATGCTTGACCAGACATATGTTGACCTGCCATGCAGTTCGTTGGCAAGCGTATCTAAAAGACCCACACCTAAGAACAAAGAGGACCTCTCCTTGCTCCTCATCAGCTGAGATCTCCAACCCCACTATACCTTCAGTCCTCTCTGAGACCTGCACTGAGAGGAATGAAGGTGTAGAATTAGGTGTGTCACAGCCAAGTACTTGTGGGCAATCTGCTTTCGGTACACCGAGGTCAGATTGTACCAGGCAAATTTCCCTGCCCCAGCTGCTGCACCGCCGAAGAAGTTTGCTCCCAGCCATCCACATGCCCAGCGGTTGAATGCTAGCTTGGCAAAATTGCTAGCACTTCAACTGCTGCCTTTTCAGTTGGTAGACTCTGCCCCCTTCCGTGAGTTTGTGGAATGTGCGGTTCCTCAGTGGCAGGTACCCAAACGCCACTTTTTCTCACGGAAGGCGATTCCGGCTCTCTACCTGTATGTGGAAGGCAATGTCCATGCCTCGCTGGACAGGGCGGTCAGCAGTAAGGTGCATATTACCGCTGACTCATGGTCCATCAGGCATGGACAGGGACGTTACCTAAGTTTCACGGCGCATTGGGTGACTCTGCTGGCAGCTGGGAAGGATGCAGGACAAGGTGCAGTAGTGTTAGAGGTTGTTCCGCCACCACGCCTCCAAAATGCCACTACTAATGATTGTGACAAGACCTCTCTCCTCCACCCCCTCCTCTTCTTCTTCCTCCATGGCCTCTTCCTGTGCTTTGTCCTCAGAACCAGCGGTGCTTCGTAGCCGTTCAAGGGGCTACGCAAGTACGCAGGCCAAAAGATGCCATGCGGTGCTTGAGCTGGTGTGCTTTGGGGACAGAAGCCACACTGGGGCAGAGGTTCTGTCAGCTCTGCAGGGGCAGGTTCAGAGGTGGTTGACACCACGCCAACTTAATGGTGGTTTGCGACAATGGCACCAACCTCCTCTCTGCCCTCCGACAGGGACAAATGACCCATGTGCCCTGTTTGGCTCACGTCCTTAACTTGGTGGTGCAGCGGTTCTTGGGCAGGTACCCGGGCTTACAGGATGTCCTGAGGCAGGCCAGGAAAGTCTGTGTGCATTTCCGCCGGTCATATAATGCCAGTGCTAGGCTGGCGGACCTCCAAAAAGAGTTTAACCTGCCCAAGAAGCGCCTAATCTGTGACATGCCCACCAGGTGGAACTCAACATTGGCCATGCTGCAGCAGCTGCACATGCAGCAGAGGGCCATCAATGAGTACTTGTGCAACTATGGCACCAGGACAGGGTCAGGGGAGCTTGGTTTTTTTTCCCCACGCCAGTGGGCCATGATCAGGGATGCATGCACTGTCCTGTCACCATTTGAGGAGGCCACGAGGATGGTGAGCAGTGACAGTGCATGCATCAGTGACACTGTCCCCCTTGTCCACCTGTTGGAGCACACGCTGCGTGAAATAATGGACAGGGCACTTGAGGCAGAACAGAGGCAGGAAGAGGAGGACTTCCTTAGCTCTTAAGGCCCCCTTTATCCAGACAGTGTTCCTGCGTGCTCGCCGATCACACAGGAAGAGGAGGAGGAGGAGGAAGATTGTGTCAGTATGGAGGTAGAGCCTGGCACTCAGCATCAGCAGCAGTCTTTAAGGGATCAGTCCCAAGAAACACATGGACTTGTACGTGGCTGGGAGGAGGTGGCTGCGGACCATGTCGTCCTTAGTGACCCAGAGGACTCCGGACCGAATGCCTCAGCAAACCTACGCTGCATGGCCTCCCTGATCCTGCAAAGCCTGCGTAAGGATCCTTGTATTCGTGGTATCAAGGAGAAGGACCAATACTGGCTGGCAACCCTCCTTGATCCACGTTACAAGGGTAAGGTTGCGGACCTTATCTTGCCATCGCAGAGGGAGCAGAGGATAAAACATCTTCGTGAGGCCTTGCAGAAAGGTCTGTGCAACGCGTTCCCAGAGACTGGGAGGTTACAAACTCCTGTTTCTGGACAACGTGTTGCTGAGGCTTCGGTCAGTCAAAGAAGGAGCGGTGGAGAAGGTGTCCGTCTGACCGATGCGTTCAGACAATTTTTTGGTCCACAGCCCCAAGGTATGATCGGTTCCAGCAACCATCGCCAGCGTCTGTTTTACATGGTGCAGGAATACCTAGGGGCAAGATCTGACTTGGACACCTTTCCCACCGAAAATCCTCTGGGTTACTGGGTCTTGAGGATGGATCACTGGCCAGAGCTTGCACAGTATGCAATTGAGCTACTGGTCTGTCCCGCATCAAGCGTTCTTTTGGAACGCACATTCAGTGCTGCTGGAGGCTTTGTAACCGATCACAGGGTGCGTCTGTCCACCGACTCGGTCGATCGACTGACCTTCATAAAAATGAATCAGTCTTGGATCACCACCAGCTACCAAGCACCTGATGCTGATGTAACCGAATAATTTTTTTTGAAATCTCAGATCCCTTCAAAGGCTGCCTATGCTGATGCTGAATGACTATCCCTGAGTAATTATCCTCTTCCTCCTCAATGATCACGCTGATAGCTTGTAAGAACATTTTTGGTTCTGGGCGCCACCACCAGTGCCTAAGGCCCAATTTTTCAGCCCCTGTTTAACAGGAGCATGTAATTACAATTTTTGATGCAATACTTTGCAGCAGGGCTCGTTTCTGCATTCCAACTAATCTGTGAGTGGTTGCAGTGTTGTGGCACCAGCACCAGTGCCTAAGGCCCAATTTTTCAGCCCCTGTTTAACAGGGGCGTGTAATTACAATTTTTGATGCAATACTTTGCAGCAGGGCTCGTTTCTGCGTTACAACTAGAGTATCTGTGAGGGGTTGCAGTGTTGTGGCACTAGCACCAGTGCCTAAGGCCCAATTTTTCAGCCCCTGTTTAACAGGGGCGTGTAATTACAATTTTTGATGCAATACTCTGCAGCAGGGCTCGTTTCTGCGTTCCAACTAGAGTATCTGTGAGGGGTTGCAGTGTTGTGGCACTAGCACCAGTGCCTAAGGCCCAATTTTTCAGCCCCTGTTTAACAGGGGCGTGTAATTACAATTTTTGATGCAATACTTTGCAGCAGGGCTCGTTTCTGCGTTCCAACTAGAGTATCTGTGAGGGGTTGCAGTGTTGTGGCACCAGCACCAGTGCCTAAGGCCCAATTTTTCAGCCCCTGTTTAACAGGGGCGTGTAGTTACAATTTTTGATGCAATACTCTGCAGCAGGGCTCGTTTCTGTGTTCCAACTAGAGTATCTGTGAGGGGTTGCAGAGTTGTGGCACCAGCACCAGTGCCTAAGGCCTAATTTTTCAGCCCCTGTTCAACAGGGGCATGTAATTACAATTCTTGATCTAATATTTCACAGCAGGGCTCATTTCTGCACCCACCAAGAGCGAGTGAGGACTTACAGTGTTGTGGCACCAGCACCACCACCAAAGGCCCAATTTTTCTGCCCTTGTTCAACAGGGGCATGTAATTACAATTCTTGATCTAATATTTCACAGCAGGGCCGATTTCTGCGCCCACCAAGAGCGAGTGAGGACTTACAGTGTTGTGGCACCAGCACCACCACCACCACCAAAGGCTCAATTTTTCTGCCCCTGTTCAACAGGGGCATGTAATTACAATTCTTGATCTAATATTTCACAGCAGGGCCCTGTGAGGGCTTACAGTATTGTGGCCACATCAACACCTAAGGCCCAAATTTCTGCTGAGTATATAGGGCAGGCCCCTACTTTCAAACATCTAACTTACAAACGACTCCTACTTGCAAACCGAAGGAGACAACAGGAAGTGAAATGAAATCTACCCCTAGAAAGGGAAATTCTCTCCTGTAAGAGTTAATATGGGAAAAACATTTCTCCTTTCCACTGATGCTTTCCAATCCTTGTTCCACAAAAAACCCCAAATTTTCAAAAAACATTTGTCATTGGGACAAAAAGTGAGGTGAAATCTTCTGAAGAGGAGGACAGACAGCAAAACAAATGTCACAGGGGTGATAAGCCTTCCCTATGTTTTCCAAAAAGCTTAAAAAAGATTTTTTGGCTGGAGCTAAACACGTTAAAAATGTATCCGTTCAAATTTACAAACAGATTCTACTTAACAACAAACCTACAGTCCCTGTCTTGTTTGCACCACCTGTATACTGCTGTTCAGAGTATATAGGTGGCCCCACACCTTTCCTTATTTTAATTTGGGTGCGGGGTTCCCCTTAATATCCATACAAGACCCAAAGGGACTGGTAATGGACTGGGGGGTACCCATGCCGTTTGTCTCACTGATTTTCATCCATATTGCCAGGACCCGACATTACATTAAAGCCACAAGCAGTTTTAAATGACTTGTTTTCCTTTAAAAATTACATTTTGTGCAGGGACTGTTCTAAGCACGGGAAACACGCGCCACTTTACAGGCATACTATAGACACCCCCCAGGTACGATATTTAAAGGAATATTTCACTTTTTTTTACTTTAAGCATCATTAAAATCACTGCTCCCAAAAAACGGCTGTTTTTAAAAGTTTTTTTTGCATTGATACATGTCCCCTGGGGCAGGACAAGGGTCCCCAAACCCTTTTTAGGACAATACCATGCAAATTAGCCTTTAAAATGAGCACATTTCGAACGTTCGAGTCCCATAGACATCAATGGGGTTCTAACGTTCGTGCGAATTTTCGGTCCGTTCACAGGTTCTGGTGCGAACCGAACCGGGGGGTGTTCGGCTCATCCCTAATCAGGTGTCCCCATCAGAGTCCTCCTATATATCAGGTGTCCCCATCAGAGTCCCCCTATACATCAGGTGTCCCCAACAGAGTCCTCCCTTTACATCAGGCGTCCCCATCAGAGACCCCTTTTACATCAGGTGTCCCCATCAGAGTCCCCCTTTACAACAGGTGTCCCCATCAGCATCACCCTATACATCAGGTGTCCTCATCAGAGTCCCCCTATACATCAGGTGTCCCCATCAGAGTCCCCCTATACATCAGGTGTCCCCATCAGAGTCCCCTATACATCAGGTGTCCCCATCAGAGTCCCCCTATACATCAGGTGTCCCCATCAGAGTCTTCCTTTAAATCAAGTGTCCCCATCAGAGTCTTCCTTTAAATCAGGTGCCCCCCTTTACATCAGATGTCCCCATCAGAGTCCTCCCTTTACATCAGATGCTCCAATCAACATCCCTCTTTACATCAGATGTCCCCATTAGAGTCCCCCTATATGTCAGGTGTTCCCCTATACATTAGGTGTCCCCATCAGAGTCCCCCTATACATCAGGTGTCCCCATCAGAGTCCTCCCTTTACATCAGATGTTCCAATCAACATCCTTCTTTACATCAGGTGTCCCCATTAGAGTCCCCCTATATGTCAAGTGTTCCCCTATGCATTAGGTGTCCCTATCAGATTCCTCCTATACATCAGGTGTCCCCCTTAACATCAGGTGTCCCCAAATTTTTTTAAAACAAGTGTCCTGTTATGTCAATCCTTCTTCAATTGGCAAAAACTGTCTCCTGCGTTTTTTACTTTTTTGGTGAATGGGTAGGGGTACAATGTATCCAATACCCATTCACATGGGGGGGGCCTGGATCTGGGGGCTCCCGATTCCGATAAGCCCCACACCTGCAGACGCCTACAACCAATGGCCAGGGTTGTGGGGATGAGGCCCTTGTCCCCATCAACATGGGGACAAGGTGCTTTGGGGGTGACCCCAAAACACCCTCCCCATGTTGAGCGCATGTAGCCTGGGCATGTAGCCTCGCCCCCCCTTTTCTTGTGGCCTGCCAGGTTGCATGCTTGGATAAGGGTCTGGTATGGATTTTGGGGGGACCCCAACGCTATATTTTTTTAAATTTTTGCACAGGGTTCCCCTTAAAATCCATAACAGACCTGAAGGGCCTGGTATGGATTTTGGGGGGGTGACCCCCAAGCCATTTTTTTAATGATTTTTTATGTATATTGCCAGGATCCGGCAATACATTACAGCCGCTAGCAATTTTAAATGACATTTTTTCCTTTAGATATGTCATTTTGCTGCGGTACTGTTATAAACATGGGAAAGATGCACTACTTTACAGGCAGACTAAGTGGACCCCCAGGCATGATATTTAAATGAATATTTAATTTTCATTGTTTCACTTTAAGCAATATTAAAATCACTGCTCCTGAAAAAAACGGCCATTTTAAAAACTTTGTCCCCTGGGGCAGTACCCGGGTCCCCATACACTTTTTATGCCAATAACTTGCATATAGGCCTTTAAAAAAATCCACTTTTGATTTTTCATGTTCGTGTCCCATAGACTTTAATGGTGTTCACATGTTTGCACAAATTTTTCGTCTGTTCGCATGTTCTGGTGCGAACTGAACCAGGAGGTGTTCGGCTATTCCCTAATTGGAAGAGAGCAGACTGAGTTCTTAACACAGCTAGAAAACTGACCACACTGTTCTCTCCTTCCTAGTGTGGTCAGTTTTTAATAGAGGGACTGGCAGGAACACCCAGGATTTCACACAAAGGAAGCAATACAAAGAGAACAGGATACTTTTTCAAACAAGTACATGATACAACAGGCACATATCAGGAATAGGAAATTTTGAATTGACATATTTATTGCACCAGATGAAAGACACACTATGCTTACTTCCCATGCAAACCAACGTCACCCCCCTTCGGGAGACGGACGGGAAAGCAGCGATCACCCCCATCCCCCCCGCACGTAAGACAGACGGGAAGGCAGCAATCAGAGGCCTCCTTACCTTAGGAGGCAGGTGACAAGGATCTCGCTCCTCGCCCTGGGGCTGTTGCTTCTCCTCCCGGCCAAACAGGAAGTGGGTCCTGAGACCCGATTGGCCAGGAGTCCTAAGACTCCTGGCCAATCGAGTCTCAGGACCCACTTCCTGATTGGCCGGGAGGAGAATCAGGAAGACAATAGCGAATATTAATTCACTATTGTCCCACAACTGGGTGGGTTCAAGGTGCAGTGCTCTGCGCCCCAAGCCCACCCTTTTCTGAAGCCAATTAAAGCCTCAGGCTCTACTCATATGCTTCAAAAGAAAAAAAACCCCATTGAAATCTATGCGTCCAGCGCTCTGCTTGTAGATTAGGGGCCAGGCACATGGATTAGAGGGGCAGCACCCCTATGTCCCGTATGGACTGTATTGAAGCATGGTGGAGGTTCCTTGCAAGTTTAGGGCTGCATTTCTGAAAATAGATTTGGAGATTTGGTCACGATCAATGGTGTCCTCAATGCTAAGAAATACAGGCAGATATTTATCCATCATACCATACTATCTGGGAGTGGCCCCAAATGTATTCTGCAGCAGGACAAAAACCCCAAACATACAGCCAATGTCATTAAGAACTATCTTCAGTGTAAAGAAGAACAAGGAGTCCAGGAAGTGATGCTTTGGCCCCCATGGAGCCCTGATCTCAAAATCGAGTCTGTCTGGGTTTACAAAAAGAGACTGAAAGATTTGAGGCAGCCTACATCCACAGAAGATGTGTGGTTACTTCTCCAAAATGTTTGGAACAACCTACCTGCGAAGCTTGTAAATTGATAAAAAATATCTTTTTAGCATTTCCTCACACCTGCCTAAAACTTTTGCACAGTACTGTGTGTGTACGCGTGCGTGTATGTGTGTGCATTAGGGGTGCTGAAATTAATCGATGCATCGCGATTCGGGTGTCCCCGATGCGGCATCGATGCATGCGACCGAGAAAATCAATTGCCTCGCCCCGCCCCTCCCGGGAGAGAGCTATGTGTGTTACCTCATTTCTCAGTTTGTGACTGCCCCGCCCGGCCCGCCTCTCTCCTCTCACGTCTCGTTTCTCCTGACATGAGCCCAGCCCGCCTCTCTCCACTCTCCTCACGTCAGCCTCGCCCGCCTCTCTCCTCTCATCTCTCCTGACGTCAGCCCCACCCACCTCCCTCCTGAATCTCTGATAGCTACAGTCAGTGGGCGGGCCTAAGAATTCCCTGCTGACGTCATTAGAGACGTAAGAACACACCGGTGTTCTGTCAGATTCTCCAACAGCGGCGGCTGGAATGGAGATCGGGGGGATGGTGAGCAGGCAGATCGCCCTTCTCATTACAGCCCCTTCTTATCACTTAGTGTTTGCAGCGTTTATGGCCTGCAGAACGGCCCCAGCAGAGCAGCATGTGGATACAGAGGGGGAAGCTGTGATCTGGGGACACATGTAGTGGAATCTGATGAGTAATGTCATTGCCACTGCAGGGGACTGGGCTGTATGGAGGAGAAATATAGCCAGGAGGAATGGTGTGATATCTTCCTGAATGTGATGACAGCTCAGGTGGGGACATAGGACACCATTAGATTGATTGTCAGAAATTAAAACACAAATGTCTGCTCTTATTATTCCCAGTATGATGCTGGGGTGACACACACTATGTGTTTTGCTTTCTCTTACCAGTCTGACCATCTGTCAGGTTGTGTCACAATCACCATTCAGCTGATCTACATAACCCAACACAAGTCCATATGATAGAATTGTCTTATATGTGCCTTCATCACACCACAACTCTGCATTATTGTCTATGTCTGAAATCTCTGATCATCTCCTGTATAATGTACGCAGTCTCTGATCATCTCTTGTATCAATGTCTGCAGTCTCTGATCATCTCCTGCACTAGGTCCGCATTCTCTGATCATCTCCTGTACCATGTTTGCAGTCTCTGATCATCTCCTGTAGTATGTCTGCAGTCTCTGATAATCTCCTGTAGTAGGTCTGCAGTCTCTGACCATCTCCTGTACTACATCTGCAGTCTCTGATCATCTCCTGCACTAGGTCCGCAGTCTCTGATAATCTCCTGTATCATGTCCACAGTCTCTGATCATCTCCTGTAGTATGTTTGCAGTCTCTGATCATCTCCTGTAGTATGTCTGCAGTCTCTGATCATCTCCTGTAGTAGGTCTGCAGTCTCTGACCATCTCCTGTAGTAGGTCTGCAGTCTCTGACCATCTCCTGTACTATGTCTGCTTTCTCTGACCATCTCCTGTACTATGTTTGCAGTCTCTGATCATCTCCTGCACTAGGTCCGCAGTCTCTGATCATCTCCTGTATCATGTCTGCAGTCTCTGATCATCTCCTGTAGTATGTTTGCAGTCTCTGATCATCTCCTGTAGTATGTTTGCAGTCTCTGATCATCTCCCGTAGTATGTCTGCGGTCTCTGATCATCTCCTGTGGTAGGTCTGCAGTCTCTGACCATCTCCTGTAGTAGGTCTGCAGTCTCTGACTATCTCCTGTAGTAGGTCTGCAGTCTCTGACCATCTCCTTTAGTATTTTGGGGGAGAGCCTGGAGCTCCGTTAAGTTGTTGTCTGCTGTGTTTAGACTTTGCTACATGCAGGAAGTGCTGTGTTTTTTATTTTTTCTAAGAACAGACAGAATTTTAAAAAATGGAGGTCTCCTGATTACTTGAATTTTTTTTGATGAAAACCATGTGCACTTGCGCTGTAATCGTGATGCATCGCGGAATCAAATCGTTGATATGATAATCGTAATCGGATCGAATTGTGAGGCCAGTGCAGATGCGCACCTCTAGTGTGCATGTGTGTATATATTATATACATATATATTTTTTATTTTTATTTTTTTTAATCTTCATATAAAAGAAAAAAGAAAAACTTTTTCCCCCCTCTCCTATTATATCATATATTATCATACAATTTATTTTATTACTGTTAGTGTTTCCTTTAATATGATCTAAATTCTAAGGTTCCTAGGCGAACCTTAGAGGTGATTTGTTTATTGATCACATAGTGACACTGAACTGTTTTTTTTCTTTTTTCATATTTGTTTTACAGAGGTTTGCACATTGGATATATTTGCACTGGCAATTTTTTTTTTTTTAAATATACGTTTTTATTAATTTTCAAAAAACAGACAACAAACAAAAATGAATACTTGCAGCAATTAAAGAAACTATATACCGTGTTTATCGGAGTATAACACGCGCCGGCGTATAACACGCACCCCAAGTTTAGGAGGGAATTTTAAGGAAAAAAACTTTTAGGAGTAAAGTTTAAGGAAGAAAAACTTACATTAAAATGCCCATCAATGCAGCGTTATCGGTGTCCATCTGCAGCCTTGTTAGTGTCAGTGCAGCCTTGCCCAGTGTCCATTGCAGCCTTGTCAGTGCAGCCTTGCCCAGTGTCCATTGCAGCCCTGTCAGTGCAGCCATGTCCGTGCAGCCATGTCAGTGCAGCTTTGCCCCAGTGCAGCTTTGCCCCAGTGCAGCCTTGCCCCAGTGCAGCCTTGCCCCAGTGCTCGCCGCGATCGCCGCTGACATACACAGCTGTGTGTAAATTCAAATATGGCGCCGAGACTGCAGTGACTCGGCGGAGCGGAGATACACATACCTGAGAGTCCTCGCCTTTTTTCGGCGCCGCTCACAGTCCCGCCCAGTCCTGCCCTATGGGCGGGACTGTGAGCGGCACCGAAAAAAGCCGAGGACTCTCGGGAATGTGTATCTCCTCTCCGCCGAGTCCCTGCAGTCTCGGCGCCATATTTGAATTTACACACAGCTGTGTATGTCGGCGGCGATCGCTGCAAACGCCGCGATTGCTTCGATACGAGCAAAAGTGACGGGGATCGGCCTATAACACGCACCTACGATTTTCCCCTGATTTTCAGGGGAAAAAAGTGCGTGTTATATGCCGATAAATACGGTACATAGAAAACAAAACACACACAAAAAAAAAAACCCTGCATACATACATACATACATTGGTCATACCTGGTTCCTATGCCAGTTTAATTTTAAAGAAAGGTGTTATCCTGTGTTACATATGTACACCTAGAGCCCAATAACTAATGGAGAGATTGCAAAGAGTCATATTCCTCTAGGAGGCTATTGAGGCTGTAGAGGGGTCCGTGAGCCATTTGGACCAAACCTTTTCATATTTGAGGAGAAAACCCCTATTTATATATGTTTCTTTGTATAATGGTAAGCTATTATTTAACGAGTTGTTTCCACAAAGTGGATGGGGGGATGGTTTTCTTCCAGCTGAGAGCTATAGCTTTACGAGCATAGAACAAAAGCAGCCCCACCAAAGTACGCCCTGCTGTTGTAGGAATAAATTGCTCCATCAGACCTAGAATACATATTGGCATTGATCGTTGCAGTGGGATATATGTTATTTTGAATATAAAAGCTAGTATTTCTTTCCAATACCTTACGATAGCTGGACAAGTCCAGAATATATGGGTAAAGTCTCCAGGAATCTCCCCACATCGCCAACAACCAGGAGCAGAGTCTGAATTAATTTTATTTAATATATGGAGGGTGTAATATGCCCTGTGGACTATCTTAAACTGAATAAGTCTGTCTCTCAAGGAGACGAGAGAGTTGAAGGGATAGTCCCATATATTATCCCAATCATCCTCATTAAGTTCAGGGATATCCTTAGACCATTTTGATCTTAATCTCTCTAAATCAGGGAGAGAGGCAGTTGTTAAGTGAAGATACAATTTAGATGCCGCATTTTTTGTGCAATCCAACCTAAGAAGCTTCTCTAAGGCAGATTGGACTAGTTGTAGAGGAGAGCCAGAGAATTGACAGCTGAAGGCATGGGAGAGTTGAAGGAAACTGGCAATTTTTTTAATACTTGTGTATCTTCTATTTTATTTTATTTGATTGCATACATATGGAACGCACTTTATAGATTTTTCATTATATTTATTATAAAGCACCACTAGAGGGCACTATTGTAATAGCAGCTTAAGGCCCCTTTCACACTGGGGCGGTTTGCAGGCGTTATTGCGCTAAAAATAGCGCCTGCAAACCGACCTAAAACTGCCTCTACTGTTTCTTCAGTGTGAAAGCCTGAGGGCTTTCACACTGAAGCGGTGCGCTGGCAGGAGAAAAAAAAAACCCCTGCAAACCGCATCTTTGGAGCGGTGAAGGAGCGGTGTATTCACCGCTCCTAAACCACTCCTGTCCATTGAAATCAATGGGGCAGCGCGGCTATACCGCGGCTATAGCAGCGCTATGCGAGTGGTTTTAACCCTTTTTCGGCTGCCAGCAGGGGTTAAAACCGCACCGCTAGCGGCCGAATACCGCCCCAAAAACGACGGTAAGGCCCCATTTACACTGGGGCGGTGGGGGCGTCGGCGGTAAAACAGCACTATTTATAGCGCTGCTTTACCGTCGTTTTTGCGGCGGTATTCGGCCACTAGCGGTGCGGTTTTAACCCCCGCTGGCGGCTGAAAAAGGGTTAAAAGCGCTCGCATAGCGCCACTATAGCTGCGGTATAGCCGCGCTGCCCCATTGATTTCAATGGGCAGGAGCGGTTTAGGAGAGGTGAATACACCGCTCCTTCACCGCTCCAAAGATGCGGTTTGCAGGAGTTTTTTTTTCCTCCTGCCAGCATACCGCTTCAGTGTGAAAGCCCTCAGGCTTCCACACTGAAGAAACAGTAGAGGCAGTTTTAGGTCGGTTTGCAGGCGCTATTTTTAGCGCAATAACACCTGCAAACCGCCCCAGTGTGAAAGGGGCCTAAAGCAGCGCTAAAAATAGCGCTGTTTTACCGCCGAAGCCCCCACCGCCCCAGTGTGAAAGGGGCCTAAAAAGTGTGTGAACAGTGAACACACACACTCTTGCTAGTTTGGTCATCACTCTTCTAGCACAGATGACTTCTCCTACAATCTGTCCTGTTTAATACATTCCTGCAACCTCCTTGTTTTGTCTCCCCTTTGCACTAGCCGGATCACCCCTGATCACAGAGCAGCTGCAGATATGGTGACCATTCTTCTAAATATTATTCCCAGGGACATTATGACATGAAGGGGCTGACAGTGTTGAACAAGTCACATTAAGTGTGCTACTATATGTTCTTTTAAAGCAGTGGTAAAGCGATCTGAGTGATTTTTAATATATATATATATATATATATATATATATATATATATATATATATATATATATAGACGTAGATGACATTGGACTACAAGTATCCGCATTGCAGACTTACCTTTGCATTTTTACACAGTTGCTGTTTCCCTCTAGTTTTGGGCGCGAGTAACTGAGATCATCCCCCTGTGTCAAGTGAAGAGCTTTGTAGTGATTGTAGTATCCTGAACCATAAGTGTGCGCAGCCTATTGCATTAGGGTGTGCACCCCAGAGTTCAAACACACGTGTGTGTGTATTGTCAGTAGAGCAGTGGACAGTGTCAGCCAGTAGAGCAATGGACTTTGTCAGTAGGGCTGAGGACGGTGTCAGTAGGGCTGAGGACGGTGTCAGTAGCTTTTTAATTTTATTATTTTATTACTTTTTACCATTTTATTTATTATATTTTATTTTTAAATAATTTTTTCTCAATTTTTTTGGAGTCCCATTGGGCGGCTTTGGCAAAATATCAGAGGTCTAAACAGACCCCTGATGTCTCGCTTTTGATATTCCTTTTCTCTGCAGCCTCAGCTGCACTGGACAGTGAATAAATGAGAAATGCTCTGTGCTGAGCAGCTTCCTGTTCATTCAAACGCTAGCATAGTAAACAGTTTACAATGCTTCAGGTATGAATGGACACAGTCAGTGAGTGAGTGTGTTGACTGTGTTCATTTTAAAAAGTAAGGCCCTGGTAAATGGCATATTTACTAGCCCCTTCCCCTACTCTCCATCATGAAACATCCCCCGCAGCAAATGGGGGGAGAGGAGGGAAGCCAGCAGCACTGCGGGGGGGGGGGGGCAACTCAGGGGACGCCCGGGCAGTAGAGGGAATCGGCACTGCCTGTAGTGATTAGGGTGTGCCCAGGCACACCTGGCACACCCCCTGCGCACGCCTATGCACTTCACAATTATGTGCCACTTTGTGTTGGTCTATCACCTAAAATCCCAATAAAATACATTTACATTTTTGGTTGTAACATGACAAAATGTGGAAAATTTCAAGGGGTATGAATACTTTTTTTAGGCACTGTAAGAAGAATTGTCGTCAAAGTTGTAGTGGGCATCCCATAACTTCCCATCCCTATCCAAGTTATTATCCACAATAAATAACAAAAACAAAGTCACGGACTGTTCTTTGTCTCAAGAATGCTTGTGAAAATTTGGTGTGCCTGGCTGTGCAGAGTAGGGGATCCCAGTTTACTTGCGGCTCCTTAGCAGGTGTGCTACACAATGTCTAGTACATAATCAGTCCAGACAGTGAAAAAGTCTCACACATTATATTGCCATACTTGGGAATAGCAGTAGAATGTGTTTTGGGGTGTAATTCTAAGAATGCCCATGCTTTGTGTGAGAAATAGCTTATTAAATTGCCAACTTTGTGTAAAAAATAATTTTTAATTTCATTTCCGCATTTTCCAAACTTGTGGCAAAAAAAATGAAGTACAGGTACTCCTCACTTAACGACCAGGTTTTGTTCCAGCGACCAGGTCGTTAAATGAATTGGTCGTTCAATGAGGAGCTACAAGTAATCAATATTTTAAGCATTAACTACTGTACTGTACCAGGGCTGGACTGGGACAAAAATTTGGCCCTGGACTTTATCCAGACTGGCCCATTTTTATTTTGCGAACACGCACAAAAACAGTATATAAACTAGACATGGTACAGGAGATGGTCAGAGACTGAGGACATACTACAAGAGATGGTCAGAGACTGCGGACATACTACAGGAGATGATCAGAGACTGCAGACATGATACAGGAGATGGTCAGGGACTGCAGACATACTACAGAAGATGGTCAGAGACTGCAGACATAACACAGGAGATGATCAGAGACTGCAGACATTATACAGGAGATGGTCAGAGACTGCAGACATAGTACAGGAGATGATCAGAGACTGCAGTCATAGTACAGGACATGGTCAGAGACTGCAGACATAGTACAGGAGATGATCAGAGACTGCAGACATAGTACAGGAGATAATCAGAGACTGCAGACATGATAGAGGACATGGTCAGAGACTGCAGACATAGTACAGGGGATGATCAGAGACTGCAGACATAGTACAGGACATGGTCAGAGACTGCAGACATAGTACAGGAGATGGTCAGAGACTGCAGACATGATACAGGACATGGTCAGAGACTGCAGACATAGTACAGGAGATGGTCAGAGACTGCAGACATAGTACAGGAGATGGTCAGAGACTGCAGACATAGTACAGGAGATGGTCAGAGACTGAAGACATGATACAGGAGATGGTCAGAGACTGCAGACATAGTACAGGAGATGATCAGAGACTGCAGACATAATACAGGAGATGGTCAGAGACTGCAGACATGATACAGGACATGGTCAGAGACTGCAGACATAGTACAGGAGATGGTCAGAGACTGCAGACATAGTATAGGAGATGGTCAGAGACTGCAGACATGATACAGGAGATGATCAGAGACTGCAGACATGATACAGGACATGGTCAGAGACTGCAGACATAATACAGGAGATGATTAGAGACTGCAGACATGATACAGGAGATGGTCAGAGACTGCAGACATGATACAGGACATGGTCAGAGACTGCAGACATGATACAGGAGATGATCAGAGACTGCAGACATGATACAGGGGATGGTCAGAGACTGCAGACATGATACAGGACATGGTCAGAGACTGCAGACATAATACAGGACATGGTCAGAGACTGCAGACATAATACAGGAGATGGTCAGAGACTGCAGACATGATACAGAAGATGGTCAAAGACTGCAGACATAATACAGGAGATGGTCAGAGACTGCAGACATAGTACAGGAGATGGTCAGAGACTGCAGACATAGTACAGGAGATGGTCAGAGACTACATTTATGGCTGAGCCCAGTGTAAAAGTGTAATGTATCAAAGGGTTGCTCTACTCTATTTAAACCAGCTCTGCAAGATCAAGTCAGTAATTTTCCTTTGAAAGTACACCCATGTGACAGAAGACAGCAGCGCATCCAATTTCCAAAATACAAATTGTCCTACAGTCAACTGGTCAGGATTAGTGGAGGAAATAAACAGTTAATGTGTCTGTGAAGCTTCTAGCCTGAACAAGCAGTAAATCCTTCCAAAAAAACATCAGCTGTAATGGTTAACAGCCAGCCATGTGTCACACTATCAGATAGAGAATGCCGATCTTATCAGTGTGTTAGGGCAGTGTGCAGGAAAGGCAGCTATAAAAAAAAAAAAAGTACAGAGCAAGACAAGAGGTAGAAAAGGGGACAGATCGGTAACCTGCACACTGCCTGAAGGCATAGATTTCTGGAAGACACTGCAGCCAGTGTACATGTGACATTGCTCCCGAGTCACACGATGTTGTTCCCATTCAACTAGCGCTCTGTGTGCTGCAGGACAGGTTTTGCTGTAGCTTTTGTCATACTCATACCTTCTTGTATCGGCTTCAGATACTGTGTGTTTCTCCTTCCTCCTGCCCCCATTCAGCCTCGCTCCAGCACTTGTGTACTTAAATGTTGCAGGCTGGGGAGCATTACACTGCCTGCTGATTGGCTGTGGATGTGTGGAAGGAGCGGAGCAGGTCCTCGCTTATACTCTCATAAGCAGAGGAGCGCAGAGACTCGTGCTGTCACTGAGTTCCGATCTCAGCGGAGAGACAGGGGAAATAGATTTAGACGGGAAACCATTCTCGGCACAACACCGGCCCACTGAGCCATCGGCCCACCAGGAAACTCCCGGTAGTCCCGATGGCCAGTCCATCCCTGTACTGTACTGTATTGTGAAAAAAAGGTTTAAACACAAAACTCCAGCTCAATAACGTCGTTTTAATTTGCATAAGTTCAGAACACCAACGAAAATTCTTTACTGTACTGTACAATACAATTATGTACAGCGCGTCGTTCGGTGGGGAGAGCTGGTCATAAGTCTGAGCGGTGGTTAAACAGGTAAGTCGTTAAACGAGGAGTATCTGTATTCAATAAACTCACCATGCCTCCTAAAATACCTTGTTTACTCTCCAAAATGTGGTCTTTTTGTGGGTGTTTCTACTGTCTTTGTGTTCAAAGGCCTTCAAAAATATGATAGGTAGGATATGATAGGAAATTAGATGCATAATTTATGCACCTAGAACACCTCTATGTGGCTAGGCTGTGAAAAAGTGTAACACATGTGGCATCTTTATACTCAGGAGAAGCAGAATCATATGTGATCATTTTTTAATATATGTCAATGCTTGCGTACAAGTTTCAAGTAATGAATGGCCAAGAAATAATTCCAAGAACCGCGCTACAAGATTGAGTGGTTAAACTACTAAAAGTGAAACCAAAGAAATACAAAGTAAATAGAAGTATTGAAAATCAATCTACTACAAATCAATCATTTAAAGTGACAAAAAAACCCCTAAAAAATGAGATAATGCGATCTGGGGCGGTATCATGACGTGAGACGTCAGACGGGAAGGGAGGAGCTGGAGATGTGTCTGTGAGCTGGCGCCCTGGCGGCTTCTCTCCCATAGCAGCGTGAAGGGACGGGGCGGCCGCGAGGAACGAGGAGACAACACAGAGCCGGGCGAACATATGTTATAGCCAAAGTATCCGGCAAGAATTGGGACCGGTGTGAGGATAGCTGATGTGGTGACGACCCGGGCTTTACCCCGTCCACCCTGCCCCCCTCCCCCTCTATCGGGTTCCATTTACACGGAGCGGCTAATACACCCGGCAGATCCTGCAATAGCGAACGAGCACAGAAAACAATTAACAACCACACCAGAAGGCAGAGGCGCAATGAAGGTCGGTGGGTAAGAATTTTACTAGGCTACTCAGCTTGGAAGGTAAGAGCATTTATAAATCTACCAGTAACAGGAAGATTGTTGGTGTCAGTGTATTAGACATCAGTGAAGCAAACCGGACTATTGCAGCAACCGGCCTATCTGCATGTCAGGGAGACGGAACACCGGGTAACAGGATCATTGGCCTTTTATTCAAACGTCTCAAAAGTTTATATTACCTTCATCAAACACTAGAGTCAAATCAATGCTACCCTAGGAAGTACCTTAACCACCGGTCATAATCTTTTTTATGTTGGTAAATAACAGGGGGAAGACCCGTGGGATACTGTGTTAAGGGTGAAGAACTATATATTCAATAACGGCAAATACTGGTAATATCTGTCTGCTATTCTAAGTGTATAACATACGGAAAGGGATGCTGGGTAATAGTTAGACGGCTAAACATATAAAGGTAAAACCTTGGCCACTTACCCCCACCACCACTATATTGTAATTCATGAACTGCTGGGAGTATAAGACACGGACATATGTACTAGGCATGACAAATTAGGGTAAACTTCACCAATGTCGACATAAGTAACTGATTGTAACATCTGAAGCTTCTAATTTACCTGCCATAACTATAACACACAGGCATCACCCGGGGGCAGAGAGGCGGAGACACTGTGTATACCACATATGGACAAATGAGTCAGCATGAATCATTAGTAATTTTACTAGTGTTGTCTGGATATTAAACCTGCAAAAATCTGGGGGTAGGTTCTGGGCAATAAATCATATTGTCAATGCCTCTACAAGTTCGTCCATTAACCGTATTATCACGGTAACCTTGAACTCCTCTGAAACGACCTATGGGTACCTAGGTACATTGATAAACATAGAGGTGTATAACACCCCTAACTCTACCAAAGTTACACCATTGCACTACCTGAGACACTCTCGCCACGCACCTGAATAATATGGTATTGACAATTAACGTGGGTCGGTCTTAGGAAGGAAGTAAAAACCAAAAAACAATGAATGACATAAGATTGTGCAAATGGATGGTGATGATTGAAGAGACAAAGATCCCTGAGGCAAAATCAATGTACAAAAGGTGATTATTCAGACTTGCATCGATATACACCCAGCGAAAAATCTACCACCTGTAGGAATGCACGCTTACCAGAAGCAAGCTATGTATTAGCTTGTACACGGATATCCACTCAATAAGAAACAACACATACGATCTCCTCACAGAGGAAGGACGAACAGGAACCCTCCATCCAGTGAATCCACGTGTTCAGCAGAGAGGACCCAGAGGGATAAAAAACGAATTCTCCATAGTGTAAATCTGCGTATACAAATTTATTAAAAAAGGTAATGCACTTACATCAAAAGTACGGATATGAGCATAAACGAAGGTAAAAACAGCCGGCCGGCCTGCATACACCCGTTCGGAACAAGATAAAAACGATGACGTCAGCGCGTCAGCCTTCCGACGTAGATTTCGTCCTAATAGACGTCGTCATGGGAACGGGCGACGCACTGACTCATCGCTATTTATAATACAATTACAAAACCAAGCCTCGCTCTGAAGCTCCGGCGGCGCCACCACCACATCCACTTATACAACAGGAAGTGTATAAATGGTGCCGATCAAATCAAGAGTGTGATAACCTTATCCAAAATGATAGATGATAACAGATGAATGGGGACTACATTATATTTAAAGGACATATATAATAATCCAGATTAGAAATTCAATATTATATAAAATGTGTAAAAAAAAACAGAAATATAATTAAATGTTCCGCTATGCCATCTAATGGAAAGATGGAAGAAGACACATATATTGACTATAGGACACCTACAGGGGAATAATTAAGTGGTGTAATGGTCACAGTATGGACATATATAGTAATATGAATCAAAAATTCAATATTATACGAAATGTGTGAAAAAAAAACAAAAATATAATTAAATGTTCCACTAAGCCATCTAGTGGAAAGATGGGAGAAGACACGTAGGTTGACTATAGGGCACCTATAAGGGAATAATTTGGTGGTGTAATGGTCACAATATGGGTACCAAAGGCACCTCTCATAGGGGACACAGGACCTCTCTCTCAATGGTATTGATAAAGACACGTAACCATACATAACCCTCAATTTTGATGTTATATACTATGGAATAATATTCCCTGAATAATGTAAAAAACAAAAAATATTAACAAACATGTTTGGGACAATAATGCTCAATGAATTAAATAAAAACCTCCAAAACCAGTTACCCAATAACCAATCCGGGTGATAATGCAGCAAAGCCACCGAAAATTCAGAGCAAGTTTACAAAAAATTAGAATTAATTTTAAATTAACTACAGATCCCTAAAGATTCTCCCTCTACAATCCTAATGGTTAGGAAATGCAATATACCCAACCAAAGTACAAAGCGAGTATATACAAACCATATAAATGAAAAAATCATGAATTGTCTAAAAAAGCATTGAGATCCACCTCAACGTTGAGCCCAAAAGGGGTATAGCACCTCAGTTTGTATATCCAGGCCATCTCAAGTCTAGATATCCCACGTATCAGGGAACCCCCCCTCCAATGTGGGGTATATCTGTCAATCCCCAGAAAAATGGTCTTACTAGGGTCCCGATTATGAACCTCGAGGTAGTGTCTGGAGACCAGGTGTTTGGGAAAACCTGTTAAGATGTTTGTTATGTGTTCGTTAAGCCTTACAGAAAGGGGGCGTTTGGTCCTCCCCACGTATTGTAATCCGCAAGGACATTGGAGGAGATAAACAACACGTTCGGTGGAACACGTGATGAATGATTTGATCTCAAATTCTGTCAGGGAACTGGTGGAAATAAACTGTGTGTTCTTCTGTGTGTGCATCCACTAAGAGAGCACACCCTACACTTCCTACATTGATAGAAGCCAGTCATATATTCAAAGAACCCTTTCTTAGTAGGAGGAGGATCAAGGACATTGGGGGCCACTCTACCCCTAAGGGAGGGAGCACCCTTATATACCACCTGTGGTTTGGCTGGAAGGACGGTACTCAATACATGGTCCTTCATGAAAACATGCCAATGTTTTCTGACCAGTCTAGCCACATTTCTATGTTGTAAGGAGTAGGTAGTAATAAAGGGGATCGAAGGTACCCTATCTTGATTAGGTGCTTTGGTTATCAACAAGGTACTCCTATCAATGTTTTTTTTTTTGTTTTTTTTTGTTTTTTTGCCACTTCAGATAACCTTTTCGGGGGGCTTAAATCAACTTTACAGTTCATTTTTGTTTTAAAAACCCACCAAAGTCTCATCATCGTGGCCTTTTGCTATATCAAAAAAAGGAAAGACAAGAATAGTATAAACATAGTATAAAAAATGCTATTTCGTACCTCTCCCATTAATATACTTAACCACACCTCTATTTCTAAATTTTACTCCCATTACCTTTTTCTTCTATTTCCACCCTCCCCATCCCCTCCCGCCCCCTCCCCGGGTCCTCCCCCTCTCTCCTCTCCAAGGTCTATTTTTCTTCTATTCTCCTCCTTTAGTCTAAGGCTTTAAATTCTTTGGCATAACTCCATGTTTTTTTGATTTTTTTCCAGCAGTCCCACCTGCCCCTGTTTACACTTCCTGTTTTCTCAAGCATACTCCCCAGCGTCTCCATATTGCAAGTCTCCTCTACAGCATCGAACCACTCCCATATCTCTGGGGACTCTCTCCTCTGCCAATTCCTCGGTATCGTTCTTTTTGCAGCATTCAGTAGCTGCGGTACCAGTGACTGTTTATAGTTTTTTGGGTCTCCTGCCCCCCATGGAACAGGACCTCCCAAGGGTCTTCTACTACCTCTATTTCCGTGATCTTTTTAATTAAAACTAGTATTTTACTCCAGAAGTTTTTAATTTTGGGACAGTTCCACCACAGGTGTCCCATTGTACCTACTTCTTGGCAACCTCTCCAACAATTGGCTGACCCTTTTTGGTATTTACTAGTTATCTCAGGGGTAAGGTAGCTTCTACTAATGCATTTGTAGTTCATTTCTACCGTTCGGGTGTCTATTGCTGAATAAGCGATCATTTTCAAGATTCTTTTAATTGTGACTAAATCCTTCTTAGTGCCAAAATCTCTTTCCCATTTGGCCATAAATGGCGGTATCTCCAATTTTTCTGAGGTCATCAAAATTTTGTATATTTGAGATATTGTATTTCTTGGAATTTCCTTATCACACAACCTCTCAAAGTCTGTCAATTGTTCCCCCAACCTGATCGGGTGTGGTAGCGTATTGATAAAGTGACTTAATTGGAGATATCGCCATCTCTCTAATCCCCGTGATTCCCTTCCGTGTAAAAGTTGTTGGAGTGGTATAATTTTTCCTTCTTTCATAATTTCTCTTAGTTGTGATTTCCCCCAAAGTGCTTCTTTTCCTTTAATATTCTCCATTCCTGGTGCGAAAAAAGTATTATCTATAAGTGTAATCAGTGGTGGATTGTAATTCCCGTTAACTTTCTTATATACCCCGTCCCATATTCTAAGGACATTTCGTGTTATGACATGCGTACTGTTATCTAAAAATTTAAAATGTGGGGGATTCCAAATAATAGTGCCTAATTGTGCATTACTAATATTTTCCTCTATTTTCACCCATGTTTTTAAATTTTCCTTCCTTGCCCATTCTACCACCCTTGATAGTACTACCGCTTTGTAATAAATCTGCACATCGGGTACTGCCAAACCGCCATCTGTTTTCTTTTGTTTCAGTGTCTGAAAGGAAACTCTGGGTCTTTTGTTTTCCCAAATGAAGGTCATAATTATTTTTCTTTTTTTTTTTTCTTTTTTTTTTCTTTTGCCACTTCAGAAAATTCCTAGAGAGACTAATTCAGCTTTCTCGCTCATATATGTCTCTTCTCATCTCTTCATCACTGTGGCATATATATTTTGTTTTCAACCGAAGGAAACAACAGGGGTTTACAAGGAAATAATTATATAAAACCTAACCTCACCTGATGAGGCTCAACCCTTAGTTCCCCTTCTCTAAAATTTTGTCTTCATTTATAAATCTCTCTGTTTACATATCTAAGTGAAAAAAAGAAACCATATATATATGTATAACCCCCCCTCCTTCCCTTCCCCCTCCCTTCCCCCTCCCCTCTCCCTCCCTAACACTTGTGCAATGCTTATGATGTACTTGGTGGGTAGTTTAAATCCTGATTTTTTCTGCATAACTCCATGTTTTCTTAAACTCCTTCCAACATTTGTCTACTTCTATCTTTTCCTCTTTATAAAAAGAAAACTGCTCCATGGTATAGGTCTCTTCCATGGCATTTATCCAGTCCCACATCTCCGGACTTTCTTTTCCCCACCAATTTTTGGGGATTAATCTTTTTGCTGCGTTTAATAGATGTGGAACCAGAGATGTTCTATATTGTTTCACATTCCCTTCTATGCCGTGGAAGAGAACCACCCACGGATCCTCTTTCACCTCTATTTTTGTAATCTCCTTAATCAAGCTCAAGATTTTTTTCCAATATTTTTTAATTACCGGGCAGTTCCACCATAAGTGAGCCATAGTACCCATCCCTCCACAGCCCCGCCAACAATCTGCCGATTTCCCATGTTGAAATTTACTTATCCTATCTGGCGTTGCGTACCATAATTATTTTTCTTAACTTCCTCAAGTAATACTGGGGGAGTGGCACTGGTAACATCTGGAAGTAGTATATAATTTTGGGTAATAAAACCATTTTAATGACGTTGATACGTCCGATCCACGAAAGGGCCTTTCCGGAGAATCTCTTACAGTCTAGTCTGACAGCATCAAGTAGAGGCATATAGTTAATAGTAAATATCTTTTGGATTGAGTTAGTTAGCTTGATACCCAGATACTTTAATTCCTTAGTCCATTTAAAACTAAATTCTTTTTTCAAGGTCACTTCCTCTGTCTTACTTATATTTATATTTAATATTTCTGATTTATTCATATTTATTTGGAAGTTAGATACCTCACCATACTTCCTCACTACTTTTACTAGATTGGGCATAGTGGAGATCCGGCCCGTTACATAAAACAACACGTCGTCCGCAAATGCTGCGACTTTGTGTTCCTCCTCTCCCACCTTCACACCTCTAATATTCGGGTCTCTTCGTATTGTTGCCAAGAGGGGTTCCATAGCTAAAACAAAAAGCAACGGGGACAGGGGGCACCCCTGTCTCGTGCCATTTTCCATCTCAAATGGTTGAGATATTAACCCAGTGATTTTTACTAGGGCAGTTGGAGGATGGTATAGAGTTTTAATCCTCCGGATCATTTTAGGTCCCAGTCCCATAGTCTCCAAGGTCTGAATCATGAACCCCCAGTCTACTCTGTCAAATGCCTTTTCGGCGTCAATTGACAGAAGTAGTCCTAGGGGCCCACTCTCCTTCATTTTTTCCAGCAAAAGAAGAGTCCTGATCCCATTGTCCCTCCCTTCCCTATTAGGGACAAATCCTACTTGGTCTGGGTTGACTAACGAATTCATAAATTCCTTTAATCTCTCTGCCAACACTTTTGCATATAGCTTTGTGTCATTGTTCAGCAGAGAGATTGGGTGATAACTCGAACATAGTGATTTCTCTTTACCTTCTTTCAATATAATTGTAATAGATGCTTTTAGTGCCTCCCTACTCATCTCAAAACTGTCACCCAGACCGTTCTAGGTACTAATATTTCTTTGAATGTTTTATAATATAATATTGTTAGGCCGTCCGGGCCAGGGCTTTTCCCGGATGCCGTTGCTGCTAAAGCTTTCCTGATTTCTTCTTCTGAGATTGGTCTTTCTAATATTTCTCTACCTTCCTCCAAAATCTTGGGAACTGCTGCCTTTTTTAGAAAGTTGTTATATCTTAATCTCCTATTTTTTAAAGAGATGTCTTGTTTGGGGACTGAGTATAGGTCTTTATAATAGTTCTTAAAGATCTCCGCTATACTCCTAGTTGAATATTCCATATGGCCCTCTTTAGTCTAAATTTTTTCTATAAAATTCCTGGTTTTCTTCTTTTGTACCATTTTAGCTAACTGTTTGCTGGGTTTATTACCCCATCTAAATCTCTCCCAGGCTATCTTATTAAATGTTACTTTTGACTCCTGCTCCATCGCGGTTTTCAGCTCCGATCTTTTAATAACCATCTGCTGGTGTATCTCTTGGGGTAGCTGGCCCGTTTGTTTTTTATGTTTTTGTTCTAACCCCGCAAGGTCAGCTCTTAATTTTTGAATTTTGGCCCGTCTATCCTTTTTCTTCCTCGCCCCCATTTCAATCAAGACCCCCCTGATGTAGGCTTTATGAGCCTCCCATAGTATAGCTCCCGATACTTCCCCTGTGTCATTTACCTCAAAATAGTTCTCTAATTCCTTTCTGATTCTATTGACACCCTCCTCCTCCTTTATCAACTCCTCATTTAGCCTCCACTGCCCCCTATCAGGCTGGCCTCTACCAGTTGTCACTTCAATGGTCATAGGTGCGTGGTCTGAGTAGGTTATATTCCCAATCTTGGACTCCACTACTTTGTCAATCGCCCGATGCTCAACCAATCCCCAATCAATCCGGGAGTATGACCCGTGCACAGGGGAGAAAAATGTATAATCTCTTTTGGTTGGATGTTGAACTCTCCAAATATCCACCAATTGGTAGGTGGAGAGTTTTTGCTTTAACTCTTTCAGGTGGGCGCAGTTCCTCCCCTGTGTTCGGGCCGTACTGTCTAAATCTGGGTTAAGACAAAAATTAAAATCCCCCATTATTATCAGATGTCCTCTCGTGAACTCCATTATTTTCCCCAAAATGTTTGCCAAGTACTTCGTCTGATTCTTGTTTGGGGCGTAAATGTTAACTAATGTATATTCCACTTCATTTAGTCTACCTCTGAGGCACAGGTATCTACCTTCTGGGTCCACTAGTCTTTCCTCCAGCACAAACCTTGTTTTCTTTGCAAAGCCAATGGCTACTCCCCGTGCCCTATTAGTGATGGTATCTCCTTGGTATCAGACTGGGTATTCGTTTGAGAACAGTCTAAGTCTTGATTGAAGTAAATATGTGTCTCTTGCAGGAACACCACGTCTGGCCCCAATGATTTTAACTCATTGAAGATATCCAGTCTTTTCTTGGGGGTATTTAAGCCTTTGACGTTATATGTTGTAAATTTTATTGTGACCATGACCCTTTTTCCCTTCTCCTAAATTCTCCCTTTACCTTAGACCTTGGAGCGTTTTCCTTCTTTCTTGGTATTGAGATTGGACGGGACCCCTTTCCTCTACTCCCCCTCCTTCTCCCACCCTCTCCCCCCCCCCACTCCCCCCATTGGTCCCCTCAGGACCCTTAGACCAGTGAGGGTCACTTGTATAGTATCCCACCATTGGTCTCCTTCTCTTAAGGTGGAGCTCTAGGTGTGCCATCCCTCCGGTCAATATTGTCTTAGTGACCGGGCACGCTAGGCTTCAATGGTTTTAACTTCATCTAGTGTACCCTTAAGGAAGGCCTCAGGGTAACCCTTCTTGAGGAAACGTCCAATCAGGACATCAGCTTGAGCTAAAAACTCACCCTGTTCAGAGCAATTACGTTTCAGGCGTATAAGCTGGCTTTTTGGCACCGACTTTAACCAGGCCTCATGGAGACAGCTGTCAACAGAAATATACGAATTGCGGTCCGTATTCTTAAAGAAGAGATGTCTAAGATATTGGGTGACCGTGATACTTATACCCCCCTAAAGTCAGATCCCAAGGTCCAATATAAAAAAGAATTGGAGGTATTAGTACAGTATGGATTTGAACAAGGTATTCTAAATAACAAAGAAAAATTACATCTGATACCTAGGGCCCCACGTACCCCGGTTATCTACTACCTACCGAAAATCCACAAGCACCCTACCTGCCCCCAGGGACGCCCTATTGTTAGTGGCATTGATTCTCTCTCATCCCGGGTGGGCAGGTACATTGATTTCTTTTTACAGCCATTAGTTACCAAGATGCCGTTACATTTGAAGGACTCCCACCAGGTAATCAATTTACTTGCTAATTATACCCCCAATTCAGGGTGTTGGCTAGTGACAGCCGATGTCACTTCATTATACACAATAATTACGCATAATTTGGGACTACTTGCGGTAGAGTAATATCTCAGGCGTGATTCTGCGTTGTTTGATGAACAAATCTGTTTTATCATGCAATTACTCCATCTTGTGGCAACTCGAAATTATTTTTGGTTTGGGGGCCAGTTTTATAGGCAGGATAGAGGGGTCGCCATGGGGGCCAAATATGCCCCCAGCCTGGCGAACCTCTTCATGGCCCTATGAGAGGAGGATGTCATCTATGCCCACCAGAGACCTCAGGTGGTATTGTGGGCTAGATATATAGATGACATCCTCCTCCTGTGGAATGGGGACCGGGAGGATTTAGACTCTTTTATGAGGGAGCTAAACGACAACGATTGTGGCATCCGACTCTCTTATGAAGCTAGCCAAATTGAGATCAACTTTTTGGATCTCAGGATTGGGGTCAAAGATGTACAGTTTACTACGGCCACTTTCTTTAAGAATACGGACCGCAATTTGTATATTTCTGTTGACAGCTGTCACCATGAGGCCTGGTTAAAGTCGGTGCCAAAAAGCCAGCTTATACGCCTGAAACGTAATTGCTCTGATCAGGGTGAGTTTTTAGCTCAGGCTGATGTCCTGATTGGACGTTTCCTCGAGAAGGGTTACCCTGAGGCCTTCCTTAAGGGTACACTAGATGAAGTTAAAACCATTGATAGGAGTACTTTGTTGATAACCAAAGCACCTAATCAAGATAGGGTACCTTCGATCCCCTTTATTGCTACCTACTCCTTACAACATAGAAATGTGGCTAGACTGGTCAGAAAACATTGGCATGTTCTCATGAATGACCATGTATTGAGTACCGTCCTTCCAGCCAAACCACAGGTGGTATATAAGGGTGCTCCCTCCCTTAGGGGTAGAGTGGCCCCCAATGTCCTTGATCCTCCTCCTACTAAGAAAGGGTTCTTTGAATATATGACTGGCTTCTATCAATGTAGGAAGTGTAGAGTGTGCTCTCTTAGTGGATGCACACACAGAAGAACACACAAGTTTATTTCCACCAGTTCCCTGACAGAATTTGAGATCAAATCATTCATCACGTGTTCCACCGAACGTGTTGTTTATCTCCTCCAATGTCCTTGCGGATTACAATACGTGGGGAGGACCAAACGCCCCCTTTTTGTAAGGCTTAACGAACACATAACAAACATCTTAACAGGTTTTCCCAAACACCCGGTCTCCAGACACTACCTCGAGGTTCATAATCGGGACCCTAGTAAGACCATTTTTCTGGGGATTGACAGATATACCCCACATTGGAGGGGGGGTTCCCTGATACCTGGGATATCTAGACTTGAGATGGCCTGGATATACAGACCGAGGTGCTATACCCCTTTTGTGCTCAACGCTGAGGTGGATCTCAATGCTTTTTTAGACAATTCATGATTTTTTTTATTTATATGGTTTGTATATACTCGCTTTGTACTTTGGTTGGGTATATTGCATTATTGCCTAACCATTATGGTTTGTAGAGGGAGAATCTTTAGGGATCTGTAGTTAATTTAAAACTAATTCTAATTTTTTGTAAACTTGCTCTGAATTTCCGGTGGCTTTGCTGCATTATCACCCAGATTGGTTATCGGGTAACTGGTTTTGGGGGTTTTTATTTAATTCATTGAGCATTATTGTCCCAAACATGTTTGTTAATATTTTTTGTTTTTTACATTATTCAGGGAATATTATTCCATAGTATATAACATCAAAATTGAGGGTTATGTATGGTTACGTGTCTTTATCAATACCATCGAGTGACCATATTGTGACCATTACACCACTTAATTATTCCCTTATAGGTGCCCTATAGTCAACCTACGTGTCTTCTCCCATCTTTCTACTAGATGGCTTAGTGGAACATTTAATTTTATTTTTATTTTTTTTTCACACATTTTGTATAATATTGAATTTTTGATTTATATTACTATATATGTCCATACTGTGACCATTACACCACTTCATTACTCCCCTGTAGGTGTCCTATAGTCAATATATGTGTCTTCTTCCATCTTTCCATTAGATGGCATAGCGGAACATTTAATTATATTTCAGTTTTTTTTTTTACACATTTTATATTATATTGAATTTCTGATCTGGATTATTATATATGTCCTTTAAATATAATGTAGTCCCCATCCATCTGTTATCATCTATCATTTTGGATAAGGTTATCACACTCTTGATTTGATCGGCACCATTTATACACTTCCTGTTGTATAAGTGGATGTGGTGGTGGCGCCGCCGGAGCTTCAGAGCGAGGCTTGGTTTTGTAATTGTATTATAAAATGCGATGTGTCAGTGCGTCGCCCGTTCCCATGACGACGTCCATTAGGACGAAACATACGTCGGAAGGCTGACGTCATCGTTTTTATCTTGTTCCGAACGGGTGTATGCAGGCCGGCCGGCTGTTTTTACCTTTGTTTATGCTCATATCCGTACTTTTGATGTAAGTGCAGTACCTTTTTTAATAAATTTGTATATGCTGATTTACACTATGGAGAATTCATTTTTTATCCCTCTGAGTCCTCTCTGCTGAACACGTGGATTGAGGATTGGATGGAGGATTCCTGCTCGTCCTTCCTCTGTGAGGAGATCGTATGTGTTGTTCCTTATTGAGTGGATATCCGTGTACAAGCTAATACATAGCTTGCCTCTGGTAAGCGTGCATTCCTACAGGTGGTGGATTTTTCACTGGGTTTATATCGATGCAAGTCTGAGTAATCACCGTTTGAACATTGATTTTGCCTTAGGGATCTTTGTCTCTTCAATCATCACCATCCATTTGCACAATCTTATGTCATTCATTGTTTTTTACCACTTACCAATAATTTGGTTTTGGGACTTTTCGTTTCTGGCATTATCACATTTTTTAAGGTTATTTTTTTGTCACTTTAAATGATTGATTTGTAGTAGATTGGTTTTCAATACCTCTTTTTTACTTTACTTATAGTACTTTTACTACTTATTTACTTTGTATTTTTTTGGTTTCACTTTTAGTAGTTTAACCACTCAATCTTGTAGCGCGGTTCTTGGAATTATTTCTGTTCTTTTATATTTGTGTATGCCTCACAATTGGAACTGCTGCTTATTTTATTTTTTCATATCTGTGAGAGCGCAGAAGAAGAAGATGAAGGAAGAAAGAAGCATTTAAATAAAGGAATTGTCAAAAACTGTCTCTTGTCATTTTTAACAGTTTTTTAGTGAAATGGTAGTACCCCCTTACCATTTCACACAGGGGGGGGCCGGGATCTGGGGGTCCCCTTGCTAAAGGGGGCTTCCAGATTCTGATAAGCCCCCCGCCCGCAGACCCCCACAACCACCTGCCGGGGTTGTGGGGATGAGGCCTCATCAACATGGGGACAAGGTGTTTTGGGGGGCTACCCCAAAGCACCCTCCCAATGCTGACGGCATGTGGCCTGGTATGGTTCAGGAGGGTGGGGGCCGCACTCTCGTCCCCCCTCTTTTCCTGCGGCCTTACCATTTCACACAGGGGGGGGCCGGGATCTGGGGGTCCCCTTGCTAAAGGGGGCTTCCAGATTCTGATAAGCCCCCCGCCCGCAGACCCCCACAACCACCTGCCAGGGTTGTGGGGATGAGGCCTCATCAACATGGGGACAAGGTGTTTTGGGGGGCTACCCCAAAGCACCCTCCCAATGCTGACGGCATGTGGCCTGGTATGGTTCAGGAGGGTGGGGGCCGCACTCTCGTCCCCCCTCTTTTCCTGCGGCCTGCCAGGTTGCGTGCTCGGATAAGGGTCTGGTATGGATTTTTAGGGGGACCCCACGCCGTTTTTTTTTTGTGGCGCAGGGTTCCCCTTAAAATCTATACCAGATCTGAAGGGTCAGGTATGGAATTTAGGGGGACCCCCACGTCATTTTTAAAAAAAATTTTGGTTTAGGGTTGCCCTGTGGGGAATTCCCATGCCGTTTTTATCAATGAACTTTTATGTGTATTGTCAGACTGGCAATGCAATAGCCGCGAGTAGTTTTAAATAGGTTTTTTCCTTTGGAATGTCATTTTGCTGTCAGACTGTTCTAAACACAGGAAACATGCGCCCCTTTACAGGCATACTATAGACACCCCCCAGCTACGAAATTTAAAGGGATATTACACTTTTATTGTTTGACTTTAAGCATTATTAAAATCACTGCTCCTGCAAAAACAGCCATTTTTAAAACTTTTTTTGCATTGATCCATGTCCCCTGGGGCAGGACCCAAGTCCCCAAACACTTTTTATGACAATAACTTACATATAAGCCTTTAAAATGAGCACTTTTGATTTCTCCCATAGACTTTTAAAGGGTGTTCCGCGGCATTCGAATTTGCCGCGAACACCCCAAATTGTTCGCTGTTCGTTGAACTTGCGAACAGCCAATGTTCGAGTCGAACCGGAGTTCGACTCGAACTCGAAGCTCATCCCTAGCACTAACTAAAGATGCTCCGGCAGTAGTCTGGAAGCATGTCGCCTATCCGTTTTTTGACCCAAAAGGCTATTATTTGTGTTGCTGTGGAAGATGAAGGTCCAACCACCAATACTGCTACTGACAGCGCTGGACCTACTACTGCCGGGTAAACCTTAGCACCCAAAGCTGGCATGGAAATTGAAGGAGCAGGCTTAAATGCTTAGCTATATCAGATTCTGTAACGGACACATTTGTGAAAGTCAGAAAATTATCTACAAACTTAATCTATTCCAGAATTTTGCATGAGGTTTGCTGTGCCAAGACACTTTGACCTTTTGGAGCCTTTGGTATCTAACATCCTAGACTTTCCGTAATTAGTGTTACAGAATGTCTAGACAGTAGACTAGAAGTACTAGTAGTTGCATATCCAAATTTCTGCATTAACAGACAGAAAATGAGCCGCAGTCTTTTCAGTGTCACAATTTATGACAACTCCACTTACAGCCTTGTTTCACAAATGGGATCGGCTGTTGGGTCTTCAGGTGCTCCTGCCAGAAGAGCTTCAGAACTTTGTGCTTTTTCCTCTAAAGAGCTATAGTGCATGTTTTCTCAGACAGGGTAATTATGAAACATGTGCCCTTCTTTTTACCAAAGGTGATTTTTTCCTTCCACATAAACTGGGAGGTGGTCCTCTTGGTATTCTCTCTAGACATTGCTCGAACAGAAGTAACAACGTTCCCAAACTGGACCTCAGAAGTATTATAGTGATCTATAATTGGACAACAGCCTTTAGGAAACCAACAATCTTTGTCTACATAAAGGGCTCCAAAAAAAATTGCTGGTTTCTCTGAAAGCTGTCTCAACTTGGATTGTTAAAACTACTCAGCTAGCATTCTTGTCTGTGGGTCTTCCTCCTTCGGTTAAACTTTGTGCCTATTCTACCAGAGGGATGTTAAAGTCGTGGGATTGCCAAAGTTTAAAAAAAAAAAAAGTCTGCAGAACATCCAGCTGGTCTACACCAAATACATCCAGCCACCATTACAGGATGGATATAGAACGGGTATTTGTTTTGCTTTTTGGGGTCAACCCTAATTTTGTCCTATAGTAGGCTGACATTATGTCCTCCAGGAAAATGAAAGACTGTTGTATACCTAATTTTTCTTTTCTGGTGCATCCTCATGACAGCCTAGATTTCCCACCCTTGGTTGTTGTCAGTCTACCTATAGAATATATGGATACTGTCAGTCTAGTTTTTAAAGGGCAAGTTAAGGATTGTCCTGGGAGTGTCAGAGGGTGACGCTGACTTACAGCAGGTTGACAAAGATGCACCAGTAATAAAAAATTACAGCAAGTGTGGGTCAACAATTTTCTGTTTTTCTGCAGGTCCTGCATTGTACATGAGGTTGTCAGCATGTGACCGATGGTCATAGTGCCAAAGAGAAGTGGCTGCAGGGGTCTAGTCACAATGGAGAGGTTGAACCTGTGGGAGTGAGACAAAATTAGTACACCCCTACATTTACACCCACCCTAACTCAGTGTTTCTCAACTCCAGGTCCTCAAGGCACATCAACAGGTCATGTTTTCAGGCTTTCAGTTTTTAGTTTGCACAGGTAATTTGATCAGTTTCACTGCCTTAGTAATTACCACAGCTGTTTCATCTAAGGGAAATCCTGAAAACATGACCTGTTGGGGCGCCTTGAGGCCTTAAGTTGAGAAACACGGTTCTAACTACCTGCTGCTCGGTTACAGTAGATTTACTGTGACCAAGCTGCAGGCTCATCAATGTAAATAAACATTGCAAGCTTGCCTCTGGGTTCCTGCTGACCCATGCTGTGGTTGGATGATTTTGTCAACAGGTCCCATGCAATGATTTATGGCTGAGACCTGGTGAGTCCAATCACAGCACAGAGTCCTGTGTGTACACAGAGAATCGATCTGGCTGTTTCTTCTCCGTGCAAAGCAGGGAGGAAAGCAAAAACCAGGCAGATCTCTCTAACTTGTTAGGCACACAGGTAACCCCTTGATTCTCCCTAGATGTAAACCCCTTTACAGCCAGTGTCATTAGTTCAGTGACAGTATTATTACTGTATTAGGGTCACTATTGATGTCAGTTAGTGTACCTCCCAGCAAGGGTCTGTTAGCACCAGATTGCCTGCCTTACTAGCACAGCCACCATTACCATTACTAGTATTGCATCATAGCTGCATAAATTCCAATATGTATAGTATAGTTTGTAGATGCAATAACTTTCACACAAATCAATGAACATATACACTGGGATTTTCCTTTTTTTTTACCAGACGTGTAGCAAATAAATTTTGGCCTAAATTAAGAAATTAGATTTTTTTTATTGGATATGTTTTAAAACAGAAAGTAGAAAATATATACATTTTTTTCTTTTTTAGTTTAAAGAATAAAAAAAACAGTGGTGATCAAATACCAACAAATGAAAGTTCTATTAGTATGAAAAAAAAAAAAAAAGTTATTGCCTAGTTTTGCATGACCAAGCAATTACCAGTTAAAGTAGCGCAGTGCTGAATAGCAAAAAATGTCTTGTCATGAAGGAGGTAAAACCTTCCAGAGGCCAAGTGGTTAAATCAATAAAAATTAGAAATATGTGTTCCAGATTAGGTGACAGAGATTAGAACCTCCTAAAGAATTACACAGTTGCAATTTGTCGTATTTCTTTGAACCTTAGATATATAGGGTCTGGTATTCTCTTCACTAATGACTTTATGCCAAGGTCAAAAAAACGATCTGTGCCTTGGTAGGGGATTTAAAGATTCTTCTTATTATTTGAAATAAATTATTCCACTGTAAAGAAAAAATAAACTACAAGGGGTGTAGATTTCAAGCAACTGATAATTTGTCCAGGACTAGCTGACCTAGCAAATTCAACCCAACAACTGACCATTTGATACCAAAAGAAGTCTCCAAGAACCACAACTTAAAAAGAATTGGTGTCAAAGTGTATGCACCTACAATCAGAAAGAGCTAGCCCTAGTTTAACCTGCATGGGAAAAGGCCTTTCCTAACAAAAAAAGAACATTACAGCAAGACTACAGTTTGCCATTGAACATATAGGAAAGTCCATGTTTTCTGGAACACTGTGCTGTTGACTGATGAATCAAAGCTAGAATCGTTTGGTCAAAGTTACGGTATACATATTTAGGGCAAACCAAATACAGCATTTCAGAAAAACAGCCTCATAACTTAGAAGCATGGTGGTGAAAATATTTGCATTTTTAATCATTTAACAAAATATTAAGCAAGAATGGTAAAGAAAGTAAACCCTAGGCCTCAGGATATGGTGTTGCTCCCTTTAGCAGAAATTACTTTTTGTAATCGTTTTGCACACCAGTTTAAATTTTTTTTTTTTAAGTCAAAAATTTCAACCATGTCTCAATGCAAAATTCCTTCAGTTGCACAATGTTTGTGCGTTTCCTTACATGAACTGTCACTTTCAAATACTCCTACAAATCAGGGCTTTGACTTCTTTTTAAAATGTTTTCTTTTGTGTATGGTCTATCATGCTTCAGATCGCTGTGTTAAAAGAGCCATTTCTAGTTTATCTTCAACTTTTGGACAGTTGGCCTTATATCATCATTAAGCACACTTTGGTGATGCAGAAGTCATAATGAATTTGATTACTGCAAGCTGCCCAGGCACTGAAACAGCAAAGCAACCCCAAACCATAATTTTTCTTATGTATTTATTCAAGTTTATCACCCTTTTCTGTGAGTGCGATTTGAATAAAGGTAATCTTTGCCTGTTCAAATAAGTTTAAAAAGTCAACAATTTTCATGGAGCAACTTTATTTTCCACATAAATGTATAGGTGATTGCTAAAATGTTTAAAACTATTTTTTCACTGGAGAATTTTTGCATACTTGACATGCAGCATGTTATATTTGCATGTGACCTGTGATCTATAACTGGTTTGACACCTATATTATTACAATTTTCTTTTCCCAAAATGAGAGACTAGCCATTTCTAAGCTTTCAGATCAGGGATGAATAAATTCCAGTTGCCAAGGCAGCTTAAAAAAAAAAAAAAAAAAAAGAAAATCACTGTTTGACGACTTGGTTACTCAAGTCTCTATCTGCAATATCATTGACTGCCATTTCAAGAAAAAAAATGGACAAGTCTCTGTGTGCAGTGTTCTTCCCTATAATATATTAGCTAGGCGCTCCACACAGGAGAAAGAGAATTCCAGCCTCACAACCGGTAGCAAGGTCCAAGGCAAAGCTGAACTCTCTCAGTGCGACTTGAAGGAGTCTGTGCTGTACTGCATGAAAGATGCAGGCATTACAAGCCTCAATCTCACAGACCTCCTAGCTCCTTACATGGCTCACTTATCTCCACAGCAACGCAGCCACAAATCTGTGGTGTGTACGTTTTTTATTTTTTTTTATGAGTGGGGGGAGAAATGGCTGCATCCCCCACAGAACATTATATACAGTATATGTGTCACACACTGCACTAGGAGCTAAGCTGTTACCCCTAACCCTGTTCCACCTATGTGTTTGTGGCCTACACATCGCTAGGAACATTATAAAAGGGCCCCTCATAAATATTCTGCCAGACCTGGATACATTTTTAGTCACTAAATATCTAATATCAGTCACTTTATCTGCGCACTTACTGCTAGCTATATGTGTGTAGATAGATAGATATATATAGCCTAGTCATACCCAGCTCGTACATAATTTTAGCAATTTCCAGCAAATGTGCTCTTGATCTGGACTCTTAGGCTCTCTTTCTGGCAGTCCCTTATGCCCTCTCTGACCCTTTCTGGTGATCTCTCGCTCACTGATGGTCTCCCGTTTGCTCTGGCTCTTTTTTTGGAGGTTTCTAACAAAATCTGGTTCTCTTTCTAAAAGTCATTCATGCTCTCTGTTGGTCTGGCAGTCTCTCACTCTTGACACTATAGCAGTCTTGCTATCCAACTTCCATGTTTTATGTATGACTACTAATCATCCCCTCAGTGTGCCAAGGTACACAGATAGCAGGTAGTATTAAGCCTGCCCTATACAAAGGATGGGCTCCAATATATGTATTAAAAAAGAGAGATAACTAAATACAATACACCTGCAGTAAAATTATTCTTGTATTTAAAAAAAAAAAAAGTATTTTTGCCCACCCGACCATTACAAATTTCTGGGAAGATTGTGTGTATGTGTCAGTAGGCTAGGGTCTTGTGTGAGAATATGGGTGTATATCTGTGCCACTAAAAAGTGTGTGTATGGGTTATTGTCTGAACACAAGGCGTTTGTTACTGGGATTTCTCTGGCCCTGTTTTACTGAAACTTTTATACATACACGTTACTGTGGGTCAAAATTGGGCTGCGTAATACTGGTCACTAAGGCAACCGACTGTATTTTGCTGGCTCTTGACTTTTTAAGCTGGTTCCTGGTGAAATTTGTCCAGGACTGAATTAAGTTCATTTGGAAAAATTAAGCTCCTACAGAAATGCACTGTTGGTTTTATAGGCTGATAGGAAAAAAAAAAAAAAAAAAGCATCCGCTGCACAAGATATAACTTTAGACCAAACCTTGTGTAAGTCCACTTACATTTCTGATTCAGCATACATTCCATTTATTAAATAATCTACTTGGGTATAGTCCTTCTTCTTGTAGCTTTCATATGCCTGTACTATAAGTAGTACTATAACAGCTAGAAAGAACAGAATTCCAAGCATAAGCACTGCTAGCAAAATGCTGGTATTCTGGATTTGCTTTGCAACCCCTTCTGCAACAATAAACACATCATCCACATTGTCTGTTTGGTCTGCTACCTGAACAGATTTTGTAAATACAACTGAAGTAGGCTCCGAAGAGACTGGTCTGAAAAATGTACTTGAAGTATGCATAATGCTGGTGGATGATACAGCACCTGAAATACTTGCAGACGTGGTTTTAGAAGTGTCTTGCATTTTTGGCACCTCTGACGTTCTCGGTGTGGCTAATGTGGTAGGGCTTGTCAAAGTTGGAGAAACAGCATGTGTAAGGTATAGAGTTATTGTGGCAGGCGAATCAAAAACTGGTGTTGTCGATGGCAAGGAGGTTGTTGAAATCGTACTGGGAACTACAGTACTAGTTTTATTTGTTGGTGAAATGGCTGTGGGGACCACTTTGGTTAGCAATGTCTGTGCAGAAGTTGTAAGCACAGTTGTCTCGGTGACGGTTGATGTTGGGTTTCTTTGCTTGTTCGTCTCTGGCCTAATGGTTTTTGCTGATGTGTTTGTCATTGGTGTTGTAGTTGTGCTTGTGGACTCTGCATTGGTGGATGGAAATGGAGTGACATTTTTTTCAACATGAGAATCTGGTGGAGTGTTAGAAGCATTATTTCTTCTTGTTGTGGTTACAAGTTTGTTATTGGGTTGAATTGTTGCATTGTAGGGTGTGGTCGAAGGGGTTGTTACATTAGGAGGCACTGGATTTGCTTTAGTTGTTGTCAGAGCTGCAGATGTTGTATAGACTATAGCTACTGCCTCTGTACTGGTTTTAGTTGAACGCATACTTTCTGTTGTCAACGGAGTGCTGGTATTAGTTGCTGCTGCTGTGGTGGTCGTTTCACGGACTGTTGTAATTGGTTCAGTTGTTGGCTCCAGCATGGATTTTGTAGTACTCCCATTGTTTGTAATTGTTGTAGTTGTTGTTATAGCTGTTATAGCTAAAGTCTTTCCCCTTTTTCTCCGGACACTTCCAGATTCAGAAGTATTCCTTTTTCTCCTCTTCTTAATATGATTTGCATCTAAAAATCAATGAACAGGAATTATTCTAGAGTACAGCAATATCAGAATTGGTAACAGGTTTAAAAGGGGTTGTAAACCCTCAGGGTTTTTTTCACCTTAATGCATTCTATGCATTAAAGTGAAAAACCTTTTGTGCTGCTGCAGCCCCCCTTTTACGTACCTGAACCCGTTCGTTCCAGCAACAGGGACGAGCACAGCACCTCCAGCTGTTGTCGCGGGTCCTCATTGGATAGATTGATAGAGGCAGGAGCCATTTGCTCCTGCTGCTGTCAATCAAATCCAGTGACGCGGGGCCGAGTCCTGCTGTCTGTGTCAATGGACGCAGCAGCAGGACTCAGGAGCGCTACTACATGTGTGCCCCTTTGGAAAGCAGACACTCTAAGAGGAGGAGCAAGGAGCACTGTGGGGTTACCCCAGAAGAGGAGACTCGGGGCCACTCTGTGCAAAACTCTTGCACAGAGCAGGTAAGCATAACAGGTTTATTACTTTAAACAAAGCGTTACAATCCCTTAACCACTTCCCATCCTACGTATAGTAATATGACGGCCGCAAGGTGGCTCTCTCATCTTGGGTGGCCGTCATATGGGGGCGTGCGCGCCTGCCGCGTCATTCGGGAGCTGATGCGCGTGCCCAGCAGTTGCGATGTCCGCCGAGCACCCACGATTGCTTGTCACAGAGCAGGGACGTGGATCTGTGTGTGTAAACACACAGATCCACTTCCTGTCAGGGGAGAGGAGACAGATTGTGTGTTCCTTGTATATAGGAACACTTGTATCAGTCACCTCCCCCAGTCAGTCCCCTACCCCCACACCCCCACAGTTAGAATCACTCCCTAGGTAACACACATAACCTCTTGATCGCCCCCTAGTGTTAACCCCTTCCCTGCCAGTGACATTTATACAGTAATCAGTGCATATAAATAGCACCGATCGCCGTACAATTGTCAATGATCCCAAAATAGTGTCAAAAGTGTTCAATTTGTCCGCCACAATATCACAGTCCTGACAAAAATCGCAGATCGCCGGCATTAAGAAAAGAAAAAAATGCCATAAATCTATCCCCTATTTTGTAGGCGCTATAACTTTTGCGCAAGCCAACCAATACACACTTATTGCGATTTTTTTTTAACCAAAAATATGTAGAAGAATACATATCAGCCTAAACAGAGGAAGAAATTTGTTTTGGGATATTTATTATAGCAAAAAGTAAAAATATTGGGGGTTATTTACAAAAGGCAAATCCACTTTGCACTGCAAAAGCACTTGAAAGTGCAGTCGCTGTAAATCTGAGGGGTAGATCTGAAATGAGAAGAAACTCTGCTGATTTTATCATCCAATCATGTGCAAGCTAAAAATGCTGTTTTTTATTTTCCTTGCATGTCCCCCTCGGATTTACAGCGACTGCACTTCCAAGTGCACTTGTAGTGCAAAGTGGATTTGCTTTAAGTAAATAGACCCCTTTGTGTTTTTTTTCAAAATTGGCGCTTTTTTTTGTTTATAGCACAAAAAAAATAAAAAAGACAGCAGAGGTGATCAAATACCACCAAAAGAAAGCTCTATTTGTGGGGAAAAAATGATCAAAATATTATAAGGGTACAGTGTTGCATGACCGCGCAATTGTCATTCAAAATGTTACAGACCTGAAAAATTGGTCTGGGCAGAAAGGGAGTGAAAATGCCCTGTATTAAAGTGGTTAAGTAAGACACCCACAACCACTTCAGAGGCTATACAAAGATGGCTAAGCATAGATTTCTAAGGAAAAGCCTAGCTGTTAAAAAATAAATAAAGTAATACAAAGGAAACCCAGGAGGTAAGAGATATCACACTCCTTGCCGTAAAAATGTTCAAGTACTCAGGATTATCACCACACTTTATTGCACAAGTTGACTAAATTCAAGTATTTCACTCAGACTAAGCATATACATTCAGCAAAAGTTGCGCCAATTTGTCAGAAATTAATATTGTGGATAGTGAGAGTGCACTTTGTGATTGGGTGGACTGTGGCTAGGAGGGAAGTTTGGTACAAAAGGGTACCTCGGTAAGCAGTTGCTGGGCAGACTGCAGAACTCTAACAATAAAAATGTAGGCACACTAGGGTATAAGGCTCCTTTAGAACTGAATTGTAAAGTCCTCTAAAATTACAAAGTCTGTATCATCAGGGCAGGCTTTCCATGAGTAGAAGCAAACTCTGTACAAAAAGACAAAAAAAGGAAAGGAAAGAGTTTTGAAGAAGTGTAGTATGGACTAATTTTATTAAAAAGCAACTTTTTAAGTTGCCTAATATGGTGCTTTTATTAAAATTCGTCCATACTACACTTAGAAGTGCTTTCATTTCCCTTTTAGGCAACAGAGCTGTGCATACACAAGGGCAAACCCTGCACATGCATTTTCCACCGAATTCCAGCCTGTCACAAGATGGCAGATAGGCCCAGTTCTGCATGTACAAACATCTATAACACACACACACACGTGCGTACGGGGTGTGCCTGAGAACGCCCTATTCACCCCATGCACCAAGGCTGCTGATAAGGCAGTACAACCGACCATCCTGTACCAGCCCGGCACCTGCCAAGCAGGAGAACCAGCTGTATTGCCTTATTGCAGACAAAGATTCTCTTGTTCCTCCCCCTTCAGAGCTGCCAGCTTCTCCTCTCCTCGTTCCCTCTGGTTGCACTGCAGGGCAATCAGCTCTAGTATCTGCGCTCCCCCTTTCCCCTGCAGCACTTCCGGCCGGCTTCCCTCCTTTCCTCTCCCACCGAAATCTGCTGTGGCCACAAAGGGGGAAGTTTTAGGATGGAGATCAAGGGAAGCGGCCGGCAAATGTGTCATTTACTGGTCTCTTCCTATTCCAAATGAACACAGTGAGCAATTGGTGCCAATCGCTCCTGCGTCCATTCATCGCTGAGACTGCAGAGAAAAGGATTGATAAATCTATGTCCTCAGTGCCTTTCTTAGTCTTAAATGTGAGACATCAGAGGTCTGTTATGACCCCTAATAGTTCACCAAAGGCCCACCAACAGGACAGGGATACTGGAGCTCCTCATTAAGGACTCAGTTCCACGTGCTTCGCACTTTATAATTTCAGCCATGGCTGCGAAGCATAGAATCGCAGCCGTGGCATGTGTACACCTCTAGCCACTGCCTCTTTTGCTCTGTTTGAGCTTTGGGATGCACGCACAAATGCAATAGACTGCACACACCTATACGCACACATAACTCTCTTCAGCCACAAAAAAAGAGGTCTCCCTGGCAACTACAACAAGACAGGCTTAGCTATGAACTAGAACTTTAATGTGAACTGAGCCCATCAAAATAAGGGCAATCATTTTTTTTTGAAAACACAGTAAAACAACTTTCTTTATTTGGTTTGTCAGCTATTATAAGTGTAGCACTAACTCTTGGTGGAGCTGCCGATTTAAGCAGGCTTGTTACCTTCACTCGCCTTCCCTCTGTTTCACCGGCACCGGGTCTAGGGTTGCGTTGAGTTTACCTCCGGACGATAAAAGCACCAACACTTGAGTACGTTTTCAATGCTTTATTGAACAATTAACGAAGGAAGTAGCAGGAAAGAGGCAGAAGGGAAACTGCAGGGAAGCTCAAATACCTTTCTGTAGGATTTTTGACAAATGTCCTTTAGAGTTGAATATTGCAGTAGAATGCACTCCCCTCGTGGGACACACTCTTTGCTCGCCTGGCTAGGCCTCTCTCACTTGCCTAGCAGCCAGTACGTAGCACGAACAAAAGTCTCTGCCACAGACTTGCTTGAGATGAACCCGTACGATCCTCTGCCACGGGATGTATTGGTTTTGCAGTGAATGTCAGACACAGTGCTTGAACCTTTAAGCCAAACCCGGCAACACTATGCTGTAAAGTTACTCTAGGATACGTCCTCCAACCGAGTCACCAGGCCCCTCTCCAGACCAGCACTCTGCATGATCCTTCCATGACGGGTCCTCCCCTGGGATCTCCCCAGTTGTCCAGCTTCTTCACTCTAGATAGACAGCTCAGGACCATTCCTCGGCTGCTGTGGTAGGCCCCAGACAAGCTTCTGGGCCCACCCACGCGCAGCGGGCCTCCGGGAACGGAGGCCAACGAGGTAGCACTCTAACGCATACCTGTCGGCCAGGAGGTGGCTGTAAAACGACCCTAAAACATGGCGTCTGTCCCATAAATACCCTCTCCCAGAATCCAACTCGGAGGACCACCTCCACCGAGTTGTCTCCGGGACAGAAGAGCACCCATACGCTCTGACACGCTGTCTTTCCAACACTAGCCAATAGTAACAACGACACCCACCGGCTCAGTATGGAAACACAGGCAAACTTCAGCTAAGCTGGAACAGAGGCAAATCTAACTTTCCTTAACGAGCAATTTACTAAATTTACCTACCAGATGGTAGATCATAAATCTACCAGCGCTACATAAGGTTAAGTCAAATATACATATAAAATGACTGAACAGAAATGGAGCCTGTAGCATATTCCCTTGCAAACAACAATTTGAAGTCATTGCAATTGTAATTTCCTTCAGAAAACAGTGTCTGTACACACGAATGGTATTGCTGTGAACATCAGGAGTAGGACAATTTTGGGTTTATTTTTTGGTGGGGGGTCGTGGTAATGGCAAGCAATATACAGCTAAATTAAATTAAAAAAAAAAAAAATAGGAGTTTTGACTTACAAGACCCCCCCCCCCCCCCCCAAAAAAAAAAAAAATAACAAAAAAAAGACACTTGGGGAAGAAGGCTGCATTTGCAGAGGCCTGGACACTGCTAAAACTTGAAGAAAATATGAACCAATGACCAAGTGACAGCCTTACAAAGCTGGCAAAAAAAATGCTTGATATCAGAAAGCCTAGGAAATCCCAACCAATCTGATGCAGTGGAAGTACCTTATCTTTGAGAGTATAGGCCCTTGTAAGGAGTTGTCCTATCCACCTAGCAATAATGGACTTCGAAGCAGGGTGTCCTTTACGAGACCCTGTTGGCAATACAAAGAAAGTCCGTTTTTGGGATAGAGGCCATGCCTGTCAGATAGACCCTGACTGCTATGACCCAGCTGATACTACCCCTGTGTGTACTTCGGGTGTCATGGTGGAAAGAGTTGGGATAGTGCCCTAGGACTTGCCCCTTCCTCGCTACCTTTTATTGGGTATATTTGGGTGATGCCTGTACTTAGGGGGGATGATGTTGACAGACATATTTGTGGTGGGGATGGACCTGCTTTATCCTAACTGGTTATTGATCCCATTGATGACAATGTCTCTTTTATACCGTATATTCATTTAGGTTTCAGGCAAGTTTTTATACTTAGAATGGTTAATTGTATTTTGTTGTCAGTTATACACAGATATTTACTGATAATAACACTTCTAAGCAACGAGGCATCTTAATAGGTCTTTGACGCTCAACTTCCATCAGTTGTGGACTCCAAATAGGGGCTCTTGAAGGCCGCTACGTCATTCTGGCGGGCCAACTTAGAGACACGCATGTGACCATGGCGTCCTACTATGCATGCAATGACAAACTTAAAAATTCTTCTGAGAACCTCTAGCTAAAATACAGTTACATCAAAAAGGAACCTTGCTCTTAGGCAGCGATTCTAACCTGATTATTCACCCAACTTTGGACAGAACACGTGTATACTCACCACCTGTTGTTATTGAAACTGACGCCAGGCCCTCTTTTAATGCCCCGTACACACGGTCGGATTTTCCAATGGAAAATGTGTGATAGGACCTTGTTGTCGGAAATTCCGACCGTGTGTAGGCTCCATCACACATTTTCCGACAACAAAAACCGTTGTCGGAATTTCCGATCGTGTGTACACAAATCCGACGCACAAAGTGCCACGCATGCTCAGAATAAAGAGATAAAAGCTATTGGCTACTGCCCCGTTTATAGTCCCGACGTACGTGTTTTACATCACCGCGTTCAGAACGATCGGATTTTCCGCCAACTTTGTGTGACCGTGTGTATGCAAGACAAGTTTGAGCCAACATCCGTCGGAAAAAATCCTAGGATTTTGTTGTCGGAATGTCCAATCAATGTCCGACCGTGTGTACCGGGCATTAGACTTCTATAATCTCAGGCTTTGGCTGATGTCTGGTGAGAAATTCACACAAAAGCTCAGGATTACATGAATTTCTCTTAACCTCATCATGGTGCTCAATAGATAACGTTTTTACTCCCAGCAATCTCTTGACTCAAATTATCTCCCATGCCTTGGTTGGATTATGACGCAGGTTGTCTCCCTTTTTTTTTTTTTTTTTAATATATCATATGAACGTCCTAGTGATGGTAGGTCCTCCTTGACTCCCTGTTTAATGACCTGGACTTAGTTTTGCAGGTTGAACAAGCTTTACGGGAATACTTTCATTTGAAAATCAACTCAGAATCTAAAAGCCAACGTGGTATGCGGTCTCACAAAGCGGTTCTAAGGGGTTCCTTTATCCATTTAGCCTTAAGGAAGAAAAAAACAAAAAAAACACAACAACTGCTCAATTGGCTGACTTCTGGCACAAAATAAACATCCTACCCCCACTATTCAACAGTTTGTGTACAATAACAGGTTGATCTCCTAACAGAAAAGGCAGAGAAGCAGATAGACTGGTCTAAGAATGATACCTTAAAAGGGAACAAACCTGACTTTGCTAGCCAAACGTCTGCAACATTTCGAGACTACATTTAAAGCTCTTTGCCCTAATGCTGGTAACCAGGGACCCACCAGAGATCCAATTAAAATCGTAGCAGAGATTCATTAACATCTGAGATCCCTGTACGGATCTAATTCCACTTTTAATCAGGCAAGACTGGACAAGTTTTTGATTAAAATTCAGCTGACCCCATTCCCGAGGCATGCCTGACTCCATCAAGGTCCCAATTCAGGGCTCTGAAATTCAAACTGCAATAAAACTTAAAATCATTTAGTACCAGAACCAGATGGTTTCACAGCAACATAATATAAGAAATTTAGTGACATCCTATCACCCCAGCTTACTGGACGAAGGGCGAGTTGAGTCCAGACATCCTGGCTGCGCGTATCTGTATGCGACCAAAACCAAATTTTGTTCCCTCATTGTGGGCTAACTTTGGCCCAGATATTGGCGACCGGGTTGAATAGCAAGATCTTTGAATTTATAGACAAAGATCAGGTTGGCTTTATGTGGAAAAAGGGCAAGTCAATAATAACATTAGAGAAGCTATTTGATTCAGCTAGTGAAGTCAAGAAATCAATGGGCCTTAATCCTTACCTTGGACATTTGGAAGTCTTGATACTGCATCATGGGCGTATCTAACCTTTCTTCTGAAAACTTGGGGTTTTGGTCCGCCTTTTTAATCTTGGATTGCAGCACTATATGATAACCCTAGGACATTTATTCCGTATTCTGGTCGCCCTTTTCCCCCTCTTCCCATTGCCATTCACATTGGATGTACAGAGGGTGAAGGTGGCCAGTTACCAGCATAAAATTGTTTTTTTTCGGGGCTAAGCATTAAATGATTCCAAATTCAAAGCTTTGAATCTTTCTCTCGCCAGATAAATTACAATCCTTCAAGGTTAAGTTTTCCTACCAATGTGTCTCCGATTGTCTTCCTTATTTGGGGATTCAACTTATGCCTTTTTATACAACCCTTTACTAGGCGAATTCTGGCTCTCTTCTTTGCCAAATGAATGCAGTTCTGGAGACGTGGTAAAAAGTATCAAATCTTATGGCTTGGTCGCATAGCAGCCCTAAAGATGACACTATTGGTGAACTACGTGGCATGTTCACCAATGCCAGGTGTCTGGCGGACAAGATGGGAGAACTAGAGCTACTGTTGTATAAGGAGGATTTAGATTTTGTAGGAATTTTAGAGACTTGGTTCAGCAGCTCTCATGATTGTCTGGAAAACATTCAAGGGTAAAAAAGGGGGAGGGATATGCCTGTATATCAAAAATGATGTGCATGTGAGACATCACTAATGCAGCAAAGGAGGAGGAGGTGTAATCCTTATGGGTAGAGCTACAAAGAGGAATCTTAGGGGAAGTATGCTATAGGCCCCCTAACCAGAGGGAGGAGGCAGACCTCCTATCACAATTTGGATTAGCGGCAAGGATGGGAAGTGTAATTATAATGGGGGATATTAATTATCCAGACATAGACTGGGTGGAAGGAACCGTGCATTCATATAAGGCTGCCAGTTCCTAAAAGTTTTGCAGGACAATTTCATGGGTCAGATGGTAAATGCACCAATTAGAAACAAAGAATTACTAGACCTACCGATTACCAACAATACAGACCTGATCATGGATGTGGAAATACGGGGCAATTTAGGAAAAAGAGATCACAGGTCAATTTGTTTCAGTATAAATCACACAAATAGGAAACATAAGGGGAATACAAAGACACTGAATTTCAAAAGAGCTAACTTCCCTAAACTACAATCCTTGCTAGAAGTTACTAAATGGGATAAAATTTTAGGACCAAAGAACACGGAGGAAAATCGGTATGCTTTAAGAGAATGTTAAATAAGGGTATTAGCCAGTGCATCCCAATGGGAAATAAATTAAAAAAGAGAGCTTAAAAAAAAGTCCTGGATGGCTTAACTCCAACGTAAGAATGCAAAGGGGAAGGCCTTTAAAAAAAAAAATTAAAAAAAAAAAATACAAGGCTGAGGAATCATCATCATTCCAACTTTACAAATAATGCAACAAGAAATGTAAGGGTGTAATCAGGGCGGCTAAGATAGAACACTAAAGGCACATAGCGGAGGAGAGTAAAAAATATCCCAAGAAATTCTTTAACGAATATAAATAGTAAGAAAGGGAGGTCAGATCATATTGGTCCCATAAAGAATGATGAAGGGAATCTGGTTACTAAGGATGGAGAGATGGCAAAAGGTATTGAATCTTGAATTGGCTTCAGTAACCAAAACTACAATGTTTATCCTCATGACACGTCACAGGAAGCACCCTCATGGCTAACAGAGGACAGAATTAGAAATAGACTTGAAAAACTTAATATTAAATAAGTCACCAGGACCAGATGGCTTGCACCCGAGGGTCTTTAAGGAACTCAGTCAAGTAATTGCTAGATCGTTGTTCCTAATTTTTACGAACAGTCTACTGACTGGAATGATACCAGCTGATTGGAGAAAAGCCAATGTAGCACCAATATTTAAAAAAGGGCCAAGATACATCCATGGGAATTACAGACCAGTTAGCCTAACATCAATTGTATGCAAGCTCTTGGAGATAAGGGACTATATACAAGAGTTTAGTAATGAGAACGGTATCATTAGCAGTAATCTGCATGGATTCCTGAAGAATCGTTCTTGCCAAACCAAACTATTAACCTTCTATGAGGGGGTGAGCTGTCATCTGGATAAAAGAAGGCCCGTAGACAATGTGTATCTGGATTTTGCAAAAGCATTTGATACAGTTCCCCATAAACGTTTACTGTACATAGTAAGGTCCATTGGCATGGACCATAGGGTGAGTGCATGGATTGAAAACTGGCTACATGGGCAAGATCAGAGGGTAGTAATAAATGGGGAGTACTCAGAATGGTCCGGGGTGGAAAGTGGGGTCCCCCAGGGTTCTGTCCTGGGACCAATCCCATTTAATTTATTCATAAACGACCTGGAGGATGGAATAAACATCACAATCGCTGTATTTGCGGACGATACTAAGCTAAGCAGGGCAATAACTTCTCCGCAGGATGTGAAAACCTTGCAAGAAGATCTGAACAAATTAATGGGGTGGTCAAGTACATGGCAAATGAGGTTTATTGTAAAAAAATGTAAAATAATACATTTGGGTGGAAAAAATATAAATGCAATCTACTCACTGGGGGGAGAACCTCTGGGGGAATCTAGGATGGAAAAAGACCTGGGGGTCTTGGTAGATGAAAGACTCAGCAATGGCATGCAATGCCAAGCTACTGCAAGCAAAGCAAACCTGAAAATTGGCATGCATTAAAATGGGGATTAACTCCAGAGATAAAATGATAATTCTCCCACTCTACATGACTATGGTCCATCTGCACCTGGTGTATGTCATCCAGTTCTGGGCACCAGTCCTCAGGAAGGATGTGCTGGAACTGGAAGGAGCCCAGAGAAGGGCAACAAAACTAAAGGGACTGGGAGGATATTAGTTATGAGGAAAGGTTACGAGCACTGAACTTATTCTCTCTAGAGAAGAGACACTTGAGAGGGGATATGATTTCAATGTACAAATACCGTACTGGTGACCCCACAATAGGGATACAACTTTTCTGCGAAAGGAAATTTAATGAGACGTGGCCATTCACTAAAATTAGAAGAAAAGCAGTTTAACCTTAAACTGCGTAGAGGGCTCTTTACCGTTATGCAGCATACACACGAGCGGACTTATCGACCGGACTGGTCCGACGGACCGAGTCTGGAGAACAATCCGATCATGTGTGGGCTTCATCTGACTTTTCCAGTTGAAAATCTGACGGACTTTAGATTTGACAAACATGCTTCAAATCTTTCCGACGGACTCACGTCCAGTCGAAAAATCCGCATGTCTATATGCTAGTCTGATGGACGAAAACCCACGCTAGGGCAGCTACTGGCTATCAAGTTCCTTATTTTAGTCCGGTCGTACGTCATCACGTACGAATCCGTCTGACTTTGGTGTGATCGCGTGTAGTCAAGTCCGTTCGTTCAAAAGTCCGTCGGAAGTCCAAGTCCATTTTGTTGCCGAAAAGTCTGCGTGTGTACGCAGCCTAAGAGCAGTAAGGCTGTGGAATACTCTTCCACAGGCAGTGGTTTCCTCTTTCTCGCCCTTTTCTGCTTCCCTAGCCTTTACGAATTTGTTTGTTGTGTTGTTCTTTTCTTGATACCAAGCCTGTGGTTTTGTGGTTTGTTTTGTAATCCTTACTTAAATACATGGGAGAGGGGTTTTCTTTGCTTTGTTCTCCTCTTCAAATAAAAGGGAGAAGTCTACAATGCAGTGAAAGGTAGTATCCCACACTTGCCTTCTTTTTGGGGACTTAATCCAACATAACAATGTTGTGCCTCTATTGTATTTGGTTTATGCCTTCCCCACTTGCCCTTGTGAGAATTACTATTTTAGAGTTTAAATTTCATAACTACACGTTCTATAAGGGCTTACTTACTACTTTGAGGTTATGTATATATGTCTTATCTTATATGTCTTATCCACTTTCAGGATTAACCACTTACCGACCGCCTCACGATGATATACGTCGGCAGAATGGCATGGGCAGGCAGAGTAACGTACCCGTACGTTACTCCCCTCCCGCGGGCGGTCGGCATAGTTGCAGGATCGATCCGTCCTGAGGCCACTGATTCATGACCACCCCCTCACGATCGCTCCTGACGAACGGCAAGCTTCCTCTGCTTCCGAAATGTAAACAGAAGCAGAGGAAGTGATGTCATCTCTCCTCGTGTTGGTCTTTTCATCCGGAGCCCGAGGAGAGGAAACATCACTGAGTTTGCACCAACAGCTAACACTAGTACACATAGGCACATACATCACCACCCCCAATCACTCCCCCTGCACCCCGTCACAGTGACACCAATAGCAGTTTTCATTTTTTTTTTACTGATCACTGCATTGGTGTTATTTTGTGACTGTTAGAAGTGTTAGGGCAATTAGTGGTAGGCCCCTTTAGGTCTAGGGTACCCCCCTAGTAAAGGTTTAACCCCTTGATCGCCCCCCCAGTTAACCCTTTCATCCCCTGTCGCCAGTGTTACTAATCGATAATTTTTTTGATCGCGATATAAGTGTCACGGCTGATGCTATTTAGCCCGTTAGTTTTTTAGGTTTACCGTCAGCTTTTTATAGCGTCAGGTACTCCCATATACTACTTAATAAAGGTTTTAACCCCCTGATTGCCCACTAGTTAACCCTTTCACCAGTGATCACTGTATAAGTGTTACGGGTGATGCTGGTTAGTTTGTTTTTTATACCATTGAAGGTTTAACCCCCTGATCGCCCGGCAGGTGATATCAGTTAGGGTCTACGTCGCCCCAGGCAGCGTCAGATTAGTGCCAGTACAGCCAACACCCACGCACACAGCATACACCTCCCTTAGTGGTATAGTGTCTGAACAGATCAATATCTGATCAGATCTATACTAGCGTCCCTAGCAGGTTAGAGTTCCCAAAAACGCAGTGTTAGTGGGATCAGCCCAGATACGTGCTAGCACCTGCGTTTTGGCCCTCCGCCCAGCCCACACAAGTGCAGTATCGATCGATCACTATCACTTACAAAACACTAAACACATAACTGCAGCGTTCACAGAGTCAGGCCTGAGCCCTGCGATCGCTAACAGTTTTTTTGGTAGCGTTTGATACAGTTGCTGACAGCCTAGGAGCTTTTTTACCTGTGAGTCTCACAACTGTACCAGTAAATTTAAAGCCCAAAATGGCAAATCAAAGGTACAGTAGTGAAGAGGCCTACACGTTTCTGAGCATGACAGATAGTGAGGAGGAAGTCACTCATCTGTCAGATTCAGGCTCAGCATATGATCCTGTAGACGACAGTGGCTCCATGACAGATAGCTCTGATGATGAAGAAGTTGTGGTCCTGCCAAGGTTAGGCGTACCAGACCTCGATCTTCTTCTGCTGTTGAGGTGCAAGAACCGCAGGGCTCTCGTATGGAGGAGAGAAGTACTAGTGCCGCTCATCCTTCTGGAGAAATGGCAAGCACCAGCAGCCTAGTACACCCTGGTCATACATCCAGCACTGCAGTATCACGTGGTAACATGGCGAGTCCCATAAGTGCAGTTCAAGCTGGCGAGGTGGCAAGCACAAGTAGTGTCCCGCTGCCACCAACAAGACAGACAGGCTCGTCGTGCCCATAGTGTACTTCCTGCAGAATTCGCCAATCCTAATTGGGTACCAACCACTTCCCCCATTCACTGGCCAGCCCGGAATTCAGGTGGAAAAACAGTTGATTTTACGTCACTTGATTTTTATTCGCTGTTTTTCACCAAAAGATCTCTATAGATATATTGTGGACCAAAGCTATTTATATGCTAATCCCCAGTCCTCCCTTGCCAGAGACTGGAAACCAATTACGGTTTCCGACTTTAAGACCTTTCTGGGCCTATCCCTTGACATGGGCATAGTTAAAATGGATTATGTTGCGGTCATATATTGGTCCACTGACCCAATATACCATATGTCCGTGTTCTCTGCCTCCATGACCAGGGCACGTTACGAGCAGATCTTGCGGTTCATGCATTTCAACAACAATCAACTCTGTCGAATTCGTGGAGACACTGGATACGATCAGCTCTACAAAATTCGGCCCCTCGTAAACCACTTCAACGAACGTTTTGCAGCCTTGTTTACTCCCCATCAAGTTGTCTGCGTTGATGAGTCCCTGAATACGTTTTCTGGTCGCTTGTCTTTCAAACAGTATCTTCCCAGTAAGCGTGCCAGATACGGGGTCAAGATGTATAAGCTCTGTGACAGGGCCACGGGCTATACATATAGTTTTATAGTTTACGAGGGAAGAGATAGTCACGTAGAGCCACCAAACTGCCCAGATTACATAGGGAGCGCTGGCAAGATTGTGTTTGACTTGGTGTCGACCTTATTCGGAAAGGGGTGCCATTTGTATGTGGACAATTATTACATGAGCGTGCCACTTTTTAGTCACTTGTTTGATCATCAGATTGGCGCATGTGGCACCGTGTGATCTAATCGCCGGGGCTTTCCCCATCGGCTTGTAGATTTGTCTTAGGCTGGGGGAGAGAGCCTGCTTGAAGTGTAATAACTTGCTCGCTGTGAAGTGGAGGGATAATAAGAATGTTTTCGTTCTGTCCTCCCTTCATGCAGACACGACGGTCCAAATTACTACGACGACTGGTGTTGTGAAGAAACCAGTGTCCATGAATATAACCAAAATATGGGAGGGGTGGACCTCAACGACCAGTTGTTGGCACCGTACCTAGCTGTCTGTAAGGCCAGACGCTGGTACAAAAAAAAGTGTCTGTATACTTATTTCAATTGGCTTTGCTGAACGCTCACTTGCTATACAGAGCTTTAGGACAGACTGGATCCTTCCTTAAATTCCAGGAAGAGATCGTCAGAGCCCTTCTGTTTCAGACGGTGCTCCACCTCACCTTCCCAATCCAAATGCATTAAACCGGCTGCATGAGAGGAATTTTCTGTATGTCCTCCCGAGTACCCCTACCCAACGAGCCCCCCAAATATGTTGTGTCTGTAGCAAGCGCGGATATAGACGTGACACCAGCTATTATTGTCCCTCCTGTCCTGACAATCCTGGTCTTTGCATTGGTGAAGGTTTTGAATGCTACCATACACTAGTGGAGTTTTAGCATAGGGTACAGCACTGCACAGACTAGGACACACTTTCACAGGGTCTCTTAAGATGCCATTGCATTTTGAGAGACCCGAACCTGGAACCGAACCATTACAGTTATGCTGCGTACACACGATCGCACATTCCGACAACAAAATCCATGTTTTTTTCTGATGGATGCTGGCTCAAACTTGTCTTGCATACACATGGTCACACAAATGTTGTTGGAAATTCTGAACATCAAGAACGCGGTGACGTACAACATGTACAACGAGCCGAGGAAGATGAAGTTTAGTAGCCAGTGCGGCTCTTTTGCTTGATTCCGAGCATGCGTGAAACTGTGTGCCAGAACTGTGGACACACGATCGGAATTAACGACAACGGATTTTGTTGTCGGAAACTTTGAGATCCAGATTTCAAATTTTGTTTGTCGGAAATTCTGACGGAAAACGTCCGATGGAGCCTACACACGGTTGGAATTTCCAACAAGCTCCTATCGAACATTTCCCGTCAGAAAATGTGACCGTGTGTACGTGGCATTACAGTTACAAATAAAAAATAATAATAATAATTATATATATATATATATATATATATATATATATATATATATATATATATATATATATATATATATATATATATATATATATATATATATATATATATATAAAAAAAAAAACAAAACAAAAATAGTTGTCGTTTTATTGTTCTCTCTCCATTCTGTATTGTTCTGCTCTTTTTTTACTGTACTCTATTCTGCAGTGTTTTATTGTTATTATGTTTTATCATGTTTGCTTTTCAGGTATGTAATTTTTTTTATACTTTACTGTTTACTGTGTTTTATTGTTAACCATTTTTTTGTTTTCAGGTACGCCACTCAGCTGCAGCGCGGATTTATTTATCTTGACGGCAACAGCGTTTGCTCCCACGATACATAAAGCTGTGACTCCAGCGCTGTAGGAGGCGATTTCACCACCACAGTTAAGAAAAAGAGCATATATGCCGAAGCATGGGGGCAGCAGGGGTGGAGGAGTGATTTGCTCCTAACTTTTGGGGCGGATGCCCCCATGCTTCGGCATATATATATTTTAGGCACAGATTGTGTTAAAAAATGTTTTATTTTTTACTATTTTTTTTTTGTATTTGCTATGCAGGTATGGAATGTTTTACTGTTATACTGTAATGCTACCTTGTTTTATTGTTAACCATCATTTGCTTAGCAGGTATGCCATTCAGTTGCAGCGCAAATTTACTTATCTTCTCCAGCGCTGTAGGAGGTGAATTCACCACCACAGTTAAAAACAAAATGGTGAATACCCACCGATCATTATCTTTTTCGTTCAGCCCACAGGCTGCATGAAAATGAAAAAAAGATTACAACATATGCCTAACAAGGACCAGCAATGTACTGGTATGTTGCTGGACTTTGAGTGGTTATACCAGAATGATGCCTGCAGGTTTAGGTATCATTCTTTTCAGCCAGCGGTCGGCTTTCATGTAAAAGCAATCCTAGCTGCTAATTAGCCTCTAGACTGCTTTTACAAGCAGTGGGAGGGAATGCCCCCCCTCCCACTGTCTTCCATGGTTTTCTCTGGCTCTCCTGTCCCAACAGGGAACCTGAGAATGCCAGCTCACCATAGAGCCGATCAGAGACCAGAACGGCTCCAATCATCTCTATGGCCTAATAAACCGGAAGCTACGAGCATTTCATGACTTTTGCCGGATGTAAACAGCGTCATTGGGAAATTGGGAAAGCATTTTATCACATCGATCTTGGTGTGGTCAGATGCTTTGAGGGCAGAGGAGAGATCCAGGGTCTAACAGCCCCCAATTTAAAAAAAAAAAAAAAAAAAGTACCTGTCATTACCTATTGCTATCACAGGGGATATTTACACTCCCTGAGATTATTATTATTATACGAGATTTATATAGCGCCAACAGTTTACTCAGGGCTTTACAATGTATAAGGGGGACAACACAATTTCAGTACAGTTCAATACAAAAGGTACAGGAGGGCCCTGTTCGTAGAGCTTACATTCTAAAGGGAGGGGGTGGTGGTACAAAAGGTAATAGCTGCAAAGAATGATTTGATGGGGGTGGCTCAGGGACAGTTATGTGGGTGTGGGATAGGCTTCCCTGAGATGACAATAAAAAAATATAAAAGATGAAAGGAACGGTTTAAAAATAAAATAGCAATGCAAAATAAAAAAAAAATTAAAAAAAAAGCAAGCTCTCGCGCAAAGGCGAACACAAGCGTCGGTCTGGCGTCATATGTAAACAGCAATTGCACCATGCAAGTGAGGTATCATCGCGAAGGTCAGATCGAGGGCAGTAATTTTAGCAGTAAACCTCCTCTAAAAAAAATCTAAAGTGGTAACCTGTAGAAGCTTTTAAAAATCTATGTAGTTTGTCGCCGCTGCACGTTTGTGCGCAATTTTAAAGCACGTCGTGTTTGGTATCCATGTACTCAGCCTAAGATCATATTTTTTATTTCATCTAACATTTGGGCAATATAGTGTGTTTCAGTGCAGTAAAATTTAAAAAGTGTGTTTTTTCCAAAAAAGTAGGATTTTTTTTATAACAGCTTACCTGTAAAATCCTTTTCTTTCGATGGACATCACGGAACACAGAGCCTCAGTAATAACTGATGGGTTATATAGGTATCACTAGGTGATTGGACACTGGTCACACCCTAAACAGGAAGTTCAACCCCCTATATAATCCTTCCCCTTGCAGGGATACCTCAGTTTTGTAGCCAAGCAATATAAGTGTATTAGAAGAGGGGCGGGACCTCTGTGTCCCGGGATGTCCATCGAAAGAAAAGGATTTTACAGGTAAGCTGTTATAAAAAAATCTTTTTCTTTCTCGAACATCACGGGACACAGAGCCTCAGTAATAACTGATGGGATGTCCCAGAGCAATGCTACCTGAGGGGAGGGAAACCACAACCAAGTAGCATGCAATCAGACCTGAGGACCCTGTACCGCTGCCTGCAGCACACTATGCCCAAAGGCGATATCCTCATGCCTTCTCAAATCCACCTGATAAAATCTGGTGAATGTATGAACTGAAGACCAGGTTGCGGTCTTGCAGATTTAAACCAGAGGCCCAGTGATGCACTGCCCAAGAAGCACCAATAGCTCCCGTGGAATGTGCTTTGATCTGAAACGGAGTAATCTTCAGTTTCAAACCGTAAGCCTGAATAATCAATTGTCGAATCCATTTAGAAATGGTAGATTTTGGCGCTGCCTGTCCTCTATTGGGACCCTCTGGCAGCACGAACAAAACATCTGTTTTGCGAATTTGAGCAGTTGCTTCCAGGTTTTGACTGCTCTTACTACATCCAAAGAATGTAGTGACCTTTCTTCCGAAGAACAGGAATCTGGAAAAAAGGAAGGCAGAACAATGTCTTGGTTTAGATGAAAATCTGAAACCACCTTCGGTAAAAACCTAGGATGAGGGCGCAGTACCACTCTATCCTTGTGTACAATCAAATAAGGCTATTTACAGGAAAGAGCTGCTAATTCTGATACTCTTCTAGCAGAAGAGATGGTCACCAGAAAAATGTACTTCCTTGTCAGCAGGACCAAAGGAATCTGACGTATTGGTTCAAAGGGCTGTTTCTGTAAAGCAGACAGAACCAAGTTCAAGGCCCAGGGGTTTAGGGGCGCCTTAACCGGAGGATTAAGACGCATCACCCCCTGCATAAAGTTTCGGACCAAAGAATGCGAAGCAAGTGGCCGTTGAAATAATACTGATAAGGCAGAGACCTGGCCCCTGATGGTACTCAAGGCCAGCTTCATCTCTAATCCAAATTGTAGAAAATCAAGAATTCTACCAATCACATATTTACTGAGATGCCAACCCCTGGATTCACACCAGGATACATAAGCTTTCCAGACTTTATGATAAATGACTCTGGAAGCTGGCTTCCTTGCATTGATCAAGGTAGATCTCACAGGACCTGAAACCCCACGGCTCTTCAGAACCTGGGTTTCAATAGCCAAACCGTCAATTTTAACGTTTGTAAGGCAGGCTGGAACGCTGGACCCTGAGATAACAGGTCTGGGCGTGACGGTAGGGTCCACGGGGAACCCACTGTCATCCTTACTATTTCTGCATACCAAGTCCTCCTGGGCCAAGCGGGGGCTACCAGAAGTATCGACCTTCCTGCCTGATCCTGCGAAGGAATCGTGGCAGTAGCAGAATATGCGGGAATGCATAAACCAGTGAGAACCGATGCCACGGAATCACCACCGCATCCGTCCCATATGCAAGAGGATCTTTTGTCCCTGCCACAAATTTGATATAAGCCACTTCTGTGGCATTGTCGGACTGGATCCTGACTGGGCAACCCTGTAGCCTGAGAGTCCAGGCCTTTAGGGCTAGATATGCCGCACGGATCTCCAGAATGTTGATGGGTAGAGACCGCTCGGTCTTGGCCCAACACGAAAGACTGGTATCCGTTGTTACCACCGTCCAGGTGACTGGTAGGAAGGATTTCCCCTTTCTGCAAGCTTTCGGGTATTAACCACCAATTGAGGCACTGATGCACTGCATGAGACATGAGGCCGACAGGATACTGTGTTGCAACAGTCCTGACTGAAACTGAGCATAGGGAACTGCTTTGAACGAAGCTACCCTCTTTCCCAGCAGCCTTATACAAAGGCGGACAGAAGGACCCTTCTTGGTCCTGACTACCAGAATCAGCTCCCTTAAGGCAGTGATCTTTGCCTGAGGTAAAAATACCTTCTTCCTGGCTTGTATCTATGATCAGACCCAAATACTCCAGTTTTCTTACCGGTTTTAGGAAAGATCTTTCTAGGTTGAGGATCCAACATAGCTGTTCCAGATACTTGACTGAGGTCCTCAAGTTCCCGTTCAACGAGGCTACCGACCGGTCTATCAAGAGCAGGTCATCTAGGTATGCTATGACAGTTATACCCTGAGCCCTTAATCTGGCCAGAGGAGGAGCCAAGATCTTTGTGAACACTCGGGGTGCAGTGGCTATCCCGAAAGGCAGAGCCACAAACTGGAAATGACGCCCTCCTATCTCGAAGTGCAGAAACTTCTGATGAGCAGGAAAAATGGGCACATGCAGATATGCATCTCTGATGTCTATCAATGCCAGCAAATTCTCCTCCCTGCAGGATGGAGACTACTGTCCGAATTGATTCCATGCGGAAGGACTGAATCCTTAGGAATCGATTCAGATCCCTTAGATCCAGAATGGGTCTGACATCCCCATTTGACTTCTGGACCGTAAAAAGGTTGGAATAAAAACCCAATCCTTGATCCTTCGCGGGAACCACCATAATGACCTCTTGCGACAAAAGTCGGTCTAACGCTAGAAGGAGGGACTGCTTAATAAAAAATTTTTGAAACACAAAAGGCTGATACCACTTAAGGTAGGAAGGAGAGTCTTTGCCACAAGACCACTTTATTTTTATCAAAAACCAGTAAAGGCCCCTTACAAGACAGCTGCAAACTCACAAACATGTTTGCCAGCTGATAGCCACCAAGAAGGCCACTCTACGGGAGAGTTCAACTTTATCATATTTGTCTATATTATTTAATAGATGGAATCCTTATGTACGATAATATTTTTTTACAATTGGGGAGTTTTCCTACCTTTTTGGTTTTAAAATTCAATTGCTGAATGTTACATAGGTTGAAAAACAAGTCCATCTAGTTCAAATTTATATATATATATATATATATATATATATATATATATATATATATATATATATATATATATATATATATATATACATACCGTATATACTCGAGTATAAGTCGAATTTTTCAGCACATTTTTTTGTGCTGAAAGTGCCCCCCTCGACTTATACTCGAGTCAAGCATTTGTCTGCAGCAAAAAATTTCATTTTCTGAACCGACTTTGGGGCCCCGTATCTCAGGTCCACTTGATGCTAGAAACCCCAAATTTGGTATGCAAACCCAGTAGACCTAGTGCTACAACATATCCAAAGCGGAAGTTCCTAGCACTAAGTGGCCCCGAGATACGGGGCCCCAAAATCGGTTCGGAAAATGTCATTCTCTGCTGCAGAAAAGTGCTTGACATTTTCTGAACCGATTTTGGGGCCCCATATCTCAGGGCCACTTGGTGCTAGGACCCCCAAATTTGGTGTGCAAACCCAGTGGAACTGGTACCATAACATATCCAAAGCTGGGGTACCTAGCACCAAGTGGCCCTGAGATACGGGGCCCCAAAACTGGTTCGAAAAATGTCATTTTCTGCTGCAGAAAAGTGCTTGACATTTTCTGAACTGATATTTGGGGCCCTGTATCTCAGGGCCACTTAGTGCTAGAAACCCCAGCTTTGGAAATTTTATGGTGCTAGTTCCACTGGGTTTGCACACCAAATTTGGGGTTCTTAGTACTAAGTGGCCCCGAGATACGGGGCCCCAAATTCGGTAAACTGTGTCTATCTGCAGCAATGTCATTTCAGGACCCTTTGGGTTCAGAGACCCCAAATTTTGGCTGCTGCTAGGGGGCATCTAGGAACCCTTAACTACCGAGTTTGAAGTTCAGGGGACCTATGGCTGCAAATGGGCACAGTGAGGCATGCAAATGGGCACAGTGATGCTGCAAATGGGCATTGTTGACCCTCTTTTCCACTTACAGTAGCTGTGCATTTCTCACCCTCGTCTTATACTCGGGTCAATAAGTTTTTCTCACTTTTTTGTGGTAAATTAGGGCCTCAACTTATACTCGGAACGACTTATACTCGAGTATATACGGTACATACATATACACACACACACACATATATATATATACACATAATATATTTTATATACACACATTCATATATATATATATATATATATATATATATATATATATATATATACACACACACACATACACACATATAAATACATATATATATACACATACATATATATACATATACATACACACACATATATACATACACACATAACATAACATAGATAAAATAAATACAACCCCAAATATCCAATCCAATACCCACAGTTGATGCAAAGGAAGGAGAAAAAACCCCCCAGAAAAGCAGGATCCAATTTGCTACAGCAGGGGAATTCCTTCTTGATCCCAGAGAGGCAGAGAGATCAGATTTTCCCTGGATCAACTTTACCTATAAATGTTAGTACCCAGTTATATTATGTACATTTAGGAAAGAATCCAGGCCTTTCTTAAAGCAATCTACTGAGCTGACCTCTGGGAGGGAGTTCCTCTAAGTTAATTTGTACATATACATTTACATTACTTTTATGCAATCATTACTTGTATTTTTTGTTCTTGTGTATAGAACACATTTGAAGAGTGTACATGAATTTTAGTTGCCGATTATTCAATTAACTCATGTGATCTTAAGGATGCATCTTTTTATACAAGTCACTTTTTATTATTGCATATAGGTACACCAAGGTTGACCATATGGATAATTGTTCACTCAATTGGGCTTGTGTAACTAGGGGTTAATTGACCAAAGGGATTATTCACCACTTCTCGGACCTGTGTAATATTTGCAATTCAGTTAATGCAGGTGGGAAGGGATTGTTAACACAGTGCCGGCCTTACACATAGTACAGTCCCACTGCTGATTATACACAGTTCTCCACACTTTCCTGCCTGAACCGACCCTATTTAAATCCACTCACCATAAAAGGGGCAAGTTTTTGACAAAGGAGGATTGTACCCCTGAAACGTGTTAACCCCCCCCCCCCCCAATCTATCACAAGCACATAGGGGATTTCACAAGGCAAAGTGTATTACACAGGACACGGGCTTTGGCAGCTTCTCTGACAGCTATCAGAGATCTCCCTTGCCGCTTAGAGTCTTATGTACTGCTGACATGCATTGACCGCTCTGCAGTGGTTTTAGTCTACTATCTATGCTGGATGTCAAGATTTTAACATGTAAGTTTACTGTTTTTATTGATGAAGAAGTTTCACAAAATACTAATGAGGATCCCACCCTGCTATCTTCTTGTTGTAATGGGATTAATAGGTAGTTTCTGCAGGGCAGAAAGAACAAAGCTGGGATCCCAAGGCTGCTGTAATAGGAGTTTGATCTGTGAAACACCTTGAATAAAAAAGTTCTAACAAGGGAAAGCGAAGCCAAAAGTTTCTGGAATAGAATGGATAAGGCAAAAACCTGTCCCTTAAGATTATTTAAGGCCAAAGTCCGACTGTAGTAAGGCCAGAAAGCGAGGTACATAGAAATCTCTGGGGTTGAAAAGCCTGTGTTAACACCAGGAGAAGAATAATTTCCAGATACAGTAGTACATTTTTCACAGTGTCTTTTCTGACTGAGTATTGTGGGAAAGTCAGCAATATCCCAGCCCTTATGAACTGGGTGTGAAAAGCCATGCTGTTAAAGCCAGCGATTGCGAAGCATGATAGAAGAGGGGACCAAACAGCAGGTCTGTCCAGGTCTGTCCAGTGTGGAAGAGGCCAAGCGTTGTCTACTAGAAAAAAATATGTTTATGGACTGCGCCACCTAGTTTAAATAAATTTGTGTACCACCACTATTTATTTATCACCATAAGCCTTAACAGTGTGTTGATTTTTAAATTGTCCTAACCGTGCGCTGTATGGATGACTATTTGTTCAGTATCAGATAGGGGTGCAACGGATCATCACCGATCCGTGATCCGAACGGTTCAACCTATTCGGATCGGCACACATGCGCTCCGCGGAGTGCACGCCGCCTCGGCCTTTGGAAAGGCCGTGGCTTCGGCCTAGCTTGGTACACCCAGCGGCCGTTTACCACGCGATCGCTCTGTCAAATGACGGAGCGATCACTTGTAAACAAACCGGCGTCATACCATGACGCCGGTTCTTCTCTCCCCTCTGTGTACTGATCTGTACAGTGGAGGGGAGCGATCAGATGGCAGCAGTGCCAATACTCTGCCATACCCTGACAATACTCTGCCAATACCCTGACAATATATTATTACAGTGGGGGAGATGGTGGATATTATTACAGTGGGGGAGATGGTGGATATTATTACAGTGGGGGAGATGGTGGATATTATTACAGTGGGGGAGATGGTGGATATTATTACAGTGGGAGAGATGGTGGATATTATTACAGTGGGGGAGATGGTGGATATTATTACAGTGGGGGAGATGGTGGATATTATTACAGTGGTGGAGATGGTGGATATTATTACAGTGGTGGAGATGGTGGATATTATTACAGTGGTGGAGATGGATATTATTACAGTGGGGGAGAAGACGTGGATATTACAGTGGGGGAGAAGACGTTGATATTACAGTGGGGGAGAAGACGTGGATATTACAGTGGGGGAGATTTTTTTTTGTTGATCCGAATCGTGACTCTTGATCCGAGGAACGATCCGAACCGTGAGTTTTTTGATCCGTTGCACCCCTAGTGTCAGACACTATTAATTATACCCTTCAAAAAATAAATACGTGCTCATGTACCCAAATGAAAAAACATGTAAAATGTGTGTCCTAAGCCATAGGATTCAGACCCATCACCCCTTAATACTTGAGCCCCATCTCTGTCCAGTGACGTCCGTGAGTGCCTCAGCCGTCCGGGACTCTCCCTCCTGATTGGCTGAGACAGCAGTGGCGCCATTGGCTTCAACTGCTGTCAAAGTCAGTTAGCCAGTCAGGAGAGAGGGGGGGTGGGGCCAAACTGGGGCTCCATGTCTGAATGGATACGGGGAGCTTTGACTCAGCTCAGTTGCCCCCATAGCAAGCTGCTTGCTGTGGGAGCACTCAACAGTAGGGAGGGCCAGGAGAGTCGAAGAGGGACCCGAGAAGAGGATGATCTGGGCTGCCCTGTACAAAACTGCTTCACAGAGCAAGTAAGTATAACATGTTTATTATTTTTATAAAAAAAAACAGACTTTACAATCGCTTTAAGGCTGCCTGAAGACATCAAAGAAGAAGTAGAGGTGCATGATAGGATAGTCACTCAATATCTGGGGCCAGCTTCTCCTTTAACCGAGTATCCAGTCCTTCAAAACCATAGCAATCACACAAAGTTTTCTTTATATATATATATATATATATATATATATATATATATATAAAGGGTATAATTAGTAGTGTCTGACACTGAACAAATAGTCATCCACACAGCGCACGGTTAAGACAATTTAAAAATCAACACACTGTTAAGGCTTATGGTGATAAATAAATAGTGATGGTACACAAATGTGTTTAAACCAGTTGGTGCAATTCATAAACACATTTTTTTCTATACACCTTACCCGAAAGTGGGGAGGGCTTTTTTTGACTGCAGCAGACACAAACGATTGGCATAACATATATTTTTGATTCTTTGTGCCGGTACCTTGTATGTATACATACTTTTTCAGTTGTCTACTAGAAGTTTAACTATGTCTAAGTACAAAGTTCTTCTTGGACAGTTTGGTGCAATGAGAATCCTTGATTTCTTCTCTTCCTCGGTTTTGTGTAGCAGTCGAGGAAGAATCTGCACGGGAGGGAAGGCATAGGTTGACCTGGATTGAGTCCAGGGAATTACCAGGGCATCAGATGCCCTTGCAAAAGGTTCCTTGGTTATGGTCAAGATATCCGGATCTGAAGTTCCCCATTTCTGATATAGGAGATTGGATATGAAGATGTCAGGATGAAGGGACCAATCTCCCTGGCCCAGGTAGCAAAGGCTGAAGAAATCTGCCTGCCAATTGTCCACTCCCGAAATGTGAATGCTGGTCTCAGAAAGGCACTTACTGACCTTGTGGATTCTATGTAAAACTTTGGAATGAGAACATCTACAGATGCCAGATTTTCTGCTTGCCTCAGAGAGGCACTTACTGACCTTGTGGACTCCATGTGAAACTTTAGAACATGAAAGTACTTTTAAAGGATTTTATGTCCAGAATAGGACGAACACCCCCATTGGGTTTAGGTACCATCAACAAGCTTGAACAGAATCCTTTGAACCTGTCCCCTAGAGCATGGATAGACAACCTCAGCCCTTCAGCTGTTTTGAAACAAGTCCCATGAGACATTGCAAGACCCTGACAATCACAGGCATGACTCCTAGAGGCAGAGGCATGATGGGAGCTGTAGTTTCACCACAGCTGGAGTGCAGAGGTTGCCTACCCCTGCCCTAGAGGAACCAACGACGACCAATCCATGAGACAAAATATGGTTCTTTAGCAGATGTCCGCTGGTTTAAGAGAAGAAAATGGTTAGAGGGTAGAGTTAGAAACTCCTCAATAAGAGCATGACCAAAGAGACATTCTCCCTCAAAAGGAATACAAGTGAGAACTCTTTTAAGGGCAGCTTTGGCTGTCCAGACTATTCGCCAAAGGATTCTGCACATATGGACAGAAATGAGGGCCTGGAATACAGGATACTATTGATTATTCATTGGCCCAGCCCAATTAGTTGTAGTGTGGCAAGCAGGGATTGAAGCAACAGCCAATCGCAGGGCTGGAACTGCTACAGCAAAGAGTCATTAAGAGTCTCAAATTTTTTTGTCTGCAGATTCCTTAAAATGAACTGTAGAGACATCTTTAACCACTTTAGCCCCGGACCATTATGCTGCCTAAGGACCAGAGGTCTTTTTCCAATTTGGCACTGCGTCGTTTTAACTGCTAATTGCGCGGTCATGCAATGCTGTACCCAAACGAAATTTGCGTCCTTTTCTTCCCACAAATAGAGCTTTCTTTTGATGGTATTTGATCACCTCTGCGGTTTTTCTTTTTTGCGCTATAAACGGAAAAAGACCGAAAATTTTGAAAAAAATAATATTTTCTACTTTTTGTTATAAAAAAAATCCAATAAACTCAATTTTAGTCATACGTTTAGGCCAAAATGTATTCGGCCACATGTCTTTGTTAAAAAAAATGTCAATAAGCGTATATTTATTGGTTTGCGCAAAAGTTATAGCGTCCACAAACTAGGGTACATTTTCTGGAATTTACACAGCTTTTAGTTTATGACTGCCCATGTCATTTCTTGAGGTGCTAAAATGGCAGGGCGGTACAAAACCCCCCCAAATGACCCCATTTGGGAAAGTAGACACCCCAAGGAAATTGCTGAGAGGCATGTTGAACCCATTGAATATTTATTTTTTTTGTCCCAAGTGATTGAATAATGACAAAAAAATAAAAAAAAATTACAAAAAGTTGTCACTAAATGATATATTGCTCACACAGGCCATGGGCCTATGTGGAATTGCACCCCAAAATACATTCAGCTGCTTCTCCTGAGTACGGGGATACCACATGTGTGGGACTTTTTGGGAGCCTAGCCACGTACGGGGCCCCAAAAACCAATCACCGCCTTCAGGATTTCTAAGGGCGTAAATTTTTGATTTCACTCCTCACTACCTATCACAGTTTTGAAGGCCAAAAAAATGCCCAGATGGCACAAAACCCCCCCAAATGACCCCATTTTGGAAAGTAGACACCCCAAGCTATTTGCTGAGAGGCATGTGGAGTCCATGGAATATTTTATATTTTGACACAAGTTGCGGGAATGTGACACATTTTTATTTATTTATTTATTTTTTGCACAAAGTTGTCACTCAATGATATATTGCTCACACAGGCCATGGGCATATGTGGAATTGCACCCCAAAATACATTTAGCTGTTTCTCCTGAGTATGGGGATACCACATGTATGGGACTTTTTGGGAGCCTAGCCCCGTACGGGGCCCCGAAAACCAATCACCGCCTTCAGGATTTCTAAGGGTGTAAATTTTTGATTTCACTCTTCACTGCCTATTACAGTTTCGGAGGCCATGGAATGCCCAGGTGGCACAAACCCCCCCCAAATGACCCCATTTTGGAAAGTAGACACCCCAAGCTATTTGCTGAGAGGCATGGTGAGTATTTTGCAGCTCTCATTTGTTTTTGAAAATGAAGAAAGACAAGAAAAAACATTTTTTTTTTCTTTTTTCAATTTTCAAAACTTTGTGACAAAAAGTGAGGTCTGCAAAATACTCACTATACCTCTCAGCAAATAGCTTGGGGTGTCTACTTTACAAAATGGGGTCATTTGGGGGGGGGGGGGTTTGTGCCACCTGGGCATTCCATGTCCTCCGAAACTGTGATAGGCAGTGAAGAGTGAAATCAAAAATGTACGCCCTTAGAAAGCCTGAAGGCAGAGCTTGGTTTTCGGGGTCCCGTACGCGGCTAGGCTTCCAAAAAGTCTCACACATGTGGTATCCCTGTACTCAGGAGAAGCAGCAGAATGTATTTTGGGGTGTAATTTCACATATTCCCATGGCATGTTTGAGCAATATATCATTAAGTGACAACTTTGTGCAAAAAAAAAAAATTTGTCTCTTTCCCGCAACTTGTGTCACAATATAAAATATTCCATGGACTCGACATGACTCTCAGCAAATAGCTTGGGGTGTCTACTTTCCAAAATGGGGTCATTTGGGGGGGGGGGGTTTGAACTGTCCTGGCATTTTATGCACAACATTTAGAAGCTTATGTCACACATCACCCACTCTTCTAACCACTTGAAGACAAAGCCCTTTCTGACACTTTTTGTTCACATTAAAAAAATATTTTTTTTTTTGCAAGAAAATTACTTTGAACCCCCAAACATTATATATTTTTTTAAAGCAAATGCCCTACAGATTAAAATGGTGGGTGTTTCATTTTTTTTCCACACAGTATTTGCGCAGCGATTTTTCAAACGCATTTTTTGGGGAAAAAAAAACACTTTTTTAAATTTTATTGCACTAAAACACACCATATTGCCCAAATGTTTGATGACATAAAAAAGATGATCTTAGGCCAAGTACAGGGATACCAAACATGACATGCTTTACATTTGCGCACAAACGTGCAGTGGCAACAAAATAAATACATTTTTAAAAGCCTTTAAAAGCCTTTACAGGTTACCACTTTAGATTTACAGAGGAGGTCTACTGCTAAAATTACTGCCCTCGATCTGGCCTTCGCGGTGATACCTCACATGCATGGTGCAATTGCTGTTTACGTTTGACGACAGACCGCCGCTTGCGTTCGCCTTAGCGCGAGAGCAGGGGGGACAGGGGTGCTTTTTTTTTTTTTTTATTATTTTTTTGCTTTTTTTTATCTTATTTTTAAACTGTTCCTTTCATTTTTTTTTTAATCATTTTTATTGTTATCTCAAGGAATGTAAATACCCCTTTGATAGCAATAGGTAGTGACAGGTACTCTTTTTAGAAAAAATTGGGGTCTATTAGACCCTAGATCTCTCCTCTGCCCTCAAAGCATCTGACCACACCAAGATCGGTGTGATAAAATGCTTTCCCAATTTCCCAATGGCGCTGTTTACATCCGGCGAAATCTAAGTCATGAAATGCTCGTAGCTTCCGGTTTCTTAGGCCATAGAGATGTTTGGAGCCACTCTGGTCTCTGATCAGCTCTATGGTCAGCTGGCTGAATCACCGGCTGCATTCTCAGGTTCCCTGTTGAGACAGGAGAGCCAGAGAAAAACACGGAAGACGGTGGGGCATTCCCTCCCACTGCTTGTAAAAGCAGTCTAGAGGCTAATTAGCCGCTAGGATTGCTTTTACATGAAAGCCGACCGCTGGCTGAAAAGAATGATACCAAGATGATACCTAAACCTGCAGGCATCATTCTGGTATAACCACTCAAAGTCGTGAATAGCGTACCTGAAGACAAAAAAATGGTTATCAATAAAGCACGAGAGAGAGAGAGAGAGAGAGAGAGAGAGAGAGAGAGAGAGAGAGAGAGAGAGAGAGAGAGAGAGAGAGAGAGAGAGAGAGAGAGAGAGAGAGAGAGAGAGAGAGAGAGAGAGAGAGAGAGAGAGAGAGAGAGAGAGAGAGAGAGAGAGAGAGAGAGAGAGAGAGAGAGAGAGAGAGAGAGGAGAGAGAGAGAGAGAGAGAGAGAGAGAGAGAGAGAAAAACGATAACTTTTTTTTTATTTTATATATATATTTTTTTTTTTTTTTACACTTTTTTTTGTAACTAACTTTTATAACTGTAACCGGTTCCAGGTTTGGGTCTCTCAAAATGCGATGGCATCTTGGGAGACCCTGTGAAATGGCGCCTAGTCTGTGCAATGCTGTACCCTACGCTAATACTCAACTAGTGCATGGTAGCGTTCAAAACATTCACCAATGCAAAGACCAGGATTGTCAGGACAGGAGGGAAATAATAGCGGGTGTCACGCCTATATCCGCGCTTGCTGCAGACACAACATCTTTTTTGGGGGGTTCGTTGGGTAGGGGTACTCGGGAGGACATAAAGAAAATGCCTCTCATGCAGCCGACTGCATTTGGTTGGGATGTGAATGGGGGAAGTACGGGTGCTGCAGAAGTGGTGGGTTCCCAATTAGGATTGGCGAATTCAGCAGGAAGGGCACTATGGGCACGAAGGGCCTGTGTTTGTCTTCTTCTTGGTGGCAGCGGGACACTACTTGTGCTTGCCACCTCACCAGCTTGAGCTGCACTTATGGGACTCGCCACGTCACCAAGTGTTACTGCAGTGCTGGTTTGACTACGACTGGGGTGTACTAGGGCGCTGGTGCTTGCCAATTCACCAAAACGCTACCAAAAAAAAACTGTTAGCGATCGCAGGGATCAGGCCTGACTCTGCGAACGCTGCAGTTATGCATTAAGTGTTTTGTAAGTGACCAGTGATCGATCGATACTGCACTTGGGTGGGCTGGGCTGGGCGGAGGGCAAAACGCAGGTGCTAGCAGGTAACACTGCGTTTTTTGGGAACCCTAAACTGCTGGGGACGCTAGTACAGATCTGATCGGATCAGATATTGATCCGTTCAGATACTGTACCACTAAGGGAGGCGTATGCTGCGTGCGTGGGTGTTAGCGGTACTGGCGCTAATCTGACGCTGCCTGGGGTGACGCACATCACCGCCAGGCGATCAGGGGGCTAAACCTTTATTCGGTAATAAATGGCGGGTGCCCTGACACTATAAAAAATAAACAAACTAACCAGCGTCACCCGTAACAGCTATACGGTGATCAGTGGTGAAAGGGTTAACTAGGGGGCAATCAAGGGGTTAAAACATTTATTAGGTAGTATATGGGGGTCCCTGTCGCTATAAAACGCTGAGGGCGAACCTAAATATTTACATCCCTAACTAGCGTCACCAGTGACACTAATACAGCGATCAGAAAAATGATCGCTTAGCGACACTGGTGATGGGGCGTGATCAAGGGGTTAAAACTTTATTGGGGGGGTTAGGGGGGTACCCTAGACCAGTGTTTCTCAACTCCAGTCCTCAAGGCGCACCAACAGGTCATGTTTTCAGGATTTCCACTATTTTGCACAGGTGATTTGATCAGTTTCACTGCCTTAGTAATTACCACAGCCTTTTCATCTGAGGGAAATCCTGAAAACATGACCTGTTGGTGCGCCTTGAGGACTGGAGTTGAGAAACACTGCCCTAGACCTAAAGGGGACTAATACTAACTGTCCCACCACAGTAACTGTCACAAACTGACACCATGCAGTAATCAAAAAAAAAAAAAAAACCTGCTTGGTGTCAGTGTGACAAGGGGGGGGGGGGGGGGGGGAATCGGGGGTGTATTGTATGCCTGGCATGTTCTACTGTGTGTGTGTGTTATACACTCACATGCCAGTCTTCTCTCCTCGGCGCCGGAACGGAAAATGCCGAGCCGAGGAGAGATGACATCATTTCCTCTGCCTCTGTGTACAATACAGAGGCAGGGGAATGATCCCATTGGCTGGGAGGGATCGCATGGGGGGGGGGCACGAATGGATGGCCGCCCCCTCACCACCGATCGCCGGGGAGGATTTGACGACCGCCGCAGGCACCAGGGGGGTCCGATCGGACCCCCCACCCGCGGGCAGGCAAGGACGTATCTGTAAGTCATTTTGCCTGCTCGTGCCGCTCTGCTGACGTACATCGTCGTGCGGCGGTCGTCAAGTGGTTAAGACGGAGATGGCAGGGTGTGCTGCCAAAACAGTCTTCTTTTTTGTTAATTCTTTTTTTCACTGGAAAAAGCTTAGTAATGATTCTCGGAGGAGTGAAAATGCCAATGACCCCATTCATCATAATTTTCCCATTCTATTTGTTCATGAATAGGGAATGTCTATCATTAGACTTTGACGGCCTCCTAATCATCTAGGCATAGTGAGACGGTGGAGAATCAAGAGCAACTATGCAGAGGCAGTTGCGTACAGCAAAAGTGATCATGTCTACATTGGCAAGCATTTGGAGGTAAACCACAGATGCCTAGGGGTCCATACAACTGTCTCCTATAACATTTTCTCTTCAGGTTCTCTTGGTCCTCTGTTTTTACCGCTTCTAGAGTAGATAGATCCACTTAGGTAGAGAAGGTGGGGATAGAAAAGAAGCCTAGTACTTTTGAGCTCTAGACAGTGATGATTATATTAGGGCATTAGGGGTCTGAAAAAGTCTGTCATAGTTGCAGAGAAATCTGTACATGAAGGGTTCCTTGTTGCATGCTTTAGGACACTTTCACACTGAGGTACTGCAGCGTTGGCGGTAAAGCGCCACTAAAAAGCGGCGCTTTAGCATCGTTATGGCGGTGCTTTTTCGGCCACTAGCAGCCGGAAAAGCTCCACTGCCCATTGAGCGCCTGTAAAGCGCCTCAGTGTGAAAGTAGCTTAAGAAAGACCAAGAATTGAATGCAAAGACTGGTGATAAAATAGGGTCCTGCACCAGTGCAAGGAAAACATTGTCACTCTTAGAAGTTTTATTGTTTTGCAACCCTCTGCCTACTTTCTGCCATTGCAATTACTGTTCCCTTGTGGGTACAGAAATTATGCATGTCTGTAGAAGGGTATGCAGCAATCAAGGTATGATATTGGGTCTGGGATCAAAAGTAACATTTCTGTCTTTGCAGATGACACCAAGCTATGCAGTGGAATAACGTCCTTACAGGATGTCTCCAATTTACAAGCCGACCTCAATGCTCTGTCTAATTGGGCGTCTATGTGGCAGATGAGGTTTAATGTTGAGAAATGTAAAGTTATGCACTTGGGGGCCAAGAATATGCATGCATCATACATACTAGGGGGAGTACAACTGGGGGAATCCGTAGTGGAGAAGGATCTGGGGGTTTTGGTAGATCATAAGCTCAATAATAGCATGCAATGCCAAGCTGCGGTTTCCAAAGCGAGCAAAGTCCTTTCTTGTATTAAGAGAGGTATGGACTCCAGAGAGAGATATCATTTTGCCCCTGTTCAAATCATTAGTAAGACCTCATCTGGAATATGCAGTTCAGTTTTGGGCACCAGTTCTTAAAAAGGATATCGGGGAACTGGAGAAAGTGCGGAGAAGGGCAACCAAACTGATAAGAGGCATGGAGGAGATCAGCTATGAGGAAAGATTAGAGGAACTGAATTTATTCACTCTTAAGAGGAGAATAAGGGGGGATATGATCAACATGTTGAAATGTATAAGGGGTCCATATAGTGAACTTGGTGTTGAGTTATTCACTTTACGGTCAACACAGAGGACAAGGGGGCACTCTTTACGCCTAGAGGAAAAGAGATTTTATCTCCAAATACGGAAAGGTTTCCACACAGTAAGAGCTGTGAAAATGTGCAATAGACTCCCACCCAGCTCAGAAGATTGCTTTAAGAAAGGCCTGGATACTTTCCTAAATGTACATAATAAAACTGGGTACTAGCATTTATAGGTAAAGTTGATCCAGGGAAAATCCGATTGCCTCTTGGGGGATCAGGAAGGAATTTTTTCCCCTGCTGTAGCAAATTGGAGCATGCTCTGCTGGGGTTTTTTGCCTTCCTCTGGATCTGGTGGGTATAGATTTGGGTATATTGGATTGTACAATATATATATTTTTTTTTTTTTATGGTTGAACTGGATGGACTTGTGTCTTTTTTCAACCTAACTATGTAAGGTGTTGACTGAACTGTACCACCAATCCTTGTGGCAATAGAACAAGAGGAAGTGCCTGAGTACCTCAAAAGAGGCTCTGGGTGGAAGTGGTGGTATAAGTAAGACCAAGCTCTGAATGGTGAAACTTTTACCAGTATGTTTGACAGTTTAAACAGCTGATAAGTGAATAAGCTTATTCACATTCTCGATTTTGATAGCTTTGTACAAGGTGAATACTACTCAGGGGACACTAAAATAAGTGTACCGCAAAGACTGGAGGTATTGTGTCTCATACTTGCCTTAAAGCTACAGTATCAGTCCGATAACCAGTGTGAACCTGTCTCACCTTTCCATGTCACTGGTCCCTATAGAGTCCAAGCTTCGGCCATCATACCCCTGGATAAAATTCTTTATTTTTTTTTTTTGACGAAAATGAAAAAAAAAAAAAAAGTTACACTTACCTGCTCTGTGCAAGGATATTGCACAGAACGGCCCCTTACCGCCTCTCCTCTTCTGGAGTCCCCCAACGATGCAATCCACTCCTCCTCCTTCCCTGCGGGTGCCCCCTCAGCACACGGTTTGCTGAGGGGGTACCTGTGTGGGTGCGCTCCCAAGCCAAGCTGTGTGCCCCCCACAGAGACACACATACACACAGCACTGCTCAGCTATGCCTCCACACAGAATTTTCCTGGCAGCAGCAGGAGTCAATAGCTCCCACTGCTCCGAGTCTCCTGTGAGACGAGGAACAGAGAGCAGCCAGTGCTGGATTGTGAGAAGAGTCAAGTAAGTGTTTAGGGAAGGAAGAGGGGGGCGGCGGGACAGTGAGTGGGGTGTTTTTTTACCTTAGATAGTAAAACAGCCTTTAGAACCACTAAAACCACTTGCTGACAGCCCCATAGCACACTTACTGCTACAGGGCGTGCAGAATCACGTATATATACACACAATTCTGCACTTCCCGGTATTGGGCACTGATCAGGGGGCCCTGCGGACCTAATGTAAGGTCATTAGTACAGTGACAGTGCATATTTTTAGCACTGATCACTGTAGTAGTGTCACTGGTTCCCAAAAAAGTGTCAAAAGTGTCAGTTAGGTGTCCGATTTGTCTGCCGCAATATCGCAGTCTTGTTATAAGTCGCCGCCATTACTAGTAAAAAAATAAAATAAATAAAATTTAAAAAATAAAAATCCATAAATATATCCCATAGTTTGTAGACGCTATAACTTTTGCGCAAACCAATCAATATACCCTTATTGGGATTTTTTTTTTAACCGGAAAACATAATGGTCTAAATTAATGAAAAAATTAGATTTTTTTTATTGGATGCGTTTTTAAATGTAGGGCGGCACAGTGGTGTAGTGAATAGCACTTTCGCCTAACAGTAAGAAGGGTCGCTGGTCCGAATCCCAACCATGACACTACCTGCCTGGAGTTTGCATGTTCTCCCTGTGCCTGCGTGGGTTTCCTCCGGGCACTCCGGTTTCCTCCCACACTCCAAAGACATGCTGGTAGGTTAATTGGATCCTGTATAAATTGTCCCTAGTATGTATGAATGTGAGTTAGGGACCTTAGATTGTAAGCTCCTTGAGGGTAGGGACTGATGTGAATGTACAATGTATATGTAAAGCGCTGCGTAAATTGACGGCGCTATATAAGTACCTGAAATAAATAAAAATAAATAAATAATGAGCATCTGAAAATGAAAGCATTGAGGACACTGTAATGCATAGGGAGTAAGTAAAATAAGTAAATGTGAACAAGTCAAGCAAATAAAATGAAATACAACATAACAGACAAAACAAACAAACATACATCTGTTTGCTAGAGAAAACACCCTACTTTATTTTTTTACATTACTTCAATGACCAATACTTACCAAAAGGTTCCCCTTTGATATTCTTTACTTCAGTTTCCCTGCACACATGGATGCAATACTTTAGGACACACCAGTATCGGTGTACTAGTGGCCTGGAACAATTGTGAATGTGAAGGTCATCTGAAAAGAAAATTGCACACAATATATATTTTAAATATAATAAGAAAAAAAAATAAAATACAAAAACCAAGCCAACAACATTTTAATCCCACCGCTTTACACATGCCAGATTTCTCCTCTAATTGAGCTCACAATTCTCTTTTATTTTAGGATTACTTCCCCTTATCATCCAACTGCCCCCTCAATATTGCATACTGATAATGTATCCCAAACGCCCAACGTGTACTGTATATCCATGACAACATTTTTATCAATTTTGCAGCACATTTTTAAACCCTTTATGATTAAGACACATTCTATAGAATACAAAGCTATGCTGAGATATCCTATTCCACTCAAGGGTTTACATTTGTCCTGTGAGCAAGCTGACAAACAAAACACAGTAGCATTTGAGTCTGCCTTCATTCTGTATGCATTGCCTTTGCTGATCTCCTGAACACGATGGTTCTGACTTCAATACTGCGATTCATAAACGTGATTCAAATATGCAGCCAAGCTAGAATCTTCATACTTGTTTGTCAGTGGCTTTGAGTCACTGCATCGAGTATAAGTTATTACAAGGTTTTAGAAGAAGACACATTTCTTCAAAATTAGAATACAAAAAAAAAATTTGCTTTTAACAGAAGAAGAGATCTTTGTTTATCTAAAACAATTCATGACATATAATTATGAAGTTGAATTCCAGATTTACTTTAGATTTAAATATTTTGTTTGGGCCAAGCTCATTGAAACCATTTCAATTGCGGACTGATGCAGCAACTCTACTATACTGTAGTACAGGGGTGTCAAACTCAAATTTCATTGTGGGCCGCATTAGTAGTATAGTTGCCCTCAAAGGGCCGGTTGTGTCTGGGGTGTGCACTACATCCAGAGTTCAGGAGTGTGTTATGTACAGAGTTCAGAATTACACTATGTACTGCGTGCAGAATTCCAAGAGTATGCTATGTACAAAGTGCAAGGTATAGGGGTGCACTATGTACAAAGTGCAAGGTGTAGGAGTGCACTATGTACAGAGTGCAGGTTTTAGGAGTGAGTTATTTACAGAGTCAGGGGTGAGCTATGTACAGAGCGCAGGGTTTAGGGGTGTGTTACATACAGAGTACAGGGGTATGCTGTGTAAAAGCAGGATTTAGGGGTGCCCTTCATAATGTGCATCATCAACTTAAAGTGGAGCTCCACACAAAAGGGGAAGTTCCGTTTTAAGCACTCCTAGTTTTGACAGGTATCTGCTCCCACTTCCGCTCGAGCCACCAAGTTCTCCTCTGCCCCTCCCTCCTTGCAATCTTCTGGGACATGTCACAGGTCTCAGAAGATTGCCCGGCCAATGGGGAGGTGCTGTGCGACTCGTGCATGCGCTGTGCGCACCTGGTTGTGAAGCCGCAAGCTGTTACAGTTGGGTGCCTACACATTCAATGCCGGTGCCAGGGAGAGAAGCGAGGGCTCGGGCAGCCGCATTGCTGGACCGTGGGAACAGGTGAATGTGCATTTATTAAAAGTCAGCAGCTACACTTTTTTGTAGCTGCTGACTTTCAATAAACACAAAAAGAGAGTGGAGCTCCACTTTAAACCCCCCAAAGCTTACTCGCATTTCTCTCTCCTACCTGGACCGGCTCTAGTACCTCGCTGTGTAGGCTTCACCTTGCAGGGAGATCAATCTCTCGTCGATTCTGGAGATCTGTCCCAGTCATGCCCTGCCGTGAGTGCATGCAGTGATCTGTTTGTTCCAGGGAGCTGCTGAGAGCAAAGCTATTCCTTGTAAACACAGGCGGCTTTTGGGTTTACAAGTTACAGAGGGGAGCGGGAGTGAAGGGAGAGAGCCGGGGTGGCGAAATATAGTTCCGCTTGCAAAACTGGGTACGAGGGCCACATGACAAGGCCTGGTGGGCCGGATTCTCCCTGCAGGCCTTGTGTTTGTTATATGTGCTGTAGTAGCACCAGCTACATACAGTATGCGGCGTTGTGCTCTGCAGCAGTACAGGCTCATTCCTGTCTGCTGCCAGAACGAAATTAAAGCGGACCTTCAGTCATTTTTCCATCTATTAAATCTTCTGCCCTTGTTTTAACTTTGGATAGTAAAACATTTTTTTTTCTGCCAGTAAATACCTTATACAGCCCAATTCCTGTTTGTCTGGGCATTAGCCTAGGCTTATTACATCATGCACAGCTCTCTCTCTCACTCTCGTGAAAGTTTGCCAAGAAGGGAGTGGGGATGAGCCATAAGAGGGCCAATGAGTGCTGCAGAGCTGGAGGTGTACCTCTGTGTGTCTGTGTAAATCCAGGAAGTGAACAGGCAGCAGCTTCCGCTGCCGACAGTTAAAATGGATACAGCCAGACTTAGTGGAGGGAGATTTCTGTAGCATATTTGGCAAGTACAGAAGCACAGTATATATAAAATATGCAAAGTGGTTGGAGGGAAGCTTCAGAATGGCAAAGATGTTTTTATTACAAATTATGTGAGCAGACTGCAGTTTCTCTTTAAGTCGGTCTGCATGTTTCTGAATGAATATAAGGCTTCCTCTGACTGAGGTGGAAATCCTGATGTCATCTGTCCACCTCTCCACCTCTGCCAGAGAAAGCCTTGTATTCAATGATAAAAAAATAAAGGCTTCTCATGAATGGCTGAGAAGCATTCAGGCCCACTTTAGTTGTGGCAGCAGACAGTCAACTGTACCGCTGCCAGAACACAGCACCTACTGAATGTAGCTACTATGACTACAGTATAGTATACAGCGGCTGCATCAGTCATAATGGAAACTCTTTGGGTCAGCTTGGCCTTGTAACAATAAACTTGAAAAATTCTACTTTAAAGACAGAAACATTGGCAACAGGAGGGAATTAACAGCTGTCAATAAAAACACCATACCTGAAGCTACATGAACCAAGCACCGTTTTTGACACTGCTCAGGTGGTAGCAGGCTTAGCTCATGGTGTGATAATGCATTAAACCTTCCTTCAGAAAGACACAGGATCGCACAGCAGAAGAGTATTAGGCTCCTCCACATTGTGGTCACACTCTTCCAAGTCAAGTGGATGACTAGTTCACTGTGGCATAATGGCTACAAACACACAAGAAAAACATGTTAATATTAGTAGAAATCACCTGGGAGGCTGATTAAGGTAAAGTGTAGATGGTATTAGGGTGAAGAGTATGTACCGTTATAAAGGTTTTTTTTTTTTGCAGTCCAATTAGATAACAATAATAGATAACATCTATTTTGTGTTCCTTATGTTTTCCAAGTCACATAGCATTAGTTTTAAAAAATGTTGCTTATTTTTAATTTTCTTGCAAAAAAAGTCTTAAGCGGTTGTAAAGGTTGAAGGTTTTTTACCTTCATGCATTCTATGCATGAAGGTAAAAAAATCTTCAGTGTGCAGCTCCCCCCACAGCCCTGTATTATTTACCCAAACCCCATCTCTATCCAGGGATGTGCAAGAGCAGTGACTTTCCTAGATCTCTCCCTCCTTATTGGCTAAGATAGCAGCAGCCATTGGCTCCTGCTGCTGTCAATCACAGCCAGTGAGGAGAGAGTGATGGGCAGGACTGAGCCATGCTCAGTTTCTCCCGTAGACACACAGAGGAGGGCTTGGGAGCGAGCATGCTTGAATGCCCCCAGAGGAAGCATTGGTACTGATAACTAACTCTGTCCATTCAGAAAAGGAGGGGTCAGTAAAGGGAGGAGAGAGGAGGGAGGAGGAGAGTACACAGTGGCCCAGGGGCAGCAGGACCTGGATTGGAGGGGCAGCATATAGTGGAACGAATCCCCTCCATTTTCCTCCTGCAGTGGCCGAATGCCTGCGAGAGGGGAGTAGCAGAAGTGGGATTTCAGCTGCAGCAGGAGGAAAGTGAGGGGGACTGGTTCCTCTATATAAAAGTATCTCACAAACGTGAGTACACCCCTTACGTTTTTGTAAATAATTTATTATATCTTTTCATGTGACAACACTGAAGAAATTACACTTTGCTATAATGTAAAGTAGTGAGTGCACAGCTTAAACAACAGTGTAAATTTGCTGTCCCTTCAAAATAACTCACACAACCATTAATGTCTAAACTGCTGGCAACAAAAGAGTACCCCCCTAAGTGAAAATGTCCAAATTGGGCCTAATTAGCCATTTTCCCTCCCCGGTGTCATGTGACTCAGTATTACAAAGTCTCAGGTGTGAATGGAGAGCAGGTGTGTTAAATTTGGCGTTATCGCTCTCACTCTCTCTCATACTGGTCACTGGAAGTTCAACATGGCACCTCATGGCAAAGAACTCTGAGGATCTGAAAAAAAGAATTGTTGCTCTACATAAAGATGGCCTAGGCTATAAGAAGATTGCCAAGACCCTGAAACTGAGCTGCAGCAGGGTGGCCAAGACCATACAGTGGTTTAACAGGACAGGTTCCACTCAGAACAGGACTCGCCATGGTCGACCAAAGAAGTTGAGTGCACATGCTCAGCGTCATATCCAGAGGTTGCCTTTGGGAAATAGATGTACGAGTGCTGTCAGTCAGTGCTCAGACTAGACGCCACACACTGCATTATTTTTATCCATTTTGTAACATTAAATAAACTATTGGTACCAGAAAGGTACAAAAAGAATTAAGTCCTCTCAAAATGTCCAAAAACAATTTTCTAACAGTTTTCATTGGATGTGGTACCCTCTTAGCCATTTCTTTCTAAACATGGTCTGCATGGCCATCGTCCCAGAAGAAAGCCTCTTCTAAAAGATGATGCACAAGAATGCCCACAAACAGTTTGCTGAAGAAAAGCAGACTAAGGACATGGATTACTGGAATCAAGTTCTGTGGTCTGATGAGACCAAGATAAACTTATTTGGTTCAGATGGTGTCAAGCGTGTGTGGCAGCAACCAGGTGAGGAGTGCAAAGACAAGTGAATCTTGCCTAGAGTCAAGCATGGTGGTGGGATTGTCATGGTCTGGGGCTGCATGAGTGCTGCCGGAACAGGGGAGCTACAGTTCATTGAGGGAACCATGAATGCCAACATGTACTGTGACATACTGAAGCAGATCATGATCCCCTCTCTTAAGAGACTGGGCCGCAGGGCAGTACAACCCCAAGCACACCTCCAAGACGACCACTGCCTTGCTAAAGAAGCTGGGGGTAAAGGTGATGGACTTGCCAAGCAAGTCTCCAGACCTAAACCCTATTGAGCATCTGTGGGGCATCCTTTAAATAGAAGGTGGAGGAGCGCATGGTCTCTAACATCCACCAGCTCCACAATGTTGTCATGGAGGAGTGGAAGAACTCCAGTGGCTAACTGTGAAGCTCTGGTGAACTCCTGCCCAAGAGGGTTAAGGCAGTGCTGGAAAATAATGGTGGCCACACAAAATAGACACTTTGGGCCCAATTTGGACATTTTCACTTAGGGGTATATTCACTTTTGTTGCCAGCGGTTTAGACATTAATGGCTGTGTGTTGAGTTATTTTGAGGGGACAGCAAATTTACACTGTTATACAAGCTGTACACTCACTACTTTACATTGTAGCAAATTTATTCAGTTTTGTCGCATTTAAAGATATAATATTTACAAAAATGTGAGGGGTGTACTCACTTTTGTGAGACTGTGCATATTACTGTAGAATATCATAAAATATAATAATTGTATTACAGGGGAGGTGCACGGGCTGCTAGATTTTGCATTGAACTCACATTTTCAGTTGCATCCTATAGTCTGTCTGTGTGTGTGTGTGTGTGTGTGTGTGTGTGTGTGTGTGTGTGTGTGTGTGTGTGTGTGTGTGTGTGTGTGTGTGTGTGTGTGTGTGTGTATATATATATATATATATATATATATATATATATATATATATATATATATATATATATATATATATATATATATATATATATATATATATATATATATATATATATAAAACTTGAAAACTTTGTGTGATTGCTATGGTTTTGAAGGACTGGATACTCGGTAAAGGAGAAGCTGGCCCCAGATATTGAGTGACTATCCTATCATGCACCTCTACTTCTTCTTTGATGTCTTCAGGCAGCCTTAAAGCGATTGTAAAGTCTGTTTTTTTTATAAAAATAATAAACATGTTATACTTACTTGCTCTGTGAAGCAGTTTTGTACAGGGCAGCCCAGATCATCCTCTTCTCGGGTCCCTCTTCGACTCTCCTGGCCCTCCCTACTGTTGAGTGCTCCCACAGCAAGCAGCTTGCTATGGGGGCAACTGAGCTGAGTCAAAGCTCCCCGTATCCATTCAGACATGGAGCCCCAGTTTGGCCCCACCCCCCCTCTCTCCTGACTGGCTAACTGACTTTGACAGCAGTTGAAGCCAATGGCGCCACTGCTGTCTCAGCCAATCAGGAGGGAGAGTCCCGGACGGCTGAGGCACTCACGGACGTCACTGGACAGAGATGGGGCTCAAGTATTAAGGGGTGCTGGGGAGGCTGTTGCACACAGAAGGCTTTTTATATGAATGCATAGAATGCATTAGGATAAAAAAAACCTTCTGCCTTTGCAACCACTTTATTATGTAGAGTGGATGTAAATCACAGTTAAAACAGCATTAAACCCAAAATTAAGCATTATATAGAAGCTTACCAGTTCTTAGATGTGATGGCTGCATTTGTTTCCTTCTTAGGCTCTCTTCTATCATCATCATCTGACCAGTAAGTCTGTTTTTTGAGAAAAAAAAAAAAAAGAAAAAAAAAAAAAAAAAAAAAAGGCTTTATGTAAAACCTTTATCCCAAAAAAAAAACAAAAAAAACAAACAAACAAAAAAAAAACTGTTGGCTGTACCGGCTTATAAAGTATTAGGCCCCTTTCACACATGCGGACCGTTCAGATCCGCCTGTCAGTTTTTTCAGAGCTGTATGGAGCATCGGATGTCAGCAGTGACATGTCCGCTAACATCCCATTCGCCCAATCCGATCCGCAAAATCCAGACGGATGGATGTCCTATTTTCCATCTGTCTGGCGGATCGGATAAAAAATGGACAGGCGGTCCGTAATCATCCAATCCCCCCATAGGGGAGAGCGGACTCTCTGACAGGTCCATCCCTGCGCAGAGTCTGGAGATGGACTTGTCATTCGCTGGCTCAGCAGGGATCAATGGAGTGATCCCCGCGGAGCAGTGAAAACTGACAGCCCCTTGTGAAAGGGGCCTTACCTAGAGATCAGCTTCACTTTGTGTATTTAAATCTGCTAGTCCTTCAGCACTCCCATCCCCCAGACTGATAATGCTGCTGTCTAAAAGGTGCCGCTTTTGCTCCTTTCAGATTTGGGATACTCCAATACAGGAGGTGTGTTACTGGCCAGATCACCAGGTGAAAAACAGAGAAAAGGCTAAAAAATAAAATGAATACAGTCACTACAGCTAAGGATTGGTAAGCTGCAATATATAACATTTTTGTTTTGGGTTTAAAACCGCTTTAAGAAGGGAAAGGGTGGAAGAGGGGAAGGGAAAGGGTGGAAGAGGAGGACTGCCTATATTGCTCATTGCTTCTCAACCTTTACAGTTTTTCACATTTTAATTTTAGAAGATTAAAATTACTAAAATGCTGTAGTCAGAAATCTGTATGCCTCAATTCATTTTTACTGACAAAAAAAAAATCTCTCAAAAATAAGAATGCAGTATTATAATAATTTAACAGTGTACATGAATCACAACTAGCTCTATGGCTGAAGGCACACAATTTCTTCAGTAGTCATTGTGTGGCATTTCGTAAAAAAACTTAATCTCTTTTTCTTATAACAAAAACAATGATGTCATTCCAATCCAGCAGCCCATACAAAGCAGTGTTTTTTGTAAAGCACAGCTGTGGGCTATCAAGGCGCATTTGTGGTGCAGACAAAGCTAAAATAATAATATAAAAAAAAAAAAAAGAAAAAAAAAAAAAGCGCCACTTCTCCATGTACTGTATACTTGGAGATATATTGTAGGGGGGCACGCTCAACTGGTATTGGCAGCAATAAAGCATGCATGAGACAGGGGGCCCCAAAAAAACCAGTCCAAGTAGGGTTGTCTTGCACTTTTATTTAGCAGGGCTGCAAAAACTTTCCATGCAGGAGGGCTTTGTACAGCAAGTTCGTATAACACAAACAGCAACTACACTTAGGTTGACCATACATTATACAATTTTCCTTTAGAATTACCAAAACCATATGGAGAGGTCAAACCTAAACAATTTCAATTTGTATGGGATCAGGCAGGCCATTGAGGGGGAAAAAAAAGTATTTGATCCCCTGCTGATTTTGTACGTTTGCCCACTGACAAAAAGTCTACGAAGGGTGGAGCTCCGCTCTAAATACTATGTTTCTAAGGGGTCTTAACATGGACCTAAATTTTCTTTTTTTTTTTACGATCTGTTATTCTATGTTTGACACATAGTTTTCATTTTTTCCTTTAGGTATTACTTATTTGAAATGATCAGTGAACTGTCACAGTCTTCCCTGTGCATGGTTTCGATTCATGCTAAATGGACCAAAATGGTATGGTGTTAGTTGATTCAGGTGATACTGGTTTCCAGTTTTCAGTTTCTGCTTATCACCAGACTTTGTTCAGTGTTTCTTAAGGCCCATACACACGATAGGACTTTGTACAAACTTTACCGTGGATTTTTTTACAAAGGGCGTCAGCCGTAAACTAATTAAGCATACACACGGCAGGACTTTTTCAGCCAACTTTCACCAAATCACTTGGTTTTTCAGCTCTTTACCACCACCCTTTGGTCAACTTCTGTATTGTTGTCTGATCTTTTGCATTGGTTCTGAGCATGCGTGTTTGTACTTTGGACTAAAATCCTATGGACTTGTGTACACATGATAGGATTTCGCACCATAGGACTTTTGTTGCCGGAAAGTTTGTCTGTTTGCACAGCCAACATTTGTCCGATGAAAACCGAAAAAGTTTGTCCGATGGAGCCTACACACGGTAGGATGTTACCTTAAAACAGCCAATTTGCATGTTTGTTGTCAAAAAGTCCTATCGTGTTGTATGGGCCTTTAGACATGGCATATTCAAGGAAGGGTTTTCACATATCAAAAACGAATGTACAAATTTTTTCTACAAGTGTGATATTTATTAAATTCAGAAGGTGCTGTATATTCACACCGTTTTATGTCTTCTTCTATATATTGGCGTATACTCCATTGTTTGCTTGCACCGTGCCCATCAGCTTTCTGGTGGGCACAGTCTTTAAAGCGGCTCGCCGGCCTTTTTTTTTAACTTTCCATCTATTAAATCCTCTGCCCTTGTTGTTTTACCTTTGGATAGTAAAACATTTTTTTTCTGGCAGTAAATACTATATACAGTCCACTTCCTCTTTGTCTGGTAATTTGCCTAGGATAATGACATCATGCACAGCTCTCTCTCTAAGGCCCCTTTCACACTGAGGCAGGGGCAGCGGCGGCGGTGAAGCGCCGCTATTTTTAGCGGCGCTTTACCGTCGTATTTGCAGAGGTATTTGGCCGCTAGTGGGGCGCTTTTAACCCCCGCTAGCGGCCGAAAAAGGGTTAAAACCACCCGCAAAGCGCTGCTGCAGCAGCGCTTTGCCGGCGGTATAGCCACGCTCCCCCATTGATTTCAATGGGCAGGAGCGATGGAGGAGCGGTATACACACCGCTCCAAAGATGCTGCTAGCAGGACTTTTTTTACCTTCCTGCCAGCGCACCGCTCCAGTATGAAGAGACAGGAGCGGCTCTTTCAGGGTGCTTTGCAAGCGATATTTTTAGCATTGCAGCGCCTGCAAAGTGCCCTAGTGTGAAAGGGGTTTAACTCTCGTGAGAGTTTGCCAGCAAGAGAGGGGGGCCAAGTCATAGGAGGGCCCGTGAGAGCTGCAGAGCTGGATGAGGGCGAAGATAACAGGAGACTGCAAAGATCCATGTGTAGTTGAGAGGGATGTAGGTATGGCACTGCTCACGTGTTTTAAAGTGTATGCGTTTCCAACGTGCTTACTAATCCTGTTTTAAAAAAACTTGAGTGTATAATAAATAAAACACTGCTCATTTTAAAAGTGACTGGTACTAAAATATTGTGCAAAATACACAAAAAACAAAAACTGTTTTATAAAATTTTAAATGTAAATGTATGTATGTATATACGTACATACACACACATATATATACATATACATATTCAAAGTGCTCTTATTCCTATGTGCTTTAACCTTTACATTCAATACATAGTAACTATATATATATATATATATATATATATATATATATATATATATATATATATATATATATATATATATATATATATATATATATTTATTACACTTACACACACACACACACACACACACACAGTCCTTCAATACATGAACATTTTTTCATAAAAAATGAATTTCCCAAAAAGTGACAGGTGCTCTTCAAAAAGGGACTCTGGTGGTCTTCAGTGCTGGTGCTCTTTACAGTGCCCCTATAGGAAATGCACTCACCAGAAATCCTCACCCCGCACAGCGTTATTGCGCATTCACAGTAAATGCCACTGTGCAGCACTCTGATATCCACGGTTTGCTTTATTCCTATATACAATCCTTCATGCCTCCCACATATGTAGGAGAAGAAAGCTCCTAATGTGCAATACCGTTGTAAAAAGTTTTACGTCAAATCAGTGGAGATATACTCACATTTACACTGTATGTTAAAAGAAAGTAACAAAAAACAAAAGGAAGCCGGGATAATTCACGAGCCACGGCTCTGACCGGAAGTGACACAAAAGACGTTCAGAAACTGCCCCGGGACATTTTTTGCGATACAGCACTGCGTCACTTTAACTGACAATTGCGCTGTCATGCGAAGCTGTACCCAATTAAAATAGATCTAAATTTCTTCATCAGTTTAGGTCAATATGTATTCTGCTACATATTTTTGGTAAAATCACAATAAAGCATATATTGATTGGTTTATGCAAAAGTTATATCATCGAATTATAATTATTATGATATATTATATCATCGAAACAGGGGATATAATTATGGCATTTTTATTTATTTTACTAGTAATGGCAGTGATCAGCGATTCTTAGCAGAATTGCAACAATGTGGGGGGGACAGATCGGACACCTAGCTGACACTTTCTTGGGAACCAGTGACATTATTACAGTGATCAGTGCTAAAAATATGCACAGATACTGTATAAATGACACTGGCAGGGAAGGGTTAACATCAGGGGCGATCAAAGTTTTAAGTGTATTCCCCAATTGTGCTTTCCTACTGTGGGGGGGGGGGGCTCACTGCATGGACACTGATTCGTGTTCCTGATTAGCAGAAACACTAGATCACAGTGTCCATGCCTGGCTCTGCCGTTCTGCATCTGTGGGGAGCGATCGTAGAGTAGTAAAAAAAAAATCAACATGCAAGTAAACCCTTTTTAAGATAAAGCAAATAGGATAGGGGTGTGTATATTCAATAAAAAGCCTCAGGTATAAACAGGAGATATCTAAAGTACATATAAAAGGCTCCTATGTAACAAGACTGGTTCCAAATCCAGTTACTATGTGACAGACAAGCTTCAGTTAAAAAAAAAATCCTTTACCTCCCCTAAGTGAATTATTATTATTATTATTATTATTATTATACAGGATTTATATAGCGCCGACAGTTTACGCAGCGCTTTACAACATTAGGGCAGACAATACAAGTACAATACAATTCAATACAGGAGGAATCAGAGGGCCCTGCTCGTTAGAGCTTACAATCTAGGAGGGAGGGTCAAGTTATACAAAAGGGTAATAGCTGTGGGGGATAAGCTAATGCAGAAAATAGTGCAGTTATTAGATGGAGGCAGGATAGGCTTCTCTGAAGAGGAAGGTTTTCAGGGATCGCCTAAAAGTGGATAAATTTGGAGACAGTCTGACAGATTGGGGTAGGGAATTCCAGAGGATGGGTGAGGCTCGGGAGAAGTCCCAGAGGCGGATATGGGAGGAGGTGATGAGGGAGCTAGAGAGCAGGAGGTCTTGGGAGGAACGGAGATGGCGATTAGGTTGGTATTTTGAGACTAGGTTAGTGATGTAGCTGGGGGCAGAGTTGTGGATGGCTTTGTAACTTATTGTTAGTATTTTGAATTTAATTCGTTGGGCGAGTGGCAGCCAATGGAGGGATTGGCAGAGAGGGGTAGCAGACACTGAGCGGTTTGTAAGGTGGATAAGTCTGGCAGCAGCATTCATGATGGACTGCAGGGGGGATAGTCTGTTTAAAGGTAAGCCAATGAGGAGTGAGTTGCAGTAGTCAAGGCGAGAGATAACCAGGGAGTGAATCAGGAGCTTTGTGGTTTCATTGGTTAGAAAGGGACGTAGTTTAGAGATGTTGCGGAGGTTGAGGCGGCAAGCTTTGGAAAGTGATTGGATGTGGGGCTGAAAGGAGAGTTCAGAATCCAGGATAACACCTAGGATCCTGACATGTGGGGACGGGTGGATGGTTTTGCCATTGCTCTTGACAGAGAAGTCAAGGGAAGAGGCACGTGGGGGAGGAAATATTATAAGCTCAGTTTTGGACAAGTTCAGTTTGAGGAAGTGGTGTGACATCCATACAGATATGTCGGTTAGTAAGTTAGTGATGCGTGAGGAGACTGATGGAGTGAGTTGAGGGGTGGAGAGATAGATTTGCGTGTCATCAGCATAAAAATGATATTGAAAGCCATGAGAGGCTATCAGCTGACCCAGGGAAGAGGTGTAGATTGAAAATAAAAGAGGTCCAAGAACAGAACCTTGGGGGACCCCGACAGAGAAGCGAAGAGGAGTGGAGGAAGTAGAATTGTAAGTGACACTGAAGGTGCGTTGGGATAGGTAGGATGAGAGCCACTGAAGAGCACAGTCACGGAGACCGAGGGAGTAAAGTTTTTTGAGGAGGAGGGGGTGGTCAACCGTGTCAAAGGCAGCTGAAAGATCCAGAAGTAGGAGTACAGAATAGTGTCCGTTGGTTTTTGCAGTTAGTAGGTCATTTGTGAGTTTTAAAAGAGCAGTTTCTGTGGAGTGTTGAGGGCGGAATCCAGATTGAAGGGGATCAAGAAGGTTGTTTTTAATGAGGTGGTCACTCAGTTGGTTGTAAACCAGGCGTTCAAGGAGTTTAGAGGAAAAGGGGAGCAAGGAGATAGGGCGTAGGTTGTTAAGATTTGTAGGGTCCAAGGACGGCTTTTTGAGTATGGGGGTGACCAGTGCATGTTTTAGAGCGTCGGGCAAGATGCCAGAGGTGAGGGAGAGATTGAAGATGTGGGTTAGAGAGTGTAGCATGGGGTCAGAGGGTGACCGTAGCATTTGAGAGGGAATAGGGTCCAGGGGACAAGTGGTTAGGTGGGCGATAGAGAGGAATTAAGCAACTTCATCTGTAGTAGCAGATTTGAATAGGGGGAGTGTCAGTTGTACCTGTTGACATGGGGTCTTAGCTGGGGGCGATACCTGTAGAATGGAGATTTCATCACGGATTGTATCAATCTTGTTTTTGAAGTGATTAGCAATCTCCTGGGCAGTGAGTGAGTCAGTGGGTGGAGGCGGTGGAGGACAAAGTAGAGAGTTGAAGGTAGAGAAGAGTTTAAGGGGATTGGATGAGAAGGTGTTAATAAGAGTTGTAAAATAGGTTTGCTTGGCAGTGTGGAGGAAAGAATAGTATTTTTGGAGGGCAGATTTGTATTGATTGAAGTCTTTGAGAGACTTAGTCTTGTGCCACAGACGCTCAAGAGCGCGACTACGTTTTTTTGAGAATTTTAGTGTCATCTGTTTGCAAGGGTTGTAGGGGTCGAGGCCTGATTCTGCATGTAGTGAGGGGAGTGAGCTTGTCCAGGATGGTGGACAGAGATTTATTGTAGATGGATGTGGCTTGGTTGGGGCAGGACAGGGGAGAGATTTGGTCATAGAGGTGGTCAGTAGCAGAGTAGAGGAGAGAGGAGTTGAAGTTGCGAAAGTTTCTACTATGAAATAATTCTTCATTCAGAGTCTACAGTGGGAAAAAAAAAAAAAAAAAATTCAAAAGCAGGGATTGCTGTTAATGAAAACCATGTCAAAGTAAAGTGTGGATCCAGAGATATAAGCAAATCCAAAACTTTGTCCCCAATAGGGGAAGCGTTCTGCAGTTCTGTGATAGGATAACAATGCTGCTCCCCCAAACACAGTACAGTGAGCAAGCTTGTCACCCTAGGTTACTGGCAGGATCTAGTTAATGGATGTCTTTATTTTGGCATAAGAAATGGGTTATACTTTCACAAACAGTTAAATAAGGATTCTATTGTATGAATTTTCATAAAATATAGCCATAATGTCATAAGAAGATTTAAAAATTAACGAAGTCCCCAATCACACTTGAGCGACACTACTGCATTGTGTTTTTGGGGCTTTTTTCCTCCTAGAGCAGTTTTCCACATCTTGCATTCTCAATCAGATAGCTACAAGGGCATGACGCTGCTGGACCTGCATTTTCTCTAGCATATCTAACCGAGTGCATAGTTGCATTAAAGTGGCAGGTAGTTGCTCTGCTGTAGTTGACATGCCTGATACCTGCTGTTTGATAGTGTCCACTTCCAGCCTAAAAGCCTCCTTAATCTGTGCTGCCCAGGTATTCAGATCAGCTTTAGCATGCCAGGGAGGGCTCTTATCATGGATTGAAGCCCCTGAGTTGAAATTACTGGAGTCCAGTCTATATGCAGAGGCTCAGCCGGTGCCACTTGATACAGGTGGCCTTGCAGAGGCAGTTGTGGGGGAGACAGATTGCTGCCCAGAATGGTCCAAAGCTGAAGGGCTTTTTGGGGTAGACACTTCCTGCTTCTTCTTAGTGGCGGTCTTAGTCAGTGCCATGCTCAGAGAGCCGGTATTTGGTACAGCGGGAATGACAGGTAGTAGGGCAAGGTATCCCCGCAAATCCTGCTAGGATGGATCACTGGCAGTTTGCTTTGACCTTCACTGCACAGACATGGATTACCACCCCTGGATGCTTCAGCGAATGCTGGCAGGGCTACTCAGTCAGCAAGGAGCTCAGAGCCCCACTTACCTGTGTCCACTTAGCTCCATAGTCAGCACCTGATGGTGCTTTTTTTCGAGTGTGTTTGGAGCAGCACCATTTGTTTGAACGGGCCATCCTTTGCTTCAAAAACGTGCTAAAGCAGCTCATGTACCAAATTTAGGACATGAGCCAAGCACCTTTTTCATTGTGCATCTTTCGCACAGAAGATGCCATTGCACAACACGTGACTGCTACCCATGTTTGGAGTACCATTAAAAAATAAAGAGTTTTATCACATTTTCAAAAATGTGGACAGAAATCAACTTTTCAGCTCAGGTTTCTGCTACGCCCAAGTGTGAACAGAACCTAAAACTTTTCACAAAGGTTTTCACAAAAAAGTGCTAATGTTCCTAATAAGCAGACAGATGCTCTCCTAAGGTCAATGCCAGGGTTAATGTTTGGGTCATGGTCAGTATATTTTGGGCAGGATTTACATTTTTTTTTTTTTTTTTTAAACACTTCAGCCCCGGAAGGATTTGCCCCCTTAACCACTTCCCGCCCAAGGTATGTCATATGATGTCCTTGAATTTGTGCGACTATATCTGAATGATGCCTGCAGCTACAGGCATCTTTCAGATATCATCTTTTTCAGCCAGCGATTCCCTACACCACAAGAATGATCATTGCGGCTGTTCCACCGCTTGAACGTTCTTACGGGCGGCGAGAGGGGACGCTCCCACCCCCCCCACCCCCCCGATGCTTCTACCGACTCACCACTTCCATCGGTGAGTCGGAGAACAGATCCACCGGCCCCGGATGTTTACCATAGAGATTTCCGGCGGAACAGATGGTTGCCAGAGTCTCTATGATCGTTCGGAGGCCAGGCGCGATGTTATGACGTCATGCCCGGCTTCTGCATTCAAACAAATGGTGCCGCCTCGGCTGGGAAGCCGAGATTGTTCGTTTTTATTTATTTTTTTAGTTCAGGCTTTCCAGCCTAGAGGTGAGATGTGGGATCATATCTCATTGTAAAGAGGACCGATCATGCCATATTTCTATTACAAGGGATGTTCCTTGTAATAGGAACAAAAGCGATACAAATTCTTATTTTTTAAAAGTGTCAAAAAAAAAAAAAAAAAAAGAAAAAAGTAAAAAACATCCCTGTCCCCATGTACTCGCACGCAGAAGCAAACGCATACACAAGTCCCGCACACATATGAAAACGAGAGCGAGAGTAATAATTCTAGCCCTAGACCTCCTCAAAACATGTTACCAGTAAAAAATGTTTAAGCGTCGCCTATGGGGATTTTTAAGTACCGAAGTTTGGCATGCAATTTTGAAGCGTGACATTTTGTTAGGCATCTATTTACTCGGCGTAACTTCATCTTTCACATTATGCAAAAAAATTGGGCTAACTTTAATTTTTTTTTTATGTGTTCCCTCAACTGTAGGGGGGATGGGCTGCCTGGGACATGACATATAGCTGTTCCCGATTACTGGGAACAGCAGATCTCTGAGATGTCCCCTGCAAAACGGAGATCCACCGTGTTTACAATGGCAGATCCCCGTTCTGCCTCTGTGCAGGTACATCGGTTCGGACAGGAGAGTCAACCTGCCGCAGTACAAGTACGGCAGCTGGTCGGCAAGTGGTTAAAGCACATTTTAAATTTGTATCAGTTAGCGTCAGCGTGTTTTACGTAGAATATAAAAAAAATAATATGTGCACTATTGATTTTGGGCTGTACTACGGGTACATACAAAAGCCAAAACATACACATGTGGCATCGCTGCGATCGTCCAGAGTTGGAGAATTTATTTTGCATTGTTATTTGGTGGTAGATTATGGTAGTAGCAAGAAACATACAGCTAAATTAAAAATGTTTTTTTTTTCTTTTTACTATTATAGGCCAGTTTTCCTATGATAAAAAATAAAAAAAAAAAAAAAAAAAATCAGGAGATATCTGTTAGTAGTTTTAATGATATGTACAGTTTTACGAAGACTGCTTTCACACTTTAAGCACTTTTGCATTAAAAAAATAAATAAAGCACCTGAAAAGCTCAAGAAAATTGCTTCCCTTTAAAATCAATGAATGTGTTTACACTGGGGCAGTGCGCTTCCATTGCAGCGAATAAAACCCTGCTTGCATTTTTGGAGAGTAAAAAAAGAAAAAAAAAAAAAAAAAAAAAAACACACACCACACACACAAACCAAAAACGCACCTTCTCATTAAAAGCAATGGAAACGTGGCAAAAAATGCACATGCGATGCATTTTTTGTGGTTTTTAAGTCACATGAACTTTAACTTCTTCCTGCCCGTGCTAGAGCCGAAGGACGGCTACAGCGTGGGCCTTAATTGCCGGAAGGGCGTCCATAAACGTTATCATCAGTGCTGCCCATCAGTGTCACCCACCAGTGCCCATGAGTGCAGCCTATCAGTGCAGCCTAATCAGCGCACATCAATAAAAAGGAGAAAAAAAAACCCAACTACCCGTTTTCAACATGTTATATAAAAAGTTTTTTTTTTTTCCCCTTTTCAAAATTTCCGGTATTTTTTCGTATTTTTAACAAAAAATAAAAAACCCAGCAGTGGTTAAATACCACCAAAAGAAACCTCTATTTGTGTGCAAAAAATGAGAAAAATGTAATTTGGGTACAGCATTGCATTACTGCGCAATTGTCATTCAAAGTGTGACAGCGCTGAAATCTGAAAATTGGTCTGGGCAGGAAGGGGGTTTAAGTGCCCAGTAAGCAAGTGGTTAACTGCCCAACAGCAGCTTGAGGGCTGGCTCTCATCCTGAGTGGACATCATACTACGTCCGGTCAGGAAGGTACCAAGTAACCGCCGTGACCAATCACAGCAGTTCACATGACAGTTGTACACAATGCACCCTTAGAGCCCATTCACACAGGGGCAACACGACTTCCAGCGCGACTTTGGGAGGCAACTTGGACACGACTTGAGTATGAATCACAGCATGACTTGGAGCAACTTACAACACAACTTGAAGTCGCCTCCAGGACAGGGAACTTTACAAGTGGCCAATCAGAGCTTATCAGCTGTGTGTGAGAAGGAGGGGGCTGGCTGTTTAGTGGAGTAAATTACTTTCTGTTTCCTTTCTACTTCCTGTAAAGTTGCCTCAGTATGAACAGTGATCAGACTTGGAGGCAACTTCCATTGAAATCAATGGGTACAAGTCGCCTTCTAGTCGGATTGAAGTAGTACAGGAACCTTTTCTGAAGTCGGAGCGACTGCAGTAGTGTGCATTAAGACGGATCCATTCACTTACATTGATTTTTTCATGTAGCGCGACTAGGGGCGACTTGGGACGACTTGAAGTCGGATCCAAAGTTGCCCCTGTGTGAATGGGCTCTTATTGTCAGAGGTGGTTGTATTCACATAAGGAGTCTCTCACTTGGGGTGCTGGAGCTCTGAATGAGAATTTAAAGAAGATTGCTTTAATATGTTTTCGCCATTTCATGTGGACTTTATTCATTATATTGCACAATTTATATATAATGCGACTCTTGGGGATTGGTCAATTTGATCACATAGTACAGACAGAGCCAATCCCAGCCCATCTGTACCATGTAATTAGCTTTGACGATTTACAGCTAAAACACAGCAAATGAGACTGAATGATTCAGTTTCATTCAGTAAAATGCTTGCCTATAGCAATGTAATTCACTGCTATAAGCACACAATGTCAGAAGTGTCCCCGATCACCGCCACACGAGTTATAAAACCAACGTTGTACTGCACTTTTGACAGTATGTAAAAGATTTTTTAATTTCTTAATTTTCCAAAAAATGATGACAAAAAGTTACAAAAAAAAAAACAAAACAAAAAAAACACCATACCTCTTACTAAATACCTTGGACTGTATACTTTCCAAAAAGGGGTCATTTGGGGGATATGTGTACTGTCCTGACATTTTGGGACCTCAAGAAATTAGATCGGCTGTCAGTACATGGATTGATCAATTTTCAGATCTCTATAACTTTCCTGCTAAATATACACCAGTTTGGGTTATTTTCACCAAAAAAATGTAGCAGAATACATTTTGGGCTAAATTTATGAAGAACAATTAATTTGCAAAATTTTATAACAGAAATGAAGAAAAAAATGTGTTTATTTTTGTCAAAATTGTCTGTATTTAATTTATTTTGCAAAAAAAAAAAAAACCCAGTGGTGATTAAACACCGTCAAAATAAAGATCTATTTGTGTGAACAAAATTATAAAAAACTTATTCCGGCTACAGTATTGCATGAAGGTGCAATTGTCATTCACAGTGTGACAGCACTGAAAGCAGAAAATTGGCCTGGGTAGGAAGGGGATAAAAGTACCCTGTATTGAAGTTGCTAAAAAAAAAAAAAAAAAAGCACCAAAAGCGTGGTAAATAACGGGGCAAAAGAGCATATGCATTTTTTGCAGCGTATCAGTGTGAAAGCAGCCTAACATGTCAAATCTGCTAAATTGTGCTTGGGCAATAACATTTGTTTTGCCCTTAGGTGTCTCTGCAATGACAGCCCATACACAGGTGTGGACAACGGAGCTGTAGACAGTGTACCTGCGATCGGGAATGCAATGCTTTCCGTCTACTGTTTTTACAAATAGAAGGCCGGGTTCACACATATGCTAAAATGGAATGCGGAGAAATTTGCATGACAGGAGAGTGACCGGCTCTCAATGGAGCTGGTTCACACAGCTCTGGGACGGCCATGGTTCGCATTTAAATAGGGTCCTGTGAGTCTTCTGGTCCAAATCGGATGCAAATTCGGGTAAAAATTCTTACCCGATTCGCACCCGATTCTACGAACAGGGATGCACCAGTGTCCATACTGGTAAACCGTTGCCACAGCATATGTGAATGGAGCCTAAATGCCAATTAAAAAAAATAAATAAATTATGTTAAGGTTAACTTAGTCTTTAATATAGTTCAAGCATAACCAGTCACACACTAGTTGGAGTCACTGCTTCTTGTAATATGTTGTATTTGCATTCTGGAGTGTCTTACAGAATTACTGGACTTGGACACCACCCAGACTTGATGACTAATACCTCCAACACCACAAGAATTGTGTCAGCAGCTATCTTGAATACTGGGCTACTGGTTACATTTTTCCTTTTACATGGGAATACTGCAATGGTTGCAGATGGAGCAACAGCTGTAGAAAAGGAGGTGGCATTGGGAAAGATTCACAAAAACAGAAGTTTTGTACTCCCTATAAACCTTATTTTTGGAGTCCATTGGATAGGAATTCGGATACTGCTGTCTGCAGGGGTATTGGACACTGGCAAACAAAAAACTGTAGGCCAGCCCAGAATAACTCCTCCTCTACATGCCCCAGTTTGTACTATGTACCAGGAGTACTAAGACCAAGATCATAAAACACAGAGGGTTATGGTGAGTACAATAAGTCAAATCTTAATTCCTGTCCATTCGGGGGCACAGGAATTCTGATACTGTAGGAACACCCAAAAGGAGTTCAACTTAGGGGTGGGCAACTCAGCAACAACACTCACAGGACCAACAAAAATAGAACTGGGACTTGCTGCAGCCCATGAGCTGCATGAAGAACCAACCGCTGAAACTGAAGCCAGATGAGACTGAATCTCCTAACAAATAAAATGAACCTGCCAATAGCAGCAGGGAGAGGGCAATGAGAGTAAACCTGATGGTCAGTACCAAAAAAAAGTAGAAAGGGTTACCTACCACCTAAGGGGTTTGACTATTGGTATACTAAAGGTGTGCGATTTATCAGGCAATTATTTCAAAATGTACTAAGATCTTTTCAAGGAGTCCTTTCAAATACTGACTCATAGGTTTTTTTCCAGTACCTCCAGTTAAAGCATGCGCTGACTTTTCAATCTAAGTGGACTAGCTTGAATCTGGTGCCCATGCCACTTCTCAGTTCCCTTGCGGATAACTCAGATAAAAAAGGGGCTCATATCTTCCCTGTACATCTAACTTTTGGAGAATTTAGCAGCTGTAACCTTCCCAGGTTGTCATGGGTGGGAGCAAGACTTAGGGGATATCCCCAATGGCAAATGATAATGACAATCATGCCAATGGGAATGGTAGCGCTGTACCCTACCTGCTACAGCTTGGCTTTCCAGCTCAGCTTAATCAAGGAGATCCTTGATCGTCTATGTCAAATGCTTTTTTAAACTTCTAACATTGTAAGTGTATGTCCTACAAGGGGGGGAACATTTTTAATAAATTCAGTTAAAACGGCATTACACTATGGAGTCTCTTCTCTTTTTATGTGAATAAGTATACAAGCGGCTGTTCCATCCTCCCAGCAACAATAGGATCAGAATGATTGACTAATATCCAGTGTTTGAAGCTTATTGCCTAGCGGTGTCTGGTAAGAGGCTGATTCATAGGGGATTTTTTTTACCCCCCGATCACACACAGGTGTTGGTGATGGTGAAAATATTCCATTGTGGATGCAATCAAACACTGCCCTGTTTTTTGGACTACAATACACCTTTGAGATACAGTCTGATTAACCTTTCTGTGGACTATACTATTGTCTTATATAGACTGTTTCTAAATACACTGACAGCAGAATATTGCCTGTTAATTAGCGCTGCCTAGATAAATGTATTCATTTGTATCTTTGTTAAATAATATTAACTGTATAAATTGCATACAGTGGGCATAGAAAAGAATCACCCCCTTTAAAAAAAATCAATCACTTTTTTTGCTTCGCAGCCTAAAATGAAGACAGACACAGTTTTTGTTTTATCCTGCTGTACTTACAGCTTTAGAACATCAAATTGAAAGATATAACACCATGTCAGAAAAATACTGCCGCCTGTCTGAAAGATTGCTCTGTCACTGCAGAGGACACTGGGCATTGGCAGGCATAAAAAAAAAAAAAACAAAAACAAACAAACACACACAACAGGCTGCAGATTAACCTGGCTCTGACCACAAGTCCCCTCCCCCCCACCTTGAACCTCCCTGCCACTATATTACCCTTCCTTGAGTCCCTGCACACAAATCCTCGACAAACCTGCCAACTGATCTCCCCTCCTGTAGCCTGCATCCCAATGAGATCTGAGGCTTGGCAATGCCCTCACTTTCCCCCAGTGCCTGTAAGCAGCAGCCGGCCTGGCATTATAGATGCTTTCCCTCGACCCCCCTTTGTTTTTTTTTTTATTCAGCTAGCACCATAAGGGAAAGGGAAGTAATGTTGGAAAGTGCTCGGGGAGATAGAGGCAGTGATGGAATGCCAGGGCTTACAAGAAGGGAGCATTGAGGGAGCGCTGGAGAGTGATGAGGAGACAGGGGGAGCGCTGGGGATTCGGATTTTACCACCCACTAACCTGGCACCCCAAGGTGGCTGCCTTATGCTGATGCCAGCCCTGGGCACATTTGTGGAGGAAGCGATGTGGCCTTTAACAGGGCACGGGGACATCTTTAATATTGATTGGACCCTGGGAAAACATTTTCTTGATCTGTCTCCATTTTGCGAACATACAATATAGGTTGTTTTGGAGACTGCATCCCAGTATGTCCAACTGCTGAGATTTTCGGGGCCTCAACTGCAGACCCCGACACACCAAATGGTTGTGCATATCATTTAGAGCTAGACACGCTACAGGAGACGGTCAGAGACGGCAGACACGCTACAAGAGACGGTCAGAGACGGCAGACGCGCTACAGGAGACGGCAGACACGCTACAGGAGACGGTCAGTGACGGCAGACATGCTGCAGGAGGTTTAGAGATTGCAGACATGGTACAGCAGATGATTGAATATATACTATGTCAGCATTCTGAAGGCACCTTCATCCCCATATAGTTAAAAAACTGTACCTTATTTGTAGACCATTTTGGCATATACAATCTGCTCTGCGTCAACTCCCAGGGAAAAAAAAAAAAAGCGCAACCCTGTTAAAAATTATACCTTTCTGTAAAGCTTCTAAAAAGCAAACACAAATGTGCTTCAGCTACAGTACTTACTGCTATGCTAAACAATAAAGCACAGGGAACAGTCTCTCTCGACCCCCGCCTGTTCCAATCCAGCCACCTCTTCTGAGTCACAAGTGGAGGTCTGGGGAAGGAGGGCGGGTTACAGTATAGTGCTGAATGCCGATTGGCTGAGAGGTGGTGGAGACAGAGCAATCCTCACTGCTGCAGCCCGGCAGTGTCAGACAATCCCGTCTACTTCCTACTCAGCTGGGCACTGTGTGCAGCGGTGGATACCTGCCGCAGAGATTTCCGTGTCAGTCTGCCTCCACACTAACCACCGGCAGCTGCTTTTTAAAGATGGTGCTGCCACGGAACAGGGGACATTCCATACCACGTTAGGCAAATTAAGCAGCCCCAAGGCCCCCTGTGAGTGCGAGGCATTAGGCGGCCGCCTAATTGGGGAGCCGCCTCTGACTGGCGCATACAGGTCAACGCCACTCTGCTGAAGGAGCAGCAGATATTCTGAAGCAGGGGTACACCAAACTAATTCAATAAACAATGGGAGTTATTGGTGGCAGTGCCTGGCCTGGTCCTATTCTTACAGATTTCTCTTAGGTCTCTCTCAGGCATGACTTTTTTTTCTCCCGCCTTCCCTTGTAGGGGTGTTCCTCATGCACCCTATCCTTTCAGTCATGTTGACTTTGTGGGATTGGATTTCTGAGTTCTTTATGGATTCAGTAACTCTGCACACCTTGTAGCCTGCTACGTTCCAACTGATTCAGGGCTTTTCCTGGTAAGTCTCATTTAGTGAGGTTAGTTGTCTGGCTAGGCAGTTGGTTTAGTTAAAGAATTTTTGGTTCCTTGGTCCTAGGTGGTCAGGCTCAGGGCCTTGTCTTTTCTTCCAAGACCGCTTTTGTGTTTTAGGTTCACTTTTTAAACCTATTATTTCTAGTAGTATTACCCTGTTCGATATACCTGTTTTGTTGGGTTGTGGGTAGGCCGGCTTCTTTATGGTTCAGGTTTGGTGTTCCTTTTCATGCCAAGTTATTCCCCTCAAGTTTACCTAGCTCTTTGTGGTGAATATTCTCCCAGAGTGACATGTATTGCCCTCGTTTTGCATGATGCATTTCATCTCCAGCCAAACCTTTTGCATGAGAAGCAGTCTGGGCTTGGTTAACGTTAAAGAAGGTGTCAGATTCCGGTAGGGCTGCAAAACTATATCTAGAGAAGAGAGTCAGAAGTATGGCTTGGATTGGATTGTAGAATCGCACAATACCCCACCCAGTGAAATGCTCTAGTTGGACAGCCAAACAGACTCTTGCATGATTGTACAAGAAGAATTCCTGATAAGAATTATTGCCAAACTAATCATGTAACCTCATTAGGCAATTATGCTGCTATATTCAGGTAATGTACAATTGTATTAGCAAATAAGAAGTTCAAAAATATGTTAGTTCCAATTGGGGTATAAATGTTGATTATTCATGTTACTAAAATCTGTGCAGCGGTGCTCTGTGTAGGATGCAAGTGGCTCCAGGTGTAAAAAAAACAAACTTTCTTACTACTTAAGCCTGGTACACACGATCAGATTGTTGGCCAACCGAGCGTCTGACTTTTGTCAAATAGGGGTGTGCCTGGATCTTGTCTTGCATACTAACGGTACACAATTGTCTGCCAACAAACACGAACGTAGTTACGTCCTATGAGGAATTTCAGCTCGAGCGCCACCCTTTGGGCCCTCTTCTGCTAATTTTGTGCTAGGTGAGCATTGATTCCGAGCATGTGCATTTGTACTTTCAACTTGTGTGACGGACTTGTGTACTGACCATCAGAAAATCTGACAACAGACCGTTGTCCGCCCTAAATTTACTAGCATGTCATCCAACATTTGTTGGCAGAAAGTTGGATAACAATTGTCAAAGAAGCATACTAACAGTCAGATTTTAGGACAACAGTCCGTCAGACAATCCCCTGCCAACAATCTGATCGTGTGTACGAGGTTTTAGACATTTTAGGTCTTTTCTATAACAGTTGGTTCAGGAACTCAGGGGGGGGGATGTTACAAGGAGGCAGAAAAACAAAAGTAAGAAATTGATTTAATGAAAAATAGATTACAGGGCCATACCTTATAAGAGGTGGAAGGGGGAGAGACACTCGCTGGCACATTTGTGTAAGGCCACGCCTCCAAAATTAATCATTAGATTAGGAAAATTAGCATGCTTCCTTGATTCTTTGGGCACATGGAGACCATCCCCGCTGTTTCCCTCCCCGATCTTGGGGCTTGTCATCTGCTAGCTGCCAGAGCAGCTATAGGCAGGCCCGGTGATCTGTCTCTCTCACACTGAACTCCTATTACTCACGGAGAAGCCACAGGTGTGGCCAGCGGGTCATTTTTCTTCTTCTCCGGGTTCTATCAGTGACAGCAAGATCTTCAGCTGCACATCGGCGTTCATGGGGGTACTTGGGCGAAGCTACTCCAGAGATAGGTTGCCATATATCCAGGGGTCGTTGTTGACATGCACTTAGGATGTGTCTCATTCTTGAACCATGGGAGTGCAATCATGTTGTGTTTTTTTATGTCAGCTTAATAAAAAGGTTCATTGTGCTTCCCTCTCCTTGTGTCAAAGAAACCTAGCCTACTGCTATGTGGCTGCCCCTAGGAATGCGATGTTCAACAGGTTTCTGAGGTACATACTTGAAATGCTGGTAAAGGCTCCACTGTGTGAATATAGTTTTTGACATACCTTCTTCTAAGCAGTAGAAGGGTAATGTGATGATTATGATGATTACAAACAGGATCTTAGATTAGAACTAGTATGACATGACCAGACCAGCAACTAAAAAGGTCAGGAATATGGCACTTCAGTCTTCTGCTCCTTAGGGGAAAATAACTTCCGTACAATATTCTATTTTTGCCTATTAAATTATTAGCGATCATAATCTTTGTCAATCACAAAGCTGTTTGTCATCTTGTTTCTCTTGATTTTAAATTACCGTAGTTGATATATGATTGCCAGAGAGTGGCTATGATTATTTTAAACATACACAAAAGAAAGAAAAAAAAACAAAAAACAAAAAAACAAACCACATGCTATAAAAGGAGTCCTATAAAAGTCCATTTTGAGCTCGTTTGGCTGGGTTCTCCTATGGGTCAATTCGTTTTGGACTCCTGTGACCTGTTTTCAGCAGAGAGTGCTCTGAAGTCTGCTCTCTGCTGACGTCACCAATATCAGTCCAGGCACCGCGTCATCTCGACTCTGGGAGTCTAGATCCGAAATGTGCCCGGACGGATAGCAGTCTCAGCCTCTCAGCGAGCCGCTGAGAGGCTATGATGGTCGCTCCCCGCCCCTTCACAGCTCAGCGCTCCAGTGAGCGTGGAGGAGCAGAGCAGGAGAGCTGCTAATTGACACGCAGCAGCTCTCTGCTCGGGGAACCGAGAGAACCGAGCCATCGGCAATGTTCGATCGCTCGGTTCTCAGTGCAGAGACGCACATCGGCACCTAGGCAAGTATAAAACTGCAATAGCCCCCAAACCCATACTTCTCTTTTAAAATTATTTCTTACCGCTCGAAAATCAATATGATAATGCCATCTATATAAATGGGTTAAGAAACTGTCACGGTGACAAAAACAAAAATCCACTGCTGCAAGGAACCTAATATTTTAAACCATTGTAGTACTCTTTAAGTGTGGCTGCATTTTGTTGGAAAAGCACATTTTTTTCCCTATGATTGGCTGGCTGTTGTTCCTCCCCAGGCTAAAGCCCAATTCAAGAGCATTTACATGAGGAAACAGTACAGTACTGGCCCTGACCCTCCCCCCCTCATTTTCATTGATCTTGTATCCTGAATTTGGACAACCCACCTCCCTTCCCACCAACCCATACAAACATACTTCTAAAAGGGTTACTGCTGTATGTTGATCTGTAGCGAGAGACTACCACAGTATTAGTAGTCAGCCTGTGCTGTTAAAGTATATGTATACCCTCACCTTGTAAAACAAGCTAGAAAGCTGACCACTGTTATCATGACTAGCGTGGTCAGTTCTCTGACATGGGAGATAAATCAAGCCTGAAATTGGTGTCAGGGTGGGTGCTAAAAATAGATCAGAGCGCTGGTCTATTCACAGCACAGCTCTGCACATTCCTTCCTTCCTTCCTTCCTCTGCGGAGGGGGGGTGTGAGGGTTTACATCCACTTTAATGGTCATTCTGTAGATTAATGGTGAATCGTGAAACCAGGTCAGCCGGTACAACCTCCAGCTCATTCACTCTTCACAGAATCCTGCACTCCGTCAGTCTCCAACTCTCTCCCTCCCTGGCTTGACTTCCTCCCCACATTCTTACCTTCTCTCAGAGAATGAACGATTTTCGTCCTGGGCACTCTAAGTAACAGGACGTAGATGGGCACAATGATGGTAAAGCACAGCTGACAGTAGGTGGTGGTTGTGAGCAGAAAGCAGCAGCGGCTGCTCAGGAAGGCTCACATCACTTTGGAGGGTGTGTGCTTGCTGCAGAAGGTTACAACTCTCAGGCAACTGAGACCAAACCTGCCCACTTGCTATAATGGGGAAAGAGGCTAGAGTTCTATCTGCAGGTTTATGTTTTTATGAATAATGGTGCTTGCCTGCAGCCACCGTCATTTACAACACAAGCTGGCAACTACTTTAGTACCTCTGCCCGCATTAGAAGGTTGGTGGGGGGGGGGGGGGGGAATCAGCAGTCCATCCTCTGTGTCTTTTCTCTGGCACAAGGCAAAAGTAGAGGCAGCACCATGCAGCAGATTAGATTATAGATGCACATATTATATTCCCCTCCTCTGTGTGTGGTCTGTCACTGCCCCCTCTCCTCTCTTTGCCTATCAGCCTTACCCAAATATTAATCTCTTTGCTAGTCAGACAGTGGGGCAGGGGGGGACCTGTTGGCCATGCTAGCTTAGAATGGCAATGCAAGACATAGATCAGAACAGGATCAGGTGATCCATGCACTAGATCCCCTGGGGGATGCCACACAGATTTGGCAATTACAGTCATATGTTTCATGAATTTACAACTCATTTGCAAAGATAAAGGTTGAACAGGAGATAATGTATAACAGGGGTCGGCAACCCCTGGCACGCGTGCCAGACATGGCACGAAGATGCATTTATAATTGCACGCAAGGGACATCCCCCTCCCACGCATCGGCAAAGGCAGCCAGTAGCTGCAGCTGGCTACACAGGCTGATCCCAACCTCATTTACCACCCGCCTCCAGTCCTGCCCAACGTGACCTCACTCTGATTGCCTGTACTCAGCCGACACTGAAATGGTGTTAATCAGGGCTGGATCCCCACACCATCCACAATGGATGCTGTGCCTGGTCAGTAAGCTCCTCCTCCCGTTCTCGGACTGCAGTCAGCCTCTTTACAGGACATGTAGAGAAGATGCTCCTTGCCATACTGCTCACAGGCAAGAACAGAATCTTTAACCAACACAACCTCGATCTGCACAGTGTGCATCTCCACACTGTTGTAGTTCTCAGATCAGGAAAGCAGCAACAGCCAGTATCACACTGAGTCGTTTCTGTATTTATTCTGGGCTCATTTCACTCCTGCTTCATTCTCTCTGTGTGTGTGTGTATACATCTCTCCCAGCCACAACCTTGCAGTAATTCAGACGGTCCTTGCACCGATCCTCCTGCCGTATTCCCCATTCACTTTATCAGCTCTTCTGTTTATAATTCTGCTCTCCTCACATAAATCATTGCCTCTGATGTCAGCTCTGGGCATTCCACAGGAGTCCACACACCCTTCTGTGCTGACACCCTTTCCATTCCAGCAACTGTCCTATCAAAATCATGCACCTAGCACATTCTCTGCAGCCCTTCACTCTGATCTTCATGAACTCATACTATGAGGGCTCATTCACACTAGTGTGGCGACTGGCAGTTTTCCCACACTGAAAGACTGCCAGTCACTGCTAGGGCAGGTAGAATACAATTGTTTTCTATGTGCACTGTTTACAATGCAAAGCAGAGATGCAGTGCAGTAAGCTGCTATAAAATGCAGCCATGCTAGATTTTATCACAGTGCACTGGATGGCACTGCATAGCAGCCACAAATAGTGTCATTTTGTTCACTTCAAAAAAAGGTTGAGAAAAATGGGAACTGTGTGATGTGCTGAAATGTGCATCACACCACTCCCTCATTGCCAGCTTACTGTAGCTAAAATGGACACCTGCCTGCACACTAACCTGCTCTGGTTAAGTGTGCGGGTAGTGTGAACAAGCCATCACATAGGTCAGCTGCACTTAAATGGGTCACATTTATCAGGTGGTACGGACTACTGATCACAAGTAGGATAATTTTTTCCTGGATGCAAAGCATAGTGGCAGCAGCATGTGTATACTCCCATATGGCCGCCTTTGCAGCTTGAGGGGTAGTAAAACCTGGGTTCAATCACATTTTTTTTTTTAAACACCCCCCCCCCCCCTTAGGGCTCACTCACACAATGAGGTGAGGGCTGCAAAAAGCAGGCAGTTGTGTCGCAGTTTACTGGCCCAGTCACCTACCTGAATAGGGAGATGGGGCTTCTCAGGGCTGTACACATGGTAAAAATGAAATGGCTTGTCACCACAAATGGGGCTGCGCCCCAACTGCCTTGCAACCACATGGTTGCAGTGCAGCGGGCCATCATTTTCAGGGTTAAAACAGCAAACATCAGCAACGATAGCCATACATCTGAACTAGTCTTTTAGCCCCTTCCTCTCTGAGCCTCCCTAAAGCCTTTTCGTTTCATGCACCTTCATCCCACAGACATAGTTGCCAATCAGTCCTCCTCAAACCGACAGGGCTGCAGCAGCATTTTTTTTCCTTCCAGTGACACCACAGCGCTTTCCAGAAACATTCCATATATTGGAAACATTATGTCACTATTGTTTTCCATTGCCCTGGGCACCAAATAACCTTGTCCTGGCACAGGGTGCAGGAACTTGGGTGATCTGAGGTACGAAGGTGCAGGAATTGGGCTAATCTGAAGTGTGATGGTGCAGGAATAAGGGCTGATCTGTAGGGTGAAGGTGCAGAAGTTGCGTCTGTGGGTTTAACGTGCAAGAATTGGGGTTGATCTGAGGTGTGAAGGGGCAGGAATTTGCGGTGATCTTAGTTGTGATAGTACAGTAATTTGGATTGATTTGAGGTATAAAAAGGTGCAGGAATTAGTGTGATCTGAAGTATTTAGGTGCAGGAATTGGGGTGTTTTGTGGTATGAAAGTGCAGGAATTGGGGTGTTCTGAGGTGTGAAGGTGCACAGATTAGACTGATCTGAAGGGGCAAAGTTCAATATTAAAATGTCTTATTATTCGTTGTTTATAGCATTTCCTTTATTCAAATTTCTTTTCATGATTGAGAGTGTAAAGTAGACTTTTCTGTAGCTGGCACTCTATGCTCAAAATGTTGCCTACCCCTGATGTATAATTTCAAACTGAAATAACCGTTTCTCTTAAGCATTAAAGCAGTGAGAGTCACCCATAGGAATTTTGTGTAATCCTCAGGAGCTTTTGCTATAACTGAATACCAGACACGCAGCCAAGACTTTTCATATAGGTTCTACCTGTTAGCATTTATGCGACTAGAAGCACTCACCGATTTCAAACTAATGGCAGAGCATTCTATCCACCAGCCACATAGATTTTGCTCATATAGATATCTGCCTCACAAGAACAGCTAATCAAAGCAGCTGATATATACACACACAACAGAGACTTTGCTGTCACAAGGGAGCTGGCATTCTAAAGTCCACTCTTCAGCCATGGTTTTCAGACCTTGCCCAGTACTGATGTATTCAACAACATTCAAGTAAAATTAAACTGCTTAATTCTCTTGGTTGTCTTGCTTGAACATAATGCTGGCCATAAACTTTATTTTATTATTCTTAGCGAATGTAATCAATCAGCATACTATATCCCGCGCCCATAGTGTTTAGCAATAGGAGGACATGGCGTAAGAGGGAGGGGAGTGTCATTTAATCACTGTGAATATGCCCACATGTGTGGCTCTATAGTTGTGTGGGCTTCAAAAGATAAGAATCTCAACCCGCAATGGGGACACAGCAAAGATGGGAGGGACAACTGAAGGCAGAATCAACCAGGTATATTTTACTCTACACAAAACAAATTCTTTAGTGGTGGCTTTGTCAGCATGCACACGGGTTACATGAGAAATGTATATACATACACTAGGGACAGTCAGCACAGGTAAATTTAGGCAGGCCTATGCTGCACGCTAGGCCTGTCTCTTTTGATCTGGGGGCTGGGAGTGGTCAGAGTAGCAGTGGGTGTGACCACCTGTGCTCTAGTTCTGGGGCGCCTTCCCTGCTTCAAGGGAGGAGATTCTGGAAGAGGGGCTGGGCCTTGAACTGGAGCAGCAGGCAGCTCATGTGGGAGCCCTGACCAATCCCCCAATTGGTATTGGCAGGGGGAGGGCCTCCTATATAAGCCGAGGTGATATGCCACTGGGGGGAGTTGTGAACTGAGGAATGGAATACTAGGCAGCAGCAGGTCGGGGGGGGTGTACCGATCACAGGAGGAGGCCCAGGGAGAGCTGTGAAGGAACTTTGCCTCTACACGGTCATTGGCAATGTCTTTGCCACCACACGGTCGAGGTAGGGAACTCCTGGAGCAGAGGGGCAGGTGAAGCTGTCGGAATGTACAGTTCGGTCAAGTTCTTCATCAACGACTCAGGACAGTGGAAGGTCGGTGTTAGTTACCACAGTCGAGGGCTGGATGTGCCAGGAAGTCTGTGAGGGAAATTTGCTTCTACACGGTCATTAGCAAAGTCTTCATCAGTCACACAATGAATGATGAGGAGTCCTGGATCAGGGAGGAGTGGTCATCAGCCCTGTCCTCAGGGCCTACTAACAGGCCAGGTTTTATGTATTACCTTGAGGAGATGCAGACTAGAATGCTGCAATCACTGAGCAGCAAATGATGTCACCTGTGATGTATTTCAGTTATCTTGCAAACCTGGCCTGTTAGTGGGCCCTGAGGAGAAGGTTGATGACCACTGAGAGAAGAGACTGTGAGGGATTTGTGTCAAGTCGATGTGATCCCTGAAAACTCACTTATTCAGGGAAGCCTATCCCACACCCACCCAACAACCCCATCAAATCATTACCCGCATCTATTACCTTTTGTACCACCACCCCCCTCCCTTTAGGATGTAAGCTCTACGAGCAGGGCCCTCCTGTATTGTACTGTAATTGTGCTGTCCGCCCTCTACATTGTAAAGCGCTGCGTAAACTGTTGGCGCTATATAAATCATGAATAATAATAATAATAATAATAATAATAATAATATGGCCTGAGGGCACAGGATTTGCAAGTTGGGTTGGCTTGGAGCAGTAGTCCACCACTTAAAGACATGCTTTTAAACTACTATGCCTTTGGGGAGAGGTGCTGCAGGCCTTAGGCCTAGTAGCAGCGAGCAATCAGAGCCTCATCAGGGACTTATTCAGAGTGGGTCCTTATCTCTCAAAAGAAGATGTGACATTACTTTAACTGCTTCAAATACAGGGCATTTTCTACCCCTTCCTTCCCAGACCAATTTTTAGTTTTCAGCGCTGTCGCACTTTAAAACGACAATTGCACGGTCGTGCGACGTTGTACCCAAACAAAATTGATGTCCTTTTTTCCCCCACAAATAGAGCTTTCTTTTGGTGTATTTGATCACCTCTGCGGTTTTTATTTTTTGCACTATAACAAAAGAAGAGCGACAATTTTGAAAAAAAAAAAAAAAAAAAAAAAAAAACACAATATTTTTTACTTTTTGCTATAATAAATATCCCAATTTAAATTAAAAAAAAAAAAAAAATTTCCTCAGTTTCGGCTGATACGTATTCTACATATATTTAGTAAAAAAAAAAAAAAAAAAAAAAAAAGAAATCGTAATAAGCGTATATTGATTGGTTTGCGCAAAAGTTATAGCGTCTACAAAATACAGGATAGATTTATGGCATTTTTAAAAAAAGTGTATTTTTTTTTTACTAGTAATAGCGGCGATCTGCGATTTTTTTTTCGTGACTGCGACATTATGGCGGACACATCGGACACTTTTGACACATTTTTGGGACCATTCACATTTATACAGCGATCAATGCTATAAAATTGCATTGATTACTGCATAAATGTGACAGACAGGGAAGGGGTTAACCACTAGGGGGACACAAGGGGTTAATTATGTTTCCTAAGGAAGTGATTCTAACTGTAGGGGGAGGGGACGCACAAGGGGAAGAGACCGATCAGTGTTCCTCTGTACTGGGAACACAGATCGGTCTCCTCTCAACTGACAGGACGTGGATCTGTGTGTTTACACACACAGATCCACGGTCCTGCTCGGTTAACGGGCAATCGCGGGTACCCGGAGGCAATCGCGGCCGCCGGGCACACGCACCGGGTCCCGAGCAATGCCGCGGGCACGCGAGCCCGCCCCCTAGACGGCCGGGAATCCCAGGACGTCATATGACAGCCACCCAGGATGGGAGATCCCATCTGTGGCCGTCATTTGACTATGGCCCGGTAATGAAGTGGTTAACTCGGTAACATTAAGTCTGTGCAGGAGGTGAGAGAGTTCTAAGACCATCATTTTTACATGGTCAAAAGTAATGTCTTCATCCTTCACACGGTGATGGATGGGGAATTCTTAGAAGGAATAGTCTGCGGAGGTTAAGCAGAGGAGGAGCAACAGTCTGCTGGAGAAGCAGGAGGAGATTCATACTCAGAATAAATGCACATCCAATATTCTGGCTCTAACTATGTGCTGTTGTGCTTAAATCTTAAAATTTGATGGCAATTATAGATTCTATGGGCACCCATATCCCTATCCAAGTTGTACCCCTCCAATAAAACAACAAAACAAAACCAGCAAAAGACTGTTCATTGTCTCTGGAAGTGATGTATGAAGTCTGGCAGTGGGGTGAATTGGTGGATTGTGTTTGTTACTAGCGGCAACAACATCGATAGAGAGATATATAAATACGTTTTTTTTGCCAACTCAACCCAATGCGTTTCACCGTGTTGGATGTCATCAAGGGCACAGAGTTCAGCAATCAGGGAGATGCATTTATCTAGAAGGTAACCATGAGCACCTCACCCTGCATATTGAAACCAGCCAATACTGTCCTAACAACCCTAAAAGCCACATTGCCAGGAACAGGAGACCCTGGATACATTTTTAATAAGGTGTTTAAAACAATTTGACAAAGACTTACAAATGGGAAAGAGAAGCAAACCCGCATAAGAAATGCGATTGCCCTCCTCCCGGTGGCTGCTCCAGGTATCTGCTACTTCTGTGCTGAAAATAGCACACTAGCCCATAAGATAAAATGCAAATAAAAATATAACACCAGTGGAGACTCTACATATGTAAATACAATCATGTCATATACAGTATGTGTCAATATAAAGGATTTGACAAGCTAACTTTTTAGGCCTCACTGAGTGGCACAAATGCCTGGAACACAAAAAGTCTTTGTTCTGGGCACATACTGCCCATGGGATGTTAGCTACGCTCAGCACACTATCAAGCTCTGTCCAACTGCAGCAGCCTCTCAGGGAGAATCACAGGCTGCCATCAGCAGGGCTGGACGGTGCGCCTGTGACTTCTGCCAACGTGAAAGCACCAGAAATCTCATGCACGGGGCTAAAAGCCCAGTGTGCTTAGGGCCTTACTCAAAGGACATATAAAGAAATTTACTATAGTAAGGGGGTTCATTAAAGCAGACCTTCACCCTAAAAGTCAGGTTGTGCCACCCTGCCTACTACCCCTTCCCTCTTACAAATAGACTTTTTTTTTTATAAGCAATAATTTGTGCAAAGCAGCATTTTGACATTCCTCACCTAGATGAGAAGTTCTCCTTGCCCCCTGCAGGTGTGTAGATGTTCCACAGGGCTTGGGTTATCAAGAGGGCTCTCTGGCACATATATGGATGCACCAGTTTCCCTGGCCATTTGCACATGCGGTCAAAGACTGCTAGCAGGGAAGTATGAAACCTTCCCTCTCTTTGCACCTATGCTAAAAATAAAATAAATAAATCACCTATTAATGTGTGAATGTGCCGATGGGCTCTGCCAGAACACGAAGGCCAGGCAGGGCCTGTGCATATGCCATAATAAAGGCGGCCAGCGGGCGAAGGAGCCACTTGAGAGGAATCTTAAAGTTTTGCTTTACGATTTTTTTTTTTTTTTTTTTAAATCATCGAAACGTTTATTAAACAATTGCACACACAAGACAGTGGAAACAAAGTACAATTTCCAGTAAATGCAAGTAGTGATAAAATAAAATTAAAAAAAAAAAAAATTATGGGAGTAAGTTTATCGAAAACCTAAATTCATAGTTATAAATACTAGATGGGGAATGTTTTGAACCATGGAATCAAGGAATTTTTCCCCCCTTTGCAAGAAAGTTGGCAACAGTTGCTTAAGAGTTTTTCTTGTCTTTCTTTGGACCAAAACCTCTGGACTTTGTCAGAGGCTACACATGATGGACAGGTGTCTTCTTACAACCTAGTTAATCATATAACAGTAATCTTGTTTGCTTCCATCTATCACCCTTCTATCAGCAACTCCACCTGAGATCATTTATGAATAATGAGTCTTTTTATAAAAAGCAGCTATCGGTTTGTAAAGTTCATGTGAGCCATTTATCAGGTTCATCATTGCAATTAAACTAAAACAGGAGGGAGGGAGCAGGGACAGGGTGCATAAACCAGGTACAAAATACACCTAGAAATGTAATTTTTATACTGCACTGGGATGGAGTTTGTGACTATAGCAAGCAGACCCACCCACTTAGCAAGTAGGAAATAACTGGAATGTATGTCTGTGTCAGTTTAAACAAAATAGTTGTACATAAAACTATGTAATCAAGTTTGTCAAGTTCCTTGCAACTCATAATTTATCTCAAGAGAAAAGTTTGTGTCCTAATCTGGAATTACACCCTAAATAATAATAATATATATATACACATATATATATACATATATACACATATATATATACATATATACACATATATATATATACATATATACATATATATATATATATATATACACATACATACATACATACATACATACATACATATATATATATACATATATATATATATATATATATATATATATATATATATATATATATATATATATATATATATATATACATACATACATACATACATACATACATACACATACACACACATACAAATTCTATGCAAATCTCAGACATAATATGAATCTAATCTTGGGCCATTGGCAGAAATATCCAGTCTGACCAACAGACTCAATCTGAGCTCTGACAATATTGTTATAAATGCATGTATGTGTTTGTCAGCCTTGTTTTTCATATTTCTCTGATCATTTAGGTGGCCATACCAATTCTCCTAGTTATCACATGACTAAATCTCCATCTTAAGTGCAATTAGAAATCACTTTGTTAAATTTCTAATTAATGGAGTCCAAGAGTTTTAGAAAAATAGCATGAAATGCCAATTGCCACCCCCCCTAAAGATTCTTTAGATACCTGTAGATTGTCTCTATGCTTGCACGGCAAATTTTTCTTCTTCTTGAGTCTGTAAGGAAACCGCTATCAACTGTAGGGAAAAACACAGAAGGTTAGGACTCAACAGAGCGATCTCCCGCTGAGCGGATCCACCCCGTGTGAAAGGGGCCTTAAAATTACAATTAAACCTAACATTACCTTTGCCCAACAAAAAGCAAAACCAAACAAGTTAATGAATTATGCTAAGAACAAACAGTACACACTAGGGTGTGAAAGCCAGCCACTGTTGACCACCAACTGCAAATTCTAGTTGCCCGACAGTATTTTCTAAATAAGTGACCTGGGAGGATGGGTTAGTGCGTCTGTCAGATTCTTACTGCCATCTATGTTCCTGTGTCACCTAGAGGGTCCCAGTAGAAGTCTGATGACGAAACGCGCGTAGGGAGGGCTACGGACGTCTTGCAGCACCTCTAACAAGGTGATTTTGATACCTTTTCTTATGCTCGTTTTTTCATTGAAAATGTGAGTACAATAATTTTATTAAGCTTTAATAAAAGTTCTCATAAGGTTTTACGCGATGGGTATTCCTTCTTTCTTTCATATGTAAACACATCACAACACGCAAAGTAAAGTTTGGGGACATCCATGATTGCTACACAGTGGCAGATACTGTGACTGCCTATACCCCTGCAGGGGAAAGAAAATCCGGTGAGTGCAAGCACTGTCAGAGCATGCAGATAAGGCACTAATTAAAGAGCCAGCACCTAGATAAGAAGTTTTCCTACAGAAATTTGATCCCCAGAGATTGAACATCTCAAAATACTCCAAAAAGAACTTTTTTCATAAATGGAACTTTTCCTATCCAATAATACTGATTAAAAAGAGTCACCATTTATGTTGGATAATTTGTATGAATTTGTATGAATTAGCACTGGTCACTTTATGGTATTTATTGGTTTTGCACAAATCCACTTTGTTGAAACAATTGAAGCACCTTATGTTGCAATTTCACCTTTATTACAATGAAACAAGTAAGAATCTAGCACCAGTCACAGATTTCAGATTTAAAATATTCACACCATTTTTTGGCACACACAGTTTTTTCATAATATCTACTTCTAGAAGTAACACTCTAGGAATTATGTATACCAGGTAACATATTGAGGAATTGTTCATTATAAGAAAGAAAATTTTATCTCCACAAGGGCAGCGCCATAACTACTTCTGTTTTTACCACAGGGTGTACACCCTGTCACTGCTACATGTACAGGAAAGAGATATAGAAGGCTGCACACCCATGCGATACAAATCAAAGCTTATTTATTGGCAAAAACCATCAATAAAAACCGGCACAATAGGCAGAGGGAAAGAAAGGTTGACGCGTTTCACGCGTTAATACGTGCTTTGTTAAAACCAAAAGAAAGCTCTATCTGCATCAAAAAAATTACAAAAATTTAATTCGGGTGCAATGTTGCACGAACGCGCAATTGTCAGTGTGACAGCACTGAAAGCGTAAAATTGGCCCAGACAGGAAGGGGGTTAGTAGTAGGCAATAGTAGGCAGAAAATCTAGTGCTACTTGATGAACCTTAACTTTGTCACCCCTAGATCTGCTACAATGGCCAAGACCTTCACCAACTGAATTCTAATATCTCATTGTCCTTTTTATCCCAGGTCTAACTACCAATCACATGTCTTTCTTTGGCAACTTCCATATATCTACTCCTCAGTGACAATGTCTGTTCATTATTCTGCAAACAGTGCTTTTCACTCTTTCAAAAAAAGACTTTGCATACTTATTTGCCCGGTTTATACAACCTGTACACATGTAGAAAAACAAACATACAGCTTCGACATCAAAATTTAAGAGTCATTTATGAGGGGTACTATTCTGTGTAGAGAAAGGGGAACCCATTTTGATAGCGGTTAGCGCTTTGCAGAACCAAGGCATTTGTTCTTCTCCCAAATCTCTGCTTTGCTATCATACATTTTCTTGAAAAAACAATCTCTACTTTATTTTTAAGGCTAATAGAGAATTTTTTTTTGATCAAGGCAATTTATCCAACTGCACTTGGGAGTTGGGATGAATTTTTTTCCCCCAACTGTGTGGCAAAGCAAGCAAAAGATTTACAGGAATCCTTTGTGCCCTCCACTGAATCAGCACTGCTAGACATATTTTCTTCATCAACAGGACACCATTGAAAATAAGTCTTTCATTCTTAGGCCCCATTCACATGGTCGTTAAAGAAGAGCTCCACCCGAAAGGGGAAGCTTCGCTAGTCTGCCTCCTTCAGCATCTTTTGCCGCAGCAAACTCATATGGAAGGTTGTTTTATCCTGAATGCATAGATCCTCCCCCTCCTGCACTGTCTATCTGGGAAAGGCCAGCTAACACAGGCAGGGTAGCCAACCTGCACATGCTCAGTTGTGTCTTTTATGCTGGAAAGAACATTTACTAGCCTCTCAGAGCTAGCCAGGTCACATAATATTGGCATCGCACATATGGGCATGTATACCGGCTGTAGTGGAAATCTTCACCTACCTGAACTCTCAGCACTGGAGAAACTGTACAGTTTATCATGTAACCGTGGTATACAGACCATCCAAAAAGGTATATAGTGGCAGTATTTTAACGTAAAAAGAAGATTTATAAGCTGTGGGCACTGTGTGGGGGGTGAACCATTTTCAAAATCCTGGGTTTAGTAACACTTTAAAATATTTTTTTCCAGCAAGAACTCATCTATGTGGTCTTTTATTAAATTCTCCATTATCTTCCCAACAATAGAAGTTAAACTAACACATCTATTAGTTACTTGGTAAAGACTTTGTTCCCTTTTTAAATATAGGCACCACATTGGCCCTACGCCAATCCAGTGGTACTATTCCAGTCATTAACGAGTCCCTAAAAATTAGAAACAATGGCTTTGAAATGACAGAGCTCAATTCTTTTAGGATCCGTGGGTGGATGCCATCTGGTCTAGGTGCTTTATGAACCTTTTTTCTGTCTAAATATTTCTGGACCATACCACTTTTGAGCCATTGTGCATCATTTGGGGCTGTGTCAATACCACCCCCATTATGGACATGAGCTCCCCCATGCTCCTTTGAATACACGGAGCTGATGAAAAGTATTTAATAAAATTTTACTTTTGTCCCCAGTCACCCACTCTAGGGCCTACATGCTCAGACCTGACCTTTTTACTAAAATAATATATTTGAAGAATTTCTTGGGGTTTGTCCTGCTATCTTTTGCAATCTGTTTGAATTTTTGCATCCTTGATTTCCTTTTTACATATTCTTTGATATTCTTTGTAACATTTGAATGATGATAGCATTACTTCATTTTTATATTTTTTAAAAGCTCTTTTCTTATTTATAGTTTTTTTTTTAATTTTGGCCGTGAGCCACATATGTTTGTTTTTTTCAGCCTTTTAAACTTATTGCCCATGGGAATATACTTTGCAATGAGTTCACATACAGTCTTTTCTGCGGAATCGGAGGATATAACGTGTTATTTATTATTGGCCTTGGAGTTATAGCTTTGACCCAAGTCCAGTCCAGGAAAAGGAGGGGGAGGAGAATTTCTTGGACCAAAAATTGGTTGCTTTATTAATCGTGATCAATTATGTCATTTGCCTTTGCAGCGGGAGCTCCAGGAGAATAATCCGGATGATTTTTGGAATTATCTCCGGATGACGGACCCCTGCGAACTCTTGGCATTGTTGACCCCCTATATTAAGAAGCAGGACACATGCATGAGGCTTTTATTTTATTTTTTGGTTGAATTAAGATTTCATTTGGTATATTCTCTATATTTTTGGATGCATAGAACGCACTTTTGGTTAAGTTCTATTGGCAGATAGCATGTCTCATTTTATTGCTTTTCTTTTTTTAATGCACAATAAAAAAATTGTGGAGAATAATACTAATACTGGCTATGTGTTTTACTTCAAAATGACAGTTTGGGGGTAGGCAGTTACATTTAAAAAAAAGGGACACCAACATAGTTGTATCTTTAAAAACTTAAAAACTACGGGATAATGATGTTGTGGTAACTTGCCCAAATAAATAAAAATAAATAAATAAAACACAACACATTAGAATAATAATATTAATCTTGATATCACTAGAAAATAAAAGCCTTTTAAAATACGTTTGGAATAACTCCATCTTTATCACCAGCAAAACAGCTTCATTATTATCCCATTAAAGAAGAAAAGAATGTGCGCTGCATTTTAACATTTCATAATTTGTCACGCCATAAATGTTAATTCTCCATTACGAACGATAGTTTACAAAACCGACGCCTTCTGGTTCGTCCTTGCTTCCGAGCATGCGTGTTTGTACTTTGGACTTTTGTCTGATGGACTTGTGTACACACTCTCGGAAAATCCGACAACAGACATTTGTCCGCGGAAAATTTTAAAGCCTGCCATCCAACATTTGTCCAAAGAAAATCCAACAATAATTGTCTGATGGAGCGCACAAACGGTCGGATTTTCCGCCAACAGCCTGTCATCACACAATTCCCGTCGGAAAATCCGATCGTGTGTACGAGGCTTTAGTCTTGGAGAGCAGCCTTAATCCCTGAAAAAATTGCTCTCTTATGCCCCATACACACGGTCGGATTTTCCGACGGAAAATGTGTGATAGGACCTTGTTGTCGGAAATTCCGACCGTGTGTAGGCTCCATCACACATTTTCCATCGGATTTTCCGACACACAAAGTTTGAGAGCAGGATATAAAATTTTCCGACTACAAAATTCGTTGGTTGTAAAGGTTTGTTTAAAAAAAGGAAAAAAAAAAACTTCATACTTACCTCCGCTGTGCAGTTGGTTTTGCACAGAGTGGCCCCAATCCTCCTCTTCTGGGGTCCCTCCACGGCGCTCCTGGCTCCTCCTCTTCTCGAGTGCCCTGTCTGAGAAGCACTCTCCTTTGTGGACACCTGTGCAGGTGTGCTCCCGTGTCCTGCTGCTGTGTCCGTAGACATAGACAGCAGGACTCGGCTCTGCCCCCCAGTGCCTGCGTTATTGGATTTGATTGATAGCAGGGGGAGCCAATGGCTGCACTGCTATCAATCTATCCAATCAGGACACGAGACACCGGCCAGCGCTGCTGTGCTCGCTCCCATCATGGGAATTACGGGGCTCAGGGGCGCTGCTGCAGCACAGGAGGTTTTTTACCTGAAAAACGGCAAGGGTTTACAACCCTTTTAATGCTTTTCCTTTCATTTCTATTTTAAACTGAATTCTTATTTTGGAAGGTAAAGGTTCACATATACTTTAAAGTAGTTCCAAACATGAAAGGTTTTTTTTTACCTTAATGCATTCTCAGCCCTAAGGTAAAAAAACATTTCTTCCCCCACCCTCCCTAAACACTTGCCCAAGTGCTGTGCCTGTCTGCAGCAGTGCTGCTCTTTCTCTTCCTAGATTCACAGGCTACACTGATGGCCAATTCACACTGAAATTCGCAGAGCAACCAAAGCGATTCACCACTCAGGCCACTCTGTGTTGCCACTACGCTAGGGGGGAGTATGATCCATGATTAATCACATCGCACTGCTCCATTTTGTACTAGCTTTATTCTCATTTACTGCAATGTCGGGCAGCACAGTGCGCTGCCTGACATTGCAGTGCAATTCAGGTCACTGTGCTACAATAAAAAGCAGCAGGTCTGTATTTTATTGCAACATGCTGCGTTGCAGTGCAAATGGGACACTTAGGAAACAAAACCATATGAAATTCTTGGCATTTTTTTTCCCCCATACAAATAGAGCTTTCTTTTGGTGGTATTTAATCACCACTGGGTTTTTTAATTTTTTGCTACATTAAAAAAAAAAAAAAAAAAAAAAAAAAGAAGACTAAAGACCGAAAAATTTTGCAGAAAATAAACATAAAACTTTTTCATGGTTTGTTATAAAATTTTGCAAACAAGTAATTTTTCTCCTTCACTGATGTGTGCTGATAAGGCGGCACTGATAAGGAGTGCCCTGATTATCAGTGTATACATCCCTTTTAGAGAAGCCGGTTATCGGCTCTCTTCTCCTCTCTTCATGCTGTCAGCATGAGGAAAAGAGTTCCGAAAACCGGCTTCTAGTTACATCCGTGATCAGCTGTAATTGGACACAACTGATCACATGGTAGAGACATGCTGATTGGCTTTTTACCTCAATCTGTGATTAGCAGTGTCATCCAGACACTGATCACAGAGCATGCTGCCCGTGCTCTGTGGGGGGAATGATCATGGGAGACGGTCATATGATGGCCTCCCAGAACTAGCCGGCCGAACTGTAGCCGTCATTTGGCTATAACACAGTAGGCAAGTGGTTAAATACACCAAGGAATAGAGACCAAACTCCAGATAACACTTTATAAGCAGTTCCAAACTGCTTTTTTTCCCCCTTTTGGGATAAAGGGTCTTACATTGATAAATAAAAGCTGATCATTGTAAGCACCTCTATCAGTGATAAATGGTTTGTCCTATCACTGTAACATTCTGCAGGAGAGCTTGTAATTTCGAAAAACAACAGACTTACTGGCTTTATCACCAGAAGAAAATAAAAGAAAGCCTAAAAATTTTAAACGAATGCAGCGATCACATCTAAGAACTGGAATGCTGCAATATAATAAAATGTTTGCTTTGGGTTTAAAGGGGGAAGTCCTCCTTAACACTAAAATCGCTACATCTACAGGCATCCACGATCTATGACTAACCTATCTAGTCCTGTAAAGAAGAAATCAGTATACATGCCTTTTCTGAAGCAGCTCCAGTCCGGTCCCCACTGGTGGAAACTCTGTAGAAGACACAGCCAACAACGGCAGGGAAATGAATGGGAAGTGACGTCACCCATAGAGTTACTATGGGGCTTCAGATGTCAGCTGCCTCCTCTGCAACCGCCTCCACACCAAAGCCACAGCTGACAGCTCAGCGTGGGATCGGGTCAGAGTAGCTTCAGAAAAGATATGTATACAGACTTATTCTTTAGGAGGCCTAGATAGGTTAGTCTTAGATCGTGGATGCCTGTAGAGGTAGAGATTTTAGTGTTAGGGTGGATTTCCTCTTTAATAAGGCTTTAACTTGAACACGTTGAAGCTAGAAGCTGATTGGTTGCAATGCACAGCAGCCCCAGTTTAAAGTGTTACTAAACCCAGGAACCTGCATTCACTATATCCGATCTCCCACATTACACAGAAATACAATTATTTTAGTAAATATAAACTGCTAAATACCTTTTCTCATCAGCAGTATATAGCAGTCTTGTGACATCTATCATAGTTACCTAGTAGGTGAGGTCGAAAAACCTATGTGTGTGATTATATGTCAGTATTACATTGTATATCCCTGTATGTTGCAGTCTTTTATGTGCTTATCTAATAGTTTCTTGAAACCATTGATGCTCCCCGCTGAGACCACCACCTTTTTTAAGGGAATTCCACATCCTTGCTGCTCTTACAATAAAGAGCCCTCTACGTAGTTTAACCACTTCAATACAGGGCACTTATACACCTTCCTGCCAAGACCAATTTTCACCTTTCAGTACTGTCGCAGTTTGAATGACAATTGCACGGTCATCCATCACTGTACTTAAACTAAATTTTTATCATTTTGTTCCCACAAATAGAGCTTTCTTTTGGTGGTATTTGGTCACCTCTGCGGGTTTTATTTTTTGCTAAACAAATAAAAAAAGACCGAAAATTTTGAAAAAAAATAAAAGTTTTGCTTTTGTTTCTGTTAAAACATTTTGTAAATAAGTTTTCTCTTTCACTGATGGGCACTGATAAAGCGGCACTGATAAGGCGGCACCAATGAGCAGGCACTGACGATGGGCACTGGTAGGCGGCACTCATGGGTGACACTGATGGGCATTGAAAGGCTGCAAAGATGGGTTCTTATGGGTGGCACTGATATGTGGCACTGCTGGGCACTGATATGCAGCACTGATAGGCATCCCTGGTGGCACTGGCAGGCATTGTGAGTGGGCACTGATTGGTATTTCCCTGGGGGTCTAGGGGGCATACCTGGTGGTCCTGGGTGGGATCCGAGGGAGGGCTGTGCTGATAATCAATCAGCACAAACCCCCCCCCCCCCCCTTAAGGAGAGCAGTCGATCGGCTCTCCTCTAAGACGCGAGAGAGGAAAAGCCGATCACCGGCTCTTCCTATTTACATCGTGATCAGCCCTGATTGGACACGGCTGATCACATGGTAAAGAGTCTCTGTCAGAGACTCTTTACCTAGTACGGTGTTGCGGGGTGTCAGACTGACCCCCCGCAACGATTGCCGCGATGCGCGCCCCCGGGGGGCGCTCAGCGGCTCAATATCCTGCGGATGTCATATGACGCCCAGTCAGGATATTGAAACCACTTTGCCGCTGTCATTGTGCTATATGGCGGGTGGCAAGTGGTTAAGGTTAAACTACGTAGTCTAAGTTTAAGTCTAAACAAGCCCAAAGTGTGTACAGTGTCTGATTAAAGTGGTTGTAAACCGTGGTTAAAAAAAAAAAAAAAAAAAAAACACACACCTCTGCAAGACAAAGGCATAATGAGCTAGTATGCATAGCATACTAGCACATTATGAATTACTTACCCCAGAACGAAGCCCCCACAGCCGTCCTCGTCTCCCCCTCCGGCCGGTGGCAACATCTCTCCCAGGGGCTATTTCCGGGTATTGCAGCTCCGGTGCTGTGATTGGCCGGAGCACTGATGACGTCACTCCCGCGCATGTGCGCAGAAGCCGCCGGTAACAGCAAACAGACTGAAGCAACGGCACATACGTGCTGTTGCTTCAGTTTGCCCCAGTGCCAATGTCATCGGCTCATGCAGGGGACAGGGGATATCTCCTAAACTGTGCAGGTTTAGGAGATATTCTGGGTAGCTACAGGTAAGCCTTACCTGTAGGATAAAGTTATTGTAATGAGTTTACAACCACTTTAAAGCTTGTAGGAGAAGTTTCCATTCTTCTGTGACTGTCCTATGAGGCTGCAGTTCCCCTGACCCTCTATCTGGACAGTGCTGATTGGCCCTGTGCTGATCATATGCACCCTCCCAAGAGAAAAAAAAAAAAAAAAAAACACACACAACTCCCTAGGAATACACACCAAACTGAGCATGTGCAGAGTGCCCCCAAGGCTTTGTCTTATCAGGAGATGGATCGGGGACAGTGAAAGAAGGTGAGGATCAGAGAGGACATGATCAAACATCCATTTACACAATGTGGAGGATTAACCCTTAGTTTCCACAGTGATTATAACAAGCATGCCTTACTGCATATACAGACTGACTTTACGGCTGTGGGTTCAGTATGACTTTAAGGTAACTCTCTCTTTCTAGTGAATGGCCCAATGACATGTGACTGTCAGCTTTTCTAGAGCTGTAAAGTCCATGACAGGGAAGAGTGGAGGTTCCCCATGCTGTGGGCTCATCATACTCCATACACCTCCAGGTATTCCTCCTCCTGGGGCTGCCAATGACAAGGTATGAGGAGAACACACCCTACATCCCCCTATCAGCCCCTCATATAGGAGGAGAGCGGAGTATACACTTCGCAGGAAGTAAAGCGCTCACCACTTCTACTGACAGAACCCCCCGCCGGGCTCTCCTCACCCGCTCACCCGCTGAAGACCGCTCATGGAGGAGGGACAGGACACGCCACGTTCTATGACAGGACAAGCGGCAAAGTCTATAGTGCGAGGAGGCGACACTTCCCCAGACCATCCACCTTCACACATCAGTACGACTGCAACGTCACCATCACACACCCGTACTGCTGTGTGGCGGAATACCGCTCAGGCCGCGCCCACAAACCGCTTATCCCCGCCTACATTCCTTTACATGACTGGAGGGGCGGGGCGGGGCAGTGACGTCGCGCCGGACACTTGGAAGGTGAGCACGGAGAGGCGGCACGTTCAAGTCTCAGTGCTTCTCTATGGGCTGCTCGTGCTGGAGAGGAAATAAAAACCAAGCCAGGCGGCTCCCCTGTAGAAGGAAGTTCTCTCCCTGGTGCCTGGCTCTCAGCCTCTGCAAGCCGATCTGCTGGATAGAGACCTTTTCTTAGCCAGGGCTCTAGCCAGAGGCGTCACTAGGGGGTGGCTATTGAGGCCATAGCCCTAAGCAGTGGCGTCACTAGGTTTGGTGTCACCTGGTGCTGAAAAAATTGGTGTCACCCCCCCCCGCCTTCCACCAAATATAGTCCCCCCTCAGTACAGACCCCTCTCCGCTAAGTACAGATCCTGCAGTATAAATCCCCCTCCCTCAGTATAGATCACCCTCGCTAACAACAGACCTCCACCCTCAGTGCAGACCCCCCCCCTATCAGTACAGACACCCCCCCCCATCAGTATAGACCTCCAAACTCAGTGCAGACCCTCCATCAGGGTAGAATCCACCCCTTAGTGCAGACCCCCCCATCAGTATAGAATCCCCCTTAGTGCAGACCCCCATAGTTTAGACACCCCCCCTTTAGTGCAGACCCCCCATCAGTATAGAATCACCCCCTTAGTGCAGACCCCCCATCAGTATATAACCTCCCCTTAGTGCAGACCCCCCATCAGTATATAACCTCCCCTTAATGCAGACCCCCCATCAATAGAGACGCCCCCTCTTAGTGCAGACCCCCATCAGTATAGAATCCCCCTAGTGCAGACCCCCCATCAGTATAGAATCCCCCTTAGTGCAGACCCCCCATCAATAGAGACACCCCCTCTTAGTGCAGACCCCCATCAGTATAGAATCCCCCTAGTGCAGACCCCCCATCAGTATAGAATCCCCCTTAGTGCAGACCCCCCATCAATAGAGACACCCCCTCTTAGTGCAGACCCCCATCAGTATAGAATCCCCCTAGTGCAGACCCCATCAGTATAGAATCCCCCCTAGTGCAGAGCCCATCAGTATAGAATCCCCCCTAGTGCAGAGCCCATCAGTATAGAATCCCCCTAGTGCAGAGTCCCCATCAGTATAGAATCCCCCTAGTGCAGAGTCTCCATCAGTATAGAATTCCCCTAGTGCAGAGTCCCCATCAGTATAGAATCCCCCTAGTGCAGACCCCATCAGTATAGAATCCCCCCTAGTGCAGAGCCCGTCAGTATAGAATCGCCCTAGTGCAGAGTGCCCATCAGTATAGAATCCCCCTAGTGCAGAGTCCCCATCAGCATAGAATCCCCCTAGTGCAGACCCCCATCAGTATAGAATCCCCCTAGTGCAGAGTCCCCATCAGTATAGAATCCCCCTAGTGCAGACCCCCCATCAGTATAGAATCCCCCTAGTGCAGAGTCCCCATCAGTATAGAATCCCCCTAGTGCAGAGTCCCCATCAGTATAGAATCCCCCTAGTGCAGAGTCCCCATCAGTATAGAATCCCCCTAGTGCAGAGTCCCCATCAGTATAGAATCCCCCTAGTGCAGTGTCCCCATCAGTATAGAATCCCCCTAGTGCAGAGTCCCCATCAGTATAGAATCCCCCTAGTGCAGAGTCCCCATCAGTATAGAATCCCCCTAGTGCAGAGTCCCCATCAGTATACAATCCCCCTAGTGCAGAGTCCCCATCAGTATAGAATCCCCCTAGTGCAGAGTCCCCATCAGTTTAGAATCCCCCTAGTGCAGAGTCCCCATCAGTATAGAATCCCCCTAGTGCAGAGTCCCCATCAGTATAGAATCCCCCTAGTGCAGAGTCCCCATCAGTATAGAATCGCCTTAGTGCAGACCCCCCATCAGTATAGAATCCCCCTAGTGCAGTACCCATCAGTATAGAATCCCCCTAGTGCAGAGTCCCCATCAGTATAGAATCCCCCTAGTGCAGACCCCATCAGTATAGAATCCCCCTAGTGCAGAGTCCCCATCAGTATAGAATCCCCCTAATGCAGAGTCCCCATCAGTATAGAATCCCCCTAGTGCAGACCCCCCATCAGTATAAGCACCTCTCTCCCCTCCCATAGCGGCCCCCCCCTGCACATGTCCATCTACTAATCTACTTAGAGTGTACAGTACAGTACCTCAGTACAGCGTGGCCGCGGACGTATACACACAGAGGTGTGTGTCACTCGGAGCTCCTCCTCCTCACTGGATGTAAACAGAGGAGGAGGCAGCTTCAGTCCGCTCCACGGGGGACACAGAGTGAGCGAGACGAGAGGCACAGGGCAGAGGGCGGTGTCAGCAGCTGCGGTTCTGCTATACATGGGTGTCACCCCTCTGGCGGGTGTCACCCGGGTGCGGTCCGCCCCCACCTTGCAATGCCACTGTCCCCGAGTCTCTAGGGCAGGGGTCGGCAACTGGCCCGCCACCGCTGAATGCGGGCACCTGCCCATGGACATTATCACAGGGCTGGATGGGGTGCAGGGGACAGTGGACACTACAGTGGGGGGTGCATTCCTGGGCACTGGTGAGGCTGCATAAATGGGCACAGATGAGCCCTGCATTCTTTATGTAGCAACTCCTGAGCCCTGGGGCTCTCTGGGGACCCTGATGTAAGGAAGGGGCTCTCCGGGGACCCTGATGTAAGGGGGGCTCTCTGGGGACCCTGATGTAAGAGGGGCTCTCTGGGGACCCTGATGTAAGGGGGGGCTCTCTGGGGACCCTGATGTAATGAGGGGGCCTTTGGGGACCCTGATGTAAGTAGGGGGGCTCTCTAGAGACCCTGATGTAAGGGGGGCTCTGGGGACCTTGATGTAAGTGGGGGGTCCTCTGGCGACACAGATGTAAGGGGGAATCTGCACTCAGATATGTAACAATATTATATACTGCATATATATATTTATATATATATACACACACAAGTATAATCTATACATGTGTATGCCCACCCAAGTGTATGACTTTCTTTACTTCGCTGCTACGGGCTTTAGCCCCGGATCTTTTCTAGACCTAGCAACGCCCCTGGCTCTAGCAGAAGATACATGGGGGTCCTGTGAGCACTGAACATTGGCTGCCCCCACTACCTTCTATAAAAATGGCAATCATACCTCCCAACATTTTGAGGTGGGAATGAGGGACACCTACTAACAAACATATGTAGGCATAGGACACGCCCCCTGCCACAGGCCCTTAAAGGAGAATTAACCAAAAAAAAGTTTAATTAAATTGGAGTTCCACCCACTTTTACAACTCTTCAGCATCCCTCACTAAACTGTGCATTGTAAACGAATTGGATATTTTTAAATTTTTTTTCTCAGCACCTACTGTATATCTGCTGTATTCCTTTTTCACTTCCTCCTCCCTGGCCGTGGCCCATCACATCATTTCCTGTTTGCAATGCTTTCTGGGAAGGGGCAGCAACTTCCTCTGACACTGCCGTTGCTATGGAAACCTGACCTGAAAAATATTACACAGCTTGTGTTGCACTGAGCATGTGCGAGATCTGCAAGGATGAGATCCAGGAAGAAATACAGTCTGGCTTGAGATGCCCACACTTAAAGCGGAAGTCCGGCGACCAATCTTTTTTTTTTTTTTTTTTTTTTTTTTAGGTCATTGAGACACTTTGCTAATCCCAAAATAATACTCACAGTTTGGGTGTAATATTTCCGCCTCTGTCTGTTTTCGTACTGAAGAATAACTTAAAAAATGTGATGCTGGCTGTTTCCATCTTGCTTGTGGGCATGTGAAGCCCACAAGCATTGATTTCCTGGATGCGGTGAATGCTGTCCATTGGTAAGCCTGACACTAAGCTCCCAGGAGACAGTGCGGCGCCAGGGAAAGGCAATAAACACGCCTACTCCCATGGGAGGAGAGACAGGAAGTGCCACAATAAAGTACAATATAAAGGTAATTACAGCGATAAAAAAAATGTTCATGCGGCATTTGAACATCTATGCAATTAACTGAAGGGGGTAAGATTAAGTTAAAAATTTGAGTGGAACCCCGCTTTAAGATGGCCACGGCCTGCTGTAAGTTTATAAAATAACAAACTACTGCTACAAACTAACAAAACAGACCTTAGTTTACAGACTAAGTTTACTAGAATACATTAAGCTTGTGTATTATAGGGGTATTTTTATTTAAAATGTATAATTTTGGCCGGAACACCACTTTAAATCCACAAGGACTTTTTTTACCACTACTATTCCTTTATACTGGCTCTTAAAATTTACAAATGCAGCAGTTTAGAAATTGGATGAAAGGGTTCACACTGAGAACATTTTTTGAAAGATAAAAAGTGCATTTTGTATACAACTATATAGATCAGACCAAAATGAGGGGGAAAGAGGGACAGTCCCTCGAAATCAGGGATAGTTGGGAGCTATATGTGAATGGCTAGGTTTGGACTTGTGTCTAAAAAGCAATCTGAATTGGTTCGCTCTTCAGAGGATTTTAACAGGAGGTGATGACTGTTTTTAACCCCATAATTGCCGTAAAACGCAACCATGTGCATTGCGGTGATCCCCACCCTCTTCAATGGGCGGGCTTGCTAAGCGCGACATGTCAGATCATTTTTGCCATGGGCACAAAGCACAGCATATGGACACCCCCTTCCACTGCCTTTGCAACTTTGGGGGGTAGTCGGCATTAAAAAATGTGGCTTTAGGCTCCTTTCACACGAACAGTCAGCAAAGATTCGCCTGTCCGTTTTTCCAGACAGATCTGAGCGGGCCACCCATTGACTTGTGTGGGCAGATGGATGTCAGCAGAGATGTGACCTGCCATAAGATCCCCTGAAAACGGACAGATGGCGATACGTTTGCCATCCGATCTCCCTATAGAGAACAGCGGGGCTCTGACTGGTCCCTGCACAGTGAGCCGAGATGGACCTGTAATCCGGCGGCTCAGTGGGGATCAACAGAGCGATTCCGCCCCGTGTGAAAGGGGCTTAACTGCGTATTTAACGCCCCCAATCCACAAGTCTTGACAAGCCCAGTGTGTACATAAAGAAGTATACTGACCTATGTCCTTGTTGCTTTTTTTTTTTTTTTTTTTTTTTTTTAATTTTACGTTTTTATTGACTCCTTCAACACGGTAATATATTACATGTCAAGAACATAAAATATCAGGAACTTGAATTGTCATCACAGACAAGGGAACACATTAGAATTGCATCGTATCGGTGCCAATACTAAGCATTTGCACCAGTACTTGTACTCATGTAAATGCTCCAATACCTACAACTGATACTTTTAGGTGGGGTGCAATTTGAGCCCATACAAAATGAATGGGATTAAATCGCATTGCAAAGAATCGCATGTGATTTGAACAGGAAAGAGGTGGGATTCTTCTTTTTCTCGTCTAGAAGGTATCAGGAAAATGGCATCCTATCTTAGATTTAAGAAACCTGAACTCCTCTCTGAAGTCACAGCCATTCCGGATGGAGTCTCTTAAGACTATTTTAGCGGTAATTCGTTGGGGCGACTGGATGGTCTCGGTGGACCTTGAAAATGCTTATTTCCATATCCCAGTGGCCGATGTTCATCAACACTTTCTAAGATTTTTTTTTTACGTGGGCAACCACTTTCAATTCAGATGCCTTCCCTTTGGGCTCAGCTCGGCTCCAAGGACGAACTTTTACAAAAGTTCTAGTAACGTTAATTGCCTACTTGAATGATGTCCTGATTCTTGCTCAGTCCGAAGATCTTTTTGCTGCGGCACCAAGATCCAGTTCTTACGGCCTTAACGCAGTTCAGATGAATGATAAATACGGCAAAAAGCCAGCTCACTCCGTGCCAAACGTTAGTTTATTTGGGTATGTCTTTCGACACGCTTTAATACAAAGTGTTTGTTCCACAAGACAAGATAATTCACATTTCAGCAGAAGCCTGGAAGATGGGAGCCTCTCCTATAATCACAGTACACAGAGTGATGAGTTATTTTAGGGAGCCTAACGGCCTGTATCCTGGCAGTTCCATGGGCGCAATGGCACACGAGAAGATTCCAATTCGGTCTTCTCAGCCAATGGAGTCGTGGTTCGCTACATCAGAAGATACACATTCCGGTCTTTGTTCGCAACGATCTGCAGTGGTGGAGCAGAAGAGACAGCCTAGCCCGGGGCAGGCCCATCAACCCTGGAGGCTGGGTCATGATCACGTTGCATGTGGAACCTCCAGGGTTGGGGCGCTCATTGCCAGGGACTGCATGCTCAGGACACATGGCCTC